>OY293417.1:2684774-5084774 GCA_958502065.1 Chrysolina americana
AAAATGCAAGAAATTTTCTTGGCGTATTTTATGGACTTTAGTGCTTGTGCATTTTTTGCTAGCTTTTTGCCTTGCAGAATATTTTCCGCACATTCGAACCGCTTTCATCGAAAACCGTGTTCGTTTCAACTCTATGAGCCCATAAATCGTAGCGCGTTTCCATTGTTTTCCGAAAAAATCCCACGTTAATGATTTCTGAAATGCCATACACGAGCAGAGTGAATAATTTCGTTAACCTTGCACAAGGAATATAAATTACTGAGTTGTCGAATGAAAAGCCAATTACCTTCGCGTAATATATCATGCCGTTGACATTTTCCTGTCCATGATCCATCACCGGATAAAAACGAGATGCATGCACTAGGGCAAAGACGGCTCCATATCGGTGACTTGGGGAGGGGGGTTATTATTGCAACATTTGTGAATAGGTGACTTGGTGACATTTTGATAATAAGTAGAAAATTATTCCTTAAACCTCTACGACCTAAACGGAATACAACTGTTCAACAGTTTATTATGTGATAGTCCTAACAATTTTCAAGCGCGTTCATGGACGGCAACAAGCTATGTATTCTGCGAAGTGCTTCTCAGTAACGATGAATCAATTATTTTTGATAAAATAAAAATAGAAAGAATGGTGAAGAGACAAAATTTAATTTAAATGCACTTAAAGGAAAAAATTATCCTTCGGATGTGTGACAGGTTGAGCTGCGACTGACAGATTCCAAAGCTTGCTTTCAGATTTTTTTTTATTTTCGGAAATTCCATGACTTTCGTCGAATATATCTAGATTCCGAACCATACCATAAAAATACTTTTCGATGGCGAATTAATGAAATTAAAAAATGCTCAACTCGAATTTGCAGAGGTGCCGTAAGAAACCTATGAAATTTTCAATTGTTTCAGAATGAATTCCCAATTTGGTGTGCTTATTCAAAAAATATTGTTTTTCACAAATAAGACTACAAATTGAATGAAAAAAAAATGGGGGGGATACGACCTCTCTCAACTCTAGATGAACTTTTCAACCAAAAAAATTCAGTAATATCACAAAAACAAAATCCGATGACGAATTGACCAAATTCCAGATTCTTTTCAGTGGAAAAATGCACCTATCCACAAAATCAACAAATTATTGGTGAAATGACACAGTGATTTGAAAAATCGAGCTGATTTTGCATTTTTGATGTATTTAAAGACGATTAAATTCAAATAATGCATCAATCGATACTGAAGGGAACCAAATTTAAACAAAAATCATTTTCGTTGTTTCAAAAAATTGCCAGTACCCCTCAAATACATCGCGAAGAGTCAATTCTGAATTATAAAACAAATGGCAGGGAATTAATTACTCTCTTAACTAAATGAACTTTTCAACTCGTAAACGGTTGAAGATAGAGCAATTCTGCAAAAGCCAGTCGATTCAGAATGATGAAATTAGTATATTCTGTAGCTTTCGAGATATTTGAAGTGGAAAAATGCACCTACAAAATCAAAAAATTAATATTAACCAAATGAACTTTTCAACTCGTGAACGGTTGAAGATAGAGCAATTCTGCGAACGCCAGTCGATTCAGAATGATGAAATTACTATATTCTGTAGCTTTCGAGATATTTAAAGTGAAACAAAATTATTCGAAAAATCGAAAGTATCCAAAGGGGTAGACCCCTAAAAATCATGAAAAATAGAAATCCATCGGATCCATTTGAAATTCACACTATATACGCAAAATTTCATGCTGATTCTGAAAATATACGATTTGTATAAACTCAGCATTAAAAAGGACTAGAATGTTATAAATTTTCAAAAATTTTTATTTCACTTTTTTCAAAAAATCAATAATATTACAAAAACAAATTCTAATGACGAATTGACAAAATTCAAGATTATTTTCAATGGAAAAATGCACCTATCCACAAAATCAACAAATTATTATTAACCAAATGAACTTTTCAACTCGTGAACGGTTGAAGTTAGAGCAATTCTGCGAAAGCCAATCGATTCAGAATGATGAAATTGGTATACTCTGTAAATTTAAATTTAATCGCCAGAAAAATGTTCTACTCTCAAAAATTCCTAAATATCGCATAAAATAGAGAATCATTAGATTTACTTGAAATTCGTACTACATATGCAAAATATCATGCTGATTTCGAAAATATATGACTTGTGTATGCTCAGAAGTAAGATTCAGCATGAAACAGGAATGATAACTCAAAAATTTTCTAACACGTTCAAATTTTCAAAAATGTTTCTTTCGAAATAGCCAAGGTTCCGTAAAAAGCCTGTGAAATATTTAGTCGACTCGAAATCGATTCAAAATTTTGTGAGCAGATACGAAAAAGGTTGAAACTTATGAAAATCAATAGAAAAGTTATGAACGAAAAAATGTTTGCAGGAAATTTCTGCTGTCAACTCCAGATGAATTCTTCAACTCGAGAACGGTTAAAGGAAGACCAACTTTTCGAACGCCAATCAGACTGATGAAATTGGTATACTCTGTGAATTACAAATTGATCACAAAAAAATAAGTTTTACTCGTAAAAAGTCCTAAAATTAAAATAGAATAGAATTAATTTAAGAACATAGTAAAATTGATAAACATAGCAATGTAAGGATATAGTGTATTACGTAACAAGAGTTGTAAGTAACCCATTACGCACGAAATGAAAAAGTTTAAGCACGAAGCCGCGCAGCGGCGAGTGCATAAATTTCATAAGTGCGTAATGGGCTTACAACTCGTGTAACGTACTATACTTTTTCTACGCCTATTCATTTTCTTCCATTAAATAAACAACATCGCAATCATTTAAACTTTATTACAATAGTTGTTATTTGAATTGAGAAAATGTTCGGATACATTTATTTTCATAGCATGCTACTTAAGAAAACATGTTCTATTTTTGAAGAAATTGCATAACGTGCTGCCTACATTTAGGGGCATCACTCCTTCAATCCTAAATATATCTCGCTAATGCTAAAAGTTTTATGTTTTTAAATTGACCAAATTTGTGTAAATAGACCAAATAAAGTCTTGTGTGAATAAAAATTTGATTGTAATTCAATTAAACCAAGAAATTTAAGTTTTCTTCTCAAAACCTATTGTTAAATGTCATTTACAAGGAATTTTGACAGTGCGATTTTTGACGTTTGCAGACATGGGCGTAGAAAAAAATAAATAATTCATTACAATTACTGAAAGCTTATCATAAATCAATTTACAATAATAGTGTTTCGGGATGTCGGAAGTTATTATAGTACTCATATTTTCGCGCATTTAAAATGGCACTAGGCTACCCCTCTCCCCGCTTCCGGTTAAAAAACCTCAAGTAAAAAGAGGCAGTACCTGTTGACCTGCCGATAATGATTGATTCCAACATCTATCAAGAACCGTGTCCATTACAAAAATCGCAGTTTCTACGGGTTTATTACCAAAGAGTCTAGTTCGTGGACTTCGCTACCGTTACAAAATATTAGGAATAGTTTCTAAGTATCCAGTTTATGCCGTTTATGAAAGATGTCGCCTGCCAGTTGGAGTCATCGCTTCTAATCACAAGTAAGTAGTCTCGTGCCATCGCTTTGCTATCAAGTTCTTATTGCACAAGTACAAACCATTTCTCTCTCCATATCGATTGGGTTATCGTTCCGAAACAAATAGTACGATAAGACTATTGGAATAAAATCTATAAATATAATGAAATTTTAGGTGTAGAATATATAATGTATAACGTTTTGGAATAATCATGTGGATATATTGGCGTCTTATGAGGAAAGTTGTGAAATATCTCATGAGCAAACCACGATATTCTCACCAAATACCGCCTCTTCCGCTCTGCGCATCTTTTGAATACTTTAGTAAGTGTCTTGTATTGGTAACGTCTTATATTTAGTTTTCAACCACTGATCCATACGTTTGAAGAAATGTCCAATAATATCGATTATCTGCTCCAAAATGACAGCGAACGCTTCGACTGGACGGATGAACTGAGGGATAATCTTCTACGTTGCTCTGAGAGCAGTGAGCCCGCCTAAAGTAAGACTATGCTGCCTTTTCCGCCCAAGTGATTATGAATCTCATCTTAGGGTTAGAGACTATGTCAGAGACCCTCCTCAGCCAGTTAATGAAGTGACAGAACTGTCAGAACTGACAGTTGCAAGGAGTCGGTTTGGCTGTAGAGAAGATCAGCATGATTCCACCAACGGAAGGCATCAGAACCCGCAGGGCACTTTATAACACCAAGCCCCTGAAGCCCTAACTGGCACGGGTGGATGAGGAGATTCACGATGTCCTTTCTAAACTCTGCTGAGGGAAGGGTTAACACCTCTTTGATTGGAAGGCATGAACGATGCATTCACAAGATGAAACCTAAGATCAAGTTGGCGTGACAACACGCGTCTCGTATCCAGTGTGTGGCGGACTACGTGGCGGCCAATAGGCCCTTTACGCCCGCATTGCGACGAATTGCCGCAAATTTAAGACGAGCTACCACACACCAAATCAAGGCGTGCTGTTTACAATCAAACAGCACTGTCTTGATAGGATACGAATGCTGACGGTTGCAAAAAAGTCACTAGTGAGGCGGGCGAGATGCATCGTAGAAAACGTGAAGTTCCGCTGATCGGGTGGAAACCTTCTGGAAGAGCATATGTGAGTTTCCGCAAATACTCAACGTAGATACTCCAGTTCTAGCGCAGTTCGAAGCTTTCTGCAGGAGGCTTCGTCAGCCTGAGCTCAATGAACTGCGTAATCCGATGACTCCGGAAGAAATTTGACGAGCCCTCAAAGGCTCAACAAACTTTGCTGCTCCAGGTCCAGAAGGGCTAAATAACTATTGATGGAAAACATTTCTATTGTCCCACCAACATCTAGCAGGAGTTTTTAACTAGATGGGGAGCAGCAGATTCCAGATTGATTTGTCGAAGGGCAAACCATGCTAGTCCCCAAAAAGAAAGATCCCAAGAACTACAGACTGATACCATGCTTGAACGTATGTTATAAGATATTTACCCCTATGCAGTTACTCTCAGCAGTTGATTTGGTGAATGAACGGATATTAGGGCTTCGCGAGACCAAGAGTCTAGTCTTGATCTTGATACAAGAGAGAACATTTTTATGGAAAATGTTATGGCATTTAATTTCAATTAGTTATTTTTCATTTCATTTACACCTTGAAGTTGTATTTTTTCCCTGTTTCTTCTTTCTTCTTTGATTCTTTCTCACCATCTAACTCTTCTTTCATATCTGGCCTCACATGTGACTTTTCGGCTTCTTTTTTGTCGGTGCTTATTTCATCATGCTTTTCATCGTCCATTGTAAGCTTGCTCTTCAAAATGCTAGTTTATTCTCTTTCATCAGAAACTTCCAATGGATACAATCTTTGAAACGGTCTCAGTAGTTCTCCACTTACTACTTTCATCTTTGCAATTCTACTTACATGATCTTTTCCAGGGTATATTTCGAGGATTCGACGAATGGGCCAGGTTATTCTTTTGGTATTAGAAGCTCCTACTAACACGATATCTCCAACATTCAAACTTCCAGCTCTTCTACGGCCACTGTGTACCAAATTTTCTGTAAATATCTTACTCTCTCTCTTGTAAAAACATTGCGGGTGTTGAAGCTGCTGTCTCTGCATTCTCAACAAGAGATGCCAGGAATTAGAGGAATTGCAGATACAATCAGCCTGAAGCTATATCAGCTAACGTCACAACTTCGAGTATCCTGAAATTGTGATTGCACTGAAATGAAGAAACATCATCGTCATCAGTATTTATTATTCAATACTTGGTTGAAATGTATGATTTGCTGATTCTACTGATAATTGACCGCAGAGATACCCATCTAATTGCCAGTCATTCTTCCGCTTCCTCAATAATTCAGTCCCTTGACGGTCTCACAAACAGCCGAAGTCATAAATTTCTGGAATCAGATTCTACGGGGTGAGTAATATATAGAGCGTTCGCGACGCGACGGACCGACAGTAATGGTAGGGCAGACATGACTTTGATGAATGGAGCTAAGTGTTTAATAGACTAATCGATATAATGCTATCGTGCGGTTTGAGTGGCAGCCCCAGTAATTATCGTCGGCCTGCGGACCGACACTGTGACGCGACCACCGAGAGTTATGTGCACAGCCAGACAGAAATCACTCTCGGGGCGATTAAAAAAATATACGTTCTCGATATTGGGTCGTATTAAATGGACGGTTCGAAATCCGCAGTGCTAATTATGACGTGTAACCGGCCCGGTTTGGGAGCGTTTCCTTTGAAAGTTAATTTCGGTAGGTCAGTTTAACGCATACGAGCGGCGCCAAAAACCGTTGGAAGTCTCTTGCTTGTACAGTGTGGACGTTAAAGTTCTCGTCATATGGTATTTCAGGATTATTCAGTTTCAGAAAACCATTGCATGAAAGCAGGGATAAGATGAACCTCAGCAACTCCCGACCTATTTCCATGCTTTCTAACTTTGCGAAAATTCTTGAAGAATTCCTGAAGAAACAGAAAAATTTCGAGAACTTTTGGTTCTTCGTGATAGTTGGACTGTATAATCGTATTCCGCACTACCAAAAGCCTTGTTTATTGCTTCAATGTAAATAAATCCAGGAGAAAACTCGCTTTGGCAATCGCATTTCCTCACCGATCTTTGAATTCAACCCATTTTTAACAAAGAAACGTGGAAATTATAAAGAAATCATTCCAATTGAACAAGCTTACCTTGAATATGCGAATCGTCTACCAAATTTGGAAAATTCGAATATTGACGATGTTACCAAAATTCCCAAAGCGGAGTCTATAAAATACCTAAGAATTGAAGTAGACAGACATTTTTGGTGAGACCTCCAAATAAAAAACAACGTGCGGAGAATCAGAGGACTATTATCAAGGTTTAGGTATCTGAAAAAATTCTGCGACATACCACAACTCAAAATAATCTACTATTCCTTAGTGCAGTCTATTCCTTCGGAGTTCTGAGCTGGGGAGGAGTGAATGACGTGCATCTCGAGTTTTATGCAAAAATTGATTTCGAAAATTATTTTAGCAAAGCCCCAAGATAATCCCACTGATGATCTATTCATTGAAACCCAAGTATATGGACACCAGGCAGCTTTACAGCTTTAATATTCCAACCAGTGCCTTGAAAAAAATTCCTCCTTGTACCTTTACCATCTCGTGACTATGAAACAAAGCAAAGATAATTGAAGTATTGCTCTATGCGATGTGAGAAAACCAGTCGGCAACGTAGTTGTGTTAAGTTGAGTAGCAAGCTCTATAATGAGTTAGCAACCATCATTAGAACCTATAACGAATTCAAAAATGAAACAAAGAAATGGACACTGAATAAAGAGCAAGAATCGTATGATACCTTCATAGTAAAACTGAAACGGTACATATGCCAAGCAACTGAGATTGTTATAATAAATAATAAATGTAATCGTAAAATAAAACCGTGGATTACAGTAGGTTTAATAAATTCAATCAAAACTAGGGACTATTTACAAAGAAGACTTTTGAAGACACTCCTGAACTAGAAATAAAATTTGAAGAATATAGAAATAAACTCAACAACAACTACAACAAAAACTAAAAACCAATATTATATGAACAAACTCGACGAGACTAATGGTAATTGCAAACAGACATGGAAAATTGTTAGTGACATTTCTAACACCATATCCCACAAAAACACAATAGAAAATACAGCTATTATTAATGAAAATGGTGATTATATAACAAATAATGACATATTCAACGAATTTTTCATAAACATAGGAAAAAAAATGGCAAACAAAATCGAAAAAACTAACTTATCAACTGACTTTTTGAAAGAATCCGCAGTATCATCCACATTTTTCTTGGAACCAACAAATGCGAACGAAATAATATTATTCGTTTTAAAATTGAAAAACAATTGCTCGCCAGGACCAGACGGAATATCGACAGATCTCATTAAAATCATCCATGACCAAATATTGAATCAACTTGTACATGTTACAAAAATGGAAATATTCCAAGTCAGTGAGATTCAAGGGTAACTCCTGTATATAAAAGTAGCAAACGTAACGTTGTTAGTAATTATCGACCAATTTCAGTAATAAACAATTTTGCAAAATTATTTGAGCATTCTTTAAAAAAAGGTTGATAGACTTCTTTAATAATGGGCCGTGATGGTCATGTGGTAGAGCACTCGCCTTACACGCATAAGGTCGTGGATTCAAAGCCCAGCGCGGCCATCGGTCCCGGATCTTTTCCTTGCTCGTTCAAGCTCCTAGGAGCTTCTGAGGGGTTACCTATTTCTGGAAACCTAGATTCGTTAAAAAAAAATAAAAAAAAAATAAATAAAATAAACATCACGTGATAACAGAACGGCAATTTGGATTTATGAATAATAAGAGTACTGAAAGTGCTATACTAGACTTTGTGGAACAAACAGTGGAAGCCTTGTAAAAATCTTCGAAATGCCTAACGGATTTCATTGACCTAGCAAAAGCTTTCGACACCGTGTCACATGATATACTACTGAGAAAACTGTTTGGATATGGTATCCGTGGCAACGTTCTAGAGTTATTTATTACAGAGGACACAGAAAGTGAAAATCAGCGAAAAACTCAGTACGCAGTCGAATATATCTGTTGGTGTTCCTCAGGGTACAGTTTTGGGTCCAATTCTGTTCCTTATTTATATCAAGAGTACACTCAAATAAAAGATTTTCAGGGACACATTGTGCGCTACGCTGATGATACAGCCTTAATATTCAAAGGTCAAACATAGCATGATGTTTTGCAAACTACAGAAATAGATCTCCAGAAAGTGTTGATGTGGTTAAACGATAATGTACTGAGCTCGAGTGACCAGCCAAGCAACATTAATTTGAATTTACATAAACACAGTTGCACAAACCAGTTATACTGTAATTGTCCTAGTATTGAAAAAACGACATCCATTAAATATCTGGGAGTAGTTATCGATCAGTACTTGAGGTAGGATAAACAAGTGGCTCATGTCATAAAATGAATGAGGTTAGGTTAGGTTTGAACGTGAGTGGGCCCATATCAGGCCCTCCACTGCGGCCAATGGCCTATTGTGGCTCACCCTATGGTTATATTTCTCCCAGTATATCCAATCTCTTAACGAAATTGAGGAGTACGTTGGGAGAACAATTTACCAGGTTCTCTGGCCTTACTGTTGTATTGCCAAATGTTGAAAATCTGGTTCTGGACGCTGCGGGGCATGTACATAAAATGTGCTTAGCCGTTTCATCCTCCTCCATGCATAGGCGGCACTCTGCATCTTGTGCAAGTCCGATTTTATGCATGTGGTGTTTGAGTTTGCAGTGGCCAGTGAGCAAACCTACTTTAACTCTGAGATGTGCTCTACTGAGTTCTAGCAGCTTGTCAGAGTCCTGTTTTTTCCTTGTGCAAGCAATAAATGCTTTGGAATGGGCTAGGCCCGGTAGACTACGCCAGTACTCGAGTCTTTTGTTGTCAGCCCAGGATGTTATGACATTCTTGGCAGTGCTATGTGCTATACTGATTACCGGTTCTGACCCAGTGAACGTTAACGTTGTTTCGGCCCTCCCTTTTGCTAGGGCGTCCGCTATTTCGTTTCCTTCTAGGCCCGTGTGACCTGGTATCCAGACTAGGTTAACGTTGTTGCGTTGTGCCAGTCGGTTTAAAGTTTCTCTGCAGTTCCATACTGCTCTGGATTTAAAGCAATTGGATTCAAGCGCTTTCAGTGCCGCTTGACTGTCTGAAAATATTTTTATTGTTTTTCGTGTGTGGCGTCGATTTTCCAGCTCCCTTGCACACATTTCAATGGCATATACCTCTGCCTGGAATACCGTAGTTAATTTACCCATACTGAATGAGCGTTTCACTACTTGGTTTATCCCGTATATTCCGGCTCCGACACCTTCCACAGTTTTGGAACCATCGGTAAACCAACGTTCATTTGCCCTACATAGGTCAGTTTCATTCCGAACCCAGTCTTCTCTTTTGGGGAAGACCACAGTGTAGGACGTGTGAAGGTTGATAGTTTTAGGCATGATGTCTGAGGGCATTCCCAGAATGTTGTGAGTTGTTATGCCCTCCAGCATGCTGCTGCTTCTCATGACTACTGCCTGCGGTAGACTAATGGCCGCTTGGTAGAATCTGTATGTTGCCCATCTTGCCTCTCTCTCCAAACCTATGTGAAGAAGAGATAATCCGAAAAGGGCTTCCATTGCTGCCGTTGGCGTGGAGCGAATGGTCCCAGTAATCGCCAGACACGCTTGTCTCTGTAGTCCGTTCAGTTTAGCCTGGGCCATTTTTTGTTGGCCCTTGCTCCACCAGACTACAGAGCCATACGTGATTATTGGTCGTATGACGGTCACCTACAGCCAGTACACTTGTTTTTGTGACATGCCCCATGTTTTGCCAAAAAAGAATGAGACTTCTCATGCACAAGTTTTACATACTCCGAGACATCCTCTCAAGAAAAAACATGTTAACAGTCTACAATTCCTTAGCAGAATCGATACTTCGATATTGTATTATAGTACGGGGTGGTACTTTAAAAATACACTGCATCGCTTGCAAACCGTACAAAACTCAATGCTGAAAATAAGATTAAAAAAAATTGGCGTTTTTCAACGGAAAAACTGTACCAAGAATCAAAAGTATTAAATGTAAGATGTCTCTACAGCTACCACTGCTTAATATGGATGTTTTCAAACATTAACATATATAGAACTGATACACCTAGGCCTTCAAGATTTACTGAAAACAGAGTTTTTTTCTTCGGTCCGAAACTATACAACATGCTTCCAATGAACCTGAAGCATATCGATAACATCAATAAATTTAAAACTACCTTGCTATTTCTTCCCAACATGCCATCTTCTTCATATTCAATCATATTCAATGAAAAACTTTTTTTTCATATTTATTGTACATTTAATTTTTTCTCCCCATGAATGAGTAAAGAAGCGCAATACAGGCAATTGTATGCCTAGGTGTCATTTACCCATTCAGGAAGAATTATGTAATGACATTCAACATGTTTTATTAGTTTATTGTACCTTCCAAATGAATAAAATGAAAATTTGAATTAAAAAAAAAACACACTGAATAAAGAGCGTCAGTTCTTTGATAAATGACTTTTAATTATGGTTCACTGATCGTGCTTTTGAAAGGCCAATTTTCGAGATATTTCCACTGTCACCTTTTGAATTTGGTTCAATGTAAATTTCGTACATAATGCATCAGCAGATAATGCGACTCAAAAATTACTCTAGTTCACTGGTTTTCACCAAGAGGGTAATACAGTTTTGGTATCCTAATCTGTTCGGAATATCGTGGTTCAAGTTGTTCATCAGTTTTCCACTAAACATTTGTCCAATCCCTAATCTGTTTAGAATCCCACGAAGGACACATTTTGGAGCTATAGAAATTGGCTCAGGTTGGTATCTCAGATGAATATCAACACGGTGGTTGTTAGTGGGAAGCCAATCCAATTACAAACAGAAGCTAATTCGGTAGTAGCTGGCAACGTCACATTGTCCCGGAACCGGTTCCGCAATTCGGCCTTACAAAAGACCCACAAACAAGAAAACCGATATAATCTCCGTTTACAAATACTCAAGATAAATCACCCTAATCCCCCGAGGCTATCATTACAACTTAGGACCCCTCCCTGCCGCCGCATATTTATAATTCATGGAGGATTACATGTTTTATATTCGACAAAAGCGGTACGCAACACAATCGAGGAGGGCCGATGAATTTGAGCGACGGGACAGCTTGTTGAATGTAGAATGCGAGTGTCAATGCGCAACATGCTGACAGGGGGACAAAGGAGCGGTTTTCCAGGGTGATGAACTAAGCACCTCGTGTAACCGCATCTCCTGGCAGCGGCCAGAGCCATCTGTCCTTTCGGTGCGCAATTCGAGCCGTAACAAGCCGGATCCGCCACTCAACACGCAATCTTTGGACTCGACTCGGGTTACTCGGATCAGGACCGGCGCCACTCAGAAATACTGGGTCGCGGTCACAACTTTTGAACCCAATATTGATATCAAATACATTCAAAAAGTTCGTAACAAAGAGAAAAAACCTTCATCTCTGATTTTTCAAGAAAAATTCAACTTAAAACCTATTTAGCCCCTATGAGACAAACTGGGTAACTTTCAGTTTCTTGATAATCCGCATTATTCAAATCTAGCGAAATCTCAAAGGTTACATTTTCGGATTACTTTTTGACAATTCTTGCAACCAATCGAAACCATCAATTCAAAGCATTTCCTCACAAATTAACGATACATGCATTTCTGCAGGTGGTCATTTTCAGTAGAATAATAATAATAGTAATACTACCTCAGTCTTCCTCTCTTCTGCATATCACTATTGCCATTGTCTCTTGCAAGCGGAAAACCCGCGGATACAACTGCGGCACCCCCAGCAACCAGAGGCATAAGGTCATCCATTTGTTTAACATGGATGACCTCAAACTATATGCCTCCGGAGAAATTGATTCTAATCATTCCTTTCAGCTCGTAGACGGAAGCATCTTACATCATTTGGATACCGGAGAGACGTATACCTACCTAGGAGTGGAACAACGCCACACCCAAGAGGTACCTACTGTTGAAAACTCTCTCCGTGGCAAGTATCAGTATAAGCTCCGACAGATCTGGTCATCAGAACTGTCGGGGGAGAAAAAAGTTGCTAAATCCACGGTTATACTTCCCCAGATAACGCGGAGACCGTGTACTGTTGAGTTTGGAGTGTCTACATAACCGAATGGTACTGGATGGAGCATGTGAAATCATCAAGAGTTTAGATCCCCTTGGTATTAAATGCAGAGCGTGTCTTGGGGCAGCTGAGACCATAATTCATTTGCTGTCAGCTTGTTCAGCTTATGCGGTCTCAGCCTATATCCACATGCATAACGTGGCTCTACGAGTGTTATACTACCACCTACGATACTCGTACATTATTGACAAGACACCGTGTTGCATTATGCTCTGGAAAATATTGAGTTCGTTGAGGAGAATGAGAAGTGCCAAAACTATCGGAACTACTCATTCCTCACCTTCAGGCAAATACAAGCCAATAAGCTTGATGTAGTCCTCCTCGGCCATCAAAGTAGGACGATTTTCGTCAGAGTTTTCGGCTCTTGGCGAAACGAACATCGTCCGAACAGAGGAGAGAAAATGGACTAAATATCGTGATCTACTCTTTAAACTCCGCAGGCTTTACCCAATCCAATCTGTTCAAAGGTGGTTCTGACAATAGGAGTCCTTGGTCAAACGATGGACACAGTGCTATCAAGCTCAAAATTAATACCGGCTTGCCATACTATGGCTGAAATCTTAGCCGGACGAATGCAGAAGGCCGCAGCTCTTGTTTCACTCCGCCTACTCAGAGCACATGATTTTCGGACCCAAAAATCACTACACCACGGACGTGGGGAGTGGTTTCTGTGGTTTCTGATGACGACAAAAAAAATACTACTTCAAAAATACTCGTAGAGTGTACCCAAATGTATAGCCTGTGAGGACTAGGAAGACTATTATTATGATTTGCCTTGGCGCCACGTTAATCTGCTATTAATTAATGGATTACGATACAAGCACTTGCAATGAATTCGATCTGCTTAGAATACTAGTTGCGATGTTGGATTGTTTCTTCTCCTTCTGTGTTCTGTGTGTTTGTGTCTCGTGTCATTTGTCTTCAACTTTGACTTTCTTGACAGATGATCGGGATGATCCTCCCTTCTCAATTCACTAATGTAATGACAATATCTTTTTTCACAATGAATAGTTAACTCCAAAAACTGTTTCTAAGTCCCTTACTGATGTTACGCCCTAAAAGTCACAGGGATACAGGCTCTAAGCCTCCTTATTTAAATTATAAAAAGGGGATACAGGCTATTTATTACTACTTTCAATTAATGTTAAAAATATTTAACTTTTCAGTGCCCACATAACTCCTTGGGAAATCATGTGGTGACACTCATTTTATTTCTTTAATATTTTTCTACATAATTTTTCTCTCCATACCATAATTTTGAACTTAGCTGATGATGAACCTATATAGGTTCGAAACATGTACTACTATGAAATCATTGAACTGATCGATAGTCGTTTATCGTTCTAACAGCACTAACATTTGGTGGTTATATTAAATTTGTGGAGATGATTTTGAGTTTTTCTTCATCGTGAATTTAAGGAAAAGACGTTTGCTTCGCTCAGTCTTACTATTCATTCTGAATTGGACGACTCTAATGTTGTCCGACCTACCCTAGCACTGATGAGAAGCAAAACCTCGAAACATGCATGTCTGCAGGTTGTCATTCCCAGCTGAATGAAGGATAATCTACTGTTGAATCACAAGATAAGCATTTGGAATCGGGTATTCTTGGAAGAAAGTTGCTCAAATATCTATCACACGCAGTCCAATGTCCGTCATGGTAACAGCTGGGAAAGTAGTTATTTGCCTCATTTTGCCACTTTGTCGAATCGTATGGAGAGACGGGTACTTTGACATTGTCGTTTCATGAAATATCACACTAAAAAATATTGCCCCGAAGAATTTGTCAGGGCATCAATTTATGTGGAGCCGGTCCTGCGTACTTGTCTCGTTACTCAACGTAACTATGGGCTGTCGAGCACAGTAATCTAATATGACAGCTCTCGACTGTTTTGTCGGCAATGTCACACGAAAACCAACCTGAAGAGTAGGTACAAAAAAGGATTAGAAAGGACGTTTCAGACGACAAAAAATGGGGTTATCAATGTTGTCGTTCACATGGATGTATAAATGGAATCTGGTTTTTGATAATGGGGTGTGACGGGCCGGGTGATGAGGGGCGGATTATCGAAAAACTATTTCGCATGTGGGATTAAGTAATGTGTTTTTTGAGGTTCACACGTGGGTTCCCCACTGATTTGAGAGGAAAATATAACAAGTACACCAATAATTTCCTATCTTTAATTTTTTTAGATCTTGAAAACATTAAGAATGTCATTGCGGAAATAGTTATCATTCTAACAAGAACAGAAAAAGTATACCTGTCCGTATGAGTCATGATCAAGATTTCACTCGATACAAATTCAGTATATGGGAAAATTATACTTCCTAAACTGAATTGCATGCGTATACAAGGTGAATCACGCAGGCTTGTAGAAAAAAAAACAAACTACTATGGATCATTAAACACCTACTACTCTATGCTTCTTCTTTGACATTGACATTGCTCTTGACAAAAAATTTCATGAATCTTTGCTAGGAGAATTTGGGATGATATGTCGGAAAATTTTAGAACTTTTACTCCCGCCGTTTATTAATGGAATTTCAGAATTTGCGCTCCCGCCATTTATTGAAATTTGTTTTTAAATTAATTTATAAGCCATTGATACTGCTTGCGGAGGAGGATTTTTTTGCACAAATCTATGTCAATGAAGGTGCCCTATAAACTCTTATATCAAAATATTTTGTCTGTCAAAATTTCAGAATTGTTGCGCCCGCCATATATTGACATTTTTTTCGAAATAAATTCATGTCAGTCAAACTTCTCGTGGGGGGACTCTTCTGCAAGAATCCATGCTACCGAAGGTGTTTTATGAGTCCTATTTGTCAAACTATTTTGTCAGAATTTTTTAATTTTTTGTCCCGCCATTTATTAAAATATTTTTTAAATGAATTCCTAAGTGAATCAAACTCTTCATGTAGGGAGATTTTTTTGCATTAATTCATGCTTCCGAAGGTGCTCGATAAGACCTATATGTCAAAATATTTTGTCTGGCAGAATTTCAGAATTTGCGTTACAGCCATTTATTAAAATAATTTTCAAAATTAATTCATAAGTCAGAGCAATTCTACGAACGCCAAAGGATTCAGAATGAACGAATCAACAAACTCTGAAAATATCAACAGACAAATACATGATTGAACACCTTAACAGATTTTCGAATTATTTCAACTATAAACTATAGAGGTTTCGTTAAAAGCCTACGAAGTCTACAATTTGAATCGTCTTCAAATTTCGTGAGCATTGTTAAAAATGGATGAAATTTACCTAAATTAATGGAAAATAACGAAAACAAAATTATGGGTGTAGAAATGACTCCTCTCAACTCCAGATGAACGTTTCAACTTGAGAACAGTTGAAGCTAGAGCAATTTTATGAAACAATTCAGAATGATAGAATCAACAAGCAATAGATAAATATAAGATTGAACACCTTGGTAGATTTTGGAGAAATTCCAAATAAAACCTGCAGATGGTTTGTTAAAAATCTACGAAATCTATAATTGAATTTGAACCAACTCGAAAAATGGTTGTATTTCACTAAAATGTATGAAAAATAATGGAAACAAAATTATGGGAAGAAAGTGATTCCTCTGAACTACAGATTTTAACTCGAGAACTGACTTGTTCGCAGATTATTTGGCTGACAGATGAAAAACAATATGAACTGAACTGAATAATGAAAAAATCGATCCTCCATGGAATTACCAGTGATTGTCAACGCCGCAACCACTAATTTCCAATTCCCGCCATCAATCAAGTCCGGGAAACCATGAATGGGTTTCGGCTTGATTACTCCTTATAAATGCACCTCCAAAGAACGCGATGAAATGGGTCCAATTTGCGAGCATTCATCGCCAGCTGCTCGGAAATTTTAATAAGGCAGTCTAAAAAGCATATCTATTAGCTGAGGGATGGCAAAGGACACGTCTGAAGCCACTTCATACTGCCACTACACAAAGGGAAGTAAGTGGTGGGAACCGGGCATCACCCTGACAACCATTGTCATCTGAAAAAGGGTGAAGATTACGCAGGGAGCACGTGAGGCTTCCTGTCTGTATGTTGTTGGTACGGCTAATAATCGGGTCTTTTGATACGGGTAATATGGACTCCGGTGTGATTGATAGTTTCTCGAGTGTTTCGGGGTGGTGGAGTGGTCTATTTTCACAGTTTCATTTCGTTTTTCTCACTGGTGAGACAATAAATGAGGCATCAGGGATCTGTGGCTTGACATCACTCAAAAATAAATCTAGTAAGGACTTCACAATATTCAAAAGGAAATCAGGGAAAAAACAGCGATATCGTCTAGTTATGATTCAAATAATTAAAAAACTATCCTATCCTATCCTCTGTAAATAACGTTTTGGGAGACGTTCCTCTTGAAAAATGTGTCACAGAATAAAAAGGGGTTTGTCATGAATTTTAGGAGTTTTAGAATTTTTTTCTAGACATATTTTTCTCTCGATCATTTCGAACATTTGAAAGCTACTTATTAGATGCATTTTTCCACTGAAAAGAATCTGGAATTTGGTCAATTTGTCATCAGAATTTGTTTTTGTGATATTATTGATTTTTTGAAAAAAAGAAAATATTTTTTTTTTAATTTATAACTTTCTAGTCCTTTTTCAAGCTGAATCTTGTAACTGAGCTTATACAAATCGTATATTTTCAGAATCAGCATGAAATTTTGCGTATATAGTGTGAATTTCAAAAGGATCAGATGGTTTTCTATTTTTCATCATTTTTAGGGGACTACCCCTTTGGATATTTTTAAATTTTTCAAAAAAATTTGTTTTACTTTGAACATCTCAAAATCTTCAGGATATACTTATTTCATCATTCTGAATCGACTGGAGTTCGCAGAATTGCTCTACCATGAACCGTTCACGAGTTGAAAAGTACATTTGGTTAATAATAATTTGTTGATTTTGTGGATAGGTGCATTTTTCCACTGAAAAGAATCTGGAATTTTGTCAATTTGTCATCAGAATTTGTTTTTGTGATATTATTGATTTTTTGAAAAAAAGAAAATATTTTTTTTATTTATAACTTTCTTGTCCTTTTTCAAGCTGAATCTTGTAACTGAGCTTATACAAATCGTATATTTTCAGAATCAGCATGAAATTTTGCGTATATAGTGTGAATTTCAAAAGGATCAGATGGTTTTCTATTTTTCATCATTTTTAGGGGTCTACCCCTTTGGATATTTTTCGATTTTTCGAATAATTTTGTTTCACTTCAAATATCTCGAAAGCTACAGAATATACTAATTCCATCATTCTGAATCGCCTGGCGTTCGCAGAATTGCTCTATCTTCAACCGTTCACGAGTTGAAAAGTTCATTTGGTTAATAATAATTTGTTGATTTTGTGGATAGATGCATTTTTTCGCTAAAAAGAATCTGGAATTTGGTCAATTTGTCATCAAAATTTGTTTTTGTGATATTATTGATTTTTTGAAAAAAAGAAATTTTTTTTTTTTATTTATAACTTTTTTGTCCTTTTTCAAGCTGAATCTTGTAATTGAGCTTATACAAATCGTATATTTTCAGAATCAGCATGAAATTTTGCGTATATAGTGTGAATTTCAAAAGGATCAGATGGTTTTCTATTTTTCATCATTTTTAGGGGTCTACCCCTTTGGATATTTTTAAATTTTTCAAAAATATTTGTTTTACTTTGAACATATCAAAATCTTCAGGTTATACTTATTTCATCACTCTGAATCGACTGGAGTTCGCAGAATTGCTCTACAATCAACCGGTCACGAGTTGAAAAGTTCATTTGGTTAATAATAATTTGTTGATTTTGTGGGTAGATGCATTTTTCCGCTAAAAAGAATATGGAATTTTGTCAATTTGTCATCAGAATTTGTTTTCATTTCAAAAGGAAATCAGGGAAAGAACAGCGATATCGTCTAGTTATGATTCAAATAATTAAAAAACTATCCTATCCTATCCTCTGTAAATAACGTTTTGGGAGACGTTCCTCTTGAAAAATGTGTCACAGAATAAAAAGGGGTTTGTCATGAATTTTAGGAGTTTGAGAATTTTTTTCTAGACATATTTTTCTCTCGATCATTTCGAACATTTGAAAGCTACTTATTAGATGCATTTTTCCACTGAAAAGAATCTGGAATTTGGTCAATTTGTCATCAGAATTTGTTTTTGTGATATTATTGATTTTTTGAAAAAAAGAAAATATTTTTTTTTTTTAATTTATAACTTTCTAGTCCTTTTTCAAGCTGAATCTTGTAACTGAGCTTATACAAATCGTATATTTTCAGAATCAGAATTGCTCTACCATGAACCGTTCACGAGTTGAAAAGTACATTTGGTTAATAATAATTTGTTGATTTTGTGGATAGGTGCATTTTTCCACTGAAAAGAATCTGGAATTTTGTCAATTTGTCATCAGAATTTGTTTTTGTGATATTATTGATTTTTTGAAAAAAAGAAAATATTTTTTTTATTTATAACTTTCTTGTCCTTTTTCAAGCTGAATCTTGTAACTGAGCTTATACAAATCGTATATTTTCAGAATCAGCATGAAATTTTGCGTATATAGTGTGAATTTCAAAAGGATCAGATGGTTTTCTATTTTTCATCATTTTTAGGGGTCTACCCCTTTGGATATTTTTCGATTTTTCGAATAATTTTGTTTCACTTCAAATATCTCGAAAGCTACAGAATATACTAATTCCATCATTCTGAATCGACTGGCGTTCGCAGAATTGCTCTATCTTCAACCGTTCACGAGTTGAAAAGTTCATTTGGTTAATAATAATTTGTTGATTTTGTGGATAGATGCATTTTTCCGCTAAAAAGAATCTGGAATTTGGTCAATTTGTCATCAGAATTTGTTTTTGTGATATTATTGATTTTTTGAAAAAAAGAAATTATTTTTTTTTTATTTATAACTTTCTTGTCCTTTTTCAAGCTGAATCTTGTAACTGAACTTATACTAATCGTATATTTTCAGAATCAGCATGAAATTTTGCGTATATAGTGTGAATTTCAAAAGGATCAGATGGTTTTCTATTTTTCATCATTTTTAGGGGTCTACCCCTTTGGATAATTTTAAATCATTCAAAAAAATTTGTTTTACTTTGAACATCTCAAAATCTTCAGGTTATACTTATTTCATCACTCTGAATCGACAGGAGTTCGCAGAATTGCTCTACAATCAACCGGTCACGAGTTGAAAAGTTCATTTGGTTATTAATAATTTGTTGATTTTGTGGATAGGTGCATTTTTCCACTGAAAAGAATCTGGAATTTTGTCAATTCGTTATCGGAATTTCTTTTTGTGATATTATTGATTTTTGAAAAAAAATTAAATGAAAATTTTTGAAAATTTATAACATTCTAGTCCTTTTTAATGCTGAATCTTGTAACTGAGTTAATACAAATTGTATATTTTCAGAATCAGCATGAAATTTTGCGTATATAGTGTGAATTTCTAGTAGTTCCGATGGTTTTTTACTTTTTACAATTTTTAGGGGTCTACCCCTTTGGATATTTTTCGATTTTTTGAATAATTTTGTTTCACTTCAAATATCTCGAAAGCTACAGAATATAGTAATTCCATCATTCTGAATCGACTGGCGTTCGCAGAATTGCTCTATCTTCAACCGTTCACGAGTTGAAAAGTTCATTTGGTTAATAATAATTTGTTGATTTTGTGGATAGATGCATTTTTCCGCTAAAAAGAATATGGAATTTGGTCAATTTGTCATCAGAATTTGTTTTTGTGATATTATTGAGTTTTTGAAAAAAAAAATATTTTTTTTTATTTATAACTTTCTTGTCCTTTTTCAAGCTGAATCTTGTAACTGAGCTTATACAAATCGTATATTTTCAGAATCAGCATGAAATTTTGCGTATATAGTGTGAATTTCAAAAGGATCAGATGGTTTTCTATTTTTCATCATTTTTAGGGGTCTACCCCTTTGGATATTTTTAGATTTTTCGAATAATTTTGTTTCACTTCAAATATCTCGAAAGCTACAGAATATACTAATTCCATCATTCTGAATCGACTGGCGTTCGCAGAATTGCTCTATCTTCAACCGTTCACGAGTTGAAAAGTTCATTTGGTTAATAATAATTTGTTGATTTTGTGGATAGATGCATTTTTTCGCTAAAAAGAATCTGGAATTTGGTCAATTTGTCATCAAAATTTGTTTTTGTGATATTATTGATTTTTTGAAAAAAAGAAATTTTTTTTTTTTATTTATAACTTTTTTGTCCTTTTTCAAGCTGAATCTTGTAATTGAGCTTATACAAATCGTATATTTTCAGAATCAGCATGAAATTTTGCGTATATAGTGTGAATTTCAAAAGGATCAGATGGTTTTCTATTTTTCATCATTTTTAGGGGTCTACCCCTTTGGATATTTTTAAATTTTTCAAAAATATTTGTTTTACTTTGAACATATCAAAATCTTCAGGTTATACTTATTTCATCACTCTGAATCGACTGGAGTTCGCAGAATTGCTCTACAATCAACCGGTCACGAGTTGAAAAGTTCATTTGGTTAATAATAATTTGTTGATTTTGTGGGTAGATGCATTTTTCCGCTAAAAAGAATATGGAATTTTGTCAATTTGTCATCAGAATTTGTTTTCATTTCAAAAGGAAATCAGGGAAAAAACAGCGATATCGTCTAGTTATGATTCAAATAATTAAAAAACTATCCTATCCTATCCTCTGTAAATAACGTTTTGGGAGACGTTCCTCTTGAAAAATGTGTCACAGAATAAAAAGGGGTTTGTCATGAATTTTAGGAGTTTGAGAATTTTTTTCTAGACATATTTTTCTCTCGATCATTTCGAACATTTGAAAGCTACTTATTAGATGCATTTTTCCACTGAAAAGAATCTGGAATTTGGTCAATTTGTCATCAGAATTTGTTTTTGTGATATTATTGATTTTTTGAAAAAAAGAAAATATTTTTTTTTTTAATTTATAACTTTCTAGTCCTTTTTCAAGCTGAATCTTGTAACTGAGCTTATACAAATCGTATATTTTCAGAATCAGAATTGCTCTACCATGAACCGTTCACGAGTTGAAAAGTACATTTGGTTAATAATAATTTGTTGATTTTGTGGATAGGTGCATTTTTCCACTGAAAAGAATCTGGAATTTTGTCAATTTGTCATCAGAATTTGTTTTTGTGATATTATTGATTTTTTGAAAAAAAGAAAATATTTTTTTTATTTATAACTTTCTTGTCCTTTTTCAAGCTGAATCTTGTAACTGAGCTTATACAAATCGTATATTTTCAGAATCAGCATGAAATTTTGCGTATATAGTGTGAATTTCAAAAGGATCAGATGGTTTTCTATTTTTCATCATTTTTAGGGGTCTACCCCTTTGGATATTTTTCGATTTTTCGAATAATTTTGTTTCACTTCAAATATCTCGAAAGCTACAGAATATACTAATTCCATCATTCTGAATCGACTGGCGTTCGCAGAATTGCTCTATCTTCAACCGTTCACGAGTTGAAAAGTTCATTTGGTTAATAATAATTTGTTGATTTTGTGGATAGATGCATTTTTCCGCTAAAAAGAATATGGAATTTGGTCAATTTGTCATCAGAATTTGTTTTTGTGATATTATTGATTTTTTGAAAAAAAGAAAATATTTTTTTTTTTATTCATAACTTTCTTGTCCTTTTTCAAGCTGAATCTTGTAACTGAGCTTATACAAATCGTATATTTTCAGAATCAGCATGAAATTTTGCGTATATAGTGTGAATTTCAAAAGGATCAGATTGTTTTCTATTTTTCATCATTTTTAGGGGTCTACCCCTTTGGATATTTTTCGATTTTTCGAATAATTTTGTTTCACTTCAAATATCTCGAAAGCTACAGAATATACTAATTCCATCATTCTGAATCGACTGGCGTTCGCAGAATTGCTCTATCTTCAACCGTTCACGAGTTGAAAAGTTCATTTGGGTAATAATAATTTGTTGATTTTGTGGATAGATGCATTTTTCCGCTAAAAAGAATCTGGAATTTGGTCAATTTGTCATCAGAATTTGTTTTTGTGATATTATTGATTTTTTGAAAAAAAGAAATTATTTTTTTTTTATTTATAACTTTCTTGTCCTTTTTCAAGCTGAATCTTGTAACTGAACTTATACAAATCGTATATTTTCAGAATCAGCATGAAATTTTGCGTATATAGTGTGAATTTCAAAAGGATCAGATGGTTTTCTATTTTTCATCATTTTTAGGGGTCTACCCCTTTGGATATTTTTCGATTTTTCGAATAATTTTGTTTCACTTCAAATATCTCGAAAGCTACAGAATATACTAATTCCATCATTCTGAATCGACTGGCGTTCGCAGAATTGCTCTATCTTCAACCGTTCACGAGTTGAAAAGTACATTTGGTTAATAATAATTTGTTGATTTTGTGGATAGGTGCATTTTTCCACTGAAAAGAATCTGGAATTTTGTCAATTTGTCATCAGAATTTGTTTTTGTGATATTATTGATTTTTTGAAAAAAAGAAAATATTTTTTTTATTTATAACTTTCTTGTCCTTTTTCAAGCTGAATCTTGTAACTGAGCTTATACAAATCGTATATTTTCAGAATCAGCATGAAATTTTGCGTATATAGTGTGAATTTCAAAAGGATCAGATGGTTTTCTATTTTTCATCATTTTTAGGGGTCTACTACCCCTTTGGATATTTTTCGATTTTTCGAATAATTTTGTTTCACTTCAAATATCTCGAAAGCTACAGAATATACTAATTCCATCATTCTGAATCGACTGGCGTTCGCAGAATTGCTCTATCTTCAACCGGTCACGAGTTGAAAAGTTCATTTGGTTAATAATAATTTGTTGATTTTGTGGATAGGTGCATTTTTCCACTGAAAAGAATCTGGAATTTTGTCAATTCGTCATCGGAATTTCTTTTTGTGATATTATTGATTTTTTGAAAAAAGAAATTATTTTTTTTTTATTTATAACTTTCTTGTCCTTTTTCAAGCTGAATCTTGTAACTGAGCTTATACAAATCGTATATTTTCAGAATCAGCATGAAATTTTGCGTATATAGTGTGAATTTCAAAAGGATCAGATGGTTTTCTATTTTTCATCATTTTTAGGGGTCTACCCCTTTGGATATTTTTAAATCTTTCAAAAAAATTTGTTTTACTTTGAAAATCTCAAAATCTTCAGGTTATACTTATTTCATCACTCTGAATCGACTGGAGTTCGCAGAATTGCTCTACAATCAACCGGTCACGAGTTGAAAAGTTCATTTGGTTAATAATAATTTGTTGATTTTGTGGATAGGTGCATTTTTCCACTGAAAAGAATCTGGAATTTTGTCAATTCGTCATCGGAATTTCTTTTTGTGATATTATTGATTTTTGAAAAAAAATTGAATGAAAATTTTTGAAAATTTATAACATTCTAGTCCTTTTTAATGCTGAATCTTGTAACTGAGTCAATAAAAATCGTATATTTCCAGAATCAGCATGAAATTTTACGTATATAGTGTGAATTTCTAATAGATCCGATGGTTTTTTATTTTTCATAATTTTTAGGGGTCTACCCCTTGGATATTTTTCAATTTTTCGAATAATTTTGTTTCACTTCAAATATCTCGAAAGCTACAGAATATGGTAATTCCATCATTCTGAATCGACTGGCGTTCGCAGAATTGCTCTATCTTTAACCGTTCACGAGTTGAAAAGTTCATTTGGTTAATAATAATTTGTTGATTTTGTGGATAGATGCATTTTTCCACTGAAAAGAATCTGAAATTTGGTCAATTTGTCATCAGAATTTGTTTTTGTGATATTATTGATTTTTATAAAAGAAGAAAATATTTTTTTTTTATTTCTAACTTTCTAGTCTTTTTTCAAGCTGAATCTTGTAACTGAGCTTATACAAATCGTATATTTTCAGAATCAGCATGAAATTTTGCGTATATAGTGTGAATTTCTAATAGTTCCGATGGTTTTTTACTTTTTATAATTTTCAGGGGTGGATATTTTTCGATTTTTCGAATAATTTTGTTTCACTTCAAATATCTCGAAAGCTACAGAATATACTAATTCCATCATTCTGAATCGACTGGCGTTCGCAGAATTGCTCTATCTTCAACCGTTCACGAGTTGAAAAGTTCATTTCGTTAATAATAATTTGTTGATTTTGTGGATAGATGCATTTTTCCGCTAAAAAGAATACGGAATTTGGTCAATTTGTCATCAGAATTTGTTTTTGTGATATTATTGATTTTTTGAAAAAAGAAAATATTTTTTTTTATTTATAACTTTCTTGTCCTTTTTCAAGCTGAATCTTGTAACTGAGCTTATACAAATCGTATATTTTCAGCATGAAATTTTGCGTATATAGTGTGAATTTCAAAAGGATCAGATGGTTTTCTATTTTTCATCATTTTTAGGGGTCTACCCCTTTGGATATTTTTAAATCTCTCAAAAAAATATGTTTTACTTTGAACATCTCAAAATCTTCGGGTTATACTTATTTCATCACTCTGAATCGACTGGAGTTCGCAGAATTGCTCTACAATCAACCGGTCACGAGTTGAAAAGTTCATTTGGTATAATAATTTGTTGATTTTGTGGATAGGTGCATTTTTCCACTGAAAAGAATCTGGAATTTTGTCAATTCGTCATCGGAATTTCTTTTTGTGATATTATTGATTTTTGAAAAAAAATTAAATGAAAATTTTTGAAAATTTATAACATTCTAGTCCTTTTTAATGCTGAATCTTGTAACTGAGCTTATACAAATCGTATATTTTCAGAATCAGCATGAAATTTTGCGTATATAGTGTGAATTTCTAATAGTTCCGATGGTTTTTTACTTTTTATAATTTTCAGGGGTGGATATTTTTCGATTTTTCGAATAATTTTGTTTCACTTCAAATATCTCGAAAGCTACAGAATATACTAATTCCATCATTCTGAATCGACTGGCGTTCGCAGAATTGCTCTATCTTCAACCGTTCACGAGTTGAAAAGTTCATTTCGTTAATAATAATTTGTTGATTTTGTGGATAGATGCATTTTTCCGCTAAAAAGAATATGGAATTTGGTCAATTTGTCATCAGAATTTGTTTTTGTGATATTATTGATTTTTTGAAAAAAGAAAATATTTTTTTTTATTTATAACTTTCTTGTCCTTTTTCAAGCTGAATCTTGTAACTGAGCTTATACAAATCGTATATTTTCAGCATGAAATTTTGCGTATATAGTGTGAATTTCAAAAGGATCAGATGGTTTTCTATTTTTCATCATTTTTAGGGGTCTACCCCTTTGGATATTTTTAAATCTTTCAAAAAAATTTGTTTTACTTTGAACATTTCAAAATCTTCAGGTTATACTTATTTCATCACTCTGAATCGACTGGAGTTCGCAGAATTGCTCTACAATCAACCGGTCACGAGTTGAAATGTTCATTTGGTTAATAATAATTTGTTGATTTTGTGGATAGGTGCATTTTTCCACTGAAAAAAATCTGGAATTTTGTCAATTCGTCATCGGAATTTCTTTTTGTGATAATATTGATTTAAAAAAAAAATTAAATGAAAATTTTTGAAAATTTATAACATTCTAGTCCTTTTTAATGCTGAATCTTGTAACTGAGTTTATACAAATCGTATATTTTCAGAATCAGCATGAAATTTTACGTATATAGTGTGAATTTCTAATAGATCCGATGGTTTTTTATTTTTCATAATTTTTAGGGGTCTACCCCTTTGGATATTTTTCGATTTTTCGAATAATTTTGTTTCACTTCAAATATCTCGGAAGCTACAGAATATAAGAATAAAAGAAAATATTTTTTTTTAATTTTTAACTTTCTAGTCGTTTTTCAAGCTGAATCTTGTAACTGAGCTTATACAAATCGTATATTTTCAGAATCAGCATGAAATTTTGCGTATATAGTGTGAATTTCAAAAGGATCAGATGGTTTTCTATTTTTCATCATTTTTAGGGGTCTACCCCTTTGGATATTTTTTAATTTTTCAAAAAAATTTGTTTTACTTTGAACATCTCAATATCTCCAGGTTATACTTATTTCATCATTCTGAATCGACTGGAGTTCGCAGAATTGCTCTAAGTTCAAGCGTTCGCGAGTTGAAAACTGCATCAGGAGTTAAGGCGGTATTTTCTCGCCATATTTTCATGATTCGGAATCATTTCTCAGAGGTATATTTAGGGGGTCCTGGCGATTTCTTTTCTAATCGGTTTCCTTCAATATAGATAATTGCATTACTTGACTGATCAATTGTGAAACCCCTATATGAGAAATCATCTCGAATTTTTTAATCAAAGAACGCCAGCCATTTCAGCTATAAAATGTTGATTTTGTGGATAGGTGCATTTTTTCCATTGAAATATTCTGAAATTTTGTCAAATCGTCATCAAAAGTTATTTCTGTAATATGATTTGGAATTAGATCGAGACATATTCAATGGAACCTTCGCCATTTTTTGAAACATGCAAAAAATATTCTGAAATTTTGTCAAATTGTTATTGGAATTTATTTTTATGATATGAGTCGAAATTTGATCGTCGAGGGTCGTTTGCAATTTAAAAAAGAAAAAAAAATGAAAATATTCGAAAATTGAGCAAATTTTTATGCTAAATCTTGTATTTAATCATATTTTCTCGTAATCAGTATGGAATTCTTCGTATATAGTGTGAATTTCAAGTGGATTTGATTTTTTTATTTTGTATGTTTTCAAGGAATTTTAGAATTTTATTTGAATTAATTCAAAATGGCTCATCAACATCATTCTGAATCGGATTATGTTCTCGGAGTTGCTCTATATTTAGGTTTATGAGTTGGAAAGCTCGTCTGGAGTTAAAAGGGTCCAGTTACTTCCATAAAAAGACAAATTGGCTATATTAGTGATAAATTCCACTATTTCATTGATTCGCTATCGAAATTCCTTACCCAGAACAGAAAAAAATATCTGGATATTCACTTGTTACTAGAAATAACCTCAAAACTTGAGAGCCTAGTC
The DNA here is from genome assembly GCA_958502065.1 of Chrysolina americana. Classification (NCBI taxonomy): domain Eukaryota; kingdom Metazoa; phylum Arthropoda; class Insecta; order Coleoptera; family Chrysomelidae; genus Chrysolina; species Chrysolina americana. Next base: position 2,712,598 of record OY293417.1, read on the forward strand.
GTTTTTTATGAAACAAGCGTGAAAATACGTATAATGTCGAATTTTTGCAATTTGTTTTAGAGGAGATGAACAAAATCTTCAAGAAGACAGGTTAGGTTAGGTTAGGTTGCGAGATGGCGATACTGGTAGACAAATCTTATGATGATGGCTCAATTTTGGTACCACCGCGCATATAGCCGATAAGAGGTAAACTATGTCAATTACCACCTTTCAGAGTGAAACAAGCTAACTTGCGTAAAGTAATGGCCAAACAATCGATGTTAACCACTAGGGAAGGTCATTTAACTAAATACTTGATGTTGTAAACCAGGCCTAGGCTGGACCCCGCAGCGGAACCACGAATATAAATGTTTTTTATCGATGAAAATCGACATAAAAGCATCAGCTCGATGCATCGGGCATCGAAAACCCCTCCAGAGATCAGACACAGAATCGACATCAAACGAATTCGTTAATATATGTTCGAGCGCACTCAACGCGCGTTACAATAAACCATTTCATTAGTCGGCCCCCCTCCCCGATTAATCAAAACATGCCCCGACAGACTTCGACTGGCGAACGAAAATATGATGGAATGGCTGCGATTAATTATCACACATCAAAGCGGCATAGCGATCGGTATGTTTTTGACGTGCGCCAGTGGTGGCAGACGCATCAATGAACTGCACTGCATTCAAATTATGGAATTTATTAATATTAAATAGACGCCGTGCCTCGAGGTGAATGCAAATCGGTAATCCAGAATAGATTAATTTGTCAACTATATGCACGAGGAAATTGCGGATCTGTCCTGTCGATGAAAAAGCTTCCGGCAAAATGCCAATTTGCCAATTAATATTTTCAGGGTGGTGCGGAGAAACGCCAGTTGCTTCGTGTGTTTTTTTTTTGTCCCTAAGGGGGTTATTCAAATAGTGGTTTTGTATCACATAGGCTTTTCCTCAGATCGTCATACCTGTCGTATCTTAGAACACTCCCATTCGCCTTCAAGCTCAGCTCTCACCAAGCAGGTCCAAGTTCATTCAGACATGAAGAAGTGCTAAATTGAACTCATTCAGTGCTCTGCATCCTTACGAATAATCAAGTATCGCGGTTAGATAGTATACAGAACATAGTGCTTCGTATCATCGCTGACTGAGATAGACACATTCGACTGGATGACTTGCGTGAGCTTGCAAGCGTTGAATAACTCCTGACAAGGGGCACACATATTGTCGGGCCGAACTATATCAGATGAAGAAACTGTTAGACTCCATCCCATCAATCAGCTTCTTGATCAGGGAACAAATTAACTTAAAATACTTATCACCTAATAAAAATATATCCTTGCCTCTGCAAATGATGTGCACAACGTGCACCATGACATTCTCGAACGCCGTCGTTTTTTTTTTCATTTTGAAGGAAATATTTCGAGAATACTTTCCTCAGAATAACTCTCGCCGAGGTATGTTTTTGGAATGGTTGAATCATACTGAAATATCTCTTCATCATGAGTGATCTGATGAAATTCTTGAGGTTTAGGTTGGTGAAATTGTTGAAGTGTCGGTTGATGCAATTTTTGGGGTGTCGGCTTGAATGGGGTGATTTGATTTCAATTGTGGATTCAACCGAATCGTTGGAGGTTATTGAACAGGTGTCAAGAATTCTTTTGAAGTTTGATTGATGGTTCACGCACCAAATAAACTAATCGGCTTCGCCAAGAAGCTGGAATTGTTTGATGAAATATGAATTGGTATGGGTCGCAGTGGAGGGCCGAGCAGACCCGCTCATTTTAAACCAAATGAAACCCAACCTAAACTAACCTAACCTAACCTAACCTAACCTAACCTAACCTAACCTAATCTAACCTAACCTAACCTAACCTAACCTAACCTAACCTAACCTAACCTAACCTAACTTTTTTTTTTGTTGGGTGGAAACCGCATGGCACCAGGGCCTCATTTCAATCAGCCCTGGTAGTGTCTTACGCTACTATGACTAAAACCCCCCTTGCCTTTCCCCTGATTCCGGAATCACCATGGCTTTGGTATACGTCAGTGTCAGGGGCAGTTTTCCTTGCTCTCCTTATTCATGTCCTACTTTCATGTGTCTCTTTTGCGACTTATTGTTTAGTCTTGTGCCTGTCTTTCCCTCTCTTCTCTTTCTTTCCAGTTCCATACCTATTCTTTCTCTCTCCCATCTGGCACAGTCGAAGACTGTGTGTTTGGGAGAGTCTTCCGTATCGCAGTAAGGGTACTTTGGATTCTCGGTCTTCCCTATTTTCACCTTATAGTTCTCGAATGACCCTTGTGTTGTAAGGAATTGGGTGAGGAAATATTCAGTCTTTCTGTGCCTGCATTGGGTCCAGTTTTTAAATTTTTTTATAAGTTTCTTTGCCCATTGTCCGACTGTGGTATTTTCTTGCCATTCCCTTTGCCATTTTTCCATAGTAGCTTGTCTTTCCTCATCCCTTACCTGTTTTTGGTGTCCATTACCCCTGCTATAGAGCCCCGCTCTCTCCTGGGCCAGTAATGTTATTGGTGCAATTCCTGTCACCACTAGTATTGCTGCAGCCGATACTGTTCTGTATGCGCTGCCCACCCTCTAGAGCCTTTCTTTGGCTGCTGATCAACATATTCTTGTATCTTTTAGCGTTTAACGCATTTTTCCATATTGGGGCCCCGTACAACAGTATCGACTGCACCACCCAACACAGTGCTACTCTTTTCATGCCGCCTGGCCTTGGCATGAGTCTAGTGAGTGCTGACATTTTGTTTTCAGCATTTTGTACTGCATAATTAATATGTGGTCCAAACCACAATCGACTCCAGTTATGTTGAACTTTATTTCATTTCTGCCTCGCCGGCCCTTTAGAATTACTGCCTCCGATTTTTGTGGTGCTATTGCCAGCTCTTGACTGGTCATCCATCAGCTTCGCTCGCCCTGTACATGAGTTCTGCCTCATCATCAGCCTCCACTATAATGGCCAGATCGTCTGCGAATGCAATGGAGGTAGCCACTTCAGCTAATTTGATACCTGGTAGTTCGTCATATAAAATGTTCCAAAATAGAGGTCTAAGTACTGAACCCTGCGGTACTCCTGTTGTTACCCACATGCTCTCCACGTTGCCAGCCATGATTTTTTCTATAGCTCAGGTAGCTGTTTATCAGGTTTCGTATATAGCCTGAGACTCATCTCTCCTCTATTGCATCCATGATGCTATCCCACTGGGCTGTGTTAAACGCGTTTTTGATATCGAGCGCATCCATTGTGATTCATTTTTTCCGTGAGTCTTGCACCGTTTCCATGACATTCCATGCCTTGTAGATCGGCTTTTTCGAAAACCATACTGCCTTGGTGAAAGTCCACATTTTTCCTCTATTTTTTCTTCATCTTTCCTACTGAGCTAAGTAGGCATAATGGCCTTACAGAGAACTTAACCTAACCTTTTTTTTTTCAAGTAGGGGGAACACGTCTCGCACCCTGTTATGTTGGATTTCCACCAACTAAAACCCCCTACCTCTTCACCTAACTCCCTGGTATCGTCCCTGAGGACTTTCATTCACGGGGTTAGGTTCGCTCATGTTTCCTCCTGCTCTTGCCTTGTTCTCTCCTCTTTTTCCTTGTTTCCCATTATAAATTTGATTGTTCTTCCCACGATCCTCCACTGCCTCCTACTTGCCGTCATAATTTGTACCAAATTGTCCGTGGTCAACCGCTCCCCCAAATCTACCTCCGCCTCCCGTCTAGGGATCTCCCATCAAGGGCACCAGAAAAGTGTGTGCTGCACCGTGTCTCCCTCTCCGCAATACGCACACAGGTCGTCCTCTGACTTTCCGATTCTCTTGTATATGCTCCAAAAGAACCGTTGTTTGGCATCAACCTAATCGGTGCCGCCGTCCTTTGTTTTGCCTTTTTAGTGGTCATTTCCACGTGCTCACCCCAGCTGCCAATGTCGTCCAACCTTATCCCCAGGTACCGAACCGCTCTGCCTGTCTCTATCTGAGCGTTCCGTACCTTTACCTTCACTTCTGCCTCCACCTATGCCCCTTCATCACCAAGGCCTCCGTCTTTTCTGGCGCGAGCTCCAAACCGTGGTGGGTCATCCATCTGTCGATGATTTCCAACGATCTGTTGGCCTGTCAACTCTTGTTGATTCTTGGCTTCCACAAGGACCGCAAGGTCATCTGCGAAGGCGATAGCCTTCGCTCCCTTCCTCAACTCCGTCCTCAGAACCCCATCATAGAGCACATTCCACAGTGTCGGCCCCAATACCGAACCCTGTGGAACTCCCGCTGTCATCCTCATCTCTTTTTTGTTGACCATCATTTTCTTCCCTCTCTGGTACCTCCCAATCAAGTTTGTCAGGTATCCCGATATGTTTCGCCGTTGCAGTTCCTCCATTATTTTGTCCACGCTGCCATATTAAAGGCATTTCTGACATCCAAGGTCACCAATATTATCCATTTCTTTTGACTGTTTTCCATCTCCGTTATAACTGCCTCTACTGCTAGGATCGTGGAGTAGCCCTTTCTGAATCCATACTGGTTTTCAGAGAGGCCCTCTCCCTGCTCGAATTCGGTTGTCAGCTTGTTTCTGATAAGCCCCTCGTATAGCTTGCTCACCGTGTTCAGCATGCATATGGGTCTGCGCGCTGCTAACTAAACCTAACCTAACCTAACCCAACCCAACCCAACCCAACCCAACCCAACCCAACCCAACCCAACCCAACCCAACCCAACCCAACCCAACCCAACCCAACCCAACCCAACCCAACCCAACCCAACCCAACCCAACCCAACCCAACCCAACCCAACCCAACCCAACCCAACCCAACCCAACCCAACCCAACCCAACCCAACCCAACCCAACCCAACCCAACCCAACCCAACCCAACCCAACCCAACCCAACCCAACCCAACCCAACCCAACCCAACCCAACCCAACCCAACCCAACCCAACCCAACCCAACCCAACCCAACCCAACCCAACCCAACCCAACCCAACCCAACCCAACCCAACCCAACCCAACCTAACGTAACCTAACGTAACCTACCTACTTTAACCCACTTTTTTATGCACTTACGATGCTCTCCAAATAATACAGGGTATAAAAAAGGCATTCACACATTTATGTCTTTATTTTACAAATCAACGTACAAAAAAAATAAACAAATGGCAACGCCGCTTACGAGTACGGTTATTTTCGAGCAGACTGTGCCACGGTGCGGTAATATCAGAGCATGCAATATCGTGTTTAGGAGCAGATTAAGTTTGCGAGTGTGGCAATTATAGGGATATATTCTGGAGCTGTTATTATCTTCTTAATGGGGTGAGTACCGCAGCTTGGCCTTTCAGACAAGCAGCAGTTCGGGTCGTGGTTATCCGTCGGACCGCCGACAACCAATAATTATTATGGCGAACGCAAAATTCGCTCTCTGATGTAATTAACGAGGCTCGTGTGATCATGAACTGCGGTGGGCATCTTTGGAGGAAGATGCGGGATGGATCTTTGAGGTGGACGTAACGGGGACATGAATCTGGCGCTGTTGAAGGATCTGGTTGGAATTGACACGTGATGTGACAATTATTGGAGAAGCCGCTGCTAAAGCCATCGATGAGGTCAAACTAAGATGAATTCAGAATACTTTATGTTCTTCTTAATGTGTGTCAGTTTTAAAACTTCCCCTCCTTGATATCTTCCGTTTAGTAAATATCCCGAAACATCGAAAAAACACGTCAATTATATTTCCACGGTAGACACTTGTGATGAATATTTTCAGCCCTTGTGGTTCAACTGTAACGAGTATTTTTACTGCAACTCGTTACTTTTAGATTTGAAAATTGTTCCTGCCTTTCGGTCATATATTCCCTTCTATATCCAACTGGAAAAAACGATCCCATCTTCTTTACGTCTGAAAGCTGAGTAAATCGAGTGAAATTCCTCTCTTTCCCGGAGGTGACATTGATCGGAATACGTCCAGATAATTTGTTGGATATTTTTATTTGTAATTTATCATAGAAGGTCTCCAATTAAAGGCCTTCTTCCCGAGCGATTCTCTTCTTGAAAATCCGTTCCTGACGTTTTCCCATCAGACGGAATATTTCTTCTAGATTAACTATTTTTTTTTGTATTTCAGTCTATCTGAGATATAGGAACATCCCTCTATGATTAGAAGAATCCAAGTATAGATATACCGAAGAAGTGAATGTCTCTCCACCACGAAAAAGACCCAACTGCAGATAATCGAAGAAGTGAAAATCTTGTAATCGAACTATTATCGACGGGACGAATTACTATTTTTTCGACAGAACGTAATGGTTTTGATGTGTATTTAGGGGCGCACTCCATATATCATACTTTTTATCATCTGATTTATCTACCATTAGCTTATAACATAATCCATGAGCGTGATATTCTCGTTTGTCTCCTCTCCAACCATTAAAGAGAGCACAATTCAACATGGACATGACATTCTTGTATACATAGAATAGATAGAGTTGTAACGCATAATAGTAAAATTTCTAATGAAAACTTCAAAAATGAATGTAGATGTAGTCGAATGATATAATTTACAAAAGTTATGAAATGTGTTTATAATATAGTAGATAAAAATATATAAAAGTGTATGAGAGGGGTGATACAGAGAGAGAAGTGATATAGCAGGTATTTGACTATACACAACATGAGTTCATATACTATACTATAGAGAAATCTCATTTATATTTAATAGCCAATGTTAAATTCTTCTATTTATTTTTTTTCGTTTCAGCTCGAGTGATAATTCGTTATTCAGCGGGTGTGATTTCAAACCGTAACACCCTGTTAATTTGGAAATCATGGACCGATTTTGGAAAGATGAAAATTTCGTTTCAGTACTCGAAGATGTTGACAGATATATGAATTATTTTTATTTTCAAAGCCTACTATGCTCTGCTAAATAGGTCGAAATTTCGAGAAGGACCGTTTTGCATTTTTTCTCGAAAAACATATTTTGAACACCTATTTAACATGTTTTAGTCAAATATTTCACATAGGGTATTTTTACATGAATTATTTGATTGAAAATGATCCAATCCCAAGTAATAAGAGTGGCAACGCTGCTCATAGGACTCGATGTCGTTTGTGTATTTTCTTGTCGGGTCCGGACGGATACAGGAAATTGGCGGTGTTGCTAATGACTTTCTTGGCATATATTGGTGAGGCATGAACGGTTTTTCTTTGAAGTAATGATGCAGACGATGAACATTGATTGATGTGCCAACTTGATAGTCGCAACGTTGTAGCATAGCTATTAGGGATGAGAGGAAGAACATTCTACAGACGGTGTTTTGGCGTCAATGGTCAAAATATCAAATTAGGGCAAAGCGGCGTTGTTCAAAGAAACGGGATTGTGTGACGTTGTTCGCAAATTATCGTGTTTCGTCAAATCGTGATGTATGGATGGAAGTTTAAAACAAGAGCTGTAGAATTTCATTTTGTTTCCATGAGCAGTAGTCAAGTGACTGATATGGTTGTCAGTATCCTTTAATAGGTTAACTGATTAGGCTATGTCGGAATACGTTCGCAGATGCTTGCAATTTTTAGCAAAATAAAAAAAAATAAAAAAAATTTGTTATTTAGGGGTTATATAAAATATTGTCAATTAATATTTCCGTTTTAAATTTATTGAATATTTTGTCAATATGAATCGATTGGCGTTCGCAGAATTGCTCTTTCTCAAATCGTTGCTGAGTTGAAAAGTTCATCCTGAATTGAGAGCTATAACTTTTTTTGTAGAAGATTTCCAAATTTGGAACAAATTCCTAGTCAAATAGAGATTTGGTAAGCTTTTTACGGAAGCTCTGTAATTTCGAGTTGAACATTTTTCAAAAATTTTTATTTAAGTTACATTTTTCGAAAAATCGCAAACTTGCCTTAAACCTATCTCGACGAGCTGATTTCTAGCTTTGAAAATTGAATTCGACGAAGGATGAACCAATTAATAGGAATTTTTGCAATAGCCCATTTCGTTAATTCTTTGTCGGATTCAATTTGAAATTAGCTAGTCGAGATACGGTTGACGAGAATTTGCGATTTTTCAAAAAATGAAAAATAAAAATTTTCGAAAATTTTAAAGTTTGAGGGAATTTTTGAAATACACTGCTAATTTCAATTCAATCTAATTACGTACTCTTCATAATATTTAGGGGTGTATCCTTTTGGACTTCTTCCGAGTAACTTTTTTTTAGACGATTGTTTTCAAATTCACGTAAGTATATATTAATTGCGTCATCCTGAATCAATTGGCTCTCGCAGAATTGCTCTATTTCAATCAGTTGTGCAGTTGAAAAGGCTTTTCACGGAATATCTTCAATATCGAGTTGGTGAGAGACAAAATTCAAAATGAATAAAAAAGTCAATGCCTTGTTTGGGACTGAATAGTTACAAACACACTAAGATGGGTTGTATCATTGATGTATAACAAGAATAGAACTGGACCTAGTACAGATCCTTGTGGTACACCACAACTAATATCTCAAGGATCTGACCTTTTTTCTCGTATCCTAACAATCTCTGAATATAGATTTGAATTTCTCGCCTGTTCCAAGGTGGGAAAAGTTTGTATAGAAATATGAGAAGTGTATTTATATTCCCGTATGCGGTTTAAATATAATCATTTCTTCTTTCTTAGTTCTAGAATAACAATTAAAAATACAAATTGGACTGTTTTTGTGCATCACGCACAAACAGCACACTCCTCAAAATAAGTACCTTGACTTATTTTCATGTACACAATTTTACACACTAACATTGGCTCCTTCGCCAAATTTTAGTCCCAGTGCATCAGATTTGAACTCGTCACTAATTGGCCGGTAAACATAAGTGGCATTTGAGAAAGTATACATTGATGCTCTGACCCGATTGCAAACCAAATATAAGTTGGGTTAACTAATAATAACAATAATAATCTTTATTGAATACTGTAAGAAAAAGAACACTAACTTGGTGATGTTAATATCTCACTGGGCTCAGTCAAAATCTCAACAGATCATAGGGACTAATATCTAATGAAAGACCTTTAATTCTCTTTCTGAACATGTGTGCTCAATTGGATGATTCAAAATCATCGAGAAATAGATTATATAATCTCAATCCCAATACATTCGCAGATTTCTGACAGATGGTTAGGTGCGGATTTGGTAAATGGAAATCATTTTTCATTCTCATGTTATCGTGGATGTATAGTTGGTTGCAACAGAGATGTTTTCATTGTGTGTATGTATATTAGTACTACCATCATAAAAATACCGGGAAATGCGAGATGTCGAAGTCTCTTGAATAGATTCCGACATGAAAACTGCCGGGAAACATTTGCAAATAATACTATTTTACTTCAATCTAGCAGGAAATGTATCTTCTTGGAATGAGAAATTCATTATATGTGAAAGTGGTTTAATAATACAGTCGGCGATTTCTTAAACTGAATAGCTCTGAAGCACTGGAATGTTTGTTTTTGGGTTTATATTTTATAATTTTTCTGACTTCTTGTTCTGTAATATAAAATGCAACAAAAAAACTTCTTGGTGTACTTCTGTCAGAATTATTCGGTAATGGTACATTTTTGTTGAAGTTATTGATGATATTAGGGGCGTGTATGAAAAAGTTATTGATGGCATCCACTATAACTTTTTCTTTTCCAGTTTTGTCGTTATTGATTTTGAGACTTTTTTTAATGAACGAATTAATTTCCGTTCAGTTCTGAAATGACAGTCCATGTGATTTTGTCTTTGTTAGATGTTGAGTGTATTTGGTTGAAATAGAATTCACTTTTGGTTAGTTTGATTAGATCATTGTGTCTTCTTTCAGAAGTTCTATGAGTTTCTTATCCTCACCCTATATATCGAAGTTGGTAGCTGAGATATGCCCAAGTTATCAGAATTCACTATCGTTAGGGTGCGTAACTGGCTCTACTTTTTTTGTGGGCTGTACAAACGTCGACACGAACAGCAAAAGTTTGCTCAACCAGCAATCAACAAAATTGACCTGATTGTTCCAACGGAATCGTTAATTAAATTCGCAAAACGCGTTAACATACATGCCCGAAACGCCCACTGACAAATGTTATTAAACATGTAAATGAAATGAGAACTGTAAATCAAAGAGCCGTAGTTACATTAAACTCAATTACCAAATAAAGTGATCGATATGAACGACTGAGTTCTGGGTACACCAGAGCGGTAATTTACCGCTATTTACGCGCTTACATTCTAGCCCCGAGATTTATAGAGAACAATATATCAACTCCAAGTACCAATTTAGTGAGTTGTAAAGCACGACCCGATGTTATTAAAAGCTCTATACAATCAATAGCTCAAACGGCGTCATTAATTTTCTTGGCTTGGTAACTTCTTTACGAGCCTTATTGCGATACAAAACCCGGCTGTCGGACGGAATGAAATATGCGACTTTTGCTTTCTTCTGTTTAATGAAATATTGAAATATATTACACGTTCGTGCCTTTATTATGACCTGTCACTTCCAGCGTTTGTACGCCTTGTCACACAATACGCTGGAAACTTCGTATGACTGCGAACTCGTGAGATGTCAACTCATGAGCCTGAAAGTATGGACTAATGACAGCTTGGAGAATTTCATGAAATACGGCATGGATATGTATTATTCAGAGAGATCATGCATTTTTAGTTCATATGCTTTTCTCCCTCATAATCCCCCGTAAGTGTTATTCATGCATCAATGGCGTAAAGTGTCCAGGCAGAGGCAGAGGCAGAGGCAGAGGCAGAGGCAGAGGCAGAGGCAGAGGCAGAGGCAGAGGCAGAGGCAGAGGCAGAGGCAGAGGCAGAGGCAGAGGCAGAGGCAGAGGCAGAGGCAGAGGCAGAGGCAGAGGCAGAGGCAGAGGCAGAGGCAGAGGCAGAGGCAGAGGCAGAGGCAGAGGCAGAGGCAGAGGCAGAGGCAGAGGCAGTGGCCGAGGCAGTGGCCGAGGCGGAGGCCGAGGCGGAGGCAGAGGCAGAGGCGGAGGCCGAGGCGGAGGCCGAGGCGGAGGCGGAGGCGGAGGCGGAGGCGGAGGCGGAGGCGGAGGCGGAGGCGGAGGCGGAGGCGGAGGCGGAGGCGGAGGCGGAGGCGGAGGCGGAGGCGGAGGCGGAGGCGGAGGCGGAGGCGGAGGCGGAGGCGGAGGCGGAGGCGGAGGCGGAGGCGGAGGCGGAGGCGGAGGCGGAGGCGGAGGCGGAGGCGGAGGCGGAGGCGGAGGCGGAGGCGGAGGCGGAGGCGGAGGCGGAGGCGGAGGCGGAGGCGGAGGCGGAGGCGGAGGCGGAGGCGGAGGCGGAGGCGGAGGCGGAGGCGGAGGCGGAGGCGGAGGCGGAGGCGGAGGCGGAGGCGGAGGCGGAGGCAGAGGCAGAGGCAGAGGCAGAGGCAGAGGCAGAGGCAGAGGCAGAGGCAGAGGCAGAGGCAGAGGCAGAGGCAGAGGCAGAGGCAGAGGCAGAGGCAGAGGCAGAGGCTAGTATCGCCAAAGGAAAGCTCAGACTATTGAATTGGACCAAAAATACTTGAAATTGGTAATGGGACTGCTCAATGGGCACTGCCCTCTGGGATATCACCTCAAAATGTTGTACATGTCATAGAATGATAGTTGGCGCTCCTGCCATATTTTCGCGAAATAGAAGAATTTTACGAGCTTATTTTATCATATTCTTTGTTTTTTTTTTTGTTTTTTCTTCCTTTTTTGCCAGAATATTACAGTGGTATGAATTTTTTGTTTCATTCTTCACTTTAGGCTTCATGCACTCCTTGATTTCTTATTTTTATGATCAAGTGATATCATTCGTCATCTCTTGTAACCATTACCTTTGCCTCAGCAATCAAAATAACCAAATTGGGTTGAGCAGCAAAAGTATTCTACCTACAAACTTACCTTATCCTACCTTACCTTACCATTAGAAGTGACATTCAGCCCTATGCTATATCACTTCCGTTGAAAATAACGTCATCGTTATTCGCCATTTTCTTTATTTTGATATCATAGCAAAATAGCGGAAATTGCGAATAACATTGACGTTATTTTTAACGGTAGTGATAAAGCATAGGGCTGATTATTTTATCAAATATAACATAACTGACAAGTTTCTTCCAGAATATAATATTTCATTGTAAGCTAACTATCTAGCTATATCTAAAGTAAGTGATTCTGGTCTTTTCCATCATGGATTACTGATAGAAACAACATTTAGTTCAGGAATCACATTTATATTTATATTCATCCTAGTATCGTTTATTTTTTTATTGTCCAAACTGTCAATCATAGCAATATTCATTCGACAGTTCTTCATTTTACTGATGTGACCTGTATTCGAAGGCAAAGTTGCCAGATTTGAATCCTGAAGAAGTGTTATCACGAATTGGAGTTATATTTTATTTAATACGAATTTCATTTTACTCACCAAAGAGCTTGGTGAACTCAATCAGATTTCGTAACTCATTATACCACTGCAGTTGAGACGGAAATTGAAGTTTGATTATTATCTTTGGATAATTTCTCGTTTTGTTTGATTAATATACTGAGTAAGTCCTAAAGGGGTGATGAAACGCCCTTTCCCCATGCCCTTCTTCACTGCTGGTTAGCTGGCGGCCTTTCCTTTAGGCTGTTGAATAATTGGACTTCATGAAGTTTTAGCCACCCCTCCTTGCTACTGGGACATCCTTGGTAGAGTCGTAGCAAACAGCTGATTCGCGAATGTCCAGCGCTTTTCTGCAAGAGGATCAAATTCCTGGAAGAGGTATTCGTATCGCCCTCCGACATCAGAACTCAGCTCCCAGGAAATCAATAAACTTCGCACAAAGTCTCAGAATCCAGGGTCATCCCCCCATCAGTATTTAACAACCCCTTACATTAGACATACACCTTTAGCCAGCTTAGCTTTGCGTCTTCTATTTGGGATCCTCACTACAATCAATGTTTACATTGATAACAAGATTGTTGGTGATCTGAATTACATACAAAGTCTATGCACCAATCTTGATGCAATAGCTTTGTGCATTTTGGGTATGTCAGTATAACACGCTCAAAATATCAATGTTACACCATTTCATGCACTACATCAAAAGCAGGATACCGTTCGTTTCCATTGTAAACACTGCTAATGAAATTCTTCGAATGAAAAATAAAACGAAATCCGTGAAATTGGGCCTGTGCGGCATCGCAACAAGCGAAACATCCGCCAATTCGCGGCGAAACGGTAACGGCCTTTATTAAATAATTTATAACCCCGATGGCCGTACACGGAACATCCGAAATTCGTATAATAACTCAAAATATTTTTGTGACATTCGGCCAAACACACAAATTTAATACATCCTCATGCGGTGGAAGCAACTGTGCCTGTTTATCTTCATTAAGCTTTGGGGGACACATCCAAGCCGTTAGTCAGCCGGTAAATGGCCGAGAAATCAGAGTACCAGACAGGGTTTTAATTTTTAACTTGAATGTGCTCCTGACGTTTACTGCCAGCCGCTTCGTTCACTTTTTACGGCCCAGTGAAACAAATGTGTTATGTGGGAGAGCCGGGACGTAATCAGTGAAATATTGGGTCGGTCGCTCTTTTCAATTACTTACATGAGGGTCGTATTATTCGGTTTATTACCGTCTGCGATGCGATATTATTGAGTGCTTCCCGGATTTTTGAAGTGCGGAACAAGGTGGAAGTATTCAGGTTTTTATGTTCATCCATACTGTCGGTTTACATGCTGCCAGACTAAATTATCTCTTTTCGTTTTGAGGGTCGAAAAAAATATCCATAAACTGAGGTAAATACCAGAATTCACGGTGGATGACACATTAACATTGTACAAGAACTGGAAAGACTTTTTGAAGATCGTTGGATAAGGTGCTTGGGACCATAGAATTGGCCAGCAGGATCACCCGATCTTAATCCTATCGAGTTTTATCTGTGGGGAATGTTTGAAGAAAAAGTTTACAAAACACCCGTGCGTTCAAGAGATGAATTGTCAGAAAGGATTACCCAAACATTTGAAAAATGAAATCCCAATGAAATCAGATCTGCCACGACGAAAGCAGTCAACGTCCGCATTTTGATTTCGATTTTTTAAATTTTTCATCATTATTCGTATCAATATTCAGTGCTCCAGGAACTCTAAAATATGGTGTACCCCAAGAACGGTCTTAGGTCCCATGCTATTCCTTTTGTACGTGAAAATCTTATTTTTTTTTAATACAGTTGGGGAAATTATTACATCTGCAGACGATACGGCTATATATCATCACGATTCAGACAGGGAAAAACTAAAACGTAGAAAAAAAGTTACTCCAAATTGAAAAATGGTTCAAAAATAAATTACTTACCTTGAATTTTGATTAAACCTTTTTTATTCCTTTCAGCTCATACAAAACAAATCCACCAGATTTTAACACTCCAGAAATCAAGGAAAATCACAAAACACTTTAGCCACGAGGGTAAAATACTTAAGTGTGCATATCGATAGTCATTGGAAACGGGATACTCATGTAGAATTCATCGCAAAAAATCTTAAATATTTAATCTATTCATTCTACAAATCTCAAAAATGTATTTAACAGAATGATCTGATTTCCCTGTATAATGCCTTGGTAGTAGATACCACACCTCACATACGGAAAAATTGCTTGAGGTGAAATACTGAAAACCTACTACAATCTACTCCAATTAGAAAATTTATTGAGACCCCCAAATTATTCTTCAGACACCAGACTAAAATATCGCTTTTCTGTCCCACATATGAACAGAACTTTTGGACAAAGAAGTTTAAATTACTTAATAAATTCGCTTCCAAACGAAATGATAAATATACATTTTCCATTTGAATTCAAAAACTGAAAAAATTCGTAACAGAAAATAAAACAAAAATAGAAAAATTATTGACACTGAAAATATGTTTATCTGTTTCGACAGAAACTACTCATTATGCTATACCCGTACTTGTTTAATATGTTGCAATGTTTTACAATTTTCTACAAATCATGTTATTGATGTTGTTTAATTTAGCAATCTCATGAATTGGTTTGATTGCACGATTTGAAATAAATTCGTTTTTATTTGTTCGATCCACCCTTGTCATACAATTACAGCTATTAATGATTAAAATGTATTTATTATGACAGAGCTTAGAAATACCATTCCAGTAAACTATTGAAATGCATATATCAAATGTATTTTTACAATCCTATTAATATTTATGATATTTATATTGTCGCTATTAAAATATATGGATATTTATGTTATATTCACGGAATTTAATTAATCCTGGATTGATTTGGGAACTGTTATTATTTTTCAAGGGCATATCAATTGATTTTAAATATTTCCGGAAAATATGAATGAGGTGTCATTCAATTCAGAATAGAACGTGGGTGATTTTTCAAAAAATCAAAAGCCACTTGTAGAAATTGCCAGAGTTATTAACAATAATAAATGGGAATTGGCTTATTGCAAATATCTCGAAAACTATTTGGCAATTTCCAAATTTGAAAAAAGAATCAAAAAGAGGAGTAATTATTAATGGTCACTCGAGGATTATTTCAATTAAAATAACACATTGTTGTTTTGGTATCATTATGCATGAAAAACAGTACCTACATTAATAAAATATAATAATGAATTATTCAATAATAATTAATTCCTTGATAATGATTACAGGTGGTAGTGGAAATTTGTTAATCAATAAATACATTGTAAGGCAATAAAAAAATGCTCGTGCTCCTGTGAACAGTTTCTGTGAGAGAAAGATGCTGTCGGATGCCGCATTAGGTCTCGAAGTAGGTCAGATTACTTGAAGGTAGTTCAGGTAAACCAGTGATGTTGATGAGATACATTTTTTTAGCTTATGACTAGCATAGTCATCATACTGCTTACTCGTCGAGTAAGCACTGATGATGACTATTATAGCTATGCTAGCTATACTGGCTATGCAAGCTGTGCCATCTATACCAGCAATGCTAGCTATGTTAGCTATGCTAGCTATACTAGCTCGCTATCTAGCTAGCTACGACAAGACTGCTGGCAGATGTTTGCTGTCAACTTGAATAAGCCGCGCTCCTTTACTTTCGCTCAGACCCGCTATCGCTATTGGTGGAAGAAAATTTTGTATTTCGTGCGGAAAATATAATTTATTAAACTCATAGCAGAGCGCTTTCGACTAGCTATGTTAGCTATGCTAGCTATGCTATCTAGCAACGACAAGACTGCACGCGGATGGTCGCTGCCAAATTGAATTGGCCACGTTACCTATATCTTTGCTACCCGCTATTGCTATTACAGGAAGGAAATTTTTGTATTTTGTGCGAAAAATATAATTTATTCAAATCATAGCAGAGTGCTTTCGACCAACGGTCATCATAGTGCTAACTCGTCAAGTGAGCACTGACGATGGCTACACTAGCTATGCTAGCATGCTAACTATGCTAGCTATGCTAGCTATGCTAGCGATGCTAACTACGCTAGCTATGCTAGCGATGCTAACTATGCTAGCTATGCTAGCTATGCTAGCCATGCTACATATGCTCGTTATGCTAGCTATGCTATCTGTGCTAGCTAAGCTATCTACGCTAGCTATACACGCTATGCTATCTAAACTATGCTAGCAATAATAGTTATCCTAGCTATACTAGCTATGCTAGCTATTTTAGCTAAGCTACCTATACTATCTAGCTAGACAACAAAATTGCACGTTGATGGTAAATTGCTATGCTAGCTATGTTGGTCATGCTAGCTATGTTAGCTATGCTGGTTATGCTAGCTATACTAGCTACGACAAGACAGCACGCCTGTCTATGCTGTCAACTTGAATAAGTCGCCTTACTTGTATTTTCGCTCAGGTCCGCTATCCCTATTGAAGGAAGAGAATTTTGTATTCCTTGCGGAAAATATAATTTATTAAAATTGTAGCAGAGCGCTTTCGACTAGCATAGTCATCATACTGATTACTCATCGAGTAAGAACTAATGATTTAATATTTTGGCTATGCTAGCTATGTTAGCTATGCTAGCTAGCTACAACGAGACAGCACGCGGGTTATCGCTGCCAACTAGAATTGGCCACGTTACCTCCATATTCGCTCTGGGCCCGCTATTGGCCCACGCATTTCTCTGGTGGCAGTGAACAGTTGCACAAGAAAAAGATGCTCTCGGGTGCTGCGTTACCTCTACTTTCGCTTAGGCGCGCTATTTCTGTTGGAGAAAGAGGATTTTGTATTTCTTGCGGAAAATATCATTTATTAAAATCATAGCAGAGCTCATTTGACCAGCATAGTCATTATTATTGCTCACTCGTGCTAGCTATGCTTGCTATGCTGGCTATGCTAGCCAACTATGCTGCCTATATCAGCTATACTTGCTATGCTAGCTATACTAGCTAGACAAGTCTGCACGCGAATGGTCGCTGTCAACTGCTTACTCGTCGAGTAATATTTTATAACGACCATTTTTGCTATGCTAGCTATGCTGGATATGCTAGTTACAACGAGACAGCACGCGGGTTGGCGCTGCCAACTAGTATGGGCCGCGTTTCCGAATAGCGCAAGAAAAAGATGCTTTCGGGTGTTGCGGGCAGGAGCCAACGTGTCAGTTAGGGCTTGGTGTAGGTCAGATTGCTTGAGGGTAGTTCAGGGTAAACCAGTAATGTTGATGAGACAACTTTTTATTTGAAGGAAGAGAATTTTGTATTTCGTGCGGAAAATATAATTTATTACAAACAAAGCAGAGTAGCATAGTCATTGTTCTTACCTGACGAGTAAGAACTGATGTTGACTATTCTAGCTATTATTGCTATGCCCGACAAGACTGCACGCGGTTGGTTGCTGCCAACTTGAATTGGCCGCGTAACCTTTAACTCCGCTCAGGCCCGCTATCGTTATTGGATGAAGATAATTTTGTATTTTGTTTGAAGAATATAATTTATTAAAATCAAAGCAGAGCGCTTTGGACTAGCATAGTCATCATCAGTGCTTACTCGTCGAAGATGACTATGCTAGCTACACTAGCTATGCTAGCTATGCTGGCTAGCTGACCACAATGAGACCACACGCGGATGTTCGCTGCCAACTGGATGGGCCGCGTTACCTCTATCCAGTAGATGCCTGAATTTTTTCAAGTCTTAATGTTCATATTTAGTTAGTTTAAATATCATTTGTTATTTTTTTTCAACCGTCTGGAAAAATATTAGTCCTGCAGTTTGGAGAAGTGGAAAATTTACTCCTTTTTTTGAACTTTTTTCAAATTCGAAATATTTCAAATTATTTTTGAGACATTTGCAAAAAACCGAACCCCATTTTTTTTCAAAAAGCATCTAAACGCTATTCCAATCGAATTATATTTTTCGAAGGCGGAAAAAAGTTCGACCCAGAAAGAACTTGTGGACTAGACTAATTGAGTATGGTCCTTTGATAACTCAAATAGATGTTTTGGATGCAAGATTGTGATTTATTTTTATTCAAATAATTTTTTATCTCTATATCAAGGAATACTTGATTGATTCACTAGGCAGATAAGTAGCAGATTGACTAACAAGGCTGGCAGAAAGTAATCAAGCTTAACGAGACTACCCTCCTTCACCCTCTAGATTTATTTTATACTTACAAAATTGCCAACTGAAAAAAATCATCATTAAATTAAAATTATCCATTATTTTGGACGGCCGCGAAAATGGGACTAAGTTTTCTTCAAAAAAATCTGACTTTCCATTCTACTTTATGACGCAAGTATTTCAAACAAAGAACCAAACAGTTTCGGTGATTTCGACCACCCCTTATAGTCGTTGACTCAATTCATTATTTGTTCAACGGCATCAAATATTATTTTGCTTCCGAACTACTGAATAAAGTCCTATTTCTATTTGTTGAAATTAGCGTGCCTAAGTCAATATTGTTTGTGGAATTATGTAAACATGTTGGGAATGGGTAGGTATGTAGATCGGTTTGTCAGCTGAAAACATTTTGATTTATGTGAAATAGTTTGAAGTCGACTTAATGGTTTATACGTTGTATAGGATTGATTTCCAATATTGATATATATAATAAATACACTCAGTATTAATAAAAGGCATGCCAAATTTGCGAGAATTTTGTTCGTACTGGAATTCACATTCCATAATTGAGATCTACTGGTGCATCAATAAATTTTCCTCTGGGACACGTTTTTCTTCGATTATTTTTTCAAAATGGGAATAAATTCTACTTGCCAATAAATAATTCTTGTCTGATTCACCTACTATGAAAATCATATCAATCAAATCAGTTTTTGAAATCAACATTTTGATTAAATTGTATCGAAACTTCTCAATACACCAGCATTCACTGAAGGTTTTAATACCCGAAGATGATCACACAAATTTCAAAATAGTTGAAATTATTGTAAATATCTATTCCAAAATAGTGGGTTCGAATTCACAACTTGCTTATTCTCAAAACTGCTAATTATAGACGTGGGGCAATATTTTGAATGATACCGCACAGAAAAAACTGGATACCCTGTGTAAGTGCCATTTTCACTACAACCTCCTCAGAATGCAATTTCTTATATCAAGTGACATTCGATGAGCAAGTGATATACTATCTTTGCAGCTGAAAAATCTAAATTATCTGCAACTGTTTCCACTACAAACCATCCGGAAGACATCTTTCTTCTCAAAGCTGTGACGTGATATTCAGACTTAAGTTTCCCATCAATATGCGCCCCTAGAGATTTGTGAAGCTCTTATTCACAATGGTACATATATTGATTGTAAATTCGTCTTTATGTCATCACATATTTCTTCATTAAGCTGATCAACTTTTCTTTCATGTCATATTATTGTTGTATATTTTGAGAAAAGTGGGAACTTTCCTGAAATTATTGTACGGATCGAATCATTCACATAAAGTAAAAAAGGATGTGGCCTCAGAACAGATCCTTGTGGCACCCCACAATTGAAACTTAGCGTAGTAGAACACTTAGAAATCTTAACAATCTGACTTTGTCCCGTTGAACAGGATTGAATACTGAAGTGAAAATCCTCTGAAACCATAGTACTGCAGGTAACTTGTGATATCTAGTTGAAACATAATTTGGAACAAGCCTTGGAATCCAAAGTTAGATGATCATCCCCACATTGACAGGTAGACAACATTTCGTTCTTCTGACCAACCCAAGACTCAAAATCGAGTTCCTCGTACGATAAGAGGAACGCAAACAGAATCTAACGTACGAGAAACTTGATTTCGCGTCTTGGATTGGTTCAGAACAACAAAATTTTGCCTATCCGTCAATCTGTTGCCGAGGTTAATCATTGTCTTCGATCTTGCTTGGTTGAAGTTGCCGAGGAGATCTCTGGCCTGCCTTAGCCCTGGAAGACTTTGCCAGTGAGTTGCTCTCATTGCTTCTTCAGTTTTATTGAGTTCTTCTTTGAGGTAAGATTCTCTAAGTCCGCAGAATGGTTGTGGCTCGATCAGTGGCGTTGATGCCTCATTTCGTGCCAGGGTATCTGCTTGTTCATAACCCTCCACTTCAACGTGCTCCGGCACCCAGAGGAGGATCACCTTGTTGATCCTGCCTAGATCATTAAGTATGTCTAGGCATTCCTAGTCCATCTTTGATTGAGGTTATATGAGCTCAACGCTTTGATGGCTGCTTAACTAGTGGGGAGTATTGCGATTTCCTTGTTCCGATATTTCCTGTCGAAATTGAATGCACCTTTCTATGGCGTTAATTTCCGCTTGAAAAATACTATGGAACTGGCCCATTGGTTCGAAGTATTTGGTGCGAGGCCTAAAGACTCCTGCTCCAGTTCCGTCGGGAGTTTTGGACCCGTCTGTGTACCATGTTATGATATTCTTTCCCAGTGCTCGAATGGATTCTATGCTCCACCCACTCTTGGTATTCAATTCTGTTCGAAATAATTTCTCGAAACTAAATTTCCTGGTAATTTCATCAGTTGGGAGATCGGCAAGTTGTGCACTTTCGGTGGGGGTTGATCATCTTACGTTGTGTGCTGTCCCTTTGAGTCCGACTTTAGCCAACCTGAGGTTTGCTCCCCAAGCAGATCTCCTCACCATGATATGGAGAGGAGTGAGGTCCAGAACTTGTGACTGTAGATGTCACAAGTTACTTTTCAATAATACTGTCTTTGCCTCGAATTACTTATTCAGAGTGCATTCGTTATAGTTTAGGAAGACCCCATGAAGCCGTCCTAATGGGTAGGTAACTACGAAACAGCTATCGATGGATGTTGACATTTTCTGATATTTTAATGGTTTTTTTGTCCACGTTAGTAAATATTTCATCTTCTGGTACATGAATATCAATGTTGACATAGGCTACTTAGTACCTTGTTTGGTATTTGGTCTAGCGCGAGAGTGATTGCTTCTTCTGTTGATAATTTTGGAGTACTGTTTCGTAAGCTTTTATTCCTGAGATTGAAGAAAACTTGTGGAAATCTTTTCAGAAAAAACTCAGCCCCCATTACTACTACATCTTGTCACTCACGTCAGTGGGATGGATTCATTAGCAATTCATGTTGCCTAAATGCCTCTGCCAAATGGAACAATAATTTATTTATCCGAAACTTATCGCCCCAGCATTTTCAAATTTTCTGCCACATAAACCACATTAAGATTGAGATCCGCGTCCGCATTTATGGCTCTGTGAAAAGAAAGAAAGACGTTAAATTATGGAGTGTAAAAATAAGCGATATGTGGCTGATCCCTTTATTGCTTTCAGACCACTAAATTATCCTGGAGAGACGTGCAGAAAAGAATTACGCCGAGAAGAGAATGAGAAATGCTCCGAAGGTTAAAAGCACTTGGGGGAGCTGGTCCTGCTAGACTCGCAGTTTATCCGGATTCTGGCGTTTTTTACGACTGGAAGTAGTCGGGATTCAAATTAACTGAAAGGAACATCGCGGGGAATTCGTGCTTGAACATGAATATATTGCTGGATCTTGCGATATAAATCAATTCGAAAGAGGATGATAGCAGGATGGAATGATCTCACCAAAAATATCATCATAATCAAAGAGCCTTTGCTAAGAAAAACAACAATTGAGATGGATCAAGTACATTTATATCTGACCAGGATATGTAAAGCATAATATCGTCATAGTTGCGCTATCAATAAAGAGGATTATAACTCACATGGGATACTGAAGATCCTAATTTCCTCTACTTTTTACAGATGATAATGAAACAAGAAATGATAAAATATTTGTATTTATAGAATGAAAAACAGAAGTTATTCATATCCTCACTTCAATACAAATTATAAAAAAGCCGACTTTCTCGAGCTAAGCATAAAATTGAGAGATGCTGACTGGAACCAGGTATTGATAGAGAGAGATGTGAATAGAGCTTTAGATACTTTCTATAGTATTTGAAAAAATATTGTTTCCATATGTGTGCTCAAATGTAAAACAACGAAAAACGCAAATACATATCCAATTTGGGTGAGGGACAAGAACTGTTACCGGAAAAGCAGATTGCATTCAAATCATAATAATGAAAAATATAGAGAGTTGCGTCAAAAGGCAAAGAATTTGATCAAGAAGCAATAAAAACAATATCTGAAAAACTCGTAAAACAATGTAACGAAAGATATCGATCAGATCTGGAATTTTATAAGGAGGCAAAGAAAAATTCAAAGAACGAATTAATGATACAAATCCAAATAGATATACCTTCGAGGGAATGCTAGTAGAAAACGAGAAAATAGCTGAGTCATTTGCTAATAGTACGCAAGCCATCATACAAATGGCAACCAGCAAGTTGTAAATTTGTATACTGTTTAAGTGTGACGAGTTTGACAAAATGTCGCAGAGAGGAAACCTTGAAAGTGGTTAGTTTTCATTTGTCACCAAATCGAAATCTATGGGGCGTCGGATTGCTGAAGATCCTTATTGATTTTGTCGGACAATGGTTCCACTAAAAATCTCATTAAATTTTTGTATTCTTTTAGAAAAACAGTCAAATAAGTTTGGTACTTCTAAGTTGTCCCCCACTCTAAACTTAGATTGGCGACAGACAGCAATCTGATTTTTCTTGGAGGATTTTATAATTTTATCATAAAACTTGGTGAAAACGTTTTTTTTGTTCTAAATTGGGTGTATTTTTTTCGAAAAATAAGAGAAAAATTTGAATTGCATAAGTACGAATTTTTATTTAAAAATATTCCAATTTTCAATCCAGAAATTGGTTAAAATATTTTAATTCAAGATGGTATAATACAAATATATTGTTAGTAAAAAAATATCGTTAGAAAGCAAAATAACCAAAATGAAAACATTTTCATAATCGATTTTTCAGTAATCTCAGGATTTCTTATTTTTTATTGCAAATAAACGTTAAAGTTGATGGAAAAATCAATTTTCATGTGATTATTCGTTGAAATAATAGATAATAATAATATTTAATCACCAAATATGTACAATGTATGTAAAGAGTACAATTGTGAACAATAAAATATTGTAAATACAACTACAAGAATGAGCAACAAAACAATGCTCGATAAGTATGAATCACTTGTTTCGAGAAAAAAAATAGCAATATATTTTCCGAAAACATTGTTTAGTAAATAATCGAATACGTACAAACTTCTCTCTGTACATAAACTATAAATAACGTACACGTAATTTTTTGGAGTATGAAATTGTAATATTTCGGTGAAATATAAAAAATTAAGCAGTTTTCTATGTAGTGTGTTATGATTGGCTGGAAATATCGACTTGACATTGCAGGACTTTGTTCTCTCGTTGTTCTACATTTTGTTGTTAACCAACTCTTTTAATTAAAAATTAGACATTATCTTTATTTAAACTTATAAACAATCGGTACACGAATATTCTGCTTCAAAAAAAATTAAGCCCATTTAAAACACAAAAAACAAATCTCCAAATTATAAAAAATTGCTAAAGATTAAATTGAAAACGAATAAAATGGCTTTTTGCGTTTTTCTTGGTAATTTCGGGATAGTTTTGAAAAACTATTGAAACAAAAGGTTTAGGTACCTACCCATTCGGATTGTTCACAACTCTTTTCTTGAAATTTTTCCTATAGGATGCATATTTGATCCACAAGTCGTAAAAAATACTATTTCACCCACAAAATGTATATACAGGCCGTTTCTTTTATCATGTGGTAAGATTGCTATATTATAAACCGTAATAGATACAAAGACGATTAAATGGGAAAAAATGTAACTATTGTGGTGAGCAGTACATTGGTCAGAGAAAATCTACGGGGACTCTCGCCTTTCCCGACTTATACAAGAAAATCTAAAAATTCTGTTTTCGGTTTTTTACGAATAGAATGGTTATTTCAGAACATATAAAAAAATTAAAGAGGAAAGTTTTATTGTATTCAAAATGTACTAGAACTGCGTAATGATAAATTTTTAATTGAAAGTAAAAAACCGAAAACAGTATTTTCAGTTTTCCCTGTATAAGTTGGGAAGGGCAACAATCCCCGTAAATTTTCTATGACCAATTTACCGCTCAATCGTCTTTGTATCTATTACGGTTTACAATATAGCAATGTTACCACATGATAAAAGAAACGGCCTGTATAGCGACCCTCAGCCCCTTTTCGGATTTTTTATTGAGTCGTCTTGATTTTTCTTAATCAACTCATAATCAATCTTGAATTTTTCGATCATCCAAATACTGCTGAGAATTTCTGTGTTAAAAAGTATATTGGCCGTGGTCTGTACTATAGGAATTGAATGAAAGTTTCATAGAAACTTCTGTATACAATTATTCAAGGAAATTACATACATTTAAAACACCGTAGAAAAACATTTCATATCAATAACCCTAATTATGTATATCATTTTATTTATGACTATTAATGTCCGTGACAATTCCTGTAATAACCATTCTGACCTCGATAACAAGTTGGGCATAAATAATGTGAGCAATTATTTTTATTGCTCATGAAAATAACTTGATTATACGTAACATGATTGATTATGCCGAGACAAGAATTAATAATCTTGAGTACAATAAATTATAGTTGGGAATAAAATGTATAAGTTCATTATTAAATCAGCTTGAAATGATTAATTATGTTGACTGACATTCACAAATGTTTTGTTTTTTCTCTCGTATAATTTCTGAGCATTTGAAAAATGTAGATTAGCTATCGGATTGTTTTCTCGTGCTTGAATTGATTTTTTTACTACAATTAATGATTGGACATTTTATCAGAGATAACCAGTTACTTTCTCAATATTTTTTTAATTCGTCATTTTGTAATACTAGAAGAGAGGAATAGGAATATTCAAAAACATCTAAAATAACAACAAAAATTGTGTAATATATTAAAACAAAATATCAGAAGCTTTTCCAACAGAAAAAGGATTAAGGTAAGGAGAAGGACTAATGCATTATTAATTACAATTGATGAAATAATGAAAATGTCTTCTAGCAGAATAGCAAAACCACATATGGGACATGTAGGAAGACTAGATATATCGAAAGGAACTGCAGATGACGTAATGATAATGGAAATTTGGAATGCAGTCTAATGGTCATAGGGGATCAGCATAAAATTTGGCGTATACAGTACGAATTCCAAGTGGATCTTATGTTCTTCAATTTTTCATAATTTTCAAGACGTTTTTCGAGTACTTACTTTTGTTCTTCAATCGACTTGAAATTCACAGAATATACCAATTTCATCATTCTGAGTTGACTGCCGTTTACAGAATTGCTCTATCTTCAACTGCTCCTGAATGGAAAATATCATCTGGAGTTGAGAGGGTTTATTTCCCTCCAACTTTTTTTTCAGATATTTTTTATCATTTTCATAAAATTCAATCTTTTTAAAATATCCACAACGAATTTGAAGTCGATCAAAAGTCAATTATAGATTTCATAGACTTTTGAAGTAACCTCTACAATGTTGAGTTGAATTTTTTTAAATTTTTTTTGTTAGTCTTCGATATCAGTTCTCGAGTTGAAAATCTTGAGATGAGAGGGTTCATTTCCCCTAGATTATTTTTTATAAGTTTTTTATTAATTTTCTCTATTAACTGAACTGTTTTGAAATATTTTCACCAAATTTGAAGTCGATGAAAAGTCAATTGAAGATTTCATAGGGTTTTGAAGGAACTTCTACAATTTTAAGATGAAAACATTCGTTTTTTTGTTAATCCCCCATCGAAATAAATTTTTGGCATATGATTTGGAATCAGCTTGTTGAGATACATTCGACAGTAATTTTTTGAAAAACTAAAAAATTTCTTTTAAAATATTTCATGTTTTGAGAGAATTTTTGAAGTTTTCTGCTATATCTCATATCCAAGCATATACAAATTACATACTTTCGGAATTAGCATGGAATTTTCAGAAAATGAGTGCGAATTTTAAGTAGATCTGAATTTTTTTATTTTTCACGAGTTTTAGAACGTTTTTCGAGTTAGCACCTCAGTTCTTCGATCAACTTGAAATTCACAAAGTGTACTGATTTCATCATTCTAAATCGATTGGCGTTCGCAGAATCTTCAACAGTTCTCGAGTTGGAAAGTTTATCTTGAGTTGAGAGAGTTCAGTATT
Organism: Chrysolina americana; assembly: GCA_958502065.1. Lineage (NCBI taxonomy): Eukaryota > Metazoa > Arthropoda > Insecta > Coleoptera > Chrysomelidae > Chrysolina > Chrysolina americana. Next base: position 2,739,137 of record OY293417.1, read on the forward strand.
CTCCAATTATTTTTTTCATAATTTTTTTAATAATATCCAAATTTAAAGTCGATCAAAATTCGATCAAAAATATCATAGGCTTTTGAAGTGACATGAAAAAGTAACTTGTTTGAGATAATATTTTACTTTTTTCTCGTTTTTCCTGATTAACCTTTGTATCTTAGCAAATACAAATCACATATTTTTTGGAATTAGCCTGAAATTTTGCCAAAATGGTGCAAATTTGAAGTCGACCCCAAGTCAATTGAAGATTTCATAGTGTTTTAATAAATCCTCAACCATTATGAGTTGAAAATTTCCGTTTGCTTGTTAATCTTCCAGCGAAATAGATCTTTGAGACATGATTCCTACTCAGCTCGTCCAGATACAATTAAAGTTTACTTCATTTCATGTTGCCAGAGAATTTTCGACATTTCATTAATTTTTTCTGCTAAAACTGGTTTCTGAGCATATACCAATCGTACATTTTCGACATCAGTATGAAATTTTACATGGATGGTGCATATTTAGAGTCGATTTTGTATTTTTTATTTTATTTCAGGGTTCTTGGTTCACCCGGATCTACCACTGATCTACTAACGGAAAAGATAATAATAATCCACTAATTATTCAACAAAAATTCATGGAGTATAAGAGATGAAATGCACAATGGTAAATAAGAGAAGAACTGTTAGGCCGATTCTTCCACTCTTCCACAGTTTCCTCAGAATACATAATATAGTCCTAAACTAACTCTAGAACAGAATTAACAGTACAAATAGAAGATGTGAAAATCAGTGGAAACTTTCAGTTCCTATTGAAAGACTGTATTTTGTTCTGAGAGATTTAAAAAACACCAAAAGTTTATTGTTACATCAAAAAAGTCAAGATGGAAGAAAATCACTGAATGAATAAATGAAGGTTTCTTCCTCTGTTCCTTCTCTCATTGCAGACGTTAGATAATAATATTCCTATGAAGATTTCCTTTTCCGGAACACATATTCCCCAATCATACCCCGAAGCAATTCTCAAAAACAATGCAATAACGAACGTCTCTATGAAACAAACGCCAATCATCTATGACAACCGTTGAGTTCATTCTCCAAATGACTTGTATTTCTAGCATGTCAAGCACTCATCAAGCATCATTACTGTTTAAATGTGCTAATTACATTTTGTTCTTTGTTAGGAAACGCTTCACGCATTCATCCTAATTAGTGCTTTTTACAAGTTGAGGATGGAAGCAAGATCAACCGCCTGATAATTAAGTGAAGAATTCCATTACAGAACAAGGTGCACGTGAATGCAAGATACAAGGCGATTCAGTAGTATTTTGCTTCAACTGAGCGAAACATTTGGGTAGACGAACCATACGAAAGTTATTTGGGGTGGTGCTGAACGTTTTCAGGGTTTTCCCACAGCTGAAAAGTTGTTACGCCACCAAAAATCAGTAAGTTGCCCCAAAGCGATAAGGCAAATGATAATAATAGCCCCCCTCACCTACCCAGGCTATGCCTTTGGGTACAGTTTATGAGGGAGTATTATTTTCATCATTATTTTGTGGTTTTGACCTTAGTCTACTCCGCTAAGAGTATCCTCGCCATCAGCGCTTGTTCTGATGATGATTGATGTCGAAATGTCGGTAAACCCCACATCAATTAGGAATATAAAATTACGTTATACACCTGTCGGTTCCAGAAAGTACGTGACGACCTGTTATAAGTGGAATTCGAACATACATTATATATCATAAAAATATATCAAGCAAATTGATCTGTCTTGTTTTCTTTCTACACTCGAATTTCACTTATAACAGGTCGTCACATTCTTTCAGAACCGACAGGTGTATAACGTAGCCGCTCACTTTATATTCCTAATTGATGTGGGGTTCCGCGACGTTTCGACACGCTTCATCCATCAGACCCAGCGCTGGTGGTGAATGAAACATTACGCTAGAAACTCTAGGATATTCTACACGCAGTAAGGTCAAAACACGTTGCCACATTTGGTGTCAGGTGTGGGGTTCAGCTGTTACATCAACTATTTCCAATGGCGAATTCCACTCAGTTAGATGTGAGATAATGGCGAATAATATGACGTCATTTGCGATGGATCATTTATAATAATCAGTATGAGACAGAGTGGCTTGTGACAATTTGATTGTATATACTCGCTATACACACTGAAGTGAAATTATATTCCACTAATTGTTTCTCCAAAAACAACAGCCCGATTGTAACTAGAAATTAGTTGCCAACAAACTGTTTCTATAGTAACGACATAGAAAGACCACTGGATGATGTGAAATTGTATTGGAAGTATTGATAACATTTAACATGCATGGAATAGCGAAGTATTATTTAGTTATTTTGGACGTATTTTTTTCAGACAGGAAAATATTTTGGATACGATTTCACTGAAAACATTGAATAATATTTTCAAGACAACAATCGTTTAAAAGAGATTACTTATCGGGACAAAATACCACGACACGTATTTATTATCAATATATTTCAGACGATGTGAATTCACATTTACAGTTGAACACAAAATGTTGTTTGTATTTCGTGTATAAAATTCGTGTTTTCATGGCACATTCGAAAGAATTTTTGGCCTCGACCTGCGTCAAATTAACACTCTCATGTGCCATCAAAAAAACACTCATTTCACGCATTTAAAACAAATATAACTAGTATGAGTACCTACTGGATGAAGAAGCTACATATTGAAACTATACAACAATCTACCGGAGATCTTTAAAAACGGCAAAAACATAAATGCATTCAAAAATCAACTGAAAAGATATATTTTCTCTTTTCTCGTAAATTACACACAATATATGATTGATATAAGTTGTCTGTTAATTTTTTGAGTTTTTCAAAATTATCTGTCACACACAAGTAATGCTTTCGTGACATTTTAAAAATATTATCACCCTTTTATTGCCTTCGTATATATCTATTTTTGTAGCTCATTACATAAAAGTTTATACCACTCAAAAATTAAATAATGTATCTATCCTTTCAATTATTTTGTATATGTTGTTTTTGCTAATATTTCAGATACCTAGTATACTGTTCGGACGACAGCAACTCAATTGTTTGAAAAAACAATTAAAAAAAGTGATAATTGTTCTTGTTGAAGAATGTGTGTTCCAAGTAGTGTTTATAATCATTTATCTTCAAGTTTCAACTTCGTCAATTCACTTCCCAGTAAGGAAAAAAGTTACTTATCTTAATGTAACGAAGTGTCAGTGAACACAACACTAATTAATACCTCCAAGTGTCTTATCAATATCATTTACCTACTTTTCACACGGCAGTCGTTTCAGCATTGAAACCCGATGACTAACGATCACTTTAAATGTCAATATAATAAATTAACATATAGGTTTGAATAATGGGTTGTTGAGCATATTCGTGACTGTGTTAATTCCAAGTCAAACCTACATAAATTACACGTGGAAGCTCTAAAATTACAGTCTAATTATCTCGAGACTTTCGAGGCACCTCTGACGTGACTTCTGCCGCCCAATGCGATTCATACAGTGTGATCCATTTGACAGAATAAGTGGTGTTCAGCAGTTCATCCAGTTTCCCTATAAAGCATTTTATAAAAACTTGGTTACACTACTGCAAAATTATTTGGAAAACATTTTAAAAAAGTTTCCATTGATGGTACTAATTCGGTAACTTTCAATCTCAGATCAGGTGGTGTGCGTCAGGGCTCTATTTTGGGACATATACTGTAGGTATCTACATATTTGATTCAATAAAGTTCAATAAAGTCCCCAGCAATGTGACACACACATGAATGCTGACGATATGCAGATTTAGTTTAAAGTTTATCAGATTTTTAATGTGTTTTCCACCATATCTTCATCTGCTTGTAACCCACACCTCTTGTTAAAGATGAATGATTGATCCTTCGAAACATCTCCTGGTGATGTAAGTCTTCCGACTACATCTACGTTCAAATAAGAGATAAATTTTGGTTTAGTCAGACTACCTAACCTTACCCATTTGATAGAAAATTTCCATACACTAACGTTCTCTATCATAAAATTGTTACTGAGTGAAATGCTTTCAATTTCACTTAGAAGAATACCACATCATACCGATTTTCGTATCATAAATGTCTGAATTGAAGTGTTTCATTCGGAAATTTGAATTCATGTATAGTGAATCTCAGTCTCTTTACGAGTTTTTTTATATGTATATCCCAATTCAAGTTGCCATAAAAAAATACGCCAAGATATTTTATGTGACTCTGTTGATATCTTGAACGATGTATTTTTCCTATGATATTTAGCATCTCATATGATGGCAGGTATTCAGGATAAGAGCAGAATGGTATGAAGTATATTCTGCTAAAGTTTACAATTAGCAGGCTGTTACTATTTTGGCAAAATCTCTCCCAGCTTTGGTTGACGTTTATACTTTTCATGTTACTCTGGAAAAATGATGTTTTAATTTTTTGATGAACTACTACATGCCTTCGACTACTCTAATGTCATTGGTTTCTCTTGTTTCAATTGTTTTGATGAAAAAGACTTTGAATATCTATCCATTGATTGTTGAGTATATTATAATTTCTTCATAGTTGTATTGAGTTAACAAAAATTATGTTTTCGAAATAAAAAACTTGTAAATAAAGTTTGACTACACAAATTGTGAAATAAATCTTTCAAGACAGCAGGAAAAGACAGTTACCTTCTGCGGTTTCTGAGGAGCCTATGAGGAATGGTATTCTTCTATAGAATTTTCGATATTGAATTTTTCTTGGATAGTTTCGTGTCTTATTTCTTGATGGTAATGAATACTGCCAAAACTCAATAATATGAAATAAAATAGCAGTAAACAATAATAATAATGAACATATCTCGAGTACGTGAATATACTCACACACTTGAAGAACCTACAGTGTATAAGTATATGACACAAAATTATGAACCAACTAGAGATATTGAAGAGATACTTGAAATCATCAGGAAATAACATTTAAAATTTTGGAAAAGATGAAAAAGGATTTATCTGAACTAATACTTAATATCCGGTGATTGACCTCCACATTATTAAACCTGATCATCAATATGATTCAAAACACCTTATTTTAAAAAAAATATTTGAACAGAATCTTTGCTTCTTAAACTGGTAGACCTCTCGAACTCATTGAAGAAAGTCCGTTCATTTGAAATAAGCTGCCTTTGTTTTTATTACTTCTATTTTGAATATAATAAAACAAATTGTTAAAATACGTTGAGGATTTTTTTGGGTGATTTTAAATAAGAAATAAAACCAAATGTTTTCATACAGAATTTCTACATCTCATAACGGCATTAGGATTTGGTTAAAAATATTCGAATAAAATATGTTCCTGCTTTACACTGCATTGAGAGCCACCAATTTTCTACGCCTAATAACTGTTGACTTTCCTAGCCAACAAAGCCAATGCGGCCATATCACATTCTAGCCCATAATCAACCAAGAAACCCTGCTGAGAGTTTTGTGAATAAAATTAAATAGTCTTTTGTGATACTTCTATGTGGTCTAGAAGGGTCACACCATGACAGCTTAATCATTAAGCTCACCCTATGAAAAAAACCATTACAGTGGAGAAGAATTATATTCTCATGCAGAGCAATAACTTATTTCGCTCGAAATGATCCTTTGGTGATTTCCAAGCTTTCATTAGCGGGTCGTCCAACTGAGATCATTAGGCGAGCGGTACACCATGTGTTTTGAGTGCTAGGAAGTTGATTTTTCTGAATCATCATGTGTCATTTCATAATCCTATATGTATTTTGTCTATCATTTGCCGAAAAATGCCTATTTTTAGTGAATTCAATAATTACTTAATAGGGATTCTCTTCCAATATTTCTTAAACTACTAGTATGTTTTTTTAAATTTTGGTGTAAGTACGTAGCATTGAGATAATATTTTTTTCAGGATGAATTTTTTTCAATTTGCATCATTGCCATCCCTGTTAGCATGCCCAGCCATGTTTTCATAAAAATATTGATACGCTACTGTTGTTTTGTCAAATAAATATAAATTTTATAATTACCCTTAATCTTTCCATAAACATGGTTTCTTGACGATTTTTCGTCCGGTTTTCACAAGTGGTCGATATGACTGTTCTGAAACTTAAAAATTGCCTTGATCACAATACATTTAGATACGACGGAAAGAACTGTAATGCTGCTTACATTTCCAGCAATGATTTTCCGCAGGAAAATAATTCACTCTTTCTTTTTGTCACAACAGATGAGCAACAGTCTTTCCTTCCCCCAATATTTAAATTAGAATGAGCGATATAGAATATTGTTTTATAAAATAAACATAATATTTCTCACTAGGTATAACTTCCAAATCTCAGACTGATACATATTCATTCAATCTTCAATCTCGGAGCAATCAGAAATAGAAAATAACAAAGGGTTTTAAGGAAAATGAAAGTAAAAAAGTATAGAAGTAAAAGAAATATGGATGGAATTGACACCTTTCAACTCCAGATGAACTTTTCCAACTGATTGTTTGTTCAACTCTGACTGCTAACATTAATACAAAATAATATAAAATATGTAGCTGTTTAAAACGTATGGCCAATCTCACAGAATGTCTGCTAAATATGTAGTGGGTTTGAACGTTTATGTTTATTATGGTGACAGCACGTTGAAGTAGAATGACAGATGAGTGCAATGAAAAGTTTATTGCACTAATGCAATAAAGAGCTTCTTTTTTCACTGAATATAGTTCAATAAAGTTTTGCTTTTTGCATGAATGAAGAAAAAGAAAATAACAAATTACCAGAAAAAAATAAAAATTACCAGAACGGCTGATAATGCAAATTGATTCAGAACTATGGAATCAGAACACTCCCAAGAATTTCGAGTAAGTCGAAATAAAAAAAAATATCAAAAGAAGTCCAAATTTGGAGCCCCCCAAAAATCATGAGAAATACATTCGAAATTTGCAAAATACAATAGAGAAAAGTGAATTTGGCATGTGAAAGAAATGAAATGTCGGAAATGTATTGACTGGTAGTAGAAGAAAATATGAAGGAAAATGACAAATGAACTTTCAACTTGCGAACGCCAATCGATGTAGAATGATAGAATTAGTAGACTGATTTGGCATATAGAAGGAGAAAAAACGTCAAAAATATCCCAATGAACTTTTCAACTTAAGAATGATGGAATTAGTATAATCTGTGAATTTTGAGTCAAAGGAAGTTTAAAAGAATTACTTGAAGAAAAATACAAAATAATCAAGTACAATAGTATAGTTTTCTGTAATATCGACTATTTTTGTAGTAATGAATGAACATAACCAGACTTTATTCTAATAGCTTAGAATACAATTGGACTAATTTTCTCTCTCTGAAGATTCAGTATTCTTGACTTAGAATCCAACGATATCCTTCATAAATAACTTGAACAGAACTAGATTTCTTTTATGTACTATAGAGGTTGGAAAACGTCTTTGGTGATTTTGTCTTCTAGTATATATTTTGATTTTTTGATTCTCCTAGTATCCTATACAATTTCTGATTGCTTAACATAAATAAGTGCCATACGATGAAGTCATACGATAATGAAATTGTGAGAAGTTTGATACTATATTTTGTAGTTGTTTTAAGAGAAAGTACTGATTGGAGAGAATAAAATAACGTTTTTCAAAGTGGTAGTTCCATTTTTGAAGTGACATCTAGGGTTACTCTCGATACTTTTCGATAGTCATCTGAGTTGTTATGAGAGTTGGCGGCAAATTTCAATCTACCAGTTGTATTAGAGTTCTCTTCAAAATTTACTCATATATAAAATCATATCGATAGCGAACAGCATAGAGATGACGGTTACATATTTTCAAATACTCGTGTGAAATGAAGGATAAATAGGAGAGGACCCAAAACAGACCCTTGAGGCACACCATGTTCAATAAGTGGAATTCATTGTACCACCCTAGTTTTCTAGCTTCTTTAGGTGTATCTCAACACAGTAGAAGGTTATTGCGAATATACCACAACCAGTAAAAAATTTGACCTGTGCCGCTCGGCTAATCCTCGGAACCCAACAGAGTTTGTGTGAGCAGCCCGGCGGGCGACTCCGCTCCACGATCCTAATTAATTCCCATCGGGCAACGTGTAGCATGCGATCCCTTTTGTCATAAGGCTTTGAACAGTTACTTCCAGCCGCTGCAATTCGCATTGTAGGTCAGAATCCAAACAAGGATGCGAGTGATGTATCGCGATTAGCGCAATGCTCACGGGTTATTAGGTGCATCGGCCCGGAACAAATTCTACAGCGACCTGATTACCTGCCGGAACAGCGCTGCTCTGAGCAGCCAGCGTTCGTTTGTTTCCTTCTGCCCGCGGCCGCGGCGATTCCGATCGGACTGCGGGATGGGTTTTATCTCTTCTGTTTCAGCTGTCAATGCTCTGTAATAACAGTGATTGATAAGTATAATATGCGAGGTAGACTCCGATGTAACATAGTCCGGGTAATTCCATCGCACTTAATAATTGGATACGGTATACGATATAAAGGAAATTAGATACTAGTACCCAATTAAAAAGTGATCAGGCAGCTACTCTGCCATGGTACATTTTCTCCCAAATGGCGACAACGAAAGACAGACAGCGAGAAAAAAACATCAAGAAATATCAAGAAATTCTTTACAATTTCAAGAAAAAAGTAAAAATATTGTGTGGAAGTGGAAATTTAGAAGAAAAAAAGTCTCTAAAATCCAAGGTCGATAACCCATCCACCATTCAATGGATATTATCTTTAACCTCTATTATCAAGTCCGCATAATTTTCCTAACTTAACCTCACTTGGTAAGAAAAAGTGTTGTTTTATTTGCTGATGTGGAGGAAATCTGTTATAAAGAAATATCGAGTCTCCAAGCTCAATAAATACTGTGAGACTCTCCTTATCAGCCATACTCACTAATACCTTCACCTCTGTGTAGGCCCGGTCAGGCTATTGCCTCTGGTGACACTTGATCCTAATGGCCCATTGTATCTTACCAATGTTGTTTTGTCACAGTACCCAATCCAATACTTTTGTGCCTTATATGAGTTTGTACAAGTTCCGTATTGGGTGGGAACAGTATAGTTCTGGGTCGCCAGATGGCTGCCCGAAAACTGCAGTCTAGAGCTTCGCAATAGCACAGTATGTAATTTACGGTTTCTGGATCCTTTAGGTTAGGTCTCCATCGTATTGCCCATTTTTTCCTCCACACCAAAGAAGTATATGAAATGGAAAGCATGACCACCGTTTTAGTCCTCATTTTTCTCGTCTGGCTATCATTTCGACGAGCTGATTCTCAATCTTAGCACAAAATTTAATTTTGATGGTGGATTAATGATAGATATAACACAAAATAGCAGAGTTTCTATAAAATGCTTTGGATATTTTTGATAGATTTGGAATCGATTTAATGTTTTTTGGTTTGCACGATCAAAAAAAAATGTCTGTCAGGAAATGACCCCTCACAATTCCAGAATAACTTTTCAACTAGGAAACGGTTAGAGATAGAGCAATTCTGTGAACTCCAATCGATTCAGATTGATGAAATTAGTATTTTCCGTGCAGTTGAAATGAAAATATCGAAAGACAAAACTTTTGAAGAGACGCTTTAGCAAATTTTCAAATTTTCAACTCGAATGTGTAAAGATTCCGAAAACAGCCTATGAAATCTGCATTTAAAATCCGGTGTGCATGTTCAAAAAATTTCAAATCCTACAAAAATGGGTAGGGAAAAAAATTTAAAAATGTTCTGGGAGGAAATGACCTTTCTCAACTCCTGATTAGCTTTTCAACTCAAGAACGGTTGAAGAAAGATCAATACTGCGAACGCCAATAGATTTATAATGATAGAAATACACTTTGTGAATTTAGAATAAAAAAATCAATGGACAACATTTTTGAATAGACGCATTAGCAAATTTTCAACTCGAAAGTGTAGAAGTTCTGTGAACAGCTTATGCATATGCTTATTAAAAATAAATTGAGTTCTATGAATTTGAGTGGGAAAAAATTTCAAAAATGTTCTGAGAGGAAATGACCACTCTCAACTCCAGATGAACTTTTCAACTCAAGAACGGTTGAAGATAGCGCAGTTCTGCGAACGCCAAACGATTCAGAATTATAGAATTAGAATTATTTTTTCAATTAAGATTAGAAATATTGATGGACAGAACTTTACAAAATTGACTAAATGTCAATATTATTCAATATAGGAACTAGAACAAGAATCGGTGTGTCTGGATGTTCCCACTGTTCTACATAGTTTCTGAAATAATTCACGATGATTGTAATGTTCAATAAACGATTAACTATAAGTTCATCGAATTATTTATGAAAAATATAAATTTTTTTAAAAATGTTTTTATTAAGAACAGTAGTGTAGACAGTTTTTTCTTCATAGGATAAGTTAGCTATTTTTCTATTAAATTTATCACTCTTTGGATTCAATTGGAGAAAATATCAGGGTTATACCGCTGTTGTTGGTGTTCCACAAGGGTCTGTTTTGGGTCCTGATTTATTTGCCATCTATGTAGATGGCTTGTGCAGTGACGTGGGGCCATTAAAACCGACTCCATCTATGCAGGCAATATTACTTTATTTTGTCGGATAATGATAATGATGAGTTCTCATCAAATAAGCTGAAACTATGTGATGGTAAGGCTCAATAAATCGTCAATATCCCATTTTCTACTGAAGTCGTATTTTTTCTTTAAGAATATACGAGGATATATTGAAAAATTGTTAGCCTACTATAGAACCAAACAAAATTTCAATGTCAAAATATTTTATTACTCAACATATTCTCCTCTTAATTGGATACATTTATTACAGCGAACCTGCAACGTCTCTAGACCTTTCAAAAAAAATGTTTCTTCTTGCTCTGCAAACCAGACCTCCACAGCTTTTATTACCTCCTCGTTGGAAGAAAATGTACGACCTTTCAAACTTTTTTTCAGTTGAGGAAAGAGATGATAGTCGGACGGAGCCAAATCTGGTGAATAAGGGGGTGTTCTAGTAATTCAAACCCTAAATCACGAATTTTTTGCATGGCAACATGAGATTTTTGTGAAGGGACGTTGTCCTGCAAAAACAAAACACCTTTGGATTGCTTTCCGCGTCTTTTCTCTTTGATTTTTTCCCGTAGTCAGTAATGTCAGTAATGTCGAATTGTAATCTCCAGTTATTGTTCTACCCTTATCCAAAATATTTCATGGCAATCCCAAAAAAACTGAAGCAAGAACTTTTCCAGAAGATTTTTGGACACGAAACTTCTTAGGTCTTGGAGAACCGGAGTGTCGCCATTCCATCGATTGTTGCTTTGTTTCTGGATCGTAGAAATGTACCCAAGTCTCATCCATAGTAACAATTCGGTTTAAGAAGTCTACATCGTTTTCAAATCGAGCACAGATCGAACGCGTTGCTACTACCCTTGCACGCTTTTGGTCAGCATTCAAACATTTGGGGATCCATTTTGCAGCAATTTTTCTCATGTCCAAATTGACGTGAACTGTATGATGAACGCGTTCGTATGAAATATCCAGTGCTTCAGATATCCGTTTCAGCCCAATTCGACGGTCTGTTAAAATCATGTCATGAATTGCATCGATATTTTCGGGGACTAACACAGAAACTGGCCTTCCCGATCGGTCATCACCTTCAATGGAAAATTTACCTCTTTTGAAGCTTGCAGTCCAATTTTTCACGGTCGCATACGAAGGACATTGATCACCAAGGGTATTAAGCATATCTTCGTAAATCTGCTTACCTCTTAACCCTTTTAAATACAGGTACTTGATGATGGCCCGATCCTCCAATTTTTCGATTTTCACAATTTTGATGAACATATTTTTTCTTTTAATTTATTGCGTCTGGTTTACTTTTTTGACGTCAAACTTTACAGTGACATTTCTAATAAGTTATTGTCCGTTGCTATGGTAACGCAATATTTTGTTTATGCAGGGAACTGGTCTAGACTAACTAGATATCAATGCATCCTCGTATGTATGAATGTATCAATATTGAAAGAAAAAAAATAAAAAATCTGATGCCTTAGTATCAAAACAGTGACGATATGACTTCCAAAACGGGGTAATCAATCGCTCATTCAATTCCGACTTTTTCCATTCACTCCCGTATCCATTATCGTCCAATATTCATACCGGTCTCGTCTAACATACTGCCCCTGCCATCAGATGTGACGTGCTCACTGAATCAGCTAGTTATATGATCGGTTTCTAGCATAGAAATCGTGTGCAGACATAAAGTACTTTAGCACCGAATAGATTTATGGGTGCTTTTATCAGCATACTATCCTCCCTTAACGATGTCCGTCGGAGAGAGCGCTTCAGTTACATGATGAATGATTCCATGTTGCCGCAACACTCGACCAAGTAGTGGAAGATGACTATACTGGGACAAAAAAATTAGGAGTATGCTTCCGCATATATTTTTTGAGTGCAGGGCTAGAGGAAAACGTGATCACAACTTTCGATTGGCAATGATACCGGGCCTAGAGCATTCAAATATTCAGCTATCATCCCGATATACCGGGTGTCCCAGTATATCTGTTCCAATAGATAATCTCAGCCATTTCAAAAGAAAAAAACTTGAAAATTCCATGATCTCCAATTCGTTCAAGGAACCTTCAACTGAGAAAAACAAAAATTGAGAATCACTTTCGGTTTGACCGGAAGTGACTCTTACTTTTTCATTTCAAATCGCAACTTGTACATTTTTTGCAATTTGGACTTTTAAATTTTTCGAATAATTTTGTTTCATATTGATTGACTCGAAATTCACAAATTATACTATTTTGAACTTTCTGAATGGATTGGCGTTTCAACCGTTTTCGAGTTGAAGAGTAATTCTGGAGTGGAAAAAAGTCATTTCTCTCCTAATTTTTTTCCAGTTTCAATCATGACGTTTTTGAGCATACACAAATCGTATATTTTCGTAATGTGCATGGAATTTTGCGTATATAGTGCGGATTGCAAGTGAATCTGCCGATTTTGTATTTTTCATGATTTTTCATGAATTTTCCTTGATTTTTCGAATTATTTTGTTTCGAATTGATTGACTCGAAATTCACAAATTATACTAATTTGAATATTCTGAATCGATTGGCGTTTGCAGAATTGCTCCATCTTCAACCGTTCCCGAGTTGAAGTGTAATTCTGGAGTGGGAAAAAGTCATTTCCCTTCGTATTTTTTTCCAGTTTCAATCATGACGTTTTTGAGCATACACAAATCGTATATTTTCGTAATCTGCATGGAATTTTGCGTATATAGTGCGGATTACAAGTGAATCTGCTGATTTTGTATATTTCATGATATTTAGGGGTCTACCCCTTTGAACTTTTCTCGATTTTTCGAATTATTTTGTTTCACATTGATTGACTTGAAATCCACATATTATACTAATTTGATCATTCTGAATCGATCGGCGTTCGCAGAATTGCTCTATCTTCAACCGTTCCCGAACTGAAGAGTAATTCTGGAATGGGAAAAAGTCATTTCCCTTCGTATTTTTTTCCAGTTTCAATCATGACGTTTTTGAGCATACACAAATCGTATATTTCCGTAATCTGCATGGAATTTTGCGTATATAGTGCGGATTACAAGTGAATCTGCTGATTTTGTATATTTCATGATTTTTAGGGGTCTACCCCTTTGAACTTTCCTTGATTTTTCGAATTATTTTGTTTCGAATTGATTTACTCGAATTTCACAAATTATACTAATTTGAACATTCTGAATCGATTGGCGTTTGCAGAATTGCTCTATCTTCAACCGTTCCCGAGTTGAAGAGTAATTCTGGAGTGGGAAAAATTCATTTCCCTTCGTATTTTTTTCCAGTTTCAATCATGACGTTTTTGAGCATACACAAATCGTATATTTTCGGAATCTGCATGGAATTTTGCGTATATAGTGCGGATTACAAGTGAATCTGCTGATTTTGTATATTTCATGATTTTTAGGGGTCTACCCCTTTGAACTTTCCTTGATTTTTCGAATTATTTTGTTTCGAATTGATTTACTAGAATTTCACAAATTATACTAATTTGAACATTCTGAATCGATTGGCGTTTGCAGAATTGCTCTATCTTCAACCGTTCCCGAGTTGAAGAGTAATTCTGGAGTGGGAAAAAGTCATTTCCCTTCGTATTTTTTTCCAGTTTCAATCATGACGTTTTTGAGCATACACAAATCGTATATTTCCGTAATCTGCATGGAATTTTGCGTATATAGTGCGGATTACAAGTGAATCTGCTGATTTTGTATATTTCATGATTTTTAGGGGTTTACCCCTTTGAACTTTCCTTGATTTTTCGAATTATTTTGTTTCGAATTGATTTACTCGAATTACACAAATTATACTAATTTGAACATTCTGAATCGATTGGCGTTTGCAGAATTGCTTTATCTTCAACCATTCCCGAGGTGAAGAGTAATTCTGGAGTGGGAGAAATTCATTTCCCTCCGTATTTTTTTCCAGTTTCAATCATGACGTTTTTGAGCATACGCAAATCATATATTTTCGGAATCTGCATGGAATTTTGCGTATATAGTGTGGATTACAAGTGAATCTGCTGATTTTCTATTTTTCATGATTTTTAACTTTCCTTGATTTTTCGAATTATTTTGTTTCGAATTGATTTACTCGAATTTCACAAATTATACTAATATGAACATTCTGAATCGATTGGCGTTTGCAGAATTGCTCTATCTTCAACCGTTCCTGAGTTGAAGAGTAATTCTGGAGTGGGAAAAATTCATTTCCCTTCGTATTTTTTTCCAGTTTCAATCATGACGTTTTTGAGCATACACAAATCGTATATTTTCGTAATCTGCATGGAATTTTGTGTATATAGTGCGGATTACAAGTGAATCTGCTGATTTTGTATATTTCATGATTTTTAGGGGTCTACCCCTTTGAACTTTCCTTGATTTTTCGAATTATTTTGTTTCGAATTGATTTACTCGAATTACACAAATTATACTAATTTGAACATTCTGAATCGATTGGCGTTTGCAGAATTGCTTTATCTTCAACCATTCCCGAGTTGAAGAGTAATTCTGGAGTGGGAGAAATTCATTTCCCTCCGTATTTTTTTCCAGTTTCAATCATGACGTTTTTGAGCATACGCAAATCATATATTTTCGGAATCTGCATGGAATTTTGCGTATATAGTGTGGATTACAAGTGAATCTGCTGATTTTCTATTTTTCATGATTTTTAGGGGTCTACCCCTTTGAACTTTCCTTGATTTTTCGAATTATTTTGTTTCGAATTGATTTACTCGAATTTCACAAATTATACTAATTTGAACATTCTGAATCGATTGGCGTTTGCAGAATTGCTCTATCTTCAACCGTTCCCGAGTTGAAGAGTAATTCTGGAGTGGGAAAAATTCATTTCCCTTCGTATTTTTTTCCAGTTTCAATCATGACGTTTTTGAGCATACACAAATCGTATATTTTCGGAATCTGCATGGAATTTTGCGTATATAGTGCGGATTACAAGTGAATCTGCTGATTTTGTATATTTCATGATTTTTAGGGGTCTACCCCTTTGAACTTTCCTTGATTTTTCGAATTATTTTGTTTCGAATTGATTTACTAGAATTTCACAAATTATACTAATTTGAACATTCTGAATCGATTGGCGTTTGCAGAATTGCTCTATCTTCAACCGTTCCCGAGTTGAAGAGTAATTCTGGAGTGGGAAAAATTCATTTCCCTTCGTATTTTTTTCCAGTTTCAATCATGACGTTTTTGAGCATACACAAATCGTATATTTTCGTAATCTGCATGGAATTTTGTGTATATAGTGCGGATTACAAGTGAATCTGCTGATTTTGTATATTTCATGATTTTTAGGGGTCTACCCCTTTGAACTTTCCTTGATTTTTCGAATTATTTTGTTTCGAATTGATTTACTCGAATTACACAAATTATACTAATTTGAACATTCTGAATCGATTGGCGTTTGCAGAATTGCTTTATCTTCAACCATTCCCGAGTTGAAGAGTAATTCTGGAGTGGGAGAAATTCATTTCCCTCCGTATTTTTTTCCAGTTTCAATCATGACGTTTTTGAGCATACGCAAATCATATATTTTCGGAATCTGCATGGAATTTTGCGTATATAGTGTGGATTACAAGTGAATCTGCTGATTTTCTATTTTTCATGATTTTTAGGGGTCTACCCCTTTGAACTTTCCTTGATTTTTCGAATTATTTTGTTTCGAATTGATTTACTCGAATTTCACAAATTATACTAATTTGAACATTCTGAATCGATTGGCGTTTGCAGAATTGCTCTATCTTCAACCGTTTCCGAGTTGAAGAGTAGTTCTGGAGTGGGAAAAAGTCATTTCCCTCCGTATTTTTTTCCAGTTTCAATCATGACGTTTTTGAGCATACACAAATCATATATTTTCGTAATCTGCATGGAATTTTGCGTATACAGGCCGTTTCTTTTATCATGTGGTAACATTACTATATTCTAAACCGTATATCTGTTGTAATAGATACAAAGACGATTAAATGGGAAAAAAGGTAACTATTGTGGTGAGCAGTAAATTGGTCATAGAAAATTTACGGGGATTCTCGCCCTTCTCAACTTATACAGGGAAAACTGAAAATGCTGTTTTCGTTTTTTACGAATAGAATTGTTATTTCAGAAAATATATAAAAATGAAAAAGGAAAGTTTTATTGTATTAAAAATGTACTAGAACTACGTAACGATGAATTTTCAATCAAACGTTTCGTGTCAACACTGCCATCATGGTGTTGTTGAGGGTGGCCGTGTTGACACGAATCGTTTAATTCAAAATTCATCATTACGTAGTTCTAGTACATTTTGAATACAATTAAACTTTCCTCTTTAATTTTTTTATATTTTCTGAAATAACCATTCTATTCGTAAAAAACCGAAAACAGCATTTTTAGTTTTCCCTGTATAAGTCGGGAAGGGCGAGAGTCCCCGTAGATTTTCTCTGACCAATGTACTGCTCACCACAATAGTTACATTTTTTCCCATTTAATCGTCTTTGTATCTATTACGGTTTAGAATATAGCAATGTTACCACATGATAAAAGAAACGGCCTGTACAGTGCGGATTGCAATTGAATTTGCCGATAATGTATTTCTCATATTTTCGCATTATGGTGTTGGCAAGTAATATGTGTAAATTCATACACTGTTTCTTGGCACTAATGACAATAATTTTCATTAATTCTACGAACTTTCGATGCATTTCGCCAAGCCCGTCATCCTGAAATGGTTACAGGAAAAATAACGTGCCAACAAAGTCTGTCCTAACTTTTTTCGAGCGGCGTATCCAAAAAAGAAATATACGGGCCTTTTGATAGTACATTTCAGCAATTTACGAGCCTTTCTCCGTCAAGATAGAAAATGCAAATCACCGACCAGCGAACAATGAAAAAGTTCAAGATTTATGGATCCGCAGAAACAATAAATTCATTCGACATGTGCTCTGAAATCGAACAAATGACAAAGCTAAATCATTCTGAGTATGGCTTCAATCACGGCGTAACGAGTGCCACATGAAAAACCGTTTGTTCCAAGGCGGATGATTAAGGTTTGTATCGGGCTGTCATTTGTTATCGAAAAACCTGATATTGAAATCAGCGAGGTTACTTCTGCTGTTGAAATGGTGATGAAAATACAATAAAATAATTAGTTGAGTTTTTTAACGTTTGACCTCAACTCAATTAAACTCCAGTTTTAATTTGAAGAGTCGAGGGTCAATTATATTGAGCTTCATCTAAGTCTTTCGCGTGTTCCTTCACTCTGATCTTCAGGTAACGACCAGTTTGACCTATTTCGTATTTCGGACTATAATCACAGTTGATTTGGTATCTATACTATATTGGATCGAAAACCTATACTCGTTGTTACATCAGATTTGGTACGAATCATTTGTTTCTATTGTATTTTCAGAAAAATTACCCACATATGGTGTTCAATGATATCTTTTATATTCAGTGATAACTTCGTCACTCCGTATACTCCTGATTAATGTTTTTGAATACAAATTTTTGAGAGCATTTCAATACGTTCAATATATTTATTGGGAATTGATAGATACTAAGGGAATCCTCGATTTTATATTCTTAATTATGTATAACAAATAACTATAAAACTATAATAACACAGGACTTCAATACTTGGTCTGGGCTCGTGACTATTTTCCATCCCGCAAATGCCAGTAAGTTGAGTAATAATAATAACCGTCCTCCACTCTCAAAGGCTATGCATTCAGATTCACCCGATGTATTTCTGAGAAATTATTATTATTATTAACATTTCTGAGATTAACCTCAACTCAGCTGTGAACTATGAAGAGTTTCGAAACTTTCATAGGCGAATCTACACATGTTTTGAAGAGAATTATTCTTACTTGAGATACTGCTTTTGAGATTAAACAAAGCAAGATCGACCCATGCGTTTACATATAGTTATCCATTACTAAACTGAATATTCAATTATAGAAGTCGATATTATTAATTGTATAACTAGAATTTATACAGAACTCTAATTTTTCAGTAATTGTTGGTAAGGGAAAGTCATATATTGAGGATAGTGTGTTGGTCAAACAAGTCGTTAACTGAAGACTAGAGTAACACAGGCCCGTTCTACCAAATTCTTCGTATCTTCTAGTAGGGAATGTATGCAATTTCATACTAATTGTAGAATAATATCTTATATCGTATCTCAAGTTTTTCACCACTTATATCTTGTTTCTCTCAAACCAACTTTAACTCACACAACCGCTCACTGAGCTAGCTGATTTTGAGTTCCTTCGGAACGAACCTGACACTTTAAATAATATCTTGATACCACAGATTCTGATATAGTCAATCCACCATTAATGATAGATAGAGAACGAAAAGCTGTTCTCCAACTAGAGAAAGGTCAATCTCCAAAATGTTTCAAGCTGCAATGAACAGGAACAATTTTCTAATGGAATCGAAATTGGCCTCCTCTAGACCTGAGTGAAGAAGATTTATTCGAGAAGGAGAAGACCCAAAAAGTTTTGAGAATAATCTTTATTTCTGTGATTCGAGTTCGATAATAGATTAGAGTACCGAAGCCTGCTTGGAAGGAAAACTTCGAGAAAATATGAAGAGTTTGAAAACCAAACTTTATAAATATTCAATAACGTCAAAAGAACATCAAGAAAAAAAGTTTGGATAATGAACTTTCGAGAAATTCGTGGTGTCTGGAACATGAGCATCAAGAAATCTCAAGGAGTATGGAAGATAAGTATGTGGAAAACACACGACTTTCAAAAGGAGAAATATTGAAAAACACACAAGGCTCAATGAATTCAGATGGTTCGAGCTGAGTTTCATAGATGTCATACGTGTCAATGGAAAAGAGCTGTTGCTTCATGAAAGAAATGAAGGAATAATCCATATCCTGTTGGTGGAAGATATGAGCGTTCGAGAGGGCTGGAAAAATACTGAAGACTTTCATGGTGGGAGGAATGAGCAATGGAAACATGGTGACATTCGTGTTGATAAATATCAATTGATAGCCAGTTGCCTTGAGAAGAAATCATTTCAATGGGGTACTGTTTGTCAATTTTATGTTTAATCTGGAGTGACCCATATAGCCCTACCAACAACTTTTATGGGTTGGGTGAAATTAAAAAGTAGGTGAAAGATAGGTTATATCAAGTGAATTGTCGTTATTTTGGTGTTTTGGGTATAGTTTCGATTCCTTGAATCTCAAATACTATAAGATGAAATATCATAGAAGGCTTTTTCAATAAGACAAGCCATTTGGGTCATTTCTTTTGTTTATGTGTTGTGATGGGAAATGTTTCCTTTTATAGTTAAGATTCAATAAAATGCCAAAGTAAAATACCAGCTTTTGATGAAACGGGTAATCTTGTTCACAATTTCATATTACAGCGAGTCTCAAGTTGAAAATTGAACAAAAATCCAGTTGGAAATACAAGAAGGAATTAATACCGACTATCTGCCGAACCGTCTAACAAATTTTCTTTTTCCAATTGATGAATGGGGCAAATGTTCAGTCAGTTACATTTTCTTTATGGTTTATTCACGGAAAGGAGGACCATAATACACACTAATTTCTTGCTTCTCGTCAGATTAACCATCCATTTCTCAAGTTTTTGTTCTGGCCTGCTTTTTCCTCGGCTGTCATTACGAACAACAAAGCGAACAATACGTAATAAAAAAATAATGGATATTTAATGCGGAACCAAACATGGTTATAAATGACTTTATCGGCAGACAACGGTTGCATTAACAAATGATTTTGTTACTGAAATTGTATCGGATATCGTTTGATGAACTCTGTCAGTGACGTGGAAGACGGAAAATTGAGTTTCCTGAGGTAACATTGAGTACACGCCAATTAGAAATTTATTTTGGAATCTCTTGGGTACAAGTTGTTACATTTACCTCAAATGAAGTGTGTTATTTGCCTCGTTCAAAGACTAGACCAAGAGAGTAGCTCAAATATCATATGAAATCTATACATATACACTGCAATTTTTCATAAAGATTCATCTGGGTTATACTTATGGTTCGAATTATTTCAACATACGAACAATGTGACATAATTAACTATAATCTACGATTATTTGAGAGTAATAGAGCATTGTGGCTATGATGGTCACGAAGCTTGACTCCTGTCCCTGTTTGGAATTAGGAATTAGCTGGGAGCCCTACAAAACTGGACAGACTGAACATCTGACTAGGTGAAAGTTTTCAATGCTATGGGAGGAAAAACTACAACTCGCAGGTACCTGGAAGAGCTGCAGTTTAATCTCTAAGTGGCGAGGATGGGATCAGACAAAGAACTCTAAACAACATGATGACATACACAATAGATCTTCATGCCTTTGGGTATACTCCGTGAGTGTTGTTTATTATTATTATTCATAGCTTCTGAGCCAAAAAAGCCTCGTACAAAATCTAATCTTAATATAAAGGTTAGTGCAAGGAAAAATTGTCAAATGCTAGTATGGCTTACCTGAGGTTGATAAAGGGAAAAATACTTAAATGCTAGCGATGTTACAAATGCTGATTTCACAAATGGGTGCAAGGAAAAGTAATCAGACGGAGATTAAATACTCCATTTCAGGACTAGTACCTGACCTTGGAGCTGGTGGTGTTCAAATTGGGAGGAACAATTATTTGCAATGACCATACTTCTGAAACTTCTCAAGGTTAAACTAATTCGTAAATTGACAACTAACAACTACTCTTCTCTTCCGGTCCAACTATCTTGTATCCGACTGATACAGGATATTACAGAGTGGAATCCTCAGACGCCAGCAAATCAAGAATATTAACTGAATTTGAATCAACATGGAAAGGACTAGGTCGGATCTATCAAAGCTCTGACCCTTTTACTCAACAAACTTGACTCTTCTATTCAAGCATAAACATACGAATGATTAATTCAAATACAAATTATCGACTGATACTTAGGGATCGTTCAGCAAAAACTAAGTGGCTCTTAAGTCCTATTGGCGGAACCCTTCCTGTGATTCAACCCAAATATGACCTTCATCGTGGTAGTAGCAATGAACGCTATGGTTCTGAAAAGCTTCATAATCTACTGCTGTGTTGAATACATCGTAACCTAACCTAACCTAACCTAACCTAACCTGATATGATGGTTACATAATTTTCTGGATGACAAATGAACATATTAAAATTAAAATAATTTCATCTGCGCCATGAGTCGGATCGTACGAAGAGTAAAATCGGCTGAATTCGAGAAATATGTATTTTTGTTATCTATACAGAGGAGATTGAAAGTATACTTGTATCTGTTAAATATTCTTTGGAATGCGTGATTTGATTAATTCAGTGCACCAATTGTATGAGCCATGTGGCCACTTGACAGAACGTAAATTATGAATAATATACAGTGTGACTCAAGTATACACGAGACTAATAATGAGAAAAATTATAGAAATACCCTGTATAAAGAAAACGGGCCCGTTAATTTTCCTGAATTCGTCTCATTTTACAGAGGATATATCACATGAACTTTCGTGGGAAATACAGAATTTTTCTATGTCTAGTTTTCGTTTAAAATGAAAAAATCAATATCACTACCTTCCAAGTTATGTTTCAAATACCACTGAACTTTATTTGAATCTATTGAAATGTTCGATAACAAAAAGGTGATAGGTCAAAGAGAGCTTTTCCAATTATTTAGGTGTAAGAACTCCCCCCGTATTACTGTTTATACTGATGGCAGCCACGGTGTAAACTTCACATGTCTATATCGTTATTCCATTGAGTCCGATATAATCTCGTATTTTGAACAAAATCTGCATATCCTAAATTTAAGAGCACTCGCAGCAAGGAGAAAAGGGTGAAAACCCACTAATAATTTTGTTATATTATCACCAATAATGCTCAGTTGATAATGGTCCAAAAGTGACATTTTACAACTCTGTATCTTGTAAACTATACATAGAATTTTTGTGAGCCCACGGTAACTTTTGTTTAGAAGCCCGAGTTCAACAACATATTGAAAATTTGACCAAAAAACTTTTTGCATAAGAAGTGTGCGAGGTCCTTTCACAGTCAGAGTCAGTGACAAAATGTACAAAGTGGATAAATTGGCGGGTAGGTATAAAATAATTTCCAGGAAAACACCAAGCCACCAATGTCACAGTGATGGACGGAGCCCGCGGAAAAAAACATCAGAATGTCTAATCCCCGATATCCCGCCCTCCCGACCGCATCAAACGAATATAAATCGCCGTATCAATGGCTCGGGTGAAAAATGTCCCAATACAATGTTCCCGTATCACACTCGATGCGCGCACTATTGCCAATATATATCGGTTCGTCGGGACGTCGAGAGATCATAAATCAGCCCGCAGAACATAAACTCTCAATATTCGCCGGCTCGAACGATGTTTCACTAGAAACACCCCAAAGTGCAGAGGTGGTTTTCCACATTTGTTCGGCCATTAATCGACGGAGCACGAGACGGGTGATTTATCTGGGCTGTCACGACCGGAAGCAACCCCGTGCTCTACAAGCGATCCCCACTAATCTCCCGCCACGTCTTCACGACTTCCCGCCATACATCACTCTTATCGTGCGCTAATCCCCCGGGACCACGTTATATATTCTCCTCTGCTAACGTTCTACTGCTCGACGAATAATTAAATCTATTAGTCATCGTTTAATTCCGACGACATAATCGAGGTTATGTCCCGGAGGAAAAACATGGAAAGGGAATTGATGCGTTCGGCTCAGTATGTTCATTAGGGTCCATATCAGGAATTAATACCATGGACTAGATGTGGGAAAACTCGAGCTGCGTGGATGATACATTCAGAATATGTACCCACGAAGATGAACATCTCAAGGACTTCCTCTCCAGAATATACGATATGAGGAACTCAATCTTGCTCACGATGGTGAAAGAGCACATTAGCACCTTGCCGTTCCGCGATGTGAACGTCTCAAGAACAGAAACTGGCATCCGCACCTCTGTTACAGAAAAAAACCCACTCAGGACAATATCTCAGCTTCTGCTTCAATCAACCAAATTCCACGAAGTAAGAACATTGGTAGGAAGAGCAATGCAAGTTTGTAATAACAAGGAGACACTTGATGTGGATATACCCGTTGATAGCGAGGACTTCCAAGCTTTCGATGGAAAACAAAGCGTTGATCTACAGACAGGTCATGAGGCCATCGATGACCTACGCCTGTCCAATATTTTGCACTCTTCCCGCGTACCAGATGGTGCGGCTGGAGAGGATGCAAAATCAAGTACTTCGTATCGTCACGAATAGTGATAGGTACATTCGGCTAGCCACATTGCATGAGCTGGCCACTATCAAGACGATTACAGAGCATGTAAAAAAGATCTCAGATAAATTCTATAGACAGCACATCTTAGGAAGCCCTATGACCAGGGATATATCCAGGATCAGAAGCTACCATAATGCCACAAGAAAGCATCAGGGGCTTATTTACCAGGCACTGGACCTGTTCCATGAGATGACTAGGAAACCTGTTTTTTCGGAGTTTTTCCGGAAATTGAGCAGATAATTCCATCCATGAAATACCATTGAAGTGATGCTAGAAAACGGCCCACGTAACACCCCTGCATCACTTGTACGAGGCAGGGAAACAGCCAAGCCGAGAACAAATCTCTTAGTGCATATGGCCCACTTTTCAACGTGGAGTCTGTCTCCGGACAGATGTGGTGTGGGGCGACTTTGCCTGCCCCCGCCTGCCCCCTGAAAACAGGAGGAAAGTACTAAAGTTTCTCACCCTGAAAGCGGTTTAATCCCGAACCTACTCCCACCCTGTGGTTGTAGCAAGTGTTTTAATATGTCCGCAGAAGTGTGTGCTTTATTCAATCAGAAGAGACCTAGGCCAAAATAGATATACTCTGAGAAAATCCTAGGAGAAGTACAGAATCAACTCAACAGGACCAAGACGATTGTAGAACGACCACAAAATCAAGTTATCATCCTTCCATACCTCTGCGATATCTTCAAGAAAATCACGAGGATCGGAAACATGTACAACATCAAGAGCTGTTTTCAATCCGGTAGTACCTTACGGAGCTTCTTCACCAAGACGAAACATGAAAATACAAAAAGTGGACTCAACGGGGAGAGATATCTAAATCGGGAATTGCTGATCATTCCTGGACTGTGCACCATTGAATTCTTTGGAACGAGGCTAGTTAGTATCTTTCAGAAGAAGGAGCATTGGTGCAAACGAAGATTCATCGAAACTGCGTACATCAAAGACAATGGCGCTTTCAGTCAGCTGAGCGTGGAAATAAAAAACGTATAGAAACCGCTTATAGACCGCCAGATATTATGTCAATCTCAAAGAGTAATTTAAAATTAACTCTAGACTGGCATTATCAGAAATCTCAATAGCGTTTTTAATAATTATCTGGAGCTTACTTTTCGATTAGACCCATTACCGTATACCAAGGCCACGGATTTTTTCGCATTCAACCTCGAAAAATGCTGACTAGCAACATCTGCAATGTTGTCTGAATGATTACTCAGAGAAACTGCTGCGTTATTCAGCTCATGTTATGGAAAATCGTAATGAAGTTGAATATCATCAACGTTCATATGCAGTTTCTAATGCCTAATCAAGTTTCTGAACTGGCTCGTGTAAATTGAGAAGAGAGACGGCCCTAATACTGAATCCTGTGGTATACTATATGATATATTTCTAGCAACACATATTTCATTTCCAAATTTCAAACTTTGCAAGCGATGAAACACAAAATGAAAACAGTATATTGACCGACTTCATTGAGTTTATCTGGAGGAACAAAAGGGTCATTTCCTTCCATATTTTTTCTACTCATATTAGTAAATTTTTTGACATTTTACTCCTTTTATATGCCAAACCTTGAATCTGAGCATAAACAAATCATATATTTTCGAAATCTGCATGAAATTTCACGTATATAGTGCGGATTATTAGTGAATCTACCGATTTTGTATTTTCCATGATTTTTAGGGGTCTACCCCTTTGGATTATTATACCAATTAGATCATTCTGAATCGATTGGCGTTCGCAGAATTTCTCTATTTCTAAAGGTGCCTGAGTTGAAGAGTTCATCTGGAGTGGGAAGGAGTAATTTTCCTCCATTTTTTTACTTCTATGTTTGAGGTTGTATTATGTTTATTTCTTCATTTATATAACAAGAAAATGTGCTTTCACCACAACAGCTTTCCAAGACATATAAAATTAAGTTCCCATTGCTTTTCAACTGACTTTCTTCGCTTAAACTCTTCGATTCATTCATGAAACCTCCCCTACTTCTACTGTATTTATTTCGAAGTGAAACGATGCCTTTCATCACAATTCATCAGCTATTACAAAAATATAAACCATCTAACAACTTTCTAGATAAAAATGATACTGGCGACTTCACCAAATTATCGACTCATTCTACCATTCAACGTAACTTCTTGACTGAGCTGTAGAATTATTCCTTAGTTTTACTCTAATGTCATTAGTCAGCATATTTCCTGATGATGAATCTTTCAGCTTGACTGTACTTAGGAGCTCATGGATTACAAGTTTCCATAATAGAGTTAAAAACACATGTATGAAATATCACATCTCTAAAATTTCTTCAACACCAGCGTCAAAACGACGTCGCCATTAAGTATCTTCTTGATACCTTTGAGGCAGCAATTTGAGTCGTTTCAGTCTATTCTAGAAGTCTTTTCCAAGACAACAAGGAGGTGTTGTTGAAGAAGTTTTCAGAACCAAGAAACTCTTCAAAAACTCTTTTGCTTCCACTAATTTCATCAAAATTTCCATCCACAACGCACTTGGATAACCAGAAGGCAATGATACAGAGATTGAGCTGATTATTCTATTTTACGATGATAAGACTAAAACATGTCTTCGTCTTGAAGATGATGATGAAACAGCAGATCACATTTCGACGTTTGACAGTTCCACTCTCTCCCTCGCACCTGAAAGATTATTCACCAAATAAACCAAAAATAAACCAATCGGTTTCGTCAAGAAGCTGGATTTGGTTGGTGAAATATGAATTGCTATGAGCCACAATGTAAGTAGATGAAGAAGAGAATTCAAGTGGCCAAATTCTGAATTATGCTTTTACAAGATAGAAAATTTACCAAGAGGATAAATGCTCATTCTGGAGTCTAGAAAAGCATGTGTTTCATTTCCAGTTGACTGCGAAATGTTCTGTTTCAACAAGCAGAATCCTATAATAACATCGTTCTCGCCATAACCATCGTGCAATTAATTTTCAATTCACGACATGTGTTACTGATTATTTTTTCGAAGAAACTCAAACGATAGTGGCTTGTTTAATTAGCAGTCTGTAATGGAGCAATTATGACGGATAAGTACGCGGTTATGGCATCTGGTTGTCTACGACCTGTAACTTATAAGTAAGTATCGAGAACTTGTCGCAAATGGTAAGTTGACCAAATCCGATCAGAATGGCTGTAAAGGCGCGGTTGGCCGCGAGTAACGGTGATCGGCTTGCGACAAAGACGGGTATCGACACTTCAGGAGAGGGGAGCTGAATTTTCAAGGACTATCAATTTGTTGGATCAGTAGGAAGTTTAAAAAACTTGAATTCGTTTTCAGTTAACTACTAATATTTATATTATCAAAATCACAGTTACTTATTTACTCCAATAACAAAATAAAAAATGTATTCATGTATGAACTCTGCCTCTTGTTTTTTATTTCTTTTCATTGTGTTTGCTCTGTCCATGTCTTGCCTTTCCTCTGAAGTAGGCTTCCTATAACTCCATCACATGTTTGTCTGGGTCTTCTTCTTTTCCTCTTTTTTGTGTCTGTGTCTTATATTATTCATCTTTTTAGATGACTGCTCCAGCTTAGTTATCTCTTTTTAATGGACTTGAAGGTTGATTATATATCAAGGTCTTCTCTTATTCTTGTATTCCTTAATTTATCTTTCTTGCTGACTGCTGTAGTTCGTCTCAGATACTTAATTTCTGCTGCTTGCATTCTGCTCTTTTGTCTGCTTGTCAACATCCAAATGTTAATATTGGTTGTTATATTATTTTGAACACATCTATCTTTGTTTTCTTCGATATTTCTTTTCTATTCATAAATGCTTTAATTAATTGTGTAGTACAAGTTTATTGCTTTTCTACTCTATCGATGATTTCTATTTCTTGTCTTTCATTGTCTTTTCACCCCCAAATATTTAAATCTTCCCACTTTCTACTCCGTTCATTTGCACCTTCATTATTTTGTTATTCTTCTTTGGCCACAATTTCAGTTTTCTCTTCATTTACTTTCATTCAAAATTCTCCACAAACTGCGTTTGATATTTCTAATTTGAAAAGGCTTCTGAAGTTTTGTTTTTATATATTACACAATTCATGCTGTTGTAGATGTTTTCAATAATTCCTCTTATTTTGTTGCAGACTCTTTCTTCTAGTATTTTTCATAACTTCCGTCCTATTGTATCGAAACTTGTTTTCCTTGTTGTGATGACTTTTCAATTATTCGTTTTACCGTGAATATATGATCCTGGATACTTCCACCTCTTTTAAATCCACTTTCTGGCTGTTCAAGAGTATTCTTTATTATTTGTCTGCCTATAATTTTTTCATATACTTTCTTTGCTTTACTAAGAAGAGTTATTCCTCCATCCCCTTTTTATATATTGGCACTATGGGCCGTGAAGGTCATGATGGTAGAGCGCTTGTCTCCTAACCTAAGGGTCATGGGTTCGATTCCCAGCATGGTCATCGGTCTCGTGCATGGCATCACACGTTAAAAGGTAAGGGCTGCGTCTTCCCTAGCTCGGACAAGTCTTTCGAAGACTTTTGAGGGTTGTACTCTTAGGGGTGTGCAGCTGGTTGACGGAAATAACAACAACAACAATTTTAACAACAATTTAACAACTATTCGGGCTGTTTTCCAATCTTCTGGTATCTGTTCTTCATTCCACGCTTTATTTTTACAGTCTTAAGAATTTTCATTCCTGTTGTTGATTTATCTATTTTCCTTCAATTTTCAAAAATTGTGTATATTTAAGTTTAGATCTTTCCGAAATACTAGTCATCACTTGTATGGCGTGAATTGATTTTCAGGTTACTGGACATGCACGAAAAAAAAGTAATATAAATAATTGTTTCTGATGACATCCTTCATTCCCCCCTCGACGTCCGCCTCGGAATCACAAGTAGCAAAGTCTCTCCTGTCCAGATATAATTACACATTGCGGCTCGCTTTATGCTTTGATTGATGGATTGCCTTGTCACATAGTGGGCTTTGTTAGGAGCCGATCTCGATGCCATGAATTAACGCTCGGCCGGTAATGAGGGCATCTGTAACCAGTCGTCGTTCGGGTCATGTCTGACAGAGACGGTGTTGCTCAAAAACTGGCCTCGTGTCATTGCCAAATAGGGAGGATTGAATGATTTTTTGATTGACAGAGAATGGCAGCACCCGGCACAATATCAGAGGATATCGAGGTTCTTGTCTCGGTGATGCATTGCCGGTAAAGGGGTTCGTTAAAAATGGCCGCGGGTTCTGATTGCGTTGCGATTGATTAGGCTTCGAGCTGATTTACTCAATTATATTACTGCAGAAAACTGTTCAATGCTTTACCATGAACATGACTTCCATTTAAGACTCAGAAGGAAACATCTTAACATCTTCATCGAGGATTCAGTCTCAATGGATGATGTATGAGTAAAGTTGTTTCTAATATCAGAAAAATCTTATTGAACATGAAACGTTCATGAATATATTTCAAAAGTGAACCTCTTCTGTACCATCAGTACCCTGATAACTTCTCTAAAATGATGTATGGAGATTCACTTGAATATAATAATTCATGTGACAGAATTGAAACTGGTTATACTTACTCAATACTGTCTCATTTAGCTTCTTGGTAACGGCTAGTTTCCCCAATAATTCTGATACGACAGATGCTACAGCAGAACCTATATGGCTACTCTAACACACTATAACAAGGCGATCAGAAAGGCACAGCGGGAAATTTGGAAGTTCAGCCTAACATTCTTTCTGCCAAAATGACTTGAAAGGATACTGGAAGGATATATCTGACGGAACGCTCTTTGCACGCTCCCCCTAAACAAGCACCAGTATGCCGATCAAATATGCAAAACGGCAGACTTAACATTACATAACCTTGTCGAGAAAATCATCCAATCACGTAATAACAAGGAGATTGTGGTGGTCATATTCCTCGATAGCATTCGATGACGCACTACCAAACCCTATTGGATCAGCTTTGACTGGAAGAAAAATAGAACCAACCATATCTGTCTGAATCTAAGCCATGCTCATGAACCGGAACGCCGCTACATCTCTTCAAGATGGGGTCATTAGGTTTAGGATATCCAGGGGATGCTGAGAAGTTGGGATACTTTTCCCCCTTTTATGGTCACTCCTTATGGACAACCTGCTCAATGTCCTCGAGAGGAGAGGGATAGAGCTTCAGACTTATGCCATTCTGACAAGTACCATTTCGGGAAGGGTAGCTTCTAGTAAGATAGAATAGAATTGAATTTATTCATTATTGGATATTTCACAACTGCATTACATACATTCATAAAATCTCATCAGACTAGTCGAAGTATCTCCCAAAGAACGCTGGATGACGTTCACAGTTGGTACCACTGGGAACACATGTCTGCTATTCCCAGCAAAACTCATAATACCCAGGCAGGCTTACTCTTGATGAAAAACTCACTTGTGACATTGGAAAAGGTTCTCCACAAAGCCAGAATGTCTTTATAGGCTTGTAGAAGGATTTGTAGAAAATTTTGAAGTCTATGTCCCAAACAAATCTACTAAATATATGTAATGGTTGTTAGACCAATTATCACATATGGCGCCATCTTCTGATGGTCGAAAACTTCACAGCGAACGGCCCAGGTGAAGCTCTCAAGTTAACAGAGACAGGTGATCACGGGTGTCATCAGCACCACAGAGTCAGCAGCTATGGAAATCCTACCAGACCTACTTTCTCCCCACATCTTCATATTGAGGGAGACTAGATGGACATCAGCATACAAAATCATGCATATTGCCAATTGCATGCAACAAACTTACACACAGCGTAGCAGACTGCTGATTGACACTGAAAATCACAGCATTCTGGTAATTACCTCTGATATAATGCCTCTAACAGTGGTTTTTGATTTGCCTTATACTTTTCCTATTCCGAAGAGTACCCTTCCCGTATGTATCTGAATATAACCATTATTGCATCAGTAATAGTAGCGCGCGTTGTTCTAAGAACGGTCACTAAGTTTTAGAAATTATTATAATATTGTATTTTGATGGTCGCCGCATAACAAAAAAGAGTGCATCTGAAGATACTTCAAAACAGAAACGATCACAAAATGTCTCTATCCCAGATGTAATCAATGATGCATAATTTCCTGAATTGTAAAAAGGTGTCGTCCTATATTATTTCTTGGAGAAATTGCAATTCGATTTCAATGACTGTTGGCTATTCCTCAGTAGACAATAGCTTCAAGACATCAAGAAAACTTCCCAATCGTAAAGTTTATGACAATTGGACCAAATAACTAGTGTTAAAAGGATTTTCAGTAGTAATATCCCGACAAAATGCTGAATTTTCAAAAAATACTTTCACCTTGCTGTCACGAAAACTGTGTTGCTTAGAAACACCAGGAGAGCTTGCTCGAGTGGTATTTTGTACAGCAACACAGTTTGAGCGACTGAAAAGGCAAAAACAGTTCATCTTGTATAATCAATGTCAGTTGAAGAGTTGAACCGTCAAACTGACGATTCTATATTTACCGTGATTGTCGTAACTTTGGAAATATATACACAAGCTAGAAACGAAACACCGTTTTGAAAATACCACAGGCTGGAGGAAGTGTTTTCAAAGAGTCCTGTTCTCATTGGTTCGAAATGAGAAAATTATGGCATTTAATTGGTTTATATAATATGAGGGAAATTGTCAGTAGTAATACTATAAGTACTTCAAAATAATCAGGTTATACATCGATAACTTGTTAACAGTTTAAATAATCCGACCGCGAAGCGGGAGGATTATTCTGTCAAACTGACACGATTTGTAATTATGCAGGAAGTTTGAGATGAATAACCGTATTTATTTTGAAGTACGTATTTTATTTGATACGATTATTTTTTGAGTAAATTAAGTAAATATATAAACAATTTATTAATTTAAATACAAATTGGTGCAATGAAAGTTACAATTATTATATACTACGTTTTTTTTAACTGAGTTATTATCGGCGCAGGAAACGTGGCCACTGCTCATTGAAGTGCTGGAAATACTGGAGGTGTTATTACTTGAACCTGCAGCGTTTTTAAAATTGGATCTCATCGTATTTATTATGTTTTGGTGATGTTGTTCATCTATCTGTAGGTAGGGTTTGATAGAATTGCTATTACCATGTCCTGCTTTTGCCAATTGTGAAACAGCAGTGGCTCGGTGAGAATGATTTGAAAATTTTTTGTTTGTCATATTCAAATTTCCAATTCTGCAGACTTTTTGTTCCATTTACTAATTTCATGCACTCCAATTGGTATATTTTTGTACCAGCCAAGGGTTTTTCCTTTTCTCCAGTTGGGATTTACTGTCAGAAATACCCCATCTGTTTTAATATTGATGTTTTCGCTTCTTTTCATCATTAGCTTATCTAGAAGTCTCACTGGACAACGACTCACTTCATTATGGTTAGGTACAAGCCATTTATTATAAGCACATGGTTTTATTCCTACCTGTGTGGTTTCGGTAAAAATAGGAATATATTGTATTCTACCAGTTGGAGTATCATCATTTCCAGTTTCTTTTTGAAAATAATGAGTCAAGCATGACGCTCCTTCATTTCCTCTCCACGCAAGTTCTACAGAAGCAATTAAGAAAAATTTTATTTGTAATCCTTCCGGTTTATTTTCATCCCACGCTTCTATCATTGCTATGTACTCGTTATCTTTAAATGCTGATGCACTAACCTTTCTCTTGTCAGGTAATATTTGAAGTTCCCTTCATTTTGAATTTCTTGCGTTCCGTGCGGATAAAAATATGGGACTAGAGAATGGATCAATTAATCTATTGAACTCCTTCATATATTTTTCTTGTACGTGTTTTGCCGTAATGTTCCACATCGTTTTAACCACATTTTTTTTATAATTTTCTCCATTACATTTTCGCATAATGAAAGCCCAATCTTTCAAAATGGATTTCAGTGAAAACTGATTCATTTAGCACATAATTTCTTTCACTGCAAAACGTAAGAAATTGTTTCCATACGTACTTTTTTCTTTTCACTGTATTATGAGGCTCAGTATTTTGTATACTTTCGTCTATTGCATTTGATGATAAATCTCCGAATCGACTCATTTTTGAACAATTTTTGATAAACGTCACAATTTGACAGTTCTGTTTGTTGTATATTGATGTCGATGTGGTTACTATGAAAATGAAATTATTTTAAAATTTTCGATTGGTGGAGCTACTCTTTGTATAATCAGGTATTATCGAAATTATACGAGGTAACTTAACTAAATTGGACATTCTGATTGGTTGAAAATCATACGAAAAAAATAATCAGTATAATCCTTTCAGCTAAAATCAATGGATTTTTTGCCTGGAACTCTAGTTTTTACATTTCACGGCAACTGATTCAAAAATTGCACATAGATTTCCTATCCTGTTGTAATAGTCAAAGTCAGTGACGTTACTATGCCTATGATCTTCTTACAAAATATATAAAGAGAGGTTTTGGGGCTGGGATGAAAAGAACCAAGATATCAACAGCGGCCAGACAGGTAAAAAAAGTGCTGGGGGAAGAGAAACTGAGACATTTCAGACTCATGAAATCTTTGAAAAACAGTACAGAAGCAACTAGGATTGATTGCATTTTGGTGTCATTTCGATTCTCTTAGGTGTTTCAGAACTAGTTAAATCTGAGTTGTGTTGTAGATATTCAAATCTAGATTACGAAAATATATATTCTCTGAAAATAAGATACACTAGGATGATGTTATGCGGAAGATATGATATTCAGGCAGTTTATAAACAGGAGTGGCCTAAGAGTTTATCCTTGGGGCACTTCCGAAAATAAATATGTCCATACACCGATGATCCAGAGACTCTTCGCACAATTTTCGAAATCTGTTAAAGCAAAGATGCGATAATAATAATTGTTTTGTTGCTTTCGATATTAATCAGTATTCAGGCATCTTGACATCTGTTTTGAGATCTCTGTATGAGATAACTGTAAGCTCTACTCTGTAGATTTTGTTAATGAATCTATTAATTTCGTCACTTGAAGCATTGAATTCTTGGTTTGGAGAGTGGGTGCCATTTCAGTTTGTCAACTATTTCTCAGTGTTTATATACTCCATGTCATCGGATTGTTTGAGAACATCGCAATTGTGGGAAAAGACCATGACTGAACCTAAGTTTTTGAATGTCTGTATTGCTTTAAACAGGTGTATGAATAAATAACATAAATTTTCTTTCGTGTTAACCATATGATGGAAAACAAATTAGTTATAGAAATATTACATATTCATAAGGCAACACTGAATAGCGACAAAGATAATCAGAGACAAGCCCATAATACAGCAGACTCCTCCTGAGATTCCGAGATATACATCATATCCTCATCGACATACTTTATTTTATGCTTCGTTACCACTTTATCGAAATTGTAATTTACAGTTGGGACTGAGATACATACTGATTAGCGATTGAAACTCGGCTCCTGCATGCGACCCGACAGAGGCCACTGTTTATGGTGGTCGTAAACGCCATAAACACCACAACATTCCGACTCCATGCGAAGACTGTAAACCATCTAGCTGCGATGGCAGCGGCCAGCAGATCGAGCGGACGACGGTTTCCAACTTCCCGAGAGATACGATAGTGGACACATATCGGTCGAGTGTTTTTATTGCCCAGAGACTGACTATGTTACGGAATTTGATTATTCGGCAGTTGGTTATTAGAATGTGATTAGAATGTGCACCGGGTGTATCACCACAGGTACACTTGGAATCCCAAGAATTCATGATTCAGTTAAATGAAGAGAGTGATGGAGAAAGTGTGTGATTGAAAATGAATATGAGGCAGCAACAAATCAGACATGAATACCGATGCAGATCGCACGACGAACTTATATCTAGCAGAGGTAATAAGACCATGACCAAACTCACATTCGTGGGGTGCTTCGATATAATTCAAAAAATGTATGAGAAAATATATGGACACAAGATGGCTATACGAACGAACAATGAAACCTAGACACTAACCAAGAAACACTCGTCTATCAGAGATGGGACAAACAGATCACGAAAATGAGATACAGTGACATGAAACACAGGGACACATGGACAGGGCTGAATTCCAAGTCGATTAACGAAAAATGAAGAAAGATACAAAGAGTGGACCGCTAACATTCATGTAGAATAAAAATCAGTATTATACCCAAAACTCCATGCAGATACGATGTATAGCAGAAAGAAGGAATAAGACATCAAATGAAAGTAAACAAAAAATTGGAATATTTTTTGTGGAAAAATTACTCTTCTCAACTCTAGATGAACTTTTCAACTCGAGAACGGTTGAAAATAGAGCAATTCTGCAAATGCTCATCGATTCAGAATGGTAAAATTAGTATATACCATGAATTTCGAGTTGCTAAACGCAAAAAGATTACTCGAAAAAAGTACAAAGGGGTAAAAAAATTTCTTCCTTCCACCCTCCAAATGAACTTTTCAACTCAGGAATGGTTAAAAATAAAACAATTTTGCGAACGCCAATCAATTCAAAATGATCAAATTAGTATGATCTGTGAATTTTGAGCCAATCGAAGTAAAATGCAATCATTCGAAATATCAAAAAAAATCCAAAATCTTGAAAAATCCAAAATTATTGGTTTTACTTTAAATACGCACTGTATACGCAAAATTGCATGAAGATTTCGAAATATAGGATTTGTATATGCTGAGATAAGTTTAACAGAATAATGGAATGTCATAAAAAAATCGAAATAGTGGAAGTGCCGTAAAAAAAAATTAAGTGGAAAAATGAATAAATAATTTTTTTTTGGGAAAATAATCTCTCTCAACTCAAAATGAACTTTTCAACTCTCGAACGCTCAAGGATAGAGCAATTCTGCGAACGCCAATCGGTATTGATTTCAAATTAGGTGTGCATATTCAAAATTGGTTGAGTTTTATGCTCTTAGAAAGAAGAAAAATGAATATTCAGGAGGGAAATAACCCCTTTCAACAGAAGATGAACTTTTCAACTCGAGAACGGTTGAAGATAGAGCAATTTTGCGAATGCCAATCGATTTAAAATCATAAAATCAGTGTGAATTTAAATTGGAAATTTCAACAAACAAACATTTTTGAATGAACAAATTAGCAAATTTTCGAAATATTTATCTCGGAAGTTCTGTAAAAAACTCATGAAATCTTTAATTATCTTGGTGTGTACATAAAAAAAATACTAGTTTTCGTAAATATTATTAGACATTTTTTTTTATGTTTAGGAGGGAAATGACCCCTCTTACCTTCTGATGAAGTTTTCAACTCGAGTACGGTTGAAGATAGATGAATTCTGCGAAGGCCAATCGATTCAGAATGATGGAATTAGTGTGATTTGTGAATTGGCAATGAAAATATCAACAGACAAACAATTTTTAAAGAACACGTTTGCAAATTTTCGAAATTTTCAACTCGAAAATGAAGAAGTTCCGTGAAAAGCCTGTGATAATTGACCCGAAATTGAATTCAAATTCGGTTTGTATATCCAAAATACATTGAGATCCATTAGTGGAACGGAGAAATTTTAATAAGGAAGGAAATTACCCCTCTCAACTCCAGATGATCTTTTCAACTCGAGAACGGTTGA
Organism: Chrysolina americana; assembly: GCA_958502065.1. NCBI lineage: Eukaryota > Metazoa > Arthropoda > Insecta > Coleoptera > Chrysomelidae > Chrysolina > Chrysolina americana. The sequence goes on from OY293417.1 coordinate 2,775,614, forward strand.
AGACAGAGCATTTCTGCTAACGCTAATCGATTCAGAATGATGAAATTAGTTCACTTTGTTGATTAGAAATAAAAACATCAGCAGAAAAAATATTTTTGAATGAACAAATCAGCAAATATTCGAAATATATTCAGCTCGAAAGTGTAGAAGTTTCGTAAAAAGCCTATGAAATCCTCAACGACTTTGGAATTTGTTGTTCAAATACAGAAAATATCTTATTTCAGGGAAATGACCCCTCTCCCTCACCTAGAGATGAAATTTTGAACTCGAGAACGGTTGAAGATAGATTAAATCTGCGAACACCAATCGATTCAGAATCAATAAATTGGTATATTTCGTGAATTTCAAATTGACATACAGAAAAAAATATTACTCGAAAAATGTCCCTAGGAGTACACTCCTAAAAATCATGAAAGATACAAAATCATCAGTTTTCCTTGGAATTCACTACGGAAGTGACATTTCATGCAGATTCCAAAAATATATGATCAGATACGATGTCTATCAAAAAAAATTAATAATTCATCGAAAATTTCCTGCCAAGATCAAAATTGCGGAGGTCTCGTAAAAACCTCATAAAATCTTTACTTAATTCGGAATTGACTTCATATCCGGTGAACATTTTCAAAAGAGATTCCATTTCTTCAATAGGATTGGATTAAATCAATAAATTTTGGGTGAAAATAATCTCTCCTAAACCTAGATCAAGTTTTCAAGTCGCGAACGTTTGAAGATTCTGCAATTCTGCGAACGCCAATCAATACAGAATGGTGAAATCAGTACATTCAGTGAATTTTAAGTTGATAGGCAATGAAAAAAAATTACCCGAAGAAATTATTAAGGGGTAGACCCCTGAAAATCAAGAAAATCAAAAAATCATTGGATTCACTCGAAGATGCACTATATTTGTCAAATTTCATGCTGAAAGAAAAGGTTTAGCAGAAAAAAGGAATGGGACGTCGAAGGTGTGTATTGAAATAAAAATGCATTACACGAATGGAAGTAAAAAAAAAATTACATCGATTGATTCGGCCGTTACTTGATGAAGATCCATAGTAATTTATATAGAATACCCAGGAAACAATTTGATCTTCACAACTTTATATAAAACATCTCGACATGTTCCGCTAAAACATTAGCTTTATCAAGACTTGATCAAATCGTTTCCTGGGCATTCTATACAAATCAACTGTTTAACTAATATTTCCCCACGGATGACACTACGACTCACAACTAAGTTGATCGCAGCGCCATCCGTACGGGAGAACAATCTGATCATCAGTTTAGGCAGTATCGCCTGGCACATCGATGGAAAAATCAATCATTCATTGCATCCCCTTGAGTACGACGCACCACATTCCAAGCAGGAAAAACAGACGAAGAAAGTCGTCCATCCCCCGTTTTCATTCATCTTCTTCACCGCCTGTATAGTAAATTAACGCTTGCACTTAGCCGGGTATCGCCTTGTTGATGAAAGAAAACGTTATATATGTCCTCTGAAGAGTTGTAAAGCTGTCAGGCTCGAAACAGGAAGCACTTGCCCGCTATTACAATATTAGTTCGAGACAGGGAATCGCGCGAGGCGCCTCCAGAGTGGAAAAAGCCCCGGATAATGGCGGCTAGGTGAGAGTCAAATGGTTCTTTAAATAAAGAAATACGGCCGCCGACGACAGACAAATTAGCGCATATTCGCCGGCGAACACACATGAAGAAAGATGGAGAGACACACTCGCTAACAAAATACTACTTCGAGACCGTAAATTTGATTAGCTGGCACATATAAGTCGGGCGTGATGTTGAATTACGACTCCAATAACAGGCTACCGGCTACGAGGCAATGTGTCGGTGCGCTGCAGGAATATTCCTTTTGTGTGGATCGAGATATGAATTTGATTTATCATCGGCGATATTGGATTTATTCCGTAGTTTGTGTCTGTATGGAAAGGATATGAGTTTTAACTTGAAAAATTACATCCATTACATATAGTTTTGGAGCAGTAGCCGTCGATGGTTCACCAGTGATTTCCTTCTCTTAAATCCCGCCCTTGTTGTCGATCAGAGATGACCCACTCTCAGAAACTATCTTGTGCAGCTGAATGCACGTCGATCTCGTCATTTGTCTCAGCAACTTTCAGATATTATCTAGAAACGCAGCCCAGTGCAGTTACAAGCTGCTTGACACTCTTGCTTGCGCTAGCAGCGTATTGTACTGAGAAGCTTCTTCTCGTGCTTTTCCAGCCCCAATCTTGCGGACTCTCCTTGTTTTAGTGTATCAGGTTTAGATCTAACGGTAAGTTGAGAAAAAATGCTGTGGTGCTGCTGCTTTGGTTGATGATGAAGATGCAAGATGCAAGCACTTTTAGAAAATTATTTCGTGATTTCGCACTAGAACCAGCAATCATTCAATGATATGTCACCGCTCGCTCTATAATATGCTTCAATGACAAATTTTCTGGCTGCCTCGATCAGTTCTGGAGGAGTATTCGAGCCTTTGAAGGATCTAACTGTTCCTCGTACATAAATATTTTTTTTGAAATAGTTCTACGAATTTATTCTTCCAGATTCAGCCTTGTTCAACGTCACGCACTGTGAGCGGCCAAGCAGATAATTTTTTATGAGATCGACGGCAATAGTACAAAACCCAAGGTACTTCTGAAGAAACTGAAAGAAGTTATAGCTGATGGTGTCAAAAGCCTTCGAATAGTCGATCAATTACCGACTCACTTAAACGGTTCAAAGATCATTTTTTAACTTCAATCTCATCAATATAAGCGCCCTGTTAGCAGTATTTCAAAATGAATTTAATTTTTTATTGAGAAATAGTTATAGAGTGTAGATATAGATGAACATGATTTTGATTACAAGGATCCTTTGGGTGAAACGAAATGATTTTCTCTTATCCATTTTCATAGAAACAGTTCTCAGAAGTTCTTGAAATATTTGTTTTCGCTGAAAAACTAGTCTTTTGGGAAGGTTAGGTTGGGTTTGGTTTGAAATGAAGGGTCATACCAATTCATATTTCTCCAAATAATCCCAGCTTCTTAACGAAGCCGATTGGTCCATTTGGTGTATGATCTGTTAGATCCGAGAGAAAGATTGAGAGTCTGCCAAACATGGTCCGCGGTGGGGCAGGCACAAAGTATGTGCTCTGCTATTTCATCATCTTCAAGACAGAGACCTCATGTCGGATTCTCCGACAGTTTTAGGTTTCGCCAAAAGTTTATTAGTTTCCTCTCTTTCCAGGCGTTCAATGTATATTCAGCTAAACTTAGTGACCAGGAATCCAGACCAAAGACAGACTTTTGAGCCTTCCTATTGAGGAAAGTCTCCTCTAGCAATTCAACACCAGCTTAGACGTTGATCCATACAAGCCAAGTGCTTTCAAAGCCGCTTGAGTTCCAGTCTTTCTACACAGATCGATGTCGAGAATTTCCGCCTGGAATACTGTCGTATATAATCCTAGACAGGTTGATATTTCTGTTCTAGGTATACGACTATATATACCTCCACCAGGACCTGAGGTTTTTTTTGAAACCATCTGTGAACCAACAGTAATCTGCTCTCAGTAGTTCCTCTTCTTGAAAAACCCAGTCGTCTCTCTTCGGAATTGGAACAATAAAAATTTCCTGTTGGAGGCATTATATCAGAGGTCATTTCCAGAATGCTGTGACTGTTAGTGTCAATCAGCAGTTTGCTACGCTTCGTATAAGTCTGTTGCATGCAATTGAAAATATGCATGATTCTGTAGTTAATCCATCTAGCCTTTCTCTCCAGCAAGATGTGGAGGGGAGGTAGGTTTAGTAGGATTTCCATAGCTGCTGACGGTGTGGTGCTGATGGCACCAGTAATCACCTGCCAAGGTTGTCTCTGTAAAATTGGGAGCTTCACCTGGGCGATCGCTGTGAAGTTTTTGACCATCAGACAACCATCACACATATATCCAGTGGAGTTTTTTGGGAACTGGGACCCAAGATTTTCCACAAATCCTCTTAAAAGTCTATAAGGACACTCTGGCTTTGTGTGTGAGAGAGAAATATACTTTATTATCGAAGAAAACATATTCTTATTGACAAAGCTTGTGAAATATAAAAAAAAATATTTAAAAATAGTTTTGTTGTTAATGTTGATAAAATTTCAAAAATATTAAATACATATATGTAAAAGAAAACAGACACTGTTTTAAACAAAAAATAAATAATATCAAATACGTCAAACAGTTAAAATATAATACAATTGTGAATTTGCTCAGTATATAAAATAATGAAGTTAAAATTATGCTTTCAACAGTTATACAATAAAAAATATTTATACATTAAAATACATATGCCATGCAATTAATAATCACAGAGTCTCACTGTAAAATTCGTCACAATTGTAATATGCTTTCTTTATTGGGGCCTGTTTAATACCATTTCCAAATTTTTTATAAGAAGTCGTAAGTGATTATATATTTTTTTACTTTCATAAATTAAAGAATCTTTTGTCAAGGTCGGCTTTGGAATGGGAAGAGGTATTTTCCTATCTGTAATTTGTCGGGTAACATGGCTTGCTTGTTTCAGGGATTCAGTGGTGTGGTATTTTTTGTAAGTCAGACAAACAGATTCTAAAATAAAAATACAAGGAAGAGTTGAAATGTGTTCCCTTATGAAAAGGGGTCTACACGACGTTTGCGTTCCAACCTTGCATAAATATCTGATTGCTCAATGTTATGTAATCCTAAATCTATCGATTTGCCGGTTTGATATACTGGCATACTGGTGATAGGAAACATGCAAAGAGTGTTCCATCTGATACGTTCTTTTCGAGTCCTTTTAACAGGAAGGATGTTAGGCTGATTGGTCGTACCGATTTGGGGTGTGGATCCCGCGGCCCACTTTTGGTACCTATGTATATCACCCTAGCCGCCAACCAACTGTGTGGTATATAATTCCACGCCAGACTAGCTCTATACGATTCAATTAGGATAAGAAGAAGCAATTTCAGTAAGTTTTGAAGCAGAATTGGAAATAAACCAACCTTACCGGGGGATTTGAATGACTGGAGATGTTTTAGTTGCCCATTCAACTGCCGGTGCTGTGATAACTTCCTTAGCGACCTCCCAATCATTCCTTCTTGAACGTCTGGTATCCTCAAAGAGGGGAAATCTTTTGTTATCCAGATTCAAGCTTTCAGGAAAGTGGTTATCTAACAGAAGTTCTGAAGTTTCTTTTCTAGAGGTCGTGAATGTGCCATCATGTCTTTACGTCGATCAGTAATCGACTCTATAGAGAGAATATTGTGGGTTCTTGTGCTGCTAGGTATGTCTGGTATACTCTCACAGAACTTCTTCAAGATTCCCGCCTTGCCTTTCTGATGGCCTTGCTATAGTTAATCAGAGTAGCTCTTCAGGTGACTCACTTGCCTATCTCCTAGTTCGTATGAATAGTCGTCGAACTTCTTTTCTGAATTTCTCAAGGTATTGGGTAGGATGGATTTATTAATTCATGAGGATCGAATACCATACTTTTTCGCAATTTTATTGTACTTTTCCACTTGATTATTTCTTGTTGTGAGTTTTAATTAAATTCCATTTCACAATCAGTTCTGTCCCATACATTTTTCAACACTTTCCCTTCAGCAATTCGCGTTCGTTAATCTAATCAAAATTTGAAAGGATCCCATTGAAGTCGCGAGATAACAATTTGATTAAAAATACTACTCATTTATCGAAAGCCTCCCCTCGACTCGCTTTTTTATCGATCACATTCTCGAATAACAGATAAACTTTGATCGATTGTCCTGTCAGCTCGAATCCCAGTCGCCGGTTGTTAAGTAGTACACCGAGTGACAGTTGATTTCGACTATCATTATATTTAACTGTGTTGATTGGTTATCTGGACAGCTGACCGATGCTTTATCTAATTCAATCTTACGAGCTGAAACAGTAGTAAAAACGTTTGGTTTATTTTTAATGGCCGAGTTATGGGCGTGAGTTGAAAGCACATTCTGTTGTATATGCATCGTAAATTGTCATTATTGTTTTATTATCGAGATCGTTAAAACATGTGGACAAGATCCATCTTCTTGTTAATGCAGAAATGATGTATGCTGGTTTTATGGTCGCTTTTACGACTGGAAAAATATACAGTTCGAATGCACATCTAGTGGAAATCAATGTTGTAACACTTGCGATGTACATATCCACCCACGAATTATAATAAAATTCTTTTTACGACTTCCAAGATATCTGCTTGAACGCTCGTTTTCAATCAGAACATCTAGTTATGGAAATGTCTGGTAAAACAGGATACATGGTGGTCAAATGACTACGAGATCGATAGATACATAGATCTTGTTCTATTTTGAAGAACTCTCACTAGGTGTGAGACAGGTCACGAAAAAACTGAGAAATAAGTGAAAATTTATCAGTTCCACAATTTAAAACATAATATATATACACTGCCTGTCTGAAGTCCGTTCCCTCCCTACTAATTTTTTAACCACCTGGTATATCGCAACGAAATTTGGAAGGCTTAAATAGGAGATAAAAACCTACTTTTTCATGAAAAATCATAGCTTAAAGTTTTGAAATGGCAGCTGAGCGCCATCTTCAATAATTTTTTTAAATTGAACACCCAGTATATCATTGCATGATCTGTTAGGGATGATCATAAGGAATACAACAATACCAAGTTTGATGCTATTATCTCGAAAGACTACGGAGATATCGCCCAGTATTGTATCCATAAGCCAAATGAGTGGGAGAGAGAAACTTTTTCTGTTCTGAAAAATAAAATCTTTCTCACACTCATTTGGCTTATGAATAAAAGAATAGGCGATATCTCCGTAGTCTTTGGAGATAATAGCATCAAACTTGGTATTGTCATCCCTAACAGATCATGAAATGATATACCGGGTGTTCTATTTAAAAAAATTATTGAAGATGGCGCTCAGCTGCCATTTCAAAACTTTGAGCTATGATTTTTTCATGGAAAAGTAGGTTTTTATCTCCTATTTAAGCCTTCCAAATTTCGTTGCGATATACCAGGTGGTTAAAAAATTAGTAGGGGGGGAACGGACTTTAGACGGGCACTGTATATATATATATATATATATATATATATATATATATATATATATATATATATATATATATATATATATATATATATATGAAAAGGAACTTGTGACATCTACAGTCACTATATATAGAGTGGGGGGGAAACTTCACATAAGTTCCGTTTACTTGCGTTTCTATAAGAATATCATATATTATTTGGTTCTGTAACAATTTTGTCAATGTTGGAGTATTACCATTTGCGTTTTTCAAATCATCCTGACGTATTTTGTCACTGTATCCTTCATTATTCAATCAAGAACATGTCTTTATTCCGTTTTTGCTTGCCCTATGTTTTTAAGCACGCTGACAGGCACAGGTGTGAACGTCGACAAGCGTGCATTCATCATGCAGGGTTAAAAATGCTGCGTATGCACGCATGTATCTGAATCTTCCTTCAAGTATCTAACAGTTTCAGAAGTGCTTGGTGCTTAGTGCTTAGTGCTAAGTGCTTAGTGCTTAGTGCTTAGTGCTTAGTACTTAGTGCTTAGTGCTTAGTGCTTAGTGCTTAGTGCTTAGTGCTTAGTGCTTAGTGCTTAGTGCTTAGTGCTTAATGCTTAATGCTTAGTGCTTAGTATTCAGTGCTCAGTGCTTAATGCTTAGTGCTCGGCACAGCTCTGAAATATCAAACATTCCACGGTAGGAAAAAATATGAAGAAAAAACCATTCAAAAATCGACAAAAAAGTCCAAACGGGTACATTCCTGGAAATTATGTAAAAAATGCAATTCAATCAGATCCCCTTGAAATGTGAACTAGGTGTATCGGAAGGTAAATTTTCATGCAGATTCCGAAAATATATGATTCGTGTATTCTTAGATACAAGGTTTAACATATAAATGGAATACTTTACAGCGTCAAAAATGTCACGAATAGGACTGAAGAAGAAATATGGAGGGTATTGTTTCCTTCCCATTCCAGATGAACTCTTCAACTCAGGAACGGTTAGAGCTAGAGCAATTTTGGGCACGCCAATCGATTCAGAATGTTGAACAAAATTTTTCAAAATATCGAAAAAATTCCAAAGGGATAGACCCCTAAAAATCTCGTTGAAAATAAAATTGGCAGATTCACTTGAAATCTGCACTATATACGCAAAATTTCATGCTGATTTCAAAAATATATAATTTATTTATGCTCAGATTCAAGGTTTGGCATAAAACACAACTCCAAAAATTTCACGAAGAGAAGTTAATTTCATTCATTCATTTTGTTTCATTAATGCATGTATATTTCGAATTTCAATGAAACATATGAAATGAAAAAACTATTTTTTCTACATTCATGCAAAAAGCAAAACTTTATTGAACTATATTCAGTAGAAAAAGAAGCTCTTTATTGCACTAGTGCAATAAAGTTTTTATTGCACTCATCTGTCATTCTACTTCAACGTGCTGTCATCATGATAAACATAAACGTTCAAACCCACTACATATTTAGCAGATATTCTGTGAAATTGGCCATACGTTTTAAACAGCTACATATTATATATTTTTTTTGTATTAATGTTAGCAGTCAGAGTTGAACAAACAATGCATTCCCGAAAATAACTCTATAATCAAAACCGATCCGCTATGTTCTAAACCGTCTACCTGCATAGAGCAAACTGCCTGTACTATGACCACACCTCGTGATAACATACGCGCTCATGGCTACTATGATTTTGATTTTTATAATGCAACTGTGATTATATAAACGTCAGTCAAAATTTAATTCTGACAATTACAGAACTGAAAGTTTTAAAACGAGTAATATAAATGGAAAACTAGATGATGGTGAAGAAATCTATAGTAATAATTATTTATTTAAATTGCGTATTTCATTTTCCTTCACCTAGTGCCGCACCTAAATAAATAATTTTTTGCGTTTTGCATGAAGTAGAAAAAATATTGTATGCAACTCGTGCAAAAAATGTTTATTGCACTCGACGTGTTGTCCAACTCGGCCTGATGGCCTCGTCGGACAATTTCACGTCGAGTGCAATAATCACTTAATTTTTGCACTTGTTCCATAAATAACTATTGTTGAATATTGTCCGTTTCTCATAATATAAAAAATTAAAAGAGAAAAATTTATTTTTATTCATTTTGCACGCGAATCAAACAGTGAACTCAGGAAAAAAACTGTTGGAGAAATTATAAATACAAGATAATGTTTTCATTTGAAATTCAGGGTCGACTATCGGCAAATATATCTTCTGGTCACCTATAGCAAATAATAATAATAACCGTCCCCTACCCTCACGGCTATGCCATTGGGGAATATTATCAGTGAATCGCTATTAACTGTTATTAACTTCCATGGTGTACAACTTATACGACGCGACGTTGCCAAGTTTAATTTTAATGAACGTGACGTCACGAAACCCCCTTTTTCAAATTATAGGAAAACTGGCCGTCAGAAAAAATAAATATAAAATCCCAAGTGATATTAGCGTATATACTTTCTGATTACAGTGTTTTCTCACAGTCCGTGGAAGATTTAGAGAATTTTGATGATAGCACTAAAATCCGTCGCCACCCTGTACATATCCTACTCAGAAAATGGTTACAATCACTTTATCGCAACTACAAAGTAGATATATGGCCCACGAACACGAAACGGAATGAAATACCTACTGAAACCGATAACATTTTGAAAATTATGGTCCATTTCTAACTTTTCGTCGTAAATTATGTGCACAATTTCGATGGGAATTAAAGTATAAATCGAAAGATTTTGCGCGCGATAGCGACTAACACGACAATAAAACGGTACGACTTGGCCGGCAATTGGAAATAAATTGCACTTTTAATTATACGTTACGTGTTGTATTTCACCGAAAACAAGGACGTAGTACGAAGAGAGGAAGGAAAAGGAAACAGAGTGTGTGTTACTTTGAGAGTGACTGTTATTTCCGCATATGAAATTTAAAAAAGGCAATTCAGCCAGTTCCTCGTAATTGTCTATTATGCAACAAGCATATAATGGTAGCCATTATTCATTCGTAGGCAAAACACTTGAATGACAGCCATTCAATGCAAGTAGAATACCAAAATAATGAGATAAAGGAAGAGTAAGACAGAAGACTTAAAAGGCTAGAAATAGTTTATTGCTATATTTAACTGTCAAAAAATGCAAATAGCGTTTGCTACTTCTACTCTTCTAGGTTTTTGTGTACCAATTTCATTATTGGTGTTGGATTTCTGAATTTCATCAAGAAAATCATAGGGTTTTGTGATATTCATATATTTATGTAGCTATGGATATTTTTGTTAGTTGAAAAATAAAATACTTTTATTTCCATTATTCTGCCCATTTCTGCCAGTAAATCAATATGTTACGGGCCCAGAAATCGCTATTGAAGGAGATTCCAACATAATTTTGCTAAACTGCAAAAATATAAGTATTCCTGATGAATTGTTACCTACTGACGAAACACATCTTATCAAAAGTTTTATGACATTCGAATGAAAGCCGGAATGAATATCGCCACATTCATTTCCGAAATAGAGTCTATGGTGAAACAATTAGAAGAAATGGAAGAGAAAATATCAGAAGTAGCCAAAATCTCAAAAAATATAAACAGCATGCCATCGAAATATGACATGTTTGATACGGCATGGAACAAGAAAACAAAACATATACGACCAGAATTCCAACAACTATCGATTGTGGGATACTGAAAACAGAAGAATATTTGTTAGTGCTAATGTGAATTTCGATGAAGCTAGCAACAATATCACCAGAGAAGACAATAACACTGATAACACGATAATTGAACTCAGATTTGGAAATGGAGATGGACATGCAAATAATGAAGAAACCAGAGGAGGAAGTGTAGAGCAAATATCCGAATAAAATGGCAATAAATCTGACATAATTATTCATGAAAACCTTGAAAACCATAGAGAAAGGAATGAAAAGCGGTATGACTAGAGGGATCGTCATAAAATTCAAGCTCCAAAGTTCCTACAAAATGCAATGTTTATAAAAATAGAAAATCTATCAACTTACAATGAAGCTATGAACTCCAGTAACTCTGAAAACAGGATTTCGGCAATGGCAGAGGAAATTGATGCAATCAAAAAGAACAAAACTTGGAGTTTAGTTTCAGTTCCTGAAAAAACAAACGTTGTACCGTGCAAATGGGTGTATCGCATCAAATACGATATCAATGGAAAGCAAACATTCAGAGCCAGGTTAGTTGCGAAGGGATTTTCTCAAAGAGAAGGCATCGACTATCAAGAAACATATGCTCTAGTAGTCAGATACGAGTCAATTAGAATTCTTTTGGCTATCGCTGTTGAAGAAGATCTTAATATTTCTCAGTTCGACGTCAAAACAGCCTTTTTATATGGAGAGTTGGAGAAGAATATCTTCATGAAACAACCAGAAGGATTCGAACAAGCTGATAACCTTTCATGCAAACTCATCAAAAGCTTATATGGGTTGAAGCATCTCCACGCTGCTGGAACTTCAGATTCGAAAGGTTCCTGGAAATATTCGGAATGAGGCAGACTAATGCAGATCCCTGCATATTCCTAGGCGGCATTGATGGATTCAAGGTGTATATTTCACTTTACGTGGATGACGGTTTGATTTTGACAAAGTCACGATATGTCATTGAAAAAATTCTGACATATTTGAGAAATGATTTCGAAATCACCACAGGCGATGCCAAATGTTATGTGGGTTTTGAAATAGAAAGAAATAGATCGGAGAATGAAATTTTTATCAGCCAAGAAAGTTACATTACCAAAGCTTTAAGAAGATTCAATATGTCTGAGTGTGTTTCTTCATCAGTACCTGCCGAACCTGGAGCTAGGATTCTAATGATGATACAGTGAATGCACCATTTCGAGAAGCTATTGGAACATTACTCTATATAGCTCTGAATACGCGCCCTGACATAACATATGCAGTGAATTTCTTGAGCCAGTTTTGCAACTCATACAGCCAATTACATTGGGAAGCGGTCAAGAAAATATTCAGGTATTTGAAAAATACTCATGGTTATGGAATCCTATATCGTAAATTCAATGATAGAAAAATTTAACTCACTTGATATACAGATGCAGATTATGGGGGAGATTTGGATACCAGAAAATCAAGAAGTGGGTACATATTTCTATTGAATAAGTCACCAATAACCTGAGCATCCAGAAGACAATCAGTTGTAGCGCTGTCTACAACTGAAGCCGAGTATATAGCCTTATCACTGGGAGTTAAAGAAGTTTTATGGCTTAGACTTTTACTAGAAGAACTCGGTTTTCCTCAAGAACATGCTACAGAGATATATGTTGATAATCAAAGTGCTATCAAGCTAGTCAGTAATCCAGAATTTCATCAGCGAACGAAACATATCGACATCAAATTCCATTTTGTTCGTGAAGCAGTTGAAAATGGAACAGTCCATATAAGCTTTATTCAGTCCAAGTTACAACTGGCCAACTTTTTAACAAAGCCCTTGCCGAAAGAACAATTATGCTTTATTCGTTCTGCACTGAAGATTTGTGACTCGCCTTTTCATCCAGATGAAGATAAAGTTCCTTAATGAAATTGGGGGAGTGCTGGATTTCTGAATTTCATCATAGGGTTTTGTGATATTCATATATTTATGTAGCTATGGATATTTTCGTTAGTTGAAAAATAAAATACTTTTCACGCTGCAGTTTATTTTCACTGAAGTTCATTATTTTCATTATTCTGCCCATTTCTGTCAGTAAATCAATAATTGGTAACCTTGATGTGGGTGCCAGGTCACAGGGGCATCAAAGGCTAGGAGAAAGCAGACTGCATTGCCAAAGAAGAGGCAAACACACCATTTTTCGGCCCAAAACCTTTCTGTAGACTCTCCAAATCCCTCTGGAATATCACCCCAGAAAGATGGGTAAGTCAGAGAGTGACAGTGACATCTGCTTTGGGAATGACCATGTCCTCCGACATCAGGATCCTAGCTCCCAGAAAATTGTCAAACTTTGCACGACTTCTCAGAATCCCGGGTTTCGAACAGATAAAGGATCACGCACAGGTGCACAAGGTGCTTGTAGGACTGCATAACCTGCGCTCCCCTCTACAATCTACAAGATTGGAATTTGCTCTTTGCATCTTGTCTTGACCTTTTGCAGTCGTGCTGCCAAAATGAGGTGAATATTCACAAATTCTAGAGCTTAAATCAGGCAACCCATTCAGATGAATGACCGTGTAGGCTCCACAACATCTACCAAACTAGCACACTACCCTATCTTCATGGAAACCTAAAATTCAGGACAAATGTCCATAATCTGAACATTCACCGTCGAACATTGCCCTTACGATGCCAATGCCAGTGCAGAATTGAAATTGAAAAATAAACTCTATTTGTAGTTTCTTAGAATTGCTTCTGAATCAGTAGAAAAATGGATGGGCCCAAAATGGAACCTTGTGGAACGTCCAAAGTCTTGTCATATGGTGAAGAGTGAACGTCATTTGGAGTGATTAGCCAATTTCCCTGATCAATCCCGACCGACATACCGGCACCTCCGAATATAATCATCAAATGGAAATGAGGAGTAGATTCCAATCATGCGATGTAATTCAATTCGAAGGGAAAATATTACTCGTTTTAAAATATGACAATCCAATTACAGTAAACTGACATAGCTTATTAGCAAAGAAAGTTATGACCGCATAAATTAGATTTATCTTTATGAATATTCGAAAATATATGGCAACTTCTGTCACAGCATGTTGCGTTTAAATCATGCAGAGTTATCGAATGTTTTTATAGACGTGGTACTGCGGCAAACATAGGCATTTGTGGTATGAAGTTGATGTTTGATTATTCTTTTCCCCTCGAGCAAAAAGTGGATATATGAATGATAATTGCGCCAGAAGTTTATATTTCATCAGGTTTTGGATCGTTTAATGATAAGCCAACACCGTGATAAGTAATAAACAAATGAATGAGTGAAAAAACCACTAGTTCATTCATTTTGTCGCTGTAACAGTTGCAGCTAACTTTTGCCGCTGTCAAAGTGACAGTTTCACCGTGACATATACGTTTTCTTATACATGACTTGTCTAGGTTATCCACGAGGAAGGCAATAAAATAAAATATAGCACTTAGAGATGCTTTAACAAAAACAGAAAGACAAAAACTATTGGAGAAAATAAGAATGGCAGGACTGTTCGAGGAAAACCTTGCAGGAACAGGAAAACAAGATCAAGTGAATGAATATTCGGGATCTTTGTAGTCCAAAACAACGTCAATTTCACTCGTCGCAGGTTTCGCTATCTAACTTCTACCTACTTTGTTTTGGATTCAAAGAAAACATTATGGAAAATTGGTCTGATTATTCTTTTTTAGAGATGAGAATCTTTAACTGTACCATGAACTTGAACACTGGGCTGTATTGTATTGGAACACCATCTGCATCCATACGATGTTTATTTTTTTTTAATTTTCAGACTATCAAATGCATCAAGGAGTCTATTCTCATGAACATGTCTAATTAACTTCAAATATTTGTCATCAAATTTCAAATCGTGATTTATAACATGACGAGCTACAAGAGATTTTCCTGGTCTCAAAGAATGCACATGGGCAATGTGCTCTTTAAACCGTACATTCCTTGCCCCTTCTAGTTTGTCCCACATACTTCTTGTCGCAATCCTTGCAGCTGATATCATAAATCCTCGACTTTTCTTTGGTGGTACTCAGGATCAGTTGTACCATATACAAGGTTTTGTCCTTCATACTGATGGTTTTGAAAATGCTGTCAAATCCCGAGTAACTCGACGTTATTATGGGATGACGATATATTCCAGAGGATCGAGCGTACGAAGGTTTTTCATGAGTCGAAGTTTCCCGCCATGTTTTGGTATCCCTTCGCCATTTTTTGCGGTCCATCAGCAATTTTTTGCGGTCCATTCGCCATTTTTTGCTGTGTACAATGGTGGAGCCTTTAGATTGTCTGCCAGACCGAACTATATCAAATAAAGCTGGTAGACTTTAACTGACCCCATCAAACAGCGTCTTGATCAGAAAATAATCAAATGAACAAATCGTGTTTTGGTCTTTTTCCAGGTTTTGTTCTCGAAGTATTTTGATAGACTTATTTCAAAGATTTGTAGCAGTTTTCCATATGACTGACTGTAGAGCCATTGAAAAACAAATTTAAACCCTTCCTGGGATTGAAATATGTACCTCCCTATCGTGTGTTAATGTTTCTATCAAAATGCGTAATTTCTCTGGACTAAATGTTCTCATAGACGTATACATAATGCATTTGGTGCCAACGGATATGACGTTGTACCAAGTTGCGTTGTGATTATACCAAGATAATAATCACCTACCAGGTCGATATACTACAAACTGTAGTATTATATTACATCATTATGATATTGACGCTGAATTGATACTTCATAGTGTAAACGTATGTCCGTATGAGGCCATTAATACGGAATATAAAGCCGACAGTCAATGTTTTAAGTGTCTTTGACAAACTTAAAAATATTTTTCATATTTATACATATACAGGATGGGTCAAAACAGTTTCCAGAGATGTCTGACTGATCCTATCACCCATGTCTTGCTTGAAGACACATTTGGGAGATGTTTTTGATAATTTCTGATATTATTCCAATTTCCTTCGGGAAAACGTGGAACATATCTTTGATTCTTGTGTTCATATTGTGGATTCCTGAGTTTGGTTTAAAATAATTACGTACGTACATGTTCAATAAGCCTATAAACTGGAGTGTGGTACTATTGAAGTCCTTACAAAGAAAAATTGAGTAAGAAATCCTGTGATTACTTTTGACCGAAATAACTACAAACTGCCCTTTCTCTCATGTTCTTCATCTTGAAATTGTGTGAGTGGAATTTTCACAACATACACTAGAGATGAAATTTTCACATAAAACAGTTCTTTTTTGACCAGCATTTTCAACATTACAAAATCCTTAAATTTTCCAGATACAGAAATTGAATTAAATCAATTGAGCATCCAAAATATATTATTATTGAAGTGACCTATTTAATTTTTGAAGAATAACAAAAGTAAAATGATGCTCAACAGAGCACGATCAGAAAAAAAATAACGTCAAACTAGGAGTCCCACAGGGACCTATACTGGGTCCACCGATACTCTTGTTGTTTATCAATGATCTGATTAGTTCTGTGAGCCAATTATATTGTATACATGGCAATTTGTAGTGGAAGTCAATGCTGACTGGATAATGAATTCATTGAACTAAATAACAGTTCAATTCACTTGTGTTCGGCCAACTGAAATTAGTCACAAAAACATTTATATAAAATACCCCAGCGCAAACATTGAATAATATTTTGATATTTTTTTGTATACATTCTAAATTTGATTATTGGCGAAAATACCTTTTTCAATATACTGACTATTATAATGTTTGAAAAATTCATTTCTATTTTTTTTTTAAATATTAAAATTTGCAGCTGATCTGATTTCTAACGGCAGTTCATCATTAATTAGACTTTCAGCACAATTTGTTTGTTTTTTTTTCAAGTACTGATGTGGATTTCTTGTAATCTCTTTGTTTGGTTTTGTTTACATTCATGATCAAATAATTCTCATAACACCACGATTTGAATTGCTTGATAAGTATATCAGTTTCCAGTTCTACTGACGTATCATCCGCATTAATGTATATATTTCCAGATGTTACAAATTGTGTTCATTGACGAGGATGTGGAAAATTAGAGGAACAAGTATTGTTGTCCTACCCCGAAATTCAATGCCATTTTTCCGAAGTCTCTGAACCTATATTCACTGAGATTCACCTATTTTGTTGATATAAAACTATCTATTCTGGATGATGCCCAATTCATTTGATTTCTTTTCAAGAAACAGTATCGAAAACAGTAGTTGAGTCGAAAAATAAACCTGCAACTTTTTTATCCTCATCTAGACATGAATATATTTGTTATGTTAGTTCGGGTGTTGCTAATCCAGTTGGCTTTTCTGATCTATGACTATATTGGCAGTTGATTAATATCTATTGTCCTCCATGAGAAAATTTCTAGTTGCAGGAGACTTCTCAGCAATTTTTGATAGACAACTCAATTGTAAAATACCTATAGGTCTATAGTTTTCAACACTATATTGATTTGTTTTTTTATAAATTGATATAACTTTTTCCAATTTTAGAGAATCTGGAGTTCAAAAGAGTAATTGATTAATAAAAGAGTAGCTTGGAATACAACTGATTTCCAGATTTACTTACCAGAGTTTGATAACACGATAACTTGAGACTAGTTATGTATCATTTCAAAAATGTTTAAATAGAGGTGAAACTGGTTTTGGCAGATCGTCCACGATGGTTTCATGGAATCATTATCAAATTTCCTAGGACGTGACACACCTGATGAATGGGTGACTGTTCAGAAGACCAACAAAGTTTTGAAATATTCTAAAAACTCCTTCAAGCCTTCTCATGGAGCAGAAGAATGCACACCGCGCATAACTTTGAAAATACTAACAACATTCCCGTTCCGTTTAATATAATTTATCGCCCCAGAAAAATGTTCCCAGCGTCTGCACTGGCTACGGACGTGATTGGTGAAAATAATGAAGCCACTAATCATTCTGCTGCTAAAGTAGCTCATTTCTATAATTGCGTCATAAACATGCCAATTCTCGGTTTTCCATCGCTCACATCGTACCGGCAAAAAGTTCCGTGATTTACAACGATCACTCACCACTCGGGTAGTAATATTAAAATTCTTCTGAGTCGCCGTGAATAATAATGACAGGTATTATTTGTCCCTTATAATTCGACACCATTACCATAAATTCAGAGTGAACGATTCAAAACTAATAAACTCCAGACGTATAATTATTTAATGCTAACTCAAAATGCGAGGGAATTAAGGTACAAACTGTAGTTGGAATGGATGGGAAGCACGCATGTCTGACAAAAGAAGGCCATGGCTGGGATATCAGTTATACCCCAGGAAATTGTGGTCTTCGCAACTTTGTTGAGAAATTGTGGGATATGCTGATGGTACAGCGCGAGACTTCGACGTTATTGAAAAGTCTGATCATCATTTAATGCGGAACATCGAGATATACGTTTGTTTGAAGGTTTTAGACTTGACTACTTAGGTCTCGGTAGTCTCTCGTCTCAGTGGACATGGCAGCTCTTCCAGATTCAGATGTCTGGAGAACAGAAGGCTCTGAAAACCCTGCAAATAGTTAGTTAAAATTGTTATTTCTGTTAACCAGCTGCACACTCTCAAGAGTACAACCCTCAAAAGTCTTCGTAAGACTTGTTCTAGCTAGGGAAGACGCAGCCCTTATCGTTTAAAGAGTGATGCCATGCACGAGACTGTTGACCATGCTGGGAATGGAACCCATGACCCTTAGTTTAAGAGACAAGCACTCTACCATCATGACAATCACGGCCCACCATCAAAATTCACCCTGCAGAAACAGGAACCTATGAGCTCCCACAGAAAAATCTACAGCACTCTCAGGAAATACAAAAGCTCCGCTCCAGAAAAGGAACGGGCCACATTATAGTAATCTATCTCATCTCTAAAAATATTCCAAAGATCCATACACCAGACATGCCGTGTAGACCAATCACCGGAATCACCAGCTTCCGGAACTAACCAACCCATAGTCTAGCGAAATACCTCCTACCGATACTACAACCCTAGCAGTTCATTCGTAAACAATTCGAAGCATTTTGTGGACACTATCAGAGAGGTTTAAGTAGGACCTGGATATCGTTCAATCAGCTTTGACGTGGAGAGCCTTCACAGCAATGTCCCCATGAGAGGATCCCTTGGCATCATCAAGAGGAAACTGGAAGTGGACATCCATCTTTAAAAAAGAACTGACCCACCCATACACGCTATATTGGTATTAAAGCAGTGTTGCCAAAAAGTGTACCTCCACTATTGTGCCATTGGATAAATTTCAACTTAAAAAACAGGGTTATCACATCAGCAATTGGCGGAATAACCCTAACAGCTAGAACAAACGGGGGATGTCCTCATATGTCCTACTCTTGGCCATCCTAATTTTTTGTTATATCTGTCAACCGGCTACAACCTTTCGAGCGACCCTTACTTGTGTGAGCTAGGGAAGAAGTAGCCCTTTTCTTTCAACGTGTGATGCCATGCACGAGACCAGTGACCATGCTGGGAATAAAACCCACACCCCTGCGATTGACGAAGGACGAACCAATTGAAAGGCTAGCACCCAGAGGCTTTCATTGCTCAGAATATGTCGATGACCTCGCGTTTATGGCAGAAGGCAAATTCGTGAGGACAGTATCGAAGCTTACACAAACAGCCCTAGATATTAAAAAGGGGAGCTGACAGTGAAGCCTCATAAAACCACAATAGTTATAGTCACACGAAAAAATAAGTACTGGAAGGACTTAGGTCACCTGTACTGAAAGGGATAAAAATAAAAAAAATACTTGGGAATACTCTTCGACCATAAATTAACATCAAATCAACATCTACAAAAAGTTAAATTAACTGTACAGTTTATCAAATTATAGAGTCACTACTGGAAAGCCATTTTCTTTCAAATATTAAGGACTTGATGTTTACTAATTGACGTAGTGTGATTGCTTGCAAAGTTGCTTTCCAATGGAGAAAGAGCCATTGACACAAAGTTGTCGTGATCCAAAAAGAACTAGGCATTGAAGTAAATTCCAGATTCTCTCTCCAGGTTTGCACTTAATGTTGTCGTTTGTCAATTCGCTTCGATCTTGTAGGATCACCTCGAAGTTAATGTTGTCATATGGTCATATGGTCATATTTCGAGAATGTTTCCTTCCACTATTTCCTTTATTTGTTGCCTCAGAAGTCACATTTTCGCCTCCCCCATGATTGTTATATCAATCGGGGGAAGATCTAACAGTGCCTCCATGGCTGATGTTGGTGTTGTTTTCATAGCTACCGTTATGCTAAGGCAAGTCTTTGTATCTTGCTCAACTCAGCCGCGGCTGGGTTATCTTGGTCCACCATACCAAAGATGCGTTTGTAATAATGGGTTTCACCACGATGTTGTATGTCCAATACACCATTTTGGGACTTAGCCCCCATATTTTTCCGTGTCCGTCTATCATCAGTGTCGTCTCTACTTTCTTCTTTACTTTTGTCAGCTGTTGGTTCCAAATGAGTTTCGAGTCTAAAATCACCCCGAGATATTTGACTTTCCTTGTCAGCTGTATGAGCGTACCCTGAAGGGTCACAGGTCCTGAACTCCCAGCTTTCCTTCTTCAGGTAAAAGCTGGGATGGTTGATTTGGAGGGAATGGTAGTTAATCCCTCTTTATCTGTCCATATGCTGACCAGATTAAAGGCCATTCGCATTGGTTCCCTAACCGTGGTATTGAATTCTCATTGGACCGTGATGACTATATCATCTGCATACCCAAGTATTTTGTTTTCGCTTCTTTCGAGTGTGATCCTCGACCAACAGGTTCCACAGCAATGGGGACAAGACACCCCCTTGCGGATAGCCCCTGGTGACTTTGGCTGCTAAAGTTTCTCCCACTGAAGTGGAGTAGATCATTCTTCTCCTTAGCATGCACTTACGCAATACTTACTTTATATTTTATCATATAGCCGCTTATAGTTCAACAACTTTCCGCAGTTGTTCTTATAAGTATGAACGCATTATAATTTTCAGGACATTATAGAAATGACGACCTAAAGGGTGGTAGAATGAACCTAATAAATACCTCAAGAAGAATTGCTTTTCTTCTCGCGGATATTGAAACCTCCGCTTCGCGTCGGGTATCAAACTATCCACGGGACAAACAAATTGAAATAGCTGCATTGGAATGTACTCGGGCAATGTTGTCTGTGTTTCACTACACCGAACTGCCGGATTCCTTCAGTACGTGCAATACGTCACCCCAGACTATGTCGAGGCCTATTTCGTGAAATGTTAAAAGCACAACAATAATAAACATGAATAACGAGTCCGGCAGTGGTCGTAAAGTGCACAGAATGTCATATCGCGCGACGCCTTATCGTTATCGTGGCTTTTACGTCCGCAAAGCAGCGTATGGTGTTGGAAGTGACGTGTACGTCGACGCCCGGCGTCGTAACCTGCGAACTTCACGACATTTATTCGCGGATATATCACTATCACGCGGACAGGCAAACTGCCGTAAGGCCGTAACCGTGAAAATTTACGGTATAGGTGCATTATCATATAATAACATAAGAATGTATTAACGAGAGCGTGATGGCGTACTTGGCGTTATCGGTGATTGAGGTCTTGATTTATGGAGCGAACAGATGAGTATACGTTATCAAATCAAGAGAACAGCGATGATGGCGAGCAGGTGGAAAAGTGTAAGAAATCAATTGTCCGTTAACGGTCTTCATTCCTGAGAAAGAAGTGAGTCAGAAACGGTTTATTTTTTTTATTGATAAAGGGATGTATGAGTGAATAAAGATGAAAATAATAAAAAAAAAAATTCTTTCAAGTATTAAATGAATTAACAGTATATTTTTCCATATTCTTAGGAATGCTTTTCAATTCCACCATTGAAAGGAACGAACATTTTTATGTGATTTTATATCAGTATTGAAGTTTATTATTTACTTAGTAGAACGTCTAGCTTCCTTTTTTTGTCGAAGCTTCAATTTTTGTGTAAATAATTCAACAAAAATGTCTTGTTTGCGCCAAAAACGACCGTTCATAAAAATAAATGAGATAAACGTTTAATAAGGTAAATGATAGACTTCAATACGGAGATAAAATCACACAAAAATATTTGTTTGTTTTGATAGTGAAAATGAACAAAAATACCCGAAAATAAATATACTGTTCATTCAGTTAACACTTGAAGAAATTTTTTTATTATTTTTATCTCCATACACTCATACGTCCTTCCATCAATCGAAAAGAAAAAATTGTTTTTGACTCCTCTTTTTCTCAGGGATGGAAACCTTCATGATGAGGCAGTGCGCCACTGATAATTTCGACTACGTGCACGGTTGATAGTGGATTAATTGCCTTATCACCTTATATGGTTCAATAATATTTTTTCCCAACTCAAGATACATTTTTCAACTGGATAAGGGTTGAGGATAGATAAATTCTGCGATATATTATTTTCAAGTCATCAGATTCACTTGGAATTTGCACTATATACGCAAAATTTCATGCAGATTCCGAATATATACGATTTGAATATGCTCACAAGATTTACCAGAAAAAAAATAATGCTTCGAAATCCCATTGCAACATCGAAATTAAGAAGATGCCTTGAAAAGCCTATGGTGTATTTGATTAATTTGGAATCGACCCATATTTGGAGGACATATTTAAAAAAGATTGTTTTATACAAATAAAAGAAGGAAAAATATTAAAAATGAATATGGTGGGAAATAAGCCCTTTCAACTGTAGATGAACTTTTCAACTCGAGAACGGTTCAAAATAGAGCAATTCTGCGAATGCCAATGAATTCAGAATGGGGAAATTCGAATATTCCCTGATTTTGAATTTGAGAGACAAGAAAAAAAATGGTTCTTGAGAAAATTCCGATTCCATTTCCTTTTAGACACAGACTTATCAATCATAAGTGATTTTATGCTATGTTAACGACAACTTGTCATAAATTAGGAAACGCTTCATTCAATATATTAACATTTGAATCAATTAGTCGATTCAAGAAGATATTATAATTTTCACTTGGCGTGAGTTGAAAATTGTATCAATTGATCATTTGTTAAAATCAAAAAGAAATGCGAGCATTGCATTGAGAAACACATTTGGTCACCGCAAATGAATGATGCCATTAGGGCCAGTTTTATAGGCTCTAGTAAACTCTAGATGGACTAACTGATGATTCAGAATATGCATGACACTCATTCAGTAATGTTGTACTCGTTCTCATTCTAACCGGTCCTTAGTTGAATATTACGAAGGCGTAGAAGTGCCACACCAATTTTATTTATCAAATTCCGACTCATACCAAGTCGGAATTATGATATTCCGAGATAGTACGTCAGAATTCCGAGATATAAACTCGAAATTACGAAATTCTGAGTTACCAAGTTCGATTTCCGAGATAACAAGTCGGAATTTGAAAATAAAATTGGTGTGGACCTTTCACGCCTTCGTAGAATACACCTGCGTTTTGAAATGAATCAGGTATATATTCAGTCGAGACAAGCGGACAAAAGTAACCAAATAAATTAAGTTGATTCAACAAATCCGTCTTTTTTCGTATTGACACATCAAAGCTAGAGCCGTATCGTACAAGGGAAAGATTCACGGGGCGGGTGCGTCGTCATATATGTCATCTGTCATAAGAAGTAGAGCGCGTAGAAGACAAATAGGTATTTTCAGTATCTCCCCCGATGCGAGCTGACACTCATTATGATTTATGAACGGCATCAAGAGCGGCAGGACGTTTCCCGTACGTCTCAATGAGTAATGTAATTTCATAATTGTCACTCAGCCTCCGGTATCGTTAGCGTCATCAAGTTACTGGCCATGTTTAGTATTCAGTAGTCCGGTCGAATTGAGAAAAAGTATTGGCGACAGAAGATTAAGTTATTATTTCATAGAGTGAGCCCAAGATAAGGATGAACAGCATGAGGATAGGTTAAATGAGCAAAAAATTGCTCAATTAAGGGGTCAATGAATAAATATTAGAAAATAAAGAAAATCGGTTTATGTCCTGCCTCTCTAATAGCCATTTCTTCGAAGCACTCCATATATACAATGGCGATTACTGGGGAAAGGGAAGGTCCCATCGGCAGTTCGTCTACTTGTGAGAATATATTGTTGTTTTCCTGAAAGTGTGAGTGATGTAGGCAGCACTGCGGTAATTCCAATAAAGCATGTACAGGTACATTCTGTTGAAATTGCGGTTCTGATCATAGAGGTACTTATGGTGGAATGATGGAAATAGTGGTCTCGAATATCAAAATCACACAGGCTTGCCTTGATATGGCAGAAATCCTAGCCGAACGAATGCAGAAGGTCATAATTCACTAATAGTACAAACTCCGACAGATCTGGTCATCAGAACTGTCGAAGAAGAACAAAGTTGGTGCAACTAATATGCTTGCCGTTCCGGACGAACCCAAACTCTGTCACCAAGTTGGAACCCTTTCAGGAAAAAGTCCACGTGAAAGCTGCGGAATATGATAGGCTCCTGCAGCTACATAAGGATAAGGCAATGCATGAGGACTTCTTCGAGAACATTGAAGACCTTGGCTTATCCAGAAACCTGATCTTCGCTTTTCTCAGGGCAAGTGGGCTGAAGTCGGAAACTGAGGGATTCATAATGGCCACCCTCGTCTACCGTAGTCGCGTGATTGACACTAGATGCAGAACGTGTCGTGGGGCAGCTGAGACCATACGTTGGCTTAGTGTGTTTTAATTATTATATATACCATGAAAAAGAGAGAGAAAATCTTCATTGGCTGTGAAAATCAGCTAAGATATTAGTAAACGGATATTCAGTGATCTCTAAAACCATTATATTCTATTTAGTATTGAATTTTATCCGCAGTTTTTTCCTTCTCCTGATTTTTTTTTCTCAAATGGAGTTAGCAGGTTAACACCCTTAGCCGATACATAATGCATTTGCTTTCAGCTTGTCCAGCTTGTACGGCCCTACACTCGTACGGTGTAGACGAGAAAAGTGCCAAATTTATTGGAACTACTCATTCTCCACCCTCAGGCAAATACAAGCTTATAAGCCTGATGTAGTCCCCCTCGACCATAAGAGTAGGACGATTTTCATCATTGAGTTTTCAGCTCCTGGCGAAACGAACATCGCCCGAAAAGAGGAGGAAAAACGGACTAAATATCGAGATCTTCTCTTTGAACTCCGCAGGCTTTATCCAAACCATTCTGTCGAAATCATACCGGCTTGCTATGATGCGGCAGAGAATTTTGCCGGAAGAATGCAGAAGGCGTTATGAAAAAATAATAATACTCCCTCATAAACACTCGTTGAGTGTACCAAAAGGCATTTCCTGTGCGGATAGAGGACGGCAATTATTATTATTTGCCGTGTTTATAAAATGTCGCATGTCATCGTTTTGTAGGATCTGTTCGAACAATTTGTTTTTGATCAAATATGTTTTCCACTAGATACAGAGTGTAACTCACCTCGTATAAGTTTGTTGATAACAAAAGTTGTCAGTATCAAAGTTGTTACTTTCACTCCTGTTATTTCCGTCTTTGACGACATCACATTTAGCGACTAGTCAAAACCCTGGATTGACATTGACTACAATTACAATAGGATCTATGCGGGAATTCAACCCAACGAACGATAAATGGAATTTGAGCATCTCGAAATGTTTTTCGACATCATTGGAACCAAAGAGAAAAAGTAATAACTTTAATATACAAACCAGTGGTATGTTAACAAATACTAGGTGAATACATATACCAACCTTAACGGCTAAACTTAACGGACTACAGAGACAAGCGTGTCTAGCGATTACTGGGGCCATTCGCTCCACGCCAACGGCAGCAACGGAAGCCCTACTCGGATCACCTCCTCTTCACATAGGTTTGAAGAGAAGACTGGGTTCGGAATGAAACTGACCTATGTAGAGCAAATGAACGTTGGTTTACCGATGGTTCCAAAACTTTGGAAGGTGTCGGAGCCGGAATATACGGGATAAACCCAGTAGTGAAACGCTCATTCAGTATGGGTAAATTAGCTACGGTATTCCAGGCAGAGGTATATGCCATTGAAATGTGTGCAAGGGAGCTGGAAAATCGACGCCACACACGAAAAACAATAAAAATATTTTCAGACAGTCAAGCGGCACTGAAAGCGCTGATCCAATTGCTTTAAATCCAGAGCAGTATGGAACTGCAGAGAAACCTTAAGCCGTCTGGCACAACGCAACAACGTTAACCTAGTCTGGATACCAGGTCACACGGGCCTAGAAGGAAACGAAATAGCGGACGCCCTAGCAAAAAGAGGGGCCAGAACCGGTAATCGGTATAGCACATAGCACTGCCAAGAATGTAATAACATCCTGGGCTGACAACAAAAGACTCGAGTACTGGCGTAGTCTACCGGGCCTAGCCCATTCCAAAGCATTTATTGCTTGCACAAGGAAAAAACAGGACTCTGACAAGCTGCTAGAACTCAGTAGAGCACATCTCAGAGTTATAGTAGGTTTGCTCACTGGCCACTGCAAACTCAAACACCACATACATAAAATCGGACTTGCACAAGATGCAGAGTGCCGCCTGTGCATGGAGGAGGATGAAACGGCTAAGCACATTTTATGTACATGCCCCGCAGCGGCCAGAACCAGATTTTCAACATTTGGAAATACAACAGTAAGGCCAGATAACCTGGTAAATTGTTCTCCCAACATACTCCTCAATTTCTTTAAGAGATTGGATATACTGGGAGAAATATAACCATAGGGTGAGCCACAATAGGCCATTGGCCGCAGTGGAGGTCCTGATATGGGTCCACTCACGTTCAAACCTAACCTAACCTATACTAACCGTGCGAAGTTTCGATGTAACAATCGCTACGGCTTTCTGCTCTATTCATCTACCATTCTGCTCTACCAACCGACTACCTGAGAACTAGACTATAACGAGATCGTCGAATGTTTCGTCGGCTAAATTGTGATTGATAGCGGTTATTTCCGGTGACAGTGCGGGACATATTCCATCACCTCGTTGGCAATAAACACGTTTTTATATGCAACGCGACGCGTACGTTGTACAAGTAGGCGGTGAGAATGGTTCTCCAGACCAGTAAATCACTGCGATGTGGACGTTGCACACGCGGGGTTAATATCCCCGCTGATTTATCATTTGGCGTAGGGACAATGCATACGGATGACGTTCGATGAAGTTATCGCTTGTCGGCGAAGGGATATCCCTTGTAGATGTGGTGATGGTGCAAGCAGTTCTCACTTGAGTTATCAGGAACTTCATTCCGGTCATTTCCCCAAATGGCTTCTTATTTCAATTCGACAACTATGACAGTCCATGATTTGCAAAGAAAGGGAATCATTCTTATAACAATATCATGCTTTTGTTCATGAGCTATTGACTTCAGTCAGCGAAAATCGAAAAAATTTAGATGGTTGGAAAGAGAATTAAATTATCTTTTCAAATGTTAACAGGGGGAGGGACTATTAAAAGCTACATAGTATGAGTACGGAAACATTCTTCAAACTGTCTAATTCATCCAAGTAATTCAGAAATTGAAGTCGGGATCCAGAGAATAGAGTCAGTTTCCCGAGATTGAAGGCCTTATCACAGAATATATTCAGGCATTTCTTGATTAAATTTTACCGGCAGTTTTCAACTTGAAACACAGTTCACAGAACCCCACACATCAGCAGGTTATTGTTCAATGAAAGACAATAGCACTTATTCATTGCTGATATCTGCAATAATTTTGATATAGAGACGCAAGACTTCAATGTTGAAAACGTGCACTAAGGAACCTGAGAATGCCTCTTGGACTGAAGAACGCTCCAGCAACATTCCAGAGGGTATGCGACAACGTCTTGAATGGCCTAAAAGGAATTACCTACTCAATCTACATTTCAAGATCATATTTAACATTAAATTTTGAGGTCATTAATTCAAAATAACTGATCTCTTCAAATAAATCCTCCAATATATACATCCAATGCAAGGAAAATATACAGCCGTAAGTCACATTTCTACCACGACACACATTCAGGGTTTCCCAAAAGAACCAGAACGGCCGAATGTTTCAGCAACGGCTTGACATAAAGTTATGAAATTTGGTATACGGGGGTTATCAGTAGTGCCAGATCTAAAAATAATATTTGCAACGTTGCCAGATTAACAGTTTTTCCTATGTAGCCCTCAATTTTATTTTTTTAAATGTTATGCTGTTTATTTTTAGCACATTGAATTGGGCGTATTCCAATTACTATGACCCTCTAATATCAAATTTTAGTTCCCCTAATTTTTTTAATATGGCAATTCAACATTTCGTTGAAAAATATCACAAAATTTCAATACCTCGAGAAATTGTGGCGATATGACAATTAAAACTATTAAGTCTAATCTAAAAATACCATTTACAAAGTTGTCAAATTTACATGTTGTTTCCACTAATTGCTGTAATTATTTAAAGTCCCTTTTTAAATTTTGCGCATTTTATTTGATACCATAAAGTTACATTTTTTCAACTAAAACAAATCAAACCCCTTCGAATATCGTCATAGCTAATAAAAATACACCAATAAACAGGAAACAATACAAAACTACTTAGCACAAAAATGCCGTATTATATAGGTAATTATTTAAATAATCCAAAGACAAACATTAACAGGCCTTGGAAAACTAAACAAGAAAATAAAACACTTAACGTATCAAGTGTTCAAAGTGTTGGCCATTATTTGCCAAACAATAACCAAGCCTGTCATAAAATTCAACTATAGTATTATTTAACACTTCTGGAGTAATAAGAGTCGATTCATATAGAATTGTTTCCCTCAGATGATCTAAACTTAGTGGTCTATTTTTGTACACCCTATCTTTTAGATGCCTCCAATAAAAAAAACATAGGGGTCATATCCGGGGAGCGTGCTGGCCATTCTATCGGCCCTCTTCGTCCAATCCACTTTCCTGTGAATACCTCATCCAAATATTGTCGAACTTCTCGTGCAAAATGGGGAGGTGCCCCATCTTGTTGAAACCATATTTGATGGATGTCAATGTTCAACTCTTGCA
The DNA here is from genome assembly GCA_958502065.1 of Chrysolina americana. Taxonomy (NCBI): domain Eukaryota; kingdom Metazoa; phylum Arthropoda; class Insecta; order Coleoptera; family Chrysomelidae; genus Chrysolina; species Chrysolina americana. The sequence continues at coordinate 2,804,416 of OY293417.1, forward strand.
ATTTAGGAACCACATTTCTTCTCAGAAGTTGTAAGTATTTTGACTCGTCAGGTTTCCATCGATAAAAAAAGGTCCAATAATTGTGTTGTTAAGAATCCCTGCCAAAACGATAATTTTCTGTGAATGCTGTTTATGTAATTCTTCCATCCAGTGAGGGTTAGTTATATAATATACGTGTTTCTAACTTGAAATGAAACGAACTTCATCTGATAGAGAACTGACTTTATTCCGTAGTGGACATCATGTCAACTGTATCGAGCCAAGACGACAAAACCATGTGCGACTCGTGAATAGAGTAAATATGTACATAATAATATAATGTAAATATGTCACAAGTTCTACTTCAAAACCTACAATTGTGCCTGTTTACCTGCCCATTTAATCAAAAGGTCGATTCATCACTAAACGATATTTTTTTCTTAAAATCTGGATGATCGTTAATTTTATTCATTATGACTCGATACGGCGGTCAGGATCATCTTCCAAAAGTTCTTGCTTTAGAATCCTGTGAATTGAAGATTTACTTACATCTTCCGGTAAATTTTATTTTCGTTCTGTTATAGACATTTTAGGATTCTCTTCTGAAGATAATAGGATATTCAACTTATTGTCATCTGTAGTGGCCGTTTTAGGTCGACCGGTTTCCGGAATAGTCTTTACATTCCCTGTTCGTTGGTATATTTTTATCGTTCGGCAAACTGTAGACTTTTTAATTTTCTCCTCTAGATGAACAGCATTGAATAATTCACAAACTTCTTGATAGCTTCTCATTTTATCTCCGTAACCACGATAGATCAATATTTTAATCCATTCAGATTCAGTTGACAAGAAAACCATTTTATCTTAATAATTCAAGTAACTTTCAGAATAATGACAGATGGTTTACAACAATAACAATAACAGTTGATTAGCTGTTTCCAAACGCCACTTGATAATTTATACCTGATGATTCTAACAAAATTTTACCAAAGTTCTGTTAATATCGGGTAAGTACATAACGTACGAATCTTCAGAACTAAAATTCGATTCAAGATTCGAACATAATCAATAGGGTGTTTATATTAACAAAAATTAGGGGAATTAAAATTTGATATTATAAGGTCATAGTAATTGGAATACGACAAATCGAATGCGTCAAAAATAAACATAGCATAACATTTAAAAAAATAAAGTTGAGAGCTCCATAGGAAAAACTGTAAATCTGGCAACGCTGCAAATATTATTTTTAGATCCGGCACTACTGATAACCCCCGTATACCAAATTTCATAACTTTATGTCAAGCCGTTGCTGAAATATTTGGCCGTTCCGGTTCTTTTGAGAAACGCTGTATATCTCCCATGTGCGAGTGCATGTGGTGCTGGTTGGCACCTTCTTTTCCTCGCTGTTTAAACTACGGTTAACAGCTACCGGCCCATTGTGCTGTCAGAACAATTAGTCCTCCTGTTGTGGGTTATAACAAGTTCCGCGATAAATTACTCACGGTTTCCACGAGGCGAGGCCACGTCCCGAGATCAACAAAAGACCATTCGTTCCCACTTCATTCAGATGGGGATGTTTCAACTTTCCGGAAGTTCGAGTGGAAATGTCGTCGGATGCAGGTGGAACTCGTGATTTTCTGCCGTGAGTTGTACAGACACTGCATTCACTTTCCATTCTTAACACTTACACAGTAAAAAAACAAATTGATGAATTTATTAACATTTTAAGAGTCAAACAAATGAAAGTGTCATATCAGGGAGTTTTAGAAATTGGAGCAATAAAGGTAATGAGTACTTATCAAAAAATGAAACATCAAATCTAAATGAAGGAATAATTATTTTGGAAAATATTGGACTTTGAAGTATTCGAAAACCTCTGGCAAGCTTTTGGGGACCTCTGGCCAGAGATCAATGGCCCCTAGTTGTAACCGAAGCGATGACAAAAAAGGCCGGCGGGTAATAAACAACTTTGACAATGTTGCCGACGTTAAATGTTGAAGTATGGTTTGATAAAATAAACGATATTCTTTCTTCGAACGATTTCTCTTTAAGGCAGGTACTCGGAGCTGTGGAGGTCGCTGAGTTGGCTTGGCCTCGGCCGCAACAACCCTAATCATTCAGATTTAGAGTCGTATATTGCTTGTAGTGGTATTCTTCGATCATATCGCTTCTTGCATTCATTAAGATATTTGTGACTATTTTACCTGCATATCAAAGATGAATTTTGGTTAAATCGAATCCATGCGATTTTTGGTACCTAGATTCTTATTGTGTTTCGGTATTCGACTGCATTCGTATTTTTTTTACCTACATCTTTGTTTTTCAAAATTCCTTCAATCCCTATTGGATTAACCACTATGGAAAATGTCAGTGTAGTTAGGTATTACGCACACGTTATTTGCATTCGCGGTACTTTTCCAGGAACTCGATATTTCAATCGGATAATACGAAAAGTTCGAAGCAATTAGGTAGGTAGTTGGATCCTTGGTAAAATATCAACGCCGTTCAACAGATGCGACAACAAGGTAGTTTTCAGCGTGCTTGTGACTCGTTACTTCGTCGTGCGAGACTCTGCATAGAAAGTGGTGGCGGTCTTTTCGAACACCTGTTGTGAAACCGAATTCCGTTTATTTTCAGTAACTTTCGAATCCCCTGTTATGAAATGAAAATGCCTTATTGACCTCATTTTGATTTAATACAGTGTTTTTATTTCAGTTCACTTCGAAGCCAAATGTAATAACTGGCAACGTTTACGAAATAATAATAAACTGGCAAAGGTGCGGGAATACGCGTAATGAACCAATACTAGAAGACAGGCACACTAGGAACTGATAAATGAAACCAGTGCTTCCCAAACAATCGTAAGTAAATAAGTCTATTCATGGGACATTTTCAAGTGCTTGGGGAAAAAGTAAATGCTTTTTAATGTGTCATTATGTCTCATAGAACATCCCATTTTATTTGCTGCACCAATCTCGGAAACACCCTGTATATACAACAAAATACAGTGTGATAAATTATAAACTCACAGTGGGCTGTATCTCACAAACAAATTATATCAAAAAATGCTTAAAATCTGCTGAAAATGCTGAAGTGACATAAAAGAAAATTCACCTTCATGAACCTCCTAGGCTCCACCCACCCCAACTCAAATAGTTTGAATGGCAAACTCCTACTTGTGATAAATATATTTGTTTATTGATTTCTTTAAATTCTTGATTTATTCACTATTCATGTATCTTCTTTTAGAAGTTCTTTAATTCATGTTTTCATCTTTCTTTTATGAGTTATTGAATTTTTTGATATCTTCCCCTCTTTGCCTGTCCAGTTGTTCCATGTCTCTGAAAAACCTTTTTCAGTTTTTTATGTTTTCTTTTCTTTTTCTTTCTTCTTGTTCTTTATTTTGTCTTATACCTTCTTGTATCAGTCCTAAATTTAGTCTTCGCTTTAATTGGCCCCTTGTACATTGCATGCAATTAACTGCACTTCCAACAAAATGGAGCACCTCATTATGCAACTGCAGTTAGGCACTGGTTGTATACTAATAGTCCGAACAAATGGACTGGAAAGAGAGGTCCTACGGAATGGCCACCGATGTCACCGGACTTAATGCCCCCTGATTTTTTTCTCTGGGGTTACCTCAAGTTGTTTATAAAACTCAAGCTTCGTCACTTGGGTAATTGCTTGACACCACTGAATATAATTCCAATGATTAAGTATCCAAAATAAATCTGGTTGAATTAACAGATCGTTTTTTTCCGTGTACTTGATATGATCATTAATGCAACAATCAGGAGTAAATTTTATTTTTTTAATTCCGTCAACCGACTTCACCCTTACGAACAACGGTTAGACGAGGCCCTTAGATTTTAACGTGTGATAACCGATATCCATTGCTCTTCATAAAAGCAGATTTTTGTATATAGAGCATAAAAATTCCTGCCTTGTACATTCTTCAACACGAATATTGACAGTCGTAAAAAATCGATAAAGTAGTTCCATAATACGCTTTATGAATGGTTTATAAGTTGGAAGCGCAGAAACAGAATAGAAATGGCTTTCCTTATACTCCTCATTCGAGGCGAATTTGAATATTGAAACTGGAGTCTTCCACTCGGGATGAATAAAAGATAAACCTAATGTTTTCATGTCATATTTCACCATCCAACTTTAAAACCTCCAAATCGAGTTTATATATCAAATATCGGTTTTCTTATGAATTTTGTCAGTGGCATGAAAATGATACGGCGGAGTCGACTGTACGTTGAGTTTGTTATAGAAACAAAGATGTTCAATTCGTGAATTTTCTTCGTGACGGAAAAGCGTACCTTGAGTCGAACTAAGCTGAAATCTTACTAAGTTTGACGAGATTAATTCAATATTAAGTTTACGAGAAATTTTTGGAACTCACTTTTGCATTAACTATTCTGACAGAGGTGAATAATGTATATACGTTCAGATATACAAGCTACTGAAAAAAGACAAACTTGTCATATTTCTGGAAAAAGTGCCTTTGACCTTATATTTCATGCTTTCTTTCAACTTCCACCTTTTTTGAAACACTATTGTGTATTTTAATTTTTCATCAGCAAAAATGTGAATCTTCGGTATATAAGAAGAATAGAACTGGCCCTAACACAGATCTCTGTGGTACACCACATCTGATATCTGCGCGATTTGACGTTTTTCTTCTCATCCACATCATCTGATGATGGTCAGTGAGATTAGACAGAAGCCAGTTGTAGGAATTGTCTATAGATCCATTACAAAAAAAAAATTCTGTAGTATTCTGTGATTGATGCAGTAGAATATCTTGAAAAGATCACAGAACATTGCAGCTACATCTCTAATAGCATTCAGTTGAATATAAACCCTTTTGAGAAAAGATGAAGAGAATGACATTGTATAGATTGCAGTTGTGATTTCTCGATGATTTTTGATATGGTGGACAACAAGGAAACTGATAGAAAATTATCAGGATTGACTCAGACACAACCAATGTTGATGATAAAATAACTACAGCCACTTTTGAGCAAGTAAGAAAAACAGCACTTGGCAATGTCTTATTTATTGACTGAACAAATTATACGAATTTTCTATAATAAATGTTCGGAAACGTTTCCACCAACTTCAATACAATGGTACAAACGAGCTTCCATTGCGGTCCTCACATGGTTGAGAATCTCGGGAGTTATTTCTCTGCAATGCCTCATGATATTCTCTCTCAAATCTTCTAATGTTGCTGATTCTGTCTCGTACACTTCAGACTTTAAATGACCCTTGTAGAAATTAATCTACAGAAGTGAGATCCGGAGACTTTGGTGGTTATTCTGTAGGACCTCTACTGCCAATCGAGTGACCAGAAAATTGACCTCCTCAATTTTCAATGCACGTAATATATACTTTTTTCTGTATGTCCACTAATTTTCAACAAGGTGTCTCTGTTGATTTGCACCTGTCGAATGGCATTTCTAATTCTTATCTTATGATCTTCCGAAGAATAGCACGGCATAGAATAAACAATATTTTTAACGTGACTTCGTGAAAAAATCACTTGGTGTTAGATCGGGACTATGGGAAGGCCATCTAATAGTAGGTACCCGATTTTCCAATCCACTGTATTAATTTCTTTGATACCCACTGTCTAGATTCATCTGTACTTAACATATTTTTTTATTTTTCCTGTTAATCATTGTTTCAGAAGTCATTCAGGGTAACTCATTTTGAATGAAATGCAGTGTATACTGTTGTGCAAAACACCACTTGGCCAATTTACTGATCAGTATTCCATATCCCAGAATGGGATGTGAAACACAACACTGCGTTTCTAATCCTCACAAAACCCACCATCAACTCATGGATAACTTTCATTCACGATATCGTCATTCACTAAATATATGACGCCCCCGCATGGCTGTATCACCCCGTATCAACTTGATTGCACGTCAAACGTCAACGGAAAGCTAAGAAGACGTAATAAATTACGTCGTCCGGGACGCGGGGTTGGACGGAAAACCTTTGATCCAGCCTGTCAACGTGGAAAATGCTTTGTTTTCTTTAGGGGGCCCTGAGCTACCGTTTTTAGTCGACGCCACGTTTCGCTTAGGCAATTTTGTCAACAAATTAGTCTTAAACTTCATATCATATTTCGCCACGCCGATGTAAGTTTAGAAGGCATACGTGGACGGTTGGGGCGCGGCGGAAATACCGGGGGTGGCTTTCGTCAACGGAAGTGTCACGTTGTATTTCAGTCACAGAAGATGGTAGGGAAGAATTTTTGATGTGTTTAATACTTATATTGTAGTATTCTGATATTTTTTACCATCTTGGCAATTATTCTTTTCTTGCTTGGAACTGACTGATTTAATTACTATTAACTTCTTTGAACGTCAAATAGCCGAGTGGTTTGAATCGATGCTTTTCAATCATTCTGGCTGGTCGGTCGTGGGTTCAAAGCCCAGCGACTTTCTGATTGCCTGAGAAAGTGCTAGGAATCGCATGTTAAAAGGTAAGACCTCGTTAATCCTTGGCTAGCACAAGTTTCGACTTCTGAGGGTTGTCGTTCGTAAGGGGAACGACAGCTGGTTAGCGGAAAAACAATTTTAATTTTTTTTCAGTCCAGCTATAACAGTTGCACTACACCTGTTTCAAATGTAATTCAGATAGTTGTAACTTTAAATTCCGATTAGTAAAATGTAATTTAAAAAATATGACTTGTAATTCAGAATTGTTAATTCTAATTTAGAAAATTTTGTTTGTAATTCAGATGTGTTAATTGGATTTCATCAAATGCAATCGGTAATGTATTATGCTCGCAATTTATTGTATTATATTTTTATGGACTTATGTTTTATATAAAAACATTGTACACAAAAAAATTACCCACAACCGTCACATTTGTATGGAGTTTTCTTACACTTCTTCATGGCATATTCTCTCCCATTTTCGGTTTTCATAGTTTCGTAGCAAACGGTGCATCTTCTTCTTGCTTCCACCTTTATTAGGCAAATTTCTTTGCAGGTTAGTCCCGTATTTCTTCCTCCCCTTCCTGTTGTCGTGTCCCCTTTTGAAGAAGATTCTTGGTTAGGTCTTCTTTGAACTTTGTTATCTGAATTTTGTCTTGGTTTATGGCTTTATAAAGAATATATGCGTTGGTCAGTGCAGCTCCAGTAATCAACTCGACTGCCAGTTTGCGGTACCACTTCACTACTCTGCGTAGGGCACTAGAATACGACTTCATCTGATCAGAAAGGTCAATGAATACCTTGCAATTATTATAATCGACCACTGCTTTAGGTTTCTCCACAGTTTTTTAGTTTTCAGCCCGGACTTCTACAATATCGTCAGTGTGTACTGTACTTAGCATCAAAACATCCCGTTTATCTTTCCATTTCAGTACAACCACTCCTGTATTGCTTTCCCGAGCAATTATCTCATTCTTCCTCAACTTCGCTTTTACAACATCTAGAGGATTCAATTTCCTGTTGGATCTTAGAGTACTCACTAGGTGTGTAGACCTGTTTTGTAGCTGATGGGCTAAATAGACACTGGTATAAAAATTATCTGTGTACAAAACATTTCTCATCAGTGTCATTACAACTGAAGATGACGCTGGAACACCTTGTTCGGTAACATCTCTACCACAGTAAACTTTCATGTTGAAAGTGTAGCCATTTTCTGTGCATAGTTTATATAATTTTATACCAAACTTATGTCTTTTATTTTTGATATACTGTTTGAACGAAAGGCGCCCGCGAAAGGGCATCAATGTTTCGTCAATGCAAACTTCTTTATTCGGAACATTGGCTGCTTGAAATTTTTCTAGCAAGCGATCAATTAGGGGTTGAATTTTGAAAAGACGGTCACCTTGTGGACATTGGCTATTGTCAGAAAAATGCCACATGCGTAATATCAGCTCAAAACGATTTCGGGACATAAACTTACTTACTTCACTGGCATAGAGAATGTTTTTGGAGCAATAATCTGCTAGTCGCGGTTTTTTATCCAAACCCAACCAAATAATCAGAAGTTATGGGCTTCCATTTCTTCAGTCTGGAATGTTGAGTAATATTTTCATTTTCTATTGTCTGCTGAGCATATCTATTAGTCTCACTGACAATGTATTCGGTGATTCCATCACTAAGGAAAAATTTATAGAAGTCATAAGGTGTTTTATCTGCCAGTGAAACCGCTGCCTCAGGTGAAATGCCAGTGTTTACTGCATTGAAATTGAACACTTTTGACCCACCACAGATCGCGCCAACGCCGATCCTATTTTTGAAGGCACTTCGAAATATTAAAAACTCGACAGAATATCTCTGACGACCTTACAATGACCTTTGAAAATGAGGAGTGGTTATTTGGACAAAAACAAATGTGTTTTGACCCACCACATAGCGTGCCAAAGCCTTTCCTATTTTTGAAGGCACTTCGAAATATTGAAAATTCGACAGAATTCCTCTGACGACCTCACAATGACCTTTGATGATGAGAAGTTGTTATTCAGACAAAAACAAATGTTTTCTGACCTAACACAAACCTCGCCAACGCCTATCCTATTTTCGAAGGCACTTCAAAATATTCAAAATACGGCAGAACTCCTCTGACGACCTGACAATGATTTTTGATGATGAGAAGTTGTTATTTAGACAAAAACTAATGTTTTATGACCTAACACAAACCGCGCCAACGCCTATTCTATTTTTGAAGGCACTTCGAATTATTGAAAATTCGACAGAATTCCTCTGACGACCTTACAATGACCTTTGATAATGTGAAGTGGTAATTTGGACAAAAACAAATATTTTTTGAGCCACCACAAAGCGCGCCAACGCCTATCGTATTTTTGAAGGCACTTTGAAATATTGAAAATTCGACAGAACTCCTCTGATGACATTACAACGATATTCGATCATATAAGGTGGATATTTGGACGAAAAGAAATGTTTTTTGAGCCACCACAAAGCGCGCCAACGCCTATCCTAATTTTGAAGGCACTTCGAAATATTGAAAATTCGACAGAATTCCTCTGACGACCTCACAATGACCTTTGATGATGTGAAGTGGTTATTTGGACAAAAATTAAAGTTTTTTGACCCACCACAGAGCGCGCCAACGCCTATCGTATTTTTGAAGGCACTTTGAAATATTGAAAATTCGACAGAACTCCTCTGATGACATTACAACGATTTTCGATCATATAAGGTGGATATTTGGACGAAAAGAAATGTTTTTTGAGCCACCACATAGCGTGCCAAAGCCTTTCCTATTTTTGAAGGCACTTCGAAATATTGAAAATTCGACAGAATTCCTCTGACGTCCATACAATGACCTTTGATGATGAGAAGTTGTTATTCAGACAAAAACAAATGTTTTCTGACCTAACACAAACCTCGCCAACGCCTATCCTATTTTCGAAGGCACTTCAAAATATTCAAAATACGGCAGAACTCCTCTGACGACCTGACAATGATTTTTGATGATGAGAAGTTGTTATTCAGACAAAAACAAATGTTTTCTGACCTAACACAAACCTCGCCAACGCCTATCCTATTTTCGAAGGCACTTCAAAATATTCAAAATACGGCAGAACTCCTCTGACGACCTGACAATGACCTTTGATGATGAGAAGTTGTTATTCAGACAAAAACAAATGTTTTCTGACCTAACACAAACCTCGCCAACGCCTATCCTATTTTCGAAGGCACTTCAAAATATTCAAAATACGGCAGAACTCCTCTGACGTCCATACAATGACCTTTGATGATGAGAAGTTGTTATTCAGACAAAAACAAATGTTTTCTGACCTAACACAAACCTCGCCAACGCCTATCCTATTTTCGAAGGCACTTCAAAATATTCAAAATACGGCAGAACTCCTCTGACGACCTGACAATGATTTTTGATGATGAGAAGTTGTTATTCAGACAAAAACAAATGTTTTCTGACCTAACACAAACCTCGCCAACGCCTATCCTATTTTCGAAGGCACTTCAAAATATTCAAAATACGGCAGAACTCCTCTGACGACCTGACAATGACCTTTGATGATGAGAAGTTGTTATTCAGACAAAAACAAATGTTTTCTGACCTAACACAAACCTCGCCAACGCCTATCCTATTTTCGAAGGCACTTCAAAATATTCAAAATACGGCAGAACTCCTCTGACGACCTGACAATGATTTTTGATGATGAGAAGTTGTTATTCAGACAAAAACAAATGTTTTCTGACCTAACACAAACCTCGCCAACGCCTATCCTATTTTCGAAGGCACTTCAAAATATTCAAAATACGGCAGAACTCCTCTGACGACCTGACAATGACCTTTGATGATGAGAAGTTGTTATTCAGACAAAAACAAATGTTTTCTGACCTAACACAAACCTCGCCAACGCCTATCCTATTTTCGAAGGCACTTCAAAATATTCAAAATACGGCAGAACTCCTCTGACGACCTGACAATGACCTTTGATGATGAGAAGTTGTTATTCAGACAAAAACAAATGTTTTCTGACCTAACACAAACCTCGCCAACGCCTATCCTATTTTCGAAGGCACTTCAAAATATTCAAAATACGGCAGAACTCCTCTGACGTCCATACAATGACCTTTGATGATGAGAAGTTGTTATTCAGACAAAAACAAATGTTTTCTGACCTAACACAAACCTCGCCAACGCCTATCCTATTTTCGAAGGCACTTCAAAATATTCAAAATACGGCAGAACTCCTCTGACGACCTGACAATGATTTTTGATGATGAGAAGTTGTTATTCAGACAAAAACAAATGTTTTCTGACCTAACACAAACCTCGCCAACGCCTATCCTATTTTCGAAGGCACTTCAAAATATTCAAAATACGGCAGAACTCCTCTGACGACCTGACAATGACCTTTGATGATGAGAAGTTGTTATTCAGACAAAAACAAATGTTTTCTGACCTAACACAAACCTCGCCAACGCCTATCCTATTTTCGAAGGCACTTCAAAATATTCAAAATACGGCAGAACTCCTCTGACGACCTGACAATGATTTTTGATGATGAGAAGTTGTTATTCAGACAAAAACAAATGTTTTCTGACCTAACACAAACCTCGCCAACGCCTATCCTATTTTCGAAGGCACTTCAAAATATTCAAAATACGGCAGAACTCCTCTGACGACCTGACAATGATTTTTGATGATGAGAAGTTGTTATTCAGACAAAAACAAATGTTTTCTGACCTAACACAAACCTCGCCAACGCCTATCCTATTTTCGAAGGCACTTCAAAATATTCAAAATACGGCAGAACTCCTCTGACGACCTGACAATGACCTTTGATGATGAGAAGTTGTTATTCAGACAAAAACAAATGTTTTCTGACCTAACACAAACCTCGCCAACGCCTATCCTATTTTCGAAGGCACTTCAAAATATTCAAAATACGGCAGAACTCCTCTGACGTCCATACAATGACCTTTGATGATGAGAAGTTGTTATTCAGACAAAAACAAATGTTTTCTGACCTAACACAAACCTCGCCAACGCCTATCCTATTTTCGAAGGCACTTCAAAATATTCAAAATACGGCAGAACTCCTCTGACGACCTGACAATGACCTTTGATGATGAGAAGTTGTTATTCAGACAAAAACAAATGTTTTCTGACCTAACACAAACCTCGCCAACGCCTATCCTATTTTCGAAGGCACTTCAAAATATTCAAAATACGGCAGAACTCCTCTGACGTCCATACAATGACCTTTGATGATGAGAAGTTGTTATTCAGACAAAAACAAATGTTTTCTGACCTAACACAAACCTCGCCAACGCCTATCCTATTTTCGAAGGCACTTCAAAATATTCAAAATACGGCAGAACTCCTCTGACGACCTGACAATGATTTTTGATGATGAGAAGTTGTTATTCAGACAAAAACAAATGTTTTCTGACCTAACACAAACCTCGCCAACGCCTATCCTATTTTCGAAGGCACTTCAAAATATTCAAAATACGGCAGAACTCCTCTGACGACCTGACAATGACCTTTGATGATGAGAAGTTGTTATTCAGACAAAAACAAATGTTTTCTGACCTAACACAAACCTCGCCAACGCCTATCCTATTTTCGAAGGCACTTCAAAATATTCAAAATACGGCAGAACTCCTCTGACGACCTGACAATGATTTTTGATGATGAGAAGTTGTTATTCAGACAAAAACAAATGTTTTCTGACCTAACACAAACCTCGCCAACGCCTATCCTATTTTCGAAGGCACTTCAAAATATTCAAAATACGGCAGAACTCCTCTGACGACCTGACAATGACCTTTGATGATGAGAAGTTGTTATTCAGACAAAAACAAATGTTTTCTGACCTAACACAAACCTCGCCAACGCCTATCCTATTTTCGAAGGCACTTCAAAATATTCAAAATACGGCAGAACTCCTCTGACGACCTGACAATGATTTTTGATGATGAGAAGTTGTTATTCAGACAAAAACAAATGTTTTCTGACCTAACACAAACCTCGCCAACGCCTATCCTATTTTCGAAGGCACTTCAAAATATTCAAAATACGGCAGAACTCCTCTGACGACCTGACAATGATTTTTGATGATGAGAAGTTGTTATTCAGACAAAAACAAATGTTTTCTGACCTAACACAAACCTCGCCAACGCCTATCCTATTTTCGAAGGCACTTCAAAATATTCAAAATACGGCAGAACTCCTCTGACGACCTGACAATGATTTTTGATGATGAGAAGTTGTTATTCAGACAAAAACAAATGTTTTCTGACCCAACACAAACCTCGCCAACGCCTATCCTATTTTCGAAGGCACTTCAAAATATTCAAAATACGGCAGAACTCCTCTGACGACCTGACAATGACCTTTGATGATGAGAAGTTGTTATTCAGACAAAAACAAATGTTTTCTGACCTAACACAAACCTCGCCAACGCCTATCCTATTTTCGAAGGCACTTCAAAATATTCAAAATACGGCAGAACTCCTCTGACGACCTGACAATGATTTTTGATGATGAGAAGTTGTTATTCAGACAAAAACAAATGTTTTCTGACCTAACACAAACCTCGCCAACGCCTATCCTATTTTCGAAGGCACTTCAAAATATTCAAAATACGGCAGAACTCCTCTGACGACCTGACAATGATTTTTGATGATGAGAAGTTGTTATTCAGACAAAAACAAATGTTTTCTGACCTAACACAAACCTCGCCAACGCCTATCCTATTTTCGAAGGCACTTCAAAATATTCAAAATACGGCAGAACTCCTCTGACGACCTGACAATGACCTTTGATGATGAGAAGTTGTTATTCAGACAAAAACAAATGTTTTCTGACCTAACACAAACCTCGCCAACGCCTATCCTATTTTCGAAGGCACTTCAAAATATTCAAAATACGGCAGAACTCCTCTGACGACCTGACAATGATTTTTGATGATGAGAAGTTGTTATTCAGACAAAAACAAATGTTTTCTGACCTAACACAAACCTCGCCAACGCCTATCCTATTTTCGAAGGCACTTCAAAATATTCAAAATACGGCAGAACTCCTCTGACGACCTGACAATGATTTTTGATGATGAGAAGTTGTTATTCAGACAAAAACAAATGTTTTCTGACCTAACACAAACCGCGCCAACGCCTATCCTATTTTCGAAGGCACTTCAAAATATTCAAAATACGGCAGAACTCCTCTGACGACCTGACAATGATTTTTGATGATGAGAAGTTGTTATTCAGACAAAAACAAATGTTTTCTGACCTAACACAAACCTCGCCAACGCCTATCCTATTTTCGAAGGCACTTCAAAATATTCAAAATACGGCAGAACTCCTCTGACGACCTGACAATGATTTTTGATGATGAGAAGTTGTTATTCAGACAAAAACGAATGTTTTCTGACCTAACACAAACCGCGCCAACGCCTATCCTATTTTCGAAGGCACTTCAAAATATTCAAAATACGGCAGAACTCCTCTGACGACCTGACAATGATTTTTGATGATGAGAAGTTGTTATTCAGACAAAATCGAATGTTTTCTGACCTAACACAAACCGCGCCAACGCCTATCCTATTTTCGAAGGCACTTCAAAATATTCAAAATACGGCAGAACTCCTCTGACGACCTGACAATGATTTTTGATGATGAGAAGTTGTTATTCAGACAAAAACAAATGTTTTCTGACCTAACACAAACCTCGCCAACGCCTATCCTATTTTCGAAGGCACTTCAAAATATTCAAAATACGGCAGAACTCCTCTGACGACCTGACAATGATTTTTGATGATGAGAAGTTGTTATTCAGACAAAAACGAATGTTTTCTGACCTAACACAAACCGCGCCAACGCCTATCCTATTTTCGAAGGCACTTCAAAATATTCAAAATACGGCAGAACTCCTCTGACGACCTGACAATGATTTTTGATGATGAGAAGTTGTTATTCAGACAAAAACAAATGTTTTCTGACCTAACACAAACCGCGCCAACGCCTATCCTATTTTCGAAGGCACTTCAAAATATTCAAAATACGGCAGAACTCCTCTGACGACCTGACAATGATTTTTGATGATGAGAAGTTGTTATTCAGACAAAAACGAATGTTTTCTGACCTAACACAAACCGCGCCAACGCCTATCCTATTTTCGAAGGCACTTCAAAATATTCAAAATACGGCAGAATTCCTCTGACGACCTGACAATGATTTTTGATGATGAGAAGTTGTTATTCAGACAAAAACAAATGTTTTCTGACCTAACACAAACCTCGCCAACGCCTATCCTATTTTCGAAGGCACTTCAAAATATTCAAAATACGGCAGAACTCCTCTGACGACCTGACAATGATTTTTGATGATGAGAAGTTGTTATTCAGACAAAAACGAAAGTTTTCTGACCTAACACAAACCGCGCCAACGCCTATCCTATTTTCGAAGGCACTTCAAAATATTCAAAATACGGCAGAACTCCTCTGACGACCTGACAATGATTTTTGATGATGAGAAGTTGTTATTCAGACAAAAACAAATGTTTTCTGACCTAACACAAACCTCGCCAACGCCTATCCTATTTTCGAAGGCACTTCAAAATATTCAAAATACGGCAGAACTCCTCTGACGACCTGACAATGATTTTTGATGATGAGAAGTTGTTATTCAGACAAAAACGAATGTTTTCTGACCTAACACAAACCGCGCCAACGCCTATTCTATTTTTGAAGGCACTTCGAATTATTGAAAATTCGACAGAATTCCTCTGACGACCTTACAATGACCTTTGATAATGTGAAGTGGTAATTTGGACAAAAACAAATATTTTTTGAGCCACCACAAAGCGCACCAACGCCTATCGTATTTTTGAAGGCACTTTGATATATTGAAAATTCGACAGAACTCCTCTGATGACATTACAACGATTTTCGATCATATAAGGTGGATATTTGGACGAAAAGAAATGTTTTTTGATACACCACAGAGCGCGCCAACGCCTATTCTATTTTTGAAGGCACTTCGAAATATTGAAAATTCGACAGAATTCCTCTGACGCCCTTACAATGACTTTTGATGATGAGAAGTGGTTATTTGGACAAAAATTAGGGTTTTTTGACCCACCACAGAGCACGCCAACGACTATCATATTTTTGAAGGCACTTCGAAATATTGAAAATTCGACAGAATTCCTCTGACGACCTCACAATGACCTTTGATGATGTGAAGTGGTAATTTGGACAACAACAAATATTTTTTGAGCCACCAAAAAGCGCGCCAACGCCTTTCCTATATTTGAAGGCACTTCGAATTATTGAAAATTCGACAGAATTCCTCTGACGCCCTTACAATGACTTTTGATGATGAGAAGTGGTTATTTGGACAAAAATTAGAGTTTTTTGACCCACCACAGAGCGCGCCAATGCCTATCATATTTTTGAAGGCACTTCGAAATATTGTAAATTTGACAGATCTCCTCTGATGACATTACAACGATATTCGATGATAAAAAGTGATTATTTGGACGAAAAGAAAAGTTTTTTGAGCCACTACAGAGCGCGCCAACGCCTTTCCTATTTTTGAAGGCACTTCGAAATATTGAAAATTCGACAGAATTCCTCCGACGACCTCACAATGACCTTTGATGATGTGAAGTGGTTATTTGGACAAAAATAAAAGTTTTTCGACCCCCCACGGAGCGCCAACGCCTTTCCTATTTTTGAAGGCACTTCGAAATATTGAAAATTCGACAGAATTCCTCTGACGACCTCACAATGACCTTTGATGATGTGAAGTGGTTATTTGGACGAAAATAAAAGTTTTTTGATCCCCCACAGAGCGCCAACGCCTATCATATTTTTGAAGGCCCTTCGAAATATTGTAAAGTTGACAGAACTCCTCTGACGCCCTTACAATGACTTTTGATGATGAGAAGTGGTTATTTGGACAAAAATTAGAGTTTTTTGACCCACCACAGAGCGCGCCAACGCCTATCATATTTTTGAAGGCACTTCGAAATATTGAAAATTCGACAGAATTCCTCTGTCGACCTCACAATGACCTTCGATGATTTAAAGTGGATATTTGGACAAAAACAAATGTTTTTTGATACACCACAGAGCGCGCCAACGCCTATTCTATTTTTGAAGGCACTTCGAAATATTGAAAATTCGACAGAATTCCTCTGACGACCTCACAATGACCTTTGAAGATGTGAAGTGGTTATTTGGACAAAAACGAATGTTTTCTGACCTAACACAAACCGCGCCAACGCCTATTCTATTTTTGAAGGCACTTCGAATTATTGAAAATTCGACAGAATTCCTCTGACGACCTTACAATGACTTTTGATAATGTGAAGTGGTAATTTGGACAAAAACAAATATTTTTTGAGCCACCACAAAGCGCGCCAACGCCGATCCTATTTTTGAAGGCACTTCAAAATATTCAAAATACGGCAGAACTCCTCTGACGACCTGACAATGATTTTTGATGATGAGAAGTTGTTATTCAGACAAAAACGAATGTTTTCTGACCTAACACAAACCGCGCCAACGCCTATCCTATTTTCGAAGGCACTTCAAAATATTCAAAATACGGCAGAACTCCTCTGACGATCTGACAATGATTTTTGATGATGAGAAGTTGTTATTCAGACAAAAACAAATGTTTTCTGACCTAACACAAACCTCGCCAACGCCTATCCTATTTTCGAAGGCACTTCAAAATATTCAAAATACGGCAGAACTCCTCTGACGACCTGACAATGATTTTTGATGATGAGAAGTTGTTATTCAGACAAAAACGAATGTTTTCTGACCTAACACAAACCGCGCCAACGCCTATCCTATTTTCGAAGGCACTTCAAAATATTCAAAATACGGCAGAACTCCTCTGACGACCTGACAATGATTTTTGATGATGAGAAGTTGTTATTCAGACAAAAACGAATGTTTTCTGACCTAACACAAACCGCGCCAACGCCTATCCTATTTTCGAAGGCACTTCAAAATATTCAAAATACGGCAGAACTCCTCTGACGACCTGACAATGATTTTTGATGATGAGAAGTTGTTATTCAGACAAAAACAAATGTTTTCTGACCTAACACAAACCTCGCCAACGCCTATCCTATTTTCGAAGGCACTTCAAAATATTCAAAATACGGCAGAACTCCTCTGACGACCTGACAATGATTTTTGATGATGAGAAGTTGTTATTCAGACAAAAACGAATGTTTTCTGACCTAACACAAACCGCGCCAACGCCTATTCTATTTTTGAAGGCACTTCGAATTATTGAAAATTCGACAGAATTCCTCTGACGACCTTACAATGACCTTTGATAATGTGAAGTGGTAATTTGGACAAAAACAAATATTTTTTGAGCCACCACAAAGCGCGCCAACGCCTATCGTATTTTTGAAGGCACTTTGAAATATTGAAAATTCGACAGAACTCCTCTGATGACATTACAACGATTTTCGATCATATAAGGTGGATATTTGGACGAAAAGAAATGTTTTTTGATACACCACAGAGCGCGCCAACGCCTATTCTATTTTTGAAGGCACTTCGAAATATTGAAAATTCGACAGAATTCCTCTGACGCCCTTACAATGACTTTTGATGATGAGAAGTGGTTATTTGGACAAAAATTAGGGTTTTTTGACCCACCACAGAGCACGCCAACGACTATCATATTTTTGAAGGCACTTCGAAATATTGAAAATTCGACAGAATTCCTCTGACGACCTCACAATGACCTTTGATGATGTGAAGTGGTAATTTGGACAAAAACAAATATTTTTTGAGCCACCAAAAAGCGCGCCAACGCCTTTCCTATTTTTGAAGGCACTTCGAATTATTGAAAATTCGACAGAATTCCTCTGACGCCCTTACAATGACTTTTGATGATGAGAAGTGGTTATTTGGACAAAAATTAGAGTTTTTTGACCCACCACAGAGCGCGCCAATGCCTATCATATTTTTGAAGGCACTTTGAAATATTGAAAATTCGACAGAACTCCTCTGATGACATTACAACGATTTTCGATCATATAAGGTGGATATTTGGACGAAAAGAAAAGTTTTTTGAGCCACTACAAACCGCGCCAACGCCTTTCCTATTTTTGAAGGCACTTCGAAATATTGAAAATTCGACAGAATTCCTCTGACGACCTTACAATGACCTTTGATAATGTGAAGTGGTAATTTGGACAAAAACAAATATTTTTTGAGCCACCACAAAGCGCGCCAACGCCTATCGTATTTTTGAAGGCACTTTGAAATATTGAAAATTCGACAGAACTCCTCTGATGACATTACAACGATTTTCGATCATATAAGGTGGATATTTGGACGAAAAGAAATGTTTTTTGATACACCACAGAGCGCGCCAACGCCTATTCTATTTTTGAAGGCACTTCGAAATATTGAAAATTCGACAGAATTCCTCTGACGCCCTTACAATGACTTTTGATGATGAGAAGTGGTTATTTGGACAAAAATTAGGGTTTTTTGACCCACCACAGAGCACGCCAACGACTATCATATTTTTGAAGGCACTTCGAAATATTGAAAATTCGACAGAATTCCTCTGACGACCTCACAATGACCTTTGATGATGTGAAGTGGCAATTTGGACAAAAACAAATATTTTTTGAGCCACCAAAAAGCGCGCCAACGCCTTTCCTATTTTTGAAGGCACTTCGAATTATTGAAAATTCGACAGAATTCCTCTGACGCCCTTACAATGACTTTTGATGATGAGAAGTGGTTATTTGGACAAAAATTAGAGTTTTTTGACCCACCACAGAGCGCGCCAATGCCTATCATATTTTTGAAGGCACTTCGAAATATTGTAAATTTGACAGATCTCCTCTGATGACATTACAACGATATTCGATGATAAAAAGTGATTATTTGGACGAAAAGAAAAGTTTTTTGAGCCACTACAGAGCGCGCCAACGCCTTTCCTATTTTTGAAGGCACTTCGAAATATTGAAAATTCGACAGAATTCCTCCGACGACCTCACAATGACCTTTGATGATGTGAAGTGGTTATTTGGACAAAAATAAAAGTTTTTCGACCCCCCACGGAGCGCCAACGCCTTTCCTATTTTTGAAGGCACTTCGAAATATTGAAAATTCGACAGAATTCCTCTGACGACCTCACAATGACCTTTGATGATGTGAAGTGGTTATTTGGACGAAAATAAAAGTTTTTTGATCCCCCACAGAGCGCCAACGCCTATCATATTTTTGAAGGCCCTTCGAAATATTGTAAAGTTGACAGAACTCCTCTGACGCCCTTACAATGACTTTTGATGATGAGAAGTGGTTATTTGGACAAAAATTAGAGTTTTTTGACCCACCACAGAGCGCGCCAACGCCTATCATATTTTTGAAGGCACTTCGAAATATTGAAAATTCGACAGAATTCCTCTGTCGACCTCACAATGACCTTCGATGATTTAAAGTGAATATTTGGACAAAAACAAATGTTTTTTGATACACCACAGAGCGCGCCAACGCCTATTCTATTTTTGAAGGCACTTCGAAATATTGAAAATTCGACAGAATTCCTCTGACGACCTCACAATGACCTTTGAAGATGTGAAGTGGTTATTTGGACAAAAACGAATGTTTTCTGAGCTAACACAAACCGCGCCAACGCCTATTCTATTTTTGAAGGCACTTCGAATTATTGAAAATTCGACAGAATTCCTCTGACGACCTTACAATGACCTTTGATAATGTGAAGTGGTAATTTGGACAAAAACAAATATTTTTTGAGCCACCACAAAGCGCGCCAACGCCTATCCTATTTTTGAAGGCACTTTGAAATATTGAAAATTCGACAGAATTCCTCTGACGACCTCACAATGACCTTTGATGATGTGAAGTGGTTATTTGGACAAAAATTAAAGTTTTTTGACCCACCACAGAGCGCGCCAACGCCTATCGTATTTTTGAAGGCACTTTGAAATATTGAAAATTCGACAGAACTCCTCTGATGACATTACAACGATATTCGATCATATAAGGTGGATATTTGGACGAAAAGAAATGTATTTTGAGCCACCACAAAGCGCGCCAACGCCTTTCCTATTTTTGAAGGCACTTCGAAATATTGAAAATTCGACAGAACTCCTCTGATGACATTACAACGATATTCGATCATATAAGGTGGATATTTGGACGAAAAGAAATGTTTTTTGAGCCACCACAAAGCGCGCCAACGCCTATCCTATTTTTGAAGGCACTTTGAAATATTGAAAATTCGACAGAACTCCTCTGATGACATTACAACGATATTCGATCATATAAGGTGGATATTTGGACAAAAAGAAATGTTTTTTAAGCCACCACAAAGCGCGCCAACGCCTTTCCTATTTTTGAAGGCACTTCGAAATATTGAAAATTCGACAGAATTCCTCTGACGACCTCACAATGACCTTTGATGATGTGAAGTGGTAATTTGGACAGAAACAGATATTTTTTGAGCCACCACAAAGCGCGCCAACGCCTATCCTATTTTTGAAGGCACTTTGAAATATTGAAATTTCGACAGAACTCCTCTGATGATATTACAACGATATTCGATGATAAAAAGTGGTTATTTGGACGAAAAGAAATGTTTTTTGTGCAACCACAGAGCGCGCCAACGCCTTTCCTATTTTTGAAGGCACTTCGAAATATTGAAAATTCGACAGAATTCCTCTGTCGACCTCACAATGACCTTCGATGATTTAAAGTGGATATTTGGACAAAAACAAATGTTTTTTGATACACCACAGAGCGCGCCAACGCCTATTCTATTTTTGAAGGCACTTCGAAATATTGAAAATTCGACAGAATTCCTCTGACGACCTCACAATGACCTTTGATGATGTGAAGTGGTTATTTGGACAAAAACGAATGTTTTCTGACCTAACACAAACCGCGCCAACGCCTATTCTATTTTTGAAGGCACTTCGAATTATTGAAAATTCGACAGAATTCCTCTGACGACCTTACAATGACCTTTGATAATGTGAAGTGGTAATTTGGACAAAAACAAATATTTTTTGAGCCACCACAAAGCGCGCCAACGCCTATCCTATTTTTGAAGGCACTTTGAAATATTGAAAATTCGACAGAATTCCTCTGACGACCTCACAATGACCTTTGATGATGTGAAGTGGTTATTTGGACAAAAATTAAAGTTTTTTGACCCACCACAGAGCGCGCCAACGCCTATCGTATTTTTGAAGGCACTTTGAAATATTGAAAATTCGACAGAATTCCTCTGTCGACCTCACAAAATGACCTTCGATGATTTAAAGTGGATATTTGGACAAAAACAAATGTTTTTTGATACACCACAGAGCGCGCCAACGCCTATTCTATTTTTGAAGGCACTTCGAAATATTGAAAATTCGACAGAATTCCTCTGACGACCTCACAATGACCTTTGATGATGTGAAGTGGTTATTTGGACAAAAACGAATGTTTTCTGACCTAACACAAACCGCGCCAACGCCTATTCTATTTTTGAAGGCACTTCGAATTATTGAAAATTCGACAGAATTCCTCTGACGACCTTACAATGACCTTTGATAATGTGAAGTGGTAATTTGGACAAAAACAAATATTTTTTGAGCCACCACAAAGCGCGCCAACGCCTATCCTATTTTTGAAGGCACTTTGAAATATTGTAAATTTGTCAGATCTCCTCTGATGACATTACAACGATATTCGATGATAAAAAGTGGTTATTTGGATGAAAAAAAATGTTTTTTGTGTAACCACAGAGCGCGCCAACGCCTATCCTATTTTT
The DNA here is from genome assembly GCA_958502065.1 of Chrysolina americana. Taxonomy (NCBI): domain Eukaryota; kingdom Metazoa; phylum Arthropoda; class Insecta; order Coleoptera; family Chrysomelidae; genus Chrysolina; species Chrysolina americana. The sequence goes on from OY293417.1 coordinate 2,826,726, forward strand.
GAAGGCACTTTGAAATATTGAAAATTCGACAGAACTCCTCTGATGACATTACAACGATATTCGATCATATAAGGTGGATATTTGGACAAAAAGAAATGTTTTTTAAGCCACCACAAAGCGCGCCAACGCCTTTCCTATTTTTGAAGGCACTTCGAAATATTGAAAATTTGACAGAATTCCTCTGACGACCTCACAATGACCTTTGATGATGTGAAGTGGTAATTTGGACAAAAACAGATATTTTTTGAGCCACCACAAAGCGCGCCAACGCCTATCCTATTTTTGAAGGCACTTTGAAATATTGAAATTTCGACAGAACTCCTCTGATGATATTACAACGATATTCGATGATAAAAAGTGGTTATTTGGACGAAAAGAAATGTTTTTTGTGCAACCACAGAGCGCGCCAACGCCTTTCCTATTTTTGAAGGCACTTCGAAATATTGAAAATTCGACAGAATTCCTCTGTCGACCTCACAATGACCTTCGATGATTTAAAGTGGATATTTGGACAAAAACAAATGTTTTTTGATACACCACAGAGCGCGCCAACGCCTATTCTATTTTTGAAGGCACTTCGAAATATTGAAAATTCGACAGAATTCCTCTGACGACCTCACAATGACCTTTGATGATGTGAAGTGGTTATTTGGACAAAAACGAATGTTTTCTGACCTAACACAAACCGCGCCAACGCCTATTCTATTTTTGAAGGCACTTCGAATTATTGAAAATTCGACAGAATTCCTCTGACGACCTTACAATGACCTTTGATAATGTGAAGTGGTAATTTGGACAAAAACAAATATTTTTTGAGCCACCACAAAGCGCGCCAACGCCTATCCTATTTTTGAAGGCACTTTGAAATATTGAAAATTCGACAGAATTCCTCTGACGACCTCACAATGACCTTTGATGATGTGAAGTGGTTATTTGGACAAAAATTAAAGTTTTTTGACCCACCACAGAGCGCGCCAACGCCTATCGTATTTTTGAAGGCACTTCGAAATATTGAAAATTGGACAGAATTCCTCTGACGCCCTTACAATGACTTTTGATGATGAGAAGTGGTTATTTGGACAAAAATAAAAGTTTTTTGACCCACCACAGAGCGCGCCAATGCCTATCATATTTTTGAAGGCACTTCGAAATATTGTAAATTTGACAGATCTCCTCTGATGACATTACAACGATATTCGATGATAAAAAGTGATTATTTGGACGACAAGAAAAGTTTTTTGAGCCACTACAGAGCGCGCCAACGCCTTTCCTATTTTTGAAGGCACTTCGAAATATTGAAAATTCGACCGAATTCCTCCGACGACCTCACAATGACCTTTGATGATGTGAAGTGGTTATTTGGACAAAAATAAAAGTTTTTCGACCCCCCACGGAGCGCCAACGCCTTTCCTATTTTTGAAGGCACTTCGAAATATTGAAAATTCGACAGAATTCCTCTGACGACCTCACAATGACCTTTGATGATGTGAAGTGGTTATTTGGACAAAAACGAATGTTTTCTGACCTAACACAAACCGCGCCAACGCCTATTCTATTTTTGAAGGCACTTCGAATTATTGAAAATTCGACAGAATTCCTCTGACGACCTTACAATGACCTTTGATAATGTGAAGTGGTAATTTGGACAAAAACAAATATTTTTTGAGCCACCACAAAGCGCGCCAACGCCTATCCTATTTTTGAAGGCACTTTGAAATATTGAAAATTCGACAGAATTCCTCTGACGACCTCACAATGACCTTTGATGATGTGAAGTGGTTATTTGGACAAAAATTAAAGTTTTTTGACCCACCACAGAGCGCGCCAACGCCTATCGTATTTTTGAAGGCACTTCGAAATATTGAAAATTGGACAGAATTCCTCTGACGCCCTTACAATGACTTTTGATGATGAGAAGTGGTTATTTGGACAAAAATAAAAGTTTTTTGACCCACCACAGAGCGCGCCAATGCCTATCATATTTTTGAAGGCACTTCGAAATATTGTAAATTTGACAGATCTCCTCTGATGACATTACAACGATATTCGATGATAAAAAGTGATTATTTGGACGAAAAGAAAAGTTTTTTGAGCCACTACAGAGCGCGCCAACGCCTTTCCTATTTTTGAAGGCACTTCGAAATATTGAAAATTCGACCGAATTCCTCCGACGACCTCACAATGACCTTTGATGATGTGAAGTGGTTATTTGGACAAAAATAAAAGTTTTTCGACCCCCCACGGAGCGCCAACGCCTTTCCTATTTTTGAAGGCACTTCGAAATATTGAAAATTCGACAGAATTCCTCTGACGACCTCACAATGACCTTTGATGATGTGAAGTGGTTATTTGGACGAAAATAAAAGTTTTTTGATCCCCCACAGAGCGCCAACGCCTATCATATTTTTGAAGGCCCTTCGAAATATTGTAAAGTTGACAGAACTCCTCTGACGCCCTTACAATGACTTTTGATGATGAGAAGTGGTTATTTGGACAAAAATTAGAGTTTTTTGACCCACCACAGAGCGCGCCAACGCCTATCATATTTTTGAAGGCACTTCGAAATATTGAAAATTCGACAGAATTCCTCTGTCGACCTCACAATGACCTTCGATGATTTAAAGTGGATATTTGGACAAAAACAAATGTTTTTTGATACACCACAGAGCGCGCCAACGCCTATTCTATTTTTTAAGGCACTTCGAAATATTGAAAATTCGACAGAATTCCTCTGACGCCCTTACAATGACTTTTGATGATGAGAAGTGGTTATTTGGACAAAAATAAAAGTTTTTTGACCCACCACAGAGCGCGCCAATGCCTATCATATTTTTGAAGGCACTTCGAAATATTGTAAATTTGACAGATCTCCTCTGATGACATTACAACGATATTCGATGATAAAAAGTGATTATTTGGACAAAAAGAAAAGTTTTTTGAGCCACTACAGAGCGCGCCAACGCCTTTCCTATTTTTGAAGGCACTTCGAAATATTGAAAATTCGACAGAATTCCTCCGACGACCTCACAATGACCTTTGATGATGTGAAGTGGTTATTTGGACAAAAATAAAAGTTTTTCGACCCCCCACGGAGCGCCAACGCCTTTCCTATTTTTGAAGGCACTTCGAAATATTGAAAATTCGACAGAATTCCTCTGACGACCTCACAATGACCTTTGATGATGTGAAGTGGTTATTTGGACGAAAATAAAAGTTTTTTGATCCCCCACAGAGCGCCAACGCCTATCATATTTTTGAAGGCCCTTCGAAATATTGTAAAGTTGACAGAACTCCTCTGACGCCCTTACAATGACTTTTGATGATGAGAAGTGGTTATTTGGACAAAAATTAGAGTTTTTTGACCCACCACAGAGCGCGCCAACGCCTATCATATTTTTGAAGGCACTTCGAAATATTGAAAATTCGACAGAATTCCTCTGTCGACCTCACAATGACCTTCGATGATTTAAAGTGGATATTTGGACAAAAACAAATGTTTTTTGATACACCACAGAGCGCGCCAACGCCTATTCTATTTTTTAAGGCACTTCGAAATATTGAAAATTCGACAGAATTCCTCTGACGCCCTTACAATGACTTTTGATGATGAGAAGTGGTTATTTGGACAAAAATTAGAGTTTTTTGACCCACCACAGAGCGCGCCAACGCCTATCATATTTTTGAAGACACTTCGAAATATTGAAAATTCGACAGAATTCCTCTGTCGACCTCACAATGACCTTCGATGATTTAAAGTGGATATTTGGACAAAAACAAATGTTTTTTGATACACCACAGAGCGCGCCAACGCCTATTCTATTTTTGAAGGCACTTCGAAATATTGAAAATTCGACAGAATTCCTCTGACGACCTCACAATGACCTTTGATGATGTGAAGTGGTTATTTGGACAAAAACGAATGTTTTCTGACCTAACACAAACCGCGCCAACGCCTATTCTATTTTTGAAGGCACTTCGAATTATTGAAAATTCGACAGAATTCCTCTGACGACCTTACAATGACCTTTGATAATGTGAAGTGGTAATTTGGACAAAAACAAATATTTTTTGAGCCACCACAAAGCGCGCCAACGCCTATCCTATTTTTGAAGGCACTTTGAAATATTGAAAATTCGACAGAATTCCTCTGACGACCTCACAATGACCTTTGATGATGTGAAGTGGTTATTTGGACAAAAATTAAAGTTTTTTGACCCACCACAGAGCGCGCCAACGCCTATCGTATTTTTGAAGGCACTTTGAAATATTGAAAATTCGACAGAATTCCTCTGTCGACCTCACAATGACCTTCGATGATTTAAAGTGGATATTTGGACAAAAACAAATGTTTTTTGATACACCACAGAGCGCGCCAACGCCTATTCTATTTTTGAAGGCACTTCGAAATATTGAAAATTCGACAGAATTCCTCTGACGACCTCACAATGACCTTTGAAGATGTGAAGTGGTTATTTGGACAAAAACGAATGTTTTCTGACCTAACACAAACCGCGCCAACGCCTATTCTATTTTTGAAGGCACTTCGAATTATTGAAAATTCGACAGAATTCCTCTGACGACCTTACAATGACCTTTGATAATGTGAAGTGGTAATTTGGACAAAAACAAATATTTTTTGAGCCACCACAAAGCGCGCCAACGCCTATCCTATTTTTGAAGGCACTTTGAAATATTGAAAATTCGACAGAATTCCTCTGACGACCTCACAATGACCTTTGATGATGTGAAGTTGTTATTTGGACAAAAATTAAAGTTTTTTGACCCACCACAGAGCGCGCCAACGCCTATCGTATTTTTGAAGGCACTTTGAAATATTGAAAATTCGACAGAATTCCTCTGTCGACCTCACAATGACCTTCGATGATTTAAAGTGGATATTTGGACAAAAACAAATGTTTTTTGATACACCACAGAGCGCGCCAACGCCTATTCTATTTTTGAAGGCACTTCGAAATATTGAAAATTCGACAGAATTCCTCTGACGACCTCACAATGACCTTTGAAGATGTGAAGTGGTTACTTAGACAAAAACGAATGGTTTCTGACCTAACACAAACCGCGCCAACGTCTATTCTATTTTTGAAGGCACTTTGAAATATTGAAAATTCGACAGAATTCCTCTGACGACCTCACAATGACCTTTGATGATGTGAAGTGGTAATTTGGACAAAAACAAATATTTTTTGAGCCACCACAAAGCGCGCCAACGCCTATCCTATTTTTGAAGGCACTTTGAAATATTGAAAATTCGACAGAATTCCTCTGACGACCTCACAATGACCTTTGATGATGTGAAGTGGTTATTTGGACAAAAATTAGAGTTTTTTGAACCACCACAGAGCGCGCCAACGCCTATCGTATTTTTGAAGGCACTTTGAAATATTGAAAATTCGACAGAACTCCTCTGATGACATTACAACGATTTTCGATCATATAAGGTGGATATTTGGACGAAAAGAAATGTTTTTTGAGCCACCACAAAGCGCGCCAACGCCTTTCCTATTTTTGAAGGCACTTCGAATTATTGAAAATTCGACAGAATTCCTCTGACGACCTCACAATGACCTTTGATGATATGAAGTGGTAATTTGGACAAAAACAAATATTTTTTGAGCCACCACAAAGCGCGCCAACGCCTTTCCTATTTTTGAAGGCACTTCGAAATATTGAAAATTCGACAGAATTCCTCTGACGACCTTACAATGACCTTTGATGATGTGAAGTGGTAATTTGGACAAAAACGAATGTTTTCTGACCTAACACAAACCGCGCCAACGCCTATTCTATTTTTGAAGGCACTTCGAATTATTGAAAATTCGACAGAATTCCTCTGACGACCTTACAATGACCTTTGATAATGTGAAGTGGTAATTTGGACAAAAACAAATATTTTTTGAGCCACCACAAAGCGCGCCAACGCCTATCCTATTTTTGAAGGCACTTTGAAATATTGAAAATTCGACAGAATTCCTCTGACGACCTCACAATGACCTTTGATGATGTGAAGTGGTTATTTGGACAAAAATTAAAGTTTTTTGACCCACCACAGAGCGCGCCAACGCCTATCGTATTTTTGAAGGCACTTCGAAATATTGAAAATTGGACAGAATTCCTCTGACGCCCTTACAATGACTTTTGATGATGAGAAGTGGTTATTTGGACAAAAATAAAAGTTTTTTGACACACCACAGAGCGCGCCAATGCCTATCATATTTTTGAAGGCACTTCGAAATATTGTAAATTTGACAGATCTCCTCTGATGACATTACAACGATATTCGATGATAAAAAGTGATTATTTGGACGAAAAGAAAAGTTTTTTGAGCCACTACAGAGCGCGCCAAAGCCTTTCCTATTTTTGAAGGCACTTCGAAATATTGAAAATTCGACAGAATTCCTCCGACGACCTCACAATGACCTTTGATGATGTGAAGTGGTTATTTGGACAAAAATAAAAGTTTTTCGACCCCCCACGGAGCGCCAACGCCTTTCCTATTTTTGAAGGCACTTCGAAATATTGAAAATTCGACAGAATTCCTCTGACGACCTCACAATGACCTTTGATGATGTGAAGTGGTTATTTGGACGAAAATAAAAGTTTTTTGATCCCCCACAGAGCGCCAACGCCTATCATATTTTTGAAGGCCCTTCGAAATATTGTAAAGTTGACAGAACTCCTCTGACGCCCTTACAATGACTTTTGATGATGAGAAGTGGTTATTTGGACAAAAATTAGAGTTTTTTGACCCACCACAGAGCGCGCCAACGCCTATCATATTTTTGAAGGCACTTCGAAATATTGAAAATTCGACAGAATTCCTCTGTCGACCTCACAATGACCTTCGATGATTTAAAGTGGATATTTGGACAAAAACAAATGTTTTTTGATACACCACAGAGCGCGCCAACGCCTATTCTATTTTTTAAGGCACTTCGAAATATTGAAAATTCGACAGAATTCCTCTGACGCCCTTACAATGACTTTTGATGATGAGAAGTGGTTATTTGGACAAAAATAAAAGTTTTTTGACCCACCACAGAGCGCGCCAATGCCTATCATATTTTTGAAGGCACTTCGAAATATTGTAAATTTGACAGATCTCCTCTGATGACATTACAACGATATTCGATGATAAAAAGTGATTATTTGGACGAAAAGAAAAGTTTTTTGAGCCACTACAGAGCGCGCCAACGCCTTTCCTATTTTTGAAGGCACTTCGAAATATTGAAAATTCGACAGAATTCCTCCGACGACCTCACAATGACCTTTGATGATGTGAAGTGGTTATTTGGACAAAAATAAAAGTTTTTCGACCCCCCACGGAGCGCCAACGCCTTTCCTATTTTTGAAGGCACTTCGAAATATTGAAAATTCGACAGAATTCCTCTGACGACCTCACAATGACCTTTGATGATGTGAAGTGGTTATTTGGACGAAAATAAAAGTTTTTTGATCCCCCACAGAGCGCCAACGCCTATCATATTTTTGAAGGCCCTTCGAAATATTGTAAAGTTGACAGAACTCCTCTGACGCCCTTACAATGACTTTTGATGATGAGAAGTGGTTATTTGGACAAAAATTAGAGTTTTTTGACCCACCACAGAGCGCGCCAACGCCTATCATATTTTTGAAGGCACTTCGAAATATTGAAAATTCGACAGAATTCCTCTGTCGACCTCACAATGACCTTCGATGATTTAAAGTGGATATTTGGACAAAAACAAATGTTTTTTGATACACCACAGAGCGCGCCAACGCCTATTCTATTTTTTAAGGCACTTCGAAATATTGAAAATTCGACAGAATTCCTCTGACGCCCTTACAATGACTTTTGATGATGAGAAGTGGTTATTTGGACAAAAATTAGAGTTTTTTGACCCACCACAGAGCGCGCCAACGCCTATCATATTTTTGAAGACACTTCGAAATATTGAAAATTCGACAGAATTCCTCTGTCGACCTCACAATGACCTTCGATGATTTAAAGTGGATATTTGGACAAAAACAAATGTTTTTTGATACACCACAGAGCGCGCCAACGCCTATTCTATTTTTGAAGGCACTTCGAAATATTGAAAATTCGACAGAATTCCTCTGACGACCTCACAATGACCTTTGATGATGTGAAGTGGTTATTTGGACAAAAACGAATGTTTTCTGACCTAACACAAACCGCGCCAACGCCTATTCTATTTTTGAAGGCACTTCGAATTATTGAAAATTCGACAGAATTCCTCTGACGACCTTACAATGACCTTTGATAATGTGAAGTGGTAATTTGGACAAAAACAAATATTTTTTGAGCCACCACAAAGCGCGCCAACGCCTATCCTATTTTTGAAGGCACTTTGAAATATTGAAAATTCGACAGAATTCCTCTGACGACCTCACAATGACCTTTGATGATGTGAAGTGGTTATTTGGACAAAAATTAAAGTTTTTTGACCCACCACAGAGCGCGCCAACGCCTATCGTATTTTTGAAGGCACTTTGAAATATTGAAAATTCGACAGAATTCCTCTGTCGACCTCACAATGACCTTCGATGATTTAAAGTGGATATTTGGACAAAAACAAATGTTTTTTGATACACCACAGAGCGCGCCAACGCCTATTCTATTTTTGAAGGCACTTCGAAATATTGAAAATTCGACAGAATTCCTCTGACGACCTCACAATGACCTTTGAAGATGTGAAGTGGTTATTTGGACAAAAACGAATGTTTTCTGACCTAACACAAACCGCGCCAACGCCTATTCTATTTTTGAAGGCACTTCGAATTATTGAAAATTCGACAGAATTCCTCTGACGACCTTACAATGACCTTTGATAATGTGAAGTGGTAATTTGGACAAAAACAAATATTTTTTGAGCCACCACAAAGCGCGCCAACGCCTATCCTATTTTTGAAGGCACTTTGAAATATTGAAAATTCCACAGAATTCCTCTGACGACCTCACAATGACCTTTGATGATGTGAAGTGGTTATTTGGACAAAAATTAAAGTTTTTTGACCCACCACATAGCGCGCCAACGCCTATCGTATTTTTGAAGGCACTTTGAAATATTGAAAATTCGACAGAATTCCTCTGTCGACCTCACAATGACCTTCGATGATTTAAAGTGGATATTTGGACAAAAACAAATGTTTTTTGATACACCACAGAGCGCGCCAACGCCTATTCTATTTTTGAAGGCACTTCGAAATATTGAAAATTCGACAGAATTCCTCTGACGACCTCACAATGACCTTTGAAGATGTGAAGTGGTTACTTAGACAAAAACGAATGGTTTCTGACCTAACACAAACCGCGCCAACGTCTATTCTATTTTTGAAGGCACTTTGAAATATTGAAAATTCGACAGAATTCCTCTGACGACCTCACAATGACCTTTGATGATGTGAAGTGGTAATTTGGACAAAAACAAATATTTTTTGAGCCACCACAAAGCGCGCCAACGCCTATCCTATTTTTGAAGGCACTTTGAAATATTGAAAATTCGACAGAATTCCTCTGACGACCTCACAATGACCTTTGATGATGTGAAGTGGTTATTTGGACAAAAATTAGAGTTTTTTGAACCACCACAGAGCGCGCCAACGCCTATCGTATTTTTGAAGGCACTTTGAAATATTGAAAATTCGACAGAACTCCTCTGATGACATTACAACGATTTTCGATCATATAAGGTGGATATTTGGACGAAAAGAAATGTTTTTTGAGCCACCACAAAGCGCGCCAACGCCTTTCCTATTTTTGAAGGCACTTCGAATTATTGAAAATTCGACAGAATTCCTCTGACGACCTCACAATGACCTTTGATGATATGAAGTGGTAATTTGGACAAAAACAAATATTTTTTGAGCCACCACAAAGCGCGCCAACGCCTTTCCTATTTTTGAAGGCACTTCGAAATATTGAAAATTCGACAGAATTCCTCTGACGACCTTACAATGTCCTTTGATAATGTGAAGTGGTAATTTGGACAAAAACAGATATTTTTTGAGCCACCACAAAGCGCGCCAACGCCTATCCTATTTTTGAAGGCACTTTGAAATATTGAAATTTCGACAGAACTCCTCTGATGACATTACAACGATATTCGATCATATAAGGTGGATATTTGGACGAAAAGAAATGTTTTTTGAGCCACCACAAAGCGCGCCAACGCCTATCCTATTTTTGAAGGCACTTCGAAATATTGAAAATTCTACAGAATTCCTCTGACGACTTCACAATGACCTTTGATGATGTGAAGTGGTAATTTGGACAAAAACAAATATTTTTTGAGCCACCACAAAGCGCGCCAACGCCTATCATATTTTTGAAGGCACTTCGAAATATTGAAAATTCGACAGAATTCCTCTGTCGACCTCACAATGACCTTCGATGATTTAAAGTGGATATTTGGACAAAAACAAATGTTTTTTGATACACCACAGAGCGCGCCAACGCCTATTCTATTTTTGAAGGCACTTCGAAATATTGAAAATTCGACAGAACTCCTTATTAGCTCTATACAGTTTAATTGGTTTAGGTAGAAACAATTCCAGTCATAACTATTTGATTTGATTGGCAGAAATGTTCATTGAATAAATTCAAATTTCGAATTTGTTTATCTGTCGATTTTCAGTATGTTTTCAAATATTTTTGATATACCTGATAATGTCAATATGGGTCTGAAATTTTTTAAACTATCGATATCTGTTTTTTAAACTTTCATTACCGTATCGCGCTCAATTTCCAATGAACATATTCCATCTTTTATGCGTATATTTAGGAGAATAGTAATAAGAGTTGTGTTTCATAATAAAAGTTATGTTAACAAATCATACTATATTTTGTTGTGTACAAACAAATCTCGTACTCCCCGTGGATTCATTAGAGGCATTGAAAGCGGCACTTTTATCGTGGCCAACCCTGCTTTCCACTCTCATCAGCTCAAATTAGCGGAAATTCGTTCTGAATTTCCAGAAACAGGCGCAGAATAAAGAAAACCGTTTTCCTTCTAACCGATGGAGACAAGCAGACAACGCGATTGTGCTGTTGATAACATATGGAATAAATCCACATTCTCGACGATGTCTGATAAAAGAACGCCGAATGAAGTTGGCAGCTCGTCATGACGAATATTTCGCTCTCAAAACAATACCAGAATGAAATTTATCACGCCGAGTCGACAGTTTGGCAGCGGAAAATTGATCATGCTCGCCCATTATGAGGGCTTTGTCAGACGAGATGTTGAAATATGAAAATTGCAATGGGAATTATTAAATGGCTATTTGTACAGCCTTTTGTGTTCGCTCCGAGACTGACAGTTTGTGGAGTGTTTATTGATTCTGGAAGGGCGACGGGACAGGAGCAGTGAGCGTCTTTGAGGGATTGTTGATTTGATGGCATACATGAGCGGTCGGCTGAACGAAGTTGACAGTTAGTTGTTGATTTATGAGAGTACTATTAGGTCAAGTTCAGACAATTTGTGAGAACACTAATGGGCTCGTCTAAACCTTCTCGAGGGGCACATTTTTTAAAGTGATATCACCTTAAGTGGCCACAAAATCAAAATAAACGTCTGGATTTTTTAATAAAAACATGTGGGTATTCGAAAAACTAATTTATTAAAAGAAACGGTTGGTTCATATAGTGTACCATCGTTTATTATTAACATAACAGGCAATTCGTGTAGATTGTGAAGAGTATTGGCCCTGAGATTGATTCTCGTGGTATTCCTTAAAAAACACCGGAGTGAAGTTAGCAGCCAAAATGACGAAAACTGCCGAATGACCATTGGCGTGCGCAAATTTTTTTCAACTTTGTCTTCAGCAGCCAAAACGATTTTACAGCAGCTAAAAAATATAGTCCGTGCGGGAAGCAGCCGAAATGCACAAAGTTCTTGTATAATCATTATAGATAGAAAAAACCGAGCCATCTGAGCGGGTCCAGAAGAGCAAAAACGAATTAATTAAAAAAAAAGTTACGGCTGAAATAACCGAGGTGTTACTTTGAAATAATAATGAAAACGTGTAAAACATCAAATTCAATCATGTACTAGAAGGAAAATGACTTGAGATCCTTCTTAGGGGGGTCGAGAAGGTCGAAAACAAACTCAAAATTAATTTAAAAAAATATTTACAGGTGGAATAAAAGGAGTGTCGCTTTGAAATAATGATGAAAACGTGTGAAACATCGACTTCAATCATGAGCTAGAAGGAAAATGACTTGCGAGCCGTCTTAAGAGGTCCAGAAGGTCGAAAACAACTTTAATATTAATTTAAAAAAATACAGGTGAAATAAACAGGATGTCACTTAAAAATAATAATGAAAACGTGTGAAACATCGACGTCAATCATGAGCTAAAAGGAAAATGACTTGCGAGCCGTCTTAGGGGGTTCAGAACGTCGAAAACAACTTCAAAATTAATTTAAAACAAGCCGTGCTGATGAGTTGGTAACAACAAAACAGCGCTGTTCACGGATGGTGAGCTCTCGGAATTGAATCGAAAATACTCTATTGACTTAACAGATAAAAAGTTAATATGAATATAAAATATCAATAAACTTTTTGGTTTTGCAGTCATAACTTTTTGCAAACCGATTTTCAAAATCTCAGCCTCATTTTGAAGCTGAAACTATAGATAAAGAGATATGAAGATCAGAATTGACCTAAGATAAAATAAAAAAGGGTTCTCTCAAAGGTATAGGGGTCCAACAATTTAGAAAAAAATTCAATGCGGACAAAACACATGCGCCTTTCCTGTAGAAAGTTAGATCTCACAGTGGAGTGGTCTGGGATCCATTTCCAAAAGTGCTTATCAGTTTTCTGTTTCGTATCAAGAGCTCTTTGACTTCCCATCATCTTATTATAAACAAAAAACAATCTGGAAACAGGTAAACAACAGCATGAAAAATAAACAAACACACTCAAATAATACAAACTCTAGTGACGAATATAATAATTATTTCGTAAACATAGCAAGTGAAATAATAACAAAAATTCCTGAATCAAACCGATCATATGAAAGCTACTTACGGGAGCAAAAAACAGCAAATAATACACTTTTCTTATATCCAACCACAGAAGCTGAAGTAAAAAAGATCATCACATCTTTCAAAAACTCTAATGCCACTGACATCTTTGACCACTCTAAGGTAATGTTCAAAAAAAATATGTCAACACTTTTATCTCCAATTACTCTAGTGAATTTGATATTCTTGCATGACTCAGAAATAATATCCAACTATCGCCCAATTGCCTTGATTCCCATTTTAGCAAAAATCAAAGAAAAAGTTATTGCCATTAGAATATCGAATTTTTAGAGTCACACAATCTATTTACAGAAGCACAGTTTGGATTTAGGAAAAACAGAAGTACTTCAAAAGCACTGTTAAAACTAGTCTCCTACATCCAAGAGGGTTTTGAAAACAAACAGGCTACAATAGGATTTTTTTTAGATCTCAGTAAAGCTTTCGACTGTGTTTCCAAAGATATTCTATTGAATAAATTGGAACACTATGGGCTGAGAGGAAAAACATTAGCACTATTATCGTTATATCTATCTGACAGAATGCAGTGTGTATCCGTCAACGACAGTTTGAGCGAGTCGCTTCCAATTATTAATGGTGTACCACAAGGAAGTGTCCTAGGCCCCCTATTATTCCTTATATATATTAATGACCTTCCGAACAGCTCACCACTTTTCTCTTGTTTATTCGCAGATGACACAACTTTTGCCGAACGCTTCAATACAGGTACTGATGTGACATCTCTTGTAAATGACATTATAAAGGACACATCAGATTGGTTCAATGCAAATAAGCTATGTCTAAATAAAAATAAAACTGAAACATAAAATTTTGAAATGAAACAAAACGAAACAGAAGCTGTAAAATCACTGGGAATATGGTTTGATACAAAATTAACCTGGCAAACTCATATTGATAATCTGCCAATCAACTTGTCAAGGAAAGTATATGCCCTTAGAAAATTGAAAATTGACCTTGGTCAAAATGCGGCTATAGCTGCCTATCATGCAATATTCCATAGTACAATGACATATGGGCTGATAATCTGGGGAATGTCCACTCACATGCAAAACGTGTTTACCCTGCAGAAAAGAGCAATTCGAGCAATCGTAGGTCTTCAAAGGAATGACTCTTGTAAACCATGGTTTATAAAACTTAATATAATGACATTACCATCTGCAAACATATTCTGCCATCTCCTTAACATAAAAGAAGATGATTCCAAACATCCAACCAATGGAGAAAATCATTCTTATAATACTCGCCATAGGAACGATATACAGATACCCAAACAAAGACTTGAATCAACAAGAAGATATAATTTGGGTATTAATCTTTACAATTCATTGCCCACTCAACTCAAAAATATGAATATGAAAACATTCAGACTGACCTTGAAAAATCATCTCATAGCCAATGCCTACTACGACATATCAGAATTTAAGTTTGACATTCAGTAAACTGTATTACTATACAATATAACACAATCTATGTTTTTGAACTGATACTGTACTGCTTTGTAACGTATACATTTTGACCTGTCAAAACACTACGGTGTATTTTAGACCAATAAAAATTCTATTCTATTCTATTCTATTATGATAAGCATATGAGACACTTGTTTATTGGCTTAGGGGTTTTTAGTTGAAGTTGTAGTTTTCAAGATTTCTTCCAATAGAAATTACAACCAATTTTTCCAAACCAGGCGACTGAATGTTCAAAACGAATCTGATTGCTTCACTTGAAGAAAAAATCAGATTGGGTAGTTTTTATATCGAGAAATTAAAGAACTTTCGATAATCAAACCGATTACAAAATTCGCATCAGACCGTTAATAATTCCAATGAATCATTATAATCTATTTTTGCAGGCGTCGAGAATTTCTGCTATATTTCTATATTCAAAACTTCGATTTGTCACTTGTCACCTAGCATGAAACGCTAGTTATTCCAAACAAAACCAATCGTCGCCTACAAATCAAGTTTTCATCAAAGACTTCAAAGGCGGAAGCAAGCCAAACATTTTTTCGATAAATCTTTTCGAGTTGCAACTAGATTGAAATATCAAAGTCAACAAAGAATGTTGAAAGGCTGGTGCACGCAATCGCGAGTGCCATGTAAACCGCGTGAGCATATTACCCAGCAGGAAAAATGAAATATCTCATGCCACATGTTATAGCCCAGGAATTATTCAAAAAATTCAGCGACCATTACGTGCGGCTTGGATTGATGAGTTGGCAGGAATTCGGACGTTTCGAAACTGTATTGTTCCATCTCCAGAAATCTGAAATATAGAAACAATTTCACATGCAAGAATTTCCTGATCGAAGTGCAAAAACAATTCGTAAGGACCATTGCGATTTTAGAATGACCAAAAAATCCATTTGTCGTCCTTCCATACTTCAGAGGTATCTCCGACGATCAGAAAAATCGGAAACAGAGGAAAGTTATTTGACTTTTATCGTGAGTGAATTGTTATTGTTGTTTTTTGTCATTGTTATTTCCGTCAACCAGCTGCTTACTCTTAAGAGTACAACCCTCAAAAGTCTTCGAAAGACTTATCCGAGACGCAGCCCTTACCTTTTGACGTGTGATGCCATGCACGAGACCGATGACCATGCTGGGAATCGAACCCATGACCCTTAGGTTAAGAGACCAGCGCTCTACCATCATGACCATCACGTCCCATTGCTTGAAAATAATAAATCAGCTTGTATATTTCAAATAGAACGCCAGCTTCTTGAGATAGATGCATTTTTTCAAACATAGAGAATCTGTCAATTTATCATCGAAATGAATTTGTGTGGTATGATTCGGAATTAGCCGGTCGAAAGTTGACTCTAGATAAAAAAAATTATGTTTTATCTATATTCGCGATAATTCATATTATTTTGTTAAACGGCCAACAAAATTCAAAACAGAACAGAAAAAATGATCTGTATATCCAAATGACATTACTGAGAATCATAGAATTTTTCAAGGCGATGCAAATTTTCTTCATACAGACGAACATTGGTTCAAACACAAATTTATAGAAAACGTTTGGTATACGCGTTTTCTATAAATTTGTGTTTGAACCAATGTTCGTTTGTATGAAGAAAATTTGCATCGCCTTGGAAAATTCTATGATTCTCAGTAGTGTCATTTGTACCTGTAAAACACTTCGTAGCACTCAAACTTTTCAACAGATTAGTTTTCGAATAAAAGCAATCGAAACACTAACACAAAATCTTCACATTAAATACTTTGAGACGATGGACATCTGAAATGTAAAGGATGTAGATAGAGTGTTGTATTTCGTATTGTAATGAATAGTGAAAGATACATTCGGTTGGATATGTTACAAGAACTTGCAGGCGTTGACTTTATTTCGACGGATTTAGGACAACTCACATTATGCATTTCACTAGAATCCAGTATCAATGAGTACGATAATGAGACCCAAAAATATAATGACTCATTTATCTATCCAAATCTTTTGATAAGTGCACGAAAATGAAAACCTCGATACTTTTATCGCAGACTGGAATTTTGCTTGTGGCTTTTGGGGTGGTTAAACAACAAGAAAACTTCACAGAGACTATTTGATGGTCCAGATGATCACAATGTTCGAAAAATTATGTTTATAATATCAGGAACCATCTCTGGACAATCCTGAGAGTGAAAGAGAACGCAACAGTCAGTATCGTTGGAGCGTTAATTTGAGGAATGGACTGGTGAAAGGCAGTAAAATAGACTTTCTCTATTTCAAAAATGCGTCACTTTCACTGGTCTATACCCGTTTGTGCATTTCACCCGACAAGGAAAATGAAATAACTCATGCCGTATTTATACCGACTGAACATGCTAAAGTTATTTATCAGAATTCGTAATGCATACATCACGTGAAAATATTTGTTTCATTGTAATATGAAACAATGAATCATAAATAATAACATTATGCAAATGTAAACATTATCGTAGAAAAATAAATGAATATCAGAAACGTTCGGAATTCCTCGAAATGGCAATGGCGAAACTTCATCATAGAAATAAAAAGGTATGCCGTGGAGATTAAGGGCTGGTTTTTCAATGTCTAGTTAAGGGTCTCAGCTAGCTGGCTGAAGGCTAATTGTCCTTGGGCCCATTGCTTGAAGGAAATAAATTATTCACTAACTTCGTCAATCAGTTCTTCTATTGAATTTAGACGCTATATGCATCTCAGTATAAGCAAGTTTTAATAATTACTTCTGTTAGTTTAGAACGCTATTTTTCGGAAAGTGCTCATCAAAAAATAGTAGTTCCGATAGATTTGCCACTTCTCATTCTCCTCAATATTTTCCGGAGCATAAGGCAACACCATTGTCTCGTCTATACCGTACTAGTATCTTATATGGTAGTTACAACACTCGTAGCGCCGCGTTATGTCTGTGGATACCTATAGGCTAAGACCGCATAAGCTGGACAGGCTGACAGGAAATGCATTATGATTTCAGCTGCCCCACAACATGCTCTGCATCTAGTGTATATACCCATCACGCGACTACTCTACACGAGGGGGTTGAAGACAACATTGTGGCAGGCCATTATGGATCCCTTGGTTTCCGACTTCAGTCCACTTGACCTGAGAAATGCAAAACTCAGATTTCTGGGTGAGCCTAAGTCTACACTGTTCTTGAAGAAGACCCCATGCATTGGCTTATCCTTATGAAGCTGCAGAAAACTTTCACTTCCTGCAGCTTTCAGTGTCGAATACGAGACCGAGTTCATCGGCTCCACGGGTTGTAGCCTTGAAGAGAAATGCTCCAATCCCTGCTTTTTCATGATCACATGCCAAGAAGGGGATCTGAACTCCTCATGATTTTACAGGCTCTATCCAATAACATTCTGTTACGTAGACACTTCAAACTCAAAATTCCACGGCCTCTCCATTGTCTGGGAAAGTATAACCGTGAAAGGAACGATTTATTTTTTTTTATTTTTTTTTTGGTAACGAATCTTCCAGGTTTCCAGAGAGAGAAACCCCTCAGAAGCTCCTAGGAGCTTGTGCGAGCAAGGAAAAGAGTTTTGAAATCAATACATCATTGAAGGGACGTATCGTGTGACACAGGCAATTTGAAGAACTTAAAAATTGTCCCAAGTAGCCCCGTTTGACGGTACCCTTGCACCACCCTCAAGAAGTGATGAAGATCCTTTCCTCCGGAGGCATATAATTTGATGTCATCTTTGTAAAACAGTTGGGTGACCTTATGCCTCCGGTTACTGGGGTTGCCGCAGTTGTATCCGCGGGTTTTCTTTATTGTTTTATTATTACCATTATGAGTTAGTTAGCTGATGCTGAACATGCAGAATATGTATACCTTATGTTGATTTCGAGGTATCCATCTTTACTCGTAATTGCTACTAATTCCACCCTGATCCTGAGTGTATCAGGCTTCGACGAAGTGGGCTACAATATCCCTCTTTCACTATTATAGACTCTTCTACATTGGGGATCCAACAACTTGGTGGAATTTAATGCGGACGAAACCTTGAGATGTCTCACCTCTAGATAGGCCGATATCAAATCGATCTGCGTAATCATGTTAGTAATATCCATACGTAGTTTGATTCGTTGACAAGTAAGTTTCTATACTGTCAAAGTCAGTATTTACAGATGACTAGATGATGTAATAAGTGAATAAATAAGCCAAACACGTGAGAATAGTCCACCTCTTGATTTGAATCCCAAGGCCCCTTTCGCAAAAGGCCCTTTGCCTACATCAGTAACGAAATCCTGCATGAACTACTCTGATCTTGACGCAGATTGAAACCAGAACAATCACACAAACGGTGTCTACATTAAGCTCATAGAATATCGAACGCTTCGCGGTATGCGTCGGTCAGTAGCAACATCCCATTAGGAAGATGCACCGGAGCTGAGAGTTAATCGGAACATCGCAAGACCAGCGTGCACTAATTAAATCGTTAAGGGAATCTGGTGTCAGGTGCGGAGAGAGAGCTCTCAAGCAAACGAGCCGTACCGGAGCCACCAATCATGGAGGTTTAGGGAGAGGGTTAACCCTCTCGCTGACATCGGCCACTCAATTACGGCTGCTTTAATTAGTCCGTGACGGCCCATTGCCAGCTCATTAATACGTTGCGCTGCGAGCTGCCGCGAGAGGGCAGGTAAATCACTCCTGGCGGCCAGAGCGCGCTCCGGAGCGGCTCTTGTCGTTGCCTAATCGCAGAATTAATTTTAATTGTGCGCTACAAATGCTAATACGGCGTGTTTTTCGCTCATCCGATGGTTGCTCGATTGGTGTCGCCGTCGCGGAGAATGGGGATCGCCAGAATTGGCTAAGTGGATCATGATTATGGACTAGTTTTCCGTTCCCTATGGCATTAAGGGCTGTCTTTAATGGTAGAGCATATAAAAACGTTGCCACGACAAAGTGGAGACTGAAAATATTGTGATTTCATCTGATACATAATCGACTATCCTTTGAGAAGGATGTTTTGCTTCCAAGTTTTTATGTCCTTCACACCCCTCAACCACTTCCAACCCCCCAAATTTTTTCGTAGTGTTGTATTGTCATTGAACCTACATTATTCAACAAAATCGGTTAAATGCTACTTTTAACACTATTGTATTATAAATAACTATTCTGACTGTATTTTTCAACCGTGAATAATGATAATAACAATAAAGTAGTCATCAGGAGTTCAGATCCCCTTCTCTGCTTGGTATACGATCGTGAAAAAGCAGGTATTGTAGCATTTCTCTTCAAGGCAGCAACCAGTGCAGCCCCTGATATTGGTGAGAGGGTGAGAGGCTTTTACAACTTCATAAGGATAAGCCAATGCATGGGGTCTTCTTCAAGAACATTGAAGACCTGGGCTTATCCAGTAACCTGACATTTGCTTTTCACTGGTCAAGTGAGCTGAAGTCGTAAACCGAGCGATTCATACAACACCCTTTTCTACCGTAGTCTCATAATGGATATAGAGGTCCCTGAGACTAGATGTAGAGCGTGTTGTGGTACACCTGAGACTATAATGCATTTGCTGTCAGTCTGTTCAGCTTATGTGGTCTCAGCCTATATACACAGGAATAGTGCGGCCCTACGAGTATTGTACTACCATCTACGACACTCGTACGGTGTAGACGAGACACCGGTGTCGCCTTATGCTCCAGGGGATATTGAGTCTGTTGCGGGGAATGAGAAGTACCGAATCTATTGGAACTACTCATTCCACACCCTTAGGCAAATACAAGCCAATAAGCCTGATGTAGTCCTCCTCGACCATCAAAGTAGAACGATTTTCGTCTCTGAGTTTTCTGCTCCTGGCGAAACGAACATCGTCCGAAAAGAGCAGGAAAAACAGACTAAATATCGAGACCTACTCTTTGAACTCCGCAGGCTTTACCCAAACCATCCTGTTAAATTGGTGGTTCTGATGAAAGGGGTCCTTGGTGAAATGATGGACACACTGCTCGCAAACTTAAAAATCATACCGGCTTGCCGTAACATGGCAAAAATCTTAGCCGGACGAATGCAGAAGGCCGTAATTCTCAGTTCACTCCGCCTGCTCAAGGCACATGATTCTCGGACCCAATGGTCACTACCCTACGGCGTTGGGATAAATGATGCAGCGCGCCCTCCGGAAGTGACGGGACTCTGGAGACAGGGCTTTACCGTGATAGTCTAAGGGGATACTTCCTCATAAACACTCATAGAGTGTACCCAAAGGCATAGCCGTGCGGGTAGAGGACGGCAATTATTATTATTTGCCGTGGCAACTAAAGGGTTGATCAATTCGTGCAGAATACCTATTTTTGCTGATATTTTGGTATGGTAGTACCATTGTGCGTTGATTTGACCTCAGATAATGAGATCCTCAGGATACTCAATCCATAATTGATGCCAGTGGTTTTTTAGTTGATGAAACGGAACTGAGTCTTCAGTTAGTCTTTTCCAATTATCGTTTCACTCTCCTGTGTTTGTGAGGAGCAGAGTTTGTGAAAGGAACTAGTTCATTCCATCGCATTTCCCGAAGTCTCTGTACGCTTCCACTCCGAAAACCTTTTTTCGCGGAATGAAATGAATATATAAAAAAAAGAGATTAGATTCAGCTAGCATCGTCCCCGCCGGAAAAAGCTCCCAAATAATTCATCCTCCCGAGTAGCGAAAGCACGCTAAGAAGGATACATAAAGTGGATTGAAGTCATTCAACACCTCAAAGTGCTCAGTTTACAATGCCGACTATTGATATCAACTCCCGGTCGAAGTGCCATATCGGGGGGCGCGAGTACACTGCGAAATGGAATTTGGAATTTTGGAGACCCCAGAGTGATGTAAAAATACACTTCGCGGAGGGTAAAAACGTCGTTTGCTTTTTATTAGATTACCGGGGATATACTGAAGGTGACAAGTGCCGCAATGAAGTTATGTGTTACGGAATTTTATATTCATTTTTATGTGCCGGAAAGTGGGATTAAAATTTCTTGACGGTGACAGAATAATTTGAATATATCAGGTTCTATAGTTGGAAACAATTTCATTTCAAACACGTTGAAAAATTAATCCCTCTTTATGCTATCCTCATTGGACGAGAGGCAAATCGAGTTACGCAAAGCTGTTTACAAAGTGAGACTGGGGGATGTTCATGCCATTATATGAGTGGAGTTTGTCAACTTTGTACAATTTGTACAATATATAAAATATCTTCAAGAAGTCAACAATTTATTATTAATTCAATATTTACAAACATGCAAACATCTTTTAAGTTAATTTTAATAGTAATGCCGCAATTTTCATTTCCATTAACATTGATATCTGGAATTTTGTTGTAGGACCCATTTATGGTACTGTTGATGATATATTTTGACTTTTTGTCGTGAAAATTCCCCTTCTGTTTTGTTTTCTGGACTAATATTTAAGTATTTAGATCTAGAGTTATACAGAAAAAATTGATTATTTCTATTTTCTTCTCTTATTCATATCTTTCAATCGTTTTATTATA
Organism: Chrysolina americana; assembly: GCA_958502065.1. Classification (NCBI taxonomy): domain Eukaryota; kingdom Metazoa; phylum Arthropoda; class Insecta; order Coleoptera; family Chrysomelidae; genus Chrysolina; species Chrysolina americana. The sequence goes on from OY293417.1 coordinate 2,848,754, forward strand.
CGAATATTTTTTTAATTTTTGGCCCCTTTTCATGGAAAATAAAACATGTGAATAAAATTATATCAATGTATTTCAATACATATTTGTTACTGCTAAGGGTCTAATTCCGCATTGACGTTGTATTTTTATCGAAACTACAGAGTGTTTGATAGAAATTGGGGTATTGGACAACTGTGATGTCACTCAATGAGACCACAGAGCGAATTTTTCTCAATGTTATTTCCAAAACAGTTCCGATTTCAATTGGATGGTGTCAATATGAAACTTCACTGTCAGCATTTGAAAAGATCCAATTTTGCATAAATAGTGCGAATCTCAAGCGAATTTGACAATTTTGTATTTTCCGTGATTTTTAGGGGTCTATCTACCCCTTTGTACTTTTTTCAATTTTTCGACTGATTTCGTTTCACTTTGATCGACCAGAAATTCCGTTCCCGAGTTGAGAAGTTCATTTGGAGGAGAGGGGGGAGTAATTTTTTTCCATAATTGTTATCCGCTACTATTTGTGACATTTTCAAATAGTTTAGGTTTCTGCATGGAATTTTGCATAAATAGTGTGAATTTCAAGTGAATTTGACAATTTTGTATTTTTCATGATATTTAGGGGTCTACCCCTTTGTGCTTTTTTTCAATTTTTCGACTAATTTCGTTTCAATGCGATTGACTAGATATTTACAGATTATACTAATTTTTTCATTCTGAATTGATGGGCGTTCGCAGAATTGCTCTATCTTCAACCGTTCCCGAGTTGAGAAGTTCATTTGGAGGAGAGAAGGGAGTCATTTCCTTCCATATTTTTTTTTTACTTCTATTCGTGACATTTTCATATAATTTCGAAGTCTGCATGGAATTCTGCGTATATAGTGCGAATTTCAAGTGAATTTGACAATTTTGTATTTTTCGAGACTTTTAGACATTTTTAATTTTTTTAACTGATTTCGATTCACTTCGATCGACTAGAAATTGATAGATTATATTAATTTGATCATTCTGAATTGATTGGCGTTCACAGAATTGCTCTATCTTCAACCGTTCCCCAGTTGAGAAGTTCATTTGAAGAAGAGGAGGGAGTCATCTCCTTCCATATTTTTTTTCTACTTCTATTCGTGACATTTTCATATAATTTCGAAGTCTGCATGGAATTCTGCGTATATAGTGCGAATTTCAAGTGAATTTGACAATTTTGTATATCTCATGATATTTAGGGGTCTACCCCTTTGTGCTTTTTTCAATTTTTCGACTAATTTCGTTTCAATGCGATCGACTAGAAATTCACAGATTATAATAATTTTATCATTCTGAATTGATGGGCGTTCGCAGAATTACTCTATCTTCAACCGTTCCTGAGTTGAAAAGTTCATTTGGAGGAGAGGAGGGAGTCATTTCCTTCCATATTTTTTTCTACTTCTATTCGTGACATTTTCATATAATTTCTAAGTCTGCATGGAATTCTGCGTATATAGTGCGAATTTCAAGTGAATTTGACAATTTTGTATTTTTCGTGATTTTTAGGGGTCTACCCCTTTGGACTTTTTTCAATTTTTCGACTGATTTCGTTTCACTTCGATCTTCGATCGACTAGAAATTGATAGATTATACTAATTTGATATTTCTGAATTGATTGGCGTTCACAGAATTGCTCTATCTTCAACCGTTCCTGAGTTGAAAAGTTCATTTGGAGGAGTGGAGGGAGTCATTTCCTTCCATATTTTTTTTCTACTTCTATTCGTGACATTTTCATATAATTTCGAAGTCTGCTTGGAATTCTGCGTATATAGTTCGAATTTCAAGTGAATTTGACAATTTTGTATTTTTCGTGATTTTTAGGGGTCTACCCCTTTGGACATTTTTAATTTTTTTGACCGATTTCGTTTCACTTCGATCGACTAGAAATTTTTAGATTATACTAATTTGATCATTCTGAATTGATTGGCGTTCACAGAATTGCTCTATCTTCAACCGTTCCCCAGTTGAGAAGTTCATTTGGAGGAGAGAAGGGAGTCATTTTCTTCCATATTTATTTTCTACTTCTATTCGTGACATTTTCATATAATTTCGAAGTCTGCATGGAATTCTGCGTATATAGTTCGAATTTCAAGGGAATTTGACAATTTTGTATTTTTCGTGATTTTTAGGGGTCTACCCCTTTGGACATTTTTAATTTTTTTGACTGATTTCGTTTCACTTCGATCGACTAGAAATTGATAGATTATACTAATTTGATCATTCTGAATTGATTGGCGTTCACAGAATTGCTCTATCTTCAACCGTTCCCCAGTTGAGAAGTTCATTTGGAGGAGAGAAGGGAGTCATTTTCTTCCATATTTTTTTTTCTACATCTATTCGTGACATTTCGAAGTTTGCATGGAATTCTGTGTATATAGTACGAATTTCAAGTGAATCTGACAATTTTGTATTTTTCATGATTTTTAGGGGTCTACCCCTTTGTGCTTTTTTCAATTTTTCGACTAATTTCGTTTCAATGCGATAGACTAGAAATTCACAGATTATACTAATTTTATCATTCTGAATTGATGGGGGTTCGCAGAATTGCTCTATCTTCAACCGTTCCCGAGTTGAGAAGTTCATTTGGAGGAGAGGAGGGAGACATTTCCTTCCATATTTTTTTTCTACTTCTATTCGTGACATTTTCATATAATTTCGAAGTCTGCATGGAATTCTGCTTATATAGTGCGAATTTCAAGTGAATTTGACAATTTTGTATTTTTCGTGATTTTTAGGGGTCTACCCCTTTGGACTTTTTAAATTATTTTGACTGATTTCGTTTCACTTCGATCGACTAAAAATTAATAGATTATACTAATTTTATCATTCTGAATTGATGGGCGTTCGCAGAATTGCTCTATCTTCAACCTTCCCGAGTTGAAAAGTTCATTTGGAGGAGAAGAGGGAGTCATTTCCTTCCATATTTTTTTTCTACTTCTATTCGTGACATTTTCATATAATTTCGAAGTCTGCATGGAATTCTGCGTTTATAGAGCGAATTTCAAGTGAATTTGACAATTTTGTAGTTTTCGTGATTTTTAGGGGTATAACCCTTTGGACTTTTGTCAATTTTTCGACTAATTTCGTTTCAATGCGATTGACTAGAAATTCACAAGTTGTACTAATTTTATCATTCTGAATTGATGGGCGTTCGCAGAATTGCTTTATCTTCAACCGTTCCCGAGTTGAGAAGTTCATTTGGAGGAGAGGAGGGAGTCATTTCCTTCCATATTTCTTTTCTACTTCTATTCGTGACATTTTCATATAATTTCGAAGTCTGAATGGAATTCTGCGTATATAGTGCGAATTTCAAGTGAATTTGACAATTTTGTATTTTTCTTGATTTTTAGGGGTCTACCCCTTCAGACTTTTTAAATTTTTTTGACTGATTTCGTTTCACTTCGATCGACTAGAAATTGATAGATTATACTAATTTGATATTTCTGAATTGATTGGCGTTCACAGAATTGCTCTATCTTCAACCGTTCCCGAGTTGAGAAGTTCATTTGGAGGAGAGGAATCAGTCATTTTCTTCCATATTTTTTTTCTTCTTCTATTCCTGACATATTCATATAATTTCGAAGTCTGCATGGAATTCTGCGTATATAGTACGAATTTCAAGTGAATCTGACAATTTTGTATTTTTCATGATTTTTAGGGGTCTACCCCTTTGTGCTTTTTTCAATTTTTCGACTAATTTCGTTTCAATGCGATAGACTAGAAATTCACAGATTATACTAGTTTTATCATTCTGAATGGATTGGCGTTCGCAGAATTGCTCTATCTTCAACCGTTCCCGAGTTGAGAAGTTCATTTGGAGGAGAGGAGGGAGTCATTTCCTTCCATATTTTTTTTCTACTTCTATTTCTATATAATTTCGAATTCTGCATGGAATTCTGCGTATATAGTGCGAATTTCAAGTGCATTTGACAATTTTGTATTTTTCGTGATTTTTAGGGGTCTACCCCTTTGGACTTTTTTACTTATTTTGACTGATTTCGTTTCACTTCGATCGACTAGAAATTGATAGATTATACTAATTTGATATTTCTGAATTGATTGGCGTTCACAGAATTGCTCTATCTTCAACCGTTCCCGAGTTGAGAAGTTCATTTGGAGGAGAGGAATCAGTCATTTTCTTCCATATTTTTTTTCTTCTTCTATTCCTGACATATTCATATAATTTCGAAGTCTGCATGGAATTCTGCGTATATAGTACGAATTTCAAGTGAATCTGACAATTTTGTATTTTTCATGATTTTTAGGGGTCTACCCCTTTGTGCTTTTTTCAATTTTTCGACTAATTTCGTTTCAATGCGATAGACTAGAAATTCACAGATTATACTAATTTTATCATTCTGAATGGATTGGCGTTCGCAGAATTGCTCTATCTTCAACCGTTCCCGAGTTGAGAAGTTCATTTGGAGGAGAGGAATCAGTCATTTTCTTCCATATTTTTTTTCTTCTTCTATTCCTGACATATTCATATAATTTCGAAGTCTGCATGGAATTCTGCGTATATAGTACGAATTTCAAGTGAATCTGACAATTTTGTATTTTTCATGATTTTTAGGGGTCTACCCCTTTGTGCTTTTTTCAATTTTTCGACTAATTTCGTTTCAATGCGATAGACTAGAAATTCACAGATTATACTAATTTTATCATTCTGAATGGATTGGCGTTCGCAGAATTGCTCTATCTTCAACCGTTCCCGAGTTGAGAAGTTCATTTGGAGGAGAGGAGGGAGTCATTTCCTTCCATATTTTTTTTCTACTTCTATTCGTGACATTTTCATATAATTTCGAATTCTGCATGGAATTCTGCGTATATAGTGCGAATTTCAAGTGCATTTGACAATTTTGTACTTTTCGTGATTTTCAGGGGTCTACCCCTTTGGACTTTTTTACTTATTTTGACTGATTTCGTTTCACTTCGATCGACTAGAAATTGATAGATTATACTAATTTGATATTTCTGAATTGATTGGCGTTCACAGAATTGCTCTATCTTCAACCGTTCCCGAGTTGAGAAGTTCATTTGGAGGAGAGGAATCAGTCATTTTCTTCCATATTTTTTTTCTTCTTCTATTCCTGACATATTCATATAATTTCGAAGTCTGCATGGAATTCTGCGTATATAGTACGAATTTCAAGTGAATCTGACAATTTTGTATTTTTCATGATTTTTAGGGGTCTACCCCTTTGTGCTTTTTTCAATTTTTCGACTAATTTCGTTTCAATGCGATAGACTAGAAATTCACAGATTATACTAATTTTATCATTCTGAATGGATTGGCGTTCGCAGAATTGCTCTATCTTCAACCGTTCCCGAGTTGAGAAGTTCATTTGGAGGAGAGGAGGGAGTCATTTCCTTCCATATTTTTTTTCTACTTCTATTCGTGACATTTTCATATAATTTCGAATTCTGCATGGAATTCTGCGTATATAGTACGAATTTCAAGTGAATCTGACAATTTTGTATTTTTCATGATTTTTAGGGGTCTACCCCTTTGTGCTTTTTTCAATTTTTCGACTAATTTCGTTTCAATGCGATAGACTAGAAATTCACAGATCATACTAATTCCATCATTCTGAATGGATTGGCGTTCGCAGAATTGCTCTATCTTCAACCGTTCCCGAGTTGAGGTGTTCATTTTGATTTTGAGTCATTTTCTTTCAAAAAATTTTCCACTTGTTCATGACATTTCAATACATTTTCAGAGTCTGCATGAAATTCAGCGTACATAGTATCGATTTTTTTTTCGTCATTCAAACCGATATCTACGAGTATACTTATTCCATTAATTCGATTAGAATGGCGTTTTCAGAATAATTGATCTATCATCAATTGTTTTCCAGTTGGAAAATCCATCTTCAATTGACCAAAAATTAAAAATAAATAATTCATATTCGCTATAATTTCCGTAATTACAAAAATTACGGAAATTATCCGCCATCACCAAACAGAAAAAATTACCGTGCTCACTTATAATAATAATAATACTCTCTCATCGGGGCGACTTACTGATGTTTTAGGTGATGTATTCACTTTTCAGCTGTAGGAAAACCCGGAAAACCTACAGCACCACCTCTAGAACTAACTAGAACTAACCTCAAAACTTGACAGCACAGTTGTTCATTGTGAAATACGCATGAAAAGAACATTTGGTAGACGGCAAATATGATACCACAACGCACATATCTAAAATTCTTAGTGTTAAACTATATCATCTATTGTCCTTAGTTCTGTCAGCTCGAAAGTCTGATAGAAGTTTATAAATTTTTTTAAATTTTCAAACCGCAATAACTTTTGAATAAATGAACCGATTTTCACGCGGTTGGCGGCATTCGACGCAGTTTTTCAAGCTCCATGAAGAATCTTTAAGTTTGGATTGATCGAACTAGAAAATGTCAGAGTGATTCCGAAAAAACGCTTTTTTCGGTTTTCTTACTCACGAACGAATCAGCCGATTCTGACCGGACTGGCGGCGATCGACGTGGTTTTTTGATATTTAGAGCTGATTGGTTTTTGAAATCGATCAATACAGTCGTTTAAAAGTTATTAAAATAAAAATTTCGTAGTTTTTTTGAGATTGCTCAAAATTTCCTGGTACAAATCGGTTCAAATTATATTCAAAATCTAAGTTTGGCCAAGCTAAATAGATAGGGAAAGAATGAGAGAGAAATAGTAATGCTGAGAAGGGAATATAGGCATTACGCAGCTGCACGCTTTAGACTTTATCGACTAATTTTTGTTATTTCGTCTTGTAAAAATCGTCAGATTATATATTTTTCATTATCCTTGAATTATTTCCTTCATAATAAAAAAAAATTGCCACGCTCGAGAATGTCAAGATGACGTTTTTTTTACAACTTTATAGCCCTCCCCTTTCTGTATTTACGTCACTCTCAAATTGTCAGATTAGTAGAATATACACTTTTTAGCATGTAACTAACTCACCTTATCTCAATCTGACGCGCTCGAGAATTATTGATGAACAATTTTTTTACTAATCTGATCCTTTATCTTTTACAGGCGGCCTTATTTATGAGATTCATATTTGGTGGAGGTACTTAACTGGGTACCTGGGTATCCCCCTATATATTGATCTTCCGCGCCTGGGTAAATCCCGAAATCCCCGCTGCTATAAAGTTGGGTTTATTGCAAAAGAAACTTTCCACACCTCCGTAATTCTTTACCTTTCTTTGATATTTCTACAGCAACAACGATCAGCTTGCCATTTAACCAGTTTCTTCCCAACATCCTCACCACATCCAATCCACAGCTTAACTTCTTGAAAACCCCTGTCTACAGGATAAGATCTTTATGCCCGAAAGGGTAGAAATCAAGATGACGTATATCATGCAAATTATCTCCGTATTTTTTTATAGTCAAACTCTATGAGCTCAGCTAGAATTTATTGAACGATAAGAAAGTTCGGTGTCATCAGTTCTGGCAACAGTAGATGCCGGGGTGTTTGCTAACGCATTTCACAGATATAATGGAGACGATAAGAGCGAGAAAATGTGACTGTTTTGAAATTTAAGTGTAATAGGTTTACTGGGGGAGAGATAATATAAAAAGTATCCATAACTTGGCGGCGTTAAACAACCGCTTCTAATTTTAAAATAGCGAAGCAAAGTATTTAGCACATGAAGAGACATTTTAGGCAGAGAGATAAGCCTCGAACGGCCGTAACAACTCTGCCCAGGGGCGCGCCCCGGGACATACACTGTGCAAGCAAAGATAACGCTGAATTGTTACAGAAAAAGCGATTAGAAGACTGAGAAATGTATTCGTTTCAATGAGCCAACATCAACGCACTGTTTCAATCAAGGGTTCTAAACCAAGAAAAATACTTACAGAGAGATGTCGTTTAAGTACACATCAGAAATTACATTTTTAAATTACATTAAATAAGGTTAGGTTTAGGTTAGGTTAGGTTTGAACATGAGTGGGCCCATATCAGGCCCTCCACTGCGGCCAATGGTCTATTGTGACTCACCCTATGGTTATATTTCTCCCAGTATATCAAATCTCTTAACGAAATTGAGGAGTACGTTGGGAGAACAATTTACCAGGTTCTCTGGCCTTACTGTTGCATTGCCAAATGTTGAAAATCTGGTTCTCGTCACAAGAGTTTGAATATTTCCAAAAAGTAATGGAATAATGGTATGACAATACCATGAAAAGAACATTAGAGGAAATAATGAGAGACCGTGAGAATTTGGAACTGAAACTTCAGAATTTCCTCATCACAAAACAGGAGTTTTCAATTTCACTTTAGGATAATCAGTTTGTTGAAGGAATTACGACGAAACAAAAACGCTGAAAATGAGGTGACATGAGTTCGTTCGAGCAAAGTCTTCTGAAACCTCGAGAAAAAATTTTGGAAATGATCATTTACAACACAGTATAAAAGAAAAAGCTTTTACTCGAAACTAACCAACTGAAGCTCTCCTCAAAAATTCGCCATGGATACGCTCATGTCCTTGCGGATGTACCAACTCCCTGTGTAGCAGAGGGCAATAGTTAACACGAGATAAGCGGTCGGTAGTTACGTCATGTTCTGGTGGTGTGAATGGGGCACGCTTGTAACAAATCGGTTGTGTGCTTCGGATTTCGGTCCCGTTACAATCAAGCCCGCGACGCTCACGATATTGCCGAGCACAAGACAAATGAGCGGCAATATCCGGCTGAGGCAGCAAAGAGATGAAGCTCATAACTCGCGACACCTTCATTTCTCATTCGCAACTCCCCTACGCCCATCTGTCACGCGAGGGACCGCGATCGGGGAGCGGCTTATATATAAATGTTTTCCATTTGCCATATTTTGGAATCATATAAAAACAATGACATGTATCGGCGAGACTTCAATCTTTGATCGATGCATAGAATATTCATTGCAGGATCGCAGTTGAGTCGTACAGGATGGGACATTGAGCAGACTCCATTCTGACAAAAAGATTCAAACGCGTCAATTCCATTTTGCTAGGGTTATATCGGAACTTAAGGATGTTGAAACTTTCCAAATCCTGCAAGAGTATATATACAATTATGTGAATTTTACTCATGGTTCTAAGTTCAGCAAACGCATAATAAAATTTTCCTCCTTTACTAAACGTCTCAGTCAATAATGTACTGTAACAATCCTGGAGCCAGACCTGACCGCGTCTGTTTGTATAATTATTCTTCGCTTGCACGCATGATATAATCTCAGCTTGTTGACGATATATGCATGATTCATTACCTCCAAGAAGGAACGAAAGCCATTTTAGAAAGCGATTATGATGTATCTCGGCGACACTAGAATGTTCCAACAGAAGCCTTTTTGATATGAATGGAGGACTTTTGTGCGGGGCAGAAAGATAAGTAGCAAATATAGTTGAATCCAATAGTTTCTTGAGATGAATGAGAATAGTTACAGATATCAAGTTTTAAATTAATCAGGAGATTAAACTTAATATCATTTTCATAACAGTGGTGTCAGAAATAGGATGTTTCAATTGAATAATAGTTTGTGTAGTGGACAATTTCCCTGTTATGGGAAAAAGGAAACTGTGAACAGTGTACAGTCTTCGTGCAACATAAGAAAAATTGATAGCCCTCTATCGCGCGAAATATGCTAGTGATCCGTTGAACAAATAAATGTGCGAAGTGGACAGTTTTGTGCATTATGGGAAAATTAACTGAAAACTTTTTTTGTGGAACAAATAGACTGACATCTCGGTTAGAAACACTAGAAGACACATTGTTCTCGAGGAAAGTTCGCCTGGTTGATTTGAAGGTAGTGGAATTGAAGCGAGAGCTGAGGGAAAGGGAACTAGAAACAACCGGAAACAAGGCCGTACTCCAGAAAAGACTCGCAGAGAGACTGAATCAAGAAGGTGAAGACCCCGAAACTTTTTAATCGAAGTTTCTGGATTCAATTTGAGTTTGATAATGAACGAACCCAATAAAATCATGAAGCTCTTATGAAGAACTTCAACAGAATTCGAAGAACCTGAAACATGAATTTCTAGAGAAATCGAATAGTTGATCGAAGAACAAAAGTGAATACCTACTCAAAAAAGTTTTAAGTGATAGACCACTGTCAATCATGAAAAATACATGATGATCGACTTGAAATTCGCACATTTTACGCAAAATTTGTTCATGCTCAGAAAATCGCAAGCTACCTTCAAATGTTTCTCGATGTTCGAATCATACCACAAAAATTGATTTCGCTGTCGGATTAACAAATAAAATAAAATTTTCTACTCATAATTGATTTCGGTTAAATGTCTATGAAGCCTCTGAACTACTTGTGATCAAATTCGTTGTTGATGTTACAAAACAGTTGAGTTTTCTGAAAATTATTGAAAAAATCATTGAAAAAAAAAAAGTTGAAGAGAAATGAACCCTTTCAACTCCAGATATAATCAACTCAAAAGCGGTTGAAGATACAGCAAATCTACGAACGGCAGTCGATTCAGAACGATGAAATTACTCTACTCGGAGAATTTCAAGTTGTTCGAAGAACAAAAGTTGATATTCGGATAAAGTCCCAAAAATCATTAAAATTACGAAATGATCAGGTGCACTCTTGAAATTTCTCAGGCGGATATTTTTTTTTAAATATGCCTGTGGAAATCAATACATCACAATCATTATTAATAAAACCACTGAATCATACGACGCTTCATTTGATAGTCTCAATGACATTTTCTCGAACTTTGTCCAAAATTTTCTGGTTATTTGTTTTGGATATCTCCAAGTATATACGAGTATAATTGCCAAATATCAGTCGCCCATCCTGTATAAAAACAATAGAATTTATCGGCGAGACTCGCATCTTTGATCGATACGTGGAATATTTTATAGAAGGATCGCATGTTGAGCTTAAAATATGTTCGGGATCTTTGAAGCAGCTCGCAGATGGAGATGATATGTCCGAAAGGCCAATGGCAGGGTGTTGGAGAAGGATGATTGAAAATTTATGATTTTCGATGAATAGCAAGTAATGTCAAGTGATATCTTTCCTTCGTATGAAGCACAAAAACTGTTTTAGTCGAGCTTCCCAAGTTTTTGCTGGAGGGATGTTTTCTGGAGGTACGAGAAGATGATAAACGATGTTTTATAAAAGACAGATCGATTATGATCATGAAAATATTCAATAATTTATACTGAACTGGAGTTTGTGCCTTTCCTAGGATAGGAGTTCTCGTTGGCGAGAGAAAAAACAGCTATTGCCTCCTACAATCGTTGAATTCTATATAAACTATTATTGGACTATTGACAAAGTTTCCTTCAATACCTTGGTAGGCTATTTTACTTGCCATCCTCCGTCTTCCTGAAAATTTTGCTCTGACTAGAATTGCCCATGGTACCAGTTGCATGGGGTATAATCGCAAAATACCCAGGGAATGTAGGTAACAAATTGACATCCTATTTCGATCGTCGTTGGTGGGAAAATCGATGACCTTTTCTTCTGTGGCCTGCAAAAAATCCATATCTAACCGCTTTATATTTAGAGTATGGTGAAATATTTAGCAATTCCTTTACCGATTTTACTATATGAAGAATTTGATAATTACACAGACCTCTAAATTACCAGATAATTTAGTTTCGAGAATTTTTTTCGAACGGAATCATATACCAAGAGTGGATAGAGCATAGAATCCATTCGAGCACTGGGAAATAATACCATAACATGGTACACGGTCCAAAACTCCCGACGGAACTGGAGCGGGACTATTTGGGCCTCGCACCAAATACTCCGAACCCATGGGACAGTTTCCTAGTATTTTTCAAGCGGAAATTCACGCCATAGAAAGGTTGATTCAATTCAACTTCAACAGGAAATACCGGAACAAGGAAATCGCAATCCTCTCCGATAGTCAAGCAGCCATCAAAGCATTGAGCTCATATAACATCAACTCAAATATGGTCTGGGAATGTCTAGACAAACTTAATGATCTAGGCAGGTGATCCTCCTCTGGGTTCCGGGGCACGTCGTAGTGGAGGGCAATGAACAAGCAGATACCCTGGCACGAAAAGGGACATCAACGCCACTGATCGGGCCAGAACCATTCTGCGGACTTGGAAAATCTTACTTCCAAGAAGAACTCAACAAAACTGAAGAATCAATGAGAGCAACATACTGGCAAATACTTCCAGGGCTAAGGCAGGCCAAAGATCTACTCGGCAACTTCAACCATGCATGATCGAAGACACTGATTAACCTCAGCAAAACTAGTCTAAAGACAATCACGGGATTTCTGACGGGGCACTGCAGACTCAAAGAACACTAAGGAAGCAAGGCTTAGAGGAGGACAGCACCTGAGGAACATCAAGAAACACCACACTATATATTGATGGAGTGTTATGCTGTACATCACAAAAGATTGAATATACTGGGATGACACCAGCTGACTGTGGGAGGAATACCACGAATAGACCCCATCAAAATCCTTGAATTTTCCAAGGAAATGGGGCTTGAGGGGCTGCTGTAAACGAGAATACTTTGAAATAGCAGAAGAAGATGGGGCACAATAGATCTAATTAGGTCGCAACACCTCAGTCACCATCCATACCTACAATTACTATTACCATACAGTACGTAAAGAGACTATTGATGGAAGTCCAGTTATTAACATGGTCATTACGTTGACTGCTATATAGATGTGAGTTCCTTATTCTGAAGGATTTTCAAGAAACACATTTTTTTCTTCCCAGCATTCTTTGAAAGACTATTCAAACGTGAATGAATTAGGGTTCTATTCGAAATGAGAAAGTTGGTACCGAATTTTGGCACACCCACTCTAGCTGTAGGACTGAACATAGAATAGTTGGAACTTGCATTGATAACTATGAGAGCATCAAATTTCAGGTTTCTAATTCAACTGCAAGTGGAGAAACTTCCAGTGCACAGTTTAGGCAAATCACTTTGTATATAGTGTGGTAATGTACTAATTGACGAACTTATCTGCCACCTACTTCCGTATAAGACTGAAATAGGTTATCGTAGAAGCTTTGCCAATAATCTAACAGATATAATTCTGTTGAAGTATTTGCATTAAAATATGGTATGTTATCTTGCGGAAGTCCTGATTTGTCATAATCCATTTGTGATTGCTATTATCATCCTCTGAATACATGAACAAATGTTCATTCTGTCATTTTATTTCACTCTACCACATACGAGCTCGCCCAAGCGCATAAAAAAAGGAAACCATTACGGAGCCGGTCTACGGATCCGCAAACATCCTTTACAATATCCCGTTGATAGCGTTAAGTCGGAATAGAGGTCCAATCCAATTTCGAAGGAATTGTCAAGTGACCGTTAAGCGAAATCTTTGTAATCCCAGCTGTCTCGGGGAGCAACTGTAAACATATAACCGTGAGCCCTGAGGATTATCGCGTGATCGATTCTGGACATCCCCGGACGGCAATCCTTAAAGGCATCACCTTTAATCTTTCTAACAACGTGGTGTTTGTTTTTATCAAATAGAAGAGTGTAAATAAAGCCGATTCGATGCGGCTGTCGAGGGAATTGTATTTTTCGCCAGGGGTGTTTTGGTGGCTATCATTTCTGTAGAGAAAAAATACCTTCCATACACGTATGAAGGACATTTCAGGATCTCATCTGAAATTGCAAATCTATACTTTTTTGTACAACTGTCAAAAAACTTGACATTACTGCTTCACTATTGATGCGTAAATGTTTACTTTTTTCCACTGCCAAAATTATTCACAAAATAAAAATATGAAATTCCAGTTTTTGAAGGATTTAGTTTCAATAGAATCAATTATTAATTGATTATTCATCATAAAACAAATTCATTTAATGAAATAATAATTGATAGTAAAGTTTGAACAATTACTTCCTACATAAATTCCCGAAGATGTTCCATGTTGCTGTTGATCAGAAACGTTAGATATTTCTTGAAGAGTTGATTCCTCAATTTTATCAGATATTTTAATTTGTTTGGAAAAAGATGAACTATTCAATATTTTGTTAGAAATCTCAATTGTGTTATTCAAACAATCTTCTATATATCCTTCTGCAACAGAGGTAGATTTCCAGCCACAGCGACCTTTTATGGGTGTAATGTTGTCACTTTGAAGTGGTAATTGTCACTTTGATCTGACAATTGTCACTTCGATCTGGCAATTGTCACTTCGAACCAGCACTTTTTTTGCTAACTCCATGCAAAAGTATTGTTTTTCAGTCAAATTCAAAGTGACAATTGCCAGTTCGAAGTGACAATTGTCAGATCAAAGTGATAATTGCCAGTTCTAAGTGACAATTGCCAGTTCATAGTGACAAATGCCATTTCAAAGTGACAATTGCCAGATCAAAGTGACAATTGTCAGATCAAAGTGGCAATTTTCAATTCTAAGTGGCAATTCCAACTATTTCGAAAAATATTTTGTTGTTGGCCCTCCTACGCCTCCGTAGTAAGCGTTACTTTACAAAAACATATTTTTTGTGTAAATTGAAAGCTTTTATTTCCTCTATATTTATCAGTTTCACAAAGACAACAACATCATCATTTCAGCAACAGAGTCATCGGCATTTTTCTCAAATTTCAATTTAGCCGTCAATTTTTGCTGTGGAATAGAGGAAAATTTCAAGGTTGGAAATGTTTAGGATAGGATATGTTGATGATCACAATAACAGTCATAATATCCTTCGATATTTCTGTGAAAGCTTTATCAGCTCATTGTTCAAATACGATCTGTGAGAGCTTAAACTCATTGTAGAGTAAAACGAACATAAATTTGGTGTTTGATAAGTTTTTCAATCTTTCAAATCATCTACATTATTCAGGAATTATTTCAATTTTGTATACGGTGTCTACAGACCTCTGTATTTCGGTTATGATGAAACCACTACGCACTCACAAAGAAACACGCTCTTATTTTCCTCATTTCCACTCAAAGGAAATTGATTTCACATTTTCGCCGGAGAAAACCTAACCTGACAGATCGGAATATAACAACCACTTTTCCTAAATTAATTGAAAGCCACCCGAGGGCGGTTTGGATCGAAAAACTTAATTATATTCACTTGGGGCAGCAAATATTAAATTTTTATTATAAGTGCTTTGATCAATGAGGGCCTTCACGAAAACGTCACCAGCAGCAGTGTTACATGAAGCACGCTCCGGGCGGTGGAAAGCTTTTGTCGTGCTGCTCTGTCAGAAAATCGAAGGAATCGCCAAATACAATCAAATTAGGAAAAAAAACATTTTCGCTGCGTGTTCAACACCAGGAACGTTTATTTGTAATTGGTCAAGAGGATATCATTGAAGCTTGTATTTTTCAGGAGTGGGATTATTTTTCAGAAGTGGGATAAGATATTCTTTGACTGAAATGAGTATTTGATAGATGCTGAGTGCATGAATTATTTCTTAAAAGAATCTGTGATCCTTCAAGCTCAAGTGTAAACTCGTTGGCCAATTTCTTGAGCTCCGCCTTTCACAACAATTCGAACTTAAAAAACAAGAATGCTTCTTCAACAAAAAAAACAAGAACCAGAGGAACAAGAAACCAAAAGAAACCTGGAACAAGAAGAACAACAAGCCAGAAAAACGCAAGAACAAGAAGAACAAAACCTCAAGAGGAAACAATAATAAGTATAACTTTTCCGACAATTGAAGACACAAGTGGTTGAAGTGGATGGATGGTGGTAAAGGTATCGTCTCGTATTGTAAATCAAACTGGTTAAACCCAAGTATTTTTCTTTTCTGCCTGGTTTTTTACCTGTAGGGTTGGTTTCTGACAACATAAAAACCTTCTTCTTGTAAATCACATTTTCTATTATATCTTTAAATCTGGGTAGTACTAAAACTCATACCAATAATGAACTAATAATTTAAGGAATGTAGCAAGGATGCAGCCGGAACCTGTAGTCAACACCTCACCTGCATTCTATACAACTCTGTTGTCTTCTATAGTCCTTATTGTTTATACTAAGTTGCTAGTCGGTACTGATTCCTGTTTCTAAAGACAACAAAAACGACTAAGGTATTGAAAAGTGGAAAACAGCGCGCCTATGACTCTCCCTGCTATATACTATGAAAATTATTAGTTACCTCGACATCAGCGAAATTCAAAACCGTCCAAAAATCCCAAGAAATAATAAACGACAATGTTACCGGTGATGCAGTTAATAGATTTCCAGAGTCATCCTGGTCGTTCAGTAATAATTGTCGTCCGACAAGCAGGGTTGCCGATATGCGAGAAATTTCTCCAAATTTGGCGAATTTCATCAATTTTGGGGAAAGTCATTTGAATTGTTCCAAAATAATTGTAGATAAAACCAATATCTCATTAGAATGTTTCTTTCCACTGGCAGGAAATAGTTCAGTCGACAGGTAGTTTCAGATAGAAAAAGGTCGGAAGTTAACTAAACTTTAAGATGTTGTTCAGGGATGGTTGATTAACATTTTCTCAAGTTTTGGACCTCGAGGACACTGTGCTAAAAAATTAGTGGGGGAAAACTGCAAATTTTTCGACCTTGGTGTGGTTATTCCTCAATAACTATTTTGCCTTACGTTCTACAGCAAAAACGTTGTTCTACTTTTTTGTAGATCGTCCAATTCCTTACCAATTTGTTGCCTCAAACATATGGCGCTTCGAAGAATAGGCAAATTCCGCCACAAAATGCAGAACTCCACCCTATTTCTTTTGTTATACAAGAATTATGATGAAATGTAGTTGCTATTATAATTCCTACTTGAACTCACCAACTTTAGATAACCCCTACCCCTGCTTGCCCACCAGGTGTCAAGTCGTTCCTCCCAAGGACAAGAGAGTGTCGGGCCGAGGGGAGTGTGTGATCAGCTACAGCAGTAAAAAGCTGTAAAACAATAGATGTTAGAACTGCGGAATGCAAACGATGAGCCAATATTCAACATAGAAGGCTGGAATTTGTCTATTCTACCTGCACTACCTAGACCTATTTGTTTTCGATTTTTGAGGTCATATTAGATCACTTTTCATTTTATTCTTTCAACATGACTCTATTATTCATAATAAACTGTTTCTTATGAAGCGGTCTTAACTCGAGGAGATCTTGTACTGGCTCTATTGGGATTATAACCCCACCTGTATCCCTCGAAGCGTGTGTCAGATGTCTCCAAGGAAAACACATGATGCTGATGGTCCGATATTGATGAGATATCGAAGAAACAGCAATGGTTAATTCAAGAACCTCTTTTCTGATCACATTAATAAAGCTGGGTTTTTTCCTCTATTGATCTTCTTACCTTTTAACGTGCGATTCCTAGCACGAGTCCAGTGACCAAGCTGGAACCAAGCTGGAAGTAACTTACACGATTTGATGTTGAGTCCTTGTATTATCCATTTCATTTATCCAGGGCTCTTGAAGTGCCTCTATCTGTACATTCCCTTCAATAAACCTCCTTCTAGGCACACTCGTGGCTGCCTATGAATATTGGAGGTTCATTTGAAGGCAGTTGAGCTTTTTGCTCATTTTGTCGGTGGCTTGGGAGAGGCTTTTGGTTTGCTCCTTTTCCTAACACCGCCGGCAAGAGGGCTGTTCTTAGTCCAAGGCACATTTCTGCCTTTGGTTGAGATCTGTCCTGTTGGTTCAGATTCACCAGCATTTTTGGCAGCATTTCTGGTCTGCTTTTCATAGCTGTCTGCAATTTGTGTGGTACTGCCTGTTTCCATAGGGATTCCGTCTTCTCCGTCGATTGGTGAGATTTCCTCACTCTGATTTCTTCATGTTTTTCCATGAATGGTTTCACGAGCAACTAGGAAAGAGCAGTCACCTGTAGCAATAAGACTATTGAAACCGGGTGACGCCAGCTATACCGGAGTTCGCATAACAACAGCTAGTCTACCGAATAGCCATGCTGTCTTTGGCTTATGCTGTTCCACCCTGAACTTGGGGAGATTTTCTACTTGGCCAGCTGATCAAGGCAGTCCCACGCGGTGTGTACCAGACAGATATCTGCAGAAAGAACCTCGTCCCCTAGACGCCGAGGACGATTTGGACACAGAATCCAGTCGCCCACCGAGTTCCGGGGCACAACAGACACCCTCCTCCACGCTGTGTATCCTAGTACTCACCCTTGACTAAGAGAGATCATTTCAACTTGACTTGTTTGGAATGCCAAGACAAACTCAATGTTCTAGGCAGGAACAACAAGGTAATCCTCTTCTGGGTGCCGGGGCACGTCGGAGTGGAGGGCAATGAACAAGCAGATACCTTGGCACGAAAAGGGGCATCAAGGCCACTGATCGGGCCAGAACCAATCTGCGGACTTGGAAAATCTTACTTCCAATAATAACTCAATAAAACTGAAGAAGCAGTGAGAGCAACATACTGGCAAAGACTTCCAGGGCTAAGGCAGGCCAAAGATCTCGTCGGCAACTTCAAGCGAGCAAGATCGAAGACACTGATTAACCTCAGCAAAACTAGTCTAAAGACAATCACGGGATTTTTGACGGGGCACTGCAGACTCAAAGAACACCTACGGAAGCTAGGCTTAGAGGAGGACAGCACGTACAGATTCTGTGGGGAACATCCAGAAACACCCCAACATATATTGATGGAGTGTTATGCTGTATATCACAAAAGATTGAATATACTTGATCACACTAGCTGACTATGTGGGAAATACCACGAATAGATCCTCTCAAAATCATTAAATTCTTCAAGGAATTGAGGCTTGAGGGGCTGCTGTAAACGAGAACACCTTGAGATAGCAGAAGAAGATGGGGCACAATAGATCTAATTAGTTCGCAGCGCATCAGTCACCATCCATATTTACAATTACCATTACCATAAATTCACATTAGCTAAAATGTAATCCATTGGGTATTATGCACCACCATTTCTGGCTCTACTCCCGGGGGGTAGGAAGGGACAGGTGGAGGGACGTAGCGCATCAGTCACCATCCACCCTCACCATTACCATCAGATATGCGTTGTTCAGTTCACAGGGCATCTTACTACTAAAGCATTGAGATGCCTCTACTATGCAGGACAACCTCGCACAGGATGCTATTCTTCATAGCGCACAGTGGTCGTTGGGACCAGTGTCCTCGAGAAGTTTACTAGCTCTCCCCAGCTATTCCCCTGGAGTTAGAAGCAATGTGTCTGACCCCCTCAGCCTCTTCATAAAAGTAATCCTTCGAATAGAGTAAGGGCACATTCAAAAACTAGAATTGAGAAAAATGAAGTTAAAATATGGAAAGAATTGTAGAAGCATAGACCCGCTGGATTTTGTAGAAGTGGTTAATGACAGAGGTTCCTCTGGTAAGTGGACTCGCTAGATTGACAAGCAAAGGTCTACCTAACGCTGGGTGATTGGATGTGAAAAGCCAACCACTAGGAGCATCTCTACTTCATATCCTCTAGCTTGCTGGTGTGCAGAAAGCTATGATATCTTTTTGTGATAATTTCTGAAGGTGTACGTAAGGGGAGTATAGGGAATCGCTACTAACACCGTACAAAAGTAAAGGGAAATAAGTTCACTCCCACTTAGCTCCTTTGATATATCGAGTTGATGTTTCATTTTTATCTGGCATGCAGTGGAGCAAGAGTGGTCGGCTGAAAGCTATTCTGTTTTTCTCTGTCTCGCCTTGTCGTGTTTGGTCTCAGATTCGTTTAGTTGCGCCATAGTTCGGCTAGATGGCGCCAGTGAATATACGGTGCTGCTACCGTACTATTGTGAAATCATTTCGTTTCACTGGCAACACTGCCGACAAGTCATATGCGGTATAGCAGCGGGCATAAAGTAACGTCCAATAAGATAGAAAATTAATTAACAAATAAAGCGATTCAATGTTTTATGAAGCCGTAACGTGGCGTGTTTGGTCGTCAGGTGAACGCTAATACACGTCACCAGACTGCAATAAAACTAGCGATATATTCTCTCGGCTCTTCTTTATTCTCTTAACTGGCTCGTATTTTAGTATGTTGTCCCATTGTTGTGTAGTTAATGTGTTGGGAGTCGGGGGGAGCCATTTCGCAGATCCATTAAAGTAATTCATTGTCGTTTGGTCGCGAAGATGTGCCGAGTTGTTACTAATAAATACTCATAAATATGCTAATAAGACAAAGCCGTTATTTATATCGGCTCTTCTTTCTCTGTGTGTGAGTTACGGTTCATGAAGTGGAAAACTAGAGACGGGGTATTTTTCCGTTTTGCTTGAGCGGTGGTTTCGGAAAAACTTGGCAAGACTCGATTGGCCCTGATGAATTGATCTGTGTCCGGCGGTTGACCGCTGCAGATACGGAAATTGGTCGTAGAAGCGATATTGTGATCGATAATGGACATGGATAGGAAAAACAAGGCTTTTCCTGTACGATAGGAATTTGTTTGCTCTCAAATTTACATGAACTTTTCAAATCGAGAACGGTTGTAGATAGAGCAATTCTGCAAACGCCAATCGAATCAGAATAACAAAATTAGTAGTCTTTGAATTCGATCGGCAGCAAAAAATTATTACTTGAAAAAAGTCCCTTAAAAATCATCATGCTGATTCAGAAAATATATGATTTACATATGCTCAGATACAAGGTGTACCATAAAATAGCAACAAAACACCAAAAAAAAAATTCTAAAATGTTTATTTTTCATTTTTGAAAAAATCGCAAACTGCCATCTAACGTATCTTGTCGAGCTGATTCAGAATATATCATCAGAAATGAAATTAGATGAAGGATTGAACGAGAACTGAAAATGATTTGATTGAAATGGCAAAAATTATAGTCATTTCGTCAATCTTCAGTGGAATTCAAGTTTTGATACAACATTCGAAGTCAGCTCGTCGAGATACGAGAAAGTTAGTTGAACGATTTTCCAAAAAATATGAAATTAAATTTTCGGTAAAAAGTTAATTTCGAAAATGCAGAGGTTCCGTAAAAAGACTACCAAATCTCTATTTGACTTGGAATCGATTTCAAATTCGAGGAGCATATACAAAAAAGATCGAATTTTACGAAAAAGTAACGAAAAAAATTCAGCAACATTTTTGGCGGGAAATGACAGCTCTCAACCTTAGATGAACGATTCTAATCGAGAACGGACATCATCTGAATCACTTGAATTGATAACATTAAGGATAACATATATGGAAAACAGAATTATTATTTAGTTATTTTAGACTCGTTTTTTCAAGACAGGAAAAATTTTTGAATTCGATTTTACTGAAAACATTGAATAATATTTCAGACGATGTAAATTCACATTCGCAGTTGTACAAAAATTGTTGTTTGTATTCCGTTCATAAAATTCGTGTGTTATACAAGGTGTTCCGTAAGTCGGCACCATTTCCAACTCCGATATGATTGATTATACTAATTCGGTAAAATGAGTTTTTTCCATTTGTCATTTTCAAAGATCTTTTCAATGCTGAAGACAGAAATTAAATGACAGTTGCGTTTCAGAAATGTTTCATGAAATTATACCGGGTGACCACGAGGTGAGGTACGCCCTACAATAGAGAATTAGAACGCTATCATAAACATTTATGTTTCTTGGGTCAATAAAGATTTTCATTGAAATAAAAAACAATCTCACATATACCGGGTGACCACGAGGTGAGGTACGCCCTACAATTTTTCTATAGTTTTGAAGATACAGGTTTCAAATGTGGTACGTCAATATATTACTCAAATATGCATGTTTTGACTCCATTACCGAAAATTCACCACTTCCGGCTAAACCAAAAGTGACCATAAACTTTTTTTTTCAAATGACACCCTCTACAATTTTTTTCATTATCCTGAAGTACACTCAATTTGTGATAACACTGCCCTTCAAAATTGAAAATCGGTTGAAAATGGCGGAGATACAGTTGATTGTTCAATCGAACAAAGTTGGCCATGAACATCAAACTCAAATCATCACAACTGACGAACGGCGTAAACATTCACGAGAGGAAGGTTCGAGGTGAGATATCAAATATGAAACCTGTATCTTTGAAACTATAGAAAATTTGGGGGGCGTACCTCACCTCGTGGTCACCCGGTATATAATGTAACACCCTATATTTGATCATACATCTCAATTCGTAACTGCATTCTCTACAACGAAGCTCCCATGACTTTTCTTCTTGGCGTTGAAAATGAGCGACTAATGAAGAAATTTTGCTTTCTTTCACTAGTACTATAAACCTTTTGTACTATCTGAGGATACAGATATTAACGTTCAAGCCTATTTCGAGGCTACTTCAAATAATTTTATCATAGACTCATCAAGAGAAATAGCTTTTTCATTATACAACGAATTTTGTGAAAAACATAAGATTTCTCCTTACAAGTTACGATTAGTATAAACACTATAACTTGGTGATCCTGACAGACTATTAGAGTTTTGTCGATGACCTCTGAATAAATGCAGACAAGATCCAAACTTCTATAGTTCTACTAGAGTTTTTCGATGATCTTGATCTGGAGGCTCGTCAGATTATTTTTTTCACCGCAAAGTGAAGCACTAGCAAATAATTTCAGTGGCGTGAAAAGAATGTTACGACTTTGTTTTGAATACAGATGGATTGCTACAAATGGTCCTGTTGAGTGACCCCCTCGTTCACCAGGCATGACACCCCTAGATTTAGATTTAGAAAATGAGGTATGGAAAAGAAAACTTGAGGTAGATGAATTCAGGAGTTATATTTATAGTGAATATAGTGTTTTTGGCTAAATTTTGAGAGCTCAACCTCCGCCAGTTCTTTCGTAGTTTCACGAGTTCCATCGAACTCAAAACAAATGCACTCTGAATCATTACTCCACAGCAAAGACGATACACATGAAAAGTAACTTGTGACATTACAGTCACTAGTTGAATCCAAAGTTAGATGATCATCTACTCATTGACAGGTAGCCAACAATTTTGTCATTTTGACCAACCCAAGACTCAATCAAAATTCTTGTGCTATGAAGGGAGCGCTGTGGGGGCGGGCAGGGGCAGGAGACGGGGGCTGGAGGCAAGAGGCAGGGAAAAGGAAAAGAGGCAAGGATTACCAAAATTCCCGGTTGAGAAAGGACTGATCCGCTACTAACCTCACCGTGATGCTCTGTGCTGCCCTGCCTTTCAGAATTTTTTGCAGTCATCGAAGGAACATCCATAGTACACGGAATCCTGCGTGACGAAGGTGTTGATCAGCGGTTTGATTTGTAGCCAGCAACTCCCTTCTTTGATTCTCTCTGCTCATTTATGTGTTGTACACTCTCTCAAGTTTGAAGAATATTGTCGGATATGGGATGTGTACAAACATTGAGTATTGATATCACCATTATCAGAATAGAATGAGTTGTTTCAGTAAAAACCCCTTATTCTCTCCCTAATTTAGGCAGATATCTGACAGAAAACAACTACTTCCCTGGCTAATACCACGACGGACGTTGAATTAAATCTGACAGATATCTGTGCAGCGTTCTCCCTAGAATCTGGGAGACAGCCACAAATGCTTTCAGTATCAAGTAGCAGAATCCTGCCTGACATGATCAAGGACTTGACCACTTACATTTTGGAGGTGTATTGTCTCTCTTCAGTGCAAGGTAGGTCCGACAACATTTGCAGTCATCGACGTCCTTGGTCATGCCATGCAACATCACTGATACTTGAAATAATTCTCTGAGGTGGATGCGGAGTCTCGTAAGAGGACAGTCGCAGCGCTACCTCTAGAAAACCTAAGGGGTTTTTACTGAAATTTCTGTCTCTCTCCTAAAGCCATCAGACTTTGTCTGATATTTTCAAATAAACTCTACCCCGAGTTACTTTGGAGTGCTTCCTGTGGTTTTCTAGAGGTGGCGCTGCCGCTGTCTTCTTACGAGACTCCTCATCCACCTCAGAGAATCATTTCAAGTATCAGTGATGTTGCATGGCATGACCAAAGACGTCGACGACTGCAAATGTTGTCGGGCCTACCTTGCACTGAAGAGAGACAATACACCTCAAAACCGGTATGTAAGTGGTCAAGTCGTTGATCATGTCAGGCAGGATTCTGCTACTTGATACAGAAAGCATTTGTGTCTATCTCCCAGATTCTAGGGAGAACGCTGCACAGATATCTGTCAGATTTAATTCAACGTTCGTCGTGGTATTAGCCAGGGAAGTAGTTGTTTTCTGTCAGATATCCGCCTAAATTAAGGAGAGAATAAGGGGTTTTTACTGAAATTTCTGTCTCTCTCCTAGAGCCATCAGACTTTGTCTGATATTTTCAGAATGAGTTGTGCTTGTTCGAATTAGTCATTCATCATTTCTGGTGGTAACAACATCGTCAGCAAAACGTTTCCTGAAGTATTGTTCTGTTTTATTGCGTTTCCATCCAGATGGTGAAACTGTTTTTGCATCGTCGTGCTACTGGACTAACTGCACTGGATGCAAAATCACGCTACAGAAAAATATCTTACGGCCCACCAGGACGCAGACATGACATTCAACTAAATATCACTAACGATATTAAATCAAATCTGTCGAGAACAGACGCTGCAAAAAAAGAGAAATGCACACGTACACACAAAGCGTTTGTGTAGTGAACGCAGCGGTTTCGGTATTACCTGCAAGCTTCATAAAAAGGGGGCGTTGATTGCCTCATTTTTACATCACATGCAAAGCTCACCGTGTTGTGAACTTGAAAGGAAATAAATAAGCAAGTTTCGACAAGCTACCGACCGGGTAGACGCCTGCATGTGGCGTGTACGGAAGCAGGGGCGCCACGAAGTTGGAACTAATTAGGTGTATTCGGTTTCATTTTTAATTATGATGATTGT
The DNA here is from genome assembly GCA_958502065.1 of Chrysolina americana. NCBI lineage: Eukaryota > Metazoa > Arthropoda > Insecta > Coleoptera > Chrysomelidae > Chrysolina > Chrysolina americana. Next base: position 2,873,505 of record OY293417.1, read on the forward strand.
TGAAGAAATAAATGTTCATCACTCATTTATTATTAATACCATTATTATCATCTATATCCATAGTTCTTGGTTTCATCATATTTTACTTCGATTTCATTGAAAACATGCTTGTAGTTAGTTGTCATTGGTTTCAGAACGCATAAGGCCTGTCAAAGTTTTTGATGAATTTCTGGAATCAAATATGGTCTCCTCTAGTTTAGTAGCTTACAAGATATGGAATCCTCGATATAATAATAATAATATAATCTTTATTGTCCAATTCGATGACAGCACAACATAATAAAACATATTCCCAGTCAACAATTGGCAAACATCCACATCTCAGGGATGTCAATATCGTCAAAAATTGGATTTAGATGTCCTTGTGATATCATATCGTTGACATTCCTGCGATATTACACCGCGACACCCCTTAGATATCAGAATCAATAAAAGTCGGATATAGATGTCTCTGCGATGTCATATTATTTTCATTACTGCGATATCACACTGCGACATCATAATTAGTGATAGCTGGATTTAGATGTCCCTGTTACTTCCCATAGACGTCATACTGCGACATCATTTAGACATCAAAATCTATACTTAGACATCTCTGCTACTATATTTTTATTGAGTTTAGGTGATAATAGGACTTTCACACACATTCACTTGACTGCTGACCACTAGGATGCCATCTATCCTCCACCACGGTCAAGAAACGAATCCTCAATTTGTGTTGAATGTTTATTTTGAATTAACGCGGTAAGTTGGCAACACAGATCGTAGACAATGTTGGCCAACCTAAAAGCGGGAGGCGACCGCGTGACCAGCTGTTACCGTATCATATGACCATATTTGGTTCTAGTTCTTTGTTCTTTGTTTATATATATATATGTGCATTGATCGAAGATCAAAGATTTGTTGTTTTGAATGCTTTGCATACCGTTTATGTTCTGGTATTTCCAACTGGAGCTGATTACTTTTGCGAATTTGAATGTCCATAAACTGAAAGTGAAAAGTGAGTATCGTTGTATCATTTAACGTTATCGAGATATCAATATACATAAAAAATACGACCTGTATATTTGAAATCAGAAAATTTAGAGCTATTCAATGGTGCCAAATTATACTAAGTATTCCATTACTGTCTGGATTATTTCATGTTACACTACTATCTCGCATTGTAGCTTTCAGTGATCTCATATTGTTTCATTGATTTCCAGATGTGGTGATGAGCCTTTACGGAGACAACGAAAAAAATGTGGATGCAGCCTGTTTCAATTGGTTCAGGCATGCCAAACAAAGGCTCGACAGGAAAAGGGACCAAAACAATTGACTTTCAGTGTTTTCATCAATTTATTTTAATTTTTCACTTTGTTAATTTTCGATTCTGTACTTTGTTAATGTTATACCAGAATGTTTTCATTTTTTGAAGAATTTTTTTAATTTATATTTTTGTTATACCTATTTATTTCTTCAATATTGAAAATGAATTTTCTTTGTTGTTTCTGTCTGGAATATCGTATAGACGTTGACGTTAAAATCGCTGCTATGTCGCTCTGATACGTTATTAGGAGGCATCTTTGCGGCGTCTCAGAACTACATCACTGGGACGTTTGTGCGACGTAACGATGCAAATCGCAGCAATATCTTAGAGAGTGTTGGCTGGGTTGCGAAATGCTACAATCAGCAAATGGATAAAAGGCGCATGATCAGTATGGAACTGTTCTATCTCTTGAACCTTTATATAACTTTCTGCTACAGCTGAGCAGCTACACCCACCATGTCGTTCAATTCTAGTAAGATCAGCACATTTATTAGGCAGTAACATTGTTGAAGTGCGCTTCATGCAATGGCAGCTATCAGCTTCTGCGCCAAAAAATATCTAAAAAAAATTACCAATTAACAATAATTGATGAATTGATGAAACAAACTGAATGTGAAATTCGTCTTCGCCCAAAAACAGTGAAATCATGACCCATTGAAAAGTATGTTGATGTATTTCTCACATTATGTATTCAGGTCAAACTTCTTATAAACTGTAGCTATAAGAAGATGTTGCTGTTTGCCAAAGAAGAAATGAGTATTGTTCAAACAGCAGCTGCTATTATCATTGACAAAGTGTATGACGAAACGGAACCTTACAGCTGATAAATTTTCATCTGTTAAAACTTTTGCAGATACCGTAGTGACAAGAAGAAAATGTACATTTAAAAATGGAGGAAGTCACTTGTACCAGCAGATTGCTCACCTTCAGCCCTGAAACCAATATTATATGTATGTCCTCTGCAAGTGAGGATGTAGAGGAGGAACCGAGCTGTGGCATCCAGAAAGACAATTCGGGACCTGCTCCTGAACGTCTACCAGAAATGCAGCCCAATATACAGGGTGTTCCTTAAAGACATGCTAATATTTGAGGGGGTGATTCTTTGACTTATTTTAAGGAAAAAACTTTTTATAAACGTATGTCCTAAAAGTCCTAACTTTTGAGATACATGGTGATAAAGTTTTGAAAAAAAATCAGTTTTTTAATAATAACTGAGATAATATTGTAGACGTTTTTATAAAATTCGGTACATGTCTTCTATGCATCAAGGTGCATTTTTTAATGCACAAACATTTTCATTTTCTCAACCAGTGGCGTCCGTACGGGTTTTGCATTGAATGTTTTTGGAGAAAAAAATACTACGCCACTGCTTTCTCCTGAAAAATATACTTTTGATATCCTCATTCATTTTTGAGCAAATTTGATCTCTTGAGTTTTCTTTGTCCGCCGCATGGTTTTCGCTTAAAAAAATAAAAATCGTTTCATTTCAGGATCAATTCTTCAAAAATCTGATGCGGTGTGGAAATGTTTGTGCATCGACTGAAAGCAAATTGAGGGATCAGATTTGTTCCAAAATGAATGAGAATCCAAAAAAATGTGTAATTCTTGTCAGATGCTCGGTTCTTGATTAAAATAATTAAATTGAAATTGCTTCATATCGCAGTAGGTACCTAACATTTTGTTGACAATAAATCGTCCGATAGTAATTTAGCTACCTCTTTATAATTGAAATTTCTTTTTACCACTTCTTAATCTTTTCACTTATAATCTTCCAAGTGCTTGAATTATTGCCGGAAATTTACTTTACACTTATTGGGAAAGCTACCTAGGTAGGTTTTTATCAGTGTAATCGACCGTTGATTGGTCGATTCTAAGAAATTGAAGTAATTTCATTGACTGTCAGAATAGACGTGTATTAATCATAATAAATGCATACCTGAATGGATTTACGATATTAATTCAGCTACCTATCTGTAATTAATAGCATTTTGTTCTTCAAATCACTATAAATATTGTGTTTTCACTGGTTATGAATACCATTTTGTGTTTGAAATAGCTATAGGAATAGCGAAGCGCACAATTATTTATTTGATTTTTAAGTGTGTTATTGAAGTTATTTTGGTTGTCCGCCGTTTTTCTGAATATCGGTAAATATGGTGAATTACACGAATGCAGAAATGGCGGCAATGCATTACGTATATGGCCTCGCTGATGGTAATGCAACAGAAGCCAGACGCATTTATCAGGAAAAATATCCTAATCGTGCCTTACCAGATAGCCGTACCTTTTCAAATATTCATCGCCGACTTAGGGAAACTGGTAGTTTCAAGAAAGGTACTTCGGAAGGTAGACCTCTAAGCGTCAGAACTCTTGAAATTGAGGAAGCCGTTCTGCAAGAAATCGAAGAACATCCTGAGACGAGTACGAGGAAGATCGCTAGAACTCTGAATATTTGTCATCAAATTGTTTGGCGTATTTTGGTTGATTTTTTGTTATACCCATACCATATTTTACGAGTACAGTCATTACTCCCTAGAGATTTTCCACAGCGTGTGAACTTCTGTCAGAGGTATCTTCAGAGTATTGCACTAAATCCGCAGTTTGAGTCACAAATTTTGTTCACAGACGAAGCAAATTTTTCTCGGAATGCTATTAAAAATTTCCATAACAATCATATGTTGGCAGAAGAAAACCCCCTTACCATAACCGAAACCCATTTTCAACACCAATTTTCGGTTAATGTATGGGCAGGAATTATTGGTGATTATCTAATAGGCCCATTTTTTCTACCAGGACTCCTTGATGGTCGGTCTTATTTACACTTTCTCGAAGAAGAACTAAACGGGTTGCTTGAAGATGTACCAATTGCGTTAAGGAATCGAATATAGTACATGCACGATGGAACCCCTGCTCATTTCAGTGTAATTGTCCGAAACCATTTAAATACAGTTTATCATAATCGTTGGATAGGTCGCGGAGGACCTCAGCAATGGCCAGCAAGATCCCCTGATCTCAACAGTTTAGATTTCTTTTTATGGGGGCACCTTTAAACTCTAGTGCATAAAACTCCCGTTAATACTTTAGAAGATTTAAGAGAGCGAATAGTTGCCTCGTGTGAAACCATTCGAAATACGCCGGGAATATTTCAACGTGTGCGTAATTCCATGCGTAGACGGGCGGAAGCATGCCATTTCCAACAATTTTTATAATCAGGGTTAGTATTGTCAATAATTAATGAATTTGATCCGTTCATTTATACTTACTTTTATAAAATAAAATAAAATTCGTTTTTGTACAAGCTGAAATCCATATTTTTTTGATTCTCATTCATTTTGGAACAAATCAAATCCCTTTATTTGCTTTAAGTCGATGCACAATCATTTCCACACCACATCAGATTTTTGAGAAATTGATCCTGAAGTAAAACGATTTTTATTTTTTCAAGCGAAGTATTTTTTTTTTCAGGAGAAAGCAGTGGCGTAGTATTTTTTTCTCCAAAAATATTCAATGCAAAACCCGTACGCACGCCACTGGTTGAGAAAATGAAAATGTTTGTGCATTAAAAAATGCACCTTGATGCATAGAAGACATGTACCAAATTTTATAAGAATGTCTACAATATTATCTCAGTTATTATTAAAAAACTGATTTTTTTTCAAAACTTCACCCTGTATCTCAAAAGTTAGGACTTTTAGGACATACGTTTATAGAAAGTTTTTTCCTTAAAATAAGTCAAAGAATCACCCCCTCAAATATTAGCATGTCTTTAAGGAACACCCTGTATACGAGCCTGGTCCATCAGGCTTTAAGAGAAGAAAGGTTTGGTGGAACGAGGACAGAGTGAAAAGAACTGTGTCGGTTACAGTGGATGTCGTATCTGATATCCAATTTTAGACTATCTTTTTTTCAAAAATTCACAATGGAAGGTCATCTAAGGCATGTGACTTTCCATTGATATGTATATCGTTTAACATTGTTTAACATTGTTGTTTAACATTGTTTAGAATATAGCAACATTGTTTCCTTCATCTATAGCAGATACAGCTAGAATGCAATGAACCCACGACAAAACCTCATGGACACTCTCATGAATCATCAATGTTTTTAGACTGTCCCACAGCTGTGGTAAAGTAAATATTTTTCATAAAAATTTCGTTGAAAATAAAGATTTTGTTGCCTCCGTGCAGTACGGCACTGCTCTCACGCCTGCATGTGGCATAGACACGGATGCTTTGAACTTTTATATATCGTATTTACTTTGAATACACATTTCCCGCCTGTCAGAAATCATTTTCGAATCTTGTCTTTTATGTGATTCCGCCAAATGTAAATCCGTAATTACCATTTTACATTTCAACTCCAGCGATCTCGCTTTAAATATTTACTCCTCGGATGAACCGAATATGTTTGACGGAGGGAGAACCAGGTCAGAGTAATTAATAGATTTAATTTGATGTTGGGGATTGCTGTTGGATTAATTCACGGTGATTCAAATTTAATCATGATTACAAGTAAGAGGCAGTAGGTATAGAGTTATGGGAAAGGTCTTTCTAGTCTTCGTCTGCTGTTTTTACTTCTTTGTCACGATTTCATTTTCCTCCTCAGTCATCATCGCACTAGAGGATGCAAATTGTGGGATAAGAGTCAACATTCTTGAATGAGTGCAATCTTCGAATTTTCCGGAATAATTATGTGTCCGTAAATCGTGTGATTTCTTCTAAATTTTAGAAGATGAAACGTAACCACTAGTACATGGAAGTTCATTCATAAGAGAACCACTAGGAAATTCATGGGAATCTGTAACCAAATTTACTATCACTGTTGACACTTTGTTTTTAGAGAAAATGCTCTGTTCTATATAATCTTCCACCACAGATGCACACTTCCATTTTCCGTGCATTTTCAAAGTTTCGTACGATGCACTAGCCCCAGCTAAAAGAGTTGCCAAAGTCCTTCTAAAACAATGTCCAGTACATTCATTTGCATTATCCAATTCTAAGCATTGGGCAATATTCATCCCCTGGGCCTAAAGCCCTCGGGTGAATGTTACCCTCCGGGCGTTAAGATCTATATAACGCACTTGGTACATAAATAGGTATTATGGCATATAACTACATACTGACTATCACGAAAGCCATAATATATTGATGAAATTACCACATAATCCACTAGTTGATTGACAAAAATTACTGAAATTATCATAGACAGTAACCTCAACTAGCCTCATTTCAAAAAAAGCTATGCTCTAGTGGAACGCATCAAAAAGTAATAGAATTCCGAGAATGGACATGTATGAAACCTTATTATCCAACTGAAATTCCAGTATTTTCCCTGTGGTCAGCCTTTCTCCGGTTTAATCCGCTAATTCAAGTCCTACAAAGGTGAAACACGTCCTCCCTGTCGAGTCCTGCCCATAAATAAAAATAAATTGGCCGTTCCGCTCCCGGAAACTACATATTAAACGCGAGATTTTCCCCATATTGGTGTTGACGACAGGAAAGGGCAAAAGGTAATACCTCGTGCTAGTTTATATCTTAGGCTATTGTCGTGGTGGCTGTAAATGCTCCCCGAGGTCCGCAATTAATCCACTCGCAATCCCGGAGTGGTTTGCGGTGAAGCCGGTTCGTTTAGTGGTCAGACTCGGCTCGCCCGGACTCCGGATTCCGCAAGATTCCGACGTTCCTACAAACCGTAATTCAGACGTAATTTACTGGCGATAGGGACCGGTTAATACTCTCGATGTAGATTTCTTAATTCGGTCCAGTTTCTCATCTTCGGGGTCGGAGAGATTTATTTCTCGATCTGCACGTTTGCAATATTGGATTTGCGAACTTGATTCAGGGAGAATCAGAGTGGATGAAGGTAGACGCAAATGGGGGGCAAGTTCTATTCTACTTTCAATATTTTCATCACAATTTTATTCATATTCCATCACAATTGAACAGCTTCAACATATTTTTTTACGATTTTGGTTTCCTAATAAGGTATACGTTTGTACAGGAATTTATTCATGCATTTATTTACTTAATTTATGACTATGACGAAACTAACCAAGGTTCTATCTTGGGAATGTTGACGGTACATTTTTGAGTCCAAAAGGCATTCTTGAGTACTTAAAGTGACCATTTTTTACGCTGAAAGCAGTTTCTTTAACTGAATATTCAACATCTCAATCTTGAGGAGTAAATTCTTGGGTTTTACCGAGCTCTTCTAATATTATCACGTATTGGATACGTATCGTCGATAAAATCCTCATTGATTTTTCGATAGTCGACTAACATTCGCTATTTTTAACAGCATCAATATATTTTTTACGTTTTCGGTTTCCTAATAAGTGATACGTTTGTACAGAATAACTGCATTAATTAGTTTTTAATTTTTTTTTTTTTTTATTTTTGTTTAATTATTCATTCAATCACTAATTCTATGATTGTGAGGGAACTGAGCGAGGTCTAGATACTTGTCTGTCTTGGGGATGTTGAAGGTGCATTTTTGAGTCCAAAAGGTATTCTTGAGTACTCAAAATGACCGTTTTCTACAATTGAAGCAGTTTCTTCAACTGAACACTCAATCATTTCAATTTTAGATTGAAGATTGAGAGTAGTAAAATATTGGGTTCCACCGAGCTTGTCCAATATTATCAATGATAATAGGTATCGGATAACAATCATCGATCGACTTCTCATTGATTTTTGGATAGTTGACCACCATTTGTCATTATTAACAACATCAACATATTTTTCACGTTTGTAGTTTCCTATTAAGTGACACGCTTGGACAGGATAATTTCATTTATCAGTTCAGGACGAGTCTTTGTATTATTCCAGAAATGTATTCATTTATTCATCAATTTATTCACTTATACCATGACTGCGACGATACTAACCAAGGTCCAGACACTTGTCCGCCTTGGGAATGTTGACGGTTCATTTTTGAGTCCAAAGGGCATTCTTGAGTACTCAAAAAGATCATTTTCCGCGATGGAATCAGTTTCTTCTACTGAGAACTCAACCACCTCAATTTTATAAAATCCATTCGCAAGATCGAGACTGGTGAAATATTGGGCTCTACCCAACACGTCCAATATATCACTGACATTTGGTATCGGATACCTATCATCGATAGAATTCTCGATAGTCGACCACCATTACTAGATTATTATGCAATTTGAATAAATCTCTATTATTACAAGTCGCATAATGATCTCGTTACATTAATAACAATAATCAACTAGTCATTTATTCTTACAAAATTTTATCTGTTCAATATTTCTCACGCAATTAAAATAGAGAGAAACTAAACCACTTGAATTTTTTCTGTAATTCGAGTAAGGAATTATCCGACTGATTCAAATCAAAGAAATCATCGAAATATGATGCAATAATAATTTAAAGAGAAGGTTACTTTTCTCTCTCCGTTCCAACTCAATACAAAAAGTTATTTATCTGCCAATTTGTCACTTTAGGGCACGACCACTTCTAGAAACACATTTTACGACAGTGAAAAACCCATTACTCACCCAAATGAAAATCCACCGGCTCGATCCGAACAAAATCTCTCAATTTTTCACTTTAATTAAAACGCCACTTGAGCAGGCAATACCTCTTCTCACTTGTCAGGGCTGAATAAATCTTCGGCCAACCCCGAAGATGAGAAACTCAGCCGAATTAAGAAATCCGCATCAGGAGAATTAAGGAGTCCCGTTACGTAGTAAATTACATCTGAAATATGGTCTGGTGGAAATCACAAAAATGTAACTAAAACAAAAATGTTCCAGCTCATTTTCAAGAGTAGATATTAAACTGCAACAAAAATGAAATTTACGTTATCCGCAGTCTTTCACGAGACTCTCGAAATTCGAGATTTCTCGTCTCGTCTCGTCTCGATTTCGAGACGAGATCTAGATGAGACTAATGAGTTTTTTCTAGAACGAGATTGAGAAAGCAATGAAAAACTATGATATGAAATAATTTTATGTAATTTTAAACATAAGAACAAACCAAAAAAAATACACAGATAAAAAAACAAATAAAAAGATCAAAGATAAAAATAAATATTTTCATATTCTTAAAGAACTTAAACGTCTTAAACTATTAAAAACTTTTAAACACGAATAACACGAAAATTTTATTCGACCACTCAAAAATTAACAAAATATCTCGATCCAGCGGTCAATGTTGCCAGGTCGAAACACAATGGAGAAACGAAAATGAGATCAATGATTATCATTATATTTTTATTAGATTTGAACAATAATTTTGAAAGTACAATGCTATTTTATACTTTTTGCAATAATCAAGAGATAATTATTATTACTTTAAAAATTGATAGAACACTATTCGGTCAGTCTGGCCATTCAGGGTAAAGAAATTCCATAAAGGGAAAGAGCCATATATTCAACTTTATTTCTATTGTATTCTTTAAATTTGTTAGTCAAAGCTTATTACTATATTACATCTGAGGATATTCTTATGGCAGACTTATGGCACCATTTTTGCATAAATTTCACTATGCAGTACTGCGACCCCTACTATTGAGATAAAATAATTCAATAAATTATAATATCGATAATTTTTTTTCTTCAACAGACGACTGTTTCGATTATAAAAAATTAGTTTGTTGCTGGTGCTGGTACATTCTTCTCTTCGCGAACGAAGAAACCATTTTAAACTTTCACCTTTCGTAACTAGGTTAATTTTAAATGTATTTTAATTAATTAATTTTAATTTTTAAGAACAATATTGTTAATTTTTGTGATGAGACGCGGTGCTTATTTTGTTATACGTGGCTTTCAGTTCGTAGCATATAGCCTCTGTATTTTTTTTAAGAAAAAATTTAATAACCTATATTTTGGTGTAGCCTTGGCCTTGTGTTATACGTTATAATTTTTTAATAACATTCAGTTTTTGTTTTTGAGACTTGAAATTTCGAGAGTCTCGAATCGAGATCGAGAAATTGTCTTCGAGAAAACATCGAGACGAGAGTTTGTTTATCTCGTTTCGATGATCGATTTATTTATACAATTGAACATATACCTCCAGAATTCAAATATGTTACTTTAAACATAATGATACTTAAACAAAATGCAAGACCCTGACTGATTGAATCTTTTCAAACCACCTAGCAAACTGAGAATATAAATTGAATTTGAATTTACATTAGAAGGACTAGGTCGAAGCAATGGAAGCTCCGACTGTCTTTTACTTTACGAACCTAACTCTCTTATCCACACACAAAATTTCGACTGACTCATTCAAACATGAACTTACTTACTTATTCGAACAAAAACTATCTACTCACTTTCAGGATCACTCAGCAAAGACCACTACGGGTTCAATCACCTAGAACTATTGACTCCAATTGGCCGAACATATCTTGTAATTTTTAAGCGAATTGCCTTCATTGCGTCAGAATAAGTGAAGAAACTATGGCTGTGTCAAATATTAATTTTTCAATTGATATATTGTATCTGGGTGATCGTCTCATAACAAAACAAGTTTCACCTGTGAATATTTCAGAAAAACTCTTTATGCCAGATGATTTCAGCGATATGATCGCTCGCTATTACCCAATAATTTCCCGAGGAGTATTTCATGATTTTCCGCACGTACTCCAGCACTGACAAGAGGCAAAGCCTTGAAATATGTCATGTCTGAATGTGGTGGGTTATCCCTAGCCAAATGAAGGATAATTGTTTAATTGAAAAATAATATCTCACAATTGGCTCTTTTTGGAAGAACGTTGCACAAATATCTGTCAGAAAGTAGTTGTTTTCTTTCAGATGGTTGCCTCGTGTTTTCTACTTGGTGGAAATATTTGAAGAGGAGTGTAATCCGACGTGCACTGTCGATTTCATTCCTTTTATTATCACCTGTGGATCTGTTCCGTATCAAAAGCACTATCAGAATTAGAAGAATAACCTCTGGTTTCCACTCTCCGTCGAACTTAAAGCAGAGAGCAAGCGACCCGTCCAATCAATCAAGGCGCTGCCGACTGCTGTCAATTCGCGAAGTTAATACTGTTCCAGTCGGAGTCTGGCAGGGATAGATTCTTTATCAATTTAATCTCGATTATCAAGAGGCGCACCGCCGTTGTCTCGAGAAGTCGGATGATAAACGACGTACTCACAGTAATTGCCTCCTAAGTTATGGCTCATGGCGTCTATGAAATATGGAATCGCTCCGCACGCAATTACTGAGGGGTTATTTATCTTTGAGAAAGACATCGAGAGGCTCCAGCCCCCGTCAGGGCCGGATCAACTCTATAACGCAACGGGAAACTGTCCGGGAGCGAAACTCTGAAAGGGAATGGAAGAATCACATCATGCGTGATATTTTCAGGAAAGACTTTCAGGTCAGATATCGTTAGCAGAATGTAAATATCTTCACTGGGCCTGTACACAGAGCTCAGTCCATTCCAAAACATGCATATGTACAATAAACTACAAGACAAATCACCAGAGCTCAGCAGAGCACATCTCAGAGTTATAGTAGGTTTGCACGTGTCACTGCATACTCAGATATTCTTAAAATTGGCTCTGGAGGAGATGTGGAGTATCAACGGCTTCTTTAGTACTTGCTAGCATCAGGAAGTTATCGAGTCTCCTGTCCTCGCAGTGCATTCATGGCATTACTGCTGCTATCAGCCTCTTTGTCGATTGCCTCGTTCATTTGCCTGCCAAACACTAGATATTTCAACTCTCGTCCTTTTTTATTGCCGTTCAGGTATCCTTCATGTTCGTTATGCAGTTCATCTCATTCCTCTTCCAGCAGGTCGATTAGAGGAGTGTCAGTACCCACCTGGACGGCTTTGGTCGATACTATTTAGCTTGCTCTCGCCTTCTCAGTAGCATCCATTGTTGCATCGCCCCTATTATCATCAGTCTACCTTCAGAGCAGAGCTGTCCCAAAGCACTGTGCCTATTGCTCGTGAAAGTGCTTAAAGCATTTTAGTGCTCGTAAGCACTGTGCTACTCTTTTTTTGTAACAGTAACAAGGTGATGGTTTGAACAAAAATAATTTGATATTATTTTTTTCTTACTGAACTTTCTCAAATGGAAACACTTAATTTTGCTTCACCACACTAGATTACTCAGTGCCACACACAATAAATAATAAATCCACCAAAAGTATAACAACATTCTTTTTCATTTCAACCAAATTATTTATTAGAGTTGATCAATATAAAAAATTGATTAAAGAAAATAAAAATCCGACTGCGGTTTAAAGTAAAATACAAAAAACAAGTATTATAATAATCTTTTCATAAAGAAAAATTGGAAGTAGCCCAGACCCATTCTATTTCTATAGATTTTTTTAAGCAAATATCTCCCGGCTGCTTGCTTCACTCTGCCAAACGTGACGATCTGCCTACTCTGAAGTTATAGACCGTCAGATAATGACAGATTTTGCTGGCCTATTTTTTTTTCTGGGATTTTAACCACTCAGAATTATGTCAGTGTTGAGCAGAAAAAACAAAATTAAAAAAATCTAACACCTATGAATATGAACATTTCATTTTCTCGATCTGACTAGTTCGGCCCGTCTAGCGTCTACCGATGGTTATCAAAATCACATTCCTATTTCATTCTTACGGCAGCACGCTCTGACATGAATGAAATATAATATACAATGGTGCTTTCTATCCAAAAACTACCGAATTAAGAAATCAGTGAAAATTTTGGTAAGGTAGGACATATTTCGTGCCGCTTCATATTCCATTTTGGCTATTTGCCGCCCATTTCGGAAATCAAATTAATCTCCCAAACGACATTGTCTGGATATTCCCTCTCAGTTGGAAGTTGCACTGTTTCACTTTCGCATCTTCCGCTCCACCAGTCTTTTGAAATTATAGCAGCGGATCACCCGTACAATCTTTAGAATTATGACCCACTTTTCCACAGCTAGTTCATATTATCTTTAAATGTTTCTAAGAAAATTGAAAGAAAGGAACCTGTTTCGAAAACAGGTTTAGTTGGAAATGAAAAATAAAATGGAAAATGTAAAATGACCTGGGTATTTACTTTTGAGGCTTCCACTAGATATTTTTATAGTTCTGGAATTATTTTGAAAAAACGAAAAACCGAAATATTGACAATGCCATGACAATAACAATATATAACGTAGATATCGGTGAAAGTTATGAAGATTCCTCAATTCACTCCTTTGAAAACGGAATAGGAAATGATGAAATATCATGAAAAAAATATTACTGAAGGCATTTTTTTATTTTCCTCCGGAAAGCCTCAGAATATGGAAAACTGAAAGGGAAATCAAAAAATAACAATAACATTAACAATTTGAATGGCGAATATTGTTCCTTATATTTCGTGATGTGGACAAAGTACAGTTTTGATGGATACGAATATGAATCTTTCAATGGGTATCCCGACAGCGTGTATATCGGCCCAGGCCGCCGAAAGAGCTGAGTTCGGCCCTGGGCCCATGTAAGTCTGAGCGGCCGCCGCTCTTCCTCATTCATTGCCTCTTTATCGCGCGCGGACCGGGGGCGGCGCTGATAAACGATCTCGCGAGCAACGAGCTGCTGGACAATGCGGAATTTGTTTGGAGGAGTTTATCATATAACCATCCAAAGCTTGCACCTGATAACACCGGGTGAGCTTTGATTTATCGTCGTGATTTACGGCCTCCGCAGGCGGGCCTCAAGAGCTAATATTTTCTCGGCCATTTATTATTAATAAGATTCGGGGGGGCTCGATGTTCACGGTGAAAATGACTCATCAGCTACCTCGGTGTAACTGTTTCCACAAAATATTCAATTCCTGTACGATGTAGATAATTTTTTTTTAATAATTTTTTTGATGGTACCCTATGATGACCCTAAGACATTCCTTTGGAACAATGGAATACAATGCTCTGGCAACAGGATCGAGCCACATTTCATGTTGCAGGTATTGTTGAGAGACATCTTGATCAACTTTTTCTCAACATATATTTTGAGGGGGTTATTTTAGACACTTGGTTTATCAAATACAATATAGAGACTAACCCAGCACTTTCCACATCTCTGGGAAATCAGCACTACTTGACAAGTCATTATACACCGCTAAGGCATATTCTGGTTTCTTTGTGCTCACTAGTTCGATTATTTCTGGCGGAATTTGGCTAGGTCTATTGGCCTTGTTGTTCTTGAGCATTTGGCAAAGTAACTACAGTAGCAGTCAGCAGTCAATAACTACAGTCAGCTACAGCTTAAGTGGATACTCGATGACTATGTAGTAGCCATCCTCTCTAATATTACGGTGGAAGTTCTTGCAAAGAATATTTCAGTTAGTTTTCTTTGCTCTCTTCATGTCACTTCTTATGCACTTGTTCCAGAGGTCGGCAATTTTTCAATGCGACAAATAGATTATTTGTTCTCTTATGGTTGATCTTCTCAACTCAACCCTAAAAAATATTACGCTATTGTGCAATGTAACATATACGCCCGGTATTTGTCGAAACGAAAAGCAGGCATCCAAATTTTTTTTTCACTTTGTATTTCTTAGAACTAATAATACATTTATTGTCGACACAGTATATCATCGGCGACATATTCAACAACGTCGAATGAATTTGCTGACCAATAATTTGACGAACATTTGCTTACAAGGCATTGCCCGATGTCGGTCATGTTTCTGTTGAGATTTGTGTTAACTTGTTAAGAGTTCAAGTGTTTCACGAAATGGTTTCTCCGAAAATGATGTGTTTTAGAGGTGGCGGTGATAAATCCCCCAGTCCACAACCCTTCGAAGAACCGCAGGATTTGGTTACCATCGATCTGAATCTTTCCAAGAAGACTAAAGAAGGTGAGTCAATGACCTCGAACTGAAAACAAAGTCGTGACCCGCCCAGAAAAAACTGACCACCCTGTGAAAATTGCATTATTTTTATTTCGTTTAACTCACAAAATAGTATAATTTTGCTCATAAAATCACCCATTTATATATTACCAAGACAAAACAAATTTACGATGCATTCATTTTAATTTGTCCCACTTTTAAAAGATTGTGAAATGATTATTTTTTGAGCTGAAAGGTCGAATTAAAGAAGAGTAGTGTAGTGTTTATTGTTAAGTTTCATGCTGTGCAGTCAGAAATTTTATAAATTGTCAAATGTCAAAATTATTGATACTTCCTTTTTTCAAACGGTACACCCTGTATATCATTACATATTTGAACATTGTTTTTCTTTAAGATAACGTAAATATGCCACACTTTCCCTTTCTTTTTATTATTTTAGCGCAAATTGGTTAAATATGGTTAAAATTCTGATTCTAAGAGCAACAAATTTATTGAAAAATAAAATAAATCCAATTTACAAAAAACAAACAATTTGAAACAGTTTAAAAAAAATTTACACCCATAACTGCTGCTCTACTTGATTTCCTTCATTTTCAATGCACGTAGTATATACTTTTTCTGTGTTCTGTAATTTTTAACATTCCTTATTCTTCATTGAATCGTCAAAACAATAGCATGGCGTAGAATAGACAATATTTTTCTAGTGACTCAATGAGAAAAAATCACACGGCCTTAGATCGGAACTATCAGGACTAATAGTACTCGATTTTCCAATCCACTGTGGATATTTTCTATGCAAGAACCTTTCAACAGGGATATATCCTTTTATACTTAGCAAGAGGTTAATCGTCAATACCTTCTTCAAATTCTGCTTTCAGAAAATGTCAATAAACCATAAAAAAATCATCATGCGTTTTGCAATAAGTCACAAGTTTTGAACCTTTTTAATCATTTTGGAATACACACTTGTCAAGCTATGACAGTACAATACATTTGCAGAATTGAGTAGAATGTCAGAAGATGGAAAAGAGTGAGTGAGCTGAAAGTTTGCAGCTTATAAACGAATATGATAGTTTTGTAGACAGTTGATATGTCCGTTATTCATTGTTAATAATAATGGCCCAAGAATGGATTGCTGTGGGACTCCACATACTGACGTAATCGTTTCAAGTGGCCACCTGAACGAACTCTTTGTTTCTAGTGAACTGGATATATTTGCGTCAGTTTTTTTTTGGCTATAAAGCAGTGGATTCTGTTTATCAAACATAATGAGACAAAACCCGATATTCTTGTAGAAGTCACTTGTTACAGCCATCGGTGAATTTACTGTACTTACTACATTATGAATGCATCGACATTCATTTATTTTCATTCGCAACTGTTGTTTCACCTGTCCACATTTTACAATTCATCAGGAACATCATGAACATACTTCCATTCAAAAAATGGAGTTTACAATTTTTCCACATCTCGTCTTGGCTTTCCCAAATTCATTGTATATCGTGTATATCATGTCTGCTTTTCAATTTCAGTGTCAACCTCTGCTACGAAGAAACCCAAATACAAGGACAACGTTTCAAAGATCCTACTGTATATGTTCCTTGTGAATATATTAGTTCTTTTTATATTTGGAATTTTGGTGTACCTCGATGAAGGTAAGATTCTGGCGTCATAATCAAATTCTTGATGATAGGACATGTCATTGTACTCCAAGGGTGGAAATAAATTTTTTGTTAAAAAAAAATTAATATGTTCTCAACAATTCACATAATCGTATCATTCACATCTTTGTGATGGTTTGAAGGAATCTATAAAGCTATCTAGTGAGATCTTACAAAAATATAATAAACCTACAAAGGCTACAACAATATGATAAGAGTTTTTGTTGGGTATTCAAGGTTTTCAATGGAATTAAACAGAATCACCTCTGGACCAAAAAATCCTCTTAAATGCAGGAAAATGTCTCCTATAAAATCTCTTTGGTGGACTGTAAAAAAACTTACGTTGGTCAGACCAAAATTTTCTTCATAACACTTCTCAAAGAACATACGGACGAACATGAAAAATAAATTGACATCAAGGAGATTCATTTTTTAATTTCAACTCAAAAGTAAGTATCATACAAACAAAAATAAAATTCTGTTTACTTCAGGAAAGACCTGGAAAACTTGAACAGAGCTTGTTTCAGTATGACGTAGAGGAATTAATAACTGATATTTAATGTTTTAATAATATTGATGTTTTTTGTCTTTATTGCTTTTTCATGAGTACCTACATTTAATTTGAATTTCAACGTGTCTGATATGTTTTCTTGTTTCAAATCCAAAACAGGAAATCCTTCTGGAGTGTACAGTTGTTGAATAAATCGTGACTCAGACCTAATAATTATGGTAATTTTCAAATTAATTCAGATGAAAAACTCAATCTTATGTGAATAAAAAAGGTCATTTTTATATAGATGTACAGATTTGTTGATTACCTAATCATGATTTACTCATTGTTTCTGGAAAAGATATAGTAGCAAATTTTCTGTTTTTTCTGTTGATAAATTCAAATCATTTTCTTTCTGTCATTTACGTGCATTGTAAGATGTCAGATTCATTCGACGTAACGTTGACTTTCGAAAAATGCAGTATGTTTAATTCAAAACCTCAAAACCCATAAAAAAAATTACAGTATATTGAACTTTCAGAAACATATCTGTTCAAAACCAAACCTATAACTACAGATCCACAAGACAGAGACTTAGAAAAAATCAGGAGTGAAATAATAATAAAAGACATTGAGGACCCTTTAGAGTACCTGGTACTGAAATGCTTGGAAACAGGAACTATCGGGGACTGTTGCAACTTTTTTTCCAATGCCGAAACAAACGATGACTTCCTACAATTATGCCAGATTAACAATATGTCGCCAATGAAAGACTATAGGAAGAAGAGAGGAACAAACGAAAAAAATCAAAAAAGATACGTGGACGATTTCAAGGAAGGAGCTCAATACGAGGAATTTCCTGAATTATATCCAGATTATTACGATTTCAACAATAAATACAACAATTTTGATGCCAAAACAAATTATGGAGAAACTGATTATCAGTTCCTTCCACCAAATCACGAATCTATGGCAGGAAACTTCGGAAGAGGAGAGACCCATGAAGCATCCTACAGCTTTCCTGAAAATAACCTAGTTCCTTTCCAGGAAGTATATTCTCGAACTCCTTTCCTACCACCTTCTTATGAAGGGGAAACCTATCAGCCAATTATTCCTGAGTCAGAGTATCATGTAAATAACAACGTCTTTCCAGCAAAAGAAAAATCGACTAGCTTTACTGAAACTTACAGCAAGCTGAGATCTGGTTTTAATGCCTTGAATCCCAACCAGGATGAAATCAAGTATAAAAAACACCTAAGTACTACAAATACTGATTCAAAATCAACTGCAAAATCTCCAGATGAAGAGTTTGCCAACCACAAAATGCAAACCACAACAGAGGACAGTCCATACCGAGTAGCCTTGAATTTAGAATACTTCCACACTGGAGGTACTGACGAAAAATTTAACACAATTGTATCTGTAGCTGCAACTGAGAGTACAAATAGAAACGGCCCTGAAGAAGTCAATACAAGTTCCAGTAAAAAAACAAGTAATGTAACCACCATTGATCCAAAATATGTGGATTCTGAAACATATGAGAGTGGAAAACAATCCACTGAATTTGAAGAACATATCAGAGGCGGAAGTGAGAGTAAAACTGATGACACTATTGCAGAAATTGGTTTTGGATATGGAAATGTCGTAAGTTCTTTGACTGTTACTGAATCTACGACTACCAAAAAACAAACGGAAATTAGTGCCACTGGATCTGAAGCAGCTCAGCTGGACTCGGCAAAGCACAGAACAGCCTCAGAGGGGGAGGAGTCTCGCCCTAAACTGAAAAGTGGGTCACCATCCACCCAGGAGCTCAGAAACAACCAACAGCCGTTCTATAACCCCTGTTTCTACCCATACGCTAATCCATATTACCCACAGAATAAATCGCCGGAAAATAACCAAGTTATGAAGATAGTCCCAGCCAACGATCCGAAGTCATCTCAATATATAATAAACCCACCACTGTATTCCTACCTACAACCTCCACTAGTGCCACCTGTGCAATACTCTACGAACTATTGGCCACCACAAGTCCTGCAGACTCAGAACGTTCCAAACTACTGGCCACAACACGTCCAGCAGGTTCAGAACTTGCCGAACTACTGGCCACAGCATGCCCAACAGGCTCAGAATGTGCCGAACTATTGGCCGCAACAGGTTCAGCAAGGACAGCATGATCAGGTTCAAGTGAGCGGCGCGGGAGGGCAGTATTACATCTGCAATCCTATACCTTCGGCTGGCAATAACATCGCAGCTCTACCTGGGGCAGAAGTGAGGAGGGAGGCTTCCAATCTGCAAGATTTGTTGCAGAATGTTACGATTGGAGCTGTGGAAAAGCATCAGGCGAGGTGAGTGGAAAGAGTTTTATTTAGTGAACTGATGTTACAGTTGGTATTATTCAGTTGGCTAGATGATGAATAGTTGTGAAGTGTGTCAACAAAAACTATTTCAATGATTTTACATGATGTAGCTATGAAATCACAAAATTAAGATGGAGTTCATATCTGAGGATCGATTTGAGTGAATTATTTCTAGGGCTGCTTTCAATATGACTGGTGTAAACACATTTCTGATATATTTTATTAAAGTTAGTGTCGATTTTAGTTTTGAATAGGAACATTTATTCTAGTTTCTTGATACTCTATACTCTTTGATGAAATTTTCAACTAGATATCGGTTGAACATAGATCAATTCTTTTTACTTTTGAATCGAACGGAAAAAATCACTCAAAAATCGTCCCAAAAACGAAAAATGCGAAATCACTAAATATTTGTACTATATCTTTATGCAAAATTTCATTTGTATTCCAAAAATCTGGGACTTTTATATGCGCAAATACAAAGTTTGACATAAAAGATGAATAAAGCTGCGAAAATTCCCTAGTATGACTGAATTTCCGAAAAAAAAATTTTTCGTTATTCAAAGATTGCAATTTCGTCTCGAATTTTTCTCAACGAGCTGAATCCGAATCATAACACAGATACAATGGAGAATTGACAAAATTTCGGAAGATTTTCCTGGCGAAAAACCTTTTCAACTCCAAATGAACTCTTCAACTCGAGAACGGTTCAAGATAGAGAAATTCTGCAAACGCCAATCGAATCGATTCGTATAAAAAATAAATAAAATGTCAAAAATTGCATAAATAATAAAATTTTCAAAAAATCCATTTTTTTTATTATTTACTTTCTTCGAATTTATCTCAACGAGCTAATTCCAAATCACTCCATAGAAATAAATTTTGATGAAGAATTGACAAAATTTCGGAAGATTTTTCTGACGAAAGATTTTCTCAACTCAAATTGACTCTTCAACTCGATAACGGTTCAAGATGGTGCAATTCTGCAAACGCCAATCGATTCAGAACTATGAAATAAGTAAAATTTGTGAATATCAATCAATATCAAGTCAAGTATCGCAATATTCGACATATTTTTTTTTATTTTTAATTTTTCAAAAAATCACCAGGGGAATGTATTTCGACGAGCTAATTTCGACTTATAAAAAATATGGGCTAGAAACGATCACAGAAGTTTTTTTATTTTGTTCCCACTAAAGATGATCATCCAAATGCATTTTTATACTTGTCCTCCATCCACACCACGTAATTTTTCATCATAAAAGTTGAAATACTTTCAGTCCAATCATATGAGGGGGATTACATTTAACATTAATTCTTCACAAAAATAATGAACTTGCCGGACACCATGATATCCACCATAAAATCAGTATATGTTTATGGTTAACACACTCAAAGTCCCTTTAGTCTGAAATGAGATCCACAAATTGAATGGGGTGAAATAAAGTAGCCTTTATATAGGGGCTTATTAACAATTTTTCATGACAATTGATAATAATTATTAGTGTCAGTGTAATAATGGAAAACATTTAATTGGTAACATCATAAAAACATTATTAAATAATGAAATTTGAAAAATATGTTGTTCTATGGAATATTTTCTGTATCTAGATCTGTATAAACACCAATCCATCTCTAGGACGATTCAGATACATGCGTACCGATGCAAGATTATTGAAGCACGTGCGATTCACACGCATAGGCATTACAGACATGCATCTTTCATGCAGGGTGGGCACGCTTGTATCTGAATCGGCCTCATCACGTAAAAAATATTTCGAAATTTCAGCAACAAAACAAGAGCTGCCCCCATAATCTGCCCCGTAGGACAAAAAGCCTGTACAGATGGAAGTAAGTGCATAACAAACCATCTTGTATGTGACAACGAGGCGAACTGTGATGATGGAAGCGATGAAATGTTCTGTACCTGCAAACAGCGAGTTGGAAAGTTGAGGAATTGCGATGGATACTTTGACTGCCCTGATGGGGAAGACGAATTGGGATGTTTCGGTAAATCATCAACTCTCATTATTATTATTTATTGAATTATGCATTCGATATCTGAATTTCTCGTTTCGTTCCTTGACTTGGTTTTCTAGGTGTTTCAACCTTCCAAAATCTAAAAAAAAAAAAAAGAAAATCTAGAGAATTTATAGAAGTATACAAGGTGTTTCAAATTAAGTCGGCACCATTG
The DNA here is from genome assembly GCA_958502065.1 of Chrysolina americana. NCBI lineage: Eukaryota > Metazoa > Arthropoda > Insecta > Coleoptera > Chrysomelidae > Chrysolina > Chrysolina americana. The sequence goes on from OY293417.1 coordinate 2,895,320, forward strand.
CCATCTCCGTTATTATTGGTGATACGAATTCGGTTAAATGGGCAAACTAGTAGCATTTTTTATGGCCTTCTCGATACCGAATACAAACAAAATCTGACAGTCGCGTTTTCAGAATATTCCTTAAAATGATATTTCTTTCAATGGATCACCCTATATTTTTTCATGCATATATACTGGAACAGAAATGTTAGATTTGAGACAGCTTTACTCCATTCAAGTACTCATCATGCAACACCTGAACAAAACCCAGCTGAATGTATTAACCCACTCGTATTCTACCAGACAAAAACAAAAATATGTCACCCCATTTATGAAAAAGGCAATGGGCCAAAAAAGCTACCATTATATTGCTCCAAAGCTATACAACTTCCTACCTGACCAATTGAAGACTGAAACTTCCAGCTTGATATTCAAAAAACAGTTAAAAAAATTTGTGAAAGAGATTGAAAGAAAAGAAATTCACAGAATAATTGAAGGGTAAAAAAAATCATCATGCAATGGAAATAAGTATGTACCAAAAACAAAATAAGAGAATTGAAAAAAAAAAAAAAAATTTTATCCTTTTATTTTAATTTACATTTTATTACATTTACATTGCTATCATTACCACTAACATTATTTTAACTAGCTGTAAGATATTATAACTCGTTCTTTGTACATAAATGATATATTTGTTATATGTCTTATACTAATTGTTATATGTTTACCAAAATATTCACCCACACACAGGGCTTGCCCTCAGTGGTATAACAATTTATTCATCTACTATAGTTTATGTATTTTATTGTATTGCCGTAACGATGAATAAATATTATTATTATTATTATTTCGATACGTAATAACATTCTCAAGAACAAAGCACATATCACCTTTCTTCCTAAAGGGGAAAATGAGCGACTTATGTGGGAATATTTATTTCTTTCACTAGTACAAAAAATTTCTTTGTTTTTGCGAATAAAACCTCATGATTGTCCAAACACCTCATTTTGGTACTTATACGAATGAAAATAGTTTGTTACTAATAACAAAATAAGGCAGTCAAAAGAAAAAATTGCGCTCTTCCATCTTAAAGCCATTCCGCTAGCCGCATTTGTTTTGTGAATCAAAATATGTCTGCTGTAATGATAACTTTGGAGCCGTTTTTGTACAGAACAGAAAATATTGGAGGGTCATATGAATGTGGTTTGAAAAAATGTGTTTGATCCGATAAGACATAATTATTTCGAGCAATCAAGTTACCTTGAAACTTTGTTGAAATACTATTTGTCAAATATTCTCAAGTATATCATGACAATGTAATAAATTATTGTAACTGTCAACTACTGTTCGAATATTTTTCGAAATGCCGTTTTCCCATCAAGAAAAATGTGATATTTTAGAATCCTACTTGGTTTGCCACAAAAATAGCGTAAGAGCACTCCAACACTACAGCAATTCGTTCCCCGATCGTGAATTACCTAATCGGCGTTTTTTGCTGTGCTTCATCGTCGATTCAGGACCAATGAAAAAGTTTTTGAGAAAAGGAGGACTAAAAAACGTTTTGTAATATCTGAACATACAGAAATTGACCTTTTTTCCTACTTTGAGGTATATCCAAATAACTCCATTAGAGATTTATCTAGAGCAATAGCTGTTCCACTGTCTGGTATTCAACGAATTCTGAAGAAACGTAAGATTTCTCCTTATGAGTTGAGACCATTGCAAATACTAGAACCTGGTGATCCTGAGAGACGATTGGGGTTTTGTCGGTGGTTTATGAATATATGCAGACAAGATCCAAACTTCTATAGAAATATTATATGGAGCGATGAGGCAAATTTTTCAAATCGTGGGATGTATATTTTCATTATTGAAGTAGACATAATCCATTTCTAGTCCATCCCTACAATCCGCAAAGACGATCTAGTATTACTGTTTGGTGAGGTCTAGTTAGAGGCAGAATTATCGGTCCATTTTTCTACCATGGTTCTTTGAACGGACCCGTTACATTAATTTATTAACAAGAGTATTGGAAGAGTTTTTCGATGATCTCGATCTGGAGGCTCATCAGATGATCTATTTTCAGCAGGATGGAGCACTAGCACATAATGTCTGTAGCGTAAAAAGAATGCTGCGAGGCTGTTTTGGAAACAGATGGATTGCTACAAATGGTCCTGTTAAGTGGCCCCTCGTTCACAAGACATGATACCTCTAGAGTTTTATTTTTGGGGGACTGAAAAATTATATTGAAACTATAATTAATAGAATTGATGGCCGAACTATGTTGAATGCCTTACGTAGTGTCAATAGAAGGACCCAAATATGTGTTCAATAAGAAGGCGGTGTTTTTAAACATTTACTTGATATTTTATAGCGCTTTATCAAATCCGTTTGCTATAAATGTTTCCTATTGATAAATCTGTCTTATTTTCACCTTTACGAAAAAAAGTCGAATAAGATTTGTTGTTGAGAATGTTATTACGAATCGAAATGCATGAAAAAATATAGGGTGTTCCATTGAAAGAAATATCATTTTATGAAATATTCTGAAAACGTGACTTTAATTTTTTTTGTTTTCGGCATCGATGAGGCCATTAAAAATGCTACTAGATTGCCAATTTAACCGAATTCGTAACTTCAATAATAACAGAGTTGACAATGGTGCCGACTTAATTTGGAACACCCTGTAGAAGGATAAGTACATCAATGTGTCCCGTTTACAAGACTGTTGGGTTAAAAAAACTTCACCAAATTTTGTCCGTAATGTATCGTATTCTGAATTTTCCTCTCTAGAAAAAATGAGTTCAAATTGAGTAAATATACTTTGCTGTTTGAAAATCGTTCAAGTTTCGGGAACTATAACTCTCTCTGTTATCAGAACTCACTGAAAAACTCTAAATATTATTCAAAAAAATTAAGGTTTGGAACTTTTGTTGTGAATAAAATTCAGGAAATGGACACTCAGGTTTTTGGTAAACTTGAAAACAAAAGGAAAGAACTTACCTGTAGGTACTACAAATACATTTTCTTCTCAAAATTCACAATCGTCTTGTCGATAGAGTCCCCTTCATACAGAATAATGCGAAAACTTTGGAATATTTGGGAAAGTTACTACTGACCAACGGTTTTAGTAACGGAACTAACTAAAATTTGGAATGCATTATTTCTATCCTTACTCAATTCAATATTGGTTAGTGGATTTAAATTTCGAAAATTTAAGCTATATTTTTGAATATTATAAGGCGGCTTTGAAAAAATCTACTTGTGTTATTATACAACTATGTTGCCAGCCACAACTTTTAACACAGTTTGCAATCTATTGCTATTCGTCCCTATTTTATATTATCAATGCCAAATTGACTGACCTACTTATCCTATTACAGGTTGCGCCCAAGACGAATTCAGCTGCGACGATTGGTCAAGATTTCGGCGCAGCTCCTGCATTCCCATAACACAACGCTGCGACAACATCAGGCAATGCGAAATCACCGGAAAAGACGAAGAAGACTGCTCTGCTTTGGCGGATAATGTGGGCAATCAGCCTCAATACAAGATTTCGAACGCTGTGGGATTTCTGCATAGGAATCACAAAGGAAAATGGTACCCCACGTGCTTTGGGACAGAATTATGGGCGCTGGAGATTTGCAAAACTGAGTCTGGTCCAAGTTCACTGTAAGTTTTGATTTTCCCGTATTAGTAAAATGTTTCATGTCATGAAGAGAAAAATCCAGGAGTAACCTTGAGTCGTGAAACCAGATTCGTGTAGGTTTACTAGCAGGTCGTCGACAACCAGTGACCACAGCAAAGCCCTTGGGGGCAACTTTTTTCTGCTATCATCCTGACTGTCTCTCCCCCAAGGCTCACAACAATGATTCTGCTTTTCAGCGTTGATTGTGTCCATCTGATCAGTGATACGTTAATATGCCTTTCCTCCAATTATATGGTTATGGAAGCATGTGAGGTGTTGTCGAAAGCAACTTCTATGTCAATGAAGGCGCAAAGATCTATTTCTTCTGCCACATGTCTTTTAAATGCTTTCAATTAGGCATTGTAGAGCATTGATCGTGGATGTTCTTTTTAACAGGCGACTATTCCATTTCATTTTAGTAACCCTAGATCCCACATGATGCTCACAACCAACAACTACGAAGGACTCTTCATCAACATCCTTCCAAACAGTGACGTAAGCCTGGTTAAAACCTGTATCCAGGACAGAGCCGCCTTCGTTGAGTGCCCTCCCATGTACTGCGGACTGAGAATGACCATGAAAAATCCTTACCGCCCCCAGGAAGTCGATACGAGTGCAGAAAACCTCATCAGCGACCTGGAGAGAACAGTACGTCTACCCTATGGAGATGACGACGATCAGGGCGATGGAAAATTGGATAAAGAGGTTCACTCAGCATATGAAGAGGATAAAAATGTTACTTTGGGATTGCCTAGGGTGGTTGGTGGCAAACCCAGTCAACCCACTGCTTGGCCATGGTTGGTGTCGATCTACAAAAATGGGATTTTCCATTGTGGTGGAGTTTTGATCAACGAGTTGTGGGTGGTGACTGCTGCGCATTGTGTGGACAAGTAAGTAGAATTTCAAATATACTGTAAAAGTTTTTAAAAGTTGCTCGACAAAGTGAATTTCAAAACTTTCTATCAATACAAAAATATAAATCAACACCATAGCAAACAACAAAGTTGAGAGTTATTGACATTTCTTTATGATAGAACAAACTCATTCAGAGGCGAAGAGAAAAAAATAACTTGAAAAATAATTTCGTACTTTACAAAATCAAATTCCACAATGCCTTCGCTAAAAATAATAAAAGAAAGCAAATATGTATCCGTTACTAATATGAAAAATTGCAATATAATAACATAGATGCGCAAATTTTCCCCAATTTAACCATCTTTGAATCTCTTATAGTTCCGAATTTGGATAACTGGGTATATTATAACTTTATTATTTTGGAAATATCCTCATGTTTCTCCATCAAATGAAGATTATTGGTATATATGATGAAATGAATGGTCCCAACACCGTGCCTTGAGGTACACCCCAAGTAATTTCTCATCCATCATTTTCTCCATTTGTATTTTTGCGTCGGTTCTGGAGGAATCAAGAATGTTCAATCCCAAATTCTTCCAGTATTTCAATTCAAGTGGAAGTGAGTTATCCACAGTGAACGGCTTTGCAGGCCTTCAAAAATATCTTCGTTAACAAACTAATTGAATTTTCGGTTCATTCCTGATAATGTTTCTATTTTATTTTGAAGTAATTCATTGTTTCGTCTCAAAGATAATTCCAAAGGAGGAAGTTCGGAAAGTGCTCTGCATCCCATGATTCTTTATAATTTTTTTGACTGCTTTATTGATATCAACCCAAGGAAGTGTTCAGGAGTGCGAGATAGGAGAGCCCTTACTTTTCCACGTGCGATCCCAAGCAATTGCTGAATGGGATATTCCACCAATACAAAGCAGCGATGGCACCTCACAACTTACTGTGGTACGTCGAGAAAATTCTGGTGAAGACACAATACCTTCCTGACATCTGTAAACCTTTTTCTATTCATAAATAACATCAATTAATGTCTTTGATCTTCTAGTGTTCATAATCTACGACTTCGACTATTTTTTCCATCGGCTGCCACATAATACGGCCTCCGCATCGACATAATATTTTACCGACCATATTTCCACCCATTTATCAACCACCCCATAGTTTTATCAACCTCGTAATATAGTGGGCCACAGCCAGAACTGTCAAATCGGTCGGGCTCCGCTGCGACGACAGAGATTTAGTTGGCGACAAATGGAGTAAAAAACCTCCTACATAACCCTTTCTAATGATCCCATTTATTCTCCTTTATGGTTGGAGCGACATGAAAATAAGCCGCCGACCGCCAAAAATATATTTTCCAGGTCAGCTCGCCTGGCGAACGGCAAAGGGTGTTTAGATGCCATCCGAACCGAGAAAATTACTTCGGGATGGTGTTCAACCTTTGCCGAAACGTCCTATAAACGTTTCAGCAAGATCCATTTCACTTCCACTGTTGTCTCTTGGAATTTCTATTCTGGTTATCAGATAGGTAGTGGCTACCACCACAAGTGTGCGTTGAAGTTTCATATTTTCGTCCTAAGTCACGATTTTTTTATTTCGGGTGTGCCACAGGCATCTTACTGGAGGCCTCTTTCGATTTGATATAGTATACGTTTATTTCTGAGAGATTCCTGTATCGATATTGAAAGCATATAGCTGCAGTACTACTCACATTTCATCTTCTTTCATCAATGCATCGATCACGAAAGAAAATACTCCATGAAGTCTCAAAGAGCATCTGGTAATTATATACCAAAATGAAAACAATACAACACGTGTTGAAAATGATAGGCTAATTGATCTTCTGCTAAGTATTGATGCACACGGATTATACCTGCATGATCTGTAAGAGATGCACTGAAAACTACACTTTATTTTATGTTGAGTTGGATCAAATTTTTCATATATAGCCTCGAAATTCAAGGCCTAGTGTGAGACTCCACTGATTCACCAATACCTCAGCCTGTTGCAGTGACACTTAGGTCTGTTGGTCCATTGTATCTTGCCCAAATTATGTACTATCACAGTACACGGTCCAATAATTTCGTGCCTTCTACAAGTCCCTAACTTGGTAGGAGTTGTATAGTTCTGGATCGCCAGATGGTTACCCGAAAATTACCTGTCTCTTGCGTTGTTGTTCCTAGCAGCACCACAGTATGTGTGTCACTGTCTCTGTCCTTACCACACAGTATGCGGTCAGGTCTCCATTATACAGTCAGAGCACCGTAATGGTTTTCAGCTCCTCTTGAGAGAACACCTGCTTCCTGTTTACCTGCTACTCCCTGATGTCCTGGAATCCAGCCCTCTCAGTTTTTCTCTGCAGTTCCATACCAGTTTGGGCATCACTTCCTCTACAAGGCCTTGAGTGCTGCTTGATTGACAGGATCTTGATATGCGCATTTTCATAATTTCTCCTATCATCCTCTTTGTCGCATTGGAGGATGGCGGACACTTCACTTGAAAGACAGTGGTAATGGTACTCAAGTAGCTGATTCCAGTACTCAGGTTCCAGGAGAACAATCCTCGGTCCGCTTCATTTCCAGTCTTGGGTCAGTTCTTTCTGGTATCAGCACTCTGAATTGGTTACTGGAGGAGTTCCATTCCGAAATGTGCTTCTCAATTCTAACGATATCCTCTTTCAAAGTGTTCGTTGTATAGTTTAATGGCAACAGGCCTTGCCTCTCTCTGCATCTCTAGAAGGAGAGGATGCTGTTCCAGGAGTGTCTCTGTGGCTGCAATTGGGGTTGATGTGATTTTCCATGAAATTCCATGACAGACAAGTCTTTGCACCTTGCCTAATCTGGTTATGGATCCTTCTTGTTGTGTCTTGGACCACCACACCAAAGATCCGTATGTAATGGGGACAATTTTTCTTCCAAAAAAGCGTCTGGCTATCAGTAGTGAGGACACCGCATTTTTGGTTGTTATTTTCCAGATGCTTGTTCCAGGTCAGCTTGGAGTCAAGGATTACTCCAAGATATTTCACTTCCTACTTTATCTGTATGTGCGTTCCTCGAAGTGTTGTTTTCCTTGTGCTATCACTGCTATGTCATCAGCATAGCGAAATATTGTGTGTGCACTGCTACTCAATCAGTAGTTACTTCCAGTCCCACAGTCACTCCCTATTTAATATAGTGGCGGATGGTTTCCTTTTAATGTCGATGTAACATCTAACAATAGCCCATAAATTTCGGCTAATGTGGATTCGGGCATTGGCGGTGTTGTCTCTCCGTCTCGAGAACCAGGCATTAATATTAATAGATAATTGTTCATTCACAGAGAGTGCGGTGAATGATACGACTGTTTGATTCTGGAAATAAATGGAAAGGCGACTTCCAAAAAAACAGAAATGGAATCGGAACAACTAACAAAAGGATAGGGGACTAGGAAGAATGAGGCAAATTATTTTACATTTTTGAAGGCTTTAAACATAGTTGTTGGTAAAGTCTATTCAGTTATTTGCTTCCAGAAAATTCTTAAACTATACTACTAACTGACAATTCTAATGTGATTATTATTGTGAAAATGAACAAGATTCCTATAATAAAAATTATGACAGATGAGTACGAAAAATGGAAGCTAAGATCAATTCGGCGAAACAAGTGTCTTGTAGCCAAATTTCAACTCTGGTTCACTAGAAATTGATGAAGAGATAGATATTTATTCAGTCCATTTAGTTGAACTCACGTCAAAAACACATAAAATACTTCTAGATGAATTCGTGAATTGCATGTATACTGTTTTAGTCAGGTTCTCACTAAGTCTGATCTCATCATACCAGTCATTGAATTCAATCATAACTGTATTGACTTACTGTTTCATTTCGTCAGATGTTTAGCTAGATACGATGATAAACGTGTCATCTGCGTAAAGATATATTTTTTCATGACTTATATTACCATATGGTAGAAACATTAGTGTTCCAAGAACGCTACCTTGGGGGGTCCCCGTAGTTACGATAAACTTATCAGACATTACGTTACAATGATAAATGTATGAATGAAAGCGACATGTATGGACAAATGTACAAAAAAAATCCGGAACACAGTATTCAATCAAAATTTGAGCTTATTACACAAAAATAAATTTCGATGAAGAATTGCACACTGTGTGAAATTCAATTTCATTGGTCGAAGAAACAAATTACTCAAAAAATTGGTAAAATTCATAAAGTAAAGTCATGAAAAGTTCAAAACTACCAGTGTCACTTGAAATTCACATTATATATGCAGAATTTTATGCTGATTCCGAAAATATATGATTTGTATATGCTCAGATACAAGGTTCACCATGAAAAATTAATAAACCAATAAAAATTCCCTAGCATGACCAAATTTCCGAAAAAAATTATTTTTCAATTTTCAAAAAATTGCAAACCCTTCTCAAATTTTTCTCAACGAGCTGATTCCGAAAAATAACACAAAAATAAATTTCGATGAAAAATTGACGAAGTTTTCGAAGATTTTTCTGACGACCTACCCTCTCAACTTCAGATGAACTCGAGAACGGTTCAGGATAGAGCAATTCTGCAAACGCCAATCGATTCAGAACTATGAAATTAGTACACTGTGTAAATTTCAATTGGATCAGTCGACGAATCAAATTACTCAAGAAATCGATGAAAGTTATAAGGGGTAGACCCCTAAAAATCATGAAAAATACAAAACAGTCGGAGTTACTTGAAATTCACACTATATATGCAAAATTTCCTGCTGATTTCAAGAATGTATGATTTGTATATGCTCAGATGAAAGGTTTAGCGTAAAGAAGAAATAAAACGTCAAAAAATTTCCAGAATGATCAAATATTCAAAAAATTATTTTTTGAAAAGTTAAAAACTCCCTTTGAAATTATCTCAACGGGCTGATTCCGAATCATATCACAGAAATAAGTTTCGATGAAGAATTGACAAAATTTCGGAGGATTTTCTGACGAAAGACCTTCTCAACTCTAAATGAACTCTTCAACTCGAGAACGGTTCAAGATAGAGCAATTCTGCAAACGCCAATCGATTCAGAATTATGAAATCAGTACACTCTGTGGTTTCACACTATATATGTAAAATTTCATGCTGATTCCAAAAAAAGCTTAAAAAAGGAAAGAAACATCAACAATTCCAGAGCAAGATCAAATTTAAATTTCTTGAACGATTGAATTACTCGAAAAATCTATAAAGCATGAAGAATACAAAAAAATTGTCCGAAAAATATCAAGTTATGGTCAATGAACATTTCAAGAAACTTGGTGTGATTTTTATTTTCCAATGATATATCCTCAAAAAAAAATTACTAAGCGAACATCTATATGATATCAAATTATTCTTTGACAAATTAAAAGATATGGTGTTTGCATCACACCGGTTTTTAATTTTTTCTTTAAATCTGCTAATATTATGCTAGCTCACAAAGTCAAGTGTTTTTATCACTCCACTGTATAGTCGTGTCATCAGCAAAGAGGATGAACTTTCCGGAAATATTGATCTTGGTGATGCCATTTACATACAGTGGGAAAAGTATAGGATCCAACACTCATCATTGTACATCAGTTGGTTGATATTGTTACTGGAGTGGTAAAAAGTTATATTATCAGCAAAAAGAATACACTCTGGAGGCTACAAATAGTAGAATATGTCAGTTATATATATTATAACAAGTTGTGGCCCCTGGACCGATCCTAGAGGCATCAGCTATCTGTTTGGCACATTTATTTTATGTACAGATATGAATTGGCCCCGATGGTCAGAGAGGTTTGGTTTCAATACAACGGATTCAATAATAATAATAATAATAATAATCGTCTATATAATTTTCAAAGTAATAGTAACAAAAAAAAAACAAAGTACAATTCATTTTGTATGAAAATAAAGAGCGAAGTTCACTTCATCCAACGAATATTTCGCTGAATGAATTGTTCTTCCACTTAACCCATAACATGTCTCTATAAATGTCTCTTACAATAATAAATTAGTATGCCTGCTGAAAAAAGAAAAATAACAATCACAGATCATTCCATTCTCATAAAAAAAAGAAAAGTGAAAAAAAAAAATAACTATTAGTCTCTTCTGTTGTTTCGTTTCAAACAAATACTTTTTGTACATTTTTTTGAAATTTCCTAAACTTTCTTTCTTAAAATGTTGGGGAATCAGATTATACAGCGATGGAATTTGATAGCTGAAGGAGCGTCTGAATTTTTGAGTTCTGAAAGAGGGCGGAGTAAGAGTTCCCTTATATCTTATATTCAAGTTGAGTGAAGAACTCTCCTGTTTTCCATGTTCAACCAGCTTGCCTCGCGAAGTTTATGAGAAATACGTTTCCTTTTACGAATTCCGTAAATCAGCCTAAGACACGAGTTTTGTACTTTTTGTATCTTGTTTTTGGACGTGTTAGTTAGATCAGGGCCATACAGAATGTCAGCATAATTGAACAATGACAAACAAGTGCCTCACACAGCATAGATTTAACTGGGGTTGGAAGGAGATGCCTGTTGCCATATATTAGTTTAATTGATGAGTACGCTCGTTGAATGAGTTTATTGACGTGTTTTTCGAATCTCATGTCAATATCTAGCGGAACACCTCATTGTTAATTTGTAAATCAATTTCGCTCGCAATTCGGTTATCATTTCGAGAAGTGAATACCATCATCTTTGATTTTGAAGGATTAATTAGCAGGCAATGATCAGCTGCAGATTTGACAAAAGATTCCAGGTCTCTATTGATCAACGTAGTTGCATTGTAGAATTCATGTTGAGGAAAACTATAGTAAAGCTGAGTATCATCTGCGTACGAATGAATTGAACAATTTTGTAAACATTTCACTAAATTCGCGGTATGCATTGTGAATAACAGAGGCCCTAGAATGGATCCTTGAGGTACTCCTGATTTCAGTGTCAAATATGTAGAGTTAGCATTGTCTATATGAACCTTTTGTTTTCTATCAGAGAATTTATATTCGATTGTGTCGAAGGCCCGACTGAAATCAAGTAATACCAGTGCACTAGATAATCCTTGATCTTTTGCCCTGAATATATCATCTGTAACTTAGAGTAAACCGGTTGTGCAACTATGTCTTTGCGGAATCCGGATTGTACAGAAGGAAGTAAAGAATATTCCATTAAGTGTTTTCGCAATTGAACTTCCATTGCTCGTTCTGCTACTTTGGAGAGAACAGGGAGAATACTCAAGCATCTCAAATCTTTCAATTCTGTTGGATTTGTTTTTTTCGGAACCATTTTGACGACAGCTTTTTTCCATGCATCGAGAAATATATTTTTTGTTAAACAGATGTTGATAATATGAGTGATATACGGAATGATATGGGGACAACATAGTTTGATGAGTTTTATATTCAAGAAATCGCATCCCATTGCGTTTGTTTTGATTTTAGAAATGGTTTCATATACAAAAAGATCATTCACCTCCTGAAATACAAATTTAGTTACGACTAAAGAGATGGAATTGGAACGGAATTGAAAATATCTTTGTAAAAGTTGTCAATGCATGTACCCCTATATTTCGGAAATCATGGGATTTAGCCCAAAAGGGGTAATAAAACAAATGAGATCAGATAGAACAGGGGAAGAAACCTTAATGAAGACGTTGACCCGCAACTCGAATACACTTGGGTGACTTTGTCTTCAGTCCATTTCTGAAACTTGAAGTTCTCCTTTTTCTGTCTAGATTCACCCTCTACTACTTCGAGATCCAAGCAGGCATGCTGAGGCGATTTTCCCACGCGCCCATGGAACAGCATCGTTGGGCCTCCCAGGTCATTGCCCACGAGAGCTACGACAAAGCGACTTTGAAGAACGACATAGCCCTCCTGAAGCTTTCTTCGCCGGTGAGGTTCAACAGGTACGTGAGGCCCATCTGCTTGCCATCAGAGGCAACCGCGGGCAAGGACTTCATCAAGGGCCCGCCAGCAGGGACGATTTGTACTACAGTCGGATGGGGGGCTACTGTGGAACACGGATCCGATCGTAAGAAATATTTTCTACGATTAATATTGGAGTTTCAGAAAAACACTATAACATGAATCATTGATTTCTCAATTTTATTCAGATGGCAATAAAAAATTTGAATTATTTTCTACAACTCCATTTGAAATTTTCATTCTTTACGTATCATTTTGAACATGTTTGTAATTGAAATTTATTATTATTGTCAGTTTTAATTTCATTTGGTCAGTAATTTTTTTCAAAAATCAAGTATAATTGTTTTTCTGAATTGATAGAATCATTTCACCTTATCATTTTTCGAAAAGTTGAATATCTTTTCAAATATTATTTCCTGGAATTGTTGAATTTTTGGCCGAATAATAAAGTACAGTATTTACCATTTGTAAAAGAAAAATAATCACCAAGCTATTTTATTTTGGTTGTTCTATCTGTATAGATCAAATAGAAAATTGAAGGCAGTACTGATCCTTAGGAAACTCCAATGATGCATTGTTTTCCGATACCTTGATTTTTATCAAAAACAGCATATTGAATATGAATATCTGAATGATTTTCGAAAAAGTTTTCAAGAGTGACTTCTCATATCTGAATTATTTCAAATATCTAGTAAGTAATATTGTATGATTTACTGTATCGAATGCTTTTTTTTTTTTCGCTGAAAAAGTAACAATGCCATAGCAACTTTTATCTGAAGTTTCAGAAATATCATGCATGGAATCATTTACTGCTGACTGGGTATTTGAATTTGGCATGGAAGCGTATGGAAATTTTTCAAAAGTAGAATTATTTTTAATGAAATAATTCAGTATTTTGGAAGTTTCAGGTAGTTTTCAGCCACTCAAGGAAAGAGTTATCGAAACTGAACTATTTAAAAAGCACTGTTTTAAATTGCAACTACGAAGATGTAGTTTCGTTGTTCAAATTATTATGTGGTTTTGCCAAACGAAAGTACGAGCAAGAACCCCTGAAATGAGAATACTAAGTAATCGCAAAACTCAATAACCTAAGCTGCTAATAACATAAAACAGTCGAATTAAAAAACTAATAAAATACAATTTTATCAAAACATCATTAAATTCTATCCAAAAACGTAAGACCAAGAATTTGTCCGAAAATGTATTAGTAGTAACGTAAAATCCATGTGTGAGCTATAAAATTATCAAAATTGAAATCTAGCTGAAAATGTAGAGGGGATAACCGAATTATGAACTACCCTTGTAGAGAAGGATCAACTCGTTATAAAACTTGCTCTACTATCTCCTTGATGGCGCTGACTTGTCACCGTTGGATAAATGGAATCACGAAGTTATTAGATATTTTTTCGTTGACAATTCTGGTAATAAATTCAATGTGACTGTTATTTCGGTAATATCAGGAGGTGAGGGAGAAATAAAAAAGAATTTGATCTCGACATTAGAGTCTATCCATATAGACCGCTAGCTGTGCCATCTTTGAGAAAGTAGAGCAACCCGCGATCCACTTTCTGATAGGTTTCGGTTGTGTAGGTTTCGGTTTTATTGTTTATTTTTCTAATGACTCCATTTCGCCATTTTACGGTCTTATGATGTATCGATTCGTCAAATTAATTCCTATGACTTCCTAATATTAAGTTGTGCAGGCATACGGTACTCTGTTATGATATTTTATCATTTTTAGAAAGTTTTATCATGTGATCTCGTGGATTGATCGAAAATTCGTCTTCACATTTTCGTTCTTTCGAACTTTGTTATTGTAATGTTTTGGTTTCACTAGTTTATCTTTTCATTATCTTCTATTTCGTCTGTTATTTCTTATATAGTTCGGTTCTTCAGTTTATCGTATCTGAAACTTGTTGGTTCGATACTCTTACATTTAGAGACTGTTTCAGTTCAATATTTTACCATTCTGATTGAATATAATTATATGTTATCGAACATTTTATAATTTCCAATTCACTTCTAGCCGACCACATGAGAGAAGTCGAAGTCCCGATCCTAAGGCACTGCTTGCGCCCCGACGACATCGGCGACGATGAAATATGCGCCGGGCTGTCAGAGGGCGGTAAGGACGCGTGCCAGGGCGACAGCGGCGGACCGCTAATGTGCCGAAATCCCAACAATCCAAGCCAGTGGCATCTGGCGGGGATCGTCAGCCACGGAGAGGGCTGCGCCAGACCGAACGAGCCGGGGGTTTACACGAATGTCGGAAAGTACGTTGGGTGGATCACAGAAAATATGGGTAAGGATAATAAAATATATGTATTGTAGCGTTAAGTTTGATTAAACTAATATAAATTTGAATTAAACTATTATATGAAAAAATAATCCAAAACTCTCAAAATTTCAAAGACATTTGGAAAACAATAAAAGAGTACACAGGAAACAATACCAAATGGCATATTATTTTGACTGTATTGAACAAGAAAATGGCAACCTTGTCTGCGATAGGAAAAATATTGCAGACTGCTCAATATTTACGTTTCTAATGTAAGCAAGAATTTAGCAACCAAACAAAAAATCATGGAACATACGATATTTTGAAATCCATAGCAGAACATACAGCACGACCTATTTCTTTCATTATAAAAACATGGTTTTTAACTGGTGACATCCCTACCCACTTTAAAAACGCGAGTATCATACCATTCTATAAAAATTGCAACAAAATAAAAGTTTGCAATTACATACCTATATCACTCACTTCTACGATTTCTAAAATCTTTGAGAAAATCTCAAAATTGCGGATGGTATACTACCTCATCGAATACAAACTCATTCTGCCAAAACAATTTGGTTTGTGAGATAATCCCTCCACTCAGGACTAAGGGTAATAGCAGCTTCCCATGGCAATAACCAAGCAATGGATGAAAGAAAAGCGTGCTTGGGAATTTTTATCGATTTAGAATTTGTTACTGTTTGGAATGTTTTAACCAATCGCAAACAGAGTGTTCAAATAGGAAACGATATAAGCAATGAAGTGAACACAACATATGGCGTTTCTTAAGGGTCTGTGCTAGGTCCAGTTCTGTTCATAATTTACATAAACGAAATACTGATTAAATAAAATTGTGAAATCATTATTTCGTTCGCTGATGACACTGCGTTGATCCATACTGGAGATTCTTGGCCACAAGTATGAGAAACAGCTGAACAAGATCAAAATAATCTATTCACTTGGTTCAGCTGTAGGATCCTAACACTAAATGTAGAGAAAACTTAAATTGTTCCTTTTACGTCATACGACAGTAATCTACCCCATTACAATATTCTCACTTTGAACAATGTGAATGTCTCATTAGAGAGATCGGGAGTCCGTTGGGCATCCTTGTACAGTTTACTCAAAATACAACGTCAAATGTGTCAAGGAAATTCCGACTTTCAATTATTTTCTCTTGTCACTAAAATCCAAATTTCATAAGAATTTTTTTTAGGAAACTTCAAATTCCTCTTGAGGACCCCTCTTCAACGCTGTCCAGGATACGTTTGCAAATTCACCAACAGATGCATACCGAAGAAGCATCACTGTGACAAACTAGTGGACTGCTTGTTTGGCGATGACGAGACCAACTGTAAACATACATTCAAAAATATCTTCAAGCATGCCAGTGGAAACAATCACCACACTCTAGCCATCACAGGAACAACCAGAGAGGCTGATGAAGAAGACAGTGATTCTGACAGTACGGCAGATACAGAAGGCTCGATTCTTGGAAGCAGCTGGACTGAACCGAACACTTCGTCAGCTGAAAAAAGAAACTCGAGTGATGGAAGTAAAGATTATGTAAGTGACGATAGGGAAGGTACCAAGTCTACGACGGATCGAATCAGTCCTATGAGAGTTGCAGTTGACTCTATGAAAGCACAAGTTGATGCTTTGCCTAATGCTATCGATTCTCCTTTCAAAAAAGGTACAGATGCAGCTAAAAAACTTCTCCCAGAGACACTTTTTGGTTTCTCAAACAATCCTGTGAAGCCTTTAGCAGATCAAAACAGTTTCACAACTGAACATAGTACGCTAACAACTATAAAAGTTGATCCTATAACTGATGGGATTGGGTATATAACCGAAGGTGTCAAAGACCATTCTACAACCGAAAAAACTGATTCTGCCGACGAACGACTTGATTCTACAACAGTAATTAGTGATTCTACTACTGGAAGAGCTGATTCCACAACTGAGAAAGTTGAAAACACAACAGAAAGATTCAAGTCCACAACTGCTTCGTTACATTTTAGAAATGAACAAGCTAGTACAACCACTACAGAACCCAAAAGTTTGAAGGACTATTTCAGATGTAAAGAGTAAGTAATGAACTTTTAAAACATGATGATTTTATCGATTCAATTATATCATTTCCATGTCATTGTCATTTCATTTTTATCTCATCTTCATCTTATTACAATTTCATTGTCATTTCATTGTAATTTTGTTGTCATTTCATTGTTATTATATTGTCATTTCGTTGTCATATAATTTTTATTTCATTGTCATTTCATTGTCATGTCAGGAACTTTTTTGTAATTCCATTGCAATTTCATTGTCATCCCATTGTTATTTCATTGACGCTCCATTGTGATCACATTATGATTTCATGGCCATTTCATAACCATTTCATTACCATTTCATTGCCATTCCATTACCATTCCATTGTAACTTCATTATCATTCCATTGTAATTTCATCATCATTTCATTGTAATTCCATTGTCACTTCATAGCTATTTCATTACCATGTTATTGGCACTTCATTATTATGTCATTGCATTTAGTTGTCATTTCATTGTAATTTCATTTTCATTTCACTGTCATTTCATTGTCATGTCATTGCTATTTTATCGTTCGTTTATTGTCACTTAATTATTATCTCATTGTATTTTCATAGTCATATTATTGTAATTTAATTGAAACTTCATTACCATTTCATTATCATTTCATTTTTATTTTATTGTTATTTGATTGTCACTCCGTTGTAATTTTATTATATTTTCACTGTAATTTCATTGTAATTTCACTGTAATTTCAATATCATATCATTGTCATATTATTGTCATATCAATTCTTTGTAATTTCGTTATTGATTCATTGTAATTTCATTGTTATTTTATCGTCCGTTCATTGTCACTTCATTATTATCTCATTGTATTTTAATCATTTTTTTTAATTTCATTGAAACTTCATTGCTATTTCATTGTTATTCGATTGTCACTCCATTGTAATTTTATTATATTTTCACTGTAATTTCATTGTGATTTCAGTCAAATCATTGTCATTTCGTTGATATTTTATTGTCATTTTCATTTAATTGAAATTTCATTACCATTTCATTATAATTTCATTTTTATTTCATTTTTATTTGATTGTCACTCCATTGTAATTTTATTATATTTTCTCTGTAATTTCATTGTAATTCCACTGTAATTTCAGTATCATATCATTGTCATATTATTGTCATATCATTTTCATATCAATTCTTTATAATCTCGTTGTTGATTCACTGTAATATCATTGTTATGTTATCGTCCGATCATTGTCACTTCATTATTATCTCATTGTATTTTCATCATTTTATTTTAATTTCATTGAAACTTCATTGCCATTTCATTGTTATTCGATTGTCACTCCATTGTAATTTTATTATATTTTCACTGTAATTTCATTGTTATTTCAGTGTCATATCATTGTCATTTCATTGTCATTTCGTTGTTATTTTACATTTCATTGTCATTTCATTGTAGTTTCATTGTAATTTCATTTTCATTTCACTGTCATTTCATTTTCATTTTACTGTCATTTCATTTTCATTTCACTGTAATTTCAGTAATTTCATTGTAATTCCATTGTTATTTCATTGTCATGTCATTGCTATTTTATCGTTCGTTTATTGTCACTTAATTATTATCTCATTGTATTTTCATAGTCATATTATTGTAATTTAATTGAAACTTCATTACCATTTCATTATCATTTCATTTTTATTTTATTGTTATTTGATTGTCACTCCGTTGTAATTTTATTATATTTTCACTGTAATTTCATTGCAATTTCACTGTAATTTCAGTATCATATCATTGTCATATTATTGTTATATCAATTCTTTGTAATTTCGTTATTGATTCATTGTAATTTCATTGTTATTTTATTGTCCGTTCATTGTCACTTCATTATTATCTCATTGTATTTTAATCATTTTTTTAATTTCATTGAAACTTCATTGCTATTTCATTGTTATTCGATTGTCACTCCATTGTAATTTTATTATATTTTCACTGTAATTTCATTGTGATTTCAGTCAAATCATTGTCATTTCGTTGATATTTTATTGTCATTTTAATTTAATTGAAATTTCATTACCATTTCATTATAATTTCATTTTTATTTCATTTTTATTTGATTGTCACTCCATTGTAATTTTATTATATTTTCTCTGTAATTTCATTGTAATTCCACTGTAATTTCAGTATCATATCATTGTCTTATTATTGTCATATCATTTTCATATCAATTCTTTATAATCTCGTTGTTGATTCACTGTAATATCATTGTTATGTTATCGTCCGATCATTGTCACTTCATTATTATCTCATTGTATTTTCATCATTTTATTTTAATTTCATTGAAACTTCATTGCCATTTCATTGTTATTCGATTGTCACTCCATTGTAATTTTATCATATTTTCACTGTAATTTCATTGTTATTTCAGTGTCATATCATTGTCATTTCATTGTCATTTCGTTGTTATTTTACATTTCATTGTCATTTCATTGTAGTTTCATTGTAATTTCATTTTCATTTCACTGTCATTTCATTTTCATTTCACTGTCATTTCATTTTCATTTCACTGTAATTTCAGTAATTTCATTGTAATTCCATTGTTATTTCATTGTCATGTCATTGCTATTTTATCGTTCGTTTATTGTCACTTAATTATTATCTCATTGTATTTTCATAGTCATATTATTGTAATTTAATTGAAACTTCATTACCATTTCATTATCATTTCATTTTTATTTTATTGTTATTTGATTGTCACTCCGTTGTAATTTTATTATATTTTCACTGTAATTTCATTGTAATTTCACTGTAATTTCAGTATCATATCATTATCATATTATTGTCATATCAATTCTTTGTAATTTCGTTATTGATTCATTGTAATTTCATTGTTATTTTATCGTCCGTTCATTGTCACTTCATTATTATCTCATTGTATTTTAATCATTTTTTTTAATTTAATTGAAACTTCATTGCTATTTCATTGTTATTCGATTGTCACTCCATTGTAATTTTATTATATTTTCACTGTAATTTCATTGTGATTTCAGTCAAATCATTGTCATTTCGTTGATATTTTATTGTCATTTTCATTTAATTGAAATTTCATTACCATTTCATTATAATTTCATTTTTATTTCATTTTTATTTGATTGTCACTCCATTGTAATTTTATTATATTTTCTCTGTAATTTCATTGTAATTCCACTGTAATTTCAGTATCATATCATTGTCATATTATTGTCATATCATTTTCATATCAATTCTTTATAATCTTGTTGTTGATTCACTGTAATATCATTGTTATGTTATCGTCCGATCATTGTCACTTCATTATTATCTCATTGTATTTTCATCATTTTATTTTAATTTCATTGAAACTTCATTGCCATTTCATTGTTATTCGATTGTCACTCCATTGTAATTTTATTATATTTTCACTGTAATTTCATTGTTATTTCAGTGTCATATCATTGTCATTTCATTGTCATTTCGTTGTTATTTTACATTTCATTGTCATTTCATTGTAGTTTCATTGTAATTTCATTTTCATTTCACTGTCATTTCATTTTCATTTCACTGTCATTTCATTTTCATTTCACTGTAATTTCAGTAATTTCATTGTAATTCCATTGTTATTTCATTGTCATGTCATTGCTATTTTATCGTTCGTTTATTGTCACTTCATAATTATCTCATTGTATTTTCATAGTCATATTATTGTAATTTAATTGAAACTTCATTACCATTTCATTATCATTATCATTATCATTTCATTTTTATTTTATTGTTATTTGATTGTCACTTTATTGTAATTTTATTGTATTTTCACTGTAATTTCAGTATCATATCATTGTCATATTATTGTCATATCATTTTCATATAAATTCTTTGTAATTTCGTTGTTATTCATTGTAATTTCATTGTTATTTTATCGTCCGTTCATTGTCACTTCATTATTATCTCATTGTATTTTCTTATTTTTTTTAAATTTCATCGAAACTTCATTTTATTGTTATTTGATTGTCACTGCATTGTAATTTTATTATATTTTTACTAAAATTTCATTGTAATTTCAGTGTCATATCATTGTCATTTCGTTGTTATTTTATTGTAATTTTCATTTAATTGAAATTTCATTACCATTTCATTATAATTTCATTTTTTATTTATTGTTATTTGATTGTCACTCCATTGTAATTTTATTATATTTTCTCTGTAATTTCATTGTTATTTCAGTGTCTTATCATTGTCATTTCGTTGTTATTTTATTGTTATTTCATTGTCATTTCATTTTAATTTTATGGTAATTTCATTGTCATTTCATAGTCGTTTCATTCTGTCAATCGTTTCAGCCTGCTGCAGGTGACACCTATGAACAAAAAATGTAACAAACAAGTCGACTGCGAAGACGGAACTGACGAAGGTGACTGTTCCTGTGCAGACTACGTGCGGAACGGTAATCCGACGGCCATTTGCGATGGCATAACGGATTGCTTCGATTTATCCGACGAAATGGATTGCGGTGAGTCCCAGGGTCCTTAAGCACTTGAGATATTTTCAGAGATTTCCGTCATGTGTTCAGTTAATTCACAACCATCTCCTGAGGCACGTATATGGAAAGAAGTAGGAATGGTGGAGGAATCGGCTGAAATGCTTTGGATTATGAACTTGATATAATTGTGTGAATGGAGAATTGACAGTTTAGGATATACTGGACGATGAAGTGAATGGCCATTGTGAAGATTCATTTCAGAATATATGCATGGAATCAATTTTTATGGATTCTCCATAAAATAACCCACTATAGACTTTCTGCACTTTCTGCATGTACCTACGATATACAGAGAGGATTCAAAGAGATTTTTCAGTTATATCCAATTGATTGAGAGGAGAAATGTCATTCTTTTTCAGATATGTTGTAAGAAATCAGCATCTCCTGAATCATACTGACATGTTACCCACTCTCTCTTATTCTCTTATTCTTTTCATAATGACATAGCATAGATTATATGGACCTCAATTGTCGTTTGATCACGTCATAAGCTATCCGAAGAAAATGGTGGATGCGCCTGAAAAATTAATTCAATATTAGAGTTCTATCACACTGAGAAATACTTTCTTAGTTATAAGTTGATCTAGGAATCGACGGAGAATCACAATATTTCCTGTTGAAGATTTTCAATGATGTGATAAAATACAATTTGTTACTTTTTTCTGGCAATTGTTCCAACAAGAAAGTCACAGCTCATCATACTGATTGTGGTACACTCAGTCTACAACATAGATTATTTTTGATTCTCTTTTTATACCTAAATCACTTTAAATCTGAGAATTTCTTCTAAGATTAACAAGACTGGACTTGAGAACGATTTGAAAATATTTTTAGGCGCATCCACCATTTTCTTCACATGGCTTTTTTGACCAAACGATTTTATCACACCTTTGAGCCAATGGTAAATATTAATCACCCACCCATCCTACTTTCATCAGATTACAATTATTTGAAGCACTTCTTAAAACCCCAGTGACCCACGTAATTTGTGCCATGTAATTTCGATGTCAATATCTCACAGAATTACCACTTTTTGGATGTTACTTTATTATATCCAACTAGAAACAATGGCAGGCTTGGACGATATCGCTCCCGCCAGAGAGCGCTAGTATGAGTGGAGGTCATGAGTGACAGTAATAACAAGTAATAATATACAATAACACTTTAATTAGTTGCTGTTATGGAGAAATACGGCCCATTAAGTGTAAAAAGCCTCATTTATGAATTGAAAAAAGGAAAAGCAAAAACTTCAACAATAACAATTGCGCCATCTACGTTAAGCTTACCAGAATACAATTGGAATTAGAAACAAACGAAATTCAATTGAAACGTAAGCGTATTGATTTCATTAATATTTTCAGTGAGCTGTGAAAACAGTTCCGAATATCATTGCCGCCAAAGTGGAGAATGTATTCCCTTGTCGAAACGATGTGATGGAGTGGCGGACTGTTCAAAATATGAGGATGAGTGGGATTGTGGTGAGTGGAACATCATGTATATATTTATGATACACATATGTACCTACACTAATATATATACACATATAACATTTAATATGTCCCAAACATGGTACATAGTTGAGAATTTATATGAAGTTTTTCGTAACTTCGCGAATTTGGTACCCATCAATATACTTGGATGCAAAACACAAAAAAGAGATGAGGTATATTTTCCGTTTATACTTTAACCTCCAAAAACGCTAAAAGATGCCATAAATAATAAAATGTTCTTTAATTTGTCAAATTAACTTCAAGATTCATTAAAGCAATTAGTATCGATAATGGTAGTAGTAGTTTTAAGGAAAAAACTACTGTTACCAACATTATCACCAAAAGCTTAATAAAGTAATCTCGCAAACACTACTGTCTCCAAGTTTTTATTGAGGTGAACAGAACTACTATATAACTCAGGATACATCAGTTAAACTGAAGAGGTTCTGACAACCTTTATATACCTTTCTTACGAATAAATTGCTATCCGTCACTATAAGTTGTTCAAAAATGGTTATAGAAATAGTTATATAACTTCATTATATCACTGGAGTTTACAGTTGTGTAATAAAACCATTATAAAACTGCTAAAAAGTTTTATTTATCAATTCAATCCCAAGAAACGTACAATATTTATATAGGAACAACCGATATGAATAAACATTAAAAAATACTAGTACGAAGTATAATTTTTTTCATCCCCAGTAGAAATGAAAAATGTTTTTAATTAATTTTTTTAATTATTGAGGTAATTAATAATAGACCTTATTCGTATCGGTTTGCTGTTATAAGCTATAATACCGTGATAGTATAATAATAAATTGAGTTTTGATTTGCACAGTTTTTAGGTGATCAGATTGTCTGTTTAAATGACTATGACTATAAGAAGTAACAATATAGGAGGACTGGAATGTTCTTTCTTATTTTTTGTTAAGTGTATAAACGTGCAAAATTCTGAACAATGAATCAATATCTAGAAGATTTCTTGGTTTGTATAATTCCAAGAAGGGCAATTTGAAAATGCATTTCATAATCATATTTTGTAAGGTATTCAATGGTTTCAAACTTGATTTTGTTGCAAATTGAAATCAAATACTGAAGCTTTGAATACATCAAACTGAAGTAAATATTTTCAAGGTGTTTTAGTGGAATATGAGACCTTAGTCTGTAAAAAATAGAGGATTTCATTTTCTTAGATCAAGAGGATGCGTAGACCAAGTGAGAATTATCAACATTAGGGGCTCAATTTGATGTTATGGTAAAGATCTTTCAGAAAACTCAACTCATTTTCTTTTAACTATATCGAAATCAAACAGAGGCCACCTATTTGTTCCTTAATTTCCTGAACCACGTTAACATTATCATAATTCCTTTATATAACTAGGCGTTACTATGAGTTACAAAAATTGTTTTTTAGGAATGTTGCTTATTTATCCAAAACGGTTCTCAAAACCGTAATTTGTACTTCCACAGTGACGATTTTCAGAAGACACGATTACACAATACACTTGGATCGGTGAACATAAGAAATTATAAAGAAAATACCCTTTGATAAAGCTCTCCATCCTAACTCTAATTGAACTCATTCCGTATAAACTCTCATCAGCCATAATAACTTCACACACGACATCATAATCACCTCGTAAATCCTCACCGCTATCACTTCGACTATGAGTTACTTCCCAGAGCAATCTTCATCTGGTCATCATCTTGTTCCAGCTGCCCTTACCGATGGCAGGACATTAACTCTCGACAGTGATTTACGTCCAGAGTTGGCCATGAGTGGCGTACTCACCATCAACGTGTTCGGCTTATGGAGACCATTGTGCAACGTCAACTCGACCTACGAGGATGCCTCAGTCGTCACGAACGTCTGCAATTACTTGGGGTTCGAGGAGTACGTTGGGTATCGCATCCACGAAGTGGAGGACAGGCCGCTGAGAGTGAGGTAATGTAGTTGGGAACGGGACTTCGGAAATATACAGGGTTTAATTTTAAGAGTTTCAAGTTTTTTTTTCTGCATGGCACTTTCAGTTCTTGAGATATTGAGATCAAATAAGAAATATAAATGATTTTGATGATCTTCCGAGAGATATTATTTTCAGGGGTTAAGCCTTTGTCGCCCCGAGAACTTTTTTGTGGTGCGCTACTGGTGGATTCTGAACTACGACATATTATGTTTATAAACTATTTTGTCTCTTGTAATTCTAACGCACCGTTTTCGTGAAAACAATTTATTTATTTATTTAATACACGGGTGAAGATACCGAGAGTATACCGAGTGTAACAGGATCATGGTACACCCCCCGTATCTCCGTTAGTTTTGAAGGTTATTGATTGAAATTTGAGATATCCCATATACATAATAATTGGCACTTTTTGGCCTACAAATTATTTCTTTATCACTTCCTGGGTCGCCGGAAGTGATAACAACATTCAATTTTTGAATAGAACACTCTGTACATTATTTAATTTCTGAAACCTCCAAAATATTCTGAATCCTGTATCATTGGATGAATGATGACATTTCAAGTGACATTTCAAGCGTCAACATTTTTTTTAATTCAATTTTTAGTTTACCATTTATGTGTGCCATGATGGTTACGATATATTCCAAATGATCCGTCTAATGCAAGAAAAATCAAAATCCCGTTAATAATAGAAAATTTCGTTTTTATGAGTAAATAAAGTTCAAGTAATCGATTTTGGGATGAAAATCAATTTATTCAAATGAAACCATATTGGTACCGTGGTACCATTTATTAGTAGTATTATACCTGGTAATAAAAGGTGCGATGAAAACATTCAAAATTACAGCTAAAAGAAAATACAATTATTTTGTTCTAATGAACTTAGAATTAAATAAAAACACTTTGTAAATATCCACAATACTGTAACATATGATGCGATTCAAAAATAGGACTCGAGTTGGCGCGATTAGTGGTGAATAAGAAAACATTCATTTCTTTCCAATCTACAAATTTTCATGATTGAAAGTCATTGTCGAGTTGTCAGAGGAGTTCGGCCAATTTTTTAATTTTTTGAATTGGTCTCAAACATAGGGTTTGAGTTGGCGCGATTGGTGGTGTGTCAGAAATCATCCATTTCAAACTAATTCACAATTTTCCATGATTGAGAGTCATTGTCGGGTTGTCAGAGGGACTCGGATAATTTTTTTATTTTTTTAATTGGATTCAAAAATAGGGTTTGAGTTGGCGCGATTGGTGGTGTGTCAGAAAACATCCATTTCAGACTAATTCACAATTTTCCATGATTGAGAGTCATTGTTGGGTTGTCAGAGTGGCTCGGACAAATTTTTTATTTTTTTATTTGGTTTCAAAAATAGGGTTTGAGTTGGCGCGATTAGTGGTGTGTCAGAAAACATCCATTTCAATCTAACTTACAATTTTCCATGATTGAGAGTCATTGTCGGGTTGTCAGAGGGACTCGGATAATTTTTTAATTTTTTTAATTGGATTCAAAAATAGGGTTTGAGTTGGCGCGATTGGTGGTGTGTCAGAAAACATCCATTTCAGACTAATTCACAATTTTCCATGATTGAGAGTCATTGTCGGGTTGTCAGAGGGACTCGGATAATTTTTTTATTATTTTAATTGGATTCAAAAATAGGGTTTGAGTTGGCGCGATTGGTGGTGTGTCAGAAAACATCCATTTCAGACTAATTCACAATTTTCCATGATTGAGAGTCATTGTTGGGTTGTCAGAGTGGCTCGGACAAATTTTTTATTTTTTTATTTGGTTTCAAAAATAGGGTTTGAGTTGGCGCGATTAGTGGTGTGTCAGAAAACATCCATTTCAATCTAACTTACAATTTTCCATGATTGAGAGTCATTGTCGGGTTGTCAGAGGGACTCGGATAATTTTTTTATTTTTTTAATTGGATTCAAAAATAGGGTTTGAGTTGGCGCGATTGGTGGTATGTCAGAAAACATCCATTTCAGACTAATTCACAATTTTCCATGATTGAGAGTCATTGTTGGGTTGTCAGAGTGGCTCGGACAAATTTTTTATTTTTTTATTTGGTTTCAAAAATAGGGTTTGAGTTGGCGCGATTAGTGGTGTGTCAGAAAACATCCATTTCAATCTAACTTACAATTTTCCATGATTGAGAGTCATTGTCGGGTTGTCAGAGGGACTCGGATAATTTTTTTATTTTTTTAATTGGATTCAAAAATAGGGTTTGAGTTGGCGCGATTGGTGGTGTGTCAGAAAACATCCATTTCAGACTAATTCACAATTTTCCATGATTGAGAGTCATTGTCGGGTTGTCAGAGGGGCTCGGACAATTTTTTTTATTTTTTTAATTGGTTTCGAAAATAGGGTTTGAGTTGGCGCGATTGGTGGTGGGTCAGAAAACATTCATTTCAGACTAATTTACAATTATCCATGATTGAGAGTCATTGTTGGGTTGTCAGAGTGGCTCGGACAAATCTTTTATTTTTTTATTTGGTTTCAAAAATAGGGTTTGAGTTGGTGCGATTGGTGGTGTGTCAGAAAACATCCATTTCAATCTAACTTACAATTTTCCATGATTGAGAGTCATTGTCGGGTTGTCAGAGGGGCTCGGACAATTTTTTTATTTTTTTATTGGTTTCAAAAATAGGGTTTGAGTTGGCGCAATTGGTGGTGTGTCAGAAAACATCCATTTCAGACTAATTTACAATTATCCATGATTGAGAGTCATTGTTGGGTTGTCAGAGGGGCTCGGATATTTTTTTTATTTTTTTAATTGGATTCAAAAATAGGGTTTGAGTTGGCGCGATTGGTGGTGTGTCAGAAAACATCCATTTCAAACTACTTCACAATTTTCCATGATTGAGAGTCATTGTCGGGTTGTCAGAGGGGCTCGGACAATTTTTTTATTTTTTTAATTGGTTTCGAAAATAGGGTTTGAGTTGGCGCGATTGGTGGTGGGTCAGAAAACATTCATTTCAGACTAATTTACAATTATCCATGATTGAGAGTCATTGTTGGGTTGTCAGAGTGGCACGGACAAATTTTATATTTTTTTATTTGGTTTCAAAAATAGGGTTTGAGTTGGCGCGATTGGTGGTGTGTCAGAAAACATCCATTTCAATCTAACTTACAATTTTCCATGATTGAGAGTCATTGTCGGGTTGTCAGAGGGGCTCGGACAATTTTTTTATTTTTTTAATTGGTTTCGAAAATAGGGTTTGAGTTGGCGCGATTGGTGGTGGGTCAGAAAACATTCATTTCAGACTAATTTACAATTATCCATGATTGAGAGTCATTGTTGGGTTGTCAGAGTGGCTCGGACAAATTTTTTATTTTTTTATTTGGTTTCAAAAATAGGGTTTGAGTTGGCGCGATTGGTGGTGTGTCAGAAAACATCCATTTCAATCTAACTTATAATTTTCCATGATTGAGAGTCATTGTCGGGTTGTCAGAGGGACTCGGACAATTTTTTAATTTTTTTAATTGGTTTCAAAAATAGGGTTTGAGTTGGCGCGATTGGTGGTGTGTCAGAAAACATCCATTTCAAACTAATTCACAATTTTCCATGATTGAGAGTCATTGTCGGGTTGTCAGAGGGGCTCGGACAATTTTTTTATTTTTTTAATTGGTTTCGAAAATAGGGTTTGAGTTGGCGCGATTGGTGGTGGGTCAGAAAACATTCATTTCAGACTAATTTACAATTATCCATGATTGAGAGTCATTGTTGGGTTGTCAGAGTGGCTCGGACAAATCTTTTATTTTTTAATTTGGTTTCAAAAATAGGGTTTGAGTTGGCGCGATTGGTGGTGTGTCAGAAAACATCCATTTCAATCTACCTTACAATTTTCCATGATTGAGAGTCATTGTCGGGTTGTCAGAGGGACTCGGACAATTTTTTTAATTTTTTTAATTGGTTTCAAAAATAGGGTTTGAGTTGGCGCGATTGGTGGTGTGTCAGAAAACATCCATTTCAGACTAATTTACAATTATCCATGATTGAGAGTCATTGTTGGGTTGTCAGAGGGGCTCGGATAATTTTTTTATTTTTTTAATTGGATTCAAAAATAGGGTTTGAGTTGGCGCGATTGGTGGTGTGTCAGAAAACATCCATTTCAGACTAATTTACAATTTTCCATGATTGAGAGTCATTGTCGGGTTGTCAGAGGGGCTCGGACAATTTTTTTATTTTTTTAATTGGTTTCAAAAATAGGGTTTGAGTTGGCGCAATTGGTGGTGTGTCAGAAAACATCCATTTCAAACTAATTTACAATTTTTCATGATTGAGAGTCATTGTTGGGTTGTCAGAGGTGCTCGGACATTTTTTTTTTTTTTAATTGGTTTCAAAAATAGGGTTTGAGTTGGCGCGATTGGTGGTGGGTCAGAAAACATTCATTACAGTCCAATTCACAACTTTTCATGATTGAAAGTCATTGTCAGGTCGTCAGAGGCGTTCGGCCGATTTATAAATTTTTTGAAGTGGTCTCAAAAATAGGATAGGAGTTGGGGCGATTGGTGGTGTGTCAGAAAATATTTATTTTAGTCTAATTTACAACTTTTCATAATTGAAAGTCATTGTCGGGTCGTCAGAGGCGTTCGGAAAATTTTTAAATTTTTTAAAGTGGTCTCAAAAACAGGATTCGAGTTGGCGCCATTGGTGGTGTATGAGAAATCATTCATTTCAGTCTTATTTACAACTTTTCATAATTGAGAGTCATTGTCGGGTTGTCAGAGGGGTTCGGCCAATTTTTTATTTTTGAAGTGGTCTCAAAAATAGGATTTGAGTTGTCGCGATTGGTGACGTGTCAAAAAACATTCATTTCAGTCCATATTGCAACTTTCCTTGATTGATAATCATTGTCGGGTTGTCAGAGGGGTTCGGCCAATTTTTTCAATTTTTTGAAGTAGTCTCAAAAATAGGATTAGAGTTGGCGCGATCGGTGGTGTGTCAGAAAACATTTATTTTAGACTTATTCACAACTCTTCATAATTGAGAGTCATTGTCGGGTTGTCCTCCAATTTTTTTTTTTAAGTGATCCTAAAAATAGGATTCGAGTTGGCGCGATTGACGTTGTGTCAGAAAACATTAATTTCTGTCCATATTGCATTTTTTTTATTGAAAGTCATTGTCGGGTTGTCAGAGGGGATCGGCCAATTTTTTCAATTTTTTGAAGTAGTCTCAAAAATAGAATTAGAGTTGGCGCGATCGGTGGTGTGTCAGAAAACATTTATTTTAGACTTATTCAGAACTCTTCATAATTGAGAGTCATTGTCGGGTTGTCAGAGGGGTTCCGCAAATTTTTTTTTTTTGAAGTGGTCTCAAAAATAGGATTTGAGTTGTCTCGATTGGTGATGTGTCAGAAAACATTCATTTCAATCCATATTGCAACTTTCTTTGATTGAAAATCATTGTCGATTTGTCAGAGGGGTTCGGCCAATTTTTTCAATTTTTTGAAGTAGTCTCAAAAATAGAATTCGAATTGGCGCGATTGGTGATGGGTTATAAAACATTTATTTCAGTCCATTTAACAACTTCTTATTATTGGAAGTCATTGTTGGATGGTCAGAGGGGTTCGGCCTATTTTTGAATAATTAGAAGTGGTCTCAATAATAGGATTCGAGTTGGCGCGATCGGTGGTAGGTCAGAAAACATTCATATCAGTCCAATTTACAACTTTTTGTGATTGAAAGTCATTGTCGGGTCGTCAGGGGGATTTTTATATTTAGGAGAGGTCTCAAAAATTTGGTGGTGCATCAGAAAACATTTATTTCAATCTAATTAACAATTTTATATGATTGAAAGTCATTGTCAGAGAGGTTCGTCCAATTTTTGAATGTTTTGATGTGGTTTTAAAAATAGGATTCGAGTTGGCGCGATTGAACATATTTACCTATATCAATTAAAAGATATAATAAATTAATTATAAAAATGAAAAAATATTAACTATATTATGGTAGCTGAATTGGAAGATGCATTCCGGTATTGGAGAGATTGAGAAGTTCTACAGACAAATGTTTTAGGGTAATCTCCACAATTTAATTTATGAACCCACGATTTTTGAGATTCTTCAATTTTTTTAAAGTGTTTTCTATGAGTTCGCTTATTTTATTTTTCGGTTTGTGATAAGTTGTGAAATTGCGTTGTGTCACGAATGATTTTGTTTTATCACTGCGTTTGCCTGAATAGGTTGATGAGCAGTACATAATTGGTTCTTGTTTTTGGAGAGGGTAAATTTCTCTGATGGCCATTGAATATTCCAAAAAGAAGAACCATTTTAGAAAAAAAAAAACGCAAGTTCATCAAGCGCCTTCGTAGTTATCAATATACATTGATTCTAGCAATTTTTTTCATCTCTAGGATAGAAAACGACCATCAGCCGCCCAGCGTCACCTCAAGTGACGGCAGCATCAAGTGTGCTGGACTGTACGTCAAGTGTTCGAACGTCTCATTGGACAAGGCGATACACAGCGTGCGTCCCGATAACGTTACCGTCGACGTCGAGTTATACACGTCGCCGTGGAATGCCGTGATTTACGCAGATGGTTCATATAGATGTATGGGGGCCGTTCTCGATCGACGGTGGATTGTCACGTCTGTCAACTGTTTCCCAGGAATAGCTAAGTGAGTCGTTTAAAGTGTTCATTACCGGTCATCTGCATCCGTTTGGAGAATTGCACGAAGGATGGACGTGTCGAGGTTTGCAGAGAACAGTGGCGTGTTTAAGAGGGGGGCTAGAGGGGCCCGCCTCCCCCCAAAGCAGCTAACCTCAGAAAAAAAATTGAAAACTCCACACTTTTCATTTGAAAATTTCGAAAATTTGCTAATGTGCTCATCTATAGAAATTTGTATTTACATTTATAATTTACAAAGTACAATAGTGGCGTTCCCAGAATTGCTCTATCCGCAACCGTTCTCGAATTACAAAACCATCAAGTGTTGAGAGGGGTCATTATCGTCCTGAATATTTAAATTTTTTTTTTCTACTGATTTTCATGAAATTCAGTCTTTTTATAATATGCTCACCAAATTTGAAGTCATTTTCGAGTCAGTTGAATTTTTACAGAACCTTCACACTTTTGTACTGAAACTTTCGAACATTTGCATATGTTCAATCAAAAATAACTGTCGATATTTTCATTTCAAATTTACTAAGTAAACTTTTAGCAATCCTAGAATTTTTTTTTCTGCAATCGTTCTCGAGATGAAATGTTTATCAAGAGTTGAGAGGGCTCTTCCTCCTCGGCAATTTCGATTTGAAAATTTCGAAAATTTGTTTGTGTTCATTCAACAATACTTGTTTGTTGATATTTTCCTTCTAAATTCTCTTGAAAATTCGAAATCAGCTTGTATTTTTGATTTAACTTCAAAAATGTTCTGAAATTCATTTGATTCGTCGCCTGAATCAGTTTTTTTGATATGATTCGGAATCTGACCGCCAAAAAATATTCGAGGGTCATTTTCGATTTTATGAATAATGAAAAATAGAAAATTTCAAAAATTTTATGGTGCGAGGAAATTTTTGAGGATCTTTCCATTTTTAAGCTAAACCTTTTATCTGAGCCTATACAAATCATATCATATATTTTCAGACTCAGCATGAAATTTTGTATATATAGTGCAAGTTTTCAGTGAATCTGATGATTTTGTATTTTTCATGATTTTTAGGGGTCTACCCCTTGGGTCTTTTTTCGAGTAATTATTGTTTTCGCCGATCATCTTGAAATTTTCATAGTATACTAATTTCATCATTCTGAATCGATTGGCATTCGCAGAATTGATCTATCTTCAACCGTTCTGGAGTTGAAAAGTTCATCTGGAGTTGAGAGGATTTATTTTCCACACAAATTTTTTAAATTTCGTCTTCTACCCATATTTATGAAATTCAATCTTTTTTGAATGAGCACAGATAATTTTAGGTCGATTTCGAGTCGATTTCATGGGCTTCTTTTGGAACCCGTACACTTTCCAGTTGAAAATTTCGAAAATTTGCTAAATTGTTTCATCAAGCCTGTTTGTCTGTTATTTTCATTTCAGTTCATGAAGTATACTAATTTAATCGTTCTGAATCGATTGGTGTTCGCAGAATTGCTTTATCTTCATCATCATCTGTAGATGAAAGGAGTCATTTTCGTCCTAACTATATTCAATTTTGTTTTCTACC
This sequence comes from Chrysolina americana, assembly GCA_958502065.1. Taxonomy (NCBI): domain Eukaryota; kingdom Metazoa; phylum Arthropoda; class Insecta; order Coleoptera; family Chrysomelidae; genus Chrysolina; species Chrysolina americana. Next base: position 2,928,281 of record OY293417.1, read on the forward strand.
AATATTCATGAAAGTCAGTGGTTTTTGAATATGCACACCAAATTTGAACTCGATTCTGTGTATACTGAATTTTTCATAGTCTTTTTATGGAAGCTCCACAATTTCAAATTGAAAATTTTTAAAACTTGCTAATATGTTCATTCAAATACTTTCTTCATTTTCATTAATCGTGAATTCACCAACCCATCCGCAATCTAGTTGAAGGTGTAGTTGCAACTATCATGATTACTTATATTCACATTCGAGTTATTTTCAGTTTAACGAAATATTACGTGGCTGTTCTTCTGGGAAAAGGAAAAGCACAACTTCAAGTCCAGGGTCCACATGAACAAACTTTGAGGATAGTAGGGGTCACGTTAATTTCAGACAGTGATATTGTCATTCTTCAAACCGACAAAAATATCACATTCAACCGATATGTGAAAAGTGTTTCACCGAACCACAGGTAATGTTGCTTTATAAAGATCAAGTTTTCTCAAATCATCCTCTCCAAATGAAAAAGACATCAGTGCATATCTCTCATAATTTTATCAATCAATCAAGCTAGTGGGAATTGTTTTCTTTCATGAATACAAGTACTGTTTTCATTGAGTTTACTGGCAAATTTCAAAAATAATTGGCGCAGTCGGTAGGATTGCCCGAAAACGTAACGATTTCTAGCTCTTGATAGACTTGAAAATTTTCTACGACTTTCGTTCACATGCAATTCTAATATACGTGCATTTTTATTCTGTAGGCGAGATCGAAGACGAAAAGAGAAATGCATCGCAATGGGACTACAAGGAAACAAGGCAAAATTTCTGGGTCTGGAACCCATCCAAAACTGCTTCGTCGGATTCAGATGTTTCGAGAGCAAAATGACGGATGACTGTAAAGTAGGTATCACAATCAACGAAAAATATACGTTGATTTCGTTTCAAGTATGGATATCTCAATGGGCCAACTTTCAATAACATGTTCAAAAAGTTTTATTGAACTTTTTAATTAAGACAGAATTTATATAGCAATCCTAAGTGATCTTAATATCACATAGAAAATAATAATTCACAAACAATCTTCACATTTCTCTACGCACCACCGATATAATATTCCAATAACCGATATTTTTATGAATTATTTTGGAAAAAATCTCACAATTCTCCTGTCAGATCCTCACCTAATCCAATAATAAAATCCCTGATAAGCTCTTCCCAACGCATTTTCCAAAATGATCACCTCCAAAACCTGAATTACTTATAGATTGTTCATAGTTGTAACGAGTACATTATACAGGGTGTATCAACGATGCGTGGGTAGACGATAGCTGCTTTCCCATTTAAAGTACGAAAATATGTTTCAGATGAAAGTTGTAGAGAGCAATAAAAGTTATGACTCAGAAAATAATTACCAATGTACAGGGTGTCCGATAAATGTGTGACTTATGTGATAAGTGATGTTTTGATTGTTTGAAATATAATTGTTGCTTTTATGGCATTTTTCATACTTTCGTTTAGAATTATATGTATTCCCGATGGAAATCAAGTAGGCAAACCCTACATTTTCTGAAAACTCATTGTGTCGACTATTTTGATGGTGATAGTTTTACTGAGTGTTCCAACTAAAAAAACTGAGAAAAAAAGTGATCTTGAGTTTTGGTTGCTCCTGTATGGGAAAAGTGCCATTCGGTAAATTTATGTCTATGAAATAAAATTATGCCATTTTCGAAAATATTTAGTAAAAAAAAATTGAGATATTTGATGTTGCATGAACCATTTTCGGACATAAACGTGATCATTACTTCAAAACCACCAGGTATAAACTCATACAACCCTATATTTTTGAAAAAAACCTTTTCAAAGAAATTCAATGGAGTAAAAATATATCGGATGTTTAATTCAAAAAAACTTAACTTTTTCGGACACCCTGTATGTTGGTAGTTATTTTATGAATCAACAACTTTTTTTCGAAACATTTTTTCCTATCTTAAATAGGGAAACCGCTTTCGTCCACCCACGCTTCAGTGATACACCCTGTGTATTTCAAACTAGTAATTTTTTAGAGTTCGCACCCCTGGAGTGGTACCATAGTTTGTGATTCTGGCAGTGGCTGGTACCCGGCAGCAGTTTACTACGAAGAAAACGGTTCTTGTGGGTTATCTTCTGTGAAAAAATATACCAGCATACCGTACCATATGCACCAACTCGTAGAAGCCACAAGTGAGTAAAAGTTATTTCATTCAACCGTTGATTCATTCAACCTTCCGCACTTGCATAGATTAACTTGATTATATACTTTTCAATTTCTTCACCACAAACAATTTTTTGAAATTCTACAGTAACACTTATCATGCCCTGTATGTGAATTGGTTGACATTTTCTTTTGGTCTACAGCAAGCGTTAAGATAATTCACAGTTCATCTGGATGTGACGTAGCAAGTAAATACTGTTGTGGACTGGTATCTAAATAATCAATAGTCACAATTTTCTCGTATAGGAATAAAAAAAAATATGTAGGAAAATGACTTCTTCCAACTCCAGATGGACTTTTCGACTGTAGAACTGTTAAAGTTACAGCAATTCAGCGAAAGTAAGTTGATTCAGGTCGATGAAATTGGAACACACTAGGAACAACTTTATAATTTCAAATATTATGAGTGACAAATTTTGAAAAGAAAAGCTGTCATGCTGAAAATCTCGAAAACTTTACAACCTTTGTGAGTGGCATCGTTCTCATTTTGCAGAGTTCAGAAAATAGTATAATTTTGCTATCTGCCATCTATCTTTTACCATATTGGACCGCGTTCTTGTCACAGGACCCCGTACAACTTTGGTTGTAGATTGTCGATCTACAGACGTTGAAAGTTGAAGTTTGTCAACTCTTTAGCCGAGATGGCAAACACTGTTTTTTTTTGACACGCGATTGTGGCTGATCGGCTGGATCAATTTTGATGTTTCAAGGGCCATTTGATGCTTTTTTTTTTTCGAGTCATACGTAAAAAAACGGAAAAAGTTCGAAAACTTCGCGGTTTTTAGGCTCTAAAATCTGAAGCACAACCTAGAATCATTCACCCATTGTTCAGGACTCCCCAGGAGTAATTTTCAGGGGCTGGAGCCCTTTTTGCACTAACTTTCCTGGGCTATGTCGCAGACGAGTCTGGAAATTATCTTCTGCTTCAAAAACCTCTCTCAATTGATGCCATTATGTTCATACCAATATATTACAGATTATTCTGTAACCCCTGGAATATCTTGTAAAAGACCGCCAATGAGGCTATCCATCATATTTTCCTACCTGTCCACCCATCTCCCAACACCCTTCACCCATCCCTACAACGACCCTTCGTCCCACGCACGCATAACATATGAAGATATAATATATACCCTAAACATTAAACAGAAAAAAATTTATTGACGCTTCGCATGTCTACGACCAATAAATCAAATTTCAGAGCGGACCCCTCTCGAAGTTGAAAGCCCGCGCTGCGAAGGATTCAGATGTGAATTAGGGGAATGCCTGAATAGAAACAAAATATGCGATGGCACACCTGACTGCAGGGGCGGCGAGGACGAGCAGCCGAATTTGTGCTACGAAAAGGAACGGTACTGCCACCGTACGGATAATTGCGGTAAGTTGATGAGTATTGGTCGGTGCAGGAAACTGAAAGAGGTTTCTGTACTGGAATCGTGTTCGATTTCAAGACTGGGTAGATTTCCTTAGAGAATTCTTCTCTTTTACAGAACGTTTACCATCTTACTAGTGTCTTTCAGCTACTCAGTACTAGATGGCGCAACACGTAAAGAGACTAGATGAATCTTTTTTTTTTTTTTTATTCCAAATGTATACCATACAAATTAGTCATTTAACGACAGTTGGCAACACATGGAAGTTTTTTTATTAATGAATTTAATTAAAATTGAAACTAACTGCAAAGTAGTTTGTTCTTAAAAAATTAGTAAAAAAACAGCGCCAGTCTCTTTTTGTCATGTGCTACTCTAAACCTGTCAAATTTGGCATTTTTATCGAAATGTGTACGAGTTTATGTAGTATGTGCACCATAACTGATATGTTCAAAGTTAATCGATTTTATACAGCATATTAGGTTCATAATTTAAAAAAAATTCACCTGCACGCAGTATTTAAGAATCGAAAGATAACTTCGTGGAACCAAAACATTACAGTAGCGAATTTTCATCAACAACGAATTATCCCATAATCCTAAATGATCACATCCAGAATTTTGAAGAACCAAAATTCGATGAACTGAAAATTACAAGAAGGTATATCAGTAATACTATAAAATGAGAATGAACGGAAATGTGAATATGAATATTCAATCAAACTATTAAATTTCAAAAGCAATAATTTTTTTAAATGATAAAATATCGTAAAAGAATATTCTAAGTCTGCAAAGCGTAATTTTCGAAAGTGAAAGAAATTTAAATCTTCGAATCAATATATCACAAGACCTGAAATTGACATATTGAAAGTCATCAGACCAATAAATGGTAATACCGAAATGTACAATACCAAAAATTTCCAGAAATTGGAGAGGGGATAGAGTAGTAGGTTGCCGGTTGATCTATTCTCTCAGAGATGGCGCAGCTTGCGGTCAATATAAATGAATTGTCATGTCGTGATTATATTCTTACTTATTTCTGTCTCATCAGTATTAGGTAATGTTATATGTATAGAGAATAGGTCTATTGAATACCACACGAGAGTTCAATAAAGTAGAAAATAGTTCTCCAGATTTTTTCTCAAACTTCTGTCTGTCAAATTATTTTCACTTTATTCTCACTCTCTTGTGATATTACAACTGAAAATTGGTGTTTTTGGGTTATTTCCATTTTTTGAATTCTATTCACACCAGGTTCCAATCTTCATTTATTTGATAAGGAGTATACCATAAGGAAGCAGGTTGAATTGAAAATGATCAAAACAGTAACCTCTCACTTCATCTTCTAGAATGTCCGACAACACACCTGAAATGCAAAAACAACCAATGCGTCCACAAAAGCAGTTTCTGTAACAGACACAGCGACTGTGAGGACAATAGCGACGAACCAGACGTATGTTCCTGCAGAGCTTATCTTGAACTAACCAAGTCCAGTAAGGTGTGCGACGGTGTTATTCATTGCTCAGACAGAAGCGATGAAGATCCCAGATTTTGTCCTTGTCAGCACGACAAATTTCTGTGCGTTAGGTAAGTGAAAATGATTGAAGAGTATACGCAACGTCCTGTTCATCAGAGAAGTTTGTCCTTGCAGTTAGCAACCCCCTTCTGGGGCCTCCCAAATAAAGTCAAAATAATAATTATTTTCTACCAATCAAGGAAAATATATCCTCACTTAGAATCCTCTCTGACTGTTGGTTGTGGGAAATGAGGAAATTCATCAAAAAAGTAATAATTACCAATGAAAAGGTTCATACATGTATCCGTTCCACTCTCATACCGATACGTCTTGAGGGTGGGAGTTCTATATGACTCTTATTCCTACAATAATTTTCTAGCCCTCGTTTTTTTCTAAACATGCTAGTCTTCTTCTGATTGAGTGTAAAAACTGTATGCAGACAGAATACAGATTTTATATAAATTTTCCTAGAGGTAGATAAGTGGGTACATACCCGATGAACATGATAATAATAGAGTTCTGATAAAAATCAATAATAGGAGCTTAAAACGTGGTAATGAAATTATCCAGCTACTTTAAAACTATTTTAATGCAATAAAATCATCACGATTACATGAAAAACTTCTATAGAAAATGTTTAAAAGATAAAAATTTAAATTGTTGTACAGGTCATTGAAAATGCATCTCATTATAACACAGATATTTGGGAAACATTAATGAGAAAAGGTTTTTTTATCATTTTCAAATATATTTCACTTCTAATGACTTCAACGTTTATATTAGGCATCAAGAGATGCTCTGCCTCACATCTATTTATCTAGAACTAGCTTTATTACATCATTCGCTTTTTGTGGTCCACTTTTTTGCCATGCTTGTGCTGTTGTGGTATGGCTTTTACGCCAATGTCTCAATACACCTAACAAGCAGCATGGAAATTCCACTGCCGTGAAAAAATCACGCATTTTCATCACACAGTCAGATGCCATCTTTGTGTGAGGAATAGAAACATTAGTAGGGGTCATGCCTCTGGTTGGTATGCATATTAAGGATTTAGTGTACAAAGAAATGAATTATTTCTGATATATCTTATACGTGGTATACAAACGACCATACCAAAAGAGCACAAACTTGTGAAAATGTAAGGAATAGAAATAAATGAGGTTGGTTCTAGGGTGGGATTTCGAAAAATACGATGTCAGCTGTCAAACATTTCTTGAAAATAGAATATGATGCTCTAAATTCCCTATAAAACTGTTCCTGTCCACAAAACATGTACTCAAGCGTAGACCAAAACAATAGCGTAGAAGTGATGTTCTTTCAATTTTTATACGCAGTGCCATAAAAAATTTATCATTGAAGAGAAAGGGGCTTTTGGTGGAAAATCTAGATTGGTAACTTGGGCGACACTCTCCGCAATGAGAGCGTTTTGATAGGATCAGTGCCTTGGCGATGACGGCTTGATCCTCTTGACCTTCTTCCTCTCGAATTCCGAGTTGTTATTACTGGTACATGGTCTTACGGGAGGTATTCTGGGAGGACAGTTCTGGCAAAATGGCACCATTGAAAAGGAGCACTGGGTCGACACAGCCCGAGTTTCTGGTCTCATATTGACTTGTACCCCTACACTACGACCTGTTTCCTCTTCGCATACATCCACCTTTTGTGATCGGACGTTTTCCATCAGTGCTTGAGCCTCTGTTCGAAGTTTAGCGTATTTCAAGGCGAGTTTGACGAGTTTGCTTTTCGAAATTCCATTTCTTTGTACTTCCTGGCAGTCGAAAATAGTTGGAACAGCGGTTGGTCTCAGTCTTTTTCTCTCACCGGTGGTTCTCCATTCCGTGTAGTTTTCGATGTCGTCCTCGAGCTGAACAGATGAAAAATATGAATTCAGATATGCTGGTCATATGGATTTAAAAACAAAATGAATATTTCACTTTGGTTTGCATTGGTTAGTGTATCTATAAGGATGAGGCTGCTACAGCAAAGTAAGTGCCCTCCCCCCTCTCATAACAATTACAGCTACGACAAAATTGTTTTGCTGTACAACAGCTATAAAACCTCCCTAAAGCTGCCATAAATATAAGAGGGCCCACTCCTATGAAGGTTCTGAGGGCTATTTTCAAATGCTAACATAAACAACGAACTAACTGGATGAATGGACCAGATTTCTAGACTCCTCCTCACCCTTTGACAAAATATACGTCAATTTTTCCAATGCGTTTGACAAGGTTCCGTAAATTATGATGATTCACAAACTTAAACACTTGGGAATTAGATGTCAACTGCTCAACAGGATGGAAGCATTGCTTTCTGATAGGGTTTTCAAAATGAGGATTGGGTTTCCAGTCATTCTGATCTACATTAAGTCATTTCGGAAGTTCCACAAGGTTCAGTTTGGAGATCTACTCTCGTCTTAGCATATCTCTCAGATCTGCTTACTGTATTCGGCTCAGACCATGCTTTTTCCGCAGATAACAGCAAGTTCTTTGAAAATCAGTCATGCTGATCTTGGTCTGATCACATTTGGATTTGTAAAATACCTACTTGTATTCCCTTGACATTAAGAAATTTGTTCCTTCATCCTTACCAAAGATATGACTGACTCTGAATCTATAAACTTTTTTGGTACATTTCATCATTATATTAGTCGACACAGCAAAAAACGTAGTAGTAAATATTTTGCTACTTTATAATTGAAAAATATACCCCACCAAACACAGTTTCTAAGTATATATAATATATAAAATATAGGAATTAAAGAAATACCAAAACAAAATATATTGACAGAAGTTGCCATCTGTAAGTTCACACCGAGAATGTATGATTAAAAAGATAATACCAACCCTTGCAATATTTATTGACTTGTCAAAGGCTTGTGAAACAGTTCATCATACACATCTATACAGAAAACTTAAAAACGTATGATTTTGTTGGAAAATACTAAAATCATTAAGTAATTATCTTGACTATAGATAATATTTGAATACGGTGTTACCCAAGGAACAGTTTTAGGGCCACTTCCTTTCAATGTATTTATTGAAAAAATTATGCTGATGATACCCTGAATACTATTATAAAACTGGAAACTATGCAAAATATTTGTTGAAGAAGATTTCCAATCAATAAAAAACTGGTCTGATGCTAAATTATTAACGATACATTTCTAAAAAATAAATAACTTCTCGAACTTGTTCAAAATTCAAATTAAGAACCAATTATAATTGATTATCTGAACGAAATTCAACAAACAAATAATATTGAACATATAGGTATAATATGTATTAGAAATCCTTAATGGAATTCACAAATAGATTCAAAATTGAATTTTCTTTAACAGTTCCTAAAAGTTCCTCAATTGGAAATGCTTCATTTTCCACTTATACAAATACAACTTGGCTATGGCATTCTTGGATGGGAGTGTGAATAATTATTATTTAAGGCCTTTAGAATTTCTCCAGAAACGGTTTCTTGAAATAATTTATGAGGAAGACATGATATATTCATCTGATTTTTCATCCAAAGAAAGCTAAAAAAATACATTACACCTTTATACTCTTGAAATATATTGATCTACTTTTTCAAAACGAAAATTGAATACTACTCAAAAATCAAATTAATAATAGCAGATTCATAAAGGAAATAACACCAAAAATCGTAGTGAAAAAAACAATTGAATAGAAACATTATACAGTGCGACTTTTAATACCCCTCTTGTTAACTTTTAAAAAGTTTGACGTACAAATTTATAAAAAAATATTTGGAGGGTATAACCGATACTAAGTTTTGAAATAAAACACATTGTCATTGCTTCAGAGAGGGCACGGGGAGGAACATCACCTTAAAAATTAAAAAAATTTAGATGGTTGAAAAAAGAATTGAATTATCTTTTCAACGATGTGACACTTGACCCCCAATCATTTAAAAAATTTTAGTTTTATTTCAAGAAGTAGTCAGTAATACCCTCCAGTTTTCATTTATGTCAAAAGTTAACAAGGGGGGGACCTAATGAAAAAAAAAGACATCACATCGATTTTCTCATATAAAAAGTATCTAGAAATTTGGATATTGGAATGTCCAAATCAGTAAAGTACCACAAAGAAAGTTTTAGAATATTTTTTTCAATCAATTACAAAAGTTAACTTCGTGGAATTGTTTTATAAAATTGTCTATTTCTAGAGGTTTTTTCGGGTTATCTAAGTGGAAAAATAAACCGATCCAGTCGATCTACATGACATTTTGTAGCTTTTTTCAATCCTCTACTAAAGATCCAGTGACTGAGACAATTTCTTGAAAATATTTGTTAAAAAAACGATTTGGCTGGGGTCAACACTGATTTTCATCAACAAACTATTATTTAACATAGATCATTTGCATCTTCATTTGAGTGGAATAAAACCTCAATCGATTGGCCAATACGCTAACCAGATGAAGAAAAAAATTTACGGGGGTAATACAAATAGTTTTTCATATCAAGTAATTATATTATATCCAGGCTAAAATTAAAACTACATTGTTTACTGACATATTGATCTCCCTGACAGTCAATACTTACTATGAAGTGGTCCTCGCAAATAAATAAGGATATAGTAGGAGATATTTGGGTGTGATCCACACCAGCCTGTACAAGCCAAATCATTCGCCTTTCCATTTCGCTTGGTACTCTGATGAATAATTTCTGTTTATGTGTGGAAGACGTGTTGTCACACAAGGGCACCAAGCAGCGTCGAATCACCATCTCCCGAAAAATTTTTGACACACAAGCACAAACACAACACACAAGCTCAACGAGCTGAAACAAAACAACAAACCACCCGTAAACAATGACTACAGAGCTCTTTTCGCTGCTCGATTGACATTGTTTTTCATGACGTCACGCTTGATTCCAACTGCGAGGTCAGAGATGACTTGGTTCATCTTTAGAATTGTTATATAGGGTGGTTCACTAAATATTGTCTGCAATGAGGATCTTCATCTCCACAATCCTCTACTAGCAAATAACGAGATGTCTTACTGTCTGACGTTTCGTCAACTCAATTTTCATCATCAACTCAAATAATTTTAATATTGCCTCATATCTATGAATACAGTTGTTAGAGGTTTTGTTTATTATAAATTCAATGAAGTGTATCATACAATAGTTTCAATTTCAGATCTTCTCAATTTTTTAAAGATATTTCGTAGTGCATGCCTGTATCTAAACAGCTTAGAGCTGATGAAAATAGTTTGGGTTGAATGTGTGAAGAGCATTATTTCTCACTTCAAGATTACAAACTCTTTTGAAAAAAAAGTAATGAAGAACGTCTGTGAACTGTGAATTGGATTAGTAACAATTTCGGAAATAATTTATTTTACTCTTATCGAAATCCATCAGCCTATAACGTTTTTATGTAAAACTATTAAATATTTCGTTCAAGTAGAATTTTTTCGTGTTTGATCAATTTTATGTGATATAAGAATTTCAGCATTGTTTTTGTTCAACGAAAGATATATTTTGCACTTTTTTCCGATGTTTCTATGACTCATTTTATAGAAGAAAATGTCGATGTCCTTTTTTTTGACTTATGGAAATAATTCGATATTATTAACTCCCACATTATAATATGCCAAAACTCGACGCCCAGGAAGATACACATTAAATTTGACACTTGTCAGTCGCAGCAGGATTGATCTTGGAGTTCCTCGAGGTTCTATATTGGGCCCTCTTCCCTTTTTTTCTTTTGGAAAATGATATGCAGGATCGTATGAGCACAGATATTATAGTTTTGAATGCACCTGATACAATTGCAATGAATGCAGAGGGACCTAGAGGAACTCCAAGGAAACTTGAACAACCTGAGTCTCGAAAACATGGCAGAGTTTACAGTGGATGCTATTCAATCAGATAATTGAGATATAGTTTCAATAGGTTCAACTTTCAAATGTTTTCTACGCTGTTAGATAATCTCATACTAATTATTTGAGTTTGCTCCATTAAACTGATAGATATGATATATTAAAGGATAAGAATACGAATACAAGGGGTAGGTAAAAGTTCTTATTTTACCATTCTGATAAACTGATTTCAATGTTGGGTTTTCCCAATAAAATCTACGAATATCAAGCATGAAGAATACGTAAAGGTAAAATTACCAGTCAATATTGTAAATACGATGGATTTTGAATACTTTTTCATGAAATTTACAGAAAAAAATTTACTTGTACCCATTGCACACATGAACTATTGACACATCCACGAACGCTTCACCCAATATTTTCTAGTCAGTTAGCAATTGAGATTTCAAACAGAAAATAATGTATAAATAAGTTCACCATTGAAAATTTTATTTAGTAGATTATCAGATACATTTGAATCGTTTAGACCTGGTGAGATTATCAATACGTGTTTCATGGTAATCGGTCAGGAATTAATTTTTTCTTTCCAAATTTCCAGTAATGATTGATAAATAAACAGGGTTGTGAAGGCATGATATTGAGTTGACTGAATAATGGTTGACAAAAATTGCTTTGAACCGCACCACATATCATTCTGATAGATTGCGGAAAGTATCTTCCCAGGATGAGGCGAACTGTGACGAAATGAGTCACTGGTATAAATCATGAACGATAGTGGTCCCAAAACCGAGCACTGGGGTACACCTGATCTGACCAATTTGAGCTGAAAGGTCGTTTCGTTGATAGGAACACATCGATTACCATTCTGGAGATATGACTCAGTTAGTTTTAGTGCTAGTTCTGCTCCATATTATGTGAACCTATTCACCAGTATATTGTCAGAAACATAGTCGAAAGTTTTTTTTAGATCACATGAAGTTACGCCTGTACGCTTCCCCTGTTTAAAGCCCTCGACTGCCTCTTGCACAACCCTTGTTACTTTGATTGGTGCTAAATAGTTTCTCATAATATTCATTCAAACTTTGTTTTAGTATGATTTAAAATCTCTTAGCTACATTATAATGGCCTGAAAATCTCAGGATTTCATCTATCACCTTTCTTGAAAGTGGGTACAACTTTCACAAGTTTAAGGTCAGAAAAATATTGCCCCTATTCTTGTACGGAATAGAGATGAATTACTTAAAAATATTCTTTTTTGATGATTTTTCTGTTGATTTTATACATATCAAAGCAGTATACAGAATACTTCTTGAATAATCTATTCCGTTTACAAGAGCGTACTGATTTTTGAATACCGAGTACTCACCTTGTAAGTAGATATAATTTCAGACTTTTTTAATTTTTTATACGTTTTTTTTCGGTAAAAACAACGTCCTTTGGCATGTATCATAATCTGGTACTAGATATGAATTCTAAGGAAAATAACAAGATTATTACCAAAATTTTTTCGAGATATTTGTCATTATTTGCTAATGATCTTGTGTCAAGCAAAATTGAATAATATTTTATTTATTTTATACGAGAAAATACAAAGACATAATCTTGGGAATTTACTGATCAATTACTGTATGAATTGATAAAGAAACAATTTGTTTTTACAGTTCTAATATGTGCGTTTCACACGACATGGTTTGCGATGGCCATAAGGACTGCCCTAATGGAGAAGACGAACTGGTATGCTACAAGTTATACAGGGAGGGCGATAAGAGGTGAGCCAAAACATGATAAAATCTAGCTGATATTTATAATGAAGCGACATTAATGGCCAGATCACTGTGTCATTACAAAAAGCTATATATGAATTTGTAAACACTCTGTAGATATTTTCTTCAAACTTAATAATGATATATCTCAAACAACTCCTCTTAAGGCCGATTCAGATACATGCATGCACAGGAGGGGTTATCAGAGGATGGGGGATTCACACGCATATGCATTTTCGACCCTTATGCCTGGAAAATGCACGGCAATCTACTTAAGTGCCGTCCACTTGCGTTTCTTCAACAAAGTCGTGATTTACTTGGTTTTGATATAATTTTGTCAATACTGTATTGATGCCTTTTGGGTTTTTCAAATTATCCCGTCGTATTTTTCACTATATCTTTCATTATTTGAACTAGAACATGTCCTAGTTCCGTGCAAGCTCACCCTGCTTTTTTCACACACATGGCATGCATTTCTCATGTAGGGCAAAAACAGAAAGAAGACTTATCTAGCTGTCATCGACTTGGATACTTCAACACTACCTATATTACGAGTACTATCATTATTATTGCGCTGAAATGAAACTGTGGCATTATTACCACACTAAAGCAGGTATGAGAATCATTGGTTGCATATGCTGAGGGTAGGATTGAAATTTATTGACTGAATTCAACAAAATTAAGGAACTAGAACTGAGGAAAGAACAGTTATGACAAAGCGTGGGGTGCTCGATGTACGAAAATATGAAACAAAGCGTTTTTTCACAGTAATACTGATATTTTTCATTTATTATTAGTTCCTGCCTATATAAACAATTATTTTTTATGTTTTCGTTGAAAAAATTTCTTATAGTTTATTTATCACCGAGTATAGTAACAAAAATTTTAAAAAGTTGAAGAATGCAAGAGGTTCAATAATATTTTCTTAACATGCCTTGATTATAGGATTATAGAAAGTGGAATTTCATCCTGATCATGAGAATGCTCATTTTTAAGTTTATATTTCAATGTCATTTTCAATTCGAGGTCGGAGAAGGCTTCAAGAAAAAGTGATGACTAATTCATATCTCACACAAATTTATATGACTTGTATTGGAGCATCTATAAAAAAATCATTGAATAAGTTTGATACGTTATTAGAGTCATCATAAGTCGTTATCTTGTTTTATAATGGTGTCGATTTTTCTTATCCTTGTTGCTCCACTTTGCGTGCGGAAAGTATCACTTTCCGCACTTGTTGGGAAACAGTATATTACATTACGATTGCGGAAAGTGACCATTTACACGAGTGGGAAATATTGTAGCACGAGGCGCATGGACGCGGTAATTTTACCACATTATATTGATATTATTCATATGTGAACCATAAAATCGAACAAAAAGGCTGACTGAGGACTATTTCATCTGACCTCATGAATTTTGAACAATTATTTTAAAATTCAAAAGTTATGCTCAATGAAAATATAATACCTAAGAGATTGAAATCATAATTAGAAGCACTTTACAATTATCAATTATAACAATTATGAAATATTTGAACTTACAATAGGTAGTACGCGGGATCGAATCTCACCAGGGCCAACTTTTTTTATTTTATTTTGAAGATGAAGAATCCTATACCTAATTTTTAAATAGATTGTTTTTTTAGCTCAGAAATTATTAAATTTGATAGCTTGAAGCGGTAAATCTAAACAGAAATTACAGAAATTTGACAGCTTATCCACACGCGTGCGATTTACTTTCCGCACGTGTCACTTTCCGTGGATATGTACAGTGCGATATACGTTACTTTCCTTTATGGTCGTAGGAAAATAACTATATTGTTATGTATCACATTTTTCAAAAAAATATTTTTTTGACAGGTCCAACGCAGGTGAAGTGATGACGCGCACAGGCGGCATTTGGCACCCCGGCTGCTTCAACTCATCTTACGCCCAGCCGGAACTGGAGCAGATCTGCGAAAAGCTGGGCTTTCCCGAAAGCCACGCTAATGTACTGACCCCTTCGAAAAAAATCGGTGACGTCACGGCCCTTCGACCGCTGATCGATCACTTCAGTACGGTGTGGATTTACAGGAACCCTCGGTATAAGTTCAAGTTGGGGCTGCGATCGGGAAACGAACCCTACGTGACCTTCCTGGAGGATAAGAGTTGTTTCAGATTGTTTTTAGCTTGTATGTGATTTTTGGAATAAAGTTGCCGTTTTAGTTTTTATAATTTTTTTTGTAAAATTTATTGAACACGAATATGTCAATGATTACACAGGCCTGCAGAATTTATCTCTGTTGTCCCCGTTCCAATAAGTAAAATTATTATGGTTTTAAATAACTAAATATGTTAAATTGAAATGCAGCTTTGTTATTTTTCTAGCAAACCGAGATTTATTGATGGCGTGCTTATTTAAACTCCAAACATTTTCATCGGTTTTATTCGTGATTTTGTCAAAGGTAACGTCTTGCATTACCTTTCCCATTCCAAATCGTCTGCCAAAATATTATCTTATTTTTGAGAACAGGTGTTACATTCATGATTAAGCCTAATCCCAAGGAGATTATTTCCCAGGATTCATTACTGGTTGCCCAAAAGTTCAGTGTAAATGAGATGTTCTGTAAAATATGGGCAGATAGTTGTTAAGAGGATTAAGGGTGGTAAATATATTCAATAAACAATCTCTGAAACTTTGAGATTTCAAGAACAATCTGTTATATCACAAAGGGTTGATTATCATAACACTTGAAAGGTAAATACAAGTTGATTGCAAATATACAGACAAGGTCAATCACGATTATACTCCTAGCTGAAGTGAAATTATAAGGATTGAGTAATCATCTGCTGAAATTCTACATATCATATTTTTTAAATGAGGTGCAGTTTATTGGATTGAAAGGCTTTGAATCCAAACAGTACTTGACAGTTTCTTGAGTCCCTCAGGGGTCATGCCTTGACCCTCTTTCTATTCTGATCCTGTAATCCTAATTACATGAAGACTATTAAAATCTACTCAAGAATCTTAAGATGTGGATAAGAATATGATACTGCAAAATGATATTGATCATACTTTTCTACTTTCAGAAAGTTCTAAAGTCTTCGAAATAAATTTAAAATATTCTAAAACGATCCAGAATGAACTAAATTATTAAAAAATAATTTTAAATGTTCTACAATAGTGACGAGTAATCTAAAATAGTCATTAATATCTTGAAAATTCTAGAATACATTCAAGTATACTAAAATGATCTAGTTATTGTTTAGAACGTTCTCGAAAAATCCGAACTGTTCTGAAATAGTCGAAAATATTCGATAATGATCAAAAAGTTTCTAAAACGATTTGGAATGGTCTGTAATGTTCCAAAATATCCTAGAAGATACGAAAATTATTCGAGATAATATTGAATAATTTATAATCATGAAGATATCAGGAGATTAATGAGAAAAATGTGGAATATTCTGGAAATTTTGTGAAAACCGTGAAATGAACTGAAACCGAGACTGCGGAAGGTTCCAGAACGTACTGAAGCAGCAATCATGGATACGAAATTCTTGTAAATTTGGCAACATGTGTGAGAGTTGGAACTTTTTGTAAATTTCTAGAATATAAGTATGGTAACTCTAGAATGTTCTCGATACTTCTAGGAGTATGATTCTAGAAAATTCTTGAAAACAGTGGAATGAACCAGACCAGATACTCTAGAAGGGTCTAGACCATACTGCGAAAAGGGTATATATGGAAGAATATTCTTGAACGTTCTAGAAACTTTTGTGTGGTTCTAGAACAACATGAAGATTTCTGTGGAATAAATATTCTTGAACGTACCGAATATACAATCAAGTTTAGTTCTCTTAAGTTTGGCTACAAGGGAGGTGGTATGGAACTTTCTAGAATATGAGACAGGAAAATTCGGGAAATATTCAAGAAAACTTCAGAATGAACCTTGCTGAATCTCCAGAAGTTTCTAGAACATACAGGAGTGATATTTCTGAAGTTTAGGCAACCATGGAGGAGACGTATTGATGGAATTCTGTAGAAATTTCTAGAATATGAAGAAGAAAACACTAGAATGTTCTCGAAACTTCTGTAGGCTTCTGAGAATTTCTGGAAAATCCGAAATAAACTTGGAATGAACCAAACCAGAGGATCCAGAAGAATTTAGACCGCCCTGAAAAGGCATTCGTGTGCAGTTTTCGAAAGTTCGTTTACCTGGGAGGAGGTGTGATGGTGACACTTTTCGTAAAAGTCTATGCTATAAGGGACCACATTCTCAAATGTTTTAGAAGGTTTTGGATGGTTCTAGAATGTACCGAAAATGGCCTCAACTTTTTAGAATATGAGATGGAAAACTCTAGAATGTTTTCGAACTCTGGGAAATTTCGAAAATACCTTTTCGAGAGTTCGGTTACCAGAGAGGGGGGCATGTTGGTGACACATTCTATTGATGTTAAGATTATAAAAAAGAGCATTGTCGAATGTTCTAGAAATTTTCGAATAGTTCTGGAAAGAGATATAGATTTCAGTGGAATAAACCTTACCAAAGGCTTCAGAAGGTACTAGTACTTGCAGAAGTGAAGTTCTTGAAGGTTCGGCCACTGGGGAGGAGGCGTGGTGGTGAACCTCTCTGGAAATTTCTGGAATATGAAAAAGAAAATATAAAATGTTATCAAACCTTCCGGAAGCATCTGAAAATATCTGGAAAATTCGAAAAAATCATGGAATGAACTAAAACAGAGTCACCGGAAGCTTCCAGAACTGAATGACAAGTAAATCAAGTGAGTTGCAGCTAGTTTGTGTATAAAAATGGACCCATATTTGGCCAGAATTTTTGCAATCATCTCAGTAATATGTCAAATATTTGAATTTTTTCTCAACCTTTTTTTGAATTAAATCATACCAATCAACAATAACTTTTGATCTATTTCTTGACGTATGTGCATTAACTCTTTTCTTTTCTTATTTATTCACGATTCAACAGTACGTCACTCTTCCACGGCATGCCCCAATTAGGCAGGCCATCGGCATTACACTTCTTAAACATTCCAGGACCCTGCCAAGCGAACGGTTTCTCGGGTCGACGTACGCCCAATAAGTCTATCCCAATGAGTACGGACTAAATCAGTGTGTAAATAACCTGCGCTTTTGATACCAGTGGCGTTTTTTGTGAGGGATATTGGAGATTATGTATACAGTGTGTCCATAAAGTAACCCCCCCTGTTAACTTTCGAACGGATTGGAATTTTCGCATGAAACTTTATTTTGAGGAATGCCAGTTCATAAGCTACTTTCTGACGACAAAAATGTCTATCTTTCAAAATGGCGGTCCGACGCCGAAGATTTGATGATTTTTCCAGAACTAAAGTATCCGAAGGATCCTCATAGCAGAGCTCTAATATTATGTACCGCAATTTTGTTTTGGGACGAATATTTTTGTTTAAAATTTTGTTATTGTGTAGAGAATTGAAATGCAATTCAAACGATGTATAACTCGACCCCCATAGCCTTTAAAAAAAAATTAAATGGGCGACCGACGTCATTTTAATTTTTTTTTTGTTGTCAAAGAGATGCTTATGAACTACCATTAAACCAAAAAAATTCAAAACAGAAATCCAATCCGTTCAAAAGTTAACATGGGTGGGGTTACTCTGAAAGAGTTCTTACATTATGTACCGCCATTTTGTTTTGGAAGTATATTTTTGTCTGAAATTCTGGGGACGTATAGAGCATTGTGAGACATTTCAAATGAGGTGTCACTCGACCCCCCATGCCATTTGAAAATTTCTTTCAAAATGGCGTCGGGCCGTCATTTTAAAAGATAGACAATTTTTTTGTCGTCAGAAAGTAGCTTATGAACTGCCTCCAAAAAAAAATTTCATGCGAAAATTCCAATCCGTTCAAAAGTTAACAGTGGGGGAGGTTACTTTATGGACACACTGTATTAAAGGTTTCGTAGAGAATAAAAACGAAAACATTGAAAAAATCTTTCTAAACAACACAAATACGTAAACATTAGAAACTTGAAAGGTGAATCCGAGTGTAGATATTTTGATAAAAAAAAAATCGGCCGAACATAACCTTATGAAACACAAATGCCCTCTTGATGGTAGTTTGTACTTGCGATTTTTTTAATGATTTTACTGACCGTGGGTTTCTAGCAAACATATTTCATCGAAACAGTAGGCACGGATTTCCCAAATTATACTCCATATAATCAATCATTATTTAACGGTGATTGTATTTGCAATTTTTTGACAGGGGTTCATTGTGAAGATATTCCATCGAAACAGTGGACTAGGATCATCCAAAATAAATTGTATGTATGCCACCATAGAGAAAATTTTAATCATCCTCCTCTAAGTGGGTAGATTGTACTTGAGAATTTTCGAAAATACTAACGGGTGGTTTTCTGTAAAGCTATTGACCTGAATTAGTAGGATACGATTTTCTAAAATATACTTTTTGTGCCATCATAAAAAAAATTGAAAATATTACCTAAATTTTTATACTTTGTGAAAATCAAGTCAATCGATGAAAACAAAAAATTTCTCGAAAGAAGTCCTAAAAACAGAAAATTATCAAATTCACTTGAAATTGCATATGAGCATATGCGTGCATATGAAAAAAAATTAATATCACGAATATTACGAAAATAGAGGAAAAATTTGAAAAAACTAAATTTTGCAGAGAAATTACCCCCTTTCAACCCTAGATAAACTTTTCAACTCGAAAACGGTTAAAGATAGGGCAATTCTGCGAACGCCAATCGATTCAGAATGATAAAATTTGTATACAATGTGTATTTCAAGACCATCAACGAAAAAAAAGTTACTCGAAAAAAGTCCTAAGGGGTAGACCCTAAAAATCATGAAAAATGAAAAGACGTCAGATTCAATTGGAATTGTATATGCGCATTTGTGTGCATATAAAAAATGTAAATAAAAAAATTTTGGAGAATAATTACCTCTTTCAACTCTATAAGAACTCTTCAAGTCGACAACTGTTGAAGACAAACAATTTCTGCGAACGCCGTGCTTTATAATTTCCTTCAATTGTTTGCACCCTCAAAGTCATATTATATATACATATGAAACTGGGAGTTGACCATCTTGACCTGGCTCACCAAAACCTCTGTAGGTCTACAGTAGAGTATGATTTCAAGAATTCATAGATTAAAAACATCGTCGGACCCTGCACTCTACCTTGAGGCACAATTTAGCGCATTATTGGTATTTCTGAAGATAATTTTGAGGCAGGTATAATTATCAATATATTGTGGCTTTTTGTATAAAAAATTGGCAACGAAAACTGTGATGCATGGTTTACCCTCTTCTGAGCCCCCTTAATATCAGTTCTCATACGGCATTATATTATCAAGTCAAGTGAAGAATTTTTAAGTTGAATATACATCTACAAAATTATAACAAATATTGAACTCAACAATAACAAGTGCTCAAAGAATTCTCGCTCATGATAATCGTGTTTCAATGAGGTATAACGGATTTCCATAATTTTCTAGTGATTTAAAAAATGGGAATACTAATAATAAATTCAAAACAAAATTTAAAAATATTTAGTGTAAATCTGTTTTTACGACCTTGTCGAATATTTATTTCAAATCTTAAACAGTTTGTCTCAATTATGAATTTTTATTGACATCTATTCAAAATGAGAGCATAACAAAACCGAAATCTGAAAATATATCAATGAGAAATAGCAATGAAATTATTGAAAGAAAATCTCTCAAACTGAAAAACGGAAAAAACAACAACGAGACGAGGAAAAATTAACAAGTAAATTATCAAATGAAAGAACATTCTACATTACTGCAATATATCAATTAAAAATTATTTTTTCCGTTAATTCTCTACATGCCCGGTGACGCCACTGTGCTAAATGCTAATAAATATTCATTGAATCCGCACCTGCGTTACGGTAATAGCACTAGACCAAAATACGTAGGGAATATCCTAGCTACGCAACAAGAATATTTTGGATTATATTACTTATTATTGTTGGCAGGTGTCATTATCCCTTTTGGCCCAGTTATGGGGTGTTCACAGTTTCATTGTGAACCTCACGTTCTCATCAAACTTAAGGCAGGTATTCATAGACCAGTCGTGGAAGGCTCTTCCATAAATATTGTTGAATAAAGGCAAATATGATCGACATATTTGCATAAACAGGTCCAGAATATTTCTATAAAAAGTCGAGTAAATGCTCGTTTTAAAGTGAGAATTTCACGCAATTTTTTCTGGATAAATAGTTTCCACTCAAAAATTTTCCATCAGTTATTTCATTTGAAAACTGACATTAGACAAATTAGCTCTATCTTCGGTCTCGCACTTTTTTTCATGCCAGTTTTTGTCGTGAATTAACTGATTGGCAAAATTATATCGTTGAAGAACGAAATTCATCTGTGTTTTTACCATTGATTATAGCATTATCTCGATAAGCACTCGTGGTATTACCTTTGATAAAGTTTTGACTTCCGTTTGAACATCAAACAAATTTTTTTTCAATATTTCAAATAAAACTAATGAAAGAAATACTACGATGTCTAAAACTGTAATAACACGTTAAATCAAATGATGTTTTGAAATATTTCAAATCTCATTGTAATTCAAGCTAGTATGAGACTTAAGTAGGCATTTACTATATGGAAGAACTAAATACCTAGAAGATTTTTTCATTTTTGGAGCTATTCTCGAAGGGGTTTCCTGTTGGAAAAATAAAAAAAAATTAGATATTTTACTTTTTTAATTGCAATAAAAATGAAGCAATCAGTATTTTTTTTATTATTCCTATTATTTTTTTACTGAAAGTTATATACCTATCAATTTTTTCAACGTTACTACTTCTACTACTCCTAGGAGCTTCTGAGGGGTTTTCTCTTTCTGGAAACCTGGAAGATTCGATGAAAAATAAAAAAAAACAAATGCATTTGGAAAATTGTTTATGGGGATTTTATATTCGATAAAAATAATATTTGTGATGAAATAAATCGTTACTTGAAAACATTTTTGCATTGACAAAAATGCACTTTCTAGTCAACAATTTTTTTTATTACTACTACTACTATAAATCATTTATTCATTATTTATCAGGTTCGTTCATATTGTGAAAAAAAAAATTTCAACTCTTCATTTGTTTATTAAACAAACATTTTGTTATAAACAAATTAATGTTTGCACATTTTTTTTTCAAATGATAAAAGACAACTAACAAGTCTTATAACGATGCATTTGTTATTCAAATAAGGAGAGTTGAAAATTAAAAAAATTATACTTATATAGCTTTCAGTAATGAAAAAAACAAAATAATTATAATAATGAATAAATATTTTGCTGATTGCTTTATTCACATTCTGTATTTTTTATATCTTTAGTTAATAGTTAATAAAAAAGTAAAAAATCGTTTATAAACCCTTTCTCCAAAAATTAAAAAAATTCTAGGTGTTTATTTTTGAGATAATTATTGTATTTTTGATAACTTTTCACTGGTAAAAATCAACTAATTCACCAAAGCAAAGTTACTTGAAAAAGTTGGTTTTAAATTTTTTTGTTGAAGAACTATTGTTGATTTATGTGTTAAGATAGTTCCAAAATTTCTTTATTCCTCAGTATTCATATTTTATCGTTTGAAATATTTTTTTATCAAGCTTCTGATTCGGTGAAAAGTTAGTACTTTTTTTAGTAAATTTTCTGCGTTTTCAGGATCTTTTACCGAATTTTGGTTATCCCAAATAGTTTTTGAAATATTTGCAAAAAGCCAAACCATTCTATTGTTTATAACTTTCGCAATTTTTGTTGGCCGCAATTTTCCTTCGCAACAATTTTTTTAATGCCATTTTGAATCGAACGATATCAAAATCGTAATTCATCGTAACAAGACAGATTATTCATGTTGTAGTGTATTTACACCTCCAACTTACAGTTATTTATTTTAAACTCCTTCGGCGTTGATGAAACTGACCTCGATGACTGGTCTATATCACACTCATCTGCTGGGTTGTCACCTCGAAATTTTCCCGTAATCATGTCACATGCCAATGCTGGCTTGGATGGATCACTAGGTCAAGGTGAATGAAGTCTTCCTCAATTCCATTTGGTGTAGTAGGTATGTACCAGAAATGCGTGTAAATCCTCACACTAAGTGAATTTCCGTTGACATCGGTGTTTTAAGTCGATATTAGCACGTCCTGGATGTGCTGTGAACTATGAACTTCAACAACTTTATGAATAGTCATGAGGTCAGGGCGGAGATTGAAAAAATCCAAAAGCAGGTATTGTAACCAGCTACAAAAACGTTTGATAGGAAGTGAAACATATAATTCTCAGATAGTATATACAAGAAGTATTTTGCTCTTTTGTCTGCTTGACAGCACCCAAGATTCAAATCTTAATGTTAATATTGATCGATATATTGTTTAGAACACATTTATCTTTGTTTTCTTTGAGATTTTTTTACAATAATAAATGCCTGATTCAATTTTAGTACAAATTCATTGTTTTTTCTACCTCATAATTGATTTCTATATCTTGTCTTTCATTGTCTTCTATTTCCACCCACAAATATTCAAATCTTTCAACTTGTGCAATTTTTACTCCGTTTATTTGTACATTTATCTGTTTTTGTTCTACCCCTAGGACTATAATTTCAGTTTCTTCTTTATTTACTTCCATTCCAAAATCTTCAAAAACTGCTTTCCAAATTTCCCAAGAAGAAGAATACTTTTTTTTTTCTGCCATAAGTATTACATCATCTGCGAAAGCTCCTCCTGATATATGGTACTTGATGTGCTGATCAGAACTGTCCACTACTACAATATTGGAAAAATGGAAAGTTTTCGGGATGTATAGCATTGAAAATGAATTTTTGTAATTTTTTCAGTATTTGCTCATCAATCTAAAATTTCTTGTTCGGGTGTAATTTGAAAGTTCGGCGCCCCAAGCTAGACCAACAAATGGTTTTTCTCAGCTATAACAGGCGCAGCCATCAAAACATTTTCATACACTTGTCCACACTGGCCTTGAAAATTTATACAAATTCTAAGATTTTACAAACATCAACTATACTAATTTTTGGAAATCACACATTTTGAATATTTTTTGAAGATAGATCGAAATAACTAACTCCGAATATACCTAATGTCCAATAATATCCAATAGGTGCTCCAAAATCTTCATAAGGAGGCTCAGCGAGCTCTAATGGGGGAAAACGGAATAATCAAAATCATATATTCTCAGAGATAACGACTATGGTCGCTGTTGAAATCATATTCATATGGCAAAAGTTTTGGTCCTTGAATCTCGATAATCTGGCAAGGGGGGCCAAGAAAGTTTCCTATCACTGAAAATGGATGTCTATATCTTTGATACCTGGCAGTAGATACTGGAATAATGGAATTTTTGATATACAGTGTATGCAAGTTGAAACCGCAATACCCTGTTATTTTAAAACCCATGGAACAATTTTGACAAACTTAAATTGACATAATGAATGAGTTGATCACTCAGTAACAATATAATAGTAAAAGTGAAGTCAATCATAATAATATTGATAGTAATGATAAAAAGACTATAATTACGAACTATCTCAGCAATCAAAAATTAGATCTAGGTGATTTGGTGATGAAAACTATTAAATATTTCATTCTATTATTTTGTTTTATTTTTCGAATGTTAATAAAAGAAATGTGTTATGAAATGAGTTGTGAATTAACGACTAATGAATACAGTAGAATAGCGTGGCAAAAGAATTAGGAAGTTTTACTCGATGACCTCAAATCGCGAACGAATGATTCATCAATACTGTTTTTTTTGAGCTGAGGTGAAAACGTGAACAAATTTTTAAAAAGGAATCTTCCATCTTAATAGTGGAAGATCAGAATAAATTTTATTATTGAAATTCACTTGAACTAGAAAATCAATAAATATTATCTCAAAAATTAAAAACTGCATTCTTCTCAAATCTGCGTGATGTGAAGAATTCAGTCTGAATAGCGGTTTGGCTGGAAGTTGAACATGAAATAGCAGTGAATCTCAATTATGTGACGGAGTGAAATTATGCGCCGCCTATGAATTTCCAGAATATGTATACATGTTTTCACTGATTCATTAAATTTTCTCCACATGAGCAGAATAATAATATTTTACGCGATACCGAAGAGTAGTGAAATTCATAGTGATTTGTATGAAAATAAAACAAAAAAATCCTCAAGCAGTGTTTTTAGTTCTTACTATGTGTTAGATTTATAGAGAATGGCTGTGTCTTCAGCAAAACTCAATGTTCCCTTCCACTTTTATTTCGAGTATGCCGTTTAAGTAAATTCTGAATTACACTGGTTCTAGTACTGTTCCTTGTGGGACTTCATAGGAAACAGTCTTAGTTTCACCCATTTTTCTATCAATAATCACATGTTGTTCTCTTTCAGATAAATAACTATTATTCAAAAGTTTCTGATGACAGACAGTATCGAATGCTTTGGATGAATCGACGAATATGAGTTTTTGTTTTTCATCAAGTGCATCATAAATTTAAGGAGTTGAGGTAAATATTCTGAGTATTTTTTCTATTATTCTGACTACATTTAAGGTTAAAGAAAGTGGTCGGTAATTTATTATATCTGTTTCTCCTCTTTGTTTTAATTTCATAGAAATTTCTTGAGCAGATGTAGCCATCTTTTGGTGATTTTTTTTGCTTCAATTCATCTATTGTTCATTCTACTTCCGTTTCGTTAGTGAGTACATATTATTTTCAATTTTTCTTCCAATAGGAGAGAGGATTTTAGTTTTAGTGATTTGATTAGCGCATTTCTCTCCAAATTCACTATACTATTTAATGAAATTGTTAGAAATATCGATTTTATTTATTATTTGATCTTTCACTTTAATATGTTTTATGTTTGTGATTGCTTTTCGTTCATTATATATTTAATTGACACTGTTCCAGAGTGCTTTTGTTTTTATTCTGTCTGATGATTTTCTTAGCATATTTCGTTCTGGCTATTTCGTTTTTTTATTTTTTTGTTGTTTACATTCTTCCCGGAGTTCGAAGTTTCCTCAGTTTGTTATGAAGACTTTGATTATCACTTCTTTTAGTAACTGTATTCTTTTTCATGCAATATTTTTGTATTTTCTGATACATTGCACATTAACTATTAATCTGACAGCGTTTGCAAAATTTGACTACCACTTTTGGTTACGGAAATATAATACATAGAAGTTTCAACTGCAAACCCCTGTATATTCAACAATACATAGAAAATGTATTATAATCATCATTATAGCCATGAACTGATTGCCATAAGTTTATACGAAGTTCAGTGATTCCAGTAACATTGAAATCCGAAGACACGGAATAGAAAAATTCGGTATTCCGTAAAAATACTCCTTTGTTCGCCAACAAAATCTCAAGGTTCCTTTTCACATCTACCGTCTGAATCTCCGTCCCGCTGAGACAGAAATAAACTTGGATACAAAGTCCGCAATCTCAACACTCTCCTCACATAATGAAATCCCCTGGAATGATATATCACAACAACACAAAAACACTTGACCAGATCAATTGCAAGTACCCATTTTCTAGATCGCGTACTTTCAATCATTGAAGGAAACCAAACGAAAATCATCCATCATATCGCCGGCAAAATGACAGCAAAACCGCCAGACCTGTACTCCATTGTGAACCTTAAGATGCCTTGCATGAAGTGTCAATTCGGCGTGTCGCCACGGCTTTGCATTGTCAAGAAAGCTCTGGGTAAGGTGCGTACGTATACAGGTAGGCAAAACTTGTTTCCCACCACTTACCTGTCTTGAGTCGAGTAAGACTTTCAGTATTGTGTGGTGCTGAGGAGAGAGAGATCGAAAGAAGAACGCGAGTGTGTGTGGTTAGTGAAAATACCGTTGCCCGCTTGGATTTCCTCAAGGGACTTGACAGAAACTGTTCTCATGTGTATCAACTGTCGGTGAAAATAAAAAGGTATGTGAGAGAATCGCTAAAGAAATTGTGACAGAAGTTGATGGGTACAAAAATCTTCTCGTATATAATTGCACAATGCCATCCGCTACCTGTTTCTTCAGAAAAAGGATGCGCATGGGGAACTTTCAGGGGTTCCAAGAATGCGATACATCCTCAGGAATGCTTGACTGATCAAAGGTCACCTCACAGCTCATAGTTTCTTTCATAAGCTCCTGTGAATCCTCGTTGATAATCTCTTATTCAGAACTAACCATCTTCATCTTCAACATATTACAAATTCGGGTCATGCCGTTGTAGGAAGGTTGTTAACTTCTCCGGCAAATGTCTTCTGAATTCTTGAATACCTCATAGTTGGGTCCGATCCTCAACATAACAGGATTATTTGAATATTCAAAGCATGGGAAGTTCATCGAACATTTTATTTGTGCTAACCGAGTTGTTATTCTTTGCGGCAAGTCTGATGGAATTCTACCACACCTTGGTCGTTTATTCTTGGAGGTTTATCTCATTATAGTGAAAGAGCTGAGTAATTCCTTGGTCATTCGAATCGTAACTGCAGTTACTCATGGAATGGAGTGGACGAGTATCTGTTGAAGAATGTTTTTGTGTATGATTAATTAGCCGATGTGTCCGTGTTTAGGAGTAGTAGACTTTCAGGCATTCAGAGCATACGCTAATATACATGTATGTCAGTTAAAAAATGCATGGGAATATACTAATTGGTCGGTGGTTATTGATCCATGGAGACAGTTGTGCGAAAGGATCAAGGAATTGGCTCAAAAGAACATTCCAACGGAATCGGTCTGATCACAAACCGAACGGAGAATATACTGATGACCCTAAGGAGAGTCCAAGTGTTCTTTTGCAGACCCATTTCCATGGTTCTAAAGCGGTTGTGGAAAATGAACAGCAAAGTGCTCACCTGGAAGGGGTCGTTCACAACCCCTACAGAGCCAGTAAAAGCCTAACTGAAAAAATTTTCACAGCCCAAAGAATCAGATGGGCTATCACAAGTTTCAAACCATATAAGTCATCAGGAAATGACGGAATATTCCCTTACTGCAATATGGCCTTGAATTTATAGAGTCCATCCTGAGATATAATAGACCAGAAACTGACTTGGAACAGCCAAATCAATCACATTCTTTCCAAAGCTATATCGGCTTGCTGGACATGACGCAAAGTCTTTGGTAAGACATGGGGTCTGAAACCAAAAATGACGACAGATTTCATGCCAATTAGGGGTCATAAACAGCCACCAAACTTGCACAGAGAACGGACCTCAACTGGGAAGGGATGCATCAGTGTGGTACACAGATGGATCTGAGATGGACGAAAGGGTTGGAGTGGGCGTTACATGACCAAATTTCAGGCTCTCAAAACCCCTTGGTAATACCTCAACCATCTTCCAAGCAGAAGTACATGCTATAGAATTATGTATCCAGGAATGCCTTGAAAGAGGCCCTATGACAACTGGCAGTAAAAAAACAGGTCACCCTGATGTGGGTGCCAGGTCACAGAGGAATTAAAGGCAACGAAGGCTTAAGTTCTTGGAAGGGGCCTTCTCAACGCTGTCCGACATTAGGAACTTAGGAAACTGATAAACTTTGCAAGAATTCTCGGAATCCCTTGATACGAATAAATCAAGGGTCACGAACAAAAGAACTTAAAGGTCGAAGTGCTTGTGAGACTGCACAGCCTGTATGACCCTCTTACAATCTACAGTACTTGATCCATTTGAATTTTACTACTTTGTCGTCAATGAAAACTGCATATATATATATGTCCTATATATATATATATATATAGTTCTCTCGAAGGAGTAGGCAGATTGAGACCTTAGAGAGAACCAGTGACGAGACATGGGGAGTAGGCAGATTGAGACCCCAACGTCAAGTCACAAAAACCTAACGTAATTATACCTGAGGAGTAGGCAGATTGAGACCTCAGCGTAGAATTACGTTTCAACCATTTATTAATTTTCTTATTTTCTTTCTTTTTCAGTTCTTGAAAATGGCTCCAAAATCGGAGCCGAAACGTCGAATTTCAACAAATTCTAGACGCGGTTAAACCCGAACTTTTAGTTTTCATATATATATATCAGATAGGTTTCCGCGGTCAGATATTTGAAAACTAAAAGTTCGGGTTGAACCGCGTCTAGAATTTGTTGAAATTCGACGTTTCGGCTCCGATTTTGGAGCCATTTTCAAGAACTGAAAAAGAAAGAAAATAAGAAAATTAATAAATGGTTGAAACGTAATTCTACGCTGAGGTCTCAATCTGCCTACTCCTCAGGTATAATTACGTTAGGTTTTTGTGACTTGACGTCGGGGTCTCAATCTGCCTACTCCCCATGTCTCGTCACTGGTTCTCTCTAAGGTCTCAATCTGCCTACTCCTTCGATATATTGTGCAAGTCCTTCGAATTGTCAACGCACACTCTTTAGTAAATCAATACACCCGTCTCACAAATCCTCATCAATTTTCAAAGACATTATGGCAGCCACAATACTTTTCACTACGCTGTACTAGAGTACTTGGTGCAATTAAAAATTAATAGCTCGTTCATGATTCCGATGTTAAATAGTGCGAACAGTACCGTTTTGAGACTATGGCAATAATTTAATAATTAGTTATTAGGAACACAGTAATTGCCATTCGTAGGCTGGTGCCCCCATCGTCTGTTTCTAGGCCATTGGGCTCAGATGAAAAGCAGTGTTGGTTGGGAAACGATGTCTTGAAATTGAATTTCAAATATCTGATTCAAAATCAAAATTTTATATTTCCCGAAGCTACGTAGACGTACCCACCTACTCTCTTATAGACCATGACTGAACAGTGGCTTGGATATCACAGCAAATCAACCTAATTTTTAATAACATCGCCATATTCTTGAGAATCCAACATTGATTTCATCATGAGTGACAGAATAACACGAAAATAATATACATATTATCAGAATCCCAGTTACTATAAAAGGGGTTTTCATTAATTAATTAATAAGTTTATATTATTTTCTACTGTATTGTTCTTTTCTATTTCTCGTCTTCCATTGTCTTCTATTTCCACCCCCAGATATTTAAATATTTCAACTTCTTCAATTTCTACTTCGTTTGTTTGTAAATTATTCTCTTTTTGTTCTTTCCCTATGACCACAATTTTTGTTTTTTCTTCATTTACTCTCATTCCAAATTTTCCCAAACTGCATTCCAAATTTTCAAGTTTTTCTGTGAGTCCGTTTCTTTTCCTGCCATAACTATTCCATTATTTGCAAAAGCTCATTCTGATATATCCATTCTTCTTAAATTTCAGTGTCCCAGATGTAGTTTTGCCATTCTGCTATAAGAATATTTTATTATTCCATGTAGAAAAAACTTCTGATTTGTTATGTCTGTATATTACACAATTTATGTTGTTATTGTATATTTTTTAATTATTTCTCTTATTTTGTTGTCGTCTTCCCTTTCTTCTAGTATTTTCCTTACTGCATCTAAAGCTTCTCAAGGTCTATGAATCCTTTCTTCTTCTTCTTTTCCTTGCTTAAAACTCTTATTATTTCAATGATTTCAGAGTCAATTATATAACTAAAAGCAGTTCAATATATGACTTTTTCTTGCGATCAAACCTCAAATAAGAGCTATATGTTCGTTGAACCTTACCTTCATGACCCGTCATGTTTGCCCAACATACTTCCTGTTACAGTGCTATCGCTGCCCCTCATAAATTCCAATGTTTTCGAAGTATGCGTTATTTCCTAAATTATCGAATACTATCCAAAAGTGTTGGTAGGTTCATGAACTCGCATTGACTCCGCTTTTTTTTCAAATGATGTTGATGATTATTCGTAATTGTTGATAATAATAATTTTGATACCGACACCAAACTGCTATTTTTGAGATGATGTCTGAACACGTGTAGAAGTAATATGGCGTGTGTTTTCAAACTGAAACTTGTTTCACTTGGTTTGGTGACATTTATCATTTTGTTATTCGATTTGAAGGTCCTTGGAAGGAAAACCGAAAAAAATGGAAGCCCAAATGACTCCAGACTATTCCACAATCAAAAACCTATCAAAGGAGTACTTGACTTTTAACATTCAAGGAAAAACATGTTCACTTGGAGGTGAACTCATAAAAAATTAGCCTTCGCCAATGAACTTGTAATTCCGCTTCAATTATAACTGCAATTAGTTGATAATCAAGCTGATGGTTAGGAAGAGCATACGTTTTAAATATATTTATAAACATATACAATTTGTTGTTCAATTTGTGTCTGCTTGACGGTCATGATTATTTGGACGATTTTGGTTAGTCATAAATAAGGTCTTTTTTTTTCAGAAATAATATGTACTGGACAAATGACGAATATTATTATTCCATTCACTAAGAGTTCATGGTACTTCATTTACAATATTGATATGAACTTAGGGATTTTTACTCAGGTTTGGGACGTCCATCCTCTAAATGGGTTGAAAGATATTTCACTTCTTTCACTTTTTCACAACGTTTCGATTGCTTGTATCCGCAATCGTCTTCAGGTGAACACTGACAAGTTCAGAAGGTACGAGGTCTTTCTAGGACTGTTGGAAAAAGAAACAATAGCAATTCGTAATGTTGAAAAAACAAGTGTGAACAAGAAAAGCTAGGGAATTCAGCCCATCAATTATAACATGATGGTGAACTTTTGCCAAAATTAACACTGTTTTTAAGAGGAAATAACAGAAATAGTCCAAAAGGTAAGAGATGGAACCCAAGAAGGTCGAAATTAAACTGTCCAAGTTAAATGAACAGGTGATACAAAAAGAGAACAAGAAATTCAACAAAATCAAGAAGATACTGGATTGAGAGTAAGCAGATGGAATATTCAGGAATCGTTGAATCTTTGGAGATTACTGAAAAAAATGTATCAGAACTAACTGAGGTGTCTTTAGCAGAATTCCAAAGAAATCTTGGAAATAGAGCATGATGATAATGTAGAGTGATTCATGAAAGGACCCCGCACACCGTATATGGGAAAATGGCTCTCCGTCAAATTTCTTGAATTTTTGATATGTTGTAGAATTGATCATTTAGATGAAATGTTTCAACGGGCGCAACACGATCCTATGACTAGTTTTCGAAATACAGGGTGTTGAATATGAGAAACATTCACTTTTCATCACTCTGTATCTGCCAAGTTACGATTTAGTTCGAATTTATCTTTTGTGAGATCATCATCACATCCGTGTATGATGAATTCATGAGAAATTCATTTCCAAATCTTTTCGTAGTACAGGGCGATTTAACTTGAAAACAATGCTATTTTGAGACTTTCATAATTTAGTTTTATAAAGAGAAAATGCGAGAAAAGGTAGAATTATCACATAATATTATAAATTCATTTCATCTAGCATCACAGTTGATACAATTCATACAAGGTGATTCACAAATATGGAAACATAACGAATTTTGTTGAAATTTGACGGAGAGCCATTTTCCCATATAAGGTGTGCGGGGTCCTTTATACCATCATACCAACAGCCATGAAAACATCACCCTTGCTAGCTCAATTCTAAAAATATCTTGAAAATCGGTTGCTTTCTACATCTTGTAATGAAATACTTCAGATATCTGAGTATTCGATACCGATTTAATGAAAAATTTATGAAAAATGGAATTATACAGCCACTCCAAAACTTTTCCAGTTCACTACTTTAGTACTTTACAACTATGAATGATACTTATATTCATTTTCCCTTCATGAAGTCATGTACCTACTCATCAATGCTTTATACTGCTTGTATTTGTCCTTCTGACAGATATTGACTGAACACATTTGAATTACTTCGATTGGAATCAAAGTTCAGCCATCCATATTGATATAGTGATACATTTTTGCTGACAGATCACCAAACACCTTTTTAATGACCTGTGAACGTCCCCATTCAAATACTTCTTCTCTACGACTAACTGCTACACCTAGAAGTGCTAGCGTTATCTAGCGTTATTTAATTATACCATTGTGGCAACACTTATAATTTTCTGTTTCATAACAAGTTCGCTAAGCGCGGTTTCGTGTAAATCCGAAATTTGTAGGACAAGCTACAGTTAGCCGGTTTTGAACTTGGCTTCGCCGTTTCAATACTCACCATTAATGATATATGCTCTGATTAGAGAATTTGCTAGGTTGGTTTCCTGCTGTTCGTTAATTCATTTCTTGGTGTTTTTTTATGTATTTGTGTCAGTTGTCGTGTTCGATGGGTTTGAATGACAAAATGGCTTTGAGCTTGTTCCATTAGTGAATACATATGGAATTAACGATGCCTTCGATGAGGTTGAACATAGTTGTGAAGCAGAAGTAGATGTAGAAGTTCCCATTCAGCCATTTGACAGTATTTATAAGCGTTTTGATAAAGAAGATGATCGTTCTGCAACATCAATTCAACAAATATATTTGACAGTTTCACTGGAATATAAAGTATTGTGCCTCATATATTTATAGAAATATTTTTTTAATTCCGCCGCATGTCCTCAGACAGGTTTCATACAAAAATACAGATGCTACAAAATATGTTTTATCATAATGAACTGTATATTATTAAAATTCGTAAAAATGGGGCAACATCATCATATCGAAACATGAGACATTTCTCGTAATTCTACACTTGTTTTACAATGAACGACTGTGCTGTCAAATTTTCGAGTTGGACATGGTGGCAACTAAATAAATGGATAATTTTTTTTTCATTGCTGTATACAAGCGAATGGCTGAAGAGTGCCAATCGATTCTTGAGAAAAGTCGTAAAAATCATGAAAAATACATAATTATCACATCCACTTGAAATTTGCACTATCTTCATACAATTTCATGCAAATAATGAATATATATTATTTATATATGCTCAGATACAAGAAGTTTGGCATGAAAAAGGAATAATACGTCAGGAATGACCTCTCTCATCTCCAACTGAACTATTCAACTAACGAGCGGTCGAAGATATAACAATTCTGTGGAATTATATACGCAAAATTCCATCTTGATTCTGAAAACATGTGACTTTCTTTACGAAAATTTCTATTTTTCATTTTATCAAAAATCGCCACGTTTCCTCAAATGTATGTTAATTTGAATGACAAATTGACTGAATTTTAGATTTTTTGTCAAGAAAATCAATTCTTCAACAAAATCAACATTTTCTTAGTTAAATGGCGTTCTTCAACAATATTTGATATTTAAAAAAAGAAATTAGTGTACTCTGTGAATATCGAGTCAATTGAATGAAGAAAAATTGCTGAAGAAGAAAGTCAATATTTTCAAAAATCGCTAGATTTCCTCAAATGTATCTCGATATCCTGAAAACGAATCATCAAAAAAATTGGCTCGAAATTACCCCTTTCAGCTCCAGATGAACTTTTCAACTCGTAAACGGTTGAAGATAGAGCATTTCTGCTACCATCATTTCAGAATGATAGAATTTCGAATCAAACGACAAAAAGATTACTGGTAAAAATCCCAAAAAATCATAAAAAATACAAAATTGTCAGATTCACTAGAAATGCGCGTATTATACGCAAAATTGAAGGCACAAAGTTCAGCATAAAAAAAGAATAAAATGTCAAAAATTCTCTAGCACGTTTCGATAATTTTTAGTTTCCCTTTACCAAAAAGAAGTTTTTGGTCTAAAAAGTTTCCTCATCAACAAAAATCAACATTTTCCTAATGAAATGGCGTTCTAATTCAAAATCACGAGCTGATTTCGCATCTCTAAGATATTTACAGTCAAATAATGCAATATTCGATGTTGAAGGAAACGGAATGTTCAAATGTTTCATTTTCGATTGAAAAAATCACCGGTTCTTCTCAAATGTATTCCGACAAGCTGAATCCAAATATTAAAAAAAAAATTCTACAAATTACCCCTTCCAACTCCTGATAAACTATTCAACTCGCGAACGGTTGAAGATAGATCATTTTTGCGAACGCCAATCGATTCAGAATGATATCAAGTCAATAGAGAAGGGACAAAATTACTGTAAAAATGTTCAGAAATCATGAAAAATACAATATTCACTTGAATTTCACAATAAATACGCAGAATTTCATGCTGATTCCAAATATATGTGTTTTGCATCTGCTCTGATTTAGCATAAAAAAGTGGTAAAAGATCAAAATTCACTCACGCGATCTAATTTTAGAAAGTTAATAAATTCCATTTTTCAAAATATCGTCCCTCAAATGTATCTCAGAATCATACAAAAAAATAATAATTTCTATGACATAATGAAGAAATTTTGAAAATACTTTTGTCGAAAAAATTCACCCTTCGAAAAAGTAAACATACTAAAAGGAAAATAGAGTTCTTATTATTAACAGTCAAGTAATGCAATATTTTATATTGACAAAAGTCAAATTTTGGAAAATTTTGATTTTTAGTTGATCAAAACTTCACGAGGTCTCCTCAAATGTACCTTGGCAAGCTGATTTCAAATTATGAAGGAAATTGGCTACAAATTTTTTCTCTCAACTCCAGATGAACTTTTCTGCTCAATTCAGAATAGTTGTATTGGTTGTTTAGATAATACCTTCGTTAAGGTACTCTTCACAATTGATTTTTTTCATTGAAAGGGTTTGCAAACAAATGTAGCCGATCGCAGTTGTCGTTTGAGGATAACTTTCGAATGAAATCTCGAATGGTCGAGGTAGGATGATGGGAATGACTGAAAAAGTGTTATTTATGAAATGTGGCAATTGCTTCTGTTTTTTCATACTCACGATCTATCATTCCGCCGTTTTGAGCCGTTTTACATCATGTCAAACTAACATTTTATCATAATATACTATTTTCAAGACCAATTATGATATTTACGTTTTGAAGTGACACGTTATGAAATTTTTTTCGCTTCGCAATTCTTCTTTTTCAGTTGAAGATTGCACTGAAAACGGGAAATTTCTCTATTGCTTTTTTTTCTAGTCCATTGCTCTGTATTGAGAAATACTCCACCAATAATTGCTCCAATTGACTCAAGATAAAACAATAATCAATATACAGTAACTGATAGTCTTTTAGAACAATAATAAAATTGTTTTTCCCTGGAAGAATTCATGGTTATGATTATACTGTTTTTTTCCTGTTCTTGTTCTGATGGTAACAAATCACGTGGAACTCAAATGAATATTGGATCACGCGATTCAGGCATAAGATGTCACCAAATAGTAAATACTATTTGCTTCAAATTTATATAAAATCAGTTTTATTTAAAAAAATAACGAATAAGTTCACTATGAATCCCTAGCAACAAACTTGCAGTAACGATTCACATCTCAAACCAAGAATTCAACTCACCATTGGGTCAAGCCCACTCGTGCATTTCAAACTTGTGAAAAATATCGGTAAGGGGTCATGTTTCGATGACCCTTCTGACCTGCTTTTCAGTCTGGAGTTTGTCGTATGACTTTATAACCACCAAGTGTCCGGCTAACTGTAGACATGAATTAATTGGTGATTCAGTATTCATTTTCTTTAACGGAAGGATGGAATGTTGGCATCTTTGGTACTCTTTTTTGAATGCTACGCAGGTAGTATACCTATCGATATTTCCGCTGATTATTTATCAAAGTATAACGGAATTGCCATATTACGTTATGTTCTGTTTTGGGATATGGGCATCTGCACGTGTTGTTTAAAAATACATACAATAATTAGAGTCAATGAAGATAAAAAATTACTTAGACCTCATTCATTCTATCAGGCTGGCATCTAATACGTGCAAATTCAGCATGACTGATAAATACAGGGGGAAGTAAAAAAATTATATACTTGTAAAGTAACGCTTACAATTGTTTCGACACACAGTGTCATCATCTGAGCTGAGTTATGAACTGAAGTCACGATAAAACCTTACCTTCTTAAATACTAGAACCTGTATAAAATTCCTCTCAAAAGTTCCTTCAGCTCTTCTTTCGAAAAATCGTTAAAGGCGAAATAGGTTTCGCTTCTAACAACACCTAGTAGATGCTCTGGAAACCCCAACAAACTTTCCTTCTCCTATCTGTACTTTTCGCCACCATACGGCTGACCTAAAATGGATTTTTGGTCCTACGATTGTCGTGTACAGCCAGTGCATAGTGTTTTGGTAGCTTCCCTAATCATTTCTCACAATTCTTCGCAGTTATCTTAGAATTGCTTACAATTTTTGACTAGCTCCATCTAAAGTTGACCTCCATGACAGTTTGGAGTCTGGGTCCACCCCCAGGTATTCTACATGAAAGTTCATGAAGTTTTGCCACTATCATCCCAGACATTTTGGCAATATCAGCTTCAATCAGCTGCTTCTGATTAGGAGATGGACACTCCAGGAGCTAAATGACTTTATCAGCAACTTACATAGTTGTTAGTCTCTTCATTTATTTCAACATTTTCTCTTTTATGATCTCTCAATTCCATATTAACGTTTCTCCGTTGTTCACTTCATCGTCATCTTCACATGTGTGTCCACCCTCATCTTCATGCTTCCTCTTCTTTTGGAATCAAGCTCTTCTATTCTGACTTGGAATTGGAAAATATTTCATTTGCTGTTTATATCGTTTCTGCTTACATTTTTTCGAGATGCTCTGAGGTAAGACCAAGAAGAAGGTGCCAAAACTCTTGCATATCATGAGTATGTGATGAAAAAGAATGATTATTCTAATGTGCTTGTGAAGAAATAGGATTTGATCACCTACGTCTCCGAATTTTTATTTGTATTATTCATATAACTGCCGTCGACAATACGTTTTCATCCTATTCAGCACGCAAGACAGTAAGAGGAGCTCGTAAGTCATTACCTGGGTCTGCAAACAGTTTCTGAGACATCACTTCAATGCAAGAAATCGAAGAAGATAACGATACCGATACTAACCCAAAAAATATACTCATTAGCAATAATCCTCACTATCGACTGCAAAACTATGTAGACAGGATGATGGAAATTTGGTGGAACCAGATCTCACTGAAATATATTTCTACGAAAGTAGAACTACAGCTGGTTACGCAAACTACCAAGGGTCGAATCCTAGCATTTTCTAACAAGCTAACAGTGGTTTGGAACCCATTCTCAAAAAAGTGGGTTTTCATCACATTGAGGATTCTCAAAATAATGTTCCGAATAAAATGCATTTCCTCTTACTAATATTTTGAACTGCTGAACTGATGACCTGCAAATACTGCAACAGGACCAAAGTTCTTGCCTTAGCGTTCACAAATGCAGATTCTAGTAAACCTAATACATTCCTTCAGAAGTATTGAACACTATGCTTTTTCTAGAGTTGTAATAGTAGTAGTTTTACTCGCCCAATACATTTTTTTACTGAAACGGAACCAAATAACATCAAGAAATGGATTCATATAAACTGCAACTCCTCAAGTTATGTGAGTGCTTATAGACGGAGGAAGTTATGAAAAAAAACAGGTAACGTGCAATCATTTCTTCCTCAAATAATCCGAGAAAGGAGGTTGAGGGGCAGATATTTGACAAAAAAGACGTGGTACTGGTCTCTCACTTTGTTAGTCTCCCAGAGATTTCTTAATCCGAGATCTTCCACCTAAGATCAGTTGGTTGATATTTATGAAAATTTAGTGAGTTCTGACCTTTTATGGCGACCATTAAGTTTGTCAGTATTTATTATATAATCATTGCTGAAGGAAGAGAGATAAGAAAATTTATTACGAGAAGCATAACATGAAAATGTTATGAGATTAGGAACCTGATACCAAATTTTTTATTGCTGCATTCCTGTTACATTTTTAGTCAGTGTAGGTATGAAATTTCCACTTTCAACAGTTCTTCGTAGAATAGAAATACTTTGTTACAAAATTTTTATTTCTGACGAAAGTCTATTTTTTCTGTCACAATAGAAAGGATCAGGAGGATTTGAATTGAATTTTCATTTTGGTTATGATTTTTCTTATCATTTTGCCATCATAGGTTAAAATTCAACCTTCCTTATATGCTTACATGAGTACATTTGCAATTCCAAATAAATCTGCTCAATTGATATTTTCCATTATTCTTAGGACTTTTTTCAAGTAATTCTTTATTTCCATTGACTTGCTATGTATACTAATTTCATTATTCTGAATCAATTGGCGTTCGCAGAATTGCTCTATGTTCTACCGTTCTCTAGTTGAAATTTTCATCTGAAGTTGAGAGAGGTTATTTGCCTCCCAAACTTTGTTATAGTAATTTTTCTATTCGTTTTTGTGAAATTCATCCTTCTTTATACGCACACATTTGCGCTTATGCAGTTTAAAGTGCTTATTTAGTATTTTTTTCATTTTTCTATTCATGTTTGTGACATGACATAAGTGCATATAAAAAATGTAGGGCTACCAGAAGACACTGTGTACTTTGCAGATCAAAGTATAAGATATGCGTTCCAATAATTGGTCTTCCAGGAATTGAAAGTAAATGTGGAAATAAAAAAAAAACAGCGAACTGGCAAGATAGGTTTCAATTTTAGATAAACAAGTTATTAACAATTCAATATATTATTTTGAATTGTTTTTCACCTCCAAATCTATAGATTTACAGCTCGTGGATTAATGATTCTAAACTTATAAAAAATTTAATTTCTGAATGGAAATGTGTATTTTTCTCATGACCTCCATCCTACTATGACTGCTATCGATAACATTTGTCAGCCAACAAATTTGACCATCTGGATTAAAAGATTACTTCAACTCCCTTCATGATAACCCTTCTCTGATTTGAGAAAAATGTCTTGAAAATTATCGCCATTAAATTATAATCAGTGGAAGATGCATAGGACAGTGAGAATAAACTTGATATATATATATATATATATATATATATATATATATATATATACAGTGTGTCCCAGCTAAAACTTGTCACCCCCCTAATATCCGAACTCATGAAAAAAATTGAAAATCGCTCAGACCCGTCGATTTTTATTTCAAGGGGGAACACTTTCACCAAATACACCATCATTGTGTTGTCAACCCCCTCAACCCCAGCACCCCCTACTTCAGAATTTTCAATGGGACTACTATACTTGTGATACATCATTTTGAAGGGAATTCAATCCCAAATACATCGGTGTACTGAAATTGAGGATCGATCAAGTGTTGTTGAAGTTTTCATGAAAACTAAGTTTTATCCAGATATTTTAATTTTTCATCACCTCAAATGTTAGCGTCGTAAAAAAGGTTCACTGTGGGTACGCCACTGTATTGAAAAATAATATGCTGTCAGAAATAATAGTTTCGAAGGTGAGACAGACGATTTTATGAAAAAAAAATTGCACTCATGTGTTTTTGTATACGCATATCTTTGTTTACGCCTTGGTAATTGATGTATTCGAGTCACTGCATTCAACAATTTGAAAACATTCAATGGACGATGTGCTAGAGCTACGGCTCGAAGTTTCAATGAAAGTCATCCAGAAAACACCACATCATATCAGTACGTGCTTCAGTGCTGAATAAAAAACATGAACGAGAGAAGCCTATGAGAAATGAAGGGGTCGCTGTTGCAGTTGTATGACATGCAGTGATGGACAACATTCAATCGTTAAGACAACTTGCGACTATTTCTGGAGTTTCGAAAAGCAGCGTACATTCGAATTTCTTATAAAATGCAGAATGGACAAGAATTAAATGAAGATGATCCTGACAGACGTACAGAGTTTTGTGAAATCATGAGTCAATTATTGATTGGTGATAATAATTACCTCTACAATGTGTGCTTTTCTGACGAATCTTCTTTTTATTTAAATGGACATGTAAACAGGCACAACTGCAGATACTGGAGTGACGTAAATCTCCATTGGTACAGGGAAACTCATTCACAAACTCCCCAGAAATTGAATGTTTGGTCTGATATTCTGGGAGACCATATTGTAGGTCCATATTTTATTGATGGTAACCTCAACGGACAAACGTATCTTGAACTTCTTCATACAACTGTGAACCCCAGAATCACTCAGTTACTTGAAGACGATGATAGGTTACTTGACGGTCAGCTCACCTTTCGACAAGATGGAGCTCCTCCACATTTTGTTGCACCTGTACGTCAATTTTTAGATGACAATTTCACAGGGCGATGGATTGGAAGGCGAGGACCAATAGAATGGCCGGCTAGATCTCCTGATT
The DNA here is from genome assembly GCA_958502065.1 of Chrysolina americana. NCBI lineage: Eukaryota > Metazoa > Arthropoda > Insecta > Coleoptera > Chrysomelidae > Chrysolina > Chrysolina americana. The sequence goes on from OY293417.1 coordinate 2,969,085, forward strand.
TATCACCATTAGACTTCTTTTTATGGGGTCATTTGAAATCCAAAGATTATATTACCCAGCCAACTTCTCTTGATGATCTACGCAGGAGAATTGTTGTGGAGTGTCGTGCAGTGACTCCAGAAATGTTGAGAAATGTGCGAAGAAATTTCGAAGATCGCTTATACTTCTGTATGGAACTGAATGGTTCACATTTTGAACCTTTCATACGATGATAACATGTTAGGTGATGAAAAATAAAAATATCTGGAAAAAATTAGTTTTCATGAAAACTTCAACAACACTTGATCGATCCTCAATTTCAGTACACCGATGTATTTGGGATTGAATTCCCTTCAAAATGATGTATCACAAGTATAGTAGTCCCATTGAAAATTCTGAAGTAGGGGGTGCTGGGGTTGAGGGAGTTGACAACACAATGATGGTGTATTTGGTGAAAGTGTTCCCCCTTGAAATACAAATCGACGGGTCTGAGCGATTTTCCATTTATTTCATGAGTTCGGATATTAGGGGGGTGACAAGTTTTAGCTGGGACACACTGTATGTGTTCAGATAGGTTTCCGCGGTCAGATATTTGAAAACTAAAATTTCGGGTTGAACCGCGTCTAGAATTTGTTGAAATTCGACGTTTCGGCTTCGATTTTGGAGCCATTTTCAAGAACTGAAAAAGAAAGAAAATTTATGAAAGGTTGAAACGTAATTCTACGCTGAGGTCTCAATCTGCCTACTCCTCAGGTATAATTACGTTAGGTTTTTGTGACTTGACGTCGGGGTCTCAATCTGCCTACTCCCCATGTCTCGTCACTGGTTCTCTCTAAGGTCTCAATCTGCCTACTCCTTCGAGAGAACTGAGGAATTGTGGGTTGAGGAACTGTATTTATAGTGGACGTGGCTGTAATGGCCGTGTCCAATGTATTGGCGCGAGGTAAACTATGGGCGGGAACTGAATTGGCGCTAGATGAGCTGTGTGCGGGAACTTGGTTGGCGCTAAGTGAGCTGTGTGCGGGAACTGGGTTGGTGGGAAATGAGTTTATGCGTGCAATGAGAGGCTTCCAGGTATTGGGAAGTCTACGTCCGTCGTCGCGAGTGTTGAGGCAATTGGGGCGCACGACTCGCGACGACGGACGTAGGCTTCCCAATACCTGGAAGCCTCTCATTGCACGCATAAACTCATTTTCCACCAACCCAGTTCCCGCACACAGCTCACTTAGCGCCAACCAAGTTCCCGCACACAGCTCATCTAGCGCCAATTCAGTTCCCGCCCATAGTTTACCTCGCGCCAATACATTGGACACGGCCATTACAGCCACGTCCACTATAAATACAGTTCCTCAACCCACAATTCCTCAGTTCTCTCGAAGGAGTAGGCAGATTGAGACCTTAGAGAGAACCAGTGACGAGACATGGGGAGTAGGCAGATTGAGACCCCGACGTCAAGTCACGAAAACCTAACGTAATTATACCTGAGGAGTAGGCAGATTGAGACCTCAGCGTAGAATTACGTTTTAACCTTTCATTAATTTTCTTTCTATTTCAGTTCTTGATATATATATATATATATGGAAATCATACATAGACATTGAACTAAGTTAACAGTTATGAGTCATTAATGGATGAATTATACATATTTCGAGCTTATTATTATTCATTTATAATATGAAAGTTCACGGCTTTACTGATGGAGTCATCTTCGCAAATCACCTGTTTCCAGACATTAAAAAACCACTAAAAATAGTCAATCAGAATAATTATGTTAATTAAGTTATTATCATTCCGAAATAAATCATGTACTTCTCAGATGATGGTTCCAAAATAACGCGTAAAATAGGCAGTATATTTTTATAAAAAAAAATTATTTGCTCAAGCGGAAGCCAACATGTAATAGAATTTCAAATGATAAAATAAAAAAAATAAAGTATAAACAAAAACCCTATTACTTGAAGAAGCGGCTAAAAAAATTATGGAAAATTATGAAGGATGATGGATTTGAGGTAATGAACGAATATGAATATATCATTATTTTTTAAAGCCATTTCTTGAGGATAAACGGTACAGCTTTATCTAGATTGGAACAGTAAAACTTCGTTGGATTGGAAGAAGTTTCCGATTTGTTGTTGAAGAGAGTATTGAGGGTGATCATGAACCCCTTTAACAATTCTAGTCGATATTTAAAACCTGGAGTCTTTCTAGAAAGTATCAAAAATTGTGAATAGGCGATATTATTCTAGAATCACGCATGGTGGAGGTGACTTTATGGGTATATTTCTGAATTAATTGACAAGTCCAAAATATGTGAATCGCTTAAAAAAATTCAAATAAAGATGTACTGACTGTACAGTTTTCTTTCGATTTCCTTCACATTTGTGACTGAAAATATTGAAACTTGTATTTCACTTGATCAATTCAGAGATTTAAAAAATAATAAACCCCTCTCATAAACACCCGTAGAGTGTTCCAAAAATATTTTTTACGTTAGTATCTTGGTACCTTCGAATTCCACATTCCTACAATTCATTCAGAAGTAGAAAGTAGACAATTGATCCAAATGACCTTGAAACATACTGAAACGTGTTAGAAGCTAGACGAGTTAATCAAAATGCTCTCCCTCTTAAAATCGCACCAACCCGCAAAACAAATAAATAATCGTAAAAATTTCACCGAAGGACCGAATTAGAAACCATCAGTATTTACTCATCGAACAAGGAATGTCAGTAGGTCACATGACATATTCTTCGAGCTACGTCAGCCGGATCTTCAATCTTCAGCAGAAACTTAAACGATGTACGTTACAGTAATAAAAGTGGCAAGCGGTTTGTTGTAATGGAAACGCAGGAAGGATGCTGGACTGATAATTGTCGACGGATGAATTTGTAGAAAACCGAGAGGATATATGTAACTGGTTATTCAAATTGTAATGTGCTTTTACGATGAGTTTGTTGACATAAACACAGCGATTTATTAGCGATTTATTATAGCCTTGGAACGAATGAAACGGTTTTTATTTCATGATTATGAAAATTCTGGGTGGCATCTGAGATAATAGATAATAATAGTGGTAATAGTGTTATGATTAGTAGCATGTTTTCTGTGGGAATGAATAGAGAATAATTATTGAAGAAAGCCCATTTGAGTACTTTTTTTCTTGTCCATTACTGCTTTATGATACCTTAGCAACGGTTGCTATTAACAGACCCATAAAGCCCGTGGCGTTATGGAGTGCATTATGAATCATTACATATGTTGTTTCTGTAGTTCAATGAAATAATTACTCAGAAATGTTTTATTCATAACTGTACATAAAAAATGGATTGATTATTTTCTCTTAAATAAAAATTACAATTTTCAAATGTTCCTGAAAAATTAGTACCAGGTTGGAAGTTCTGTGAGTTGACCGATGATGAACTCCCCAATGTGCATTCGGTTTCGTTCGGAACGTTAACATTTTCTTTTTCGGAAACGGAATGGGCTATCATTGTAGCAAATTTGTTCTTCGGGAAATACTTTCTTCAATATAGCTCTCTGCTACCGTACTACTCTTCCATTTTCCATGGAATTTTAGTGTTTCAAAGGAAGCACCACCTTGAACAAGAAGCGTTGACGACGTTCGGCGTAGACAATGTCCGGTGTAACCTTTCGGGTTTTCCAAATTAAGGATATTTCGCTATGATAGAATATACAATTCATATAGTATTTTCACCTACGTAAAACGGCTCCTCTATCTTCAATGTCATCAATTGTCATCTTGACCATTTCATCACGACTTAAGCCTCCAAATACGCCCATTGCCAGAACAGCTTTATGTAGCAGAACAGTATCATTTGAAGCTTTTCTTGAATTGAAAAGTAATACTTATTCACCATCCAACACCTTTGATTTTTTAGGAATGTATCCTTTCGACTTAACTTTCGGAAAGGCCATCAGTTGACTAAATGCATGTTTTCTTTAACAATCAATGTTGATATCAGCTGTGAGTATTTTGTCTATAAGCAGACTATTTGCACTATCTTTTTCAGAATGAAATAATGTAAAATAAATAAAAAATATTAATATTTTTCATGAGATAAACTCACCAGTTCCTTGAAGTATGCCATTAAAACAGTTTCATTTCCGGTATTTGAGCGTCACATTCTGTGGGATCTCTATAATTATTATGAACACAAACTATTTTAGTTTCCTCCACTAACAAGCTTGTCAATTCTTACAGAAATGCAGTTTCAACTCCAGAATTACTTTCCATGAACCATGGATCATATTGTAGCTGATGTGATTAACAAGTTCATAACCTATCAGAAAACAACAACTTGGCATCTGTAAAAAACCCACAGTTTTCAAGTTTTTAGAACTTTTATAAAAAAAAAAAATTTCTCCCTCAGATCATTCATTTTCGACAAATATTACTGAACAGCAGTTGAAACAATAATTGTAGAAGGCAAATTTTCGATAGCAATCTTGATGGCAGTCAAAAATTATGCTCTGATTTAGATCCTCCAGGATTTCTATTATGAAACTTTGATCTATCTTCTTTTGTGATAACATTTTCTGTTTTATCAAAGTCTGAGCTACAATCTGTTGATATTTTATCTAGGCTGACCTGTCACCTGTCAGTTGAATGACAGGCAGTCAGAGACAACACCATATTCACCACATAATGCACTATTGAACGTCATTGTGTATTGTTTTCTCTTCAGACTTTTAGTTTGCTTTGTGGAAAGGATTTGAAGACTTGGCGAAATCTGATTGTATCAGTATCAAAATACGTGAGTCTGAAGAGCTGCTGCACTATAGGGTGGAAGATAGTCCAATAAAAATAAACACCCTTATTTTCGCAAGTTTCCTGGTGCTCAAAGTGGATCAGGTACACCATGTCATGATGACCTTGAAGATGAGGTCCTTGAAGAAACTGCAAATTATAATTCCACAAGCGTACATGATATCGACACTGAACTGCTCACTAAAGTCACTACGGCAGACAAGTGAGAGAATTTTTAATCATAATTTTTTGTCTTATTTTCAACTCTAACTCATTTAGCATCATTAGTTCATTTGTGGTCTTATTAATTATAGCCAAATCATCAGATTATGTAATAATTTGTCATCATCCTGTCTCAAATCTTTTGTACAATCACTTCACCACATATTCTATAATTAATAAAGGAAGTTATTGATAGTTAGTTCGCCTTTTCACTCCTTCATTAATTATGAATTCCTCTGTTTATTCTTTTTGTTGTATTCTTATTGCTTTCATCTTCGTCAAAAACATCTTTCTCAATTATTGTGAGAATAAATTCTTTCAGTCTTATCAGTTTTTTTATCGAGTCAAACACTTCTTGAAAATTTCTCCTCTAAAATTCTTATTGATTTCGCCTTTCCTAAGGATAATTATCAACCTGTCTTCCATTTTTGTGGCAGTTCTTCCCCATCTCAAATTTTCCTTATTAGACACACAGCCTTCGTACTTCACGAATTCGGTAGTGCGCTCTTCTATGATCACTGATTTTCTATGTTACTTTCGTCTTTATTCCTTTTTCTTCATCATATTCCTTTTCTTCTTTCTTTACTATTTGTATATCCTTGAAACCTAAGAGAATTAGATCAATAGCTCTGAACATGAACATATGAAAAGCACGGAATGCTTAGAGCGTAATTCTCAATTTTATTTGATGCTGATTCTAATCTCTTTCTTAAGACATAAATTTACCATCATACATTTTTGCAGGTTGGTAGATATTTTGTCTCATTAGCTAGCTCGCAGTACTGTTCCCAGGTGTCTTTGTCTTACAGAAAGTACTCAATTAATATTGTTTTGTATTTCCTTGCTTCTTCATAAATTACTACGAACACACTATGTAAAGTGGGCGAACAAATATCTGTATATCAGTTCGGTATTATTCTCTGTGTAATATTCTTGCTTGCTGTCTATGAAACAGTCTGTCGATGACTTCCTGATCTTAATTACTGAATTGAGTATTGATGAAATGTTCAAAAATTAACTGCTCAAAAACTCTATCAGTTCCAATTTTTCACAATTTCATCCCTTATTTCACGACATGCTCATTTTGAATTATTTTTTCTTTGCTGCCTCTCTCACCAGAAACAAGAGGAATCACTGAAGATAAACACATCTGAAGGTAAATTGTACATTATAATATACTTGGGAGATATAATACACCCATTACTATTCTGCTTCCTACTCATACTCACTCACTGTGAATAAACTGATATGAACTGGATAAAATCTCTATAAACAACTCTTAAGTATTTTTCAACTTCTTGCGGTATCTTAGATACGCAGCTGGTGTTAGACACGATGAAGGAGTGCTGTATACGCAATTTCACTCACAAGTCTCTTTGAGTGTCCTGTTCCTCTAGTATTTATGAAGAAGGATATTATCTGCACCAAAGTCTTGCCAAGCAGAACGGAAATAACTGAAGCTTGATGCTCCACCACGTAGCAGTTCGTAAAACACATCGTTGTGCGGAATACAAGGTGTAGTAAATTATGTGCCTGAATATATGTATCGCATCCTAATTTGCAAAATTGCTTGTTTTTGTGGTATTCGAATATAAATTAAGTACGCAGGACCATAAGAATATAAAGCACATTATTTGCTATATACTACGAAATGGATCAATAAGACTGCCTCAGTTCAAATTGTTCGTCGATAAGACGCCACACACTGAAATAAGCAATAAGATTATGAAAACGACTAGATATCAGCAACGAAACAAAAAAAATTACATCACCCTATTGAAGAGTACCTATTGTTTTTCCAGGTTTCGTTCTAGGAAGTTTTGATGCTTGAATGAGTAACTCGTTCTACATTTTAATGCGCATTTTAAATTACTGCACAAGTTATAATTTCCGTTTAGTTGGCTACAAGAATCATGAACACGACCTGCACCAATATTAGAAGCATCAAATAGGTTCTAGAGGTTTTTCTCCAATATTATGAAAATTTACGGAACATTCTACTCGACCCAACCCCTCTTTGTTGGCAAACCTTCGAAAACATTCTATACTCTCTGTTATGGTTCATTTCAAGGTTATATATAACTTTCTAGCACTTTGTTGTTGTTTCGAGAACATTCTGGAACGGCTTCCTCACTGATGGAGAAATTTCCGAGAACTGTTTTCACGAGTTTCTCGAATTTTATAGCATCGCATAGTTGCTTCGAGATTATTTTAGATTGTTTTTATATATTGTAAGAATGTCCAGGAAGTTTCTACCCCATAGCTCTCTCTGTGATGAATTTAGAAGCACCGCACAGTTGCTTGAAGAATATTATAATTTTTTTTCCATATTCTAGTTTCCAGAAAGTTCCCACTCCATGGCTCCCTCCGTGGTGAAACTTCACTCGTGTGTCTTTTCCGTACGTTCTAGAACTTTCTAGAGGTTCTGTTCCGGGTCTTTTTATGGTTTTAAAGGAATTTTAGAACATTCTACACTGTTTATTTTCATTTTCGAGACATTAAGAGAAAGTTCTTACTCAACGGCTCCTTCACTGATGGGCGAAGTTTTGAGAACTTCAATTGTGTGTCTTTCGATGGTTTTCCAGAACATTTAAACATCTTATAGTTGCTTGCAGATTATTCCATATTTTCTTTATATCGTCTTGAAATTTACGGAAAATTTTCAGCACATCCTCGGTAAATTTCAAAGCATGTCCTAGATTTTTTTTTATATTCTATAAATTTCCTACTAACTCTATTAGTGTTTACCGAACTATCGAAAATTTCACTTGTATGTTTTTGAGTACAATCTATAGTTTTCCAACACCTCTATTCTGGTTTATTTCACGGTTTAAAAAAAATTTCCAGCACTTTATTGTTGCTTCTAGAACGTTCTAGAATATTCGTTCTTATTCTGCAGATATTTAACACAACGGTTTTACCAACAGCTCCCCCACTGATGGGCAGACTATCAAGAAATTTACTTGTATGTCTTTTTACGGTTTTCTAGAATTTTCCAGCATCTCAGTTGCTAGATTTTTTTTTATCTATTCTAGAAATATTCAAAAGGTTGCCAACCATAGATTCCTTTTCAGTAACTTTTCAAGCATCCTACAACGGCTCCCTCATAGATGGTTTGTTTCTTATACTTCACCTGTGTGTCTCCACGGTTTTCTAAACTTTTCTAGAACTTCACAATTACTTGAGAAATATTCAAAATTTTTTTTGTATATTCTAGAATCGGTCAGGAATTTCCCCATCCGTAGTGAATTCTCAAACACATCACAGTTATTCTAAAAATTCACTCTATATTCCAGAAATTTCCAAAAAGTTCACTACCTATATCTCCGTATGTAGTGAATTTTCAAGCACCTAACAGTAGTGGCCAAACTTTCGAAAAGTTGTCTGTCTTTTCGGTAAGATCCATAATCTTCCGAAGTCTCTATTTTAGAATTCATGTTCCCTTTGCTTTGCTATGCATTTGGGTACACTCTATGAGTGTTAATGAGGGAGTATTATTAATATTATTTCTCAGAAATTCACAGTAATTTTCCATATTCTGGATATTTCCAGAAAGGTCCCATTCCATGGCTCCGTCAGTGGAGAATTTTCAAACACCTCACAGGTGCTTAGAGTGCATTCTATGTTTTTTTTATGGAATTTTCAGAAAGTTCCTAGTCCATGGTCCATCCGTGGTGAATTTTCAAACACCTAATAGTTGCTTAGGGAATATTTAAATAATATCACTCTATATTCCAAGAATATCCAGAAAGTTTCCACCCTATGTCTCTGTCCGCAGTGAATTTTCAAGCACATAACAGTTGCTTGGAGATTATTCTAAAAATTCAACTCTATATTCCAGAAATTTCCAGAAAGTGCACACCCAATATCTCCGTATGTAGTGAATTTTCAAGCACCTAACAGTAGTGGCCAAACTTTCGAGAAGTTGTCTGTCTTTTCGGTAAGATTCATAATCTTCCGAAGTGTCTACTTTATTTATCTTCCCATTTCTCAGAAATTCACAGTAATTTTCTATATTCTGGGAATCCCATTAGTGGTGAATTTTAAAACACCTCAAAGGTGCTTGTTGTTTTTCATGGAATTTTCCGTTCCCAGCCCATGGTCCATCCGTGGTGAATTTTCAAACACCTAATAGTTGCTTAGGGAATATTTGAAGTATGCCACTCTATATTCCAAGAATATCCCGAAAGTTCCCACCCTATGTCTCTGTCCGCAGTGAATTTTCAAGCACCTAACAGTTGCTTGGAGATTATTCTAAAAATTCAACTCTAAATTCCAGAAATTTCCATTAAGTTCCTTTCCCTATGTCTCTATTCGTAATGAATTTTCAAGCACCTAACAGTTGCTTGGAAATTATTATGAGAATTTCACTCAATATTCTAGAAATTTCCAGAAAGTTCCCACCCCATGGCCCCTTCGTGGGGGCCAAACTCTTGAAAACTTCACTGTCTTATCACTAATTTCTATAATTTACAAGCACTTTATAGTCGCTTAGAGAATATTCTAAAATTTTGTTTCCCATTTTCTAGAAATTTATATACAAATATATTGATAAAGTTTTTGAACGAGTCTAATCTCTTAAGGGAGGCGCTCCCCCCGCCCCCTTGTGCACTCCTCATATCCGCCAATGCTGATATGTATGGAAAAATTATTATTCAAATTGTGATATTACGTTGGTTAAAATAGAATGAAATCTACGTTGAAGAAATTCTCACTGAATTGAGAAAACAAGTCATGGAATATTAATATTGTTACCAAGGACGTGGACAAGAAAACCAGGAGTGGTACTTCATAAAATTACAATGAACACAAATTCTGTTAGGCAATAGTTTACGCCACTATCTTGACAGACTCCTAGTGCAGAGTAATGTGCTCATATTTATCTTGAACAATGATTAATTATAATGCAAGTGTGGCAACATAATTATTATACCAATTCATTGGGCAATTGTGCAACAGAAATTCTCAGAATCTACTTATTCGAATGTTCTCAAGACACTGTTGCTGGCCGAACAGATTTTTTGCGTAGACATCTTCAAAAAAAAACTAAATCTTCGCCGATAGAGGTAGGTATACCTATAATTATTCTAATTACTGTGTTATTAACAAAATTAAACTATACTCTTTAAAAAAATTATACCTATAACCACTCAACTGTACAAAGAAACGATATCCAGACAGTGCAGTGGCCGGAAAAAGTTGAAACAAATCCTTGAAGAATAATCGATTCATTTTTGCCTAAAAATCACTTGAAAAGTTCGATTATGTTTTTCAATTCCGCACATTCTGATGTAAAATTTTTATTTTCATCACCATTTTTCCCAAAACTTTGACGCCGCCGTCCAAATTTTTCAAATTGCAGATTCTAACAGGCTGCAAAATTCGCATACAGGGTGTCAAACCGAAAACAAAACAGAGACTCTTTCAGAAACCTCGTCAATATTTTAGAAAAACGCTCAGACCCCTTGATTTTTGAAAGGGGGATACGCTTTTCTGGTATTTTTGACTACTCTTCTTTCAACCCCAAGCGAGGGAAAGGACTACCCCAAAATTATTACAATAATTGTCTCTACCATAACCTTGAAATTTTACACTTCCTCCCACTACATTGAATAGAATTACATGTTGAAATTCAAATTATTTAAGTTGCTTACTACTACTCAATTGATTGTATGTTTAAACTAATGACCGTCCTAATGACCTAGTGATTTTATCAATTCGTGTGGTTTCATATTTTTGCCAAACAGTGTTCGTGGAAAATAAAAAAACATCGATAAAATTGTAAGCACCTTTGATAAAATTCTAGCAAAATACTCCAGTAGTGATTTTTTTTGGCCAGTGTAGATATAACAGCTTAAAAAGTATGTCACAATAATGTCCATGTCCTGTCCATCATTTCAAAAGTAGATTATGCTTTCAAACAATCGATTCCGAAGAAACAAACGATGACTACAATAAGAAATAGATCCTCGAATTGGTAATGATCCATTACATAAACATGATGCGCGGGAACTTAGGAAAGAACAATCAAGCCTTATTCTGAACAATTATGTGAAAAAACTGTGGGTTACATAAATTGAGACCATGCATAATCAGACTGTTTTCACTAGTCTCCACGGAAATGTAAAAATGAAGCGGGCAATGATTTGATGAATGCAAATCAGTGCATTAGTTGGTCAACTTTTCAACACGTGATTATTCACCAGTTTTATATTTTTTCCAATTAAAATATAATTAAAATAGAGCAAAAAGTAGACTAAAATTATAAAAGGTATTTCTGTAACGTAAAGTTGGATAAAAAGCAGTTCTTGATTTACTGTACAGCACAATTAATTGATCAAGGATTTGAAAAAACTGCAGTTGAGTTGAAAGCCTACACTAGTTTCAAAAAATGGCGGGATTAAATTTCTTGATAAATCTACTTTTGTCATTCTCCTTCAAAAAGGAGAGATTCAGAACTAGGAAAATGATTATTGAAGGGTTGAACTAAACGGTTATTTTTTTTGATTCAGTATAAAAAAACTGATATAGAAACGCATAGATTAAAATAAAAAACATTTGTAATCCTTCAACTTTTCGAAAAAGGAAAACCATCTGAAATATATTGTTATCCCATACAAATCTTGACGTACTGGGAGTTTCAACAGTTTTCTTACGATTTCAAAATGTTCTTTTTTTTTCGAAAGGTCTAGTTTTGTATCCAGAAAAAAATGCCTGTTGAAATTACTTCAGAAAATGTGATCCTCCAATCCTCCAAGTTGAGCAGGATTTGTAAGGAGACTCACTCCATCTTCATGTTTATGGATATTGGCAGTCCCACTGATTAACACGGTATGCAAAGATTTGGCAACAGCGCGCATAGTTAGATACATTCTTATACAATCGTTGACCCACTTCTCTCCTTGGCTCGATCGGCCAGAATTTGCAATATCAAAGATCTGCCAGATGGAAAGAGGTGTCAAGAGCCATATCTGGGTATAATTCAATGAAGTCGATACAAGCTTCTACAAAGGCGGAGACGGATCTCGACTTTAATTTCAGAATCATGAATTTTATTTTTTATTTTTCAAGAAATTGCCAGGTTCCATAAAATGTATTTCAACGAGTTGATTCTGAACAAACTATGAAAAGTAGCGGCAAATTACCCCTTACAACTCCAGCCCTGAACTGTGAAATATATAAAATCACCGGATTCACAATATACGCAAAATTTCATGCTGATTCCAAAAATTTATGATTTATATATGCTCAGATGAAAGATTTAGCATGAAAAGGATGAAAATTTAAAAAAAAACTCATTATTTAAGAAATTTTAATCTTCCGTTGGATTCATCTCAACGAGCTGATTCCAAATCATAACACAGATAAAAAATTAGATGAAGAATTGACAAAACTTCGGCAGATTTTCCTGACTAAAGACCTTCTCAACTCTAAATGAACGCTTCAACTCGGGAACGGTTCAAGATAGAGTAATTCTGCAAACGCCAATCGATTCAGAATTATGAAATTAGTATACTCTGTGAATTACAATCCGATCGGTCAAAGAATCAAATTATTCGAAAAATCGCAAAAAGTTATTAGGGGTAGATCCCTAAAATTCATGAAATATATGTTCTTTCCATATTCACTTGAAATTCGCACTAGAGACGCAAAATTTCATGCTGATTCTGAAAATAAATGATTTATATATGTTCAGATGAAAGTAGTAGCATGAAAAAGAAGTCTAATGTAAAAAATTCTCAAGCATTATTGAATTTTTTGATCAACTTATTTTTCAAGAAATTAATAACTTTCTTTGGATTTATCTCAACGAGCTGATTCCGAATCATAACACAGATATAAATTTCGATGAAGAATTGCCAAAACTTCGGCAGATTTTTCTGACTAAAGACCTTCTCAACTCTAAATGAACTCTTCAACTCGAGAACGGTTCAAGATAGATTAATTCTGCAAACGCCAATCGATTCAGAATTATGAAATTAGTATACTCTTTGAATTACAATTCGATCGGTCAAAGAATAAAACTATTCGAAAAATCGAAAAAAGTTATAAGGGGTAGACCCCTAAAAATCATGAAAAATATCTCCTTTCCAGAATCACATGAAATTCGCACTAGAGACGCAAAATTTCATGCTGATTCTGAAAATAATTGATTTATATATGTTCAGATGAAAGTAGTAGCATGAAAAAGAAGTCTAATGTAAAAAATTCTCAAGCATTATTGCATTTTTTGAACGACTTGTTTTTCAAGAAATTAATAACTTTTTTTGGATTTATCTCAACGAGCTGATTCCGAATCATAACACAGATATAAATTTCGATGAAGAATTGACTAAACTTCGGCAGATTATCCTGACTAAAGACTTTCTCAACTCTAAATGAACTCTTCAACTAGAGAACGGTTCAAGATAGATTAATTCTGCAAACGCCAATCGATTCAGAATTATGAAATTAGTATACTCTGTGAATTACAATTCGATCGGTCAAAGAATAAAACTATTCGAAAAATCGAAAAAAGTTATAAGGGGTAGACCCCTAAAAATCATGAAAAATATCTCCTTTCCAGAATCACATGAAATTCGCACTAGAGACGCAAAATTTCATGCTGATTCTGAAAATAATTGATTTATATATGTTCAGATGAAAGTAGTAGCATGAAAAAGAAGTCTAATGTAAAAAATTCTCAAGCATTATTGCATTTTTTGAACGACTTGTTTTTCAAGAAATTAATAACTTTTTTTGGATTTATCTCAACGAGCTGATTCCGAATCATAACACAGATATAAATTTCGATGAAGAATTGACTAAACTTCGGCAGATTATCCTGACTAAAGACTTTCTCAACTCTAAATGAACTCTTCAACTAGAGAACGGTTCAAGATAGATTAATTCTGCAAACGCCAATCGATTCAGAATTATGAAATTAGTATACTCTGTGAATTACAATTCGATCGGTCAAAGAATAAAACTATTCGAAATATCGAAAAAAGTTATAAGGGGTAGACCCCTAAAAATCATGAAAAATATCTCCTTTCCAGAATCACATGAAATTCGCACTAGAGACGCAAAATTTCATGCTGATTCTGAAAATAATTGATTTATATATGTTCAGATGAAAGTAGTAGCATGAAAAAGAAGTCTAATGTAAAAAATTCTCAAGCATTATTGCATTTTTTGAACGACTTGTTTTTCAAGAAATTAATAACTTTTTTTGGATTTATCTCAACGAGCTGATTCCGAATCATAACACAGATATAAATTTCGATGAAGAATTGACTGAACTTCGGCAGATTATCCTGACTAAAGACTTTCTCAACTCTAAATGAACTCTTCAACTAGAGAACGGTTCAAGATAGATTAATTCTGCAAACGCCAATCGATTCAGAATTATGAAATTAGTATACTCTGTGAATTACAATTCGATCGGTCAAAGAATAAAACTATTCGAAAAATCGAAAAAAGTTATAAGGGGTAGACCCCTAAAAATCATGAAAAATATCTCCTTTCCAGAATCACATGAAATTCGCACTAGAGACGCAAAATTTCATGCTGATTCTGAAAATAATTGATTTATATATGTTCAGATGAAAGTAGTAGCATGAAAAAGAAGTCTAATGTAAAAAATTCTCAAGCATTATTGCATTTTTTGAACGACTTGTTTTTCAAGAAATTAATAACTTTTTTTGGATTTATCTCAACGAGCTGATTCCGAATCATAACACAGATATAAATTTCGATGAAGAATTGACTAAACTTCGGCAGATTATCCTGACTAAAGACTTTCTCAACTCTAAATGAACTCTTCAACTAGAGAACGGTTCAAGATACATTAATTCTGCAAACGCCAATCGATTCAGAATTATGAAATTAGTATACTCTGTGAATTACAATTCGATCGGTCAAAGAATAAAACTATTCGAAAAATCGAAAAAAGTTATAAGGGGTAGACCCCTAAAAATCATGAAAAATATCTCCTTTCCAGAATCACATGAAATTCGCACTAGAGACGCAAAATTTCATGCTGATTCTGAAAATAATTGATTTATATATGTTCAGATGAAAGTAGTAGCATGAAAAAGAAGTCTAATGTAAAAAATTCTCAAGCATTATTGCATTTTTTGAACGACTTGTTTTTCAAGAAATTAATAACTTTTTTTGGATTTATCTCAACGAGCTGATTCCGAATCATAACACAGATATAAATTTCGATGAAGAATTGACTAAACTTCGGCAGATTATCCTGACTAAAGACTTTCTCAACTCTAAATGAACTCTTCAACTAGAGAACGGTTCAAGATAGATTAATTCTGCAAACGCCAATCGATTCAGAATTATGAAATTAGTATACTCTGTGAATTACAAATTCGATCGGTCAAAGAATAAAACTATTCGAAATATCGAAAAAAGTTATAAGGGGTAGACCCCTAAAAATCATGAAAAATATCTCCCTTCCGGAATCACATGAAATTCGCACTAGAGACGCAAAATTTCATGCTGATTCTGAAAATAATTGATTTATATATGTTCAGATGAAAGTTGTAGCATGAAAAAGAAGTCTAATGTAAAAAATTCTCAAGCATTATTGCATTTTTTGAACGACTTGTTTTTCAAGAAATTAATAACTTTTTTTGGATTTATCTCAACGAGCTGATTCCGAATCATAACACAGATATAAATTTCGATGAAGAATTGACTGAACTTCGGCAGATTATCCTGACTAAAGACTTTCTCAACTCTAAATGAACTCTTCAACTAGAGAACGGTTCAAGATAGATTAATTCTGCAAACGCCAATCGATTCAGAATTATGAAATTAGTATACTCTGTGAATTACAATTCGATCGGTCAAAGAATAAAACTATTCGAAATATCGAAAAAAGTTATAAGGGGTAGACCCCTAAAAATCATGAAAAATATCTCCTTTCCAGAATCACATGAAATTCGCACTAGAGACGCAAAATTTCATGCTGATTCTGAAAATAATTGATTTATATATGTTCAGATGAAAGTAGTAGCATGAAAAAGAAGTCTAATGTAAAAAATTCTCAAGCATTATTGCATTTTTTGAACGACTTGTTTTTCAAGAAATTAATAACTTTTTTTGGATTTATCTCAACGAGCTGATTCCGAATCATAACACAGATATAAATTTCGATGAAGAATTGACTGAACTTCGGCAGATTATCCTGACTAAAGACTTTCTCAACTCTAAATGAACTCTTCAACTAGAGAACGGTTCAAGATAGATTAATTCTGCAAACGCCAATCGATTCAGAATTATGAAATTAGTATACTCTGTGAATTACAATTCGATCGGTCAAAGAATAAAACTATTCGAAATATCGAAAAAAGTTATAAGGGGTAGACCCCTAAAAATCATGAAAAATATCTCCTTTCCAGAATCACAAGAAATTCGCACTAGAGATGCAAAATTTCATGCTGATTCTGAAAATAAATGATTTATATATGTTCAGATGAAAGGTGTAGCATGAAAAGGAAGTCTAATGTAAAAAATTCTCAAGCATTATTGAATTTTTTGAAAAACTTATTTTTCAAGAAATTAATAACTTTCTTTGGATTTATCTCAACGAGCTGATTCCGAATCATAACACAGATATAAATTTCGATGAAGAATTGACTAAACTTCGGCAGATTATCCTGACTAAAGACTTTCTCAACTCTAAATGAACTCTTCAACTAGAGAACGGTTCAAGATAGATTAATTCTGCAAACGCTAATCGATTCAAAATTATGAAATTAGTATACTCTTTGAATTACAATTCGATCGGTCAAAGAATAAAACTATTCGAAAAATCGAAAAAAGTTATAAGGGGTAGACCCCTAAAAATCATGAAAAATATCTCCTTTCCAGAATCACATGAAATTCGCACTAAAGACGCAAAATTTCATGCTGATTCTGAAAATAAATGATGTATATATGTTCAGATGAAAGGTGCTGCATGAAAAAGAAGTCTAATGTAAAAAATTCTCAAGCATTATTGAATTTTTTGATCAACTTATTTTTCAAGAAATTAATAACTTTCTTTGGATTTATCTCAACGAGCTGATTCCGAATCATAACACAGATATAAATTTCGATGAAGAATTGACAAATCTTCGGCAGATTTTCCTGACTAAAGACTTTCTCAACTCTAAATGAACTCTTCAACTCGAGAACGGTTCAAGATAGATTAATTCTGCAAACGCCAATCGATTCAAAATTATGAAATTAGTATACTCTTTGAATTACAATTCGATCGGTCAAAGAATAAAACTATTCGAAATATCGAAAAAAGTTATAAGGGGTAGACCCCTAAAAATCATGAAAAATATCTCCTTTCCAGAATCACATGAAATTCGCACTAGAGATGCAAAATTTCATGCTGATTCTGAAAATAAATGATTTATATATGTTCAGATGAAAGGTGTAGCATGAAAAGGAAGTCTAATGTAAAAAATTCTCAAGCATTATTGAATTTTTTGAAAAACTTATTTTTCAAGAAATTAATAACTTTCTTTGGATTTATCTCAACGAGCTGATTCCGAATCATAACACAGATATAAATTTCGATGAAGAATTGACTGAACTTCGGCAGATTATCCTGACTAAAGACTTTCTCAACTCTAAATGAACTCTTCAACTAGAGAACGGTTCAAGATAGATTAATTCTGCAAACGCCAATCGATTCAGAATTATGAAATTAGTATACTCTGTGAATTACAATTCGATCGGTCAAAGAATAAAACTATTCGAAATATCGAAAAAAGTTATAAGGGGTAGACCCCTAAAAATCATGAAAAATATCTCCTTTCCAGAATCACATGAAATTCGCACTAGAGACGCAAAATTTCATGCTGATTCTGAAAATAATTGATTTATATATGTTCAGATGAAAGTAGTAGCATGAAAAAGAAGTCTAATGTAAAAAATTCTCAAGCATTATTGCATTTTTTGAACGACTTGTTTTTCAAGAAATTAATAACTTTTTTTGGATTTATCTCAACGAGCTGATTCCGAATCATTACACAGATATAAATTTCGATGAAGAATTGACTGAACTTCGGCAGATTATCCTGACTAAAGACTTTCTCAACTCTAAATGAACTCTTCAACTAGAGAACGGTTCAAGATAGATTAATTCTGCAAACGCCAATCGATTCAGAATTATGAAATTAGTATACTCTGTGAATTACAATTCGATCGGTCAAAGAATAAAACTATTCGAAATATCGAAAAAAGTTATAAGGGGTAGACCCCTAAAAATCATGAAAAATATCTCCTTTCCAGAATCACAAGAAATTCGCACTAGAGATGCAAAATTTCATGCTGATTCTGAAAATAAATGATTTATATATGTTCAGATGAAAGGTGTAGCATGAAAAGGAAGTCTAATGTAAAAAATTCTCAAGCATTATTGAATTTTTTGAAAAACTTATTTTTCAAGAAATTAATAACTTTCTTTGGATTTATCTCAACGAGCTGATTCCGAATCATAACACAGATATAAATTTCGATGAAGAATTGACTAAACTTCGGCAGATTATCCTGACTAAAGACTTTCTCAACTCTAAATGAACTCTTCAACTAGAGAACGGTTCAAGATAGATTAATTCTGCAAACGCTAATCGATTCAAAATTATGAAATTAGTATACTCTTTGAATTACAATTCGATCGGTCAAAGAATAAAACTATTCGAAAAATCGAAAAAAGTTATAAGGGGTAGACCCCTAAAAATCATGAAAAATATCTCCTTTCCGGAATCACATGAAATTCGCACTAAAGACGCAAAATTTCATGCTGATTCTGAAAATAAATGATGTATATATGTTCAGATGAAAGGTGCTGCATGAAAAAGAAGTCTAATGTAAAAAATTCTCAAGCATTATTGAATTTTTTGATCAACTTATTTTTCAAGAAATTAATAACTTTCTTTGGATTTATCTCAACGAGCTGATTCCGAATCATAACACAGATATAAATTTCGATGAAGAATTGACAAATCTTCGGCAGATTTTCCTGACTAAAGACTTTCTCAACTCTAAATGAACTCTTCAACTCGAGAACGGTTCAAGATAGATTAATTCTGCAAACGCCAATCGATTCAAAATTATGAAATTAGTATACTCTTTGAATTACAATTCGATCGGTCAAAGAATAAAACTATTCGAAATATCGAAAAAAGTTATAAGGGGTAGACCCCTAAAAATCATGAAAAATATCTCCTTTCCAGAATCACATGAAATTCGCACTAGAGATGCAAAATTTCATGCTGATTCTGAAAATAAATGATTTATATATGTTCAGATGAAAGGTGTAGCATGAAAAGGAAGTCTAATGTAAAAAATTCTCAAGCATTATTGAATTTTTTGAAAAACTTATTTTTCAAGAAATTAATAACTTTCTTTGGATTTATCTCAACGAGCTGATTCCGAATCATAACACATATATAAATTTCGATGAAGAATTGACTAAACTTCGGCAGATTATCCTGACTAAAGACTTTCTCAACTCTAAATGAACTCTTCAACTAGAGAACGGTTCAAGATAGATTAATTCTGCAAACGCTAATCGATTCAAAATTATGAAATTAGTATACTCTTTGAATTACAATTCGATCGGTCAAAGAATAAAACTATTCGAAAAATCGAAAAAAGTTATAAGGGGTAGACCCCTAAAAATCATGAAAAATATCTCCTTTCCAGAATCACATGAAATTCGCACTAAAGACGCAAAATTTCATGCTGATTCTGAAAATAAATGATGTATATATGTTCAGATGAAAGGTGCTGCATGAAAAAGAAGTCTAATGTAAAAATTCTCAAGCATTATTGAATTTTTTGATCAACTTATTTTTCAAGAAATTAATAACTTTCTTTGGATTTATCTCAACGAGCTGATTCCGAATCATAACACAGATATAAATTTCGATGAAGAATTGACAAATCTTCGGCAGATTTTCCTGACTAAAGACTTTCTCAACTCTAAATGAACTCTTCAACTCGAGAACGGTTCAAGATAGATTAATTCTGCAAACGCCAATCGATTCAAAATTATGAAATTAGTATACTCTTTGAATTACAATTCGATCGGTCAAAGAATAAAACTATTCGAAAAATCGAAAAAAGTTATAAGGGGTAGACCCCTAAAAATCATGAAAAATATCTCCTTTCCAGAATCACATGAAATTCGCACTAAAGACGCAAAATTTCATGCTGATTCTGAAAATAAATGATTTATATATGTTCAGATGAAAGTAGTAGCATGAAAAAGAAGTCTAATGTAAAAAATTCTCAAGCATTATTGAATTTTTTGATCAACTTATTTTTCAAGAAATTAATAACTTTCTTTGGATTTATCTCAACGAGCTGATTCCGAATCATAACACAGATATAAATTTCGATGAAGAATTGACTAAACTTCGGCAGATTATCCTGACTAAAGACTTTCTCAACTCTAAATGAACTCTTCAACTAGAGAACGGTTCAAGATAGATTAATTCTGCAAACGCCAATCGATTCAGAAATGTGAAATTAGTATATTCTGAGAATTTAAATTCAATCGGTCAAATATTCAAATTACTCAAAGAATCGCAAAGAGTCCAAAGGGGTAGACCCCTAAAAATCATGAAAAATATCTTATTTTCAGATTCACTCAAAATTTGCACTAGAGACGCAAAATTTCAAGCTGATTCTGAAAATAAATGATTTATATATGTTCAGATGAAACGTTTAGCATGAAAGAGAAGAACGGCAGATTTTTCTGACTAAAGACCTTCTCAACCTAAATGAACTCTTCAACTCGGGAACGGTTCAAGATAGAGCAATTCTGCAAACGCCAATCGATTCAGAAATGTGAAATTAGTATATTCTGAGAATTTAAATTCAATCGGTCAAATATTCAAATTACTCAAAGAATCGCAAAGAGTCCAAAGGGGTAGACCCCTAAAAATCATGAAAAATATCTTATTTTCAGATTCACTCAAAATTTGCACTATATACGCAAAATTTCGTGCTGATTCCGAAAATTTATGATTTATATATGCTCAGATGAATGTTTTAGTATAAAAAAGGAATAAAACTTCAAAAATGCCCTCGCGTTATTTTATTTTTGATAATCGCCAGCGTCCTTTAAATGTATCTCAACTAGCTGATCACGAATGATTGAATAAATGTAGCTCTATGAGTTTAAATTCGATCTGCAAAAAAAAATTCCGCAAAAAGTCCCTCAAAATCATAAAAAATACTAAATCATTCATATAAAATGCTCATAGTATGCAAAATGTGATGCTGATTTTTTATATGCATGATTTTTATATCCTCGGATGTAAGGTTTAGCATGAAAAAGAAATAACTCGTCTAAAATTGATAATTTCGCATTTTTTATTTTTTATGTAAAAAAAATCGCGAATATCTAACGAATGTATAATATGGAAGAACTCATTACGAATCGTTAAAAAAAATTTATTTCGATGACGACTTGACAATATTTCAGAAGATTTTCAGTCCAAAAAACTCATCTATCCACAAAATCAACAGTGGAATTGCATTCTAATTCGAAAATACGAGCTGATTTCGCATTTTTTATCAGATTCAGAGATGATTACTGTCAAGTAGTGCAATATTCGGTATTGAATTTTCGAAAATTTAATTTTTTTATATTTATACCAATCGCCAGGTCCCCTCAATTGTATTCCAACGAGTTGATTTTGAAGTATGAAAAAAATTGGCTGAAAATTACCCCTCTCAACTTCGATATCGGTTAAAAGAAGAGCAATTCCTCATTATCAGTTTTCAAATGAACCTGCGAGGAACGAAATCAATTGAAGACATTTTACACCCATAACTTTATTATTTTCTGAAATACTATTCAATCGATATTTGTATTGATTTATTTTATTTTTGTTTCAGGGTGATGATCATACATATCCGGGCGGCCATTGTGGTCGCCTTGTTGACCATATCTAGGGGAGTTTATGCACAGGTATGTCTTCCTCAATAATGTACAGGGTGGGTCAGAACAAGACCGTGAAAAGTTTCTATAATTGTATATCCTAAAATGCATCCCCTCTGAGATACAGGGTAAAAAAATAGGACTCAATTGATTTTTCTTGTGTCAAACACTCAATTGTCAACTCTCTCATCTAAAGAAATTGTGAAGGAAAATATGGCAACATAGCACCGTAACTATACCACTGTTTTATGAAAATTGAGCAGTATAACATGAAAATATCACATCGATAGACCTAGAGTAGTGTATAAAGTTTAAATTTTTTTCTTCAGGAGTAAAACATATTATTTTGATGTTTTGGACTTTCGACATGTGATATACATTTATAGCAACTGTTCACCTCGGGATGAGGTAAGGAATCTGTGTACAAAGTTTCTCGTTCTTTTTCTGACACGATCTGTTCTCCAAAATTTTATCTTTTTCTTCATAGACTCTATCTTCTCTGAAACCAGGTTTATCTTATTGATTTGTTGAAAAATGTCAGATAAGTAGGCCAAACCTTGCAGCCAATCGATGTCATGTAACTTGGATAATAAACGGAAAGAGTTATCTTGAAAAAACAACTGCACTTCAAACCTAAGCTCAAACAATCTTTGGAAAACTTTTTCACGAAAAAGCCACCTAACTTCTGTATGGTGAACTAAGCTAGTATGGAGACTGCCCATTTCATCAAATACGCTTACTGAACTGTAATGAACCAGCAGTTGAGAGAAATTTCAACACACTAACAACAATCAATTCTCTAGTTCCTGTGTTGATAATTCCACCACTATATCATAGTTCACATTTTTTCTTGTTGTCATTAGGCTGGTTTCAGTAATTTACTATGACCTAGAACTTTGCATTAATGCTGTCTTACTTTCTCTGGTGTTATTGATTTTCTGTCATTATAATTCATGTTTTGTTTCAGAATTCAACTAGTAATTTATTCCAATGCCCTGCAGGTGAGTCTTATTAATTTAGGAATAACCACTGCTTAGAAATATTTATGAACCATACTTACAATCCAGTAAAAAATATTCAACTGATTTCAATTTGAAAACAGTTTTCCAGCCATAGATCTATAGATTGGTGCCTTTTTTATGCTGATTTCTTGCAGTAAATAAAAGAACATTCTAGTTAAGTAGAGATTCACAATCGACTGTAACCAATTTCACCACATTAACTCTTGAATTTGAAGTTTTCAATTCAAACAGTTGAAAACCCAAGCCTTCATAATTCACCTCTGTGGTACTTGGTTGTCCCAACATTTTTGAGAAATTTATTGTATACAATGAGAAGTGACGGCCCCAGCACACTTCCCTGTGGTACGTCTTTTTCGATTTCAGTAAAACCCGAGAGCGATATTTTCCCTGATTGCATAATTGAAAATATTACGAAGTAAAATGGAGCGGTGGTAGGCATGGTTATTTAATAATAATAATGGATAACTGAATAAGGAAGTAGTGTCAGAAAAACGTTTTTTATATTGAATAAGTCGAAATTTAGATAAAGAATAGTTTCAGACAGTTATCAGTTTTTTGTAATACTATATAAAATGTTTATCATAAAAGTTTATAATGTTGAAGGCATAGTTTTACCCGTATATAATATGTGAAGGGTTCAGATTGAGGAGATGGAATTGTAATTGAAAGGGTGAACTGAAATTGATGTTTTGATATTTTCAGTAAAAACCTGAGTTCATACCTTTTGAATTCCAACAATATCATAGATATACCTACAAAATTGTTGGACAAAGGAACTTCCATTTTTTTTATACTTGTAGACAACCTGTTTTAAGAAATATATTTAGTATCACAAAAAATCTTCTCTCTTATATGAAGTTAAAATATAATCGTCGAATAAAATATATACATATTTATTAAACTTCACTTGAAATTTTGTTGTATTGCACTCTACGTTTCAAACTTCTCAAAGTTCATTCAATAGTTATTACCAACGAGGATAATTTGTAAAAATGAAATCACCAATACCATATCCAGAAGTTAGACTTACTAATAATAAATGTAACCGTTCTTGAAACGGGTTTATCGATGAAGGAGGTTGATGACGCGGAAATCTGCATACTGTAAACATTATAGGTATTTGCGAGTAACAAACTGAATCGCATAGTTGGTATAGACGGTATTATTTCTATGACACTGTAAGTTTTGATGGGGAAGAACATGACTAAGATAGTAGAAGGTAGTTGTTTTCTCCATTTATTTCATGAAATGATTCACAATTATAAATCTATCGAGAGCATGAACGCTATTCGGGTGTGTCTGAATCGTAATTCATATTCACTGGAAGTACAAACTAACCGAACAGCATTCCTTGCTCAAATGAATGAACCCAACGGTGTATAAGTATGTCAAAATGTTTCGGAAAATATGTTCTTGGGAACCCATATGAATAGATAACTAACTGATCAGGAAACTGATATACTGAGTGACAGTTAGACTGGGGCTATGACCATTTGAATTGAAATTTTATTGATAATTTATTTCACTATGAAACCAAATATTGGAGAGCCGTACGTGATTTGAGTCTTTGAATTCAAAAAGCATGGACAGTCTAGTGTGGTTTATTTAATGGCACTGCTGATAGAGTCACTGGTGAATCCCATTCAAATAGTTTCATAAGTGAAAGATACAGGTGTGACCAGGTTTCATAGACATCCACACTTCCACACTTTCCATTCGAGTAGGAGTAACCACAAAAGTTTTAGAGATTATCAGTTCTAATTTTCAAATTCACCCCTCTCAACACCGTAAATACTTTATGACTATATTCACGAACACATGGGACTCTAGGGGAAGATGCTCTAAGTAGAGCAACAATATTCATACGAGCGCACCAGTACAAAAACCGTCACTAGATGGCGCTGGTGGTATACACAAATGCTTGAAACGCACGTGAATCGGTTGAAACGCACAGCAAAAATGTTCAAAACACCCGCAGGAATGCTTGTAACGCACGAAAAATATGCTTGAAATGCACGTGAACCGGTTGATCCCGCTGAAGATGCTCTAAGTAGAGCAACAATATGCATACAAGGGCACCAGAACAAAAATCGTCACTAGATGGCGCTGGTGGTATGCACAAATGCTTGAAACGCACGTGATTCGGTTGAAACGCACCGCAAAAATGTTCAAAACACCCGCAGAAATGCTTGTAACGCACGAAACATATGCTTGAAATGCACGTGAACCGGTTGATCCCGCTGAAGATGCTCTAAGTAGAGCAACAATATGCATACAAGCGCACCAGTACAAAAATCGTCACTAGATGGCGCTGGTGGTATGCACAAATGCTTGAAACGCACGTGAATAGGTCGAAACGCACCGCAAAAATGTTCAAAACACCCGCAGAAATGCTTGTAACGCACGAACCATATGCTTGAAATGCACGTGAACCGGTTGATCCCGCTGAAGATGCTCTAAGTAGAGCAACAATATTCATACAAGCGCACCAGTACAAAAATCGTCACTAGATGGCGCTGGTGGTATGCACAAATGCTTGAAACGCACGTGATTCGGTTGAAGCGCACCTCAAAAATGTTCAAAACACCCGCAGAAATGCTTGTAACGCACGAAACATATGCTTGAAATGCACGTGAACCGGTTGATCCCGCTGAAGATGCTCTAAGTAGAGCAACAATATTCATACAAGCGCACCAGTACAAAAATCGTCACTAGATGGCGCTGGTGGTATGCACAAATGCTTGAAACGCACGTGATTCGGTTGAAACGCACCGCAAAAATGTTCAAAACACCCGCAGAAATGCTTGTAACGCACGAAAAATATGCTTGAAATGCACGTGAACCGGTTGATCCCGCTGAAGATGCTCTAAGTAGAGCAACAATATTCATACAAGCGCACCAGTACAAAAATCGTCACTAGATGGCGCTGGTGGTATGCACAAATGCTTGAAACGCACGTGATTCGGTTGAAACGCACCGCAAAAATGTTCAAAACACCCGCAGAAATGCTTGTAACGCACGAACCATATGCTTGAAATGCACGTGAACCGGTTGATCCCGCTGAAGATGCTCTAAGTAGAGCAACAATATTCATACAAGCGCACCAGTACAAAAATCGTCACTAGATGGCGCTGGTGGTATGCACAAATGCTTGAAACGCACGTGAATAGGTTGAAACGCACCGCAAAAATGTTCAAAACACCCGCATAAATGCTTGTAACGCACGAAAAATATGCTTGAAATGCACGTGAACCGGTTGATCCCGCTGAAGATGCTCTAAGTAGAGCAACAATATTCATACAAGCGCACCAGTACAAAAATCGTCACTAGATGGCGCTGGTGGTATGCACAAATGCTTGAAACGCACGTGAATAGGTTGAAACGCACCGCAAAAATGTTCAAAACACCCGCATAAATGCTTGTAACGCACGAAAAATATGCTTGAAATGCACGTGAACCGGTTGATCCCGCTGAAGATGCTCTAAGTAGAGCAACAATATGCATACAAGCGCACCAGAACAAAAATCGTCACTAGATGGCGCTGGTGGTATGCACAAATGCTTGAAACGCACGTGAATAGGTCGAAACGCACCGCAAAAATGTTCAAAACACCCGCAGAAATGCTTGTAACGCACGAACCATATGCTTGAAATGCACGTGAACCGGTTGATCCCGCTGAAGATGCTCTAAGTAGAGCAACAATATTCATACAAGAGCACCAGTACAAAAATCGTCACTAGATGGCGCTGGTGGTATGCACAAATGCTTGAAACGCACGTGAATAGGTTGAAACGCACCGCAAAAATGTTCAAAACACCCGCATAAATGCTTGTAACGCACGAAAAATATGCTTGAAATGCACGTGAACCGGTTGATCCCGCTGAAGATGCTCTAAGTAGAGCAACAATATGCATACAAGCGCACCAGAACAAAAATCGTCACTAGATGGCGCTGGTGGTATGCACAAATGCTTGAAACGCACGTGATTCGGTTGAAACGCACCGCAAAAATGTTCAAAACACCCGCATAAATGCTTGTAACGCACGAAAAATATGCTTGAAATGCACGTGAACCGGTTGATCCCGCTGAAGATGCTCTAAGTAGAGCAACAATATGCATACAAGCGCACCAGAACAAAAATCGTCACTAGATGGCGCTGGTGGTATGCACAAATGCTTGAAACGCACGTGATTCGGTTGAAACGCACCGCAAAAATGTTCAAAACACCCGCAGAAATGCTTGTAACGCACGAACCATATGCTTGAAATGCACGTGAACCGGTTGATCCCGCTGAAGATGCTCTAAGTAGAGCAACAATATGCATACAAGCGCACCAGAACAAAAATCGTCACTAGATGGCGCTGGTGGTATGCACAAATGCTTGAAACGCACGTGAATAGGTCGAAACGCACCGCAAAAATGTTCAAAACACCCGCAGAAATGCTTGTAACGCACGAACCATATGCTTGAAATGCACGTGAACCGGTTGATCCCGCTGAAGATGCTCTAAGTAGAGCAACAATATTCATACAAGCGCACCAGTACAAAAATCGTCACTAGATGGCGCTGGTGGTATGCACAAATGCTTGAAACGCACGTGATTCGGTTGAAACGCACCTCAAAAATGTTCAAAACACCCGCAGAAATGCTTGTAACGCACGAACCATATGCTTGAAATGCACGTGAACCGGTTGATCCCGCTGAAGATGCTCTAAGTAGAGCAACAATATTCATACAAGCGCACCAGTACAAAAATCGTCACTAGATGGCGCTGGTGGTATGCACAAATGCTTGAAACGCACGTGAATTGGTTGAAACGCACCGCAAAAATGTTCATAACACCCGCAGAAATGCTTGTAACGCACGCAAAAAATGCTCGAAACGCACGTGAACCGGTTGATCCCGCTGCAAAAACGCTTGAACCACCTAAACAAACGCTAGGAACGCATAAAAGTGTTTACTCGTTTTTGCGTGCGTTACAAGCATTTTCGCGTGCGTTCTAAGCATTTGTGCTTGTGTTCATGCAGGGGTTTCAAGCATTTTTGCAGCGCGTTTCAACCGTTTTACGTGTATTTCAAGCGCCATCTAGTGACGATTTTTGTACTAGTTCGCTCGTAGGAACATTGTTGCCCTACTGCCCTAGGAGCAATAAACTTTTAAGGATCGGTTGGTTCATTCCAGTAGAATTTTTCAAACTGAAAGATCATGCGCATTGCAAAAATTTCGTTCCAGCGAAACAAAAATTATCCGATATGACGACTCAAATATGAAGATGAACAATTTTCTTCTGTAATCGTTCCTTTGTCCACTTTATTCAATCTCGAGAACAATTCTCTAGATGTGTCATGCAAAAGTGAAAGAAAAGTAATTTTATCGATACAGTCTGTGAGATGGCCTTGGCATTTTTGTGTTACTGCAGGCGTGGGACGGTGACCATAAAAACAATAATAATATTCATGGATGAAGGTAGTTGCCTTGATAGCTGATAGAGTGGTTTGCGAACTTACATAACAAACTGCAACATCTTCGTCCTTTTACCTTTACAGGAAAACGGAATTATATGAAAATTTATTCTCATCCTCCATTAGTTTCCTCATAGAATATTGCCGTAACACACTTCCGTTGAGAAAATTTAATAATACATTGGAAATATATTTAGGTTATAATTCATTCAGTTTTCTTGAATCATATGTATACAAAAAAGTGAAAAATGTTAATTAAAAAAAAAAAAAAAATCTTCTTATGGGAGATCAGAAACTACTACCATTTCAAGAGATACAAACTACCCGAAATACCAAAAAAACGTCATTTAGCGCATTTAGCCAACGAATTTGGCATCCTCAGGAGTACAAAAAAAGCGTACCTACTGCTAACACTATCGTTATCTTATTGGTAATATGCATCTAAGGGCTAAATTGCACTTTACGAGGATGGTCCCAGAAGTACCTGGCCTGACCTAGAGATGGCGGTAGTTGCTTGAATTATACCATTGTATTAAAAACTACACAATCTAGACAGCATATGTGTCAAGTTTGAAGACGCCACGTTGTTTAGTATTTGTTTGGCAGCCATCAACAGTAAACGTTTCAAGTGAATTTGTAAACATGAAAAAAATTGGTCATCGTTATGTGATACAATACTTTTATTTGAAAGGCCTTAGCCCAACCCATATGAAAGCTGAACTAGATTCTACTCTGGGTGAGACTGCTCCTTCGTTATCAACAGTGAAATATTGGGTAGCAGAGTTCAAACGAGGCCGTACGACCTGCGAAGACGAGCATCGCAGTGGTTGACCAAATGAGGTGACGACTCCAGAAATGTTGAAGAAAATCCACAAAGCGGTACTGGATGATCGTCGACTGAAAGTGCGCGAGCTAGCAGACATAGTAGGCATTTCAAAAAGTGTGGTACATCGCATATTAACTGAAAATTTGGACATGAGATAGCTGTGCGCAAGATGGGTGCCGCGTTTGCTCACAATGGAACAAAAACAGCGCCGTGAAGATGTTTCCATCGAGTGTTTGGCAAGGTTTTAAAGAAATAAAGCCAAATTTTTGCGCCGTTTCATAACCATGGATGAAACATGGGTCCATCACTACACACCCGAAACAAAATTACAATCAAAACAATGGACTGAAAAGGGAGAACCGGCTCCAAAGAAGGCAAAGACCGTTCCATCTGCAGGCAAGGTCATGGCGTCGGTTTTTTGGGATGCGCGTGGGATAATTTTTATTGACTATCTTGCAAAAGGAAAAACTATCAACGGCGAGTATTATGCGAACTTATTGCAACGTTTGAGCAAAGAAATCAAGCAAAAACGGCCGCATTTGGCTAAGAAGAAAGTGTTGTTTCATCAAGACAATGCACCAGCTCACACATCCGTTATTGCAATGGCCAAAATTAATGAATTAAAGTTTGAATTGCTACCTCATGCACCCTATTCGCCAGATTTAGCCCCCTCGGATTATTTTCTGTTCCCAGACTTGAAAAAATGGCTCGGTGGTCAAAGATGAAAATCTTTGACCACCGACAACAACAATGAAGAGGTTACGTCGGCTAAATGCCGATGTAACGATGGCTATTTTGAGGACTTTGACGATTCTTATTATAAAAAGGGTATCGAACTTATTAAACATCGCTGGGAAAAGTGTGTGGAGCTAAAAAGAGATTACGTTGAAAAATAAATATATTTTTTTCCAAAATTTTTGTGTTTTCTTTGTTGGGCCAGGTACTTCAGGGACCACCCTCGTATCTCTTATAATCTATTTCTCCCTATTTTGGATTCAATGACAACATTCTTGGAATCAATCACTGATGAATGAAAACATTCTAGAATAATAAAAAAGGACCAATTATATGTTCACTGTACTATGAATTCGAACAAGGTGCTGTATGGTATTGTGCCCCTATCCGCATTTATACAATTTTCACATTTTGGAATTTCTAGACTCTCGGATGCATCGAGAAGTCTACTGTCATGAACCTGTCTAATTGATTTTGAACTTGTGTCCTCAAATCGGTTGTCGTGATCCAAAGCATGATGGTGGGCTATACTCGATTTTCCCACTCTCGACAAATGGATATGAGCGTTGTGATCCCTGAGGCCCTTCTAGTTCGACCCACATACTTCTTTTCGCAGTAATTGCAGCTTATTTCATAAATCCTCGACTTTTTTCAGCTATATTTTCCTTGGGAGTACCCAGGATCTTATGAAGCTCAAACGAGGTTTTATATACCACCTTCATATTAAGGGACTTGAAAATACTATCGAAACCTCGAGTAATTCGAGGTTTGCACCGGACAACGACATATTTCGGAGGGTTCTCCTCTTTTTGAAAAGTCAAAGAGTCACGAAGGGTTTTCTTGAATCTCTGCTTCCTAATCAGTTTGTGTAATAAATCTACAGACTAACCGTTCAATTCAGCTACCTTCCTAATAATCATTTTCTCATTGTCGAATCTCTCCTTTTTTTTTAATTGGAAACGACAAAAGTCGGGTCACCAAGAAATTTAATCCAGTCAGTTTTTGTTGTGGGAACTCTTAGACATGTGTCTGAGTGTTCTTGTGCCTTTCCTGTAAACATCGAACTCATGCTGATTTTGGTCGTTTCTAACTACTGAAATATCTGTAAATGACAGCTGTTCTTTGTTTTCAGTTCTGAAACCAAACTGTCTACATCAACCTGTTTTGTATCAAAGATAGCGTACACGTCGCCCACATTCCTCACCCAAACCCTTGGAAAATAGTCGAGGCTTTCTGTTGCTTTCACCTGAAATCGACTCATGAACAAATTTACTAGGAAGGGAGACAGAGGGTTGTTACCCATGGCTATACCTTTGTGTTGTTCGTTAAAACAGTTGTTGACCTGATCGATACACTTAGAAACAAAGAACTTACATGAAAAGAGATCAAGATTTTTCCTTCTTCCAGTTTGATATCTCTGATCTGGGCAATGAATTATAGTGAATGTTCAACACTCAAGCCTGGTTGTGACAAAAAACTATTACCATGGCCAATGCCATGAAGGGTACTGAATGATATCTGAAAGACATTCACGCAATGATCTTCAATGCATCAGAGGATAGAATTGCAAGTTTTCCCTGTAACCAACCAGCAGATTTTTGTTTTCATTCTGTTAAAAGAACCCATCTGCAACTAGTTTCGATGTTTTGCCTCTCACCAATGGAAGAATAGGTCAATACAGACAGCTTTGAAGCCACCTGAAGTCCGGAAGGAGGGACTTCCCAATTCACATTGCTCTACGCCAACGGGTGCAAGAAATTCCTCTTGAATTACTCCTCTTCCATTTGGTTAAGGAGAGAGATAGAGGGATCATTTGCGTATTCATTTAAATGTATATACAGTGGTTATACACCCCTCGTGTTTCTCTATCTAATCCTGTCTTTGTTTTTTTCTGACAAGTTTGTCACTCCTGCCCTATGTAAGTCCTATTCTACATACTGCATATAATTTAATCTTGGTCTTCCTATCATCTTTCCTCCGCCAGGGTCCCATTGTAACATTGAGAAAGTTACTGCCCTTTTCCCGCCCTCCGTACATGCCCCAACCATCTAATTCTGTGTTGTTTTATTTCATATATCATGTCTTCTTTTAATTGCTGTCTAATTTCTAGGTTAGTTGTCATTCTGTGTTCTTCCTCTGTGATCTTTTTTGGTCCTAATATTGCTCTCATAATTTTTCTTTGTTGATATTTCACTTTTCAATAGTTGGTTTATTGGCAAAGTATGCTCTGTATGCGTTTAATATTCTTTCTTGAATTTCTGGTCTTCTCTCTCCCGTTTTACTTATCGTTACTCCTAGATATTTGACCTCTATTACTTCTTCAAACTCTCTCGCTCCTATTTTGATCTTTCCCTGTATTTGTTCTGTTCCTGATATCAATATTTTCGTCTTTCCTTGGTTAATCCCAAGCCCCATTATTTCCCCTTCTTCCGGTAATTATGGCTATATCATCCGCGTATGCAATGATTTGTCCTTTTCCTGCCCTAAGATTCTTTTTGTAAATTATCCTCACCATATATTCTAAAGTTAGGTTGAATAACGTCGTTTAAAGTGAGTCCCCCTGTTTCTCCCCTTTATTGGTCATGTTTTTGTGTTCTTATTGTGATCTCAGTTGTTTTCATCGTCATTAGAGTCAGCTTTCTCAGTTTTTGTGGGATTCTTAACTCTTTTAGTGCCATCATGAGTTGGTTTCTTTTTATCGAGTCAAATGTTTGCTGGAAATCTACAAAGAGCAGTTTGAGGTTTATCTTGTGTTCATGGACTTTCTCTATCACTCACTTTAGTGTATGAATCGCGTCTATGGTTGATTTTCCTCATGTAAATCAGCTTTGATATAATCCTATTATGTTTTTTGTAATACTTGATTGTATTATTGATGTTATTATTTTATACGATGTTTTGATTATTCCTCGGCCAACCATTTCTACATTTCGCAATGAAGAGATAGAAAGAGTCATTGCGTATTCACTTAAGAGGGAAAATCCTCCATAGGTCGGCCTAAGAGAGATATTGCCGTGAATTAATTCACAAAAAATATCATTGACCATGACAACTCTCGCATTAGTTCCAATTTCACGTTATATAATCGAAACTAATTTGTAATTGACATGATAGGCTCATTAATGAGTGATATAAGTATCTGCATACCTAATTGTATTTATCCTACGACTGGTATGACCTTTATTGAGAATTATCATGAGGTCTTATCCTAGAGAATGAGGCTTACATAAAGCTAACAGCACATGTACACACGCATGTATTCAGAGAATTATTAAAAGAACGACATTCCTTTACTAAACCCAGTTGCAACAACAAATATTTATGTAAGATTTAGCATTATCCTGTAACTAGCTAATCTTATAGCGGATGCGTAGTGGAAACTAGAGAGAGGATAATTTCAAAACTCGTTGTGTACGGTTGCTTTCTATTTTATTTGCGTTCGCGTTTAAGAAGAACGGGTTTTCGCCAATGAAACCGGGATTTGTGTAGATCTATACTCGTCTCATACTAAACGGATACATAAAGAGAAGCATCAGAAATTTAATTAAAAAATGCAGGTTGTAGTACGAAAAAAAACGCATGTATATGCGAGATTTAAAAAAAAGTGAATTATTTAAATAATTCACCCCTCCTTAATTTGTTTTCCTGGAAAGGTTAGAGGCAATGCATAATATTGTAATGGTATTTATTGTGAGTTCATTAGGAAGTAGGTACACAATCGAACTCTAATTAATTTACGATTAGTATTTAAGGTGCAGTTAATATGTAATTTAATATATCTTCTCCACTTGAAGAAGCTGTTGTACAGCGAAACAATTGTCGTGGTTTTGTAAACCTCTATTGTGAAAGTCACTGAAACGTTAGTTTTATATTAATAGTAACATGGATTTTCATCAATTATCGGCTATATCAATTCAAAATAATTAGTGTTTATATTTCTCAAGTCTCAATAAATTAGTGGCTTATAGTCGAGAGAATTTTTAATACAAAAGTTTTCGTATTTTTCATGGTATTTTTCACTGTACATTACATGAACTAAAACGTGCTCTAATTTCTTGCCAGCTCACTATGCGTTTTCACGCACGCCGAGAGGCACAGGTGAGACCGCCCACAGGCATGGTTTTAATGCAGGGTGGGCACGCGTGTATCTGAATTGGCCTTTACAGGATATTTTGGAATTATTTTCATGTCAGATGACTACAATGTATCCCGCGTATCCTTGAGAGTAGTATTCCTATAGTTATTTGAGACCTACTACCATGTAAAAATATGATTTGAGGAAAATACTAAGTTGAATGATATTACTTGAGGGAATGCTATTATTTATTCATGCAGGGTGGGCACGCGTGTATCTGAATTGGCCTTTACAGGATATTTTGGAATTATTTTCATGTCAGATGACTACAATGTATCCCGCGTATCCTTGAGAGTAGTATTCCTATAGTTATTTGAGACCTACTACCATGTAAAAATATGATTTGAGGAAAATACTAAGTTGAATGATATTACTTGAGGGAATGCTATTATTTATTCATGCAGGGTGGGCACGCGTGTATCTGAATTGGCCTTTACAGGATATTTTGGAATTATTTTCATGTCAGATGACTACAATGTATCCCGCGTATCCTTGAGAGTAGTATTCCTATAGTTATTTGAGACCTACTACCATGTAAAAATATGATTTGAGGAAAATACTAAGTTGAATGATATTACTTGAGGGAATGCTATTATTTATTCATGCAGGGTGGGCACGCGTGTATCTGAATTGGCCTTTACAGGATATTTTGGAATTATTTTCATGTCAGATGACTACAATGTATCCCGCGTATCCTTGAGAGTAGTATTCCTATAGTTATTTGAGACCTACTACCATGTAAAAATATGATTTGAGGAAAATACTAAGTTGAATGATATTACTTGAGGGAATGCTATTATTTATTCATGCAGGGTGGGCACGCGTGTATCTGAATTGGCCTTTACAGGATATTTTGGAATTATTTTCATGTCAGATGACTACAATGTATCCCGCGTATCCTTGAGAGTAGTATTCCTATAGTTATTTGAGACCTACTACCATGTAAAAATATGATTTGAGGAAAATACTAAGTTGAATGATATTACTTGAGGGAATGCTATTATTTATTCATGCAGGGTGGGCACGCGTGTATCTGAATTGGCCTTTACAGGATATTTTGGAATTATTTTCATGTCAGATGACTACAATGTATCCCGCGTATCCTTGAGAGTAGTATTCCTATAGTTATTTGAGACCTACTAACATGTAAAAATATGATTTGAGGAAAAAAATAAGTTGAATGACATTACTTGAGGGAATGCTATTATTCATTCATGACCAATAGTTTATAAACATTCCAAACTTTCGTATAAATCTATATAAAAGTGGTATTTTTGTCACCAACAGAAAAAACTACGGTCTCCTACTACCTTTAGATAGTATCGGTAAAATATTGGTAATTTCAGAATTTATTCTTAGAACTTATTGTGCGTTCCGATAGATTTATTTATACGGGATCACCAATAAAGGTTAACAAAATTGATGTTTTAACTGTGATCATCTATAATTTTGCTATTATTCTACGACAGTACAGAAAATTGTACAGGTTATATATATAAGCTGTTATCTGAATATCAAGATGCTAATATAACTGAAACTTGAGGAAAATTATACCTATAATTATTGATAACATAAAGTATAAACATATGGCAGCAGAAAATCAACGTACTTAACTAAGTGTTCGGTTTACATTCGCCTCATGGTCAAACAAATTAAAAGACACGACATAGGAAATATATTTGCTCTAGATACGAGAGTATGAATGATCTACCTCTCACCAAGAAGTACATTCGTCATCATTGCATGTCTACCGATTTGCATTTGGATGTTGAGCCTCATACTAGATGTACTCTTCCCTTTTGACATAAATGACATTTCACACAATGTTTTATAAGATGATGAATTCCATCCTTGCATGGTTGATTTCCTTCTGGAACTGCGTATAAAATTATTCTCAGTTCAAGGAAACAACTATTATTTGAACTGAAATTGATAAGAATTGAGAACCATATAGATAAATGACCATCCACCAAGAATACATATAGTAATTATAAAAGGTTATCGTTTTCAATTATTGAAAAAAATTGATAGTGAGAAGGACTGAGTCAGAAAAAATGGTGAAGAACTTTTTAAAAGTAATAAACTGAAATATACTGAATATAATTTTGAAAATAAAGAGAATGTTCAATATTTAGCTTCACTATAACTGTTCTGATAGATATTGTAAAAAATTAAACATCTGTTTTGCAAAAGTTGTTGATACATACTGTCGAAATCTAGACATGCGAAGTAAAGTTTACTGCAAGTTTTTTGGATCATAAACTTTAATTCCGTTATAGATTGTGCTGTGAGCAATTCAGTGTTATTGTCGAATAAATTTTAAGAGCTGAACATGCCGTCTGATTATTCATATCTAGTCTTTGAAGTCATGTGAAATATTTTCGTATTTTTGTTTAAAATGAATAATTCCTATACATGTATGTTGGATCATTTGAAATCCAGTATAAATACTGTTCATTCATGTGATATTTACTGAGTCAAGAAACTTTGTCTTTGCATTTATTTACTTAATCTTTCGAATTGTATATGTAATCTTCAGTTCCGTTGATATATTTCCTTTGAACCGTATTTTGATTTCAAAGACTGTCTTACATTTCTGCAATATGTTTTCAAAATAATTCAGGTCTTGCCCATTTTCAGGAAAACTTTATTAAAAGATTTTAATATTATCGTCATAAAATATGGGAGCTGATAATTTATTTTCAATTATTGCTTCGGATATATCAAGATATTCAAATTTTTCATTCAATTTTATGTACATAAAGTAAAAAAGAGGCTTACTATACTGCCATGAGGCACATACTCAATAATACTATTCAACTATTCAAATTTAACTTACTTTACTCGTACTTCTCAACTTTTTAGTTCATTTTAATATAGGATCATCTTTTTATTTTCCATCTGCACGATTTTACTGACGAAATCCTTTCTTCCTCTTCTTTCTTTCTACAAAGGATATTCAGCAAATATGAATACCTCAAATTCCTCTAGGCGTGTTTGTTTTTCACGACAATATAGCACATTGTGTTGAAAGAATATATTAAAATAACAGAAGAAATTTTTCGCGTTTAACCACAAATTGAAATTAATATCTCTTGAATCAGTTTAATGTAACTGAATGTTCCCGTCATGGTTAAATGAATCAATTACAAAAACTACAGATTTTGCTACGGTAATTGCATAACTTCGACTGTTTAGCATACAGTGTGTTTCATCAAAAACGTGAAACTCTTGAGAAATGTCCACAGGAAAGCACATTAGGTTGTTTCCACCCAAACAAGAAAAAAAAAAGAAAATAAGAAACTGTGTATTTCTGCATGAGCGAAAAGTTGTTAAGAAAAATTGTTAATTGTTCTAAAATGAGTAAAATGAAATCACAAGAATGTGCTAATGGAATGCAGTTATGTTATGATATGCATTTTCTCATCAGAAATTGAAGAAGAAAACTTTTTTAATAAGAAGAACTGGTCAAAACAGTTATTTTTTTTTCTAAATAAAGTAACTAACTGAAAATTAGATAGCATGAATGTGTGAAAAATCAAGCATCGTACAATGAGATGGTGAAAGTGAAGATTCAACAATTCTGAAATTTAAATACCTTGTAATGTGCATTGGGGCGTGTTAGAGATCCTTGGATAAGAAATGGCCCGACATCATAAACTATAAGCGAGAGAAATTGTTATTACGAAACATCGATTTCAAACTTCCTGTTTAATGATTGATTTCAGAATGATTTAAATAGTTAGGATTTCGTCATATCCTGAAAGATTTAGTGTGATTAACTCATATAAATAACTAAAGAACGCAGTTGAGTTGAATAGAAGATGATTGCAACCAAATATTTCACCAATACTAAGCTGTAACTGATTTCAAAATTGTCGTGATTTTCAGGATGAAAAAGTTTTTAAAAATGTTACAAACTCGCTATCGATTTTTCCTGATTGATCACCAGTTGTTCACCACTTCTCTTCTCTATTATCTACAAAAATCTCACTCATAAGCTATTTCAATAACATCCCAAGAAGTCTCAATGAGAACAACATGTTATGTGCTAGTAAAAGTGATGTTAAACTCAAATATAATAATGCACATTCATTCTGCCTCATTACCGCTACTGAGTACGTTATAGTAGATATTGTCAACAATCTGAGTAACTCAAAATCTGTGGGAGATGATGGTATAGGTTTTAATCAATTGTTCTTTAGAAAAGTGAATTTTTCCTGAAATCATAATGGTGTGTAAAATTGTTTCAATTCATGAGACTGGGAATAAAACGGGCCTAAAGAATTTCAGACCAATTAATATTTTGTAGTCAAATTTATTGAGAAATTGAATTTATTCAACACCAAACAGTTTTGGTGACAAAGTTTCCCAAAATTCTGCACAGAAATTTGGATGAAGGAAAAAAGATCTCGGGAATTTTCTTAGACCAGTGTAATGCTACTGATCTGGTTGATCATGCAATTCTCCCTGCGAATCCGTTTAACAGTTTTTTGAAGAACAGAAATCCCTATTTACAGGAAAATTATGAAAAGTCAGTATCGGGACTCCGCTCTTGTATATAATATATGTAAATGAATTCTGTAGCGATCACTTTAAAATGTATACTGATGAAACATCACTATACATAACTGAAAAAAATATCATTTCAACAGTAGTTGATGAAGCTTCTGAAGCAATTACTAATGCTCAAAAATGGTTCTAGTATTCAATGACAATAAAACTGTACTTTTACGTTCCAACCATGGAAGATATTATTTCTATCACAGTTTCTTGTTAAAATGTGTAAATCAACAACGGAAGGGGACAACATTTTTGGGCTTGGAAATGGCTGGACCTTTATTATTAATTTATCATCATGCACATTTTCACTCTAATATCTCTTATAGAATTGTGGTGTAGGGAGCATCTAGTGGTTGTCCCAGAATATTCAAAATTCAAAAACAAGCTGAAAGATATATTGCGGAAGAAGGTAGATGAACCATTTTCCAAAGTCTTAGAATCTCAACACGCATAAGTAGATACCCGAAGACTGCATGGCAAAAGGATGGGGTCTTTTTCAAGAACGTTGAGGACCTTGTCTTACCAGAAGTTTTAACTTTACTTTCCTCAGGTCAAGGGGGCTAAATCTGGAGACCGAGGAATTCATAATATCCTTCTATGATGGTATTTTCAACACCTCGATCTACCGCAGTTTGCGTGATAAGTAATATAGGTCCCAGACACTAGGTGTAGAGCTTTTCATGGGGTTTCTGAGAATATGGTGCATTTGCAGACAGTTTGTCAAGCTTAG
Source organism: Chrysolina americana (assembly GCA_958502065.1). Lineage (NCBI taxonomy): Eukaryota > Metazoa > Arthropoda > Insecta > Coleoptera > Chrysomelidae > Chrysolina > Chrysolina americana. The sequence goes on from OY293417.1 coordinate 3,008,478, forward strand.
GCGGTCTCAGCCTACGATACTCGTACGGTATAGGCGAGACACCGGTGTTACCTTATGCCGCGGGATATATTGAGTACATGGTGGAGAATCAGAAGTGACTAATATATTAGAACTTCTATTATTCCCCATACTCTGACAGGTTTCTAGCATGTGTCGGGATGGAGTTGACGTTAGCAAGGTCGCGCAGTTCATCCAGAATCCAGACGAATGTACCTATCATCTATCAGTTCAAAAAGTCATATCGCTTTACCAACTGGGCTCATTGGTCTTGACAAATTTTGTAGGACCTACATTTTATGGTGGAATATTTCATCTTTGTGATAATTGTAAATTGTAAAGTGCGTCTAATTATGATTTTAATCTCGTAGTATCATATTGTCATAGAGAAAATGTTTTGAATATTGAAATAATTATTCAAAAATCATGGGGTTAGTTGAGACGGTTCTCAGTCAGCCTTTTTGTTCGATTTTCTTGTTCACATATCAATAATATCGATATTATGTGGTAAAATTATCGCGTAGTCGTAGGAAAAATAGTGTACATAAAAAAATTTTTTTTTTCTCAGCGGGGTCACTGTCCAACTTTTCCCTAATACGAATTCTGGCAAATCAATGGTAGGTATTTGTTGATTTCCGAACTAGAGGCACTACTTGTCCATCTATCTATCATTCCTACAAACTCGGCAATTACAAAAAACCTACTTTCACACTCGAGTAAACTCAGGAGGTTTATTACGGCCCTGGTACTCATCTGTTAATAACACATCCGCGACCAACATCCACGTGAACACTAATAATAATCAATTTGTTACAGGTTGGGAATTGAGAGGTCTGCACTGCTATAAATTCTTCAACATCAGACATTCCTGGGAAAAAGCGGCAGAGCTTTGTAGAAGGTCAGTATCCACTTTATTTTTGTTTGTACGATTGAGAGACATTGGTGAAGCACGTATTATCTCAAGATATTAGAGATTTTCTTAGCATCAACATTTCTTTTAATAAGGAAATAATTATCTTTGTATTTCGTCTCGTTAAAGACTTCATTCACAGTTTACAATGGTCTCAAGATTCAAGATGCTGAAGAAATTATACAAACAATTTTCAAAAATAATTTTTATACTTGCAAATCTCTATAACTTCTTTCCATACAGGGTGACCTATTGAAAACGTTGGATTTTGCCGAAAAATTCTTTTCCGCCCTGTGATACCTTTAATTATGTTTTCGATGGGCCACCCTGAATAATATTGTGATAGTTTTTGAAATCAGACTATAATTCATTCATTTCTCAATTCATTGATTTGAACTCTCTTATATACATGCTCGAACACTGTTCGTTTTTTATTTTTTTATGTGTTTGTTGTCTGTTCATAAATAACGCCATTTATTATTTCCTTTTTAATATATTTACTTCGTCAATAAAATGTTTTCTTCCGACAATAAAAAATATTCACTATTATTACTATCCTACAACGCCCTGATCAAAAGAGTAACTTCCGTTCAAGGATCCTCATAAGTTTATACTAAGAATTCACAGAACAAACTGAAAGTTTAATGTCAACAACTTTCTACCCATAAAAACAACGCCAGAACTACATACCTACATATTTGGATTTGACTTCTTGTGAAGACTTTGTTGGTTTCAAAGCTACGTGATAATCATGTTATTTGATTACCAGTTGGATAAATTTGAAAATGGTCAACAATTATCGAACAAAATAGTTCAGTTTCCCACATACTTCTACACGTTGACCTGCTGACATCGCGTTACAGGATCCAACACCAGTCTGCTGTTGATACAGGTCCGGATTAGGTTGAGATATGAGTTGTTTCGGATGGTCCAAAAATTACTAGAAGAATAAAATGCAAAAAAAAATTATTCTTCTTGCATGTGGCATTAATGAATTTTTTTGAGTATGTTAAGTATGTTAACAAACACCCTGTGTACTTCAGGGTATTACTCCTCTTCTCCATTGTGTACGTTGCCATGTTACCGCTACAGAAATAGCAAGCATTCATGACAGAATTGTCCACGAAGTTACAAGTACGAAATGGTTGATCTTTTTGTTTACTTCTTTCTAGCTGACCTTCCATTTAGAATACGACAATTCTTCAGTTGTGATAGCTCATTTGAACATGAATCCTCCTCATCCCTCCAGATGAACTTTTCAACTGGAAGTCGGGTGAAGATAGAGCAAGTTTTCGAAAACCAATCTATTCTGAATGATGGAATTAGTGTAATCGAGCTGAAAAATTCATCTAAAGTTGAAAGGCGTCAGTTCCCTTTAGAACATCCTCTTTAACATTTTTCTATAAATTGATCGAAACTTCAACCTTTTTTTCAATATGCACATCAAATTTGAAGTTGATCAGCATGGAATTTCGCATATAAAGTGCGAACTTCTAGTAGATGTGATAATTTTGAATTTTCATGATTTTTACGGGTCTACCCCTTTGTACTTTTTTGAGTAATCATTCTTGTTCTTTGAATGATTTGGAATTTACAAAGTATACTAATTTTATCATTCTGAATCGACTGCCGTTCGCAGAATTGCTCTATCTTCAACCGTTCACGAGTTGAAAAATTCATTTGGAGTTGAATGACCTCTTTCTCTCCTCCAGAACTTCTTTTCACCATTTTTCTACAAATTTTCCAAAAATTCAACCGCTTTTAAATATGCACAACAAAATTAAAGTCGAACAGCATGAAATTTTGCGTATAAAGTGAAAGCTTCAAGTAGATCTGATCATTTTGTATTTTTCATGATTTTTAGGGGTCTATCCCTTTGGACTTTTTTCTAGTAATTATTCCTGTTCTCTGATTATTTTGGAATTCACAAAGTATACTAATTTCAACCTTCTGAGTCGACTGCCGTTCGCAGAATTGCTCTATCTTCATCCGTTCTCGAGTTGAAAAATTCATTTGGAGTTGAAAGAGGTCAGTTCCCTCCAGAACTTTTATTCTTAATTTTTCTACAAATTTTCCAAAAATTCAACCGATTTCAAATATGCACAACAAAATTAAAGTCGAACAGCATGAAATTTTGCGTATAAAGTGAAAACTTCAAGTAGATCTGATCATTTTGTATTTTTCATGATTTTTAGGGGTTCATCCCTTTGGACTTTTTTCTAGTAATTATTCCTGTTCTCTGATTATTTTGGAATTCACAATGTATACTAATTTCAAACTTCTGAATCGACTGCCGTTCGCAGAATTGCTCTATCTTCATCCATTCTCGAGTTGAAAAATTCATTTGGAGTTGAAAGAGGTCAGTTTTCTCCAGAACTTTTTTCTTCATTTTTCTACAAATTTTCCAAAAATTCAACCGATTTTAAATATGCACAACAAAATTAAAGTCGAACAGCATGAAATTTTGCGTATAAAGTGAAAACTTCAAGTAGATCTGATCATTTTGTATTTGTCATGATTTTTAGGGGTCTATCCCTTAGGACTTTTTCTAGTAATTATTCCCGTTCTCTGATTATTTTGGAATTCACAAAGTATACTAATTTCATCCTTCTGAATCGACTGCCGTTCGCAGAATTGCTCTATCTTCATCCGTTCTCGAGTTGAAAAATTCATTTGGAGTTGAAAGAGGTCAGTTCCCTCCAGAACTTTTTTTCTTAATTTTTCTACAAATTTTCCAAAGATTCAACCGATTTTAAATATGCACAACAGAATAAAAGTCGAATAGCATGAAATTTTGCGTATAAAGTGAAAACTTCAAGTAGATGTGATCATTTTGTATTTTTCATGATTTTTAGGAGTCTATCCCTTTGGACTTTTTCCTAGTAATTATTCCTGTTCTTTGATTATTTTGGAATTCACAAAGTTTAATAATTTCATCATTCTGAATCGACTGCCGTTCGCAGAATTGCTCTATCTTCAACAGTTCTTGAGTTGAGACATTCATTTGGAGTTGAAAGAGGTCATTTCCCTCCAGAACTTTTTTTCTTAATTTTTCTACAAATTTTCCAAAGATTCAACCGATTTTAAATATGCACAACAAAATTAAAGTCGAATAGCATGAAATTTTGCGTATAAAGTGAAAACTTCAAGTAGATCTGATCATTTTGTATTTTTCATGATTTTTAGGAGTCTATCCCTTTGGACTTTTTCCTAGTAATTATTCCTGTTCTTTGATTATTTTGTAATTCACAAAGTTTAATAATTTCATCATTCTGAATCGACTGCCGTTCGCAGAATTGCTCTATCTTCAACAGTTCTCGAGTTGAGACATTCATTTGGAGTTGAAAGAGGTCAGTTCCCTCCAGAACTTTTTTTCTTAATTTTTCTACAAATTTTCCTAAGATTCAACCGATTTTAAATATGCACAACAAAATTAAAGTCGAATAGCATGAAATTTTGCGTATAAAGTGAAAACTTCAAGTAGATCTGATCATTTTGTATTTTTCATGATTTTTAGGAGTCTATCCCATTGGACTTTTTCCTAGTAATTATTCCTGTTCTTTGATTATTTTGGAATTCACAAAGTTTAATAATTTTATCATTCTGAATCGACTGCCGTTCGCAGAATTGCTCTATCTTCAACAGTTCTCGAGTTGAGACATTCTTTTGGAGTTGGAAGAGGTCAGTTTCCTCCAGAACTTCTTTTCACCATTTTTCTACAAATTTTCCAAAAATTCAACCGATTTTGAATACGCACAACAAAATTGAAGTCGATCAGCATGAAATTTTGCGTATAAAGTGAAAACTTCAAGTAGATCTGATCATTTTGTATTTTTCATGATTTTCAGGGACTTTTTTCTAGTAATTATTCCTGTACTCTGATTATTTTGGAATTCACAAAATATACTAATTTCATCCTTCTGAATCGACTGCCGTTCGCAGAATTGCTCTATCTTCATCCGTTCTCGAGTTGAAAAATTCATTTGGAGTTGAAAGAGGTCAGTTTCCTCCAGAACTTTTTTCTTCATTTTTCTACAAATTTTCCAAGAATTCAACCGATTTTAAATATGCACAACAAAATTAAAGTCGAACAGCATGAAATTTTGCGTATAAAGTGAAAACTTCAAGTAGATCTGATCATTTTGTATTTTTCATGATTTTTAGGGGTCTATCCCTTAGGACTTTTTTCTAGTAATTATTCCTGTTCTCTGATTATTTTGGAATTTACAAAGTATACTAATTTCATCCTTCTGAATCGACTGCCGTTCGCAGAATTGCTCTATCTTCATCCGTTCTCGAGTTGAAAAATTCATCCGGAGGAAAGTTCACATGAAATTTTTCTTTCACCATTTGTCTAATAATCTACCAAAAATTTAACCTTATGTGAATATGCACATCGAATATTTGAAGTTGATCAGCATACATTTTTGCGTGTATAGTGTGAACTTCAAGTATGTACTTAGATATAATAATTTTGTATTTTTCATAATTTTGGAGGCTTCCTTCCCTTTTGGAGTTTTTTTGAGTAACTATTATTTTCATTCGATTGATTTGAAATTGATTGATATACTTTGTGAGATTAGAAAAACTCTACAAAAAACTACCAGGAAAAAGTTCAAGCTAGACTCCGAAAAATCATGAAAAATACTAAATTGCTTGAAATGACCTCGCTGAAACGTAATGAAAAAATGTGTGGAATTTGCCAGAATGTTTTGAATTGTTCAGAGGAACTCTTTCTGATCAAAAGTTACCATTGCGCTAAAGTCTATTAAAGAAAAGTTTCGAAGATATTGGCTAATAATACTGAAAAATAAATACTGAAAAAATATATACTTTATTCATGTTGGGTCGAGTATCGCATTTTTTTTTTCACGAGACCTTTTTGAAGGACAAAAGGGCTTCGATTAGACAGCTGATTCACTTTTTGGATCACTTATCCACAAAATCAAAACTTTTTGAGTTAAATGGCGTTTTAATTCGAAAATACGAGCATATTTCGAATCTTTAAGATATTCACAGCTTACTCAATTGATATTCTACCTAAACAGAGAAATACCTTCACTCAATTTTTTGTCAATGACCTCTAAATGTGTTGTTAACTTGAGAGACTACCTGGTCAATCACATATTGTAAATTTTTGTTATCTTTGTTTATATACATTATGTTTTCTTTATAGCTATATATGTATTTAAAGCTGATCTAATCAGACTTTGTCCAAATCCTTCACAAAAAGTTGTTAGATGTTACTTGCCTCCTGTACTGTCTTGTGGGAATCTTGAAGAGGTTATTTTTTTCTCTAAATTATTCATGTCCGCTTTGACCACTTCATGGAAATTTCCATAGTTATTTTTCATTTCTTCATAAGTAGAGAGTTCTTTAGAACCAGTCCGGCTCTGGCACTGGCATCGCTGCCTCTTACATTTCTCATTCGGATCTTCAGAAAAAAAATCGTGACTGCCGCAGGTCATTCACAAACGCGTCGTGTATCGTATAATATACTGGATGCACCTGTAAGTCAAGACTCAAGACCTACTTTTTAAAAATGATGCGATGTCTCATTCATCAGGCTTGTTCGCTGATGGGAATTCTTTCTTCAGTTTCTTCGGTGATGATCGAAAGAAATTTATTCTTTTGGCGGGTATACAGTGACATGAATTTTAAAGACACCTTAAATTCGAGATTTGCAATGATGAATATCAAATTATAGCTTTATTTACTGACATAAAAAAAACATACGTTTTTGTACTACCAGAGATTATTCTCAATCACTTACCACATCAATTTCATCAATATTGAAGATTTTGTTAGCGCAATCTTCAAACATTTCCTTCAATCGGTCTTCAAACGATTTCTTCAACCAGTAATCCTTGATTTCGTTCTTGACGCCTAATATTACCAACTATTATAACTTTGAATGTGACTGATTACTTAATTTATATTCTTACTTCGGGTAAAAATGTGCAGAGAACCTTATTTTTGGTACGAACTCTTAGGCAAAAGTATTTTGCGAACCATAAATAGGATTTTCTTCTAAATCGAATTTTATTTCAAAAACAACAGTCTCTTCGTTTCTGGAACTTAGTAAGATTTTGATAAATTTGTGCAAACGTGATTACAAATTATTTCAGTGATGAAAACAAATAACTGATGAAAAATATACTAAATAGAAAATAACGGAATAGCCTTTATTCACAAAACATACAATAAGAATAAAAGGTTTTGTCAAAAATATGTAAATAAATCACACAAAAACATAAAACAAGCAAATGAGATACTTATAAACAACTACAACTGCGATTCTAGAGTTGTTTCGAATATTTTCCCAAATGTGGTCAGTATTGAGATAGGTCATAGTTCACATAGTTCTTCAGCATTTTTTCATTCCATATTGTGATAACTTTTGTAATTTCAAAGCAATCAGGAAAAGTTACGGATTTGATGGCCCCATTTATCAGTTTGGTTGAGAGGGTTGGGATATTATTACGTTCTTAATTTATTTTATTTAAAAAATATTTAGCTCATAATTATAGTCAGCACTAGTTTTATTTTTCATTTCGTTTATTATATCCCTAGAATCATTGAAAGATATTTTCTTTTATTTGAAGTTGGCAAACAATTAAAATTTTCTGGCGTTGGAGAATTTAAATGCGTTGGGGGTTTATTTATCCTTCACTATGATATACACAGTGTTCACGTCAAGACTTCCCACCCTAATTTTCTTAAAATGTGTGTATTCTTTTCAAATCCCGGTTTACTGATAATTGTTTTCATTTGTTCACGAAACTCGAAGGTATACTGTAGGTTAAAATTTTTTTATCATTTATTATTTTCCATCTTGTTTAGTTAATATTATTTGAATTACTCATTTTCACCTTCATGGTATTGGAAATTGGGCATAATCCCGACATGAATCGTAATTTATTTTTCATCTTTTGGGGGTCATTTGTATATCAGGATTTGTAACTGATTTTTCGATTATTATTCATTTGTTCAAGAGGAAAACAGTTTTCCACACATGATTTTAGTGTGTCAAAGAATTTTGAAATTTTTTCGGTCATGCTCAATCTCGTGAAATCAATACTCTCAATTTTGGAACTGCAATCTTAAGAAAAGAGTAAAATTCATTGGTTTAATTTTTATACTATCTGTTATGATTTGATCGGATACACCTGGATATCATACACTATCGTCTAAACGTTATAAAGGGTACTATTCTTGTTTTTTTTTTTAATGGTAAAAAAATTTAACGATGACAGAAATTCTCTAGTCCTATAGCATTTTTTGATAAATGTGAATTAAAATAGCCGTGTGTGACAACTTTTTTGAAGTTAAATATTTCTTTTCAATAAAAATTAAAGTTTTGGGAAAATTTCAAATTCTCCGTTTATGGTTCATAAGAGCTGAAAATCAACTAGTGAAAACCATTTATATCACAGTTGAATTTCACAGAAGACAGATTTTGGTAAACCATTAGACTCTCAAGTTCTGAGGCTACTCAAAAATCTGTTTAAAAATACTGGAATTTAAACATTCCTGGCCAGCATCTATATTTTTGCTTAACAACAACACATATTTATACTATACTAGATATCCTACAAAACGTAAAAAATAAACTTGTACTTAGGACACCTACTTTCAAACTACCATTCCGTGAGAATTATCAAAATTACTCAAAGTACCCTATGAACAACGAGAGCTGAACAGATTAATACCGATCTCCAGATATGGATCTTGTCAGTCAGTAGCGTAACCATTTCTGAAAAGGGGAACGAGAAATATACAATCAACTTCACTCCTTTATCTTCAGAAAATAAAAGAAAACCTGCCTGTTGAAAACTAACAATTGAGTTCGAAAAAATGAGCTGGAAGATAATATACTCGCTTTGAGTGGGTCTTTTATATTTTTATAGCTTTCTTTACATGATACGCCAATGTGTAGTATTATTCATTTAATCGTTAATTACCACGGTTTATGCCCGATCCAGTTGGCTACACGCTGTTAAATAACTAACATTTATCAAGTTTCTGCCGCATTCAAAACCTAATTCTACGCTGCCTGAGAGCTTGTAATTGGAAATTGCAATTAGCTATCTTCTCAATTTTATCCACAACAGATCGTTTTTCTTTCGATATATGGCGGAGCGTCACATTTTCAGCTGGGTAATTTTTCTTGTCGCGTCATCAAGTTATGTTAAAATGTTTCCGAATAGATACACCACATCAATCCTCCCCTTTACCACATTGAAAACGTGTACATACTCAGTTCTCAGCAAGTTATTTGTAAAGAAATATCTCACTATTGGAGTTCTTTTACAGACCCATCTCTGTCATTCCCGTTAAGAATTATTTATTGTTGGGATCCCCAAGTATCTGTTTTGGGACCCATAGTTTTTCTTCTTTATGCGATTCGTCCAATATGTCATCCACCAATGATATCATATTATACACAACTGACGCGATATTATTGGTATTTAAAAGAAATAGTCAGCAGAAAACTATTAGAACAGTGGCTCCCGAATAAATTGAAAATGGATGCATCTATGACAGATATCATCATATTTTTTCTCAGAATCCACAAGAAAATGTGACGAAAAACTCTTATGGTAATCAATTCCAATACATTCATAAAGGATTATATTTACTGTATATTTCTTTATGGTTCTTCTCTAAACGCAGAATTGATTCGAATTATGAACTGAGAGTAGAAGAAAGCTCTAGTTATTTGTTGCGTATTAATGTGGTCAGGTTAGTAGGTATGTGAGTGAGCAATGACCGTGAAGTTCAGTCTAGTTCCGTTTCTGAAGAACAAATATCCATTATAATTATGACAGGACTACAAAAAATCCTAATTACTTTAAATTTCAAAGTATCACAAAATCTTATCTTCTTTCTATCGATTTTCACGATATTGTTGATATGACGCGTGGGATGCGAGATGCAGAAGTTAGTGATTACAATTTTTGATGGTGTCCAATATCATCTAAAACTTCATTACCATCTATTACGATAATTATTTACAACATCCTTGTCAAACAACAGTTTCTCTATGGACTCAGGAATTCTGTTAGACTTACTTTTAGAATCACGTTATATCCCTTTGATTTTATTGTTGATATTCTTGCTGTAATTCCAAGCTAACCGGATAAACAACAAAAAAAAACATCTTTGGAAAATATTGACCGCTGAAGTCAGGTTAGTCACGATTATTAATAAACATTATCGGTTCATAGATGACTGAATCTTCGTGATGACCACAGATAATTTCTGATCTCTCTTTACGTAACAGATCCAACACAGCGAATGGATTTGAACTGCAAAGTTGCGCTAAGGTGAAGTGGCATAACACTAGTTACAGTGGGAAACGGTTTCAAACTGACAATAATTAAAATATCGTTCACAAAAATACACATACATATGATATACAAGTATCTCATGAATTTATTGTTACGATAATTTGATGTATGGGACAACATTGGAGTAAATTCGATCTGGTTCAACCTTGGCAAATGAATTGCAGAACTTGTGGACACGAGAGTGACATTACGTAACCGTGATCTTACAGAAGAATCACAAGACTGAAGGCCGATTCAGATACATGCATGCCCACCCTGCATTTTTAACCCTTTATGAGAAATGCATGAATATGCGTGTAGATCGCGGGTGCTACAAAAACACCGTATCTGAAAATACATAATCGGTTTGAATTGAAAATAAAAAACCTAACTTATTTACTCTAATAACAAAATGAGGATTTCATTCATGTACAAACTTCGCCCATTGTTTTTCAATGGCATTTACAAGAGCTGTTTTCGTCGGAAAACAGCTACTATCCCTACAAACGTTTAATTGCATATATTGGATCCATTATATTATATTATATCTTTCGTGTATAATAAATTACATACCTACTATCATAGTACGCCCTTAAAATATATCCTCACCACTTGTCTTTCTTTGCAGATATGGTAGTGACCTGATGGCAGTAGAATCGTACAGTGAAAACAACTTGACGGCCAGTATTGCCACATCTTCAGTACCACTCGAAAGGCGAGGAGCTAGTCATTATTGGTTAGGTTTGGCATCGTTGGATGATCTAAGGACGAATACTTTGGAATCAGCCGCTGGCACATTGGTGTCTCAATATTCAGGTAATGAATACGTATAATAGCTCAGTGCAAGAAAAAGAATGAACTGTAATTCTTCTTGAGCTTAGTGAAGATATGCTGCTGTTGCCAGATCCAAGGGAATTTCCGGATTTCTGGGGATTTCTTATCAGTAGTGGGATAGAATTAAATGATTTGTTTGTTTTTCGTACTAACTCAGTTATTATCAGACAAAGGATAGGCTCATGAAGAACGTTCTACTCTTTGAATATTTCTCTAAAATACGTAGAAATATGCTTCGTTTAATCAGCTATTTCCTTATCAGTTAAACAGTGCTATGTAATAGAGCCATTTTTTTCTCGATCAAGAACGTTGTTGATAGTGTACCTCAGTGATCAGTCCCAGGGCTATTTTTTTGGGCGATATGAAGCTTTATGCAAACTGTTCGTATTAGGAAGTTTGTTCAGTGGCGAGAAAAGTTCATTCTGACAATGACCTTGAGGTAATAAAAAAGGTAGCGGGAATATTTTTAAAACTCAATTTGTTTGAAGAAAAATCGATGTTTTCTAAAACTTTTTTCATTCCATTTTGCTGTGATAACAATGGTTTTGGAAATATGTTCAAACACAAAATATATTGCTCAGGAGATATTTTAATACATTTTTTGGTTTAATAAATTTTGTTATTTTGAATTTGTAATCGACAATTATATTGCAATCATCAAAAAACTTTGAGGAAGACAAGAGGTTGTGAGGTTCCTTTGAAATGCATTAAAGGGAGAAACCTTCAAAGAGGTTACGACATTATTGATAATTTCAATCATAACTTTGATAATTCCTCAAATTTAGCAACTTTGACTTGTTCAATTTCCGAATTTACCAAAAAGCACCATCTACATAATTCTTGAAGTGATATTTAGGGTATTTCAACCTCCCACAGTCTGAAATGAAAATAGATGGAAATTTAAAGAGGAATCTATGGAATAGAAATAGAAGAGGTTTCAGCCAGTTTAGATTTTTGTTGAGAGATCAGTGTTTTGTAGTTTCAATACACAATATCGAATACAATGAATATCAAATGAAAGTAGAAATTTAGAATACGATACGTATCTGACAAAATTCAATAATTTCATTCAAGACAACAGTAACATTTGAGGCAAATTTATTCATTCGCCCTTCTACACTTGTATAGATTCTTATTTTTCTCATTCGGACAATTTTTCATTGACATTATCATCATTTCCTTTCCGTTCGGGTTTTTAACATTTTCCGATGGATTTTTTGATAATTGTTTCCTTCAATATTCGAATGATAAAGTTTTAATTTTTCAAATTGAAATTTCCACCATCGGTTTGGCAAATATTTGGAATCAATATTTTTTTAAAATCCAATGATATTACACAACTTCACCATAATTTAACCGGCCCTGTATGTCTTACCATTTATGATATCCCAATGATGAGGCTTAAATTTGAATCAGCCTATACCATATATCAAAAAAAAAATCTACTACTAGAATCAATTCAACTTTGTTGATAACATTTTCCATACCTACCCAAATATTACTTTCTCTTCAGTACGGATTGAAATAACATGTTATTCATGCTCTGCACGAAAAAAGTATGCTAGATAAGTGTTTAATACAATAAAAATCGATTCGGTACACTTTTCTCGATTTCTCTGACCTTTTACGCTGATCGCATATAGTCAGTTAGTCTGATTATAGATGACAAATATGAGTCAGGTATATGCCCGCATTTCCTAGGAAAATTTCTCTGAAGATATTATCAAGCTATTTTAAACACCACCGCGTATGAAAAGAACAGTGTACAACAAATCGGTTGAGGCTTCTACAGATAAGTGGACGTCATCAAAACTTAGGTGTACCTCAGTATTTATTTCTGATATCATTCTGATCTGCCAAGTAACTGTAGAAAAATTGTCAACTTGGGATGGTTTCCAACCGTAACTGCAAAAAATGTAAAAGTGTTCATTTTCAAAATAACTCAAAGCTCACAAAAAAAATTTACCTGATTACCTTCTACCAATATAGTTCGAATGAAATTGAACCTGAAAAAAATGTATCAAAAGTCGAGGAAAAAGAAAATATTCTCAATTGATAATTGAAAATTGTTTTTTACAAATGAAGGATCAGTAAACAATTTTTATGGTAATGAATAACCAAAATGATTTGAACACGCAAATCAAATTAGATGCAGTTTTAGACTCAATACTCTAGATGAATAATAAAGAGAAAGTTAGTAAAGTGTTTAAAAGCATATTATTTGATACGATTGATATTTTCCATCCTCAAAATCGAAAATTTGTCTGATTCAAAATATACAGACCGATAAAATGCTTGATTGCTCTAATGCATGTTATGAGGTGTTTACTTGCATCTTATCCATGCGAATATTTTCCGCAGTTGAACAGTTGGGGGGAACAGATTCATGAAAAAAGAGGGTCAAAGAAGGGGGTCGCTAGATGCAAAGATAATTCTATGAGAGAGTAGAGCAACCCGCGATACGGATTCTGATAGTTTTTGGTTCTATACATTTAGTTTTTACTGTTTATTACTCTGATGACTTTCTGTTTGTCAATTTTATGTCTTGTGATGTATTGTTTCGACGAGTTTAAATTGAACATTACGCTTCGCAGATTTATAATATTCTGTCATGATATTTTTTCGTTTTTACTAAAGTTTGTTTTTGTAATTTGCTGATTTGATCGAATATTACATTTTTGTTTTTTCTCATGTCATGGTATTACAGATTTTATCCAACACAAGACAGTAACGACTGTCATTATTAATGCCATTTTAGACAAGTGAACTATCAAATAATACACTAGTGAGTTATGGATTATAACTTACGTTCATATTTAAAGTAGTATTTTATTACTAATACGATTTCATGGTTTTAGTTTCTAGCAAAATATTGACAATATTTCCCATTGTCTTGAGTCCCAGGTAGCACCTAATATTGGCTGAAATATTGATTTCATATTGGGCCAATATTGATATATTGTAAATGTAAAAATGATATTGATCCAATATGGATTAATATTGGAAATACAATATCACATTAAAAATATTGGGTGAATATTGGTTCAACCGATTCTGAATTTAGATTGGCACGGTAATATTGGGTCCATATTGTTTGAATAATTTTTACCAATATCGATAAAACAATATTGTATATTGTGTTTCAACATCTAGAATAAATATTGCAATTCCGTGTTATGACGACCATAATGCAAACTCTGTTGACTTCTTTATTGAAGGAGACCTGTAATTGTAGAAGTTCCGAGCCATTACACATTTTTATGAAATAATTTATTTTCAATATTCTGCCAATATATCCAAAATGATATCGTACCAATATTACTTCAGAATATCCCACCAATATTATTTTTATAATGTCCAAACAATATTGGACCAACATCACCAAATGTTTTTATTTTTTTATCGCCAATATAACGTTTTAATATTTTGTCAATATAAGTGTACCAATATCGCAGAATATTTTGAGGCCAATATTGTTTCAAGTAATATCGGACCAATATCGCCGAATGTTCACATTTTTTTTCTCGCAAATATTGCATTCGAATATTTTGCCAATATTTTCATAATATTGTACCAATATTTTCATAATATTGTACCAATATGCTTGTGTGTGTGTGTGTGATTGAGTTTTGGCTTTGGGGTATACCAATTAGCCAGACTATTTTATATTTTGAGTAGAACTCAGACATTGGCAGATTTTTTATTTATTTTTATATATTTTTTTTTCGGGATGAGATTTTTATTTTTTTTTGCATCATTTTCAGTTTAACTTTTGTTTTTGGCTTTCATGTTTTTTTATTTAAAATTTTCCATATTTAATTTTTTTTTTATTTCCCTTATTCTTTGTTTCATACAAGTTTAGTATCATCCGTGTATCAGTAACAATAGTTTTGTTAGTAATTCTTGACTATGTATTACAATTTAATTTTGCATCTCGTTATGTGATTATAAAGATTTCTGTATGCTTTCGTATTATCTAAAAACAATAAATAATTCAAATTGATTGGCAGGGGGATCTTCATGGAAATTAATTCTGAGTATAATTTATCCAAACTTTGATAATACAGTGAACACTCCAGAATTATATGGTTCAGATCTCCATACTCACCGCAGGTACAGTATGGGTTGTCTGATAAACCTATTTTAAATTTGTATGCTGGGCAGAGAGCATGGTTCGACCTTACTCTGTTCAATGTGTTGATGAAATTCCTATCGTTCTCTTGTTTGAACCACCTGGTTCCTGAAATATTCGGAAATAGACGCTTGTAGATTTTGCCTGTTTCAGAGTTGGAAAATTCGTTCTGCCATGATCTTTCCAATTCCCTTCTATATACTCGGTTCAAGTCCGAACAAAGTACGGAATGTTCAAGGTGTTGTTCTCCAGTTAAGGATGCTTGCTTTGCCAGTTGGTCCACTATGCTTGTGCTACCTGGGGTATTTCCTATTTTCAAACAGAACAATTCAACGCATATCAAACACCGCTAATTTCTATTATCAAATCATCTACAACTGCTTTTCGTCGAGAGCTTCGTTCAAAAACTTCTCTATTTCAGGTCGTTCTAATGTCTTGGACTTATTTTGTTTGTATCCCTGTGATTTGGTTTTCAAAAAGTGAATAGTCGAGCGAAGCCGGTGTGATCATTTTGACATAATTTATTTTTGATGGAAATATGTTATTGATTCATTGGTTTTCCAAAGTGATTGTTTCGATTCTTTTCTATTTCTTCAAAATAATTTCCTATCCAGTCTGCTTCTTCAGTTTATCTGTACTGAACTTTGCTGGTTCGGTACTTTCGGTTCATAGACTGTACCAGTTCTAACTATTTTTCCATTCTGACGTAATCATTTCATAAATCTTCTTCTATTGGTTCACAGGTTTTTGGTCCCTCGACCAACCAAATCCCATAAACGGAGAATGCGTCGACGTGATAGTGACCGAAGAATCCCAATCATGGCAGCTAACCACCTGCGAAAGTCTACAACCATTCATGTGTCGAGCGAAATCCTGCCCTACCGGTTCTTATCACTGTTCCAACGGCAAATGCATCAACGAGAAATTCCTCTGCGACAAGCAAGACGACTGCGGAGACGGCTCGGACGAATTAAACTGCCCCTTGAACTGCAACTACTACCTAGCAAGCAGCGGGGACGTTGTCGAAAGCCCCTACTACCCCCACAAGTACGCGCCACTGACCAACTGCAAATGGACGCTGGAGGGACCCCAAGGCCACAATATTCTCCTACAGTTCCAGGAATTCGAAACGGAAAAGACCTTCGATACCGTGCAGATCCTGGCTGGGGGCAGGACTGAAGACACCTCCATAAACCTGGCAACGCTGTCGGGAAAGCAGGACTTGACCAACAGGTCTTTCGTGTCCGGTTCCAACTTCATGATCATCAAGTTCAGCACAGACGCTTCGGTGGAGAGAAAAGGTTTCAGAGCGTCATGGAAAACTGAGCCGCAGACTTGTGGGGGGACGCTGAGGGCTACTCCTCAGGGGCAAGTGCTCAGCTCCCCTGGGTACCCCGAACAGTACCCTGGTGGGCTGGAGTGTTTGTATATCGTTCAAGCTCAAGGTGGGCGGATTATTACGCTGGAAGTGGATGATTTGGATCTGGATGAGTCCCGAGACTTTATTCTTGTCAGGGATGGAGATTCGCCCAAAAACAAGCCGATAGCGAGGTTGACTGGGAAAGGGGAGAACAACCAAAAAGTAATAATGTCGACGGGTAATCAGTTGTACCTTTACTTCAAGACTAGGTTGGGTGATTCCAAGAGGGGTTTCAGGATCAGATATACACAAGGTTGGTGCCCATGATTTACTATCACATTATCCATTTCATTATGGCTCATGAAACACTTAGGGTTCCTGTACTCACACATCACATTTTAATGTATGTATTTGGGATATTATTTGTACTATTTTATATCAGACTCAACATACGTAAAAGCACTATTAGTGATGATCATCTATAACATTTAGAACTACTTCTATTCTCACTATTTTCTACCAGACACAAAATGATCCATATGCTCATTAAACGTTACCCGCCTTGTTTGCCCGACATACTCCCCGCTACCATATCTGCATTTCACCTCATAAACTACACTTTTTCTTCTTGTTAGTCCCACCTTTTATATATTTCAATTTTTTTTTCAAGTATTGGCATACTTGAAACTAGCTTCAATACTTAATTCAGATGATTAGTTTATTTGAGTAGGGATAGGCAAGTATTAAGAATGTAGTAGTTATTAACAGAATCATAGCAACGATCCTTCCGATTCATATAAGTGTGCAACATATTATAGGATTTTTACGTACCCCTTTCTCTATTCATTCAAATTATGAGTCTGAATGAAATTCCAATACGATGACTGGATAGTAATTTCTCTAATATCATGTAAACAATTTTCAGGATGCAAGGCAACCATAATAGCGAAAAATGGCACACTCACCTCACCGGCTTACGGCTTGGAAAACTACCCCAGCAACCAAGAGTGCCTCTACAAAATAAGAAACCCTGGAGGTCAACCTTTGTCTCTAAATTTTGGAAACTTTGACGTTGACAGTTCGGATTTCGTACAGGTTTACGATGGTTCCACTACCAGTGGGCTGAGACTCCACTCTGGAAATGGTTTCACCACAGCGACAAAGCCCAAAATCACCCTCACTGCATCCAGTGGTGAGATGTTGGTGAGATTCGTGACTGATGCGTTACACAGCAGCAAAGGATGGGATGCTATGTTTTCAGCTGGTAAGTTCCTCTATAGAAAATTTCATCTAACTATGAATACAAAAGTCATCGTTTTCTTCAACGTGGTCATCCTTGGTGGTCTCGATCCACAAATACTACAATTTGGAAGCTGTAGTTGCTCTTTGAGCGTCTACTGAATTGTTACCAGCAACATAGAGACTGGACATAATCTAGCTCTCGCAGTTTCTAGGCCAAGGCCTCCTGAGCCTTCTACTGGGGTCCTGGGTCCTGAATCATTGACGATATATCACAAGTCAGCTGCTACAGTTACTGTCAAAGCTCTTCTTTATTGTACTGTTCTTCACTACATTGAGCATCTTGAGAACTCGGCTGCTTCATTTGCTGTCCCAAAATCTTCTGAACCTTCCTCTGGTACATTTTTATTTTTCACATCCTAGCTACTGACTAATGACCTCCTCTGAAACGATACAAGCTCTCATCTGTCTCATCTACGGATTTTCGGCACCATGAATTCGTGCAAATTCTCGAAAACTGGCACGCAGTAGGAAAAATGTGCAAGTTGTAGGACGAAGGCAGAAAAAAGTGTCAGTAATATCAATTTATATGAGAGGTGCATCAATAAAAAGAAGGCAGATATGAACGAAATCATCGAAATGTAACACTGGAAAAGGAATCTTGCGACTGAGATGGCAGGATCTTGTGCTGATAAACATGAAGACAAAATTTCATATATTTCAGTGTTGGTATATACATATAATAATATTTCAGATTGTCCTCCACTTCAGCCCGGAATTGGAGCCCTAGCATCTAGCAGAGACACTGCCTTTGGTACCATCATCACCTTCAGCTGCCCAACGGGGCAAGAATTCGCCACAGGTCGTAGCCGCATCACCACCCAGTGTATGCCAGGTGGCAACTGGTCTATCAGCTACATCCCCAAGTGCCAAGAGGTCTATTGTGGTCCAGTTCCGCAAATAGACAACGGCTTTTCCATAGGTTCTACGAATGTAACGTATAGAGGACAAGCAATGTATCAGTGTTATGCTGGTTTTGCCTTTCCCACTGGTCAGCCTATAGAGAGGATTTCATGTTTGTCTGATGGACGATGGGAAAAAAAGCCTAACTGTCTTGGTAAGACAAATGAATAGCTTCTATTTATTGGAAAATTTCTTGATTTCAACTGCCCTCCACCTCAACTTGATATATTTGTTTCAGCATCTCAATGTGCTGCATTGCCGGAAGTACCGCACGCGAATGTTACTGTTTTGAATGGTTTGGGACGATCGTATGGTACCATAGTACGGTACGAGTGTGAACCAGGGTATATAAGAAGCGGACCTCCAGTGATTTTATGTATGAGTAATGGAACTTGGTCCGGTGATGTGCCGATATGTTCAAGTAAGGGAAAAGCTTTTCATCTGAAGCTATCATGTAGTTAAAAAAAAATTTCAGTAAAACTTTGGAAATGAAGTTGTTTTTTCTCATTTCTAAAAAAAATCTTCTGGAATTCCTGAGTTTTCTATGAATTCTATCTACTACTAGCTTGGACTTTTAGTTTCTATTGTTATTTTATTCAATTAAATACTAACTTGATTACTTGATTTTCCAGGAGCCCAGTGTCCAGAATTTCCCGAAATCAAGAACGGTTTCATCACCGACGTCTCTAGGCAGTACTTTTACAACGACGAAGCCCGAGTCCAATGCTTCAAAGGCTACAAACTAATCGGAAACAGCATCTTGCGATGCGGAGAGAACCACTTCTTCAACAACCCCCCCAAATGCGAGGACATCAACGAATGCGTCAGCAGTCAGTGCGACGTGGCATCTACAGAGTGTGTCAATGCCCCAGGGTCTTTCCACTGTAAATGTCGCGAAGGATTCGAGACCACGAACGAATGCAGGCCCGTTGGGGATTTGGGGTTGATAAACGGTGGGGTGCCAGACGAGTCCATCAGCGTGTCGGGTAGTGAGGCTGGATATGACAAAAATGTGAGTTCACTTGTTTTGAAAAATCATAGAATGAAAATTTACCAATTGAAAAAAATTGTATTTCAGCAACGAAGTTCTTGAAGCTGTGAACTAATCGAAAGTTGCCTTAAATATAATGAAACAGAATACGTCCACCAATGATGTAGGCAATTGTTTACCCTCTCATTTTGAAACTAACAATGGTAACCGGTTCCATAGTAGCCAAGAAATTCTCCAAGCCTTCAATGATTTTTTTTTGTTGAATCTGTCAGATCACTAGTCAATTATACTAAGCCAGTTGGCATTTTTGTTATACCTGTATAGGTATACATTTCAAATGTAAACAATTGACTTTTTCTATACGGTTTGTAACTGTCTTGAGGAAAAAATTATTTTTATTTTTGTGTAAAGCGAATAGTTTTCGATTCAACTACAAGAGTTCATCATCCGCCAACCGCTGTTATAAGATCTCTCGAAATAAAAAAAATGCACTCTGAATTGAATTTCAACTAGTGACTGTAGATGTCTAAAGTTACTTTTCATTTATACTGTCTGCCTCAGGGAACTCATTTATAGTGCGTTTGTTTTAATTTTCAGAGACGTCATAAAGCCGTGCTGACGGGTAGTCAACTACGGAACAGCTGTCTACGGATGATAAGCTCTTGGAATTGAATCGAAAACAGTCTTTTCACTTCCTTTTAATGCACGAAATTCAGTCTGTTTTTCCTCCTTTTTTCGGACGATGACGATCCTACTTTGATGTCCAAAGAGGCTTATATCAGGCTTATTGGCTTGTATTTTCTTGGGAGGGGGGAAAGAGTACTTCCAATAGATTTAGCACTTCTTATTCTCCACAATGGACGAGTGTCGTGGGTGGTAGTACAATACTCGTAGCGTCGCGTTATGACTGTGGATATAGGCTGAGACCGCACGAGCTGGAAAGACTGACAGTAAATGCATCATGGTCTCAGCTGCCCCATTGTCAGAGATATCTATAACAATCACGAGACTATGGTAGACGAGAGTGTTGAATACACCATCTTGGCAGGCCATTATAAATCATTTGGCTTCCGGTATCGCAACTCTCCAAATCCTTGGATCGTAGTTGGCCTCTCTGGTTTATTCATTATTATTACTATTAAATGAAATATAGGCTTGGGGATGGAGCCATGTGACTTTACGATAATAAAAGTTTCTTTGTGTCTTACTAGCGACATCTGCTTCGGAATACGATCCAAAGAAACACAGCTAGAATAACTTCCCAATTTATATCTTACCATTCCATCCATTTCAGATGGTCCGCCTGAATAACGCCGTGGGATGGTGCGGCAACGCCATAGACGGCGGCTCCAACTGGGTGGTCGTCGACCTCAGAGCCCCGACCATCATCAGAGGCTTCCGAACCGCTGCCGTCACTAGACTCGACGGAAACATCGCCTTCACGTCAGCAGTACGAATTCAGTACACCGACGATCTCACGGACGTCTTCAAGGACTACAGAAATCCGGACGGCCTAGCGGTGGAGTTCACCATCGAGAAACCGACGCTGTCCATCCTGAATCTGCCGGTGCCGATCGAGGCGCAGTACGTTAAGTTCAAGATACAAGACTACGTGGGCGCGCCGTGTTTGAAGCTGGAGGTCATGGGATGCACCAGGCTGGAGTGTTCTGACATCAACGAGTGCGCTGATAACAATGGCGGGTGCCAGCAGAAGTGCATCAACAGCGCTGGCGACTACTCCTGTAGCTGCAACGTCGGTTTCGAGCTGTACACGAAGAACGGTACCGCAGCTTACTTCATCGAAAAGTCGGAAAACGGGCTTCGTATTGGAGATGTGTACAGCATCGACAAATCTTGTGTTCCTGTTATGTGCCCCAATTTGAACGCTCCAGAGAACGGGGTTATACTGGCTACAAGGGAGAAGTACCATTTTGGTGATTTGGTGAGGTTCCAGTGCAGTTTCGGGTACGTTATGACGGGGTCATCATCGTTGCTGTGCACCTCGACTGGGGTTTGGAATGGTACTGTCCCAGAATGTAAATGTGAGTATTGTTATGGAAAATACTGGAAGGTATTATACGACTAATAGTAAATCGTCTTCATTCGTCTTGCAAAAATTTAAATTATGTTGTGCGACAAAGATAAAAGGGCTGGTTCACGATTCTAACCTCGGAAAATCTTAGGAAGCAATAAGCATTTGTATAAAAATTAATAACAAATAGTATATAGGAAGAGAGAAAGAATCAATTAATTGAACAAGCGTTGTCAGGAGAATATCTATTATGAGCGTTTCACTTATGGAGCAGTTCTTTCAGTTTCCTTATAAAGTTGATTATATTGCAGTTCCAAAAATTGACCAGTAAAGTGTTGTGAGATTTGTGAGCTGTGTATAATAAACTTTATTTGTAAAAACTGGTTTTGAATTTCGGGAATAACCATGGTGTTCTGTTTTGTTTTCTCACATCATAATCGGTACATCCGTTTCAAACGTTTCACGTGCGTTTCAAGCCTTTGAGTGCATTTTAAGCATTTTACGTGCGTTTAAAGCATTTGAAACGTATGCACAAACACTTGCTTGATACGGACGCACCGATTAAGTCCCACAAGTCTATTTTCCACCTACTGGTGCCTCTCAACTGCAACTTACAACGCTGCCACGTCACCAGCGCCATCTAGTGACGATGTTCATACTAGTGGGCTCGTGGACCCTTAGAACCACTACTTTGGTAAAATATTCTCAGAGGGGTACAGCTGTATGAGCACAGAGAAGGAACTCTGACATAAGTGACTAATATTCTTTGTGAATGGTCGAACCAGACACCCATTGTTTTGCATTCGCTGACGACGAGAATTGACCTTTAGTTTAATGGCAGTTGGAAGATTGAACAGTGACGTTGAATCCTTAATCACTAGTGCATATGTTAAATTGACGTTCTTAAAGTCAAGTTGATGTAAAATTGTGCATCGTCAGCATAGTGATGGATCTGAAAGTAGTCCATTTTCTCAAGAGAGTCTCAAATATTAACGGAAAGGGTATTGGCCCAAGGACTAACCCTTGAGGTAATCTGAACTCAATTGGTAATGTTCCTGAAGTTTCACCACCAAGTTTTATTGACTGTGTCTGAAACGGAAAGAAACTCATGATGAGGGTCACTGATCTCTGATGAAGTTATTAATATTTTATCTTTCGAATCGAATGCTTTGGTATAGACGAGGGAAACAAGATGAAAGAGTTCATCTTTGTCTTTAGACCGACACAAGTCATCGGTGACAAAATCGAATATTTGTTCATCGACAACTTTCTCAAATGCCTTCGAAAGACTTGGGATGATACTGATAAAAAGGTAAGATCTCGTTAATCCTTAGCTCGCACAAGTTTCGACTTCTGAGGGCTGTCGTTCGTTCGGGATGACAGCTGGTTAACGGAAAAATCATTTTTAAAACAAAACAATTTTTTATACCAAACAATTGCAAAATAAGGACCTATTATTATTATTATTATTATTGTACTTCATCATTTTCAGAGATATTTACCAGAACCTACTACAGCATTGCTCCTTACTGTATAAATAAATTCTGTCTACTGTCACTGAGCTCACAGTAATGAATTTGAAATCGCGAAGCTCACGTTCAATGAATTTGTGGAATTTTTTCAAGTACGCACGTCACTATTATTTTATATAATGTTTTGGAAAAAAAACATGATGTTCGAGGTGTAATTACAATTGTATGCCCTTTTCAGATGCTCAATGCGTTTCACTGCCGGATGACAAGAATGAAGGCCTCAAAGTCATTCGCAATGATGAAGATAGTGTTTTAGTACCCTTCAGGGATAATGTTACCCTACACTGTGGTTCAACTGGTCGACATCTTCGTGGAACTTCAGCAGCGGGTTTCAGACAATGTGTTTATGACCCACAACCAGTAAGTATACTCGAAACATACAAAACCATTGGAGTCTGTTGAAATTCACACTATATATGCAAAATTTCATGCTGATTTCAAAAATATATGATTTGTATATGCTCAGATGAAAGGTTTAGCGTAAAGAAAAAATAAAACGTCAAAAATTTTCCAGAATGATCAAATATTCAAAAAAAGTCATTTTTCAAAATATTACAAATTGCCTTCGAATTTATCCCAACGAGCTGATTCCAAATCATTACACAAATATTAATTTTGATGAAGAATTGACAGAATTTCGAAAGATTTTTCTGTTGAAAGAACTTCTCAACTTCAAATGCACTCTTCAACTCAAGAACGGTTCAAGATAGAGAAATTTTGCAAACGCCAATCGATTCAGAATGATCAAATAAGTAAACTCTGTACATTTTCAATTCGATCGGTCGAAGAATCAAATTAATCGATAAATCGAAAAAAGTCTAAGGGGTAGACCCCTAAAAATCATGAAAAATACAAAACCATCGGAGTCACTTGAAATTCACACTTTATATGCAAAATTTCATGCTGAATACAAAAATGTATTATTTGTATATGCTCAGATGAAAGGTTTAGCGTAAAGAAGAAATAAAACGTCAACAATTTTCCAGAATGATCAAATATTCAAAAAAAACTTATTTTTCAAAATATTACAAATTCTCTTCGAATTTATCCCAACGAACTGATTCCAATGATCAAATTAGTAAACTCTGTACATTTTCAATTCGATCGGTAGAAGAATCAAATTACTCAAAAAATCGAAAAAAGTCTAAGGGGTAGACCCCTAAAAATCATGAAATTCACAAAACCATCGAAGTCATTTGAAATTCACACTATATATGCAAAATTTCATGCTGATATCAAAAATGTATGATTTGTATATGCTCAGATGAAAGGTTTAGTGTAAAGAAAAAATAAAACGTCAACAATTTTCCAGAATGATCAAATATTTAAAAAAAACTTATTTTTCAAAATATTACAAATTCTCTTCGAATTTATCCCAACGAGCTGATTCCAAATCATTACACAAAAATTAATTTTGATGAAGAATTGACAGAATTTCGAAAGATTTTTCTGTTGAAAGAACTTCTCAACTTCAAATGCATTCTTCAACTCAAGAACGGTTCAAGATAGAGATATTTTGCAAACGCCAATCGATTCAGAATGATCAAATTAGTAAACTCTGTACATTTTCAATTCGATCGGTCGAAGAATCAAATTACTCGAAAAATCGAAAAAAGTCTAAGGGGTAGACCCCTAAAAATCATGAAAATTACAAAACCATCGGAGTAACTTGAAATTCACACTATATATGCAAAATTTCATGCTGATTTCAAAAATGTATGATTTGAATATGCTCAGATGAAAGGTTTAGCGTAAAGAAGAAATGAAACGTCAACAATTTTCCAGAATGATCAAATATTCAAAAAAAAATTATTTTTCAAAATATTACAAATTCTCTTCGAATTTATCCCAACGAGCTGATTCCAATGATCAAATTAGTAAACTCTGTACATTTTCAATTCGATCGGTAGAAGAATCAAATTACTCGAAAAATCGAAAAAAGTCTAAGGGGTAGACCCCTAAAAATCATGAAAATCACAAAACCATCGAAGTCATTTGAAATTCACACTATATATGCAAAATTTCATGCTGATATCAAAAATGTATGATTTGTATATGCTCAGAAGAAAGGTTTAGCGTAAAGAAGAAATAAAACGTCAACAATTTTCCAGATTGATCAAAAAAAACTTATTTTTCAAAGTATTACAAATTCTCTTCGAATTTATCCCAACGAGCTGATTCCAAATCATTACACAAAAATTAATTTTGATGAAGAATTGACAGAATTTCGAAAGATTTTTCTGTTGAAAGAACTTCTCAACTTCAAATGCACTCTTCAACTCGAAAACGGTTCAAGATATAGCAATTTTGCAAACGCCAATCGATTCAGAATTATCAAATTAGTAAACTCTGTACATTTTCAATTTGATCGGTCGAAGAATCAAATAACTCGAAAAATCGAAAAAGGTCTAAGGGGTAGACCCCTAAAAATCATGAAAAATACAAAACCATCGGAGTCACTTGAAATTCACACTATATATGCAAAATTTCATGCTGATATCAAAAATGTATGATTTGTATATGCTCAGATGAAAGGTTTAGTGTAAAGAAGAAATAAAACGTCAACAATTTTCCAGAATGATCAAATATTCAAAAAAAACTTATTTTTCAAAATATTACAAATTCTCTTCGAATTTATCCCAACGAGCTGATTCCAAATCATTACACAAAAATGAATTTTGATGAAGAATTGACAGAATTTCGAAAGATTTTTCTGTTGAAAGAACTTCTCAACTTCAAATGCACTCTTCAACTCGAAAACGGTTCAAGATAGAGAAATTTTGCAAACGCCAATCGATTCAGAATGATCAAATTAGTAAACTCTGTACATTTTCAATTCGATCGGTAGAAGAATCAAATTACTCGAAAAATCGAAAAAAGTCTAAGGGGTAGACCCCTAAAAATCATGAAAAATACAAAACCATCGGAGTCACTTGAAATTCACACTTTATATGCAAAATTTCATGCTGAATTCAAAAATGTATTATTTGTATATGCTCAGATGAAAGGTTTAGCGTAAAGAAGGAATAAAACGTCAACAATTTTCCAGAATGATCAAATATACAAAAAAAACTTATTTTTCAAAATATTACAAATTCTCTTCGAATTTATCCCAACGAGCTGATTCCAATGATCAAATTAGTAAATTCTGTACATTTTCAATTCGATCGGTAGAAGAATCAAATTACTCGAAAAATCGAAAAAAGTCTAAGGGGTAGACCCCTAAAAATCATGAAAATCACAAAACCATCGAAGTCACTTGAAATTCACACTATATATGCAAAATTTCATGCTGATATCAAAAATATATGATTTGTATATGCTCAGAAGAAAGGTTTAGCGTAAAGAAGAAATAAAACGTCAACAATTTTCCAGATTGATCAAATATTCAAAAAAAACTTATTTTTCAAAATATTACAAATTCTCTTCGAATTCATCCCAACGAGCTGATTCCAGATCATTACACAAAAATGAATTTTGATGAAGAATTGACAGAATTTCGAAAGATTTTTCTGTTGAAAGAACTTCTCAACTTCAAATGCACTCTTCAACTCGAAAACGGTTCAAGATATAGCAATTTTGCAAACGCCAATCGATTCAGAATTATCAAATTAGTAAACTCTGTACATTTTCAATTTGATCGGTCGAAGAATCAAATTACTCGAAAAATCGAAAAAAGTCTAAGGGGTAGACCCCTAAAAATCATGAAAAATACAAAACCATCGGAATCACTTGAAATTCATACTATATATGCAAAATTTCATGCTGATATCAAAAATGTATGATTTGTATATGCTCAGATGAAAGGTTTAGCGTAAAGAAGAAATAAAACGTCAACAATTTTCCAGATTGATCAAATATTCAAAAAAACTCATTTTTCAAAATATTACAAATTGCCTTCGAATTTATCCCAACGAGCTGATTCCAAATCATTACACAAAAATTAATTTGGATAAAGAATTGACAGAATTTCGAAAGATTTTTCTGTTGAAAGAACTTCTCAACTTCAAATGCACTCTTCAACTCAAGAACGGTTCAAGATAGAGAAATTTTGCACACGCCAATCGATTCAGAATGATCAAATTAGTAAACTCTGTACATTTTCAATTCGATCGGTCGAAGAATCAAATTACTCGAAAAATCGAAAGAAGTCTAAGGGGTGGACCCCTAAAAATCATGAAAAATACAAAACCATCGGAGTCACTTGAAATTCACACTTTATATGCAAAATTCCATGCTGAATTCAAAAATGTATGATTTGAATATGCTCAGATGAAAGGTATAGCGTAAAGAAGAAATAAAACGTCAACAATTTTCCAGAATGATCAAATATTCAAAAAAAACTTATTTTTCAAAATATTATAAATTGCCTTCGAATTTATCCCAACGAGCTGATTCCAAATCATTACACAAAAATAAATTTTGAAAAATGTCTAAGGGGTAGACCCCTAAAAATCGTGAAAAATACAAAATCATCGGAGTCACTTGAAATTCGCACTATACACATCTTATGTGACAGGCAATATCTGGTTTGTCGGAGGAGATATACAAAAATGTTTCATACAAAAGTTTTATGAGTTCATGAGAGCAATATTTTGATATAATTTTCAAATATACAGGGTGTTTGGTGTTGGTGCTACAGACCAAAATGCCATTTTTTAAAATAGAACGCACTGTATATCATTACATATTCAGATTCTACGCTTAATTTTGATTTCATTTCATGTTTAGTTTTTGAAATTCGGTTACGGCGTTGTTGCGTTATTGCTTAAAATGTAAAGTCAAAAAATAAACATGAAATGATATCAGAATTAAGAGTAGAATCTGAATATGTAATGCTATACAGTGCGTTCTATTTAAAAAAATGGCATTTTGGTCTGTAGCACCTACACCGAACACCCTGTATATTTGAAAATTATATAAAAATATAGCTCTTATGAACTCATAAAACTTTTGTATGAAAGATTTTCGTATATCTCCTCCGACAAACCAGATATTGCCTGTCACATAAAATGTGGGACACCCGGTATATGCAAAATTTCATGCTGATTCCAAGAATATACTATTTGTATATGTTCAGATGAAAGGTTTAGCATGAAAAACAAATAGAACGTCAAAAATTTCCCAGTATGATCAAATTTTAAAAAAAAATCTTATTTTTAAAATATTTTAAAATTCCCTTTAAATTTATGTGAACGTGCTGATTCAAAATCATAACGAAGAAATGAATTTCGATGATGATTTTACATAAATTTGGAAACATTTTCTGTCGAAAGACCTTCTCAACTCCGATAAATAGAGCAATTTTGCGAACGCTTATCGATTGAGAATGATGAAAGCAGTATAATCTGTCAATTTTTTAATGAACGAAACAGTAATCTGGAAAGTGTAGAGGTTCCATGAAAATCCTATGAAATATTTAATCTCGGAATCGACTCCAAATTGGAAGTACATTAAAAAAGATTGAGTTATACGAATATGACCAGAGAAAATAATTTCCGAATGTTTTGGGGAAAAATAATCCCCTCAATTCCAGATGAAGTTTTCAACTCTAGAACGGTTGAAGATGACGCAATTCTGCAAATTCCAATCGATTCAGAATGTAGAATGGATATACTCTGATTGACTGAAAAGCCTTGTTAGTCTGTTTAGGCCATTTCATCTCATTTCCCTTCTTCCTTATAGGGACTGCCAGACTATTGGCTTAGTGGCGCTCTCCCATCTTGCCCTCGAGTTGACTGCGGGGTACCTCTCCCTACCCCAGGAGCGGAATACGGCCAATACGTCGACACATTGTACCAATCCTCATTCTTTTTCGGCTGCCAGAACACCTTCAAACTCGCAGGACAAAGCAGCAAACATGACAACGTTGTAAGATGTCAAGCGAACGGAGTATGGGACTTCGGTGATCTACGGTGCGAAGGGCCAGTCTGCGAAGACCCAGGACGACCCAGTGACGGGATCCAGATATCCAGGAGCTACGAGCAAGGGTCGAAAGTATCCTTCAGCTGCAATCGCCCCGGATATATCCTCATCAACCCAAGACCGATTACATGCGTTCGGGAACCAGAGTGCAAAGTTGTCCGCCCTCTGGGTATAGCTTCAGGCAAAATCCCGGACTCTGCCATCAACGCCACGAGTGAAAGACCCAACTACGAAGCTAGGAACGTTAGGCTGAACTCGGTCACCGGGTGGTGCGGGAAACAGGAAGCTTTTACCTACGTCAGCGTGGATTTGGGAAAGGTTTACCGTGTCAAAGCAATTCTAGTCAAAGGAGTCGTCACCAACGACATTGTGGGGAGACCAACTGAGATCAGGTTCTTCTACAAGCAGGCTGATAATGAGAACTACGTGGTTTACTTCCCCAACTTCAACTTGACCATGAGAGACCCCGGAAATTACGGGGAGTTGGCTATGATTTCGTTACCCAAGTATGTTCAAGCTAGATTCGTAATTCTGGGTATTGTCAGCTATATGGATAATGCCTGCTTGAAGTTTGAACTCATGGGATGCGATGAACCTGAGAAGGAACCGCTGTTGGGGTATGACTACGGATATTCACCTTGTGTGGGTGAGTATATCAATATGGAATTGAGTGTTTCGAAATGTTTGGAAAATGGGCATCAAACAAATAATTAGACAAAAAAATTTAATCTTATATTCCCAAATATTCCCTACTATAATATTTCCATCCATGAAGCCCAGGCTCATGAACTACATTTGAAGAGAACATCGATTACTTGACTCCTTATAAAATAATTTTTATATTAAAATCCGACACAGTATATTGGATCGTCCACTATAGGTCCTCAGTGATTCAAATTGCAGAAAATATAAACATTTAACTATGCTTTTTGCTTCAAAATGTGTCTCATTGACAAGCAATATTGAGGTGTTTTTGAATTTTGCTAAAAAAATTTTTCCCACCCTGTAATGCCTTGCTATACGTTTCAGATGGGCCACCCTATAAGAGCATATTTTTCCCATTACATCAGTGAATTGTCAGTCACATGGGTTGATTTAAACCTGAATTCAAACCAATATCCGAATATAAGAATATATAATTTTTCCAAAACCTTGCATATCTTAATATAAACATTTCACTTAGTATAATAACTTCCAAAATTTCAATCACTTCTAGGAGAAAAAAATTCCTCAAACATTATTTTTTTCAAATAATTGTCGCCATTGAATGACAAGAAACTTAGGATCGATTGAATAATCAAAAAATTATTTTACATTTCATACTTGCAAGCCCTCGGAATTATAATTGTTAGTGATCACGTACTAATTATTCTTATTCCATTTTGTTATCAGATAACGAAACACCAGTGTTCCAAAACTGCCCCCAGCAACCAGTCATTGTACAAAAAGATGCTAATGGTGGAGTTCTTCCTGTAAATTTCACTGAACCAACTGCTGTCGATAACTCCGGCAGTATTGCAAGACTGGAAGTCAAACCTGCCTCTTTCAAAACACCTCTCTATGTCTTCGAAGATATGGTGGTGAAATACGTTGCCTACGACTTCGATGGAAACGTCGCCATTTGTGAAATTAACATCACAGTACCAGGTAAATAGATAAAGTTCACTTAAATGATTGAAATCAACAGAAAACTGCAAAAAATTGTTTTTAGAAGTGGATATTATTCATATCTGCATTGATTGTTTCTAGATAACACACCACCACTACTCAGCTGCCCACAAAGCTACGTAATCGAACTAGTCGACAGACAAGACAGTTACGCCATCAACTTCAACGAGACCCGTCGCAGACTGAACGCCACTGATGCCTCTGGGGAAGTCACCATCCAGTATATTCCAGAAAGAGCCACCATTTCTATAGGAGACTTTGAAAATGTAACAGTCATAGCTACCGACAAATATGGCAACAAGGAATCCTGTCACTTCCAAGTATCAGTTCAAGCTACGCCTTGTGTCGATTGGGAGCTGAAGCCACCTGTGAACGGGGCACTGAACTGTCTGCCGGGCGATAAAGGTTTGCAATGTATCGGAACCTGTAATCCTGGATACAGATTTACCGACGGAGAGCCTGTGAAAACTTTTTCTTGTGACACCAACTCGCCATGGAGGCCGACTTCTGTAGTTCCTGACTGTGTATCAGAGAGTGAGTTTTTTCATTGAAGCTACCGATAAACGTAATGAAATGACAGAAACAAGAAAATCTATTTGAGAAAATTGATAATTCAACTAGTGACATGTAGGATAACATTAAGATAATGAAACACTTACCTCAATGAGTTTCTGAATTTATATTATTTTGAAAACATTTGAACTATTCAATAATTCCCTCCGCATGGAATGAACCTTAGGGTACACTCACGTTGGTGTTCCTGAGTATATTATTATCATCATGCAGTCATATTTCGTCTGCGACCATGATACCGGTTGCTGTGATATAAAATCAAATCTTGGTCACAAATCAATAATTTATTTATGGAAAAATTCGTTAACCTGGATCTTCTCTATTAAAGATACACAACAAGCCGACTACCAGTTCACCGCATCAATCAACTATCGAGCCAACGGAGCAGTAGCTACGTCCTGTCTGAACCAGTACACCGAACTCATTTCCCAGTACTACCAGACCTTGAACAACGTCCTCTCCGAAAGATGTTCAGCTGTCAACGTCAAAATGAACGTCACCTTCCATGCCGCCGTGGCCTCTCTTGTAGAAGAAAATGTAGTCAAAGTCGATTATATCCTGGAAATCGTCCCCGTCGTACGACAACCTCAACTGTACGATCTTTGCGGCAGTACCTTGAATCTCATGTTCGACCTATCAGTACCCTACGCTAATGCTGTAGTGGAGCCACTGTTGAATATTTCTGCCATTGGGAATCAATGCCCGCCTCTCAAAGCCCTGAAATCGGTGAATCACAGAGGATTCACCTGTAACGTGGGTGAAGTTCTGAATATGGATACCAACGATGTTCCAAGATGCCGTAAGTAACGATAAAATTATTTGAACTTTGATTTATTGTCCAGTTATCCCTTACCTGACACCATTTTCTGGATATTCATGTTTTACAACAAAAATGAGTACTTAGCAATATTTTGATACCAGTGATCTTTCAGTTCATTGCCCCGCCGGAACCTTCGCTGGTGAGAAACAAAAAGAGTGTACCTACTGTCCCAGGGGCTTCTACCAAAACCGCGACCGACAAGGATCTTGTAACAGATGCCCGCAAGGAAGATACACCAGAGAGGAAGGCTCCAAGAGCGTCCACGATTGC
This sequence comes from Chrysolina americana, assembly GCA_958502065.1. Taxonomy (NCBI): domain Eukaryota; kingdom Metazoa; phylum Arthropoda; class Insecta; order Coleoptera; family Chrysomelidae; genus Chrysolina; species Chrysolina americana. The sequence continues at coordinate 3,041,056 of OY293417.1, forward strand.
ATTCCCGTATGTGGATACGGTACGTACTCTCCGACCGGTCTGGTACCATGTCTCGAGTGTCCCAGAAACAGCTACACAAGCGAGCCACCTACTGGAGGGTTCAAGGACTGTCAAGCATGTCCTGCCAACACGTTCACCTACCAACCGTCGGCACCAGGAAAGGACAGATGTAGGTCGAAGTGCAGCCCAGGGCTGTACTCACCGACAGGACTGGCACCGTGTTCGCTGTGCCCCAAGGATTTCTATCAATCGATACCCGGACAGACCTATTGCAACGAGTGCCCCAGTAACATGGGAACCGAAGGTTCTGGAGCTACCGGTAGAGATGAGTGTCACCCGATGCAGTGCAAGGACAACGCTTGTCAACATGGAGGTCTTTGTGTGCCGATGGGGCACGGTATCCAGTGTTTCTGCCCGGCTGGATTTTCAGGAAGGCGGTGCGAGATCGACATCGACGAGTGTTCTTCGCAGCCTTGTTACAACAGTGGAACTTGCATCGACTTGCCTCAAGGATATAAATGTCAGTGTCCTCCTGGTTACTCGGGGATCAACTGTCAGGAGGAGCGGTCGGATTGTTCCAATGACACGTGTCCTGCCAGAGCGATGTGCAAAGATGAGCCAGGATATAAGAATCATACGTGTCTGTGCAGGTCTGGGTATACCGGAATCGACTGTGATGTGACGGTGAGTTGATTGTCTTTGAATATATATTTATTCTGAGGTAGCATAAAAAACAGAGCGATGTAAGACACAATATTCTTTATATATCATAGGTTTAACAAAAAGTAAATACCTAGAATTAGGATTAATAATATTGCTAAAAGAGAAATTACCAAATTTCGAGACGCAAACAAAAAACCTTAGTAGGGAAATTATGGATATATAAAAGGTAACCCTGATTGTTTCAAATTGAGGATAACTTTCATCAATAATCCTCAATGCACTATCAGCATTCTAGACACGAATTCAGAGAGACGAAAGAAAAGAGTCTATGATATCTTATGAAATCTTCACTTGGTAATCTTGACGAGTTAACAAGAAAGCTTAATTTTCAGTGGAATAATTTTTGGGCGCCTCCACCATTTTCTTCATATGACTTTTTTTAAATTATTCATGCAATCGACCCTTAGTTAGTTCACCTATCAAGTTTCAATCCAGAGGGAGTTCTGGTTAATTGCACTAGAAATTGATCACATCATGTGGACGTCTTGATGATTTGGAACTAATAACGGTACTCCTTTCCATTTCAGATCGATCCTTGCTCAGCAAACGGCAACCCTTGCAACAACGGCGCCACCTGCATTGCCCTACAGCAGGGCAGATTCACGTGCGAATGCCTGCCAGGCTGGAACGGCCAACTGTGCGAGATCAACATCGACGACTGCGCCGAAAAACCCTGCCTCCTTGGGGCCAACTGCACGGATCTAGTGGCTGATTTCAGTTGCTCCTGCCCCACAGGCTTCACAGGCAAGCGCTGCCAAGAAAAGATCAACATGTGCGGCCGAAGCCCTTGCAAAAACGGCATTTGCGTCGATAAACTGTTCTACTACGACTGCATCTGCAACCCTGGTTGGAGCGGAGAGACCTGCGAATCGAACATCAACGACTGCCAGCCGAACCCTTGCGAAAACGGAGGGCACTGCACCGACGCTGTGGACGACTTTGCGTGCACGTGCGAACCAGGCTTCACCGGCAAGAAGTGCCAGCACACCATCGACTTCTGTTCCTCGAAGCCCTGCCAGAACGGGGCGACGTGTACGGACCTCGTGGACAGCTTCTCCTGCAAGTGCCGTCCAGGATTCGTCGGGCTTCAGTGCGAAGCTGAGATTGACGAGTGTCTGAGCGATCCGTGCAATCCAGTGGGAACCGAAAGATGTGTCGATTTGGATAACAAGTTCGCCTGCATCTGCAGGGAGGGTTATACGGGAACATCCTGCGAGGTCAACATCGATGACTGTCACTCGCAGCCTTGTTTGAACGGAGGGTCCTGTAGGGACGAAGTGGGGTCATATCGCTGCGTATGTCAGCCCGGTTGGACGGGTACTAACTGCGAGACTGATATTGGAAGTTGTCAGTTGAGGCCTTGCCAAAACGATGCCAAGTGCATCAATTTGTTCCAGGACTTTTTCTGTGTGTGAGTATATGAATTTCCGTATTTGTGGCCTCATGTCTAATAATAATATAATTATCGAGGCGTGGCACATGTGGTCATGGTGTTATTCGAAGTCTTCATTAAAGCCATTCATGAATCTGCCAATGATTTATTTCGAAAAATTACAATCTCATAACAACCAACTTTCGATGTCCACAGATGTCCTTCGGGAACCGACGGAAAGCAATGCGAAACCGCCCCGGAAAGATGCATAGGCAACCCTTGCATGCATGGTGGAAAATGCCAAGACTTTGGTTCAGGTTTGAACTGTTCCTGCAGCGACAACTACAGCGGCATCGGCTGTCAGTACGAGTACGACGCCTGTCAAACGAACGCTTGCAAAAACGGCGCCACCTGTACCAACGACGTGCCCGGATTCAAGTGTGTCTGTCCTCCAGGGTACACCGGGAAGTTCTGCGAAGAAGATATAGTGGACTGCAAGGAGAACTCTTGTCCGCCAAGCGCCACGTGTATCGATTTGACGGGGAAGTTCTATTGTCAGTGTCCGTTCAACCTGACTGGAGAGGACTGCAGAAAAAGTGAGTGAATAGAGAGAGAGAGAGAGAGAGAGAGAGAGAGAGAGAGAGAGAGAGAGAGAGAGAGAGAGAGAGAGAGAGAGAGAGAGAGAGAGAGAGAAAGAGAAAGAGAAATAAATGAATTATGATAATAATAATAATAATCTTTATTCACAAAAAATATCACACAAAAAGTTTCCTAAGAATGGTAAAGTGAACAAAGCAGCAGACGCTGATAAGTATAAGAACACTTGTTTCAGGTTGAAAATATTTAACGAGCAGTAATGTAGCTCGTAACTCACGCAGATGAAGTTTGTAGTGCGAGCCGCAGGCTCTGATACATTGAACTAACTTTCACCTCGTATCTTAAACTTGCTGATAATATAATAAATTTTTTCGAAACGAAACCTATTGTCTTTTCAATTTCAGCCATTTCTGTTGACTACGACTTGTACTTCAGTGATGCCACCAGGAGCTCAGCATCACAAGTTATTCCCTTCTATACCGGATCCAAAACGAGTCTCACTATAGCCATGTGGGTTCAGTTCACACAAAAAGATGAAAATGGCATTTTCTTCACACTCTACAGCGTATCGTAAGTAGCATATCAGTTTTATGAGATGATATATCTAAAGATTCATATATAGAAAAGTCTTATCCAATTTATTCCCTACAGAATGTTAGGATAGGGTATTGATAAATGTTGATTTCATGAAACTGCAAGGATAATGTCAACTGTTGAGGTTGTAAACTCACACCTTTTTTAGAGCCAAACATGTAGCGAACGACAGACGTCCGATGATCCAAGCACATTCCAATGGAGTTCAGATATCCATCTTCCCTGACGTCCAGGACGTATATTTGAGTTACAGGGACTATACTACTGTAAACGACGCCCAGTGGCATCACATTGCCATCGTTTGGGATGGAGATAACGGAGGAGAACTCAGACTGATTACTGAAGGACTCATTGCTAGCAAAGTCATAGGATATGGTAGCGGCCGAAAATTACCAGAATAGTGAGTCTGATAATGATAATAATAGATCAAGAGTGACACAAAATAACTCAGTATACTTGAAAAAGTCATTGTCTCGGTTTTGTAAACTAAAATTGGTTTTAGTAAGAGAAATTTTTTGTGGGGTACACCAAGAATCCACCCTTGGGCCTGTTTTGTTCCTCATTTATATAAATTCGATATCTTGCCTGAATTTGAAATTTTGCGGATGATACTTCCCTTTACTGTTATGGAAAAAGTGTTCTGTTTGATTTCAATATGGTTGAAAAAAACTAAGTTCGAAAAATCTAGTTTCATGTACATTTTCAAAAGATTTTTAACAGAAAATCACATTGAGCCCCTCAATGTAGATGATTGATAAATAAATAAATGTATTTAACTGAGTTTGGATATACTATAAATCCTTTTGAACTTTGACACATCTTTTTATTGAATTAGATCATAATTTTCTCTCGCTCCTCACTTATTTTTTTTTCTCTCAGTGCTTGGGTTACGCTCGGAAAACCCCAAACCGGAAACCCGAAAGCCTACACCGAATCCGGATTCCAAGGCCACCTCACCAAAGTCCAAATTTGGGGCAGGGCCTTGGACGTTACCAACGAAGTGCAGAAGCAAGTCAGAGACTGTAGAACGGAGCCGGTACTGTACAGGGGCCTCATCCTAACCTGGGCTGGATATGAAGAAACAGTTGGAGGGGTGGAACGTGTAGTGCCGTCACATTGCGGCCAAAGAAACTGTCCTCCAGGATACAAGGGCCAGAAATGTCAAGAGTTGGAGGTGGATAAGATCCCACCCAAGGTTGAGTACTGCCCCGGCGACCTCTGGATTATAACCAAGAATGGTTCTGCGCTAGTTGTGTGGGACGAGCCGCATTTCAGCGATAATGTAGGAATAGCGCAGATCCAAGAGAAAAGTGGACATCGACCAGGACAAACGCTGCTGTGGGGTGTTTACCAAATAGCGTACGTCGCTTCAGACGCTGCAGGCAACACAGCGACGTGTACCTTCAAAGTTTCCGTATTAGGTGAGTTGGTAACTCATAATGAATCCTGTGTTGTGTGAACGATCTGGATTTATTGGATACAACAAACGCATTACTTTTATTTGGTCAAATGCAACTGATGCATTTAATCTCATTAACGGTGCAATTTTATTGAGCGGTTGATTGCTGTTGAATCTGTCTTGTTTTGTATTCAACACGTAAAGAATAGTATTGTCAAGGTTTCTTTAGATGTTTGATTTCCGTTAGTTACAAACTACCATAGTAGAATTACGTTTACAAAATAAAAATCAAACCGACAACATATGACAGACAAACAATCTGCCTCACGAGTTCCTCCGTGAATTTCATGTGAACTATACTGAACGATTATCTAAGGGTTGACTGAAATTACAAACTATAAGTCTATCAGAACATATTTCCCTTTTTATAAAACATAATCTTTCAAACGTGAATGAGGCTTAATATTCTTTCTACGAATTGGCACAGAATTTATCAAGCGACGTATTTGTTTCAGCCCAAGGTTCTACACTTGTCGAATTTTCATGATCACATGATTTATCTTCGTTTTCAATACTTGTACTTTGTTGGTTTAGCTCACGATCTAATTTTAAGGAAGGTATGAACCTAAACTGTTTATAGAAAGTGAGCCCAAGAAATCGTTTTCTTCAGGCAATTCAGGTGACTCATCTGGTATAGATTTGATTTTTTTCGAAGCTCGACCAATGTCCCATTTCCTTGCACTTGTTGCATATTGATTTTTTTGCTGGAAATTTTTTCCGCTCATGCACCAAAGAATCCTGAGTGAATGTCATAATGTGTTTTTCAGCTGAATTCTGCCCTGAGTTGGCAGATCCAATAGGTGGTACACAAACGTGCAAAGATTGGGGCGCTGGTGGTCAGTTCAAGGTGTGCGAGATTGGATGCAATACAGGATTGAGATTCTCCCAGGAAATACCTTCATTCTACACTTGCGGAGCAGAGGGATTCTGGAGACCTACCAAGAATCCAAGTCTTCCTATGGTATATCCAGCTTGTTCTGGTGAGTACCCTCAATGACACTGAAGCAAATACACATTCTGAATGGTTCTTGAAGCATGAGAACTTTATTGAATTGATTTGACATCATATTTTGTTATTTGATAATTTTTGTATAAACTCCGTGCCTTGACCATTATCATTTGAATTTTGCAGCTTCTAAACCAGCCCAAAGAGTCTTCAGGATCGCCATGTTATTCCCAAGCTCAGTACTGTGCAACGAAGCAGGACAAGGAGTACTGAAGCAGAGAGTACGAACAGCAGTGAACTCTTTGAACAGAGATTGGAACTTCTGTTCTTTCTCCATCGAAGGTACCAGAGAATGCAAGGAACTCAACATTGATGTTAAATGCGACCACAGGAACAGACAAACCAGACAAGTCAGCAACGATGAAGATGGCGGTACTTATGTCATCAACGCTAGCGTACCCATCGGCAAGTGAGTATTGTCTTGTGTTTTTTACAATTATCGTGTTTGTTTTTTTCGGGTAGATGTCAAGGCATGATAATCATTATGTACTGTTTGTGTTTGTTGATACTATAGTTAGTGTGATCACCTTTTTGTGTTTTTGTATTGCTCGGTATCTTATAATAGGAATTCTTTGGGAAATGAAGCAGCTTTGCAATTAATCTTTTGCATAGGATAGTGAAGTACTTCTGGACATTCTTTGAGGTGCATCAATCCCTCAAAATATTTGAATTGGCAAAATTCTGGCACCATCAGAGCAAGCACGTTATCTCGATATCGGTTTGATTCCTAGAATCCTCATTTTTCTTGTGAATTAATTCGCGAAAATTTGTAATTCAGATGTCAGAGACTACTTTTTGAATTTGACCACAAACTTATTGACAGAAACTATAGCACTTGAAAAAATTCATAGCATAAACGAACCAAATAATGCTGTCCAGTTATGAAATCTGATTTCCGAAGTATCCGTTACAATTTTGAATGGATCTTCTTCAAAATCCTACTTGACTTGTGTCGTTTATTTCTAGATGTCGAATACTTGCCAACTGCGTCCTCGGCCTGTAAAATATACTTACAAGCCTTGGTGTTTGAATAACTTTTACTTGGTAACTGGATTTTTTTTGGATTGAGCTGCTTTTCAATTTCTAGACAATTCCGTTTTAAGATATTGCCATTGTTAATGGTCGAGAGTGATTGGCTTTGTGTTTGATAGAGAATAGTTGCATGCTTAGTTGTTAGTTTAGTCGGATGTGTAGAAGTAGCATGTTGATTTATTGTAGAATCTCCCGACAAGGAAGGCAATCGTCCAGTGACACCTACGACATAGAAATCTCATTCCCGGCACTGAAGTAAGCATGTAGTAGATTTTTTTATTGTCTATGAAAAAAAAGCGTAAAAGGGACGAGGTATTCAGAAGAAAATTACACTGTTTTGAAAAGGTGTTCCGTAAATTCTTAACAAAATTAGAGTTTTTAACCTACGAGATCTATATTTTCTAGGTTACAGAAAATTCTTTGTTGCCTGAACTCGAAGTGTTGTAGTTGAAAGAGATATAAATATACCTAGTCCAGCGATGAGTGTTTTCTCAGGATACACGAGCTATCAAGTTTTTACAGTTGATTAATAAATTCCCGAAAAACAAATTTTGTATGTGTGTAGAGGTTCCGTGAAGAGAAATGAAATGGAATATCCAACTGACTCGGAATCAACTTTAAATTTGGTTTACATATTCAAAAAACACAAAATTTCATGAATATCAGTAACACAAAAAAATTGCAAATATTCAGCAGAAAAATAACCCCTCTCAACTCCAAATGAACTTTTCAACTCGAGAACGGTTGAAGATAGAGCAATTCTGCGAACGCCAATCGATTCAGAATGATAAAATTAGTTTCCTTTGTGGATTTCGGATGGAAGTACCAACAGACAAATATTTTGAATGACCACATTAGCAAATTTTCGAAATTTTCTACTAGAAAGTGTAGAGGTTCCGTAAAACCTGATTCGAACTCGACTTCAAATTTGGTGTGCCCATTCAAAAATCATCAAATCTTATGAATATAAGAAGAAAAAATTATTGAAAAGGTTTAGGAGGAAAATAACTCCTCTCAACTCCGGATGAACTTTTCAACTCAAGAACGGTTGAAGATAGAACAATTCTGCGAACTTTAATCGATTCAGAAAGATGAAATCAGTATTTTCTGTGATTCTGAAATAGAAATAATGCCAAACGAAACATTTTTAATGCCATATTAGCAAACTTTTCTCTTACCTAATTCGAAATTGTAGAGGTTCCGTAAAGAGCCTATGAAATGTTTAAATGAATAAAAATCAACTATAAAGTTGATATTCACGAATACAAGTAGAAAAAAACAAGAAAATGTCTTGGGGGAAAATGACTTCTCTTAACTCCAGATGAACTTTGCTCAAATGCCTCAAAAAATTATCATGATAGTCGTATCCTAGGTGCACTGAACGTAGCTTTGAATTCACCCATGTGAATTTCAATGAAATGATAGCCGCAATGGGTTAAAAATTAACATAACTCATTTCAGAAAAGTCATGATGATCCAACCTTTTACGCTTCTTTATCATACAAATTATTTTCGAAGAAAAACCCCTTTTTCATATCAAGATCTGGATGAACAATACATAGCAACTGGAAGTCTTTTATAATTTGTTATTCTTGAGACGATTCATAAAATCATTCACAATTTTTTCAGCCACATGAGTTTTTTCTTCATTGAAAGATTCATAATTCACAGGGAATGTTTTTATTTTTTGTATTTGTTCATTCAGTATTGGCATAATATTACCAACAAAATCACAAATTAGTTGAACTAATCCTGCTAACATCGATGTGCTTTTTCATTAGTGATCCAGTCATTCATTCCAACACCAATGAGAGATCCTCTGTGAAATCGCTTCTGGAAAAACTGATTCTTGAAGAAGATCAGTTCGATGTTCGCGACATCTTACCAAATACAGTACCAGATCCTTCGTCGTTGGTACTTCAGTCAGACTACGCTTGTCCTTCTGGTCAAGTTGTCATGGCACCAGATTGCGGTGAGTATTATAAAAAAAAGTAAATAATAAAGACGTTTGCAACCTCTCTGTCTATAGCATAATAATGTGATAACCAGGAAACGTAGTGAAAGTTCTTCAAATTCAAGGTTGACTCAAGACCTGCTGATCCTTGGAGAAAAACATAATCGATGGACTAACTTCTTTCACATCAGTTTGCAACTCTTTCTTCTCATTTTCAACAGCTCCATAACATATAACCATCAACTGATTAAAGTAGTACCAATAAAATGTGTTACCGCGTAATAATAATATATTTCCTTTTGCAGTTCCATGTTCCATTGGATCATATTACGATAAGGACACCAAGACTTGTATCTCATGTGCCCAAGGATTTTATCAGAGCGAATCTGGACAGCTGCAGTGTATCCAATGCCCCATGATAGCTGGTAGACCAGGAGTGACAGTGGCACTTGGAGCTCGAAGCGCTGCAGATTGCAAAGGTAAGTAAGAGTTTCATTCGTCACTATAATACTATTCTGATTACAACAGAACGTGAGTATTCCTTGCTGACTATCTGATAGTACGTCTCACTGATTATTTCTTTCGTCTTTAAATATCAGTCATCAACCAATCATACGTTTATTTCCTATTCGACAGGACCAATCAACACGCTCTATTAGCGACTATTTGCATGGTAAACAACAGTCACCGACTATTCCGCATGATACCTATATAACTAGGTATCTGTGCATCTGACATTACTCTAAATAAATACATCTTAAACGTCAAATAGAATCAAACGTGTTGGAGCTGTATAAGTATTTTTGAAAATGAATCGGTTTAGAGAAACCAAAAACGAAGAGTTATACCCACTTGCCAATATCTGTTCTTCAGATCTAGAGTTGAGAACCATCGTGAACCTGCTAAAGTTGTTAATGTGTCGTCAATCCTTGGTAAAGGGTAGCTATCCTTCTTCGTGACATCATTCAATTTCCTATAATCCACACTGAATCTCGTGGATCCATATTTTTTAGAAACTAGCACAGCAGGTGCAGATCAAAGGCTCGATTATTCTTCAATCGTACCATCTTTCATCATCTTGCTAACAAGCTCTTCTAGCTTTTGTTGTTTGGCAAATGGAACTCTTCTTGGTGGTTACCAAATCGGGTGGGTTTGGCAAGTATCGATTCTGTGTTGTTATTGAACCAAAGATGTCGCTTTCACTTCTGATGAAATTATTAGCAGCTCTTAATTCTTCTATCGACAAGAGTTCAAATGAATTTTCAAGAACTGTCATAACCCCTCTTTGAGGATTCCTTTCTTTCCTGCTGGTCACCCGAATCATAGTTTGCTACCCATGAAATAGGTTTACAGATTTCAATGATATCGCCTTCTTTAGTTGTTATTTCTTCGGGATACCCGTTGGCAACTCTCACAGGAATAGCATGTTTTGTCTTTACTAGGGCTCGTGCAAGAACCAAATTGCTAGGTGATTCAACACATGGCTGTACTATTCCAACGCAGCACCCAGGGTCTTCATGTAATGTAGCATAAATCCAGGAATTTTCAAGGTTTTCACTAATCGCAGTTTCACAGACATCGTCCTCTCTGTTGGAGTTGTGAGGAAAAATTCTTCTCCTCCAAACTTCATGATCCTCTCTTCATTGTCAAACAAAAACCCATAGTCACTGTAATCTCAGCTTCTCCTCGAATTGGTGCGTTTCCTCCAGTGACTGTTCGAAGCACAAGGTTTGAAGAGATAGGTTTCACGTTTTCTCGCCAGAGAATCAAGGCAACAATCCCTGACAATACAGTGTCATTCATATGACTGATATACAGAATTTGATTCAAGAAATAATCTTCATAAATACAACACGACCTTGACTTATTGTCGACTATTTTATTGCGGCTAAATTTCTCTTGTATTTATTAATTTTACTGGACATTATTTTGGCATTAATAATCAAGATGACAGCTTGGCTCTAGGGTTTTTATCAGATTAATAATGCCAAAGCAATGTCTCGTAAAATTATTATAAAATACAGTCGAAATTTAGATGCAATAAAAATAGTCGACTATTTAACAAGGTCTTGTTATATTTCCCTTGAATATTGTCACGAATAGTGAGTATAAGTAAATATAAGTATAAAAGTAAATGAGGAGAAAAACTTTATTAAAAATATGAGGTGTCATCCGTTTTTTGCATTCCTATTATTGTAGTATATTCGTTAATATACGGAATTGATGAATAACAAAACAAGAATTTCCAATCGACTTATAAACTCTTGATTGTTAGTTAAATCAAAGATATCCTCGAATTTATGTCTTAAATGAGTATTGGAACACAAAAAATATCTCTTCAACTTTTTTTTCAGAACGGTGCCCCGCGGGTAAATACTACGATCACGAGGCTGGCTTATGTCGTAGCTGCGGCCATGGTTTCTATCAGCCCAGCGAAGGGTCATTCTCGTGTGAAATTTGTGGTTTGGGAAAAACAACGAGAACAAACGAAGCTGTTTCGATCAAAGAGTGCCGTGACGAATGTGGTAGCGGAATGCAACTTGCACTAGATGGTATGTATAGAAGCGAGATACGGTGTGTATCGATAGCTTCGTCGATTTCTATGCGACAAAGAATTTTACGACGTTTACAGCTTCCACTCACCATATCTCCACATATCTTTTGGTCTGATAATCCTAATTTTAACAACCATGTCTCTGAGGATGATTCTTCCTTAAGTCTTTCCTCCATCCATCTTCTTCCAGATAGGTATCGACAAGAACACTGTTGCTGGCCCCTTGCTGATCTAGCTGGCCCTCTTTGTAGCACGTAACACCTCTGCTCCTGGTACTCTTGATGAGGCTGGTTCTTTCTGAGTGAGCTTTCAATATGCTTTCCACCGTTGTGGATTTTTTACACCTATCTTGAAAAAAAGTTCGCCAATAGTGTAAAATAATAGACTGGTAGTGGTCCACCCAAAAACTGACTACGGATAGCTTTAGCAGCTCAACCCCATGAGGCTTGTGTTTGACGTTCATATACACTATCACAAAAGTATCAAGGAACATTCAGGTCAAAACAGTAATAGTAATACATTTGCGAATGTTATAGTGTATGGTAGTGAACAGTGTGTAGTTGCCAAGCATGTACAAACATGATTCTGTTTGTAAACTGCAACGTTGCCACTCATTTGCAGAATTCCCTGACGAAGGAAACGTTCCAAAAGTTCGTTATTCATTTCAGTGAAAGGAAAGCAAAGTGTAGGAACCGTCAGTAAAACACATCTATCTCTCGAAGAGCATACTTATTTTCTGCATTTGAGCTCTATAATACAATACCTCAAAATATGAAGAACATAACTTTGAGATCAATGTTCGAGAAAAAAATGGGACTATTTCTCTTTGATAACAAAAGGCAATTTGTGAAAAATTCACTAGAATGAATATCCGTTGGTGAACTGAAAGTTAAACCTGGTTTACATTGAATGTTATTGTATATAAACAATTTTTCATTACAGTTGAATTTTGATATACTATTTCATAGACTTTTCAATCACAGCATTCTTTTTACGCCACTGACATTATGTGCTGGTGCTCCATCCTGCTGAAAATAGATCTTCTGACCAGCCACCAGATCAAGATCATCGAAAAACTCTTTCAACACTCTTGTTAATAAATTAATTGATTGTGGAGATGGACTAGAAATGGATAATGTCTACTCCAAAAATGAAAATTCTTTCTATTATACATCTCACGATTTGAAAAATTTGCCTCATCGCTCCATATCATTTTTCTATAGAAGTTTGGATCTTGTCTGCATTTATTCATTAACCACCGACAAAACCCCAATCATCTCTCAGGATCACCAGGTTCTAGTGTTTGCACTGGTCTTAACTTATAAAGAGAAATCTTATGTTCCTTCAGAATTCGTTGAATACCAGACATTGGAATAGCTATTTCTCTAGATAAATATCTCTGATGAAATTATTTGGTTATACCTCAAAGTAGGATAAAACGTCAATTTCTGAATCTTCAGATATAACCAAAGGTTTTTTAGTTATCCTCTTCTCAAAAGCTTTTTCATTGTAACTGAATCGACGATGAAGCACAGCAAAAAACGCCGATTAGGTAATTCACGATCGGGGAACGAATTGCTGTAGTGTTGGAGTGCTCTTATGCTATTTTTCTGGCAATCCAAGTAGGATTCTAGCATATCACATTTTTCTTGATGGGAACACGGAACAGTAGTTGACAGTTAAAATAATTTATGACATTGTCATGAAATACTTGAGAATATTTGACAAATAGTATTTCAACAAAGTTTCAATGCAACTTGATTGCTCAAAATAAATCCAATCAAACATATATTTTCCAACCATATTCATATGACCCTCCAATATTTTCTGTTCTGTACAAAAATGGCTTCAAAGTTATCATTACAACAGACATATTTTGATTCACAAAATAAATGCGGCTAGCGGAATGGCTTCAAGATGGAAATGATCGTTTTGTACATTAATACCAAATAGCTCAGTGGTGTCAATTGAGTGGTGCGACATGATGATCACGGGTTTCACGAATTCACATCCCAGTGCAATTCTTTCTTTTGACTGTCTTATTTTGCTAATAGTAACGAAATATTGTCATTCGTATAAGTACCAAAATTGGGTGTTTGGACAATCATGAGGTTTTATTCGCCAAAACAAAGAAACGTTTTGTACTAGTAAAAGAAATAAATATTTCCACATAAGTCGCTCATTTTCCACTTTAGGAAGAAAGGTGATATAAGCTTTGTTGTTGAGAATGTTATTACGAATAGGGTGTTCCATTGAAAGAAATATCATTTTATGAAATATTCTCAAAACGCGACTGTCTATTTTTTTTGGTTTCGGCATCGAGATTGCCATCAAAAATGCTACTAATTTGCCCATTTAACCGAATTTGTAGCATCAATAATAACAGAGTTGGCAATGGTGCCGACTTAATTTGGAACACCCTGTATATCACGTGCAGAAAGGTCATCTCTAGTATATCTATCGGAGCTGGAAATTTCATAATTTTTCGTCAAATATTACAGAAGATACGAGGTGTTTCCATGAGAAGTGAAACACATTGTATACGTTTTCCATACATTTTATATCTATTCCAATTGTTTTCTTTGCAACATCACTTATCGCTCTTCATCTTCATTAATATTTTGTTGTTGTATTGATTTTACACTTTTCATGAATGAAGTAAGGTAATTATTATTATTTAAATCCAATTTGAATCTCTCTCTAGGTAAATGCGAACCCTGTCCTCGAGGTACCTACAGGTCCCAAGGAGTCCAGTCTGCCTGTCAAGCATGTCCCATCGGAAGAACCACGCCCAAGGTAGGAGCTGTCACCATTGAGGAGTGTTCTTTACCAGTATGTACACCAGGAACTTACCTGAATGGAACCCTCAACAGCTGCGTACCATGCAAGAAGAGATTCTATCAGCCGGAGTTCCAGCAAACGACGTGTATTCCTTGTCCACCAAATACCAGTACCAAAGGTCCTGCAGCGGTGAGTACCAATTTGTTGAAGATTACGAGTTTGAAGGGAAAAACTAATTTTTTGGCATAAAAGACGGTCTTCTCTCTTATCCCTATAGTCCTGAGGTGGATTGTTAACAGGTACTTCCTGTTCCAACCGCCTTGTGCCATAACTGAAAAGTAAAATGTTCAATATCCATCCGTAAAGAAATTATTTTATAAGCTCTTCATGATTCATCTGTATATATCTATTGCATGACATGAGATCACACCCAGAACTTCCACTTTAAGCTGCACCTCCTCCAACCATCAACCCATCAGAGCACGCTAAATCAACTGGATTACATATAATCCATAAAAACGGTAAAATATAGATCTGAAATAGACTATGACTTGAAACTATCCAACCAACAAAATTTTTGGAGAATCGAACTAGATAGGAAATATTTTGGTTGGTTTCCGGGTTTTGCCGAGGTCTTCTTTGGTTTAAATCTCCAAACGTTTCAACTGAACTGCGGCAGTCATCTCTAGTGGCGTGGTCGAAGTACTCTTCTAGATATATCAACTGTAACTCGTAAGTCCAGAAGAGTACTTCGACCACGCCACTGAAGATGACTGCCGCAGTTGCAGTTGAAACGTTTGGAGATTTAAACCAAAGAAGACCTCGGCAAACCCCGGAAATCAACCAAAACATTGAGGTCAGCCGTGAAAACCTACATTCCTACAGATAGGAAATAATTTCACAGAAATGGAAAAGAATTGAGAAATAACTATGTAAAACCAAAACAATACAGTAACCAATTTTCATTAAAAACGAATTAGCCCATAATCCTAAATGATCACATCAAAGTTTTGAAGAACCAAAATTTGATGAACTGAAAAATCACAAGACGGTATATCTGTAATACCATGAAATGAGAATGAACACAAATGTGAAGACGGATATTTGATAAAACCTTCAAATTACAGAAACAATATCTCATAGAAATAATAAAATATAATAACAGAATATTGTAAGTCTGCAAAGTGTAACATTCGAAAGTGAAATGAATTATAATCGTCGAATCATTGCTAAGGTGATGGGATTATGAGTTCAGTGAAATTCATTGAATAACATTGGCTGCTTTCTTCGATATTCTTGAAAATTACCACTCAGCAATTGAGTTCTCGAATAAAACGAGGAAGAAACAAACAAATGAACGATCAATATGAGTCCAGACGATTTGATTTGTTCAACTGGAAGTTAGCGCCATCTAAGAGCTAATAGAGCAAGTTTTTACCAGAATGGTATAATATTCGCTAAAATTTCTGCTGGATTTCGATTCTGATCGTTTTATATCATACACATTTCGATTTCTTGGGATTTTTGATGCTACACTTTTTTTCGGATAATTTGTTGGTTTTACGTTTTAGATACTATTACATAATTTTCAGATGAAATTATGTTTCGTTATTATTTGAATTTGACGGTTTTATGATACTTAGTTATATAATTTCAGTCACTTTCGTTTATTAACGAATTCAGATCTACGAAAAATAGTTCTTAACGTTTTCGCGTATGATGCTTTATCAGTTCTCATACAAAAACATTAGATGAATTTCATTTCGAATCAAAAATCAATTCTATACATTTCATTCTGCTATATTTAAGTTTTATATAAGGTTTTCTCATTCATTTTTATTATGAAAAAAATTCTAGTATGTATTCTTTGGCTCACCATCAACTGTTACTTGTCATGTCACGTGTCAGATGTCATGTATCACTCGTCACATGTCACTTGTCACCTATCCGATGGGTGTACGTATTTTACGTATGTGCGTATTTCGGACGTCCATTGTACGTCCATATTTGGTACGAAGGACGTCCACAGTGGAGTCTTGTACATTAATCCAAATGCATATATTCTCTCCGTAGACGAGCAAATCCGAGTGCACCAACCCGTGCGAGACGATGGGCGCCGACTTGAACTGTGACGTCAACGCCTTCTGTCTGTTGAATTTCGAAACGAGCGAATTCAAGTGCGAGTGCAAGCCAGGCTTCAACATGACCGACGACATCTGCATCGACGTCTGCGCCGGTTTCTGCGAGAACGAGGGCACGTGCGTCAAGGACGTTCGAGGTCAACCGACGTGCCGGTGCATTGGCAGCTTCACCGGCAAACACTGCCACGAGAAATCAGAGTTTGCCTACATCGCTGGTGGAATCGCGGCTTCGGTGATTCTGGTTATTTTCATCGTGTTACTGATCTGGATGATATGCGCAAGGTATGTAGTTGTATGTAGGAATAATGTAATGTGAAGAAACAAGCTAACCAATTAATACGCTGGCAAGAAGAAAACTTTTTTCATTTTTTATTTTTTTTGTTTAATTACTTTGATTTTTTTTATTTTTTTTTTGTTTAATTCCTTTGATTTTTTTATTTTTGTTGATTTTATTGAATCTGTTTTTAAATTTTTATAATATTTCGAATTTTTTTGAACAATTTTGAATTTTTCAAAATTTTTTTTAATAAAAACAAATCAAATTATTTAAAAATGTATTTAATTATTTTTAATTTTTTTATAATTTTTTTAATATTTTTGATTTATTTTCAACTTTTTTTCTGAAAAATACCGCTTCTCAAGAATGTCACAATACTGATCCTTTCTGCACTGTAACATTTGTAACTATTGTAGCTAGTTTTCCATTAATGGAAGAATTTTTCATCGATTCACTGAATTTTTAAGGTGTTTGTCCATTACATACCTTATATTTACTGAGTATTCACTATAGACAACACATAGACATACGATGGATGCCCAACAGACATACTGTAGTTACAATAAATAAATGAATAATGTAATAAAATGAATACTATATCAATGTCATATAAAGAAGGTAAAAACATTCATAAAAATTTCATTTGATAAATTCAAACATTTACAAATATAAATATTTATTAAAACCTAAATTTAGGAGCATTTATATATTCAGGTAGGTCACTGATGGAAATAGTGAAAAGTAGTGGCCCCAGTACTGAATTCTGGGGAACTCCCAGTTCCACAGAATGTTTTCTGGAATTAACGAAGATGAATACTGGAGGTAAAGTTGAAATTTCATGGTTTTTGAAATGATCTCCTTGTAATTGCTTGAAATTTAAATTTAATATCAACCTGATGATCCTTTTTTGTGAAATGGATACACTGGATCCACTGGTTGCGTTTTTCCATTGCAGAATATCATAGGATATAGTGGAATATACGAGTGAATAATAGACTTGAGATGCTGATTAGTATTGAAAATGTTTTTAGTTGCAGTAAGCACTGTCAATTATTTAGATGTTGGATATCCAACTCATATTACTGTCAAACATTACTCCTAGAAATTTTGTTTCAGTGGATGGATGAATATTCTCGCTTTCTACCTTTGACAGTGAAGTGGCTAGTTAATTGATCCCTAAAAGAGAACTAACTGCATTCCTACAGTTTTATTGCAATTAACTGTTACAGAATTTTTTGCACCACAGTGTAAATTTTTCACCCAGTATGTTGAGCTTCTAGTCAAGCTCGTTAGGGGTTTCAGCATCTGCTGCTAGAGTTGTGTCGTCGGCATATAATACAGTGTGATCAGCGTTAGTATGTATAGAAATATCATTGACGTATATCAAGAATATCAGAGGACCTAGGACGGATCCTTTGGGAACTCTAAGCTCGACGTCTTTGAATTATAATGTGTTATTTTCAATCTTAACACATATTCTCCTCAAATTGAGTTAAGAGGATAACCAGCATAGGAAATCTCCTCTAAAACCTAATGCATATAGTTTATTTTTTATTATTGATATTGGCTATGAATGTAATTGAAAAGTCCGGTTGTAATAAATTTTTCATGCGTCCTGGTGCAATATTGATTTCCGATTTTAGTTGAGGTGAAAATATACTTTATTGTCAGATCTATCACTTGAGGAATACATGAAATTTGAATTATTTTGCAGAGCCAGCCGTCGCAAAGAACCCAAAAAGCTGCTGTCACCAGCCACGGACCAAAACGGATCCCAAGTGAACTTCTACTACGGCGCCCCGACCCCCTACGCCGAGAGTATCGCCCCCAGTCATCACTCGACCTATGCCCACTATTACGACGACGAGGAGGATGGCTGGGAAATGCCCAACTTCTACAATGAAACGTACATGAAGGAGAGCCTCCATAATGGAGTCAACGGCAAAATGAACAGCCTCGCCAGATCGAACGCCAGTATATACGGCACGAAAGACGATCTGTACGACAGGCTGAAAAGACACGCCTACCCAGGCAAAAAAGGTAACGATGATGATGAAGTTTGTTGAGAAATGCGCGAAATGAGGAGTTGGGGGAGGCGGACGAAAGTTGTGGAGATTTTGGTGTGTATTGAAGAGTCTTTATAATACATCAAAACTCAGTTGAATGTAACTTCATAATTCCCTGTATATAAAAAAAAAGAGTAGACCAGATCTAGTTCATTATACGTGTAACCGTTCGCCGCCAGGAAACTAATCAGTAATGCGCTGGCCGCCTGTTGCATAAATTACCATGAGTTCGCCTCTTTGAACGTACTTCGCTACCATAGACGGAGATATTTTCTCTTACTTAGGGTATAAGTTAGCATATTGCTGTATAAATATTCAGTGTGCTGGCAGCCTTTATACACATCAAAGTCATGGCAGGACTAAATCATCTTAATCATCCGAATCAGACGAATCATCCAGATTTATAATTACTGGTTGAATGGATGGCAAAAGGGAATATTCACGTCCTTTTGAAATCACGTGTAAAATTCATTCTGTCGCAAAGATCTTTATATTCCTCTCTCGAGATTCTCCTAACGTTTTCTACTACATAGCTTAAATTTGGACATTGATTGGATTTTCTCAATTTCTTTTCTATAAATGGCCAAACCATTTCAATGGGGTTGAAAACACAATAATATGGAGTTAACCTCAGAGGGGTATGACCAAAATGTTTACAAAGTTCATCAATAATAGGTATACTCTTTTTAAATGGTAATACCTCCTTCGTGGAATTTTGGGGAATATTCAATTTTTATAAGCCATAAATTCCAAAATATCTTCTTTTGTTCTTGCTATCGTCGGTATTTTACTCATTACAATAACAGAATGGTGGTACATTTGGTAATAATCGTTCACTGAACCTTTTTTCTTAATTTTTTTTATAAAGATCGTAAACTTGAAGAAAATCAACTTTCTTTTACGAGAATCATCTACAACATCCCCTTGTTTAACCACTCTGTAAATAGTTGAATGACCCAAACTGGTGAGATGAGATATCCTTCCGAAAATTTCATTGTCACATTTGTCATTCATTTTCTTTTCAAGATTTTTATATATATTCACAATGAGTCTTTGGGTCTGAACATGAAGATTTTTGTTTTTGAATTCCCATTGTTCATCCGGTTGTGAGTCTTGTTCCTCACGTTCTTCATAGGGTCTTCCAAATGCCATGTTACAACACTCAATGAAAAAACGTTTTTACTAAAACTTTAACTTCCACATTTATAGTTTAAAAAACCACGACATATGTTTTGCCAATACAATGGATTCTTCAAGCAGAAGTATACTGAGTTACTATTTCATTAGTAAATTTGGGAACAGTTTTATATCTGTTTTCAGATAACTCTATGATGGAAAATATTGTTTGTCAATAATTAATTACATGAACCTAGTATAACGGCAAAATCAATTAAGTAGAGGGGAAATATTGAATTCTGTTTGATCGTTCATTAAGTTCTGAGAATTCTTCTCTTTATTATAGTATTACAAAATTGTGTTCAAAAGTATGATTTTCTGCGAGTTCCCAATTCAATTCTTCTACTTGAAGAAGCCATTGTATTGGCGAAATATATTTCTTGGTATTGTACAGTTTTATCGTATATATATAAGTATCGTCTACAATGATCAAAATTCATATACACGAATATTAAAGTAAACAAAACACTAAACACAAGAGATTTTACAAAAATAGTTTTAGAGAATTCACTACACTTGTTTCAACAGGAAGAGTAACAGATATTATACACAGTACGCCACTGTTCTTCTTTTCATAAATAAGGCCAGACTGCCGAACAACAGACGGTCAGCGCATTACTGACCAGTTTCCTGGCGACGAACGGTTACACGTATAATGTACTCGCTCTGGTCTACTGTATTCTGTATATATAGGGTATTATGAAGTCACATTCAACCGAGTTTAGATATACTATACATCCTTCAGTCTACAGCGACGTCGCCGCTCAATTTTCCCAATAAAAATCATAGCAAAATTTCCTACTGTTCGCCCGCCTTCGCCCGCCGAGTGTAAACGCGCCCTTACTAACGTACTAACTGTTTCAGATAAAAGTGACAGTGAGAGTGAGGGTCAGTGAACAAATCTGGTCATTTCTGTTGAGTGCTCAAGTAGCAAACGAATATCTAGTGAATATTTTTTGTTAACACTAAGTATTAAGTACCATATGGATGTTAAATTATATAAGACAAAGTATATGCGAATTGAAGAGTGTTCAGCACTAGAAAAGGAGAAAGAAATATACTATTTTGAAGTTTTTTTTTGTGGTAGTATTCTTTTTCAAAAATTGAAAGAATATGATTAAAAAAAAAATATTGCAGAGGACATACTTGGTAGATTATACATTATTTTCCCCAAAGAGATTGTTTTGATATATAAATTTTCTGATTCAAAGGTTTGAGTCGGACTATCAGCCATTTCAAGTGTTGTACACTCTTCTTCTCTTTTTTTCCTCATGGACTTGTGCATATATTTTGAAATAGACGTTTTCCTGGTCCTGTAAGATGCTGATTGTTTATTTATATTGAATATCTGTTTATATCTTGAACTGCCTATACACATACGAAGATTTATTGCTGAATTAGATAATGGAAGATGTTCAAATAGCATATTAATTCAAATATTAGGATATGATTAATCACCGGAAATTCGTTAATACATGATGTAAATAAGTGGGTTGTTCAAAAAGTGTCGCAATTCATCATCACATACTAGTTCTTGATTACGAACATCTTCTATTGTCGATCGGACTTAACTCCTAACCATATTCATTATAATTTTTATCATAACTTGTCCATGGTCAATGAGTTGACTTGGTTCATGCTCTGAGACATTTTGAAGTTCCATCACCACTACTTTGTACTTTGAGGAAGCGTATGCCCAGTTTAGACTTCATTGTTCGTTCTCTGGATCAAATTGTCATAAAGAGAGGTCAAGAGAATGAATGACAATTGATGTATATATCTTTAAATTTAGGTGTTCTAACTGTCGTGTGTACAAATTCAATGATGGATGAACTACATCGCCATTATATTCTATGAGCTCTATTTCTACTAACACGAATTTTTCGTTCTTCCACTACTCATGGACAGGTCATGTTCCAACAAGTGATTGGCAATATAACTTCACTTTTTGATATTTGTCGCACGAAAACTATTTGTATTCTACTCGATCTCTTCGGGAATTTGGGTATTCAATCTTCATCAAATAAGATGAATCACCATAGTTTTCACTTGCTACATCAAAAGCTCTGGAGTTATTCCATTCAATCGCCAATGGTCCTTGTATTTCATCGACAAGGTTCTGTAAAACTGATAATTTTCTGAGAAATATGTCTGCGTACAGGTATCTAAAACGTTTGGACGGTTTCCTGATTCGCAATGTACTAAACTTTTACAGTCACTTGTTAATTTTCATGATCAATCGCTGAAAGCAAACCTTTCAAATTTTTTGTATTTTTTGTACAACATGAATATTTATATACAGTAATTTTTAGTATTCTTGTAATATTGATAGATATCAATTTGTTATAGTTATGTAATTATTTTATATTTTATACACAAGAACAGTCGTTTATATGAATGAATGGAGATGAAAGTGAAGAGGAATGTATAGTTTTTATACTTTTATAAGAATGACTGAAAATTAAATCCGAATAATAAATTGTGTTTTATTTTTTCCCGAAATATCCATGGATTTATCTTCATTTCTTCTCGCCCAGAATTTTTTCATTATTGAGTGGCATATTGTAATAAAAACATAATAATAATAATAATACTATCACACAAACACTGTGAGTGTACACAAAGGCATCGCCTTTGTGAGTAGAGGACGGTATTATTGTTTATTGCCGTGGCGCTAATGAAGATGATAATGAATTTAGTGATTAGCGCTACTAGGTGTTTTAAAATCACAGAGACCATTCTTCATATTCCACTAGAATTTTTTTTTTATTTTCCATTTATTTTCGTAAAACCCAACTATTATTCTAAGGACTTTATATTTTTCATGAATTTTTTCTGGTAGTTATTTGTTTTCGAAGATCGACTTGAAATTACTAATTTGATTTCATCATTCTGAATCGAATGGCGTTCGCAGAATTGCTATATCCTCAACCGTTCTCGAATTGAAAAGTTCATCTGGAGTTAAAAGAGGTGTCATTTCCCTCACGGATTCTGTTGTAATTTTTTCAATAATTTCTGTGAATCTTGAACTTTCCTGCATTTGGACAAATATACACATATGCAATTTCAAGGAGATCCGATAGTGTTATATGTTTCATGATTTTTAGGGGGGTTTATCTGGAGTTGAGAGAGGTGCCATTTTCCTCCAGAATTTTGTTTTCTCAATTTTTCAATTCAATTTCGTAAAACTCAACCTTTATGCATATCCTCACATTTGGCATATGCAATTTTAAGGATATCCGATGGTTTTATATTTTTCATGATTTTTAGGGGTCTACTGCTTGTGACTTTTTCGAGTATCCTTTTTTGTCCGTCGATCAATTTGAAATCACCAAAGTATACTAATTTCATCATTCTGTGTCGAATAACGTTCGCAGAATTGCTCTATCTTATACCGTTCTCGAGTTGAAGAGTTTATCTGGACTTAAAAGAGGTGTCATTTCCCTCCAGAATTTTGTTTTCATCATTTTTTCAATAATTTCCTTGAATCTTAAGCTTTCCTGCATTTGCAAAACAATTTCAAGGAGATCCGATGGTTTCATATTTTTCATGACTTTTACTTGACTTTTTTCGAGTATTTATTTGTTACCGTCAATAGATTTGAAATCACCAAAGTATACTAATTTCATCATTCTGAGTCGAATGGCGTTCGCAGAATTGCTCTATCTTCAACCGTTCTCGGGTTGAAAATTTCATTAGGAGATGACAGAGGAAATCGATTTTTTACTTTTTTATTCATTTTGAATCAGGACCCTTTATGAGATGATGAAAATCATGTTTCATTTTCTCGAACATTAGGTATTGAATGAATAAGCTTAAGGAATGTATAAACCATGACCAACAAACTTCCCACATTCTCCTTTTTTTATTTTAAATTAATTGAAGCATCTTCTTGGTATTCCAAAATCACAGAGACCATTGTCTCTTCATTGTAACTAAAAATACGAATGTCGATTTCCAACGGATAGAGTAGGTAATTTTTCTCAAAGTTATATAATTTTTCTTGAATTTCTTTATTTTTGCAATTTCACGTTCGCAATTTTAATTTTTTTGTTTATAATACCTGTTCAAAATATCGAGATATTATAATGAACAATAGAACAGGAGAAATTTCGAATGTCATACGGTGTACGGTATACAATACTGATACCTAATACCTAGCTTTAAAATTGAGAAATGCATTGGTATGGATAACACTGAGCAAAGCGCATCTCACAACATATAATTGAAATGTGGAACACCAGCATGTACATGTTAAGTGTCAGAAGAAACTCCATAATCACCACGCAGAGAAACATGTCTGTCAGAAGGCTAGATAGCACGGAAGACATCTGGGAGGAGTAGGGGGCGATCCTTGAGATGGAATCTTGGAGAAAATTTCTTGGTGCCAAAAGCGATCTTTGTGATAATATAATGCCAGATCCAGAGTTTTGCATATATTTATGTAGATGGCTGCTATATAATATATATGAGATATAAGCAAGCAGGCAGTGAAAGTCTGATAACGGAAACCATATTGGAGATCAACTGTGGCCATGAGACTGACGGGATTCATCCAATTTTGGATCATCTTTCCCGGGAAGTCATATTTCCGTTCGTGTGTAGGTATGGGATGAGATATGGTCACTGGATAGCAAAAATCTGATTATCGAACGAGAAGCGACTGACACGTACGAGAACAGTGACATCAATCACGCGGAAGACGGGATTGACAGTGTTGCCAATTCAACATAAAATTTTGTGAACTAAAAGAATTTTCTCATTTCACTGTTTTCCATTTTGTAATTGAGACTGTAATCATTGAGAATACACTTATTATACATAGCTATTTAGGAATTGATGAAAACTGTTTTATATTATATTATTCCAAGTTTGGATGGAAATATAAAATTCTGATTTTGAAGCCGCCAGAAAAAAATTCCCACTTCATAGTCGGAAATATTGACAATCTTCTAGAAAAACTTTAAAATTTGATCTCCGTTTTCAAGTGTCTGATTCAACAGACTGATTTTGTTAACTTTTTCCCTTCCACGTCTTATATTAACTTTCGACATTACGTCACCGAGTCACTTTGGCATACCTTTTGAAAAAAAAACAGCGTAACTCTAAACTCTACTCCTGTGTTGTAATTTTTACCTATTGATATAGTTGACTACTGTCGCGTCATTATATTGATGTCTTAACTCACAAACCTCTGAACTCGATTTGTTCATGAAGTTATCAGGTTTACGAATCATGGCATCGATATGTGAACGGCGCTATATACAGTGCTTCTCATAAGTCCCCTCCCCCCTCTTATCTTTGGAACGCTTATACATCATGAGCCATCAAAACTGCCATTAATATAAACAAAATAAGTATCATTGAATAGGTTTTTTCGATACTTTTTGAAAAAGGCGTCGCTTGCCGTAGGGTTCTAGTTAAAATTATTGGCCACAATGACCTTGTGACGTCATCTTTGACAATTTCGTCATCTATCATCACTAGTAGGAAAGTCTACAATCTTTAATATTCAGTTTCGAAATTTCACTTGTTTATGTATCATCTTTCCAAAGATAAAAGAGAGAAGTGGACTTTATAGAAGCACTGTATGATAACAGTATCATACTTGAACGGCATCTTACTTGAACTGCTTCATATATGAACGGCATCATATGGAAATGTCAACAAATGGGTGCGGCATCATATATAAGCGACGTCATGAACATGAACATCATTTATGTGACCGGCAGCATACCTGAATGGCATTATTATGTGAACGGCATCATAATATGGTTGTCATCAAATGTCTACGACATCATATCAATCGGTATATTCGCAAATCCTCTAATTCCTCGATATATTTATAGGATCAGCTGGAATGGCATCATACAAGAACGGCATGTTACCTGAATGATATCATATGAACGCCATTATATGTAAATGACGTCAATTGAAAAAGGCATCAAATGCGAACGTTATAATATACGAATGACATCTTGAATGAAAGGTACCATATGTCAACTGCATCATATGTGAACGACATCATGTTTAAACGGCATTATACATGAACATATACGAACAGCTTCATATATAAATATGAAATCGGTACCATATTTTAACCATATCACAGGTAAATAGTATCATAAATAAAAGGCAACATATATAAAAACGACATCATAAGTTAACGATATCACAGGTAAATGGCACAATAACTGGAAGATATCGAATATACCGGATGGCTACGGAAGTATTGCCTACGGAATATCTCAGTTATTGTATGAAGTAGGTTTGTGAAATTTGGAGCGTCGATATAATGACATAAGAGCTAGAAGTTGAGCATATTGGCATGTCGAGGTTAACTTCCGGTCTGACCGGAAGTGACATCAACTTTCTTATTTTAAATGGAAACCCTATTTTTTTGTCTTTTCGCTTTATTCAGCATTCAATTCCCTTTCTAATGACATATCACAAGTTGGTATCTAACCAGAAACTAGATCAGAAAAAAATCATTATTGAAATTCACCGAGTAGGCCGTGGAAGCAAAATGAAAGCCAAAAATTGAAAAGTTGGCTATGGAATCCATACGTCACTTGATAACAGTTGCTACTACTGTGATATTTTATTTTCATTCGTCGGCGTTATAAAAAGCTAAAAAGCCGCAAAAAAAAATATTGGAAAAATTGGGAAAAAAACAATACTCTGTAGGTCCATAACTTAAATAGGAACATACAACTTTTTCTTGCCTGTACTATTCAGCATAACCATTCCTTTCTAAAGATATAATAGAAAGTAATTTTTTGAAATGAAATACCAAAAAATCCAATTATTATTTTTCAAATACCAAAAAACAGATTTATCGAAAATAAAAAATTCAAATTGATAGGATTAAAGATAAAATAAATTCAAAACAAATGTTCGAAATGCATTCCCTCAGCGTCAATACATTTATTGACTCTGGTGATATTTTCATGTAAAACGTTTCTCAACATTTGGGGCGTGATATGTTGGAAAGCTCTACGAATTTTTACTTCTAGCTCATGTAGAGTTGTAGGCTGTGTGGAATACACCCTATTTTTAAGATGCCCCCATAGAAAAAAGTCGCACGGAGTAAGATCAGGTGACCTTGGTGGCCACCTGACTGGACCATGAGTTGTTATAAGTCTCTCTTGAAAGCGATTTTGAAGATAATTTCTCGCTATTCTTGAATTATGCGGAGGGGCGCCATCTTGCTGGAAGTACATTCTCTCAGTTATTTCCGCTGGTAGGTTGTTAATGAATTCCGAAATTTCATTCGTTAAAAAATGAAAGTATCTCTCTCCGGTTAGTTGGCCTTGAAAAGGAATGGGGCCAACAATATGAGTTCTAACTATTTCTGCCCAAACATTCACACCAAATCTCTCCTGGAAGCCACCTTGTCGAAACCGGTGCTCGTTTTCTATCGCCCAGTACCTGAAACAAAAGACCGTTCACACTTTTAGCACTTTACACTTCGACTATCGACAATAATCCAAATAAAGTACAGTACCTACCTTGTATTATTTCTGTTAAATAATCCATTGTTGGTAAATCTTGACTCGTCCATAAACAAGATATAAAAGTTAAATAGGTGATTCTCAGCATTTTGTCGAAGAAACCAATTACAATATTCCAGGCGCCTTTCACCGTCATTTTCATATAAATGTTGATGCAACTGATACTTGAAGGATTTAAATCGATGTTTTTTCAAAATTTTCCTAGCAGAGTCCTTACTTTAGCTAATTCGGCGCCAATCTGCCTTGAGGAAATTGTGCTATCATATTGTACTAAAGCTAATACATTAATTTCAGTTTCCTCATTAATAACAAATGCTTCTTGGTCTTCGTGAACGTCAGGCTCAGTTCTTAATTTTTCTTCAAGCCACTGTAAATACCTTCTTGACGGTTGCTGCCTCCCTGGATATCGCTCTAAATACAATCGTTCAGCGGCATAAGAATTTTTTAAACATTCACCATAAATGAGAAGCATGTCAATTTGTTCGGTTCGTGAATAACGGGGCATTTTTTGAATATTCCACTAACTGATTTCGATTTCCAAACCATTTTAAAATGGCAGAATCAAAAACACTACTTCGAACGTCAAAATAATATGGATAGCAGCGTTCGTGAGAGCTCTCATTTCTTTTTTGTTTCATTCCAAAATACATCTTAATCAGCCTACTTGTTAATATTTTGGTTCGAATGATTATTGCAATGGAATGATTATTCTGAATAGCACAAACATCGTCCATAGGTAGATATTAGAATATCTATGGACGATGGCACAGACCAAGTACGTTTATGTTCCTATTTAACCTAGAACCTACAGGATATAATTTATCATTCCACATTATTTTTAATGTTATTTTTGCGTATGGCGATAATCTGTTTTGTTATTTGAAGAATAATAATTGGATTTTTTGGTATTTCATTTCAAAAAATTACTTTCTATTATATCATTAGAAAGGAATGGTTATGCTGAATAGTACAGGCAAGAAATAGTTGTATGTTCCTATTTAAGTTATGGACCTACACAGTATTGTTTTTTCCCAATTTTTCCAATATTTTTTTTGGCGGCTTTTTATAACGCCGACGAATGAAAATAAAATATCACAGTAGTAGCAACTGTTATCAAGTGACGTATGGTTTCCATAGCCAACTTTTCAATTTTTGGCTTTCATTTTGCTTCCACGGCCTACTCGGTGAATTTCAATAATAATTTTTTTCTGATCTAGTTTCTGGTTAGATACCAACTTGTGATATGTCATTAGAAAGGGAATTGAATGCTGAATAAAGCGAAAAGAAAAAAAAATAGGGTTTCCATTTAAAATAAGAAAGTTGATTAGGTAGGTTCTCATTTATAATTTTTCAAAAACCGAACTGTGCAGCATAGATACGTTTTTTGAAAAATCGAATGAAGTTCAGAAATCGTCAGTTGTTCTGAAATACAATTTGACAACATAGCAGTCGAATATTGTATGTTGTTCTGAGGTCCGGGGTAGTCGGCGTGCCGACCACAGTGTTGCCATGTCTTGCATTTAATCGCTGAATGACAAGTAATAATAAAAATCAAAATAACTTTGTCCCATACAAGCATAGAAATCTAAAACAGTCTCATAAAACCATTGCATTATTATGACCGTCGTTGAACATGCACCTGTGAAGTGGAGGTGATTTTATAGGATAATTCAAAAAAACAATACTAGTAACTGCAAATAAATGTATTCATAATTTATGTTTACATTGAAAACTGTATAAGGAATGAACTGAATGAATATTATTATCATTATACAAGAGTTTGTACTTAAATTTAAAAAAAAATCTGATTATTCCATGTGTTCATTTTGTGAATTTCCAAAAAATGTGTGTTTGAGAATATAAACCTTCATTTGAAAATCTTGAGGAAAATTCATAAGTTTTCGAAGATTTCTTTTCGATTTTTCATTTGATATACACCTCATCATCCTATCAATGTTTTGAAATTGACTATACTGGAAACTTACAGAATTGTAGCATAAAAAAGTGCACTTTTCAGCTCACATAAGTACCCAAAGCAATAGCGATCCTTCAAATTCTATGGAATTAGTAACTTAAACATGAACAAAAATTTTTTTTTTATTGTGTCAATCCAAATCTGGGGAAAGACCAGCAAAACTTGTGGCAACGTTGCATTTAGTGAGATCGGTCGGTCCCAATTCATGAAATGCAGCTTCAAGGTTCAGTTTAGTTTGTTTGCGTTAACGTTTTCGTTGTCTGTTGCTTTTGTTTACTAGATAGACTATTTATTTGCCGTGTTTGTGCGGGTGTTTGTGTATTTGCCTTAATCTACTTGTTCATCTCACTAGCTTACAAAAAAATTTACCGGATAATGGAGTAAAATGGTATGTACTTGTTACACATTTTCTAAAACTGTTAAACATTTACGTAAGACCAATGAGTGAATGCTCATATTTTTTATATTCTACATACATTGACGAACAGATATTTTGTAACTTTATTCCTGAAACTAGGCATTCAAATAATAAAATGTCAAATTTGAGACTGAGAGCTTCAAAATATCCAGTACGTATAAGCATCTGGACCTTCGTAACATTTGACTCTAAGTACAGTTCACAAAAATCGTGCATGGAGGGAATGGAAAAGATTTATCGTACTCAATTGGCATTCAACCAAAATACGTATAAAAATATTTACGTTTCCCACGAAAAGTTTGTTTTACATTTGGCAGTAGCTTTGAACAAAGACAATTTTTCAGAAATTGAATTCCCTCATCAACTATTATTATTTGCCAAAAAATTGTGGAACTGAAATCACAATTCACTTCAAACTGATTCTACGTTGTTTTGATAGTGACAAAACTTTTATAATTGTATTTCTATTATTTTCCATCTTTTCAACACCCAAATTCGACACAGACAACTCATTTCAAATACCCATCTATTAGGTAGGTATAAACATCTGGTATAACAGAACCATTTATTTGCAGTATAATTCACAATATTCGTAGGAAAAAAAGGGAAAAGTGGCACTTAGCACCCAATCCGAAAACACATTTACGTCTTCATGAAAGATGTGTTGTACAATTGGTATCAATTTGAATCTTTGAATTCACCATGACAACATCTGAAATGGTAGAAATCAAGTGAAGCATTTTTCAAACTATACTCAGGGCTTTTGAAGCATAATATTCAAATATTTGTAATTTATTCCTACTATCTCCGAAGTTGAGTTTCCTCATAAGCAGAAATAGACAGTAATCACCATTTAATATCTTTGTTTACTTTTAATATTCCAATCATCTTTCAAAATATCATTGTGTCATGAGATAAAAGTACTTACGGAGACAAAGACCACTAGATAACCATCGATAACAGGATGTTTGCAAAACTGTATGAACAGAATTTGATTTGATTTTCAAAGAGTAGACATACTGAAATTTTTAGACTTCCCTTGTTGACATTTAAGCTGAACTGATATGACAGGAATATAAAATTATTTGACAGTTTTAACAACCATTTCTATTTCGTCACTTTGTGTCATATGAAACAATTTCACCCAAACATGTCAACAAAATACACTGATTATTCCACTTATGGTAAAATATCGTATTTTGATTGTTTGAAATTTTGAGTCTTCTGAGAATCATCACCATCAAACAATTTGTAGTCGTTTGATAATATTTTTTTAACTGTTTTAAGCAAGGAATTTCACGTAATGACAAAAAAAGTGGCACATTTTGACCCTATCTCTTTGACCGTACCAGTAAAGGTCATTTCTCCGACAGTTAACAAAATTTTCATGTGAATAAATATTTAAAGGGACTACCTACCGGTTTTGAGAATCAGGTTTGTATTGACAAATCAACATTCCTATCATATCTTCCTACTTAACGATGTGTATTTATGGAAATACTGATATTCAGGTTGTGTATGAGTAAAAGGTAATTTTTGTTTTACGAACTCATTGACAAATAAACATCGATTTTTTTTCATTATGAGACTCATACATGTCAGCAATAATATACAATGCGTGCAAAAAACTAGAGCATATTTCTTTTGAAATGAATGAAATCGACAATGTTGAAGCACTCTTCTCTTTACACGTTGCCATAAAGTAGATAACTGAGGCAAACATCTGACAGAAAACAACTACTTTCCTGGCTGATACCACCTCGAACATTAAACTACATGTGACACATATTTGTGCAGCGGCTTTCAAGAAAATCCAATTGCAAGTACTTATTCTGTCAATAAACGGTAGATTATCCTTCATTTTCAAACTTTGATCGAATTTATGGCATATTTATGTCAATAAATACGAAACTGAATGGAGGTATTTTATCCACAATACAGTTCTGATCATGGGTTGATCTCTGATTCGACTGAGTCGCGAGAAAAGGTCATATCATGTTGCTCTAGCGGTTAAGCAGCTATCTTTGTCGTCCCTTTACATATGTTCAGTTGGGTTGAGATCAGGACTTCCCGGAGGTCAAAGCCAGATGGTTCCTATGGTCTTCTGTACAACCAATTCTCCCTTTCATCAGAAACTGATGAATAGTGAACCTCATTTTTCCAACCAGAATGCTGATGACCAAACGACCATATGTAAAACTGAATTTGAATTGAAATAAGTACATTCAAACACTGAGGTGTTGAAAAAATACTAGAAGTTTCTGTAGTCTGACAAAAATTCAATAGCGATGAACAAAATGATATGTTCTGTATATAACAATTTTTTTCTTACTAGTTATGTCATAAACATAATAATTGATTTGTGAAATTCTCAGCTGATTGAATGTTGAGTTGAAGATTACCAGTCTCCGATTTCAATGTATTATTTTTTTGACAATGAAGTTAATTTGAGCATATTCCTTTTAATAAACTACTCTGTAAGTCTGTATTCACTATCGCCCTTTTTTGGAAAGGAAGCTAATTATGATTTATAACTGCTTATAGGGGCATGTCACTATTGAAATAATCTGTGTCAAGGCTATAATAACACAGCACATTATCCATATGATTTCTACAAAATTCAGCCTGGAGTCCTCCAAGGTTCTTTCCGGAGACCGACATAAGTAATCATATTTATTGATGATAAACTTAGTATTACTTTTTCATCCTTCATATCAGTGTAAGTAAGTGCTCCATCATTTGAAATGAACTGTTTAATTTATCTACAAATTTTGTTTATTATAACTTCTGTATATCGTTAAGTAAGATATCTAGTCCAATTATTGTTATATCACTTCGGATTTCATTTAATTGTTAATTTCAAAAGGACGTTATTTGATTTTCCATAAATATATGTTTTGGCATAACATCATAACAATCAACTTTTTCTGGAAGTTCGAATATTTTTCAATCCATTAGAGTTTAGACTGAGGTAAATGTGGTTGACAAGATTCCCCTAGTGTCTGTTGAAAATTTTACACGCTTCTATCAAAACTCTGTATAGTTCCTCAACGATTTGTAGCTGTTCTTAGAAGTATGCATGGATAATACTGCCGTCCTAAGCAAAAAAGCCGTATCTCCAAAAACTCTAAAGCTGAGAATCTGTAGTTTCGACCATCTTAGGTACGAAAAGTCTTAAACTTGTATACTAAAGGCAAAATGATTGATTAACTTTGGCTATTTGAAACTAGTTCACGTAATTTTTTCTTTGGAAAAAGTTAAATTTATGGTGTTTCAAGACTACAGAAACCAATATCTCCATATTTACATTTTTTGTAGATACGGCTTTTTTGCTTAGGACGGCAGTATAGTTTTTGGAACAGAATTTTAGAATAATACCATTTTAAATGCGGCAGAAAAAACTATATACAAACCCCATTTGTATTCTCTCCAGAATTGATAGTCAATTAGTTAATCATATTTTGGAGGTATTTTTGAATACTATTATTTAATAGTGACTGATTGCATTTGAGGTCATATTCACAACAACTTCGAAGAATATCGATAAAAGTAAAAGGTGTACCCATTTTCTGAAATCACCGTTATCTAGCACACTTAATATCAACTCGCATAACCTGTGAATTAATTAATTCAGCTACAATCTTTTATGAGGAAGCTGATGATGAATATATGTTTACGAAGATACATGTTATCATATATCACAACAAACAAATAATTCAGTGATTATATTTAGTTTTTTTTCCAAACATGTCATATATCGCATATTTCCT
Organism: Chrysolina americana; assembly: GCA_958502065.1. Classification (NCBI taxonomy): domain Eukaryota; kingdom Metazoa; phylum Arthropoda; class Insecta; order Coleoptera; family Chrysomelidae; genus Chrysolina; species Chrysolina americana. The sequence goes on from OY293417.1 coordinate 3,074,465, forward strand.
CTTTGTTTCGGAAGTGTTTATTCCAGGAATTTATTTCTCTAAAGAAATTTGAGAAATACGTGAGTCAACTGAATGAGCTGAAAAATTTACCTGGCTAGTTTTTGTTTAACGGAAAACTGGAAAAGAAATAGTTATTTATGTATTGTATTGGAATATTCGAGAGGAAAATGTATTAACCAACATGTGGGGATAAATAAAATAGGAGAAATTCCCATCTTGGTTGCAAAATGGCTTGGAAAAGACATGTATAAGAGCTATACTGTTTCAGGAGAAGCTCTCTAATTCTTCTGGCCAATGCGGGGGCAACATTACATCCATAAAACGACACGGTGGCTGGAAATCTGCCTCCGTAGCAGAATCATTTATAGAAGATAGTTTGAATGAGATTTTTATCAAAATATTGAATTGTCCATCTTCTTCCAAACAAATTAAAATATCTGATGAAATTGTGGAATCAACTCTTCAAGAAATATCTAACGTTTCTGATCAGCAGCAACATGGAACATCTTCGGGAATTTATATTGGAAGCAATTGTTCAAATTTTACTCAATTATTATTTCAATAAATGAAATTGTTTTATAACGAATAGTCAATTAATAATCGACTGTGTGTTGAAAATAAATCTTTCAAAAAGTAATATTTCATGATTATTTTGGCAGCGAAAAAAAGTATTTTTTTCACGGTGAAAAAAAGTAACATTCTCGCATCAATACGGATGCAGAAATGTTTCAATAGGATGATGAACTCGACGTACAGAACAAAAAAGTTTCTGGCACAAAGAATGTCTGTATTTATCAGACCAATATTGCATGACTTCGTTGCAGAATAATTATTGAGTTTTAGAAAAACTCCAAATGCTTCTCCTGAAAAAGTATGAAACATGAGATAAGGTAAGCTCGGGTAAGTGTGAATTTGGGGCAAGTGTGAGTTTGCTCGCTATCTTCGCTAAACCGGGCGACAGTCCAATGCCATATATTGACGAATAGCCTACACGTATAATGAATCCATAACCATCATATAAAATACAAAAGAGATCTTGTGAAATCCAATTATATTCCCCAATTTTCTAACCTACAATTCATCAACCCGAACGAGTATAACGAATTTATTTCAAGCTTTGAGTGTATTGTTAAAATCTAAGGTGACAATCCATTTTATACACTTTTCTTCTGCCTAAACAATGAATCTGACTATAGATTGCCGTTTTTTCATGAAGTTGTTTTTTTTTACATTCTTCCATTGCATGTCACACTCACCCCGAAATTAAATGTTATTGGGGATAGTGTGACCTATCTGTCGGAGTAAGTGGGAACCTGGTTCAGTTGGCCAATCTAAACAGTAATATTTTTTTAGCTATAGTACGAAATTATATACGGAAATCTCAGAGAGCCAAACAATATACCTGGTCAGATGTGGATGACATTGATACACTTTCAGAGGATGAAATAACAACTGTGCTTCCATCACCACTCGTCAGAAGATGGGTACCAATGAAATTCTCATTCGATTTTTCAGATTTCTACCTGTAAATTTTTCTTTTCAACAATTGTTCAAGTTCACGATTTTTTTTTGTTTTTCTCCAATGGGGCATTTCACATTCAATATTAAAAAGTTCCTAAATATGTTTTGAATAAAGATATCTCGAAACAAATTAATTTTGGTGAAAGTTCCTTTACTGTTTACTCACACCTGCCCCAAAGAGAGATTTACGTGCATTAATATCTTTAAATTTGGCCAGAATCACACTTGCCCCAAATTTCCGGGGAAGTGTGACCTATGGAGATGTATATCTGAATATATAAATAAAATTCATAGAATACGTTTTTCAACAGTTTTCTGTGGCGTATTACAAAGACTGACCTTCGAAGTAAATACCTGCAAAAGTTTATTGTTATATTAGTTCAGGTTCATCAGATGGACTAAATTCAATGCGAACTAATGAAAATCACGGTTACACTTACCCGAGCTTACTAGACGCGAATACGTGTTTTGAGGAACGACATCCTGTACTCCACAGAAGAGCTTTGTGTGATACCCCCGTCTGCAAAGTTCATTTGTTCATCATCTATTTTTAAATTCACTTATCGTCCCACAACTATCCTCTGATAAATTTCTGACTTCCATTCGAAATTTGATTAGATAACAAATGCAGCAATCAGCGCCGTTATGCTCTATTATTTTTTAATTATGGAGCAAGTTTTACTGCATATGAACAAGCTCAAATGGACTTTGAACAGCTGTCAGTTCGTAATTGTTTCTAATTCTTACGCCCGGATGTGGAAATTAAGGAAAGATTTAGCTCATGCAAGGTTTGGTGGAAGAATATGCGTTATACTTCGAATGATAAATTAAGAGAGGTTTTGATAGAAATAAGGTACTCGTACTTCAATTGTACGTAAAAATATTTAGCATAGTGTTAAAAAGGAATGAAACGTAAAAAATTCCCTCGATCGAACAAATTTTTTGGAACATCCATATTTTCTAATTATTCAAAAAATTGCAAACTTCTCGTCGAGCTGATTCCAAATCATACAAAAAATATTATGACAAATTGGCAAAATGTCGAAGATTTTTAGTCGAAAAAATGTACTCATTCACGAATGTGAGATGAGACAGAATTATAAAAAAATTGTCAAGAAATAACCCCTTTTAACTCCAGATGAACTTTTCAACTCGCTAACGGTTGAAGATAGAGCAATTCTGCGAACGCCAATCAATTTAGAATAATTAAAGAGACAGTATACTTTTAGAAAAAGTCAGATTAACTTGAAATATGCACTATATACGCAAAATGTCATGCTGATTCAGAAAATATATGATTTGTATTTGCTCAGCTACAAGGTTTGGCAAAAAAATGAAAGGACAAGAATTCTCTCTCGCGATCTAGTTTTCGAAAGTTTTTTAATTCCTTTTTTTCCAAAAATCTCAAATGTTCCTCAAATATATTGCGGCTAGCTGATTCCAAATGTACAATGCAACAAAAATAAATTACTATTACAAATTGACACAATCTCAAAAAAAAAATTACTAAAAAATGCACCTTTTCTCAAAATCAACATTTTGAAAATGAAGTAGCGTTCTAATTTGAAAATACAAGATATTTTTTGTGTAATTAACTTGTTAAAATGGCTTCATAACTAAAAGTTTATTTAGAAGCTCTCCGAAGTAATACAAAAAATTTCCATAAACTATTCAATGGTGTATTTTTTTGATGACATTCTATGAATCGATGCCGAGATACAGGGTGAATTCAGTACTAAGAAGATCCAACTAACAGTTACGCTGTATTACTTACTATCTTACTATCATGACTATGTTTTGATGTGAAATTATAATTAAATATACTTCGAACAGTTGAACACTTTGACCTTCATTCTATATTTTCATCAGTTCATAAACGCAGCCAAAACGAATTATCACGATACGTCATCTACCACGCATTTTTTGTCTCCACTCACATTGTTCAACACCCTGTAACTACAATAATAGTTAGAAGATATGTTTACTGGAACTTCTAGCCATAAAATGAAGTGGGACCCCTTCATTTTGGGATCACGTTTATTCAAATACAGTAAAAATCTTATGAGTTGAATAAAAAAAAATCTCAATCTGATAAAAGCTTTTATTCGTATATTTTTTCCATGCTTTTCATGTGGTGTCATCTTTCTCTTTGTTTTCGTAACATAGTTCCAATCATATACTCTCCAATCAATTTCTGTTCAATCAATATCATTAGCAAAATTTCTCTTCCGCGTACTTATACACCCAAATTGGCAAATTATGAATTTAACTTTCCTGCAACACACTTCAACTTTCCCACCTGGTTAAACTAATAAATCCCACTGCGTTTTTTTGCAAGTTCTGCGAAAGAAATAAAAAATTAATATTCATAATTTTTAAATACGTAAATAAATTGTCCTCTATCAGACTGGTCTGTTTATATTATCCAACGTGCGGTGGCGTTTTGAGCCAAGTGAGGATGTTGTTGATGAGATAAACGGCTTTGATGAATCATCACAACATTAATGTGCGCTCGGTTTGTTCTTATTATCACCATTTCGTATCAAAGTGTGGTCGTCGTCTTTCTAGGAATAATATTCATCTGTCAGAAAGGAACAATGGACGATGAATCGTTGTTTCTAGCTTGTCCATTGAACTCGCAATCGAGGGTGGAGAAAAATACGAGGATTGATTGGAAAATAGTCTCATTCCGCAACATAATTTATTATTATTATTGAGATGAGATGCTCAATACCTGAAATAATCTGAGAGTCAGCTATAAATGTCCATAAGATGAAAAAGGTTGAGAGGAGGAAAGCTGCTTTATTTATTTACACTCGAAGAAGTACTTTGAAAAGTAAATATTTCTCATTAGAAGTTTAGCCAAGTTTCAAACCTTTTAATGTGCGTCTGTATAAGAGTGCACTGTGAGACACCTAAGTTTCAAATCGTAGGCTTACATGAAAGATGGCAGTTTGTTCAAAAAAATTGCATAACTAAATTCACAGACGCCATCAGGTATGGGCTCTGTATTACCAGTAATAGATGACTTATATCACATCTGTCATTTATAATCCATTATCTGTCATCTATCACCAATTATCTATATATCTCGTCACATATTATTCCTCATCAGACATCCGTCACCTGTCATCTCACCCAATTACAAAATAAATATAGAAAAATTATTCGTGATTCCGACCTCACAACCCCATGCACACAGGGCTTTTAAGGACAGGTTGTACAAGATGAGTTCACAATAGCTATTTATGTACCAAGTCCGTTATATAGATCCTAACGCCCGGAGGGTAACATTGCCTTCGGTTCGAGGGATAAACGTTGCCGATGGGGGTTAGGATCTGTAACGCCCGTGGTGCATACAAGATTTAATTTTTCACGAAAAAATTATCTTGAACGACGTTCATAAATTCCTTCTCATAGTATTCACTGCGTTCTGGTCGACAACTGAGCACAAGTGAGCTTCTATGCAATTGCCATGGAAACGTTGAAGAGGTTGCTAAGGGTTGTTTATTTGATAAAATTATGCTGTATTTTTGTAAGAATTGACAAGCTTGTTCGGGGAGAAAACTAAAAACGGTTGTGTTAAAAATAATTATGGAGATCCCACAGAATGTGACGCTCAAAGCTGAAAATGCGTTAGCAAATTTACTGCCTGTGATATCCAAATATTTTTACGAGAAGGAGTATGATCATTTTTTGAAATGGAAAGATGAAAAGAGATTGAATACCGTAAATGAAACTGTCTTAATGGCATACTTCCAGGAACTGGTGAGTTTATCTCATGAAAAATATTAATATTTCTTATTTATTTTGATTATTTCAGTCTGAAAAATATAGTGCAAATAGTCTATGGACCAAATACTCACAGTGAAATCAACATTGATTGTGAAAGAAAACATTAACATATCAGCATTCAGTCAAATGATGGCCTTTCTGAAATTTAATTCAAAAGGATACATTCCTAAATAATCAAAGGTGTCGGAAGGTGGACAAGTCTTACTTTTCACAAGAAAAGCTCCAATACTTTTCTGCTGCATAAAGTTGTTCTGGTAATGGGCGTATTTGGAGGCTTAAGACGTGATGAAATGGTCAAGACTTGTACCTCAAAAAGTTACACCATTGTTGAAGAAAGCGAAGTAGAATCCTTGAACTTTGTTAAAAAGTGCATTGCACTACGACCAAAAGGATGTAAACAACGTAGGTTTTTTTTAACCTACAGAAATAATGAATGCATTGAGTTACCTTCAGGTAAAAATACTTCAGGAAGTGTTACTTCTATCATAGCGAAATACCTTAATTTGGAAAACCCGAAAGGTTACACCGGACATTGTCTACGCTGAACGTCGTCAACGCTTCTTGTTCAAGGTGGTGCTTCCTTTGAAACACTAAAATTACATGGAAGAACAAAATTGCTGCAATGATAGCCCATTCCGTTTCCGAAAAAGAAAATGTTAACGTTCCGAACGAAACCAAATGCACATTGAGGAGTTTATCATCGGTCAACTCACAGAACTTCAAACTTGGTACTAATTTTTCAGGAACATTTGAAAATAGTAATTTCTATTTGAGAGAAAATAATTAGTCCCTTTTTTATGTACAGTTTTTCTGAGTAATTAATTTATTAAACTACAGAAAAAACATTTAGCGGGCGTTATGATTCATAATGCCCTCCATAACGCCTCGGGTGTTATGGGTCTGTTAATAGCAACCGTTACCAAGGTATTATAAAGCAGTATTGGACAAGTGAAAAATAAACAGTATAAGTGATCCGAATTTAGTTAAAGAACTAGAAATGTCATAGGCTAATTCCTAGCATCTGATCTCAGTTCACTTGAACTGTTGGTAAACTTGTCCTGTACAACTCGCCCTAAAACATCTGTATTAACTATAATGTGAGGGTTGATAGATATGGAAATATGGTATATTAAATTTAATATAATGTATGATTCAAAGTAAAAACTATTGACTAATAGATGTTGAAGGGAAAATCGAAATGGTAGGGATTGAAAAATTTAAAATCCAAAGGTTAAAATTATGCTGACTCATCAGCCATGGTTATACTTACCTCATTTTGGCCATTGCAAAAACATCTTCAATATACAATTTTTTTCTGTATTCTAGTCAGGCCCTCTCTACGGATTCCAGTGCATCCTCTGGATATACTGGGTCATTCAATTTAATAATCACTCTCCACGTCCGTGGACTGGGATAGTGATGACTCCGAAAATCATGTGCTCTGAGCAGACTGAGTGAACCAAGAATAACGGCCTTCTAACATTTCTGCCGTATGACGGCAAGCCGGTATAACTTTCAGATTTGAGAGCAGTATTTCCAACATTCCAACAAGTACCCCTATAAACAGAACCGCACAATTTCAACAGAATGTTTGTGATGCAGTATGCGGATTTTCATGAGTAAGTCTCTGTATTTAGTCCACTCATCCAGCTCTTTTCGAACCATGAGCATTTCGCCAAGAACTAAAGCCCCAATACGAGACTCACATCAGACTTCTGAAAAATATATCACAGCAAAAAAAACGATAAAATTTACAAACAAAATACCTAATCGTTTATTAATCGTGCATTTATTATGTTTCAACAGGATCTGACGCGTACGATAGTTTTTATCAACAAGTACTCATACTTTCTGGTTTTGTCTACCGATATATCAAGATAATTGCAAGTCTGCACAAAATTAAATGGCCTGTTGAGCAACTAAGAAGTAGCGTCTGCCGTACGCTAAGTATGAACAATGACATAATTGAACAAAGTACCACTTTTTTTAATAACAGTAGATTAATATGACATTCTGTTTCTACACATGGGATGTAACGTAATCTAGAACTACCAGCATGGGGCCTAGGAGAAAGTAGTTCGGATGTCCATGTACGGGTTAATGCTTGGCTAAGATTAATGACGGTTTTTAAGATAGTCGCCAAGTATTTCTAATCATCGTTTTCTATGTAAAGTACGGGTTGATGAGTTTTCATGCCGGAAACGCGAAATTCATGTTGCCGGTGTATGGAACATGTTCGTTTAATAACAGTTGGGTAAATTCACGTCCACGATCGCAATAATTTAACGATAATGAAATGCCCATACGAATACATGATTTAGCTGAATAATATGAAATCACCTGAGCATAAAGCTCGTACTGTGACTTTTACATTTTTACATGAACCATGAAAGTTTTTTTAAAAAGTAGGCGTTACTGACAGTTGAACTGATATTTCTTTTCTACAACTATCTGCCAGAGATTAAAAATCTTCTTCAAGCAAAGTTTCTAATTTTATAGGATGAATATTATAGAATATGGCCATATGTGATGTAACATTCTATGAAGTAATACTATATAAGGGTGTTTCCTAAGTAGTACGCGTATGGTAATTTTAAGAAGAAAATCTGCGAAAAAGTCATTGGCGTACTTTTGTGGAGCCCACTGAGACGCCACTGGCCCTAATAATTTCAATCTAGTTAGTGCTGAATATGTTCCCTATTAGTTCAAATAAATAAATCAAATTTCTACCAAATCGGTTATAGGATATTCGTGATATTTTTTACTTTCCGTATTTTTTTTATTTCAACGCCTTTTACCTCAGAAACGAAGCAACTCCGATAATATTTCATAGGAACTTTTCTTCTTTTATATAATGACCTAAGAAATCACCCCCTGCAGTTAGGAACCATAGTTAGGAAACACCCTATACATGACTATTTTATTCAAATAGAAAATAATAGGGTTGAAAGAAAATATGTACATAGGGTCGCTGATATAATAATTTGTGAAAACAGTCAATTATCTGAAGTAAAATAGCTAGCAAAAAATGTTAGGATACAAAGTTTTTTTTTACTTTTTTTGAATCTATAACAATTAAGGAAAACTGAGTATACTGAATCAGGCAAAAAGTAATGACGAAATAAATACGTTTTTTCTTCAACTGAACACCATGTGTATCATTCCATATTTCAATTATGCTCAAAATTCTGAATGAAAAAATTAATATAGCACGTCATATCCTAAGTCTAACCGTTTCTGAAATATCGAATTTCGAAAATATGTTTCTACTGCTTATAAAAAGAGAGACCGAAAAGATGGATACTTATTATGGAAATTCCAAAAGATGGAGTATATGGATAATAATATGATTGAATTTTTATTATTATCATTTTACAGAAAATTAAAGAATCCACTTGTTCAGGGTTGATTAAAATGCATAATACGAAAATATGTATCCTGGATATTTGCAATTATGTCCGAAAAATTAAAAACAATTTTTAATATAACAACAAATATTTTTTTGGAAATATGTTTGATAAACTATTCAAAGTGTTTACCATTCACCTTCTGAAAGAAATGAATTCGTTGAATTCGATGAATTTTGAAGCGAATCTAAAATCATGTCGAGATGAATGGTGAAAATTAAATGCCTTTAATTTTTTTTTTTAAGGAAAATCATCAGTTTTTTTATCTCCTACTGTTTAAAAATTGTTATAAACAAATGCGATGTTTAGAAGATAACTAGAATTTTTTATGGAACCGCAATATTTGATTCAAATAAAGGTTTTAATGCTCAAAAACGTATTCGTTATTTATTTTTTAGCACTTATAACCAATATCAAGGTACAATTTTTTTTATCATCATTGTTATTCTTTTCGATATAAAAGTAAATTTTGTTTTATTTAATGCTGCATCATCTATTTACTAAACAATTTGTATAAACAATGAAAAATTAAATAAAATTATTTTTTATCGGAAAGAAAAACAAACGATGATTGAAAAACTAGTTCCTAAATATTATTTAAAAGTGGTAGAAAATGATTGTTAATTAACATATGCGTTTAAAAGCAATAAAAATTTGTTTAGGCAACCATTTTTCTATTAAAAATCTTTATCATCGAAGATTAGGACTCCTGAACAAAAATTTTTAATTATATTATAAACAACGCATTTTTCTATAACGATGTATTGAACAGTGAAAGATAAAAATAAAAAAAAAATCCATACAGCTTCTGGTATCATTTTAATATTGAGAAAGAATATTTTTTTGATGAATAAGTTTGGTATTTCAACTACGTGAATTGTTGATAAAAAACTGAAAATTAAATTTTTCCAATGTAGATTTATTCTGAAGCCTTCTAAGAATGGCTTAAAGAAAGGAAAAAACTCAGATTTGTAGTTCAACAATTATCACACTTGCAATGTTCATGTTCAAGCAGCAAAAATCATCAACAATTACATAACTATTTGAAGAATTGCGATAAAAAAAAATTCCGGCGGATTATTGTTCATTTATGTATTCAGTTAGTTCCTGGATTTTTTATTACTCAAATTTCATATTTGATATATTTAAATAATTTTCATCGATGGAATGCGGAAGGAAGCCAGGTGGAAGCCACATCATCCGTTTTCGGCCGTATTTTCATCCCTCTGAGAAAATTATAAGTATTATTCCGTTATGTAACACTTTCTTTATAAAATTTCCTTCTCTTTTCGAATCTTCCTTTGATTGATTTGATTTGAAATCTCTCAATTAATTTCTGAGATATTCGCAAAAAACAAAGTCCTCATTTTTTTAGTTAATTGTTTATAAGGGTTTCTTTAGTGAACGTAGTACGTCATCCTCAAAGCTTATTCTAAAATAAGCAATGTTATGTCTGAAATGTTTTTAGTTTTAAATTTCATGATTTTGGATATTTTTTTAAGACGAAACTATCATTTCCATTATTATTCTGATCACGCCTCATAAACAATCTTGTTGGTAAAAGTCAAGCTTCATTCTTCAATTCTGTTTTGCATCTTGTTTTATTTGTAAAATTGATATCCAAAATCCCAAAACTTAAAACTTATTACATAAAACTTCCATTGTGTCTACGGCTTTAGAAGTACAATTAAAAGTTGGTAGATATATATAATACATACTGTCCTCTGCTAAATCAAAAGTTTTTAACTCCTACAATGTTTGCAAGCGAAAATTTCTTTATATCTAAAACCATCTACATGCTATTCCAAATTCACTGACACCTAGTTTATATTTTTCTGAGCTAGAAACTTTCAAAGGTAACTTGATGAACTATGAACTTAATGGACTGAAATATTTTTGTATGATGTGTTCGATATAATCATCACCTGTACGGTACTTTTTAAGAAAAATTACGTTTCAAATGACGTTCCAAACGGCCCACTTATCGACTTGCAACCTAAAAGTAGAACGTTGAACTGAAAGTCGATACTCCTTATTGAATTAGCATAAATTACGCGTTAATACTAAGCACATTGGGCTTGCTCATGATTCCTTATAGGTTTTCAGAGAATAAAACAAATTATAATCGCTTCAGCGTTCAAGGATCAATCGTAGTCATCCATATAATGTTTCATTGTTTCTTAGCGTGTTTATTGAACAAAGGAAATTAATTCATCTAAAGTAATCAATCAATCAATCGATGTAGCATTAATTGGATTTGAATCCCGCATACTTTCATTGTCAATAATAAATTTTGCTGATAATATGCTAGGTGAGTTGAGTCTTCATGGCTACCTTCAAACCCACTGATGAAGATAAGGACAAAGATTTTGATGATTCGTATATATTTATCTCCATTGTAGCTCTGATGGGTTTATCAATATAAACGCTGATAAGATTATCGATTCAAACTCATCAAAAATTATGTTTCGGTTCAAAATTTCAATGTTTCTTTATTTGCACTGAGAAATTGTTTCATTTCAGTATCGTCCGATATTTCTTAAGATCGACAATCAGACAAATCTTGCTAATCTAGCTGCCTAGTGGCATTTTTAATGGACTTGATGTTGAAAACAAAAATAAATTAATATAATAACGTTAAATTGACATATTTTACCTTCCCGCACTAGGGTGGAAAAGTAACACTTTCAAAACTTGAATGTGAAAAATAAGACAATTTTATTAATACCATTAATTTATACCATTTGAATATGTTGAAGTGCTATGAAATATGAAGTTACTGTTCAAAAACACCGCCTTCTTGTTGAACACGTAAAATGGACAGATAATTCTGCATCTACATGGACCACACCAAACATTGATATTGAATCGTCTTTGCGAATTGTAGGGATGGACAAAAAATCAATTATCTCTTCTCCAATAATGAAAATTGTTTCTATTATACATCCTAGGATTTGAAAAATTTGCCTCATTTTTATAGAAGTTTGGATTTCGTCTGCATTTATTCACAAACCATCACATAGATCATCAGACATGAACATAGATGTTCCCAAGTAACAAACAGATATAATTCCATGTTCGTATGGGGCAGTAGTTGGTTTTCTATGGGAAACTTGCGACGAGAAGAACTCTTGTGTTGTTTAGAGCGGAAAACTGGATTATCTCATCCATTTTATTTTTCATCATTAGTCGATTCGTTGAATAGTCTTCCGCAAAGTTGTATCAATAATTTTTACTCATGAAAATAATAACAGGACTAGATGAAAGATGGTATTATATAGGTAATACGACAACATTTGAAAAAACAGTTCAAGGTGACTTCCATGCAAGCATACACTTTTTATTTCTCGTTGACAGCGATGGCTGGAAATGGAAACGTCATGTTTATTCTGAGATATACATTGAAGTGCTTACCACGCTTGAACTATAACTTATGAAAACAAACGCAAATGTTACAGTAAACATAATTTTTGTCGAGTGTGATTTTCTTCTGTGACTCATAAGACATCGATCAATGATACTCATAGTAGGTTTGACTCCAATATGTGAACGATGAATGGAAGAAGAAAGCTGTATTTGATCTCTCTGCTAACCCTAGAGACTGTATCAGCTCTTTTGTTATGGACTACAATCTTCGGAAAACTACTTGCCTTCGTAGCCTCCTCATGAAATTGAAGTGTTGAATTTTTTTTTTTCGAGTAACGAAAAAATCATTTGATAGCGCAGAGTAGACTGCAACTCTTCTACTAGGAGCATAATACAAGTTTTTTCTTAATTTATTTCTCGCGCCCAATATCATCAAAATGTTTATGTCTGAAAAACCATGTGGCTTCTGCATTTTTTAGGAATTTTGTGAAATATCAGCGAACTTATCGATCACCTCTATCTGTTCGAGAAGATAATGAAATAACCATAATTACTTGTTCGTATTTATAAAAATAAAAAATTCAATGCCAAACTGGTTTTCAAAGGCCTTAAAACGAAAAATTCTTATCAGAAATGTATATTTGTAGGGGTTGAAAGTGGTTTTTTACAATTTCTAACATAAGAAGGCCTCCTACCGGAAAATGTTATCCGTAATATTGAAAGATCGGTATACAGGGTGATTCAAAAGTACTTTGACATACTTCAGTAGGTGATTCCTCACAATATTCTAATATGAATTTGCCAAATAAACATATGTCCGGAAACGCTTCGTTTCCAAGATACAGGGTGTTAAAATTTAGTTTTTATTTACGTTTTTTCAAAATAACTTTCGGAATATTGACTGTATGACTTTCATTTGAATACTTTTTTACATAACCTCAAAAATATTGAGAAAAAGGCCGAAAACTATTTTTTATTTATTTTCATCACCCACAAAAATTATTTGATTTTAATGAAATTTGTTGAAAATGTTCATTTTTCTATCTCAAAGAAGTTGTAATTTTTTTTTTAAACAAGACATTGATTTTTCTGATTTTTTGCTAATTTATTTTGAAAATAGGTCTAATTTTTAATCAACAACTGAACAAAATTCAGATTTTTCATGTTTTAGAATAGAATTTTTTTCATTGAAATCTTTATTTTTAATTGGCGTAAAATTCATACTGTTTACGTTGAAAAACGTTGTGAAAAATGGGAAAAACTTAGAAAATAAAGTGTTGAAAGTGATGCTAATAGTTTACTGTAATGTTATCTATAATAAGGGAACTTCAATTAACAATTATAACACGATACATTTACAAAAACTACACAGAAAATATAAAACTTGACTCAAACATAATCTTGGTCTTCCTATTTCCAAAACTGAAAATCAAGTCCTCCATACTTCATAATGGGAAGTTGTTCAACTACTTACCTCTTCCCATCAGCAAGAATAACAAACTGAAAAAATGTTATAAAGAGATAAAAAACTTCTTCAGTAAGTTTTTTACAGTTCAGAGGAATTACTCATTGAAGAATTTTTCATTATAATTGATATGAAAATTCGTAAACGAATATATTGTTGATTTTCAAATATATTTTGGGAGCTTAAATGTATGTATGTATACATAGGTGCATGTGTATATGTATATGGTCATTATGCTCTGGCTTATCTATAAACGTGTATATTGTATACGAGATTTTTTGTTTTTAATTTTTGTTCAAATGCTAACAGAATTGTGCTGTTGCCTTTATTTTGTTCGTATTTTATATTGTAATTCATTTAATGGTTGAAGTTATTTACATTTCTATTTATAATGTGTCATCTCAAACATGTAAATTTTTAATAGTTTCAAGAAAATGAACTGTGTCAACAAAATTCAACATTTTATGAAAACGCAGTATTTCTGATTCTGAAGGTTCGGACTGCTGGAAAGCAAAATGTTTTTGATATAATTTTAACAAATTTCAACAAAATCAAATTATTCTTGTAAAATATAAAAATAAAAAACGGAAATATTGGGTTTTTTTTGATTTTATCAATACTTCTAAGGTAGGGTAAAAAAAAATATTAGAATAAAAGTTGTAGATCTTTCAGCTTAATTCAAATTATCCCCCAAACATTTTTCGATACGAACAAACACACCTTTTTGCACTTCACTCCATTTCCGATTATCTGTTCCAATTTTCCCCTGCCTTTTCATTAAAATACTACATTTTTCGACTACCCACAACCTGTTCGATTTTTTTTTTGTTCGAAAAATTATTGATACTTGTCCTTAAATGTAGTAGTTGTTTCAATTTTTAGTTTCTGTTTGAAAGCAAAAACATCTGCATTGAACATTTGTAAGTATTTATGAGTTGAATATTATCGAATGAATGCAATTTCATGGAAATTGCAGTCCTGAATTTGTAAAAAAAGATACAAATTCGTAGTTTTTCCAAACTTGCCAATTTTTTGATCTTTTAACCAAAATCTCTTTTATTAGGTAGGTGTCTAAATTTTTTTGTCTTGAAAATGTAACACAATATCACGTACAAAGACTAGTACTATTAAATTGACGTTAATAATTTGGATATACTAACACTAGTTCGAAAGTTCTGACGCAAAGTTTGCCTTCTTACTAGCGTTGGAAATTCATAAATGTTAATTTGTGTTATTATTAGAGTCGGGCTGTGACCTTCACTGGAAAACAATTGGGAACAATATCCTAATGAATATGGCTACAACATAACAATCGTTATTTTGACACGAAGCGAAAAAAAAAACAGACATTTCATTTAATTCCAATGAAGTTTCTAATCCTAGTTATAATTTCATTATTCGTGTAATCAATGTTTATGTGAAATTCCTCCAATCCTTCATTCTTTATAAGGGATGATAAAATAATGATAATAATACTCTCTCATAAACAACCCAGGGCAATTCTCTTCATCTCACCTTGATTAATAATGAACTAACTGATTGGTGGTCGAGTTCCAAACAAAAATTAGAAGGTATTTTATGTGTTGGCATCAAGACACATTACTGGCAACAAAATATTTTCTATTTCCCATGGAAATATTTAGAAAATGGAATAGAATCCGAAGCTAATGTCCTTATCAGTTGGGAATGTTCACTATTCACAAATGTTGTATCACCACTCTCTAATCTGTATCGTAAAATATTCATGGAATCTTAATATCCATACGAAACAGTTGCTCAAGTTTTTTTGGAAGAACTGATGAAGATAAGGAAGTGATTAAAAAAAAACAAACAATCTTAACCTAACATCCGAAATTTTATTCATAAATAAGGCAAATCCTCAATGCAATTTCTTCATGAAATACCATAATATTTGTTTCTTCCTTTAGTCATTTATAAAATTGATTTGGGTGAATTTTGAAAGGAACATCGACAGGTATGTTGAAAAATATGCCACGAGTAATATAGAACGTATGTGGAACAACCTACTCATTTTGGTCGTATAGTTCACGATTATCTTGAAAACACTCTTGCTAGAGGAAACTTGCAGGACTATAACTGGCCACCAGTATCTTCAGACTTGAATCATCTAGACTTTTCCTCTTCAGGAGTTTTTGGAGGCTCACTGCAAGTACCTTTTCTCCAGGTATTGAGCAATTGCTTTGATTATTTTGCGAGATATTCACCCAAACCTACCAAAGGTACCATTTTCTATTCAACCAGATTTTAATTCTGGATTTTTCTTGCTATTCGATATTGTGAAAATTGAAATATTATGCAGTTCTATCATACTGATCGAATTCTGTCAGAAATTTTCCTTACCTCATTGAAATGAATGCATTTCCAAACATATTCTGGAGTTGAAGTATTTAAAAAACAGAGGCAAATCACCTATCTTTCTTAGATACACAATGGCTACTGTTTTTTCTGAAAGTAACAACAGGAAATGAGTCAGTAATGCCATGACGAAACACGTTTCCTATTCTGGTGATTTTTCACTTCGTTTCACTCAAAGATCGTTGGAATTTGGATTTAAAATCCAAAGTTGATTAACACGTATGTCAATGATTCATACATAATGTGCAAATGTCGCTGGTAATTCTAAACACATGGAGAAGGCATGGCATTCGACTACGAAAATACAAGGTTGAACATGTAATCAAAGGATAGACGTTCAAAACTAACTTCTCATGATTGAAGTAAACACAAGCATTAGTGTAAATTTCGCATTTTCCCAAGTATCGTGTGATTTTTCCGTCAAGATGATTTTAAATATTTGATTACAACGTATCTGTCATCCAGGACTTCCATTGGTGTACAGAATCAGTACTAAAAAAACGGGAATCTTAATATTTTTCTTATATGTATCTGAAGAATGAAACAGTAGTAGATAAAAAATTACCAATACTTCAACTGAAGATTGGTCTTCTTCAACATGAACATATATCACGTAACTGCCTTGCTTTTGGCAAATTATTGGATAATATCTTCTTAATCAAAATGGGAGTTGAGTGGAGTTGATGAAGTTTAGATATTTGGCAGTTCTTTGTTCATTCTATAGGCTTGTGTATCACTATGTATCATCAATAAATGAAAAAAAAACTACCTTTTAGGTAATTTCTTCGATCTCATCAACATAACAGAAATACTACAGGCTCCAAAACTGAACCCTGTGAAACATCCATGGTAGTATTAGAACATTCTAATGGGACTTCTTTTACTCTATTTTCATCAATGAAACTAAGGGACACTTTGTTTTCTTTCGTTCATGGAAATGCTTATTCAATTTACTATGGATTACTATTTGGGAAAATCATGATTTCCCCATTAAATAATCTACTGGAGGCATCGAGTTACAGAAGCAGTTGTTGATACAATTGATAGATTACACTATACTGAGACTTGTTGGTGCCAGATCCATGTTGATTTTACGAAAACATATTGAGTAACTCATATTTATACCATGTAATATCTCTTTGATGCATACAAGTCTATATTTTTTGCATAAGTATTTGCATATGTATTATTCATTATTATATTATGGATAATAGTGATGATAATAATTTATCTCATAACATAGCCTGCGGTGTATGAATATCATTATTATTTGCAGTTGTGATATGATATAGCGTATATTCTTTAGATAAACACTCTATTTCTAACAATGTTGTTTTTGTTGTTTCAGATGAACTCACTGCCTTATCTTCAATGCCCAAGAACATCAGCCATCGCCTTACACCTATTTTAACAAACGTGGACGAAATATTTTGAGACAATATGTGGATTCTACTTTCAACTATTTTGTTTATTTCAATTGCTTTCAGTTCAGGTTTACTGGAAGGGCCCAATGTATGCACCAGACAGGAAACGTAAGTATTAGCATTTTGGAAATATATTCGTATATTCAAAGAGATTTTCCATGATACGAGAGCTTGTGGCGATAATTACCTAGCTATTTCCTATAAATTTAATTTTCAAATTACTTGTGTCGAGATTTACTCTAGCGACAATATGAAATAATATTTGATTTGCTTAAATTAAATCTTCTTCTGTCAAGAGCATTTCAATGGAAGCTTTCCATTCAAGTTTTCAGCTTTTATTTTATTTGATACTATTCAATGTTGAATCCAACTCAATTATCTCTCTTAATATGCGCGCCAGATGTCCAAGTGCCCACGTTTTCTGCATGTACAACACCGTACTGGATACAAGCCAATCTACAAAAACTATTTGACGATTCTATGTTTTTCACAATTTTTACAGGTTTTCTAAATTTATTTCTGCAAGTTTTCCTAGCATATTCTATAGATTATTTTTCTCGTCCAAATTCTCCACGTCCGAAACAGTCAGAATTTTTATTTGATTTTTTTTACGTTCTCTACGTAGACGAAGTGTTATTTTTTCAACTTGAATTATTCAACTTTCCTATGTTTTTTGAAGAAATTCTACGATTCAATTCTAACTAGATTTCGCAACATTTTTCGAGGCCCCAGACCACATTTTTGTTGTCATGGTTCTGTGTCAGAAACCTTCAGATAATTTTTATGAATTCCCACCCGTTTTCGATCTAGCCTTCGAGGGGGAGGTGGGGGTTCAATTTCTAAAATATCTCAACTATTCAGTAGTCTTCATCACTATTCATACACTATTCTAATTTAGCGAGTTTTTGAGAATTATTTCGAGGACCCTCCCAACCGCATTTTTTTTATCGTAACTATCGATCGGTTACCATATCCTTCAGGGAGACAGGATTATGAAATTTTCTGTAATTGAATTGTTCAACTATGTTTTTCAATATTTTTATGATTTTTTTGTTTTTGTTTTTCGCATGTTTACGTAACATTTTGCGAAAAATAGGAGTGTCCATGCCCCCCAGCATATTTTTCCACTCGGTACTTTTTCTAATTTCGCCACGTTCTCTATTTAACATTCAGGGATATAATGTGGTATTTTTTTAAATTAAATTATTCGAATTTCCGATGCATTTTACCATTTCGAGTGATTTTTTTCTAGCGAGTTTTCACATCATATTGAGTGAAAGAGAAGTACCCCAGCCACTCAACCAATTTTTTTGTGGTTATTTTCCATATCTGGAATTCTTGATATTTTTTTTTTATTTCTGCGCGTTTTCTATGCAACTTTCATGGAAACATGATGAAATTACTCTATAATTGAATTATTATACTTTCAGATATATCTTACTATTTTTACGGATTTTTTCTGATTTCATTTTCGCCTACCATTTTTCTGTCGTTAACTTTCAAGTCCGAAACACTTGGTACTTTTTCCAATTTCTATGCAACCTTCAGGAATATAGTAAAGATTAATCCGATGTTTTCAAATATTTTCACGGATTTTTTCTTATTTAATTTTCTTGAGTTTTTGCTACATTTTTTGGGGAAAGAGAGGGATAAAAGAATCTTGCTTTCTTTGACTGAAACCGTTGCCATTATTTTCGAATTTCTACTCGTCCTAGGGTGGACAGGAGGGTAAACTATTCAAATACTAAATCATTTGATAGGCAGATATTTTCCCCAATTTTTGCTGATTTTTCCTATTTTATTTTCGCGAGGTTTCGTAATTTTTTTTAGAGAAGGGGAAGAAAAAAGACTCTCGGGAGTAAAGTAAATAAATTTTTGTCTAAAATGTCATAGCACGTTTAAGCGATGATAAGTCCTAATTTATTTAATTCATAAAATGTTGCTTGATTTGATTTCTTTAATATTTCCTCAACAAAACTTCAGTTCCACCTATATTTCTTATGAATATTTTATTTCGGCACTAAATATCGGTAGCTGCATCATTATTAAGTAATCTCCCCAGGGTCGATAGTCCAACACCATTCCAAGAAATCCAAGTTCAAATGTGTACGCACGATAAACATATTTATCTAGTTACCGAATCAAGACAAATACTTCCGTGAACTGCATGCATGTTTATCGGTTGTGAGTTATGTACAAGTGTTGATTATTCGTTCATCGTAAGTACCAATCAACACATAATTAACTGTTTCATCAACACACCCGGAGTTCCAGTATCAGTTACATATTATTAGTGATATTTCAGAGAACTACATCTTGATGGCGATGAAAAAATAAAAAAAAATCACCAAAATACGCTCCTGACAACAACCCTCGTAAAAATTGTATACCGGCCATTACTGCTGACTTTGAATCTCATTTTGGAAACCGAAACAAAGTGGTAGATGATTGAAGCATTCATTCTGATAATTTTTCAATTATTTACTATCATTCTTTTAATTTCATAAATTCACAGGTTTGTAACTCTTTCAGAGTTTCAACATGGTTGTTTGAGATAAGATAATCTGGTTTAGTTATAAAAAAATTGGTATATGTATCAACATCCTTCTGTTTTTTAGTATCTTCCTCAATAATTGACAATTTTCTGTCGATTATGAAGGTGCACAATCTTTTACTTTCATGGCTCACTCAGAGGTATTTCAACTTGACCTGTCTTATGTCATTATTATTTGATATGAGATCAATAATTTCTATTCTATTCTATGCTAAAGTTCTAATATGGGGCCTCTTCTGTTACTTTTATTTATTTATCAGAGATATTTGCACTAGAATTCAGTCGAATGACCTCATTTTCGAAGATGTTATGTAAATTCACTTAGAAATCACGGATATTACTGAATGGTGTTCAGTAAATAAATTACTATCGAACATTGATCTACGAAAATCTGTTGTATTGTGCCAGACCATGTGAAGTGATTTTTTATAACAACATCAAAAAAACTATAACCAATGCCAGCTTCAGGCTTTTTCACTTCCAGCTGCAAATAATTCACGATAATCTCTAAGAGATTGGGTATATTAAATATGGTGTACCGCATGGTTCTGATCTTGGTCCTATTCTATATTTGTGCTGTTCTAATGAACTTATGGATTCAAGAATCGAAGGTATGTAAATAACATAATCTCTTCTACCTCCTATAAAATCTTAGGTATTCATAATGACAGTGATCTCAACTTCCAAACTATGTAATCATGCCTAGTAAATGACTGTCATCGGAATGCCTTGCGTGTAGTGTCGAAAGAATTGGGTATGCGAACTGAAAAAACAGAAGACCATTCCCTATTTGAATCACGTACCAGGTACGGCATAGCCATTTAGGAAATATGCAATATTTAACATTTTAACATGATTTTCATTCTCCAACAGCGTGCTATCGATATGCATATATCGATATGCTTGATGCATAAAAATGAATCACAGTTTGATATTATTCATAGATTAAGTAAGACAAAAAAAGCTATGGAAAATATTAGAAGAAAGGAAAGTCGACACCAAAATAATAAGAATAAATAAAAACATCTACATTAGCAAAATAAATTGTGTAATATACAGAAACGATGCATGAGAAGCTTTTTCAAGTCTTCTAGCACAATGGCAAAACATGGGACACTGGAATTTAGGAAAAGTAGATATATCAGAAGGAGATTTGGCAGATGATGTAATAATTATAGTAGAAAAAAAAATATTTACAAAAATACTTGTAAATTATAAATGTAGTTTGTGAAGAATTTGGAATGGAAGTAACGAAGAAAGAACTAAAATTATAGTCATAGGGGAGGAACAAGAAGATATAAGTGTAAAATATTTTACATATTTGGGAGTGGAAATAGAAGACAGTGAAAGACAAGAAATAGAAATCAACAATAGAGTAGAAGAAACAGTAAAAGTCATTGGAAGATGTTTAAAAAAATGCTGAAAGTATTGACTAGTGGCAATAAAATGCAATGTTTATATGATCCACAATAGTATATCAAATGAAGATATTGATTGCAGCCCTTATTTTTTAAACACTCTGTATACCTTCCATAGAATCAATGCATCCAAATACCTATGCTTCAATCTCAATATTTCCTGGAACCATCTGTACCACGCTGACAGCGATAATTCTTTACTGTTATCTGAGAATCGTGTCGAGAATGAGCAATGACATTGACTAATTTTTTTTCTTGAACCTGACTCATTTGCCGTGTTATGATAATTTCATTTCAATCACTTCGATAACAAAACCACGAACTATGTACACTTAATGACATACTTAGAAAATATGTTTTCATTATTATTAACCTTAATTGAGACTACGAAAGCAAACAGTACGCTAAAGTGGTTTAAATACCACACATTAGGTCTGATTGGGCATGTTTGAGGAATATTCAGCTGCCAAAGATTGTTTTGAAGTTTCAGTTTGGTAATAAACGATTTGTTTGGGTAATTTGAGTGAGCGATAATGTTTTTGCCTTAAACGAGTTCGACTCAGTTCTAAATAACAAAATCGAATGGAAATTGGGTGTCAGTAAATAATTAAGTTGAGAAGCTTGTAAATGTAATGGCCTGTGAAGATTTTTGGTAAAATTATTGATGAAAGTAAGCTTACTTTCCTGAAAATGCCAATTGTTTATTTGAATGAAAGAAAACAAAATATCAAAAGTTTTCAACTCGAATTTGCAAAGGTTCCGTGAAAAGCATATAAAACATTTAATAGACTCGTAATCGACTTCAAATTGGGTACGCACATTCAAATCAGATTGAATTTCACGAACATGAGTGAAAGAAAAAGTTAATGAATTTATGTGGGAAATGATCCCTCCAACTCGAGATGAATTTTTCAACTCGAGAACGGTTGAAGATAGAGCAATTCTGCAAACGCCAATCGATTCAGAATCATGGAATTGGTACACTCTGTAAATTCCAATTCGATTGTTAGAAGAATCAAATAACTCGAAAAATTGAAAAAAGTCTAAGGGGTAGACCCCTAAAAATCATGAAAAATAAAACAACATCGGAGTCACTTGAAATTCACACTACTTATATATGCAATATGGTAACGCCAATCGATTTAGAATGATCAAATCAATATGGACTGTGAATTTCGAGGCAATCAAAATAAAACAAAGTTATTGGAAATATCGAAAAAAAGTCCAAAGGTGTACACAGAATCCTCAGAAAATTCAAGTCGATAAAGAAAAATTACCCAAAAAAATTTCTGAAAAATGTTCGAAAACGTCAAGTAAAATACAAGATCATCAGATCTACAGATATAAGATTTATCATTAAAAATGCATAAACGTTGAAACATTCACACGTACGAAAGGATTTTCGTACATTTTTATTTTTCAAAAAATAGCATGGCTTGCTCTCACCAAAAACTTGAAATGATTATATCATAAAATTTCTGAACTATTAGTAACTATAATTGATTGTATCCTTTGAGATTAGGGCCTAAAATTGGCAGTTAACAATATAATGCAGATATAAATATGGCCGCACGATTATGAAATCAAAAATTACACGTCAAAATAATATCAAGTTAAAAACTTTCTGTGCTCTATGGAAACAATAATATACTATTATGGTTATGATGAGAAAATTATTAATATTATTATAATATTGATACGGTGGAGCTTTCAAAAAAGCAATGCATGACGGAAAAACAAGATCTATCGAACCCATGTCGGCGAGGAAGGTTACAGACATTTTTGAAAAGAAGGCAGTGACAAAAGGGCTATTGTAACTTTACAATATTTGAAAAATCCACCTGTGAAATTGACCTTGGCGTGTGAACTGATGCAGGGTTTCTGATTCAATGCATTGACTGTATTACTGTATAGAGTAGGCGTATAACAGGTTATTTTGTTAGACCTTAGTATCTTTAAGCTTATATGTAGTCCAGTCAAAAAGTGCTTTTTGGTTCAAACTTTTTTCCGTCTCTGAAAAATATCAACGAGGTGTTATTCGATTTGGAATAGCGTGTAGATCATTTCTGAAAAAATTCAATAGCCGGTTGCAGAAATTGCAAAAGTTGCTACCAATTAACTAGAAATAAATGCTCAAACACACCTTAACATAAATACCTTAATATAAATAACCCAAAACCAAATCAACCAAGCGAAAATAATTACCTCATTATAGAATTTTCTTTCCACTATACCAATTTCATTGTCCCACAAAAAATACTGTCTTGAATGATTGTTCATACTTTCTTAGGAAAGCATGATATGAGAAATGGTCATAACAAAGGAAATAATTGGAAACAATTTTCAATTACATTGTCGCACAAATGAGTAAGAAAATATCTCAAATAGCACAAATGTTTTCCTCATTCATCATTTGGCATGAAATAAATGAAGCTGATAAGCATATGCAAAAAGGAGCTTAAATTTGTGACTAATGATTTCTTTCCTGATCATTCTGTATGTGAAATAAAAGAAATAGAAACTGCCCAAAACAATATTAATGAAACTTTTTATGATTGAAAGTCATTCTCGGGTCGTCAAAAATGGGATTTGAATTAGCGCGACTGGAGGTGGGTCAGAAAACATTCATTTTAGTCCAATTAATGACTTTTTATGATTGAAAGTCATTGTTGGGTCGTCAGAGGAGCTCGGCCGATTTTTGAATTTTTTGAAGTGGACTCAAAAATAGGGTTTGAGTTGGCGCGTCTGGTGGTGGGTCAAAACACATTCATTCCAGTCCAATTCACAAATTTTCATGGTTGAAAGTCATTGTAGGGTCGTCAGAGGGGTTCGGCCGATTTTTTTTATATTTTGAAGTGGTCTCCAAAGTAGGTTTTGAGTTGTTGTGATTGGTGGTGGGTCAGAAAACATTTATTGCAGTCCAATTCACAACTCCTCATGATTGAAAGTCATTTTCGGGTCGTCAGAGGAGTACGGCCGATTATTTTATTTTTTGAAGTTGTCCCAAAAATGGGGTTTGAGTTGACGCGACTGGTAATGGGTCAGAAAACATTCATTTCAGTCCAGTTTACAATTTTTCATGATTTAAAGTCATTGTCGGGTCGTCAGAGGGGTTCGGCCGATTTTCTTATATTTTGAAGTGGTCTCCAAAGTAGGATTTAAGTTGGCGCGATTGGTGGTGAGTCAGAAAACATTCATTTCAGTCCAATTCAAAACTTTTCATGATTGAAAGTCATTGTCGGGTCGTCAGAGGGGTTCGGCCGATTTTATTATTTTTTGAATTGGTCTCAAAAATAGAATTTGAGTTGGCGCGATTGGTGGTGGGTCAGAAAAGATTCATATCAGTCCAATTTACAACTTCTCATGATTTAAAGTCATTCTCGGATAGTCCAATTCACAACTTTTCATGATTGAAAGTCATTGTCGGGTCGTCATAGGGGTTCGGCCGATTTCATTATTTTTTGAAGTGGTCTCAAAAATAGAATTTGAGTTGGCGCGACTGGTGGTGGATCAGAAAACATTCATTTTAGTCCAATTTGCAACTTTTCAAAAGCGTTCTGAACTGCTAAAAACATTCTACTTCGTTTTCTAATTCCCCTGCCATAATCCACCGTTTGTGCTCAATGACAACATTCTCGAAAATAAATGATTAATGATTTCTCTACTGAACTATGGAAGTGAACAAGAGGCTGTATGGTATTGGGTCCTTTCCTTAACCGTATTCATATTTTTTTCACATTTTGCACTTTCCGGACTCTCAAATGCATCGCGAAAATTGTTGCCATGAACCTGTCTAATTAATTTTAAACTTGTATCGTCAACTCGTTGGTCATGACTCACAACATATTAGACAGCACCGGATTTTTCCAGTCTCGTAAAACGGTTTAGAACCATGTGCTCTCTGAACCATACATTCACGATCCTTCTAGTTTGACCAACCTACTTCTCGCAGTCCTTGCAGCTGATTTCATAAATACCCGACTTTTTTTTCTTCTGTTTTATCTTTGGAACAACCCAGGATCTGCTGTAGACTGAACTGTTGATATTTATGTGATTCTCTTTGTAATCATCTCGCCATATTTTTCACGGAAGTGTCAAGGAATGTGAGATTCACAACTAATTTCACAGCAATCGCTCAGCAACTTCACAATGCGCCAATTAGGCATGCAGTAGCTGATCTTTGGAGCTCAGAGAAGTTATTACTGATGGTGGTTAGATTATGTATACTTCTCCATGCCACTTTCTCATAAGGCTTTTGAAAATCATATCGTTTGTTACGAATTCATGATATCTTGCTTCGATATGTTGCGACATAAAATTCATTTCATGACTGAGAAAATCGTAACTTGCCAAAGCTTTCCACCATCTGATTGGCTGGGAAACATGCATTCAAAAATTTGTACATGAGTTTCTACCAAATAGCCGACTCGTTGTACAGATTTAAGCCCTTTATCCAACTCCTTGTATATTCTTACTGTGGCACATGGTACTTCTATTTTTTTTATTGATTTTTAGATACACAGTGACTGTTAGAGTGTCTGAAGAGCAACCTTACCAAGTGAGAGAATACGTGTGGTGTCTCAACTTCCCACCTAGATGTTCAAAGTACAAGATCATGTTCAAAAAAGTGTACAAAAATCAAAACCTGGTCAAAACCAGACCCGTCGAAGACTGCTGCAAGGGGTACACCAAGAACACCTCTGAAGACAGATGCATTCCCGTTTGCTCAAAGGATTGCATCCACGGAATTTGCTCAGCGCCAGATACTTGCCAGTGCGAAACGGGGTATGGAGGACCCCGTTGTGATGTCTGTAAGTATTTTCAATCGTTTGTTGTGAAGGTGAGGATTACTTGATGGGGTCTAGAAGGGTAGAAAGAGTCGAAACCGCACTTTTTTGAGGTGAACCGTGGCATATTTCTTGATCACAGAGTCCATTCTTTTCTAGCATGAGGACTGTTGAAGATCATTTTCTCCGGAAGCGTATAGTTTGAAGTCATCCATATAAAACAGATGGGAGACCTCAAGCTGGTTGGAGAGGGGGGTACCAGAGCTGTGCCCGCGGGTTTTTCTCAGTACAACATACAGTGGCAATAGGGAGATGCAGAAGAGAAGAGGGCTAAGGAAATATCCCCCTTTCAATAACCTGCTCTGTTTGGAATCTGACATGACCAGATGTTATGGTAGAGCAAGTCCTCCAGAGCGGCAGCAGCTGTCCAATGCATCTCACTATTCCATCGGATACCGTAAGGCATCTGAGCTTTTGCGATGTTGTTTCAAATGCCTTGCAGTAATCGATTCAGGCCACCAAAAGGTTACGCTTATTCTGTACATCCTGCTCGATACATCTGTCGATGAGCAGGATCTCCTTGCCGCCAGCGACCCCCTTCTTTGACCCTCTTTTCTCATATATCCGTTCATACACCAGGTCAATAGCGAAGAACATTTGCATGTATGAGGTGCTCATAAAATGCTTTTTAGCGGGTTATCGGTCTGTAGTTCTTTGGATCGGAAGAATCTCCTTGACAAGCCAATTCAGAACCTGTTGCTCTCTATCCAGCCATGAGGTGAAAACTCTTGGCAGATGGTGGTGGGTGTTTGAGAATGTTTCTCGCCAATAGTTACTTGGAGCAACAGAGTTCTTCGATCCTTTGAGGGCCCGCTGAACTTCTGGGGTATTCCGGTTTTGTAGATCATTGTGCTCAAGCTGACAAGGCTTGCTAACACATTTCGTTATTCTAAATCGATTAGCTTTCGCAGAATTGCTCTATTTTCAACCGTTCGCGAGTTGAAAAGTTCATCTGGAGTTGAGAAGAGTAATTTCGAATAAAAGTCTTCTGAAATTCACCCAATTGTCATCGAAATTTATTTTTGTTGTATGGTTCGGATTCAGCTCGTGAAGATACATTTGAAGAGCAATTGGAATTTTTTGAAACATTTTAAATAAAAGATTTCGAAATTTAGATTGTTTGAGGGAATTTTTCAGGTTTTTATTTTTTTTCCTATTCACTTTTGAAACGCAATCATTTTTGAATATGTATACCAAATAAGGAGTCGATTCTGAGTCATTTAAAGATTTCATGGGCTTTTAACGACACCTGCGCAATTTTCATCTTGTAAGGAAACTTTTGACGTTTTATTCCTTTTTTTGCCAAAACTTGTACATGATCATGAACAAATTATTTATATTCGGAATCAGCATGACATTTTGCGTATATAATGCGAATTTCAAGTAAATGAAATGATTTTGAATTTTTCGTGATTTTTAGGGGTCTACCTCTTACGATTTTTTTTGTGTCAATATTTCTGTTCCTCGATCAACTTGAAATTCACAAAGTATACTAATTCAACCATTCTGAATCGATTGGCGTTCACAGAATTGCTCTAGCTCTAACCATTCTCGAGTTGAAAAGTTCATCTAGAGTTGAGAGGGATCATTTTCCCTCCAAAACATTAAAAAAAAAATATCTTTCTCTATTTTTGAAGAGCAATCTTTTTTGAACATACGCACCAAATATGAAGTCGGTTCCGAGCCAATTAAAGATTTCATGGGTTTTTAACGGCACCTCCGCAATTTTCACCTTGGAAGGGAATTTTTGACGTTTTATTCCTTTTTTTGCCAAAACTTGTACATGATCATGAACAAATTATTTATTTTCGGAATCAGCATGACATTTTGCGTATATAATGCGAATTTCAAGTGAATGAGAAATGATTTTGAATTTTTCGTGATTTTTAGGGGTCTACCCCTTACGATTTTTTTTGTGTCAATATTTCTGTTTCTCGATCAACTTGAAATTCACAAAATATACTAATTCAACCATTCTGAATCGATTGGCGTTCACAGAATTGCTCTAGCTCTAACCATTCTCGAGTTGAAAAGTTCATCTAGAGTTGAGAGGGATCATTTTCCCTCCAAAACATTAAAAAAAAAATATCTTTCTCTATTTTTGAAGAGCAATATTTTTTGAACATACGCACCAAATATGAAGTCGGTTCCGAGCCAATTAAAGATTTCATGGGTTTTTAACGGCACCTCCGCAATTTTCACCTTGGAAGGGAATTTTTGACGTTTTATTCCTTTTTTTGCCAAAACTTGTACATGATCATGAACAAATTATTTATTTTCGGAATCAGCATGACATTTTGCGTATATAATGCGAATTTCAAGTGAATGAAATGATTTTGAATTTTTCGTGATTTTTAGGGGTCTACCCCTTACGATTTTTTTTGTGTCAATATTTCTGTTTCTCGATCAACTTGAAATTCACAAAATATACTAATTCAACCATTCTGAATCGATTGGCGTTCACAGAATTGCTCTAGCTCTAACCATTCTCGAGTTGAAAAGTTCATCTAGAGTTGAGAGGGATCATTTTCCCTCCAAAACATAAAAAAAAAAATATCTTTCTCTATTTTTGAAGAGCAATATTTTTTGAACATACGCACCAAATATGAAGTCGGTTCCGAGCCAATTAAAGATTTCATGGGTTTTTAACGGCACCTCCGCAATTTTCACCTTGGAAGGGAATTTTTGACGTTTTATTCCTTTTTTTGCCAAAACTTGTACATGATCATGAACAAATTATTTATTTTCGGAATCAGCATGACATTTTGCGTATATAATGCGATTTTCAAGTTAATGAAATGATTTTGAATTTTTCGTGATTTTTAGGGGTCTACCCCTTACGATTTTTTTTGTGTCAATATTTCTGTTTCTCGATCAACTTGAAATTCACAAAATATACTAATTCAACCATTCTGAATCGATTGGCGTTCACAGAATTGCTCTAGCTATAACCATTCTCGAGTTGAAAAGTTCATCTAGAGTTGAGAGGGATCATTTTCCCTCCAAAACATTAAAAAAAAATATCTTTCTCTATTTTTGAAGAGCAATATTTTTTGAACATACGCACCAAATATGAAGTCGGTTCCGAGCCAATTAAAGATTTCATGGGTTTTTAACGGCACCTCCGCAATTTTCACCTTGGAAGGGAATTTTTGACGTTTTATTCCTTTTTTTGCCAAAACTTGTACATGATCATGAACAAATTATTTATTTTCGGAATCAGCATGACATTTTGCATATATAATGCGAATTTCAAGTGAATGAAATGATTTTGAATTTTTCGTGATTTTTAGGGGTCTACCCCTTAATATTTTTTTTGTGTCAATATTTCTGTTTCTCGATCAACTTGAAATTCACAAAGTATACTAATTTAATCATTCTGAATCGATTGGCGTTCGCAGAATTGATCTAGCTCTAACTATTCTCGAGTTGAGAAGTTCATCTAGAGTTGAGAGGGATCATTTTCCCTCGAAAACATTAAAAAAAAAATTTTTCCTTTATTTTTGAAGAGCAATCTTTTTTGAACATACACACCAAATATGAAGTCGGTTCTGAATAAATTAAAGATTTTATGGGTTTTTAACGGCACCTCCGCAATTTTCACCTTGGAAGGGAATTTTTGACGTTTTATTCCTTTTTTTGCCAAAACTTGTACATGATCATGAACAAATTATTTATTTTCGGAATCAGCATGACATTTTGCGTATATAATGCGATTTTCAAGTTAATGAAATGATTTTGAATTTTTCGTGATTTTTAGGGGTCTACCCCTTACGATTTTTTTTGTGTCAATATTTCTGTTTCTCGATCAACTTGAAATTCACAAAATATACTAATTCAACCATTCTGAATCGATTGGCGTTCACAGAATTGCTCTAGCTATAACCATTCTCGAGTTGAAAAGTTCATCTAGAGTTGAGAGGGATCATTTTCCCTCCAAAACATTAAAAAAAAATATCTTTCTCTATTTTTGAAGAGCAATATTTTTTGAACATACGCACCAAATATGAAGTCGGTTCCGAGCCAATTAAAGATTTCATGGGTTTTTAACGGCACCTCCGCAATTTTCACCTTGGAAGGGAATTTTTGACGTTTTATTCCTTTTTTTGCCAAAACTTGTACATGATCATGAACAAATTATTTATTTTCGGAATCAGCATGACATTTTGCGTATATAATGCGAATTTCAAGTGAATGAGAAATGATTTTGAATTTTTCGTGATTTTTAGGGGTCTACCCCTTACGATTTTTTGTGTGTCAATATTTCTGTTTCTCGATCAACTTGAAATTCACAAAATATACTAATTCAACCATTCTGAATCGATTGGCGTTCACAGAATTGCTCTAGCTCTAACCATTCTCGAGTTGAAAAGTTCATCTAGAGTTGAGAGGGATCATTTTCCCTCGAAAACATTAAAAAAAAATATCTTTCTCTATTTTTGAAGAGCAATCTTTTTTGAACATACGCACCAAATATGAAGTCGGTTCCGAGCCAATTAAAGATTTCATGAGTTTTTAACGGCACCTTCGCAATTTTCACCTTGGAAGGGAATTTTTGAAGTTTTATTCCTTTTTTTGCCAAAACTTGTACATGATCATGAACAAATTATTTATTTTCGGAATCAGCATGACATTTTGCGTATATAATGCGAATTTCAAGTGAATGAAATGATTTTGAATTTTTCGTGATTTTTTTTGTGTCAATATTTCTGTTTCTCGATCAACTTGAAATTCACAAAGTATACTAATTCAACCATTCTGAATCGATTGGCGTTCACAGAATTGCTCTAGCTCTAACCATTCTCGAGTTGAAAAGTTCATCTAGAGTTGAGAGGGATCATTTTCCCTCCAAAATATTAAAAAAAAATATCTTTCTCTATTTTTGAAGAGCAATATTTTTTGAACATACGCACCAAATATGAAGTCGGTTCCGAGCCAATTAAAGATTTCATGGGTTTTTAACGGCACCTCCGCAATTTTCACCTTGGAAGGGAATTTTTGACGTTTTATTCCTTTTTTTGCCAAAACTTGTACATGATCATGAACAAATTATTTATTTTCGGAATCAGCATGACATTTTGCGTATATAATGCGAATTTCAAGTGAATGAAATGATTTTGAATTTTTCGTGATTTTTAGGGGTCTACCCCTTACGATTTTTTTTGTGTCAATATTTCTGTTTCTCGATCAACTTGAAATTCACAAAATATACTAATTCAACCATTCTGAATCGATTGGCGTTCACAGAATTGCTCTAGCTCTAACCATTCTCGAGTTGAAAAGTTCATCTAGAGTTGAGAGGGATCATTTTCCCTCCAAAACATTAAAAAAAAAATATCTTTCTCTATTTTTGAAGAGCAATATTTTTTGAACATACGCACCAAATATGAAGTCGGTTCCGAGCCAATTAAAGATTTCATGGGTTTTTAACGGCACCTCCGCAATTTTCACCTTGGAAGGGAATTTTTGACGTTTTATTCCTTTTTTTGCCAAAACTTGTACATGATCATGAACAAATTATTTATTTTCGGAATCAGCATGACATTTTGCGTATATAATGCGAATTTCAAGTGAATGAAATGATTTTGAATTTTTCGTGATTTTTAGGGGTCTACCCCTTACGATTTTTTTTGTGTCAATATTTCTGTTTCTCGATCAACTTGAAATTCACAAAATATACTAATTCAACCATTCTGAATCGATTGGCGTTCACAGAATTGCTCTAGCTCTAACCATTCTCGAGTTGAAAAGTTCATCTAGAGTTGAGAGGGATCATTTTCCCTCCAAAACATAAAAAAAAAAATATCTTTCTCTATTTTTGAAGAGCAATATTTTTTGAACATACGCACCAAATATGAAGTCGGTTCCGAGCCAATTAAAGATTTCATGGGTTTTTAACGGCACCTCCGCAATTTTCACCTTGGAAGGGAATTTTTGACGTTTTATTCCTTTTTTTGCCAAAACTTGTACATGATCATGAACAAATTATTTATTTTCGGAATCAGCATGACATTTTGCGTATATAATGCGATTTTCAAGTTAATGAAATGATTTTGAATTTTTCGTGATTTTTAGGGGTCTACCCCTTACGATTTTTTTTGTGTCAATATTTCTGTTTCTCGATCAACTTGAAATTCACAAAATATACTAATTCAACCATTCTGAATCGATTGGCGTTCACAGAATTGCTCTAGCTATAACCATTCTCGAGTTGAAAAGTTCATCTAGAGTTGAGAGGGATCATTTTCCCTCCAAAACATTAAAAAAAAATATCTTTCTCTATTTTTGAAGAGCAATATTTTTTGAACATACGCACCAAATATGAAGTCGGTTCCGAGCCAATTAAAGATTTCATGGGTTTTTAACGGCACCTCCGCAATTTTCACCTTGGAAGGGAATTTTTGACGTTTTATTCCTTTTTTTGCCAAAACTTGTACATGATCATGAACAAATTATTTATTTTCGGAATCAGCATGACATTTTGCATATATAATGCGAATTTCAAGTGAATGAAATGATTTTGAATTTTTCGTGATTTTTAGGGGTCTACCCCTTAAGATTTTTTTTGTGTCAATATTTCTGTTTCTCGATCAACTTGAAATTCACAAAGTATACTAATTTAATCATTCTGAATCGATTGGCGTTCGCAGAATTGATCTAGCTCTAACTATTCTCGAGTTGAGAAGTTCATCTAGAGTTGAGAGGGATCATTTTCCCTCGAAAACATTAAAAAAAAAATTTTTCCTTTTTTTTGAAGAGCAATCTTTTTTGAACATACACACCAAATATGAAGTCGGTTCTGAATAAATTAAAGATTTTATGGGTTTTTAACGGCACTTTGGAATTTTCTCCTTGGAAGGGAATTTTTGACGTTTTATTAATTTTTTTCCAAACACTGTACCTGACCATATACAAACAATATATTTTTGGAATCAGCATGAAATTTTGCGTTTATACTGCAAATTTTGAATGAATGAAATAATTTTGAATTTTTCATGATTTTTAAGGGTTTTTGGACTTTTTTAATTTTTTTTCCGCCGATCAACTTGAAATTCACAGAGTGTACTAATTTCATCATTCTCAATCGATTGGCAGGACTGCTCTTTCTATATCCGTCTGTGAGTTGAAAAGTTCATTTGGAGTTGAGAAGGGTAATTTCGAATGAAAATCTTCTGAAATTTATTCAGTTGTCATCGAAATTTGGTTTCAGCTCGTAAAGATACATTTGAGAGGCACTTTAAATTTTTGAAATATGGAAAGGAAAAAAGTGTCGAAAATTTTGGAAGTTTTATTCTGTTTTATGCATATACAAATTATATATCTTTGGGATCAGCGACAAATATCGAGAATTCAATTTCATCATTCTAAATCGATTGCGACTGGCTTTTGTGAAATTGCTCTTTCTTCAACTGTTTGCGAGTTAAAATTTTTATTTGTAGTTGGAAGGGGGTCAATAGCTCAGAACAAAAAATTCTTCACTTATTACTAGAACTAACCCCAAAGCTTGACAGTACTGTCGTTTATTGTGAAACTGGTGTGAGAAGATGAGGAATGTCATATATTTCGCTATTTGTTCGAGAAAAAAAAAATTCGAGTAAACAGAGTCCTCAGATATTTGCTAGATTGCAATAATCTAATGATATTTTTCCTTGCTCGCACAAGTTTCTGAGGGCTGTTTTTCTGAGGAAATCAGGAATATTTGTTACAGACCGACAAAATGATGGTTCACTTTCAGTACCACTGTGCACATAGCTAAAATTCTCAGTACGCTGTCAACTAGTACCTTTCAAAGAGTTAAAAAAATGCCTTCTTCTCAAAGTTGATCACAATTGATTATTCTCAATTTCATTCTACCCTTTTATTTTTTTCAGCTTGCCCGAAAGGTCTCTGGGGCGTGGAATGCCAACACCACTGCGAATGCCAAAACAACTCCACCTGCGATGCCTTCAATGGAGAATGCCACTGCTCCAGAGGGTGGATTGGGAAACACTGTGAACGTTCCTGTGATAAGGCCCATTTCGGCCAAGACTGTTTGGAGATCTGTCGCTGCGAAAATGGTGACTGTGACCATGTTTCAGGGGAATGCAAATGTCATTCTGGATATATGGGACCTCTGTGAGTATGATATTTACAACTTCATTTAGTAATGCAATAACATAAAAATGTGGTAAATTACCTATTTGACAAATGTCGTATATATTATGATTTTGTAACTACAAAGTGTTCACCAAATTATTATGATCAGGACATAACACTCCTTCCCTTTGGGAGCGTAGGTTTGAATCCTACCGACTGCGCCAAATTGTTGTGTTTGCGGTACACTAGTAACCAGTATGTTCTCAGAAGTACAACTTCAGTTTGTAATGCAGTAACATAAAAATGTAGTTAATTAACTATTTGACAAATGTCATATATATTAATATTTTGTAACTACTAAGTGTTCACCAAATTATTATGATCAGGACATAACACTCCTTCCCTTTGGGAGCGTAGGTTTGAATCCTACCGACTGCGCCAAATTGTTGTGTTTGTGGTACACTAGTAACCAGTATGTTCTCAGAAGTACAACTTCAGTTTGTAATGCAGTAACATAAAAATGTAGTTAATTAACTATTTGACATATGTCATATATATTAATATTTTGTAACTAGTAAGTGTTCACCAAATTATTATGATCAGGACATAACACTCCTTCCCTTTGGGAGCGTAGGTTTGAATCCTACCGACTGCGCCAAATTGTTGTGTTTGCGGTACACTAGTAACCAGTATGTTCTCAGAAGTACAACTTCAGTTTGTAATGCAGTAACATAAAAATGTAGTTAATTAACTATTTGACATATGTCATATATATTATGATTTTGTAACTACAAAGTGTTCACCAAATTATTATGATCAGGACATAACACTCCTTCCCTTTGGGAGCGTAGGTTCAAATCCTACCGACTGCGCTAAATTGTTGTGTTTGCGGTACACAAGTAACCAGTATGTTCTCAGAAGTACAACTTCAGTTAGTAATGCAGTAACATAAAAATGTAGTTAATTAACTATTTGACAAATGTCATATATATTAATATTTTGTAACTACTAAGTGTTCACCAAATTATTATGATCAGGACATAACACTCCTTCCCTTTGGGAGCGTAGGTTTGAATCCTACCGACTGCGCCAAATTGTTGTGTTTGTGGTACACTAGTAACCAGTATGTTCTCAGAAGTACAACTTCAGTTTGTAATGCAGTAACATAAAAATGTAGTTAATTAACTATTTGACATATGTCATATATATTAATATTTTGTAACTACTAAGTGTTCACCAAATTATTATGATCAGGACATAACACTCCTTCCCTTTGGGAGCGTAGGTTCAAATCCTACCGACTGCGCTAAATTGTTGTGTTTGCGGTACACAAGTAACCAGTATGTTCTCAGAAGTACAACTTCAGTTAGTAATGCAGTAACATAAAAATGTAGTTAATTAACTATTTGACAAATGTCATATATATTAATATTTTGTAAATACTAAGTGTTCACCAAATTATTATGATCAGGACATAACACTCCTTCCCTTTGGGAGCGTAGGTTTGAATCCTACCGACTGCGCCAAATTATTGTGTTTGCTGTACACAAGTAACCAGTATGTTCTCAGAAGTACAACTTCAGTTAGTAATGCAGTAACATAAAACAAATGTTAATTAACTATTTGACAACTGTCATGTATATCTATTATTATTTTGTAACTACTAAGTGTTCACCAAATTATTATGATCAGGACATAACACGCTGTTTTAGCCCCAGAAATAAAAAACCTATAATGTTCAGGAAACATTGAGAAAGAGTAGGCAGAAAATGAAGTTTTCCTTGAATTTCTGCATAGTGTTTTCCTCAAGGAACGCTTCCAGAGGCAGTGAATTCCATGCAACGAACTCTAGAGAAGAGATCTTCGCAAGCTACAGAAGTATTCCACATCGATTCGTTTGTCGAGAAAATATTTTATACAATATTCACGAATCGTGTCGGCATCTTCTATAAAATTATATGAGAAATTCTACAGTAGCCATCAAATCACATGATGATAAATCAAATCATATGGAAAAAACTTGTAGCAGTGTTGGGTTCCTTTTAGTTAAATTCAGTGACTTAAAGATGATTGTAATTCTCCCCTAGTTAGATGCATGAACTCTTATAATATCATTTGTGACTCTCATGTTGATATCTTTGGTGACAACTTCACAAATTTTAAAAGAAAACTGAGACAAAAATTAATCTCTTTTTATGGTATGGCTGCCGAATAAGGAATTCATTCTTACATATTGTATACTATATAATTTTACAGAACTTCAGGAGTAGGAGCTAGTTTTTGACTGTATAACATTTGTATATAATATTAAACATTTTTTTATATATGTACATTACCATTTAAGTACAGTTGTGTTATGTTCTCTAGCGACCAGCATAATATGAATTGTAAAAATACTTTATTTTACTTTGTATCACCCTGTAATAGGATGTGCTCTTTGTGCATCTGTTGGGTGATCTCTTTGATTAAATAAATAAAAAAATAAATAAATGAAGCATTTTGAATATCAAACAATTTCAAAATACATTGTAATTGTACATTGAAAAAATATCATAAGGTACCTAACTTCATAAATAAATTTATCAGAATTATTTTTTAATTGAAAAAACAAAACTTTGGTCTGTGAAAGCATAAAAAGATCTGTATATTTGATAATCAAAATGTAGCTCTCGGGAAATACTAAAACTTTTGTAAACAACAAATTGGAATCTTCCAAATATAGTAGACGGAATTTTACGAGACTCTTCATCATTAGTAACTCGTGCCTCGCAATCTAGAATGCTAAGCATTTTAGTTCTTTCTGCACAATTTGAGGATAGGTCGAAATCACGTCATAATTAGCCCACACTTATCAGTACAAGAAATAACTTAGAAGTTGTTTGAATGTTG
Organism: Chrysolina americana; assembly: GCA_958502065.1. Classification (NCBI taxonomy): domain Eukaryota; kingdom Metazoa; phylum Arthropoda; class Insecta; order Coleoptera; family Chrysomelidae; genus Chrysolina; species Chrysolina americana. Next base: position 3,111,603 of record OY293417.1, read on the forward strand.
ATAATTATGATATCTGCATTAATTTTCGTCCCAATTGGTCCATAAGTAGTCCAAAAGACGTCGTTTCAACAATATTCTCAGCTCACCATTGAGATCTTGGATATATAGTAGGAGGAAATTTACGAGACTCTAGAATGTGGTAACTCGTGTAGTTGAATTGGATATGCTGAGCATTTGAGGTCTGCGCCCATTTTAGGATTCGTCGAAATCACGTTATAATCACCCAACTTTTCACTAGTATGAGAAATAATTTGAAAGTTGATAATTGGGGTATTCAGACAATTTACCATAGTAGTTATGCATCAATATGCATCAATTTTCATCGTTATTGGTCGATAAGTGGTCTAAAACACTTCGTTTCAATAATATTCTCAGCTCTCCATTGAGAACTTTGAAATATAGTTGGAGGAATTTCACGAAACTGAAATGTGGTGACTCGTGCAGTTGAATCAGATATGCTAAGCATATAAGTTCTGCGTATATTTGAAGATAGGTCATTAATTTTCCAGATTCACTAGTACAAGAAATAATTTGAAAGTGATTTGAATTTTGATAATTGGAATATGTAGACATTTCATCGTTATTGTCAATGAATGGTTCAAAAGACGTCTTTTCAACTATCTCTCGGCTCAACATTGAGAACTTCAGAATATAATTGAAGGCATTTTACGGGACTCTTACCAGTTGTAACTCTTGCAGTTGAATATGGTCGAAATCACGTTATAATCGCCCAATGTTTCACTAGTACATAACATAATTTGTGAAAGATCTGAATGTTGATAATTGGGGTCATTAAACAATTTACCAAAGAAGTTATGCATCAATATGCATTAATTAGCATCGTTATCGGTCGTTAAGTGGTCCAGAAGACGTCTTTTCAACAATATTCTGAGCTAACCATTGAGATTCTGGATGTATAGTGTAAGGGATTTTACGAGACTTTTGAATTTGGTGACTCATGCAGCTGACTTCCAACAAGTCCTCCAACAAGTCCTCCAACAAGTCAGAAATTACCTGTCACATTAAATGTGAACATCTGGTATAATGTCAGCCAAAACTACAAAATCTAGCATAATTAAGTTAATACTCAATTCGAACGCATAGCACTGTTTCGAGTTTTATTAGTTTTTACTGATATAACCTATTTTTCAACAGACAAAGTTACTATCAGATAAGTTTGATGTGTACATAAACAATTATTTATATAAACACTTGTTGTGTTTATTCAAGTCAAGCAGGTGTGTCTGAGAACGCCCAATATTTGATATCTTCTAGAAATGTGGTCGAGGGTCATGTACATGACGATATATTATAATAATTGAAATGGAAAAATCTTGTACTAATTAATGACATGGTGGTTTTCAACGTACAATTTATGTTCTCCATTCACTTAAACTTTTTATTAGTCACGAACTATAATAAAATTATTCAAGACTAAAGTGAATAAGACTATTATAAGATTATGTTGGTCTGAAATAATTCTATTTCAACATCACTTGAAGTACACTAGAAGTAATTTTGGCGATTTTTTCTGTTATAACATCAGGGGTACCACAGGGTTTCCACTTAGACCCCCTAAATAATGTTCAAAGTATATCACTGGAATTGAATCGATGAAAATGATATAACTATATCTGACAGAGGCTGTTTCTATAGCCACGAGATACTCAATAATCTTTTCAATTAACAAAAAATATATTAATTTTGTTATCTTTTTGATAGATGTGACGATCTGTGCCCGATTGGAAAACACGGCAGCGAATGCAAATCGGAATGTCGCTGTCAAAACGGGGGAACCTGCGATCCAGAAAACGGCAATTGTTTCTGCAAAGACGGATGGACAGGTCTGGTGTGTGCGAACAGATGTCCGTTCGGATACTGGGGAGTCAACTGTTCCCAACCCTGCGACTGTTACAATGGAGCTTCGTGTCATCACATCAACGGATCCTGCGAGTGCCAACCCGGATTCAAGGGACCTAGGGTTAGTAATTATCAATATTTATAAATATTTTCAGAGTAGATGTGCTGTGGGAGAACTGGAACATCTCTTATGTGAATCAACAGCGTAAAAAGCCAAGGTCCGTTTTGAACATTTTTGACCCCCCGCCACCGCGTTGCATACCTGAGGCTTTCAACCTCCGCAGGCAGCGACTGGGGGACAAAACTGTCCCAAATGGATCTTGGCTTCTGTGATAATTCACATAATATCATTTACATCTCTCCTAGCCTACTTGTATTATGAGAATATTCAATAACAGACCAGGGCCACTGTAATAGTAAGCACTGTTAGATGTTTTAGTGTATTGTGAGGCTAGGTTCTATTCAGTGAGGAGTAAGTATTCATAACTTTTAACGACATTTGATCTGATGACCTATGATAGAACAGTCTAGGGGCTTTCAGCATGTCGTGGAACGAGACAATGGTTCAGATTTCGAGATTCATGTGGTGTCGAACAGTCTTAGTGAGAATTTGAGTTGGTTGGACCACCCAAATTCTTCTTCTTGGTTCTACCCTCGAATAAGCTGATTAAAACACCTGTGAATTTGCGTAAGGTCGATGTGGGTTCAATTTTGATATCAACTAAGTAGTTTCAGGATAAAATTTCAATATTTTTCCATGTCCAACAATAATAATAATCACACAGTTCCGTTATAAACATAAGTCGTATTTAGTTTATTTCAAAGAAATGAAATACTTTGTCTACTGTATCACTGTGTTATCCATTACAAGCTTCTGACATTTAACGTAGTTCTGTGTCAATAATGATAATTGTAAACTTAAAATTGGATGTTTTGTCATTTTAAATTGAGGTTATTTTCATAAAAATCTTGAGGCCGTTATGAAGAAGTTATGAGGGCGTTATGAGAGCCGAATATGATTGAATATTGATAATAGTTCAGATACAAACTTGACCATATTTTTTATTGTAATAATAATAGTAGTAATTTAATTTTGAATACGGCTGTTGTTTTATTACCGGGTACGTTTTAGAAGTGAACTTAGGGCTGATAAGAATGATATCTGAGAATATGATGATTCCAATTTGGGAAGAGATCTAATGAACAAGGTAATTGTAACAGAAACATGCATTTCCACATTAGAGCGATGTTTCATGTTTATGAGAGGTTGACAATTTTATTAGATTACAAGTGTTATGAGGGGTTAAACTATTTTTTGCTCTTAGTATGTGGGTGGTCGGAGTCAATTATAACTGTTTTGAGAAAAATAGAGACGACTCAGTGAAAGTTTTGAAGGTGGACTAGGGGTAGCTGAATTTACTTTCTGAGGGTTGAATAGTGCTTTTTCCTGATAATTTTCATAATTTTCAGTGTCTCGATGTCTGTCCGGAAGGAACGTTTGGAATGAACTGTGCAGAAAACTGTTCCTGTGAAAATGGTGCCAAATGTTCAAACAAAAACGGGACCTGTATTTGTTCTAAGGGCTGGGGAGGAAAGCGTTGCCACAAGAGAGTCTGTCCTGAAGGACTTTTTGGGCCAAAATGCGAACACATGTGTCAATGCAATAAAGAAAATACTGAAATGTAAGTACATATCACAGAAATGCGCTACATATTTCGTTACCGAACGCTTGATTCGGAAATTTTTTGAAAATTTTTATACGCACTCGTCAGTCACATGAACTTTTTTCCTCATTTTCAGGCAAACTCGAAATGTGAATAACTTCACAGAAATAACCTACTACTATCATCAAGTTAAAGCGATCAAATTGAATGATAACTGTTTTGAACAGTTCAAATTTCCCTGATATATTAGCACAATTATGAATAGTGGTAATGCTGAACTCAACTTCTTCCTACTTCATTGGATGAAAGCAAGAAACATTTCGAAAAAAATTAATTAAAATCCCAAACTTTTCCACCAGTATTGCAGAACAAGGAAGTAATCTTGCTTCCATTTGTTGACGATCTTAAAATAATTATAATTGCAGATATTTCCATGGACTTTGATTTTCATTACTCTTGTTATACTCTCAGATAAAATTGTGGATATATATTTATATCAAATTATAGCATTTTAAATTGCCTTCAATAAACGTCTTTAGCTTGTAATTTCTATAAATTACATTTCCATTCTAAACTATCTTTTGTCGGCCACATATCGCGAAAATGAAATCCTAAACAGCGGAATAAATGGTTTTTTTATCTACAAATAATGCAAGAATTTGGTAAAAATAGAAACCATGAAATTATTGTTTTTTCGTTATACATATCAGGTCAGAACTTTAATATGGCTATTTAATTTAGAACCCATTCTCTTCAGTTATACAGTGTCATCCCAAAAGTACGGATCATATGGAAAATTATTTATTATGGGTTTTACAACTGAAAGTTATTCTTCACAAAGTTTGAATAATAGTTAAGTGATTTATTTGTATTATTATACGCTGTTACAATAAATTTTATTCTTCGAAGAATCCGTTTAAAAAGATAAAATAAAACCCCGCTCAGATAACCATGACTTCAAATCCAGACGTATTATTTACTTCTCCAAATAACATTTTTTGATATTTTCCAAAGTATGGGTACTTCACTTTTGGCTTGAAATCAAGTTTTCCAATGCAGCTCTTATATTACGTATATTTTGCTATATTTTATTGGTGAGTGTTTAGATTTAAGAGATGCACAAAGTTTTATGGAGCATTAGTTTTTGTTATAAAACCTATAAAGGAGAAGTTTCTCATATGGTTCGTGCTTTTGAAAGGTTATTTCGTATTTTGTATTTCTTCCTGATATCGCCCTGTTACTCAAAATGGATGAGCTATGAAAAAGTGGTTGAATGTGTCCATATCGCGTTAAACATCCCTAGTCACTAAAATTTTCCTTTTGGTTGAGTAATTTCATTCAATGAGCTGTAGCAGTTTTTTTGATTTTTTGTAGAGATCCGACAGCCTTCATATTTTCTTAACAGGACAGTTCTAGCCATGAAAACAAACAAGTGCATTGAATTGAATATCAATCTGAGTTCCTGCATCCTTGGAGAAAAAATATGCCGAAAATTCATAAGAACTTTAAAAACATGACCCAACCGATTGAATTTATTTTCAGTTGTCATCCTTGGACTGGTGAGTGTGAATGTAAGGCTGGATGGAATTCCCAAGATTGTACGAGACTGTGCCCAATCCTTACCTATGGCAAAGGTTGTCATGGCCTTTGCAAATGTCAAAATGGGGCTCAATGTGACCCTGTCAATGGTACTTGCATTTGCGCTCCTGGATTTACTGGGGTATATTGTGAAGAGAATTGCTCTGCTGGGAACTTTGGAGAGGACTGTGCTCAGAAATGTGACTGTGAGTTGTAGCGATATTAATTGATATTACAGTATGTAATAATTATAAATCATTCGTTTGAGAAAATAAAAATAAAGAAACTGGAGAGGGATTAGAGGTAATGCCATTCTATAAATATGTAGTAGTCGATATCATGATTACACTGGTCTGCAATGAAATCCTCCTTTAAAAAATTTTGTCATAAACATGACGATTCAAATGTTCTGAATCTATCCCCGTTGGCCGATTTTTTCCATCACGTCTAGATTTTTTGCTATGAATATTTTTTTAAATTTCAAAAATTTGGGTTTTTTTTAATTTTTTTTGCGCGTCAATGTTATAAACAGTGTATATACAAATAGTGTATGTACAAAATAAGTTTTAGCGAGTTGTAAGAGAAAGAAGGGAAGTGCCGAAGGTGATTTTAATGGTGCTACAAACGCACATGCGCAGTATTCGCTGTGACTTCACAACAGTTGAGTGAAAACTTGTCTCTCAATTGTTTACATTTTGTATCAAATATTTTGGTAAGTTTTGCATAAAGTTCATGTTCTCTATATTGGTTTTGAGTATTTTATTTGTAGTTTATGTAATTTTTTATGAGCAGAGCCAATAAATATAAAATAGATGTTTGAAAATTATTTCAATAAAATTTTATGTAATTTTAGGTTATAAAATGCCTCGAACTTGTAAAAATTCTACCGACTGTTTTTGCTACATTTGTGGGGAATTCGTACTAAAAACACAGCGAAATGTCATGACAGATCTTGTTAAAACAGCTTATAAGCTATATTTTGGATTTTCTATCGATGAGCGAGATAAGAGTTGGTTGCCAAAAGTATGTTGCAATAGCTGCTCAAGAACGTTGAGAGGTTGGCTTGAAGGAAGCCACAAATCCATGCCGTTTACAATGCCAATGATTTGGAGTGAGCCTCAGAATCATGAAAATGATTGTTATTTTTGCATGACATCAACACGAGGATTCTCGAAAAAAAATAAAAATAAGATTGTATACCCGAACGTCCCATCTGCAAAGAGACCAATTCCTCGTGGTGAAGGTACTTTACCTCCAATTCCACCAATTAATGAGAAGGTGGAAAATAAAAATATTTCTGGTCTTCAATCTCAATCGAGTTTTCTTTCTGCCGGTACATCTTCATCTTCATACACTTCGTCTGGATCTTCCAGTCCATCTAAAGAACCTCATTTACTTAAGCAAGGTGACTTAAATGATCTTGTTAGAGACTTGGGACTTTCAAAATCTAAGGCGCAATTACTTGGATCAAGATTAAAACAGTGGAATCTATTGGATAAAAGTACCAGAGTTTCATATTTTCGTACGAGGCAAGAAGATTTTACGAGTTATTTTTCCAAAGAAGATGATTTGGTATATTGTAATGATGCTGCAGGGCTTCTTCAAGAACTGAGTTTTCCAGAAGATTCTAGTGAATGGAGACTTTTTATTGATGCTTCAAAAATAAGCTTAAAAGCCGTTCTACTCCATAATGGTAATAAATACCCATCTGTGCCCGTTGCACATGCTACAAACATGAAGGAAAATTATGTAAACCTAGAGGTATTACTCGAAAAAATTGAATATTCCCAATACTTATGGAATATTTGTGCTGATTTGAAAGTCGTCGCTATACTCACTGGATTACAAGGAGGATACACAAAGTTTTGCTGTTTTCTTTGTGAGTGGGACAGTCGCGCAAGAGAAAAACATTACAAAATAAAAACTTGGCCACTAAGAAAAAGTTTAACTCCTGGGCTTAAAAATGTGTCTCAGAAACCTTTAGTGCCAAGTGAGAAAATTTTTCTGCCACCACTTCATATAAAGTTGGGACTCATGAAAAACTTTGTGAAAGCTATGAATAAAGATGGTGCAGGTTTTCAATATCTTAAAACAAAATTTCCTCGAATCAGTGACGCAAAATTGAAGGAAGGAATTTTTGTAGGTCCGCAGATACGTGAGCTAATGAAAGATGAAGCTTTTGATTCGAAGTTGAGCGAAGCAGAAAAAAAAGCTTGGGTGGCTTTTAAAGAAGTTTGTCATAATTTTCTTGGGAATACAAAAAGTGAGAATTACCGACAAATCATTCGGAAGCTTCTTTCTGCTTATAAAGCTTTAGGATGCAATATGTCACTCAAGATTCATTTTTTGGACTCTCATTTAGATTTCTTTCCTGAAAATCTGGGAGCCGTATCAGATGAGCATGGTGAAAGGTTTCATCAGGATATAATGCAGATTGAAAAACGCTACAGTGGGAAATGGTCAGCAGCAATGCTTGCTGATTTCTGTTGGTCAATTCGCCGAGAAACACCAATAGAAACGATGAAAAGGAAAAAAACCACAAAATAACAAATTTTCTCACCATATAATGAGATAACTGACCGATATATATTCATTTTGTGACTATAATTTAGGATTTTTCACTGTAAAACTTAGACCGTAATATTTTTTCATTTCGTTATGATAATTGGTATTTTAATAATATTGTTTGTTAATTAAATAAATATTATATTGGAAATCTACGTGTGGTACTTAATTGTATGTCAGATTCCGTGTTTAGAGCACAAAATATGATGAATTCATGCATGAAAGCAAGAAGGAGAAAAAAAAAATTTTTTTTGCAGACCAGTGTTATTATTATAAATTTTCAGTCTTCAATACCTTTTTTTATTTTTGGAGCTCTTTTCTAAATATTGAAGGATGTCATCATTCATTTTCAGGTAAGAACGGAGCATTTTGCTCGCCCGAAACTGGCCAATGTCAGTGCCCAGCAGGCTGGGAGGGCCAACAGTGTGATCGACCCTGTAGCAACAGCTCGTTTGGAGTACATTGCAACCAGAAGTGTGTATGCAAAAATGGCGCTTCTTGTAATCCTGTCAACGGTAAGTTTCAATTGCCATATTAGATTTGTATGCATGCTGTTTGAGACTAGTTTGAGACTTTAACGACAGGACAGGTTACGGAACGCAACACACATGAATATTGGCCAATTAACATCTCTTGGTTCCAGAAAATCACGTATTCTTTATTTTAGTTATTCTCAGTTGGCCATGGCGCCTGCAGTTACCATAGAAACAGAAACCACTATGAAATTGTCAATGTAGTAATCATGCCAGCTTATTTGAATCATTCGAATAAAGATCACCCGAATCTTTTCATTATTCTCGGCGAATATAATAGAATAATCTCAAGAATATGTGATACATCCGCTATGTATCACTCTGCAGAAACAAGACCCCTCACAAACTTTCGCCATCACTTTTATGAAACTGTCTCCCCGTACCCTGGCCTACGATGTTTGTTTTGATTTTCGTTGTTTGCATGTTGTTGTGTTTATTAGGTAGTTGCACATGTGGGGCTGGATACACTGGCGAATTCTGTGAGAATAGATGCCAGCAAGGCTATTTCGGAGTGAACTGTGAACAAGTTTGCCAGTGCCAAGATGGGCACAACTTGGGCTGCGACCCTGTTACGGGCCGATGCATCTGCAAATCCGAGTGGAAAGGTACATACATGTCATTTGGTAGTTCATTATCATCATCATTGGATATTCCATAAAAATCTACATACATTATTCTTGCTGAAGTTCAAAGGAACTCTAACGTTTATAAAATAACAACGCTGGTCAAGTTTCACATATCTTAATTTTTATGTATTTCAATCAACATTCGATGTGGCTAAAAAGTAAAAATATGAGGTGATTGAATTTTTAAAAAGTCCAGAAGCAAGTCAATATTTATTAGTTTAAAATTTTCTAAAGTAGCATCTTTTGTAATCAAATCGACTCGTTTTTGAAAATCGAAAAGAGCCTGTATTCATTCCTTCCTCGAGTTAATTCCTTAGTAAAGATACCTGTATCTGTATTGAATGAAAAACTGTACCAAATTCGTTGATAATATTACCTTAAATTCGATTCCAGAAAACAATGAGTAAGAAAAGATATACTGATACTGATTGCTGATGTACCTGTTTAAGGCCCAACCAATATATCTGTTTAAAGATTTTTAAAAGGAACCTAGTTGTGTTAGAAAATTGTAAAGAGGCAGAATATGAATATGTCTCCTGTACAGGAAATAAATGAAAAATTAGGTATCAAATCTTTCTTAACCTAAAGGTGATGTGTATTCACAAAATATCTCTCTTTATGAAACCTAAAATTAAATCATGTTGAGCTCTCATGAATATTTAAAATTCTGTAACTATTAGAAATATCAGTCATTTTATTACCTCAGTTACATAAATTATTATGTTATGTGTATTCACGGCCTATTCTGTTAACGAAGAAATTATGAAGATAAGACTGCGAATCAAAAACGTTCATCAGAATATGGCGTATAGAGAAACCTTATTTTGAGGACCATCTTCAATGATCTCTTCACAATAACCATAACAATTTTGAATTCAAATTACTGAAACATGTTTCAGTGGAAGTATATTACACGACAGCATACCCTCACACGAAATAAGACTTTACTGGCGTCAAATCAGGTGAATGTGCTGCCCATATCATGAAATATTTTTCAGATATGATAAGTAATAATTTCAATAATTAACTATATTTTTGCCACTAGAGCAGAGCTAATTTTCAACTGATTCAAGCACAAATTGTAAAGTTGACATTAAAAAAATAACTATTGAATTTTCATAATAGGATGGTTATTGAATTATAGCCGGTCACATAAACATTGGCAATGCTTATAAAATATAAATGAACAATTTCCAAGAAATACCTAATCAGAGTTTTTAGAGTTTTTGATTTATTTGTGATTACTCTTGAAGGGATAATGTTTGTTATTATGCATTGCATAAGAAATTGCTATCAAGACTGGTTTTGATATTAAATTGTTTTTTTCCGTTAACCAGCTGTCATTCCTCTACGAACGACAGCCCTCAGAAGTCGAAACTTGTGCGAGCTAAGGATTAACGAGGTCTTACCTTTCAACTTGCGGTTCCTAGCACGAAACCAGTGACCATGCTGGGAATCGAACTCACATCCCTCTGTATCTGATAGACTAGCGGTCTACCATCATGACCACAGTTTCTTATATCTGTCAATATTTGAGAAACTATTTGAATTGTGTCACTTTTTGCATTCATGGCTACCGCTTCGTTGTGAGAAGTGAAGAGCAACTGCAATTGATGACAAATACACAGGAAGCTATTAAAAATGACGTTTATATCGTGTACTTGTCTCTATTTGATATGATTGAGATATATAAAAATAAATGAAATGAAAAAATTGCGCAATGCAGAGTATATGCTCAGCATTGATTATATATGTATACAGTGTGTTGGTTGGTCTTCATTAAAACAAATATAAATCACCCTTCATCTCATCATTTCACCCTCAGATGAGTTCAACGATTCTAAATTTCACGTGGATTGAATTTCAGGAGTGACATGTGAATCAATTTGTCCAGAAGGTAAATATGGACCGAGGTGCGAACAAATTTGCGTCTGCAAAAACAACAGCTCATGCGATCCAGAAACAGGAAATTGTTATTGCGCAAGGGGTTGGAAGGGGGACAATTGCAATCTTCCCTGCCACACTGGATATTATGGTATTGGTTGCAGGCAGAAATGCCCGGAAGTTTCTATAGGTAAATTTGATACAACATAAAAAAAATCAGGTTTACTTTGAGCTCTGGAGGTTAAATGAATTACAATGGAGTGGAGAACATAATGTGAATGAGTAAAATAAAAGATCATTGTTCAATTTGATTCCAAGAAATATTATATACTCAATAGTTTCCATATCCTCTAGATAGCTATGAGTTCATGAATATTTTTCAATCAGTTTTTACTGAATTGTGAATTGCTTTTTTATGTCATCATAATATCGCAAACAATTTTGACTTTTCCTATTTATACCAAAAATATTTTGACAAAAATCGTTTAAAATATCTTATAATGACGAATTTTCCTACTCTTCTTTCATTTATTTTTCGAATACCTTGTCCATTCAGTGATATCCTGCGTCTAATAAACATCTGCTATGAACATCAATAAACGAATAAACAGGTATTCAATCGTTGTAATCTATCCTGTACTGATGATGTTTAGTGACCACGAAACACTTTTCAAGTTAGGCTGATGAAGTAATGAAGTACTCGTATTGGACAAATATAATTATTGACCGTAAGAGGCAGAAGTAAGTGAAATGTCATGGAATATGAATAACTTTTCGACAACAAATCCCTGAAAATCTTAGCGAAATCACCATTTTTTCAGAAAGCCAGGGTATTCAAACCCATGTTTTCAACATAACATATTATTAACTTTGCACCTTATAAAGAATAATCATAATAATTCGTTTGGAGCATGTTAAAATTGTTTGGTTGTTTTGTTTTGTTTGTATTAACGTACTAATAATATTTTTTAGATTTAGATTCGTGTTATTTTTTTTGCAAGGTTTTGTACCAAGTTGTTTGCTTCCCATGTGATATAATTTGTTCATGATAGAGTAAAGTTTTTTTTGTTGCTGAACATTTCAATAAATTTGTTTTGTCATCTATTATTCTGTATCAACGATATTTAGATGTAAATTAAAACCAAAAAAGTATAGATACTAGTAGGGTATGCCTACATGATTTAGACGTACCTACTGAATGTCGATAATTATTTCTGGTTTTAGTAATAGATTAAATCGCAGTTTATATTCTTGAATTTCTGGGAACTTGTTAAGATCACTAAAAATATTTTATTTTGTTTTTTTTGCAGGTAACAAAACTTGTGATCACATAACAGGAGAAATTGTATGCCCTCCCGGATATCTTGGACTCACTTGTGAACATCCGTGTCCTATTGGGAAATTTGGAAAGAATTGTGTCGAAAACTGTTTCTGCAAAAATGGAGGAGACTGTCATCACGTAACAGGTAATACCTTATGACTTGAATACCACCAAGAATCCATGAGTAAGACATATCCTGTTGATATTTTCATTGAAGCACTCAAACCATTTGATGTTGTTTTGATGTAAGTCACTATCAAATACAGTCTGCAAGTAATTTTGTCTGATAAATGGACATCTAACTTCTGTTTGTAGCTAGAATAACTTGAATAATGATGTCGAAAGGTATTTTTCATTGGTAGAAACGTCAAATGATCAGAGTTAAAGAGTTTACCTCAAGCATCAAAGAAAATATTTAAAAATATCCGTTAAAGTTATATTGCAAAACATTGACATGATAGAAAGTGAGAAAACGATATCTGATCAATTTGTGGAATTCTCTCAAATGTTCTCAAGTTGCACAAAAAGCTTAAACTTGTAATACTGATACAAAATCTTGGGAACTGAAGCAGAGTGGAAAGATTTCAGCTTGTCTTGATTTCCCGAAGCTCTAAGCTTCAGGGAAACGCCTTCTCAGGCAATGAGTTCTAGAACTCTACTGGTTTCTCGTGATGTGTATCAATTACAACATAGTTTATTGAAGAATAACGATGACTTAACGTTTTTTCCAGGTGAATGCCAATGTTTACCTGGTTGGATGGGTGGTAACTGTACAACACCCTGTCCACCCGGAAGTTTTGGTATGGGTTGCAGCCAGCACTGCAAATGTCTGAACGGTGGCGAATGTAGACGAAATGATGGTGTATGTCGATGCAAACCTGGATATACTGGCACACAGTGTACCGAATGTAAGTTGTATAGACAAATAGACGGCAAATAATAAAAGTAGCCCTCCTACCGCACAGGCCATGCCTTTGGGTACTTTATGAGGGATTATTATTATTATTATCATTATCTCAATACACCAATTTTTTTTTCTTTCATATTTAAAATTGATGGACAGCTTATCACAGAAGTGTTACAATTCAAATAAAATGCTTACAGATTAGTTCAAAATACAACTGTGTCACCTAAAAATATTTCAACTCTTAATTAACAGATTCGATCTATATTTGAGACTCTGTTATATGTCTTGACAATAATCTTTACGTTACATTGGATTTTGTACTCGCCACAACATAACACCTATTTCACTCTACAACTTTCAGATCAAAATATAGATATTGGTGTACCACTGAAGGATATCATACATTTTCAGAAAATCTTTTTTATACGTATAATTTAAACGTATAATATACAAATGACGTATTGTTTGGCATGAAATGAGGATGAGATAGTGTTTAAATATGAATAGACATATATATCACTACGTATAATATTAGTATATTATAGACGGTGGATTTATTTGAAATATTTGATGAAGGTATAAGATCTCTCATGTTTTTAAAAGGTGTACGATATGAGGTATATCGTAAAGCTTTCAAAAGATTACTAGAAACCACTGGAGTAGACAATACATCAACTAGGTGGATGTCACAATAACTGTCTACTACAATAGCAGAGAAAAAAATAGGACATGACACTATTATCTTTCGAACAACCAAAGGATGCCAACAAGGGTGGCGGGACTCCCCAATTATGTGGAACCCCACGGTTGATAGACCACTCTGCATTTTGAAGATGATATAACATGTCAAAGCTTTGCAGCTGACTTATTTTTGAAAGCAAAAAACAAATTTGAGTCCCTGCAACATAGTAGAGGTTTCGACCACACTCAAGAATGGTGTCAATCGCTGGGACTTATCGTCCACCCCATCAAGATCACCCTCGTTGCCTTCACGAAGAAATGAAACATTAATCTCAAAACCACCGAATTAGAAGAGAAGTCTGTTGAATATAACGGAATATATGTGACTAGATAAGACACTCATCTGGAGGAAGAAAACGTTAACAAAACTGTAATTGTGCATGTGCGGAAATTTTGCGCGGGAAAAAACTGTAGGTGTAATACCCAGGAGTTGCAGTTGTTTGGGGGCGCAGAACTATTCTGGCTAGTACAAGGCCAAATCTATCAAAACTCCAAATCGTGTTCATAACCGGTGCAATGAGAACATGCCCAATGACTGATTCGGAGGTAATCCTTGAACATACATCCCTTCACATAATAATGGATGATGTGGCGATAGGAACAAGGTACAGAAAGACCAGAGAGGAAGGGAGTCATCAACCGCAAGTTTTGACTCATCCCTAAAAATCATCGAACTTGTTCACTGTCATCATCCCGAGTGCCTCGCACAGAATGATCAAGACCAAGAGAATGACTTTGGAGTTGAAAGCCTGGGCAATTCCCCTGAGCATCTTTCAAGCAGAAGTATACGCTATTGAAAAATTAATTCAGTTCAGAATAAAGAAAAAAATCGCACAAAAAAGATAATCAAGTCAAAGCCAAGCAGCTATGAATGCAATGAACTTTCTTTTATCAAGTTCCGAACTGGTCTAGAAGTACTTGGAAAAGCTGAATTAAGAGATCAAGGATAATAAGGTTTCCATCATATAGGTTCCAAGACACAGTGGCGTGGAGAGCTATGGAACAGCAGATGGTTTCCTAAATATAGAAATATGGAACACTATTCTTAAAGGAGTCCACAACAAAACATCTCAAACCTGAATGGAATCAAAAGAAATGAGTCAGGTGAAGATACTAAGAAATTTAATAGCTGCACCAGCGAAAGTAAAGCGGAACACAAAATAGTAGCGGTACTGCCAGCTAAGATGAAACCTTGCATATCATAAATGGGTATAGGAAGGATCATTCATATTTTGCAAGGGCAGGGAGAGACTTGCATCCACATTGTCTCAGAATGAAGTACCCTGCAACATCCAAGGTTGTGACACTTGTGAGCAAAAGGGAACAGAAAGAGGAAGATTCACCTAACTTGGAGGCATCTGATGTGCTGATCTTTCTGAAAGCTAGAGGACTGGAAGAACTGCTGTAGCCGTCGAGATATTCTGCTGGACACCAGAAAGTGACACTGTTGGTAGATCTTTCAGATCATAGTGTATTCACACTCCAAACTGTCTCTATGGTATAACATTACACCAATACGAGTCGTATACCGGATAAACGTATACAGGGCAATTCAAATTCGACCCCCACCATTGGGAAGTTTTTTTTAATATCTGTGGTTTCAGAAGTGCAAATCATAACAAATTATACATCGATGAAATCAGAGTGAGAATCACTATTTTTCTGTATAAAAAAACAATATGACGCCCATAACAAAAAAAAAAGTTGATGATGAATGCCAGAAGACGAAACATCGGATAGTAAATCTGAACATGAAAACGTGTAGCTGAAAAAAAGTATCAATGGAAATGTACTTTTGGTTTTGAGCTATGTTGTCAAATAGCGATAGAAAAAAATTAAAACAAAAATTCGGATTTTCAGTTTTTTTCCGATATTTCCGGAAATACTCGGAATTTTCCAAGTTTCAAAACAGTATTTTGTTAAGCACCAGAATACGCAACTTTGCCCCAATTTAAGCTTCGACGTATCTCCTGTAGATTAGGAGATCCCAATTATGGGGGTCGAATTTGAATTGCCCTGTATAATACGTATTTCAGATGATATTTTATCAATTGGATATTAATGAACAGACAAATGATGAAACGGGGAAGAAATTTGAATGAATAATCAAGAAATCACTTGAATAGTTTGAATAATCCATGTTAATAACTTCTGGATTTTTGTGTGATTGAATTGCTAAAGGGTTAACATTAAAATCTCATTATGCTCGATACTATCATGTAGTACCTACTTGGTATAATTTCTATTTCCGCTCACTTTTGGTGAGAAAACAATACTTTTATAATATTTGTTATTCGCAGTATGCCCTGAAGGATACTTCGGAGACCACTGCATGACTCCTTGTGAGTGTGAAAATGACAACTTCATCTGCCACCCGACAGATGGCTGTATCTGCAAACATGGCTTCACCGGAGAAAAATGCGACGAATCCAACATCCTCGGCAGAGTGCAATCACCGATAGATAATGGGGAAGCTAGCTACGGCGTAATCGTGGCAGTTGTGATGGTTTCTATAATTTTCATCGCCATAGTAGTCCTTGTTATATTTTACTACAGAAGGCGCGTGTCCAATTTGAAGACAGAAATAGCGCATGTGCAGTACATCGCTGATCCCTCAGGATTTGGTCCAGGTGAGAAAAATTTATAAAAATTAATTTTCGGACAATAGTCCAGTCCACTCAGTTTTGAGACAAGGATCGGTTGTAACACCACAAAATTTGGAATGCGTGTAGTTGGAACCATGTCAAACAAGAAAATAATTGTTTACCAAAACTCTGGTGATGGAAGCAAAAAAAAGATAGTTTCAATAGCGTTGAAGATAATTCAATTCCCCACAATAACGATTCCCAGTAATTTCCCACAAAATGCGCCCGTTATCTCAAAAAACGTGATGGAACGCCAACATCAAATTTCTGGCTCGTGTTTAACCGCCGCTGCAAGTTCCGACGGTGCCGAACGTTGAATGTGTCATAACTCTGCTAAAAATGATGATAGACTGAAAAATAGAAGTGCTTTTTAGTAATGAAGAGTACCTAAATGGTTTTTTTACCACGTCACATAATCCTATGATGAAAAAATCCGTCTCTAGACACTGCAATGATTTAAGAATAGTAAAACAGGTCTCACGCACGCCAAAAAAACTTGGTTTTACTTCTGTCTTCTTTACACTAATTAAGATTATAATAGATCCAGCTGCGATTGTCCGTCTGAAAGTGAGTAGAAATTTATAGTAGAGCAGACAAGACCTCAAAAATTCTTTGAGTGGAATTTTCTTTCTCCCAGAGAAGCGGCAACACTGTATTGATGAAAATATTTTAGACGGATAGAGCAATTTTGATTATCCATGCCCACAAATTTTCGAAACGATCTATCTTTATGTTCTCCAGATACTTCTAATGTTCCATCCACTGTGAAACACCCGGTATAGGTACCTTCACTTCACTCAACTAAGTCCCACACTTCTGACACTACTGCTTACAACACTACGTACTTACACTAGTATTTACTACACTACTACTTACCATACTACACTAAGTGGACGAATGTCTTTTTTAAATTTGTAAATCACAGTCAAACGATACTGGAATGAATGAAATGAGAGAAATTGAATGAAATGGAAAACGAAATGCCAAGGACAAACATGTTGATAATCAACAATGAATATCGTCAATGAGTATCTAATTATTTCTTAATTGCGGTATCATATATGTGATTAATTAATTTCAGATCGAAATCATTTCGACAATCCAGTCTATTCCTACCAGGGAAGTGGCAAAAGAGATAACGAGCAACTGCTCAATAACAATCCCAAAATCATCAATAACTTACATAAACCCATAAACACGAATTTGGAAAGATCTCGTCTTGGTGGAAGAGCGTCCTGTTCTACTAATGATGACGATATGACCAAAGGTCAGTAGTTTCAGCCCGTCGAAAAAATATTGTATTCAAACCTTTTTTCCTCTAAAGGCATCTATGAACCCAGCATAGACGAACTGAGCAGCTTGAAGAATCGAGAAGCTGATGCTACCAACCCCAATATCTACCACAGCATCGAAAAGCTAGATCACGTCTACGATGAAATCAAACAAAAGGATGTCAAGGACATCGGTGAGTACAAAAAAAATAGTCTCCAGGAATAATAATTGATATTTTCACTCAGGTAAAACTTTTTGGAAATAAGCAAGTAAGTTAAAACAAACTTGATGTTCAAACGTACAGCAGACGCACTTTTCTTTACATTACACATAGCGTTGGCATGTTGATGAGTATATTACCATTGCCTGAAGGTATATAGTCGATCAGTATTAATACAAAAAGCGTTGGATGAAATCGCGAGAGCCATCTATCAGACGTTCATCGAAACTGGATACAACAAAGTGGTGCCGTCCTCGGAAGGCTGAAACACCTCTATATCTGTCTTTTTTATCCTGTTCCTGAATTTGCTTCATCTCACTCTTATATCGAGCTTCCTTTATTGTTCGTCAGAAGTCAGAAGTGGCGCCATCTGCCCAACGACCCCATCATCCTCGAATGCTACTCCCATAACGTTAACCTACTATATACCTCAAGACAATGATATCACTTTGATGATATATCCTCAAACCAGGAGGAGGAAAGAGTAAACCCAGCAATGATCACTTTTATATTCACTAGACATGGTATTGCTTTCTTTGACGCCTCCATATTCATGAGTTAAAAATACTTCTTTCACTTTTTCTCGTTTCTACGCCTTGTCACTGCAATCGTTTTCAGGTGAATAGTGACAAGTTTATGTGCTTTATGCGTTTGTCATAGCGGGGTTATGGCACGTGCAATTTCCTGCCTTATAGCACTCCAAAACTATCCATTAGAAGTTTCCATACGGCTGATTGAAGACCATTTTGATATATGTAGTTTCATTAAATTTGCTTCAGAACCAATATGGAAGACTATAAGAAATCGATGTTGCTCAATCCAGGATCGCTTCATGTTAAGTACACTTTTTATGTTCTATTACTCTTGCAGATAATGATCTCTTGATATTCGCATTCACGTGAGATGTCATAAGTACAGGTTTGACTGAATTCTGTTATATTTTCCGTTTCCATCTTGGCAAGAAATCCTCAGATACTGTCAGATAGAAAGCTGCTCTTTATGTTATACTTATTGCCAATGATCGTCTCGGATAAACCTTTGAAGAACGAAAGGACAATAACTGAGCTTTGTTGTCTTTCTTCGAACTGTCCTGGAATGGTTCCAATATCGATTGTACAGAGAAGAAAGTCATTTCTTGCAGCTAGTCATCTCTGATTATGTTGTTTATTATTAATATTGCTCCGCGAGGCTTGCCCTCAGCCAAAATGCAAGTAGATCTTTTGTAGATTCTTCTGGAGATTCATCACGATGTCTTCATGTGGTATAATATCTTATGCTAGTCAGAGCTTTGCATTCAAACACTAGATGGAGAGCTGTCTCATCCTCGTCATCAAAGAACCTGCGTTGTGTGGTGTCTTGGTGTATCCCCAACAGTCCTACCAGCTTTCTGAGAGCTTCATAGCTAACCAACAGTATCTCTATATTTTTAGTGAGTATTGCCTAAGGTATTTTCCCAGGAAGTTGCAAACAGAAATAGTCATTACCTTGGCTTGGAATATAGAGACTTGAATGCCGAGGCTTAGACTATTGTTCTGCCTCGATTTCATCACGTATAGAGCTACTCATATCACAATTGTCTTCCACTAAATGAGTAAGTTGGAGTCATTTCATTCAACGAATCTCAGATATGTCAAATTTTTTTGATTTCCCTTATGTTCATTTACCTATGCACTTCAATCTGGAGGCTTCCTTCTCCGCATCCATAGCAGGAGGGTGGTTCAGAACCACCAGTGACTCCAAGCATAGCTATTTTCTGTGAACTGGCCATCCACCCTCTGGTTGTCACTTATTCTACCTTTTGCCACCACAGCAGGGTTTCACTATCGCTGTGTATAGCCAAAGGTATGCTTGTTGGTTATTGGTGATGTCTTTGCCTTCGTCCGCACCTTCTTCAAATGTTTGTTACAGATGAGTTTCAAGTCTGATTTGACTTTTCTGACCTCTTGATGATGCTGAGGGTCTCTCATCTGAGGAAAAATTAGTATAAAGGCTCTCGTTCAACGTAAATCTGATTAAAAAAATCTTCAGGTCTTCCTAGTTGTATCCACAGGATGCTTGGAATTATTCACGAACGAGCTGCTACTTTCCTGTGAGGGTTGCAGTATCGGTGGAAAATATTTTGCCAGGTTGTAGGTCGGTAGCTTCCAGGAACTAGACATTTGTCTCCAGTGGCCGTTTGTTGATAGTTGGAAGATGTTGGAGATGAGGCAGTTTGCTGTAATGTGACGTCAGTTCTGTCCATTTCTCATTTGGTTCATATTCCTTCAGAGAGCTGTAGATTCTCCTTTCTATCGTGAATGTTTGATTCTTCTGTGGGTGTTTGTAGTTTTCTGTTTGGAGAATCACTGATTTATAATTGAACGCCATGACTGTGGCATTTCCTGTGTCTTCAGGAAGGATTTTGATGCTACAGCTAGACAGAGTCTACGAGTAACACTCTCTATCATTTTTTCAACACTAATTTACTTCGAAGCTTATTGTAATCTTAAATGTGCGATATTATGTTTACAAATTTATTTGAATTTTAGAATTGGAGTACGATCACCTGGACTACACCAGGCCCACCCATACCCTGAAGCCCCACTACTCTAGAATGGCTAGTCCTTTTGGATCGAGAGATTTAACGAAAGATGACCAATCGGAGACGGGAGAATAAGGATCACTGTACTCAGTGACAGTGATGTTTCTTTTTGGGTGTTTTTGTGATGAATTAGTAATTTTAAGAAACTGATTTTTCTGGATAGTGTTTTGAGGTATATGAATTTTTTATATACAAAGAAAGTTCAAATGGCGTTTGCTTTCTTGAAACAATTTAAACAAGTCATATATTGAAAAATTGAGAAAATTCTGCTTCGTATTGAGATCAATTTATGTTAGCAGGAGATATTTTTTTTGAAATTGAATCTCTTGAATTATGCAATAATTTATTTCATTTATATAATTTATTACAAATAAATTGACTACATCTTTCCTTCTGACAAGTTTTCATCCACAAAAGTATAACTGGTGGTAATTCAAAACATTCAGTTTTGGATGAAGAAAGTTTTAACTCAGTTAGTTATTTTCGTGGTGATCATTTCAATGGACATACTTCCCGAAATAAATAGGCACTGCTGAACTTTTGTAAATACCAGTTTTTTAAGTGAATTTCCTCATAATATTTCCCAATCTTGCGTTTTTCCATCATAAGTTATAAGAATAATAGTGAGGAGTAGAAGGATGAAATAAAATTCTTCACAAATTTATTTTCAAGCAAGGTGTTGAGGTACGATTGACTGAAACACTACTGTCTACATATCATTGATGCATATTTTTAAAATAAGAAGCTTGAAAGAAATTATTTATTTATTATTCGAAACTTTTATGTGTAGTAATTTTTCCATATTGTGGTTCAATGTGCAATAACAAATTCATATTTTTGGACCACACTGCAAACATTGTCCGTGTTGAAAAATCCTCAAAATTGCTCAGTGATCAAATACAATAAAATATCCATTATACATTATACATAAGTTTTGATACATCGTGTTTTGTACTGTATTGTCAATGTATGATTGATATAGAATTTTTTAACGTTTGATTGTTCTGTTGTTTTAATTATTATTTTATTGAAGCAAACAATATAAAGATTCAACAACCTTTTTTAAAGTTTTATGTGGACTCTTGATCTGGTTGAAACGAAATTAAGTTTTCCACTCATCCCATTATGTAATTATTGTAATTAGTGATTGTTACTGAACAACATAAGGTAGACTTTAAAATAAATTTTGTAGTTTTTCATCTCTGAATGGAAATAAAAATCATGTGAATATTAAAGAACATCTAGACCGTAAAACACTGAAAAGTTATAGTGTTATTTCATTTTTGGGAACGTATACTTATACTTTTTTCAAGGCAGATTGCGAGTTGTACAAATCGGTGTTATTTTTTTCTGTAATTGTGGAATTATTTCCTTTTATATATTTGTTTCCTTTACGTCTTGTACATATGTGTTTTATTACTGAATTAAAATTTCTGTGATAAGTTTAGGTGTATGAAATATACTCTATGAGTGATGTGATAGGTGGTTTCATTTCCTAATACCATCGAACACTTTTATGGATTACTTTGAGGCAATTCACTGGAATCAATACTTTGCGTAATATTTTATTTCCCTTGAAACCATATACACTAATTTGGTCTTCCACTTCCTTAGTTCGAGAGATATCATAATGATGTCTGCAATCTTTAATGGTTACAACTCCGAATGAGTTTGATGTATACCAAAAAATACGCGATGTGAATCTCTGTGATGTCATAATGAGAAACACATAATTGTATGTAGACAAGGCGACATTCTTCTGTTTTCACGTAATGAAAATAGTTGTAGAGAGGAAAAAATTTAATGGAAAGTTCTTACACAGTATCATTAGGTGAATGAATGAGGAATTTTTTAAATTTTTTCTGGCCTATTTTTATAAATAGCTCAATCAAATAATCACTACCTCACTTCATTTGAAAGTAACACTGTTTTCTGTCGTTGAAAAATTCATATGGAGTTAGAGAGATCGTAACCCTAATGAATATGTTTGCATTGTTGTTCTCATATTCCCAAAATTAATTTTTTTTTGAATGTGCACACTGAAATTAAAATCAATTATGTGTCAATGACATGTTTTAAAGGCTTTTTACGGAACCTCTACAACTTCGTTATTCCACTGTCAAAATTTATTTTCAAGGTATGATTTGCAATCATTTTTACCAGAAACAATTGAAGAAATCTTGCAATTTCCTGAAAAATGGAATATATTTTTTTTTTATTTGAATTTTGGACGTTTTATTGCTTTTCTACACTTTCAAGTTGAAAATTTTGATAATTTACCAATGTGTTCATTCAAAAATTTTCGTCTGTTGATATTTCCATTTCAAATTCACAGATATTATACTAACTTCATCACTCTGAATCGATTGGCGTTTGCAGAATTGCTCTATCTTCAACTGTTCTCGAGTTAAAAATTCTATCTGGAGTTGGGGATTCTGAAATAATTGTTGCTAGTCATATTCGTAAAACTCAATCTTATTTGAATATTCTCACCAAATTTGAAGTCGATTCCGAGTCAATTGAAGATTTCACAGGCTTTTTAGGAACCTCTACACTTTCGAGTTGAAGATTTTGATAATTTACTATTGTGTTCATTCAAAAATTTTTATCTGTTGATATTTCTATTTAATATTCGCAGATTATACCAATTTCATCATTTTGAATCGATTGGCGTTCCCAGAATTGCTCTATCATTGACCGTTCTCGAGTTGAAAAGTTAATCTGGATTTGAGGGGATAATTTTTTCCCCAAAACATTCTGGCATCAATTTTTCAAAATATTTTCGCAAAATTCAGTCTCTTTTGAATATGCACACCGAATTTGAAGTCGATTCCGAGTTCAATGAAGATTTCATAGGTTTTATACGGAACCTCTACACTTACGATTTGAAAATTTTGATAATTTACAGTTGAAAGGATCCTGTCCCTCATAAATTTGTTAATTTTCTTTTTGTCTCAAAACTCGATCATTTCTAAATATGCGCACTAGATATGAAGTCGATTCCGAATCAATTTAATGTTTCATATGCTTTTTAGTGAACCTCTGAAATTTCCGTCATTTTGTTAATTTGCAGCTCGTCTAGGTACATTTTGATAAAGCAAGCGATTTAAAAAAAAATAAAAGTTAACGAGAACTGGCTCATTCTCACACTGTCATAATCCATCGAAAACTACTGCTGCTCTTTGGTAGATGGCGCCACTGAACTCTCATGATTCAATCACATTGGGCAGTTTTGAACTAACAAACTAATCTATAGTTGTGCTAGTTTGTTTGTGAAAATCTACGGCCCCTGCAAGTATTCTATTTGAAAATTGCAGATTAATTTGACTGAAATTTTACCCAAAAAAGATTTCGATTCATGTATTGCAGAAATAATTACTGAACCATTACTGTAAATCTAGATCTAATTTCGAACTTTCGCTTTTCTGAGGGGTTATACATTTTAACAGACACAACTATAGATACAGGGCTAAGAGTGACCCACATGAAATGGGGTATTTTACACCAAAATACCAAAGAGTTGAACGTCTGGGGTATCTTACATTGTTAAAAATTCCCTCTCGATAGAAATTCTGGCTAACGTTATTAGGATGTCGGCAGCCAATTTCCTCTTATAATAAACGCATTTTGATGAAGGAAAATGAAACTGTAGGTAATATAAATATATTTAACGTTTATAACTAACTGATAAAAATATATCAACAGCCAACATAAACTATTTTACGTATATGGTAAGTTATGATTAAATATTTCATTATATTGTATATTTTTATTCATTCTGATATATTTTTTACATTTATATTTTGTATTTCGAAAAGTCGAACGGGAGATAATTCGCGAGATTCTTGTTCTTCTTCATCAGTTCCGGGACCTGCTTCACTTTGCTCTGCTCCTTGTAGGAATAGGGGTCCCTCAGGGTTGTACTATCGTCCAGGTTCGAGTTCAGAATTCTCCTGATGAAATTCTGGCCTTCCGCATTTGTTGCTGAGGGCCCCATGCTCTGCCTTGCGGCAGCCAGTAGCTCTGGATGCTCCGTTAGAGTATCAGATAATGAGGCTATCAGTACATCTAGAAATAATGATAGAATACAGTAGACTGCAGGGTACGAGAACTGACACAGTTTCACACTCGAAGATCTATTGAATATTATTTTTTCCACCACTAAATATACTTAAAAATTAGGTAGTAAGTATAATTTGCACAGCACAGTGAAGTATAAACTAAACATAACTCACCTAGAACTTTTTTCTCCAGTGCGCGCGATATACGGCCTTGGGACGCTTCAACTTCCAGAAAGTTCGTGAACTTCTGGAGAGCTTGCTGGGCATCTGTACTACCGCGAGTCAGACTCTGTGTAAACATCACTTTTGCTAGCTGATATATGACTTCTTCTAAGGAGTACTCGGTGTAGAGGAAGTCTGCCAGTCGCAACCTTTCTAGGAGCTCATCGTAATCTTCGTCGATAACTTTGTCGTTTCCTGAATGAAAAAAAATCATTACTGAAGCAACAGACAGTGAAAAAAATTGACACATCATTCAAAAGCTATCTTGGAGATATCTAGAGCGAGTGAGAACAAAACCGAAAACTCTCCGTAAACAGTTTCCTTTCCTCATTTCGAGTTGAAAAGTTTCCGACGATGTATGAATGATTTCTGAAATATATGTTATCGAAGGTACCAACAGAGTTGTTTTTTTTTCAAGTACCTGGAGAAAATACTTTTGGACATGGTACACCATACTAGATTCACCAACAGACATGATGAATCAAAAGTAACTCGAAACTCGTGTCATTTACTAATTTCATGATTCTGCAATTGGGCGAGCTATCAAAACTGTTCTCGAGTAAATGCCAATAAATAGAGTTTTTGGGAATGTAACTCGCCTCTCCCTCGTTTCATGAAAGCATGATGAATCGGATGTATTTAGAAACTAATTTTTTATACTGTTATCATGATTCCGCAACCAGAAGTGTAACTGCCAATAAATCGAGTTTTTTCGTATTTGACACTTCTTTCCTTTATTTCACAAAAACATGAGGAATCAAATAATTATCGAAACTTATTTTTTTATACTTATATCATTATTTCGCAAACAGGAGTGCCATCAGACTTGCTTCAGCTGCCTTCGTTTTCGAGTATCTGCCAATAAATCGAGTTTTTTCGAATTTGATACCTCTCTTTCTCATTTCACAACATTTGACTTGCATACATTCTGAAAAAGTGTTACAAAGAATATTTTTCTGTATGTATTTTCATTTTCGAAAGCTAACATTCTATTTTTAATGCTGTCTGGTAGGGCAATTTTTTTATATTGCTTTATGTTATCCCCAAGAATAACAGAGCAACACATATTCATCCTCAACTTATATAATAGCATTGTTTCATCATAGCTGAAGATGATCTATCTGTAGCATTTAATAATTTTCAAATAAAAATGCTCACCGGTATTTTTATCCACAGTCTGCAAAGAATGGGATCCATCAACCATTCTTTTCTTATCAGCTTCTTGTCGGAGTTGCTTGATATTGAAATTGCTCCTGAGTTCTGGTTTCTCGTTATACTCTGCATTTGTGTTGATTTCTGGTTGTTTTGGCGTGATTTCTTGAGCCTGAAAACAAAAATTTTTATGAAATTAAAGTTCAGTTCATAGTTATTGCCACATAAATCAAAATTGTTTGTCAATCAGAAATAATTTGAAATATTTGCTGAATAGGAAAATTATGAGTCTCAAAAATGACATTTTTCTGTGCCATTTTCCAGCAAATCTTGTTTAACAACGACTATACAGGAGGTTCGGAAACTGATCGATCGATTTGGAAAACTATTTTTTTATTTGACAATTCGGCAATTTTATATTGTTGATTTGGGCTATCCAGTTTCAACATTTTCAAGACTATCGTATTTTGAATAGAACTCCCTATAAATCATCACATTATAATATTCTTCGCAAAATATGATAGATATTGTATTTTTCTTAATTTTCAACGGTCTACTCCTTAGACATTTTTTGGAATATTTTTTTTACCGTCGATCTATTGAAAATTCACATAAACTGATTTTCGTGTATGATTCGAAATAAGCTCATCGAAAAATATTTGAGAGTGGCTTGCAAATATTTTTTTCGAAATTCATAAAAACAGATTTTGAATTTTCTGGAAAAAATCCTTCAAAATTGATACAGAAGGTGTAGCTACCATTAGATGGTGTTTTAACCGATTTTAACGTGTTTTCAGGAACTATATGGGTAGAAAGTTTTCAGAAGAATAGATAAAAAGAAGTGTTTCTGGAAGTGGTTCTGGAACTGGCCAGTGAGATTTCCCGAACTTACACCCGTGAGCTTTTTTATCTGGATCTATCAAGAATATTGTATACCATTTATCGAGAAGAGTCCTAGACCTTCGGCTTGACTCACCCTATAAAATCAACTCCTGGACACACTGTTCGTTAAATTCATGAGCAATTAATGCATCTCCTTCAATCCCTTCGAATAATATTCTGTTTCAATCTAACCCCAAGCCGCGTGGTTGTGATTTAATGACATTTCCATGCTGCGAACAAGTCAGTTTCCAACTAATGGGAACTGTGAAGGGTGATGTTATCACACTCAAAGGGGTTTCTACTCACCTTCGATTGCTGGAGAGAATTCAAACCCAGTTGCGTGTAATGAGTTCTCAGATTTTCCAAGTTGTATTTGATTTCCTGCAGGAAGGCTATGGCTTCTTCGCGGGACATCTGGAAAAAAAAGTTTTTCTTGGATATGCATTGCCGGTGTACGTGGTGATTTTCAACTTATTTGCTCAAAATTGGTGGGCGATAGCGTATGATGAATTCCAATTATAATATAGAAAAATAAGACTTTGAAAAGTCAGTGAATGTTTTAAGAGTATTAAGAAGGACCACATTAATTTTCAAGTATGAACTGTTCAAAATCATTCCTACCATTTTCACTAAACTCTTCTGCTCCAAAATTCTATAGCAAACGTTGTCGGACTGTCGAATCTGTAGCGTTTTAAAATGTAGTCTTTCCAAGTATTCTAGTGTGTAATATATGGTGGATGCGCTTATTTTCACATTGGTTAATTCGCCAAAAATTCGACAATGAGACTGCGTGTATATTTGGAGGCTGCTATTTATTTTAAGCTTCAATTCATCAGTAATTGGTGAGTAGTTATGTCTATGAATCTCTTGGTACATGCGAAAATGATTTGATGTAGTGTTGTCCAGAACATTTGGAAAAAAAAGTTTCTGCCAAATAAGTACCTATGCATTTTGAGTACACGTGGTGATTCACAACCTGAATGCTCAAAACTGTGTATCGATCTAGTACGATGAATACTGATGGAAACTGATAAAAACGACTTTGAGAGCTTTGATTTAGGGAAATGATCCAGTAAATTCTTGAAGAAGATTGGAAAAGAAAACAAAAAATTTTAAAAAAATATGAACTGTAGGAATGTAAGCTTGTAGTTCAGTAGATTCAGTTGATATGACCAGAAGAGTACTTCGAACGCGTCACTGAAGAGGATTACTGCAGTTGCAGGCGAAACGTCTTGTGATTCAAACCAAAGACGACCACGGCAAAACCCGGAATACAACCATTACAAAATATGAACTGCCATTTTCATTGGACTCTTCATTCTTCATCTCTAGAAATCTATTGCTCCCTCTAACGCGTAGTCTGAACCTGACTGATGTCGGACTGTGGATTCTGCAGCGTTATACGATTTTGCAAGTCTCATCTCATCTAGTATTCAATATATGGTGGATGCGCTGATTTTCATATTGGTGAATTCACCAAAAATTCGACAATGTTAATGCATGTATATTTGGAAGTTGCTATTGATTTTCAGCTTCTATTCATCAGTAACTGGTTAGTAGTATGTCACTCAATGTCTTGGAAAGTGGAAATATTTTTTGATAAAATGTTGTGTTGTGCAGAACATACGGAAAAAGAATATATTTCCAAATAAGTACCTATCCATTTCTATAACCTTTACCTGGTAATTTGTAACCTGAATGCTCAAACTTGTGAAGAGATCAAGTATAATGAATAGTAATGAAAACTAATGGAAACAACTTCAGGAAATTTGATTCAGGAAAATGAGCCAGTGAATTTTTGAAGAATTTTAGAAAAGAAATGAACTGATCAAAATCATTCCTGCTCATTTCATCGGACTTTTCAGCACTCTAAATGTATTATTTTACACATAATCTAAGCTGAATGTTGTCGAAATGTTGAATCTGTAGCATTTTACGATTTTGCAAGTCTTTCATCAGAAAATCTAGTTTCAAATATATGGTGAATGAGCTAATTTTCATTTTGGTGAATTGGAGCTGCTATTGATTTTTAGCATCAATTCATCAGTAATTGGTTAGTACTATGTCACTGAATGTCCTGGCGGTGCAGAACAATTGGGAAAAAAGCTTATCCCAAATAAGTACTACTACTATATATACGCGGTGATTCACAACCTAATTGCTCAAAGCTGTGGATCGATCTAGTATGATGAATAAATACTATTGAAAACCAATAAAAACGATATGAAATTTGATCTAAAAAATATAAGAACTGATGAAAATTATTCCGGCTATTTACAGCTCACCAAATCTATGTTCCCCACAAGCCATATTCAAACCTGACTGTAGTTGGACTGTCGTAGCTGTCGCGTTTTACGACGTTTTTGCAACACACAATCTAACGTTTATAATATATGGTGGATGCGCTATTTTCAAATTTGCGGCTTCGCCAAAAATAGCAAATTCTCCAAGTTTCACTATGCTTTGACTAGTATCAAATTAAATTACATGGAAATTGTTTTCAAATGTGAGCCCTGGTGTGAAATCCGGTTTAGTGATACTCCAACTCCTGACAACAGGAACAATACATCTAAAGTTAAAGGCTGTTTATGACATCAGATTCCATCAATCAGTTATTAATAAGTACGTATATTGCTGAATGTAGTCGATAATTGGTAAGTGAATGAATTATCCGATGTCCTGCTGTATTTTATTGGGCGTAAAATCTGAAATATTAGGTTTTTCGAAAATAGTACGCACTCCATAACTAAAATATTATCCATTCATATTTCAGCACCTATAATCCACCCCACATGCAGTCTATACCTGACTGTTGAAGCGTTACACGATTTTGCAATAGGTTTTTCACCGTATTCTCGATTTTATAATATTTGATGGATGCACCAGTTTAAGATTGCAGTTTTTAAGTTTTACTATCTTGGCTAGTATCAAAATCAATAATAACCTGGCATTTGTTTCCATCTGTGCTCCATTTTTTAAAATGACATTATTTGAGTACGCCCACTTCCGACAACAGTAACAGTACTTGTATTGTCCGCTGTTAATGATTTTATCTTCAATCAATCATGGTTCATAGGTATATTAAATGCCTTCTAAAGATGGTAAGTGAAAAAATTATCCAATAAAGATATTGTTGTGTTGAGGAATATGCAGAAAAACATTCTAAATAAATAACTATACATTTTTTCATAATGGAGGACGAGCTACTTTTGAGATATGCGAATTCACCAAAATTTACAAACTCTGCTTTTCGACTAGTATCAAATCCCATTTACATGGCATTTGTGATCCCTGTTGGAAACTCAAGTTTACTAAGTACGCCTTTTTCCAATAACAGGTGCAATATGTTTCCATTTGAAGGCTGTAATTGATTTCAGATTCAGTTTTTGCTAAGCATAATATGATTACTAACGAATGAATAATGAAAGGAACTTTGGGTCATTTGATTTATGGAAATGAGCCAGTGAATCGTCAATAAAAATCAAAAGATAAACAAGAAACTAAAAAACATGAACTGTGCAAAATTATTTCCATGATTTTCATTGCACCCTTCAGCACAATAATTCCATTGTTTTTTACACGCAAAGTCTGAACCTAACTGTTGTCGGACTGCACAGCTGTAGCGATTCACGATTTTGCAACAGTCTTCCACCACAATCTCAAGTTTGAATATATGGTGGATGCGCAGTTTTTATATTGGCGAATTCACCAAAAATTGCAATTTCTAGGCAGCATCGAAACCAATAACATGGTATTTGTTTCATCAGTGCTACTGTTGTAGAATCGCGATAATTGAATACCCCCAATTTCCACAAAAGGAACAATAGGTGTATTTTTTGAGGCTGCTATTGAATTTAGCTTCAATTAATCATCAGTATGTATTCGACTGTATGTCTGAACGTCACTGAAAATTAATAGGTGAGTCAGAAACTCTGTTCAAAGTAGCGGTGTGTGTGTACTCAAAGTTGTCGAGTGATGGCAAATGATGAATAGCAAATTCGAGTAATGGATAGATACTACACTTTGAAAAAATATAAATGAGAAAAGGGTAATGAATGAAATACCTGCACAAAATTATTCCTGTAATTCATAACACTTTTCAGCAGTCCAAATCTATTGCTTTTGTAATATATGGTGGATGCTCTATTTTTAGATTGTCGAATTCACCAAAAATTACAAATTGCAACATGACAATTGTTTTCGTCTGTGCTCTTTGCTGTAAAATCACGTTTGTCAATACGCCCACTTCCGACAAGAACATCAACTGAATATTTAGAGCCTGTAATTGGTTCTAGATTGAAGCAGTTATTAATAAGTAGGTCCATCACAGAAAAAATATTTTATATTCTTCCTTTCTAGTATACATACGATTTTCAACCAAATCGGTCAAAGTTCTAGAGCAATAGTATATGATTACTTGAAAATATCTAATGGAACAAACTAAGGATAACGCCATTCAGGGAAATAGGCCAGTTCATCTTTTGAGGAGACCAGAAGAGACAAGAGAAAATGTTTAAAGAAAAGTTGTCCAAAATTATTCCTGCAATTTTCTCTGAACCTTTCAGCACATAAAAATTCTTGAACTGATTGTTGTCAAACTGTCGCAGCTGCAGCATCAAGTTTGTAATAGTGGTTACACTGTTTTTAGATAGGCGAATTCACAAAAAATAACATGGCTTTGTTTTCATCTATGCTCCCTGTTGTGGAATTGTGGTAACCGAATGATAAGGTAATCAAATGGTATGTCAAAAACTCTAATCGAAGTAGTGGTGCGCGGGACATCTGAAAAAAATAACTTTATTCTGGAAAAGTACATAATGCATTCCAAGTATACGATGTAATTTTTTATCTAATTACTTGAAGTTGTCGAGCGATAACATGTGACGGGCAATAATCTATAGACGATAAAGAGAACTTTGCGAAATTTGAATTATGGAAATGTGAGCAAGTGAATTGTCAAAAAAATATATGAAAAAAAAAAATTTAAAATGAACTCCACAAAATCATGCTCATTACTTTCATTGCACTCGTCAGCACCCCAAATGCATTGTTTTCCATACGCAATTGTTCACCACAATCTCAGGTTTGTAATATATGGCGGATGCACTAGCTTGCGAATTTGCCAAAAATTGCAAAACTTGCAATTAAAAATTTCTTCCACCCTTCAGCACTCCAATTCGGTATTTCTCTCCATGCAAAGACTAAATCTAACTATCGTTGTTTTGTCACAGCTGCAACGTTTCACGATTTTATAACACAGTCTTTCCCCATAATCACAAGTTTGTAATATATGGTGGATGAACTATTGTATAGCGAATCCACCAAAAATTCGACTAATAACATGGCATCGTAAGTATCTATAATACTGAATGTCCTTGATAACTGGTAAGTGAAATAATTATCCGATGTACTGTTGTATTTTGTTGGGCGAGAAATCTGAAAGAAAGTTTTTTTCAAATTAAGTACACACGGTAAGTTTTAACCTGATTGGTCAAATTTCTAGAACGATAATAGCGTATTAGGGATACCAATAACAGATAATAAAAAGAACTTTAGGACACTCAACTCAGGGAAACAAACCCGTAACTTTTTGAAGGAGATTAGAACAGACAACAAAAAATATTTGAAAATCATGAACTTGAATGAAATTATTGCTGCTATTTCCATTGAAATTTTCGGTACTACTATTATATTGTTTCCCGTATACCAGATTTGAACCTCACTGTTGTCAGAATGTCGCAGCTGTAGCGTTTGACGATTTGGCATCATACAGTCTTTTACCACAATCGGAAGTTTGAAATATATAGTGGTTGTTTTCTACCAGTGGAAATGTGTGGAAAGAAGGGTATTTTCGACCGTAGTCGGTATTATTTCTTTCTATTTATTGATGCCTTTCCGTTACACACTTTTCGTACTTTGTAAAATTTATTATAATAAATGGTGGATGCACTAGTTTTCAGATTGGCGAATTCACCAAAAATTGCATATTTCCCAGTTTTCGATTGTTTCTCAACTAGTATAAAAATCAATAAGGTGGCATTTGTTCATATCAACAGGCACAATCCATGTATATTTGTAGGCTTTAATTGTTTTGGTTTGAATCAATCAGTTATTCAAAAATTTTCATAGTGAAAAATTATCCGATGTAGTGTTTTTTCACAAAGTACTCATGCATTCCTAGTATACGATTTTAACACTAAATAGTCAAGGTTCTGGAGCAATAGTGTATGATAAATTATTATAAATATTTAGTAAGAACAACTTTGAAGAACCCAAGTAAGGGAAGCAAGCCAGTACATTTTCGATGATTTTTCAGAAGACAACAAAAGACATTTCTATGCCCTAATTCTCAAACCAGCTAACTCCATTGATAAAACGTGGAGTTAGCAGGTTTGCGAGTTAGGGCATCGATTTGGAAAAACCAACTGAAAAAAAAATATTCCTGCCATTTTCATTGAACAATCACAAGTTCATAATATAGTGGATGCGCTATTTTCCATATTGATGAATTCACAAGATATTTTAAATTGTCCAAATTTTACTATACTTCCCGACTAACATCAAAATCAATAACATGTAATTTGCTCCCTTTCGAAATCACGTTTATTGAATACGGGTACTTCCAGAAAATGAAACTGTGTATTTTAAGACTGTTATTGAATTTAGCTACAACTAGTAGGTAACTGAATGTTTGACAATTGGTGAGTGAAAAATGTATTCGATGTAGTGTTGTATTGTGCTTTGCAAATCATCTGAAAAATTTCCTTTTTCTGAATGTTTCCCCATGCAATTCTAGTATACGTGGTGATTTTAATCCTAATAACTTAAACTTGTCGAGCTACAGCGTACGATGAGTATTCATTAGCAGATATTTAAAAAAACTGGGGAGTTCAATTTGTGGAAATGAGCCAGTAAATTTTCAAAGAAAACAGAAAAAAAAAAAGAATAAAAAAAAAACATAGGAACTGCACTACATTATTTCCATGATTTTCATTGCACCCTTCAGTATCCACAATCCATTGTTACTTACGTGCAAAGTCTGAACCTAACTTTTATCGAATTGCTGCAGCTGTAGCTTTCCACAATTTTGCTACTCTTTCATCACCATCCCAATACGCTAGTTTTCAGATATGCGAATTCACCAAAAATAGCAAATTCTCAAGTTTTACTATACTTTTCTACTAGTATAAATTCGCCTACTCCTGACAAAGAAAATAGTAGTCACAATTAATCACTACTAGGTATATGACTGAGTGAAGTTTCAAATATATGGTGGATGGGCTGATTTTCATATTGGCGGATTCACCAAAAATTGAAAATTCTACAAGTTTCTCTAGATTTTCGACTGGTATCAAACCAATTTCATGGCATAGGTTTTCATCAGTGAGCCCTGTTGTGAAATCATGCATATTTGTAAACTGTTAATGATCACAGATTCAATCAATCAGTTATTGGTTATTAGATATATTACTGAAAATTGGTAAAAGAAAAAATTATTCAATTCAGTGTTGTATTGGGCGGCACATCAGAAACAAATTCTAAAAAAGGAATTCTATTCATGGAAATGAGCCAGAAAATTTTGAAAGCAAATTAAAAGAAAAAAATTTATAAAAAAATATGACTGCTCAAAATTATCCCCATCATTTTTATCGCACTCTTCAGCATCCCAAATCCATTGTTTTCCACACACTGAGTCTAAATCAGACTTTTGCCAGCCTGTCGCAGCTGTAACGATTTTGCAACACAATCGCGAGTTTTCAATATATGGTGGATGCGCTCTAAATTGGCGAATTCACCAAATACCAAATTGCTCGTTAGTCAGTCTCATATTTATGTAG
Organism: Chrysolina americana; assembly: GCA_958502065.1. Classification (NCBI taxonomy): domain Eukaryota; kingdom Metazoa; phylum Arthropoda; class Insecta; order Coleoptera; family Chrysomelidae; genus Chrysolina; species Chrysolina americana. The sequence continues at coordinate 3,146,155 of OY293417.1, forward strand.
ATGCAAAATCTCCAAACTCCGTCAAAGAAATTTGGCCATTTAATATTTTCAAACATGCTATGAATATTTCACAGATGTACAGGATTAAGACGTGTATTGTATGTGTTTAATACCTTTTTGCAATATGTGTACGTTATTGATATATCTGAACAAGTAATTGAGGAATATGCAGTTATGCTTGTTTAGCACCTTTATATAATTCAGATGACACTATTTAATGAGTATCGTTGTCTAGTATTGGGCACGATTTAGTTTCCTGTAGAACACAATACAATATTCGTAGTTCATTCACATGAACTATTCATGCTTTCCGCAAGAGGTTGAGAAAAAAAACTGAATAAAAAACCACTCACCAATCCCGCTTGCAAAAACTCCTCAATAGCAGAAGTGACTCCTTTTTCATCTCCCGTCCAGAAGACGTATTCCGCCACGTCGAGTGCTGAATATTGAACTGCCGTCGCGCTATCCAACTTTTCAATCTGGAAAAGGAAATGAATATCGGTTAGAAATCCATATCGATTATTAATGCGCGAGGTGTAATTGGCTGACACCATTTCGTTTCGAATTGCAGTGCCAACAAAACGAACTAATTAATTATGAAAATACGACGATTATACAGGGTCGCTGATATGTATCAGCATTATTTAATAAAAATCATTTTCCTTTAGTGGGACACTCTGTATATTATTCCACATTTCAATTATGCTAAAAATTCCGAACAAAGTTGATATAGCATATAATTTCCTAAATTCCACCGTTTTCAATATATCGAATTTTGAAAATTACTTTTTACTACTCTCAAATTTATAAAAGAAAACACAAGAAATAATGGATATTCATTATGAAAGTCACAAAAGTTGGAGTATGTATGTGCTTATGATTATAATTTAATCATAATTTTTTTACAGAAAATAAAAAAACACAATTGAAAGGGTTGATAAAAATGCATACCTGAGCGCTCAACATTTCACTTACTTTGTTTTTGAGCTCTTCGAGCTCAAAAATATGATTTTTGTGTCATTATGAGCTCTCCGAACTCAAATGTCTGATAGAAGTCTATACAATTTTTTGAATTTTCAAACCGCAATAACCTTTGAAGAAATGAACCCATTTTCACACGGTTGGCGGCATTCGACGCAGTTTTTCAAGCTCCATGAAGAATCCTTAAGTTTGAATTGAACAAACCAGAAATTTCAGAGTGATTCCAAAAAAACACTATTTTTGATTTTCTTTCGACAACGATAACTAACGAACGAATCAACCGATTCTGACCGGACTGGCAAAGATCGACGTGGTTTTCTGGCATTAGGAGCTGATTAGTTTTTGAAATTGATCGATGAACCCGTTTAAAAGTTATTCCAAAAAAATACACATTTGAAAAAGAAAATTTTTGGACTTTTTTTGAGATTTCTCAAAATCTGCCGGTACGAATCGGTTCAAATTATATTCAAAATCTGAGTTTGGCCAAGCCAAATAGATAGAGAAAGAGTGAGAGGGAAATAGTAACGCGGAGAGGGGAATATAGGCATTACGCAACTGCACGCATTAGACTTTATCGACGAATTTTTGTTATTTCAGCTTGTGGAAATCGTCAGATTATATATTTTTCATTATCCTTGAATTACTTCCTTCAAAATAAAAAAAAAATAGCCACGCTCGAGAAAGTCGAGATGACGTTTTTTTTACAACTTTGTAGCCCTTTCTTTACGTCACTCTCAAATTGTCAGATTAGTAGAATATACACTTTTTAGCATGTAATTAACTCACCCTATCTTAATCTGTCGCGCTCGAGAATTTCTGATTAAAAATTTTTTTTACTGATCTGATCCTTTATCCTGGACGCGCGGCCTCATTTATGAGGTTTATATTTGGTGGAGATACTTAAAAGAATACAAGGTATCCCTCTATATATTGATCTTCCGCGCCTTGGTAAATCTCGAAATCCCCGATTGGGCTCCCCTGTTATTAAGAGATAATCGACCGATTCCATACATTTCAGCGACCCTGTATGTATGGGGTTGGTTGTCCTCAACTGGGTCTCGAAGCCCTATATTCCCTAGTTTCTCTTATAACAACTCACCGAATTGGCTTCTCCGTCTGTCTGGATATTCAAATTGATCGGCAAACGTCTATTCCCGTTGTTCGTCGTTTCGTCGGGGGCAGGTTGAATCACCGTTTTGTGAATACCCTCCGAGGGTATTTCTATTTCCGTTTTGACTTTGGTGTTGGGTTTGCCCTTGTCGTAGGTAGTTTCCACACGTTGATTCAATTTTCCCAGTATTTCTCCATCCGCTTTTACTGGAAAATAAATCGGAATATCGAACGTGAGGAAGAGGAATTTGTGAAAAAAATTTATTCAAATCAGTACTGTCAATGTGGTTCGATGATTTCACAAGATAAATGGAACATTCATGTTCAATGCCTCAAATGAATGCAGTGAAAGTGGGGACCACAAAAAACATATCACAAGTATGAAAAAATAGTTTTTCTATAACTTTACCAGAAAAGTTCAATTTCGACCCCTAAAGAAAGGAGGCAAACGGTACTTTTGCTCCCGCCGGGACGAAAAAATTTTTCCTCCCTGAAAACAAATAATGTTCCCTTAGTAACAATACAAGCTCCGACGTTAAGGTTCATCAGGTGGAGGTCCTCAAAATATCGGCGAGTTTTCAGCACTAAATTTCATTTCAAACAACTTTTTCGAATTTTTAACCACGTGTTACTTGAAACAACTATTTTGTATCCCAAATCAACATCTTTGAAATACAGTTATAAAATCGAAAAATCCATTTATTTTATGGGCCTTTTTATATTTCCAAAATTTATGGAAAAATGGGACCACCTGAAATATTCATTAAATTTTTTAAAATATCTGGCTCACTATGCCAAATGCTTCATTTTTCTAACATAAAATCACCACCAAAATCTCAAGAAAATCGCTAATAACAGATATTCGGGTGCATTGACGAAAAAAGTGAATTTATTTTTTTTTTCTCCTCAAATCAGCTCTTGAGATTTCGAAAATATGGATTGGGGGTATTTGGGGATGCTGATTCCAATTCTGATAAAAAAAGATATCTAAAATGAGCCCTAATATCCTTTTCCCAAAAAACAGCTTTTTTTTACCCCCCACACCGCACGCCTATGGTCGATAAAAATGTTCACTATGCCAAAATACTTCATTACCTAACATATAATCACCACCAAAATTTCAAGAAAATCGCATTATTAATAACTGAGATATTAGGGTGTATTCATGAAAAGCGGGACACACTGTATAGATGGTACGGAAACATCCTACAGTATCAGAATTTTAGGGCAACTTGTTTATTTTACGAGCAAAGACGAACATTTTCAAACCAAATTGACCAAAGTAGATTTATTTCAATTCCTTTTCAGTTAAAATATTCAGTCAAAAGTCTTTGGGTGTATGGATATGGGCCTTGTTTAAATTGGCACCGAATAACACTTACACTTACACTTACGTACAGATTTCTCAGGATGACTCCAGCTACATAACATATCAAAAATCCAGCCATTTTCACCAAAAAACTTTTTTCTATGTGCGATTTTATTATATGGCGGATGCGCTAGCTTTAAAATTGGCGAAGTCGCCAAAAATTGCAAATTCTCCAATTTGAGCTAAACTTATCGACTTGTATCACCAATAGCATTGTATTTATTTTCATCTGTGGTCCATTTTGTGAAACCACGTGACAACAAGAACACCGCGTATATTTGAATATTCTCCCAACTAAAAACTCACCTTCCTCTTGTATCTGGGAATGTGATTGTTCATCACCATTCACATTCGTGTATACGGTTGATTGGGATTTCATTAGGTCCAGTGTCTTTCCCAGTTTCACTGAAAGAAAATGACATTTCAAGGAAAATCGAAGAAAGTGATTCGCCCTCGAAGGACATGTGTACTCTCCAGACAGTGTTAGGATGAAAGTGGGTGGAGGAAAATGAAAACGGAGGAGAACAGTATTTTTCCTGAGTGTTTGTTTCCTGTTTTGCCATTCCCTTACTATTATGTGGGAGGTAGATGTGCCTTCGTGAATAATAATTGAAAATTTTTTCGAGTCACTGAGAGGTCCAAAAAATTAAGAAAAAAATTTGGAGAGAAAAATTTCGTCGGCAAGAGTCTTTGGCAAATGTCTTTTTGGTTTGTCGCTGGCGTTTGTCGTCGGCCATGTTTTCGATAAATTCCGTTGGCATAAGTCAAGGTCGAAGGCAAGGTCAAGTCAAGATCAGTTTTCAAAAATCTCGATCCTTCCCAAATTTTTTTGTGTCACTGACGGGTCCAAAAAATTGAAAAAAGAGATTTGGCGGAAAAAATATTTTTAAATGTTTTTTCAAAACAATTGAAAAAGATGAAGAAAAATGGTCGGGAAAAATGAAGGAATTTATTTTAGCGGAAAAAGTTTCTCGACTTGACAAGGTCGATTCAAGGTCAATGTCAAAATCAATTTTCGAAAATCTCGTTCCATCCCAAAATTTTTTTGGGCCACTGACAATGGCGGGAACATATTTTCACAATCTTTATTTCAAACAATTGAAAAAAATGAAAAGAAAAATGGGCGGGAATTAATTAAAAAAATTATTTTTGCAGATAAATTATTTTCACAACTTGACTTGGTCGATTCAAGGTCGATTCAGAAACCTCGTTCCTTTCCAAAATTTTTCGAATCACTGACAGGTCCAGAAATGAAGAAGAAAATTTTGAAGGGAAAAATTTCGTCGGCAAGAGTCTTTGGTAAATGTTGTCAGCAAACGTCGTCGGCGAATTGTCGCCGGCGGTTGTTGTTGGCCATTTGCGCAGGCGATTGTCGTCGGCTATTGTCGCTTGCGATTGTCACCGGTTATTGTCGATTGGCGATTGTCGTCTGCGTTTGTCGCAGGCGTTTGTCGCCAGCATTTGTCGTCGGCCGACGTTTTTGACAAATTTCGTTGGCATAAGTCAAGGTCGAAGGCAAGTCAAGAACAATTTTCAAAAATCTCGTTCTTTCCAAAATTTTTCGAGTCACTGACAGGTCCAAAAAATGAAGAAGAAAAGTTTTTGGGTCAATCCAAAAAATTCCAAAAAAATTTGGCGGGAATAATCATTTTCACCTCACGTTTTTGAAATAATTGAATTGACATAAAGATGATAGCCCAATGATAATCACTGAACTGAACCATATGATTGATTTTCTGAAATTGAAATAGAATAGTTGTTGGGTTCTAACTTTTGACTGCGTATTCAGGACTTTATTTCTAGTGACACTATATTGGGGAAGCGTATTCATGACTGAAATTTCTAAGGTGAAAAATGGGGAAATATTTTTATTTGGATTTTGAAATAATCCTTCCAACCCTTCTTACCAATAGATTTTTTCAAATTCTCCAGTTCCTGCACGCTTCCATCCTGAAAATAGAAACAAAAAATGTTATGGAAACAATTGGAAACCATATATTTTCATATATTTTCAGTTCACAGTCCGTTTACCGTCGTAACACCAAAGGAACTGCAATTGAAAGGTTGGCCGTTAAGTCCTTCATAAACGCATCAAAATTGTTCTAAATTCGTATAAATTTCTTGACATTTTTTTGTGGTACATTAGGACTCATTTTGTCGATGTCTATGTGTCTTTCTGACAATTTCATCACACTGTTCAAAGATAATGAAATTTATAATTACTTTGTTGAATAAAATTATTCCATTATTTTTGAAGGTATTCTAAATGACCAAAAAGTATCGATAATATTACAATAATATAACATTAAGTTCATGTCAATTAGAAGTCATTGAATAATTTCCAAAACCCGAATGTGCGTATCATCTTTAAGATACATTTTCACAAATAAATGCTCAAATTCAGAAATTCGACCGATTAGGTATAAGAAATAGTAAAAATATACTGGCTGTTCCATAAGTATTAATGCATTTTTACTCACAGTCTCAAGTAAACAATAGTATATTATGTATCTAGTAGTAAAAGCAATTCATTCTCGGACGACAATGTAAATTGTCTGGGAATGTGCTTTTACTACAAGGTACACATACTATTTTTTCTGAAACCGCAATCAGCATTATCATAAATTAAGGAATTATACTTATTGTTTGCGTGCATCCATTTACTGTATACTGTATACTGTATACTGTTATGTATACAAGCATGCTTTTCTGCATAGTTTTACGTTCGCAAACATGATTATTTCTCACAATAATTGAAATTTGACATTAGTGTGCCGCAAAGTGACATTTCTGTGCCACAAAGTGACATTTCTGTGCCAAAATTTTTCAGTACCTAATTTCTAAGCAATACAGTTTTCGTGACAGCAAGGTGAAAGTATATTTTGAAAATTCTGCATTTCGAAAGGATATTCGATCAGGAAACTTCAAGAATGAATAGACAAAGTCTATTGGTTTATATAATATGAGGGAAATTGTCGTACAAATTCATAATATTTTGAACAAAAATTATAGACATCACTACTGCTGTCTCAAGTACCCACATACACACTATCCATTGCTAGGCAACGGAGCAACATCTATCGAATCATTTGAATGTCAACAAACGTCAAGCATAAAATATTCGTAAAATATTCTTGTCCCGTCATTTTTTAATGAGATTGAACTAAAATGGATAGCGACAGTTCTGAAATTGAAAATACTCCGCCAGAACTAAGAGAACAAGTTATTTCATTGTCATTGAATTTACTACCTTCAACTTCAAGAGGAAAATATGAAAATGCATACAAACAGTTTATGGATTGGAAGAAAAAATACAAAACTAAAAGTGTTTCTGAAAATATAATGTTGGCATATTTTGAAGAACTATCCAAATCAAGAAAAGCCTCTACTCTCTGGTCAATATATTCAATGCTAAAATCGACTATTAATATTAATCACGGAATTGACATATCAACGTATGCAAAATTACGAGCTTTTTTAAAGAGAAAGTCTGACGGACATTTCGCGAAGAAAGCACAGACTCTGACATCCGAGGAAATTAATATATTTATAAAAGAAGCCCCGGACAATATATACCTGTTAACAAAGGTAATGTTAAGAGAAAAATTTACATATTTGACAATAAAACGTTAATATTTATTATCGTAGGTTGCAATGGTTATCGCAATGAGTGGTGCATGTCGAAGAGGAGAATTATGGAAGCTAAAAATGAGTGACATAGAAGACCTACATTCAACTCTAATAATAAAATTACAGGACACCAAAACAAAAGTTCCGAGAAGTTTCATAATTACCGGACCCTTTTATAACCTTTGCAAAAAATATATTTCTTTGCGTCTTTCTAATCTTTCTGAAAATCGTTTCTTTTTAAATTATCAAAAAGGAAGATGTACACGTCAAGTGGTAGGAATAAACAAATTTGGTAAAATGCCCCAAGAAATAGCAACATTTTTAAAGTTACCGAACCCAAACTTGTATACAGGGCACACATTCCGGCGGACATCGGCAACCATGTTAGCAGACGCAGGAGCTGATCTGTTAACACTGAAACGCCATGGTGGCTGGCGGTCAAATAGCGTAGCCGAAGGTTATGTTGATGACTCTTTGAACTCCAAAATAAACATTTCAAATAAAATAATGCATTCAGTTAACCCACAAATGTGAAATATAGTGTCAACAAATATGAACCAGATATCACACCCTTCATTATCATCATCATTTTCGCCTTCAACTTCTGTTAAAATTGTAGAAAATTTCGCGAGTAATGCATATTCAATGTCTACATCTAATTTGAATATTACAGAAAATGTTTTCAAAACTAACTCTCCCAGAATTTTAATTCAAAATTGTTCCAATTTTACAGTGAATTATAACTACAAATAAATACTTTTTTTAATCGTACCAAGAATAAATTTTTGAGTGATTTTCTTGGAATTTGTTTCTCAGTTATTACCATTAACAACTAATAGTTAATAATTAACTTAAATAAATGTAATTAATTATTATAATAAATATTTGTTTGGAAATAAACTTAATTATACTATAAAACGGAATTAATAGTCAGCGACATTCAGTTCAGAAAAAACAAGAATGAGAGCGGCTTAAAATCCTCTCCCTCTTCCCTTGCTTCTCTTGGGCATCATAAAGCTAAGAATGAGTCACTGACATTTCATTCCATCTTATAGTATAGTATTATTTTTAGCAAAAAGGGTGTTGTAGAAAAAGTATAGTGTGTAACACGAGCAGAAATACAATTTCTCACTCGTTTGAATTGCAACTTTTTCAAACTCGTGAGAAATTAGCACTTTTCTGCACTTTTTGCACAATATACTATTCCCGTACAGTTAAGTGCCGAAAACGGTCCGGAAAAGTTCGTTGCTTAGCAACGGACTAAAATACTAGATTAGCGTATTTTGAGGCCTGAAGTTGCTCCGAGAAAGTGGGCATTCTTGAACGATTTCAGAAAAATTAACTATATTTGAATAATCGAGATAATAAGAAGTAAGTACTACCTGACTCAGAACCAAATTTCGATATCACAGTATGACTGAGCTGTAAGATATCATCAATTTCTAGACGTCATGTTTTTGATGAAAATATTTGAAAAGAACTGAGGCAACGTTGGGATTTAATTCATCAGGAACTAATAACAATTTATTCATTCGCACATAGGAGAAATGAACCAAATACTGAGCATTAAAGTAGTCGTTCAAATCCTGCTTCAGAGCTGGTCCACTGACACTAAATCGTTCAAGATTCTCTCCTAATTGATTAGAGACGAATACGATCGTTTTCCTCTCGAGTTGGCCTCGGAAACTCCATTCCTATCATGGTTTTCTCTGGCCCTTAGTCGTTTTGGCAGGCCGTAAATTGAAAACGCAAGTGGCCGATAATCGTTTGTGCCATGACGCATACTCAGCTTATTCTCAGCATGGAAGCAACTTCCGGGTCCTGCCTCTGGCCGGAAGAGAGAGTTCGTTGATCTCAGATTTATTGAAATATATGATGTAAACAACGATACGCCAAAAGTTGTATTCTCCAGGATCTATGTCCCTGAACAATTCAAAAGCATGTCATCCTCTTTCTTGTGATCAAAACATATCTCACACTGGTGCATTAATTATTTTATACACCAAGTGCAAAAAGTAAGTGCAATATACATTTTTTGCACGAGTTGCATACAACATTTTCTCTACGTTCATGCAAAAAGCAAAAAATTATTTATTTAGGTGCGGCACTAGGTGAAGGAAAATGAAATACGCAATTTAAATAAATAATTATTACTATCGATTTCATCACCATCATCTAGTTTTCCATTAATATTCCTCATTTTAAAACTTTCAGTTCTGTAATTGTCAGAATTAAATTTTGACTGACGTTTATATAATCACAGTTGCATCATAAAAATCAAAATCATAGTAGCCATGAACGCGTATGTTATCACGAGGTGTGGTCATAGTATATAGTACAGTTTGCTCTATGCAGGTAGACGGTTTAGAACATAGCGGATCGGTTTTGATTATAGAGTTATTTTCGGGAAGGCATTGTTTGTTCAATTCTGACTGCTAACATTAATACAAAATAATATAAAATATGTAGCTGTTTGAAATGTATGGCCAATCTCACAGAATATCTGCTAAATATGTAGTGGGTTTGAACGTTTATGTTTATCATGATGACAGCACGTTGAGGTAGAATGACAGATGAGTGCAATAAAAACTTAAGTGCACTAGTGCAATGAAGAGCTTCTTTTTACACTGAATATAGTTCAATAAAGTTTTACTTTTTGCATGAATGTAGAAAAATTACATTATTTATCCCGTTGTACCCCAAATTTTTCGTTTTACTGTCCATTAGTGCTTCCTCATTTTACTTACTGTTCTTCAATTCTGTATCTACTGAAACAAACTGAGTTAGCTCGTTTACAAAAACCTCAAAATAGAGCCCTGCGCATAATTTTAAATTGCAAAAGATTAAAGCCAATAAAAGACATGTTGAAACAACTAGAATGGTTACTAATTGATTATTTTCTCCACTACCATACATTTATCCTAATTTTCAAAATGAGACCTAAAATCTCACCGACATATCTACAAGAAAAAGTTATGTATAATGACCAAATTCAAGGATATAATACTATATTCAGTACTGACTTTCATATTCAACATGTCATGTTAACACAGACCCAAAATTATATTTTCTTCAAGGGGTTTAACCCAGATAGCCCTACCGTCCTTTTAAAAGGACGCACTACTAACTATTGCTTTCCAGCTAATTCTGCTACTGGAGTACAGGTGGCAGCTGATCAACACAGGATATGAAGTGTTGAGAAGCCACCTAGAGTACAAGTTTCCAGTAACTGTAAGATTGCCGATAGTTAGACACGTGTGTTTGTTTGTTATTTCAGTGGCCATTGATGATGAGTAACTCTAGGTAGGTGATTGCTAATGATAAGAGTAATTACGATCGTTAAATTTCATTTCTAAGTAAACTAATGAAAAATGAATCTTTTCATTATGATAACCTCGAATTTTCATTTGAATTTTGCAAAATAAATGGCAAGAAATAACACTGTCCTTTTAAAAGGATAGTAGGTCTATCCACTGTTATTGACTATATTTCTTTCTAGTTATTGGAAAAATCCGCTGACCCTTTCAGAGTTGCTGGCAGAATTGGAAAATGACGAGGTGCTGTGCTTCCAGAACAAATAGTGATTTTTTCTCCAGAAAATCCTAACGACGGTTGTGATACTGATGAAGATTCAGGGGATGAGAACGTAGTTGAACCTAATAATTTACCTGGAGCACAACTGCTACCAGAAATTGAAGTTCAAATGCCATCAGAATTAGAAGAAGAACTTGGTCAGGCATGGGATAGTGACGACGACAAACCTCTATCAACATTCGTGGAAAGGAGACCAAAAAAGGTGAAAGATTTTCACTACGAAAAACAATATTTGGTCGTGACGGATTTTGCATGTTGGGAAGTTCCATCACCTGCGGCAATGATTCTTTCACCTAGCGAAATTTTTCGATTGTTCTTTGATAAAGAAGTGATATATTTGATTGTATATTTTACGAATACATATCCACAACAAAAAAATCGTGCAGGAGATATTACTCCAGATGAGATATTTTGTTTCATTGGAGTTCTTCTACTCAGTGGTTACGTGTCTTTATCACGAAAAAAGATGTATTGGCAAAATAGGGATGATACCAATAACAAATTAGTATGTGAAGCTATAGCGCGCGACAGATTTCAATATATTTTGAGTAATATTCATGTCAACGACAATACACAACTAGATAAGGCATATAAATACTCCAAACTGAAATACTCCTCAAAAGAAATACAAAAAGGGGTCCTTCAAAATCGCCTAAAAATTCTCATGAGTTTTCCCGTTATGACAGAATAGACCACCTAGTTCTGTACAAAGAAAATCAGCGACGATGCGCTGTATGCCACAAAAAATCTAATTTCATTTGTCGAAAGTGTAACGTTGGTTTACATTCAAAGGATTGTTTTGTAATATATCATACAAATTAATAATTATCAATATTTTGCATTGTATCTATGATGATAAAATAAAATAATTTTCATTAACATTAATTTTATTCCATAGTAGTGGATAGACCTACCGTCCTTTTAAAAGGACACCTTGTCTAGGCCAATCGTGACCTTTTGAATTTTTTTCATTATTTTTGTGAGATTCTACCTCCTTCATAAAACAAAAATCACAAGAAAAACTTTGAATTTTCGGAAAAAATTAGTTTCAGGGCTGTATGGGTTAATAGGGACAATAATCTACCAGAAGTGATCACATGTTTAATATTTTTAATATTCTCCAAGACAAAGTTAAAATCATATTTACTTCATCAATAAAACAAAACAAACCAGTAGACACTTCTTCATTTTGTTTAGTTCGTTTAAAAATTTAACTATGACAGGCAGCTTCAGTCAAGCAGTTCACTCTAATGTCATTCAATCAAAGATCAGTTTGATACTGATAGACGTCCACAATTGCAAAATTATCTCATACATATTTTTGTTGTATTCGCATTCGAGCTAAATGATGATAAAACAAAACAATAGAATTGTATAATAATTTTTGTTGTTTGATATTAATTAGGAAAATGCCTTTTCATATGAGTTCAAATGAAATTAGTCCCATCAAATTAGACCAAAAATTAAGAGTAAAGATACCTAAATTCCCACCAAGCTGAAAATCCGTAAGATTGTTTGAAATATCATTAAAAACAAAATTTGAAAGTTCCCCATCTTTCCCCTGTGAGGAAAAAATTTTATTCAAGGTCAAAGGTAAAAAAAATGAGTTTTTCGCGATTTTCAGCAAAACGGTAAGTTTTATCATAAAAATATTACAAACAAAAATTGTAGATCATAAAATTATCTACAAAAAAATAAGAAATACTTTTTTTTCTGCGAGCCACCGTTTTTGAGATATAACGATTCAAAAAGTTGTAAAAGTTGTAATCGTCATAATATGCATGAGTACGCCACGTATATATACATCTCTATAGTTGTAATATATGTTAAAATATTTTTCTATCGGTTATTGTAACTTACACTACTAATATAAAATATACATAAGGTATAACTATAAGAATATCAGGTAAAATGAAGCCCAGTCCCTTAATTTATACGCCATTGAAACCTTGAGAAAACATCTGTCCCCTGTTCAATTGTGTGCGTGGCTAGGGTCTTATACCTGCTATAATAAATGAAATAATGTTAGTCTTGAACGCCAGTTAGTAGTGGAAACACGTGTTTATCCTAGCCTATATCGTGCTGTTTTGAGTTTTATAACAAAAATGTCAGATTATTGTTTTATTTGCGCAAAACTTTTAACTGAAAGTGAAATTGTTACAGTTGAACGTGGTATGAAGACATTAATTGATGCAAGTATCGAAAAAGCAGATGAATTTTCGGAGTATCTAAAAAAATCAAAAATCTGTGACAATACATGAAAGTTGTCGTAAAAATTATACTCGAAAGTCTTCTATTGCTGCAGCTAATGAAAGACAACGTGAAGAACAAGAAGCCAGTATATCCACAGAAAGTCCTCCTCGTACTAGATTACGTTCGAGTGAATCAGCCTTTTGTTCTAAAAAACTATGTCTATTTTGTGGCCAGGAATTGAATGAAGAGTATGAGAAAAAAAACCCTCAGATATTCGCCGTCGAATCAGTCGATAAAGATAAATATAAAGGAAATAGCTCAGACTCGTAACGATACTACAGCAAAAGCTGTTCTTGCTCGACTCGAATTTGAAAATGATTTAGTTGCTACAGAAGCTAAATATCATCACGATTGCTATGCTTCTTTCATGAAACCTTCCACTGGACTTAAAATCGGTCGTCCTAAAGACGAAGCTACGAATCGAGCAATGGATGAAATATTTATTTACATGCAAATTAGCGATGACTGTCAGTTTACTTTAAACGAATTAAAGAATATTTGCAAAACTACGACTTTAGATAACAGAACGATTAAGCTACGATTAAAACTGAAGTATGGTGATAAACTTATTATCACTGAGAAATCGGGAGCATCAACATTCATATGCTTAGTAGATAATCATCATGATATTTTGAATCAAGCCTGGTACGAAATAAAAAAATAAGAACGATTCAGAGTCCTAGAGGCAGCTGCAGATATCATTCGCGAAGATATTCAAACCACAGTGTTTGATAATTCCAACTACCCTCCACCAGGTCGCATGTTTGAAGATTTAAATAATGAAATCCTAGAATCGTTGACATATTTTGTAGAACGAGTGATTTTAAAGAATAAACGATCAAAGTTAGATCATTTAAAACTAGTATGCACAAATATTTGCCATAGTATCATGACTGCTGTTCGACCAGTGCACACTTTACTTCCACCTGCGCCGGAAAAACTGCTGAACTCGATTTTTTGCAACCGCAAAAAGGGATGCAGTGCTAAATGTGGTTGCAAAAAAGTCGGACTGTTGTGCTCTAATATTGAATCACCAACAGTAGAGGATCCGTTTGATTCCAACGAGGCAACATGCGATACATCGCTATTAACGCAGTTTACATGCACTCAGGATGAAGATGAAGAAGAACAAGAAGAAGAAGAACAAGAACAAGACGAACAAGAACAAGAAGAACAAGAAGAAGATTTTGAAAGTTACGACTCGGACGATTAAATTTCACAACTTTTTTTTAACTTAAATTGCTTTTATCTTTTCAATCTCTGCTAATATCCATTATTTTTCAATAGTTTCAAATTAAACAGGATCAAAACTGACCCGTGGAATAGGTCTACTGGGGAAACCACAAAAAAAACGCGCTAAGTACACTACCTCATAGGTGGCGAGGAAACGTGTGCATATTATGACGATTACAACTTTTACTCTTATATCTCAAAAACGGTGGCTCGTAGAAAAAACATTTTGATTTTTTTTGTAGATAATTTTATCATCTACAATTTTTGTTTGATTATTTTTTTGATAAAACTTACCGTTTTGCTGAAAATCGCGAAAAACTCATTTTTTTTACCTTTGACCTTGAATAAATTTTTTTCCTTACAGGGGAAAGATGGAAAACTTTCAAATTTTGTTTTTTATGATATTTTAAACAATCTTACAGATTTTCAGCTTGGTGGGAATTTAGGTAACTTCGAATGTCTAAATTGACCGGACTAAATACTACTTGTCATTTAACTGGGTAGAGTGCGTGGTGATGAATATAAAGCATAGAAGTTTAATCATTCACTTTTGGTGAATACCTTATTGCGTGTATTTTGATTTTCGGGAATAAAAACCTACTTTCTACAAATGAAAAAAAAAAAACTAGTCAAAAACTCATTTCACTTACCTCCTCTGCTGTATTTTCTTTGTTTTGTAGTGTTCCTGGAACAATTGAAAATGAGTTAACTTGGTGATGACAAAGAACTATACGTGAAGATCATTAAAGGAAACTACTTGGTTTGAATATCATTGAAAGAAATTCGCATCATAAGGGTTTTTATTTCAGTTTCTAGACTGATGAAAATGACTTCGATATTTTTTTGTAATTCCATCAGACGAATGGTAACTCACTTTGGGAGGGGTCCCGTGACTTCCCTTTTCCGTAAAAATCAACATGTTTCTTGTGTTAATAGCTGAAATTCGTCTTGGTTCTGGAAATGACGAATAATTCCATGAGAAAAAGTTTTATTTTAAATGATACCTTTGACTCTTGTCAAAATATCCGTGTCCCCCCATTTCAGCAAAGTTGAAAGTATGAGGTACATACTTGGTAGAAAACAACTCATTTTCTGTCAGATTCCACAAAGGATATCGTAAAAAATCAGTGGATATCTAACGTTCCTCCAAGACACAACCCAGTTAATGAAAAACGTGCCTACTGCGGCTGGGAATAACCACCTTCAGACATGTGCGAGGTTATTGTCTGTTTTCCCAAATGAAATAAATCCTGTAATTCACAATATATGAAAATATTATACATTAATACAATTTTTTTTATTTTTTGCATTTGGTGAATTCCTAACAGAATGAAAAGAAAATAATAACTCGTCTTTATTACTTTTAGTTATAAAAAACATATGAGAAAGACGAAAGCCGATAGCATTTTCATAAAAATAAAATTAACATAATGAAAACTCCAATCCAATCAAAACTGTTGAACATGTGAAAACTGACACAAATATTTCGAGTACCTTTACAACGTAGTTGCAATGTGCACCATTTGGGAATATTGGAAATCTTTCATACGACTGAGTCTTAAGGGAGTGTGTTTTGTGTTTTCCGCCATTCAATTAATTTTCTCTTTGCCGACTTTCCTCTGATATATATTTCCACCTCAGGGTTCGAAATATTGAATCATAAACTTCAATTCATGGCCTATTGAGGCTTACACAGTAATACCTATTGCAGGTGTGTTCTACAAGAAAATGAAATATTCTCTCGGGCCAGACTACCTGTTACTTGGAAATCGATACGGAAAATCAAGACACGAGCGCTGTGAACACTTGTAAACAATTTTGATTTTCCTAGTCTCAATTCCATGATCTCAGATAGTCCACAAGAAGTTGTAGTGACAATGTTATTTGGATGAGAGACGATAGTAATAGTATTCTGGAAATAGAAACTACCCAAAATACCAAAACAATGTCTTCAGTCGACGCGTGTTTCACCAACGAAGTTGGCCTTCTCAGGAGCTCAAAGCTGTGAGCTTCAAACGACGATAACGGCAGTTTTTTGAATTTTCTTCATTTCTTTTCATATAAAACAATATTGTCACAATATGACAATATCCACGCCTCTTTCATCTTCTCTTGTAGATTTTGAAACACTAAAAACATATATTTTTTGTGAAAATAAATTGAAATAGTTGGTGAAGTCAATGTTTTAGATAAATTATTGTTTAAGAAGGGTTTTAAACTAATTAGCGAAATTAGTTCAGTGTATTTTCACTACATTTGGTGTCGGAAATCGGATGTTTGAAGTAAATAAGTGTTCGCCGTGAAATAAAAACTAATAGACCTTTATCGCATCTAATAGACTAGTGACCCGTTGAACATTTTAGTGTTTGGCGAAGTGGACAGTTTTGCGCATCGCTGGACGATGAACTGAAAATTTTTGTGTCAAATAAATAGACTGATATATCGGTTGGAGACAAAAAAGAACAAAATTTTTTTCGATGAGAGTTTGCCTGGTTGAGTTGAAGGTTAATGAACTGAAGCAAGAACCAGACGAGAGAGAGAAACAACTGGAAATAAGGCCGTACACCAGAAAAAACTAGCAAAAGGTTGGATTGAAGAATGAGAAGACCCCGAAACTTTTTTATTTGAAGTTTTTGGAATTTATTTGAGCTCGATTATGAATAAACTTGAAGAAACTAATAAATCTTTGAAAGAAAAACTTCCACAAAACTGTTTGAGCTTGAAAGACGAACTACAATAAAATTTGGTGAGCTCAAAAGAAGAAGTTCAACAAAATTCAGTGAGTCTGGAAGATAAATTTCTACAAAATTCAAAAAGTCTGGAGAAAAAACTTCTAGAAAATTCTGTTAGCTTGAAAGAAGAACTTTTTGAAGATTCACATAGTCTGAAAGAGGAATATCAAGAAAATGTTAACAGCCTGGAGGAAAAACTTCACGAAAATTCGAGAAACCTAGTAGAGAAGCTCCTAGAAAACTCAGAAGACTTTAAAAGAGAACTTTTGGGTGTGGTGAATCGATGGAAAGGAAGAATAGGAGCCATTGAGACAGAGGTGGATGAAATCGAAGATAACATCGAGGACGAGATGAAAAAAATTAAGGAAACGCTCTACGATGAAATAAAAGGCGGAATCGAGACAGAAATCTGCAGTATAAAGGAAACAATCAGTAAGTAGAAGAAGCAAATCGATAATGCACACACCAGAGAAAAGGATAACAAAACTTCAATGCTGAACTTGAGTTTGGACTAGGCTAGAGCCCAAAAAGACAAAAGAGATTTCAAGGTCAGTACGGAACCAGGAAAGCTCTCATTGAAACCGCCTCAGTTCGACGGAAATACTGTATGGGCAAACTTCCTATAGCTATAGCATTGACACTGGTATCACGTGGTGGAGCAACAAACGTTTCACAAACCCTCACCGGCCAATAATAGGAGGACTATGAACAGCTGATTTAACATCTGGGACTACGGTTTGGTCAAGCCCACCTAGAACACGCAATACCATTCATAGCTGATAAACCGCTGCCAGAAGTTAGGCGAATCCTTGCACCAATTTAAAGCAAACATTGCACGCTTGGTTCGCTTTGCATATCTAGCCACGCCAGAAAGTGTTATGGAGCGTCTAGCGGTTCAGGCATTTTTGGATGGACTTCGTGACCAAGAAATCTGGCAAGCCTTATCATTTGCTCGCCCCATACATCTCGTAGATGCATTGGCACGTGCTCTGGAATTCGAAGCGGCAAAACAATCCTGCAAAAGCCAGAGAAGAGTCAGGATGATTGAGGAAGACCCATAGGAGTCTGCTGATATGGAAGCCGTCATGAGAAAAGTAATAAAATAAGTGTTGCCTGAGAAGAGACTGATACGATGCCGAAATTCAAATAATCGACATCGACGAAAGTCAAGAAGGAGCAATCGTCAGCCTGTATCTAGCAAGCTTCAGTTAACAACAAATATGTCGCTGTCCTCTAATAACAAAGAACAAAGGCACCTTTGTAGACGACCTCATCAACAAGAATCCTCGCACCATGCTCCTGGATATCTGTGAGACTAGGACGATTCTTGGGCCTACATTTGCCGAAACACCGGCAAGAATAGAATCATTGAATTGGAAGCTATGCACAGCAACAGGAGAGCCGGCAACTGTGTATGGTGAACTGCCAATTAAGCTGAATATAGGCAGCACTAAAATGAAACGCAGGGTTCTAGTACAATGCAATAGAAAGATACGAAAATAGACAGACTTTCGAAAAAATATTATTCAGCGATCAAAAGTGAGATGAGACCAACGTGTATAAGAGGTGGTCTGAGTTGGAACTTTGTGAAACAAGTCGCATCTGTGAAGACGGCAAGTGTCTAACAGTTGCGGTTTTGCAGAAGTTTCAAGTGACTCCCGTTACTTAACTATAATGATTTAACTTTGTTTCGTGTAGCTTCCAAACAAAACTTGAACTACAAATTGCTCTCAGGTTTTCCGTCGGTAGGAGATAGGAATGAACTCGAATTGAATCGATAACCAGGTCCGGGTTTTCAATCTGACACAAGAATATATATATGCTGAAAATAGATCATCTGACGAGCCTCTAGATGAAGATCATCGAAAAACTTTGCCAACACTCTTGTTGATAAATTAATGTAATTCACAATTGGGAAACGAATTGCTGTAGAGTTGGAGTGATCTTACGCTATTTTTCTGTCAAACCAAGTAGGATTCTAACATATCACATTTTTCTTGATGGGAAAACGGCATTTCGAAAAATATTCGAACAGTAGTTGACAGTTAAAATAATTGATGATATTGTCATGATGTACTTGAGAATATTTGACAAATAGTATTTCAACAAAGTTTCAAGGCAACTTGATTGCTCCTAATTATTATGTTTTATCGAATCAATCACATTTTTTCCAACCGCATTCATATGTCCTCCAGTATTTTCTGTTCTGCACAAAACGGCTACAAAGTTATCATTACAGCAGACATATTTTGATTCATAAAATAAATGCGGCCAGCGGAATGACTTTGAGATGGAAATTATCGTTTTGTACATTAATACCAAATAGCTCAGTGATGTCGATTGAGTGGTGCAACATGATGATCACGAGTTCACATCCCAGCGCAATTTTTTCTTTTTACTGTCTTATATTGCTATTAGTAACAAAATATTGTCATTCATAAGTACCAAAATTGGGTGTTTGGACAATCATGAGGTTTTATTCACCAAAACAAAGAAATTATTTGTACTAGTGAAAGAAATAAATATTTCCACATATGTCGCTCATTTTCCACTTTAGGAAGAAAGGTGATATGAGCTTTGTTGTTGAGAATGTTATTACGAATCGAAATGCATTGAAAAATATAGGGTGTTCCATTGAAAGAAATATCATTTTATGAAATATTCTGAAATCGCGACTGCCAATTTTTTTTTGTTTTCGGTATCGCGAAGGCCATTAAAAATGCTACTAGTTTGCCCATTTAACCAAATTCGTAGCATCAATGATAACGGAGTTGGCAATGGTGCCAACTTAATTTGAAACACCCTGTATACATCTTTTTCTTTTCATGTTATCAACATTACTATGCTGACGTTTCCCAATTGTACATTTTCAATATATCATTGCTTACAACTGGATTCATCTAAGACTATTGCAATTATTTTTGAAAATAAAGTTGATTCG
Source organism: Chrysolina americana (assembly GCA_958502065.1). NCBI lineage: Eukaryota > Metazoa > Arthropoda > Insecta > Coleoptera > Chrysomelidae > Chrysolina > Chrysolina americana. The sequence goes on from OY293417.1 coordinate 3,165,998, forward strand.
CAAGTGTTCTAGCAAGAATACTCCTCAAATATTTTAAAATATAATGGTTATATCATATAATTCAGGGATGAAGTAAAAAACTTGGGAGTGTGGTTTGATGATACCTTAACATTTTTGCACCATATTAGTAACTGTTTGCAAACAGCTCAAGCAGCTCTAGAACTTATATTCTTGTCACGTGTTGGATAGATCAGGTAAAATTCTGCTATGTGAGTCATTCGTATTATCTGAAATAATATTTGTTTTAATTTATATAATTCTTGTTTGAATTCATTCGATGTCAATAGAATACAAAAATTTGAGCATATCAAATTACTCAATAGGCATTTATTATTATTATTATTATTATCATTATTATTGAAGGGCGTAGACGACATGTTGGAAGCTCATTCGTTTCAATGTAATAAATACTGAAAATATTAGAAACAATCTAACAACTCTACGGATTGCTGGTTAAATTTCTGTAACAACTGTACACGAATATACTGTAGTAAAACTGCACTTACTAATTTTCCTAATTTATTTAAAAACACTATTTACAACAATTATTCACTAAAACATTCACTTCAATAACTATTTCAATTTATTTCTACTGTGGCTATCTATCAGCGAATTCTGGAACTGTTACTAACTCTCTATTCTGACTGTCCCCCAGCGGTTATATAGTCGCAAGGCTCTCTCGAGTATAGAACATTTCATCTAGATGGGCACAACTTTTTATTGAATGATAATAAGAAGTCAAATCAGCTATAAAAGCGAAACTCAAACCGCTTACTTATTACATTTTGTTCCATACTCCAGTAAAAGTTTCGACGAGGTGGTTTCGGCTTTTATTCAAGAAGTTTCAAGTCGGAGTTTTATCAAGTATGATTCGGGATTTTAATTTTGTTATTCAGGTTTTTGAAGTGAGTGGAGTTTGGTTGGAGGCATGAAGTTATACACTAAAGACTTCATTGCTGTAGAATTTTTTGATGAGTTATCCCAGAACGACCACATTTTTATATCGTACTGAACGTTCTATACTGTGTATTCTGAGTGGAAATTCCATCCTAAAAACACATAGTGCTGGGTTTTCAAAAATTTCATATATTTTTAAAAGTTGCTTTTTCAGAAGTTTGGATCTAGGAAATGAAAATATGGTATAACTGATTTATCGAATCTAATTGACATGACCTGATTCCTGAAAATATTGGACTATTCGTAGATTTCTTGATTTTTAATTCAAATATATATTTAGTCTGTTTATTGTTTTCGCATCCTCATTAATAATTAGTCATCCTAAGTTGAATAACTAGTTGAAGTATTCGATAAATATCACATAAATATCAACTCTCAACTCCGGATAAACTTTTCAACTCGAGAATGGTTTGAGATAGAGCATTTCAGCAAACGCCAATCGATTCACAATGATAAAATTACTATATTCTGTGAATTTCGAGTCGATCAGAAAAAAAAAATTACTGGCAAAAAGTCACAAATTTCCAAAGGGGTAGACCCCTAAAAATCATGACAAATTCAATAACTTCAGATTAGTTCGAAATTAGCACTATATACCCAAAATTTCATGCTGATTCCAAAAATATATGATTTAGATATACTCAGATACAAGGTGTACCATAAAAAGCGATAAAACGTCCAAAAATTTTCCGCACAGTTTCATTTTAAATTTTTTAGAAAAATCGTGATCTTCCTTTGAAAGTATCTCGACGAAATGATTTTGAATAATTTCCCAAAAACTCAACAAACGATTACAAAATGAGGGTAATTTTTTCGTCGCAATCGTAAAAATTGTCGTTATTGCCTTAATTCTTTATCGATTCAAAATTTTTATGCATAATTCGTAATGAGTTCGTTAAGATACGTTCTACAAAATTTGCAAATTTTCAACTTGATAACGGTGGGATAAATTGGACACTTTTAAAGGGTGTTTCTAAACTAGATAGATGAAAAGTGATGGCTGTATCTGAAGATCAAATTTCATGAAAAACTCAATGGTGAAGACCGCATATCAATATCTATTATCGTTTTTGAATTACAGCATGTTTTTCGAAAATGTGCATTTTTGAAAAGTTGTAACTTTTTTCCTGTCAAAAATGTCTTTTTTCTATAAAAACATTTTCGGAAAACTTTTTTATGTAGAATTCAATGTTATTTAATATTTTTAACAAGATACCCTGTATATTTATGAATATTAATAGAGCTTAAGATTTTCTTTCCAAAAATGTAGCACACTTCATGTTTTGCTAGAGTCATCTTTGTAATACAGAGATTTTAGATTTTTTCATGTAGACTTTAAAACACACACTTTGAACAAGTGAGATGCATTTTGTGAAAAATGGTATGATGAACGGCTGTGATCGTATCATGTAAAACTTGACGCAAAAGTATTCAACAAGTACGATGGCCATAAAAAAAAATCAAATCGTCAACCCTTTATGCCATACTGTTACAACGAACCAGGGATTATACAATAATATTGCGTTTGAACATTTTTCAAAAAGATATCCACGTGTTTTATGAACGTGAATATTAATTGCCTGTGAATAGTTATTCAACTGTTCGTGCATATGTTCCTGTTTATTATTCATTATTTAACGCCTTTGGAAAGGTTACGTAATTCATTTATGCCATTTAGGAGTTAGGTTTAAAATGAGCGGGTCTACTTGGTCCTACACTGTCACCCGTAAGGGTCTATTGTGGCTCATAAGAATTGATATTTCACTAAATAAACCCAGCTGATTGACAAAGACGATGAGTTTATTTGTTGTAAGATCTTTCAGGTCCGAGGGAGAGAGTGAAACTGTGCCAAACATCGGAAACCTAATTCGGTCCGGTGGCCTCCATACCGGAATTATTGAGGAGTCTTTTTGAATGCGGGGAGTTCACTAAATGTGATAATATGGTGGAGGCAGAAGTTTTCAAATTGGCGACTTCGCCAAAAATTACAAATTCAAAAGTTGCTTTGAATTTGTTTTCGTCTGTGAGCCCTGACGTTAAATTACGTTTACTCATACTATACGAGGAAATTTGGTACAAAACCCAGGAAATTTGGGCAGACCAACGGATTAAGATGCGGATTTTTGCATTCGAATCTTTAGCTCATGTAGATACTTTGTATTTTGTTTTCCAGATTTCACGGAAAATGTATAGGTGCATCAAAAAGTGCATTCTTTCAAACCTATAATTTCAGGTGATGAGAAAAAATTCATATCCGCCACAAAAAACACCAGAACTGTACGAAATTTTGCACCCGGGGGTTTCTCATGTAGCGGAATCTGAATATACCCCTGGAGGTCAGGACGGCATTGAGAACGTCATCCCCTGGAGTCCCTGCTTAACTCGTGATAAATCAAGAGAAACTCGTGCCTCGAGTGTTTTGTGGGCCGCTAGTCACGAATTTATTATCGATGACCTGCCCCAGAGGACCTGGTGCACCGGACGACCTGACTAGTAACGTCATCGTCTAGAGTTTCGATGGAACAACTCACCGAATCGTTGGATACTCGCTGTCTAGGGGTTTTTCGGGTCACTCATCGAGAATTTTCATCAACACACTTCAAAATTCTTTATGAATCCAGTAGACTCTAGTGCATGGAAAAAGACTAAGATGGGTCCGAATAATATTGAGGCATAATTTCCAAAATTGCTGATTTTTAATTATAAACTCCTAACTTAAAAATATTCTAAATATCGCACACCATATCATCTATAAAACTCTCGTCGATTCGGTGAGTTGTTCCATCAAAACTGTAGAGGATGAAGTCACTAGGCAAGTCGTCCGATGCACCAGGTCCTCCGGGGCAGGTCATAGTTGTCAAATCAGTGACGAGTGGTCCAGAAAACTCCCGGGGCACGAGATTATCTTGATTTGTCACGAGTTAAGGGGGAAACTCCAGGGGATGACGTTCCCAATGCCGTCCTGACCTCCAGGTGTACAGGAGGCTAATTATGACATGATATTCAGATTCCACAACCTAAGAAACCACCCATGGCAAAATTTCGTACAGTTCGGGTGTTTTTTGTGGCAGATATGATTTTTTTCGTATCACTTGAGATTATGCAGTTGAAAGAATGCACTTTTTGATGCACCAATGCATTTCACATGAAATCTGGGACATGAAATACGAACGACATTTGAATGCAGTTCATGATTTTGAATTCAATCTATCAGTTATTGGTTAGTACGTAATGTCTCTAATAATCGGTTAGTAGAAAAATCGTCTCATGTAGTGTTGCTTAGGCAAAATATCTGAATGAAAAATTTATCCAAAAAAGATGTGATGCATTTCTAGAATTCAATTTTTAATCCAATTGGTCAAAGTTCCAGAGTAATAGCATATGATGAATATTCATGAATATATAACAACTGGAACTCTGGAAAACTTGATTCAGGAAAACAAGCCAGTACATTTTTGGAGAAGATTGGAAACGACAACAGAAAAAACTGAGCAAAATTATTTCTGCAATTTTTATTGATCTTTTCAGCACTTCAAATCCATTCCTATCCCCACTCGCAAGGTCTGAACCTGACTGTTCCACCATAATCTCATGTTTGTAATATATGGTGGATGCATAAGTTTCCATATAGGCGAATTCACCAAAAATTGCAAGTTCTCCATGTATTGCATGATTTTCAACAGTAGTTCAGTATATAACTGGATGTGTTTGAAAATTAGTAAGGAAAGAATCTGTGCGGAGTTGTATAGTTTTGTATTGTGGTCATCTGAAATGAATTTATTATTTACTCAATAAGTATATGTGCATTTTTATTATACGTGGTGATTTTTTACGTAATTACTGAAAGTTGTCGAGCAATAGCGTATGATGAATACTAATCAGTAGATAACAAGAGGGAAATTTCATCCAGTTGAATGAGCCAGTGAATTTTTAGAGAAGACAAAACAAAAATTTAAAAAAATGGAAAAATATTCTTGAAATTTTTCATCAGTCCAAATTTATTGTTTCCCACACACCTGCTCTTAACCTGACTGTTGTCGAACTGTCACAGCTGCAGAATTTCAAGATTTTGAAATACAAATCCTCTCGCCCAATCTCACTCTCTGATCGAGTGATTTTTGTTTGTACTTGTTCCAAATCTTGCCACATGTAATCCACATGAGCCGAAGTAGCATTGAACTGGGATATACGCCAAAAAAGTTTTGGGGGTTTTGATCGCCTCCAAAGTAACGGCCGCAAAAAAAGATAATATGGAACTTCAATCTCTGAGAACAAATAGCTCCACATAATTTTTTTATTGCTCTGCTTATTTGAGGCAAGCTAGTATGCAATGTATACCAGCAAATATGCAAGAAAGCAAACACATTTTCAGCACCCATATCGTTTACCACTCCTTACCTTCTTGAAATGACAGAAATCCTTTTAAATTTTTCGAGGAAATGGAGAATCGGTTGATTTTTCAGCAATAATAATGTGATATAAAAAACTGTTTATTTGCTTTGTGATTGATTTTTTTATGTATCTGAAGGTTTCAATTAGTATATATCACTATTATCCACGATGTGTAAATTGTGTTGAATGAAGCTGAGAAATGCTATCTTGTGGAAACCCGTGTTCCTTTTTTAAAAAACATACGGAGCTATTAATAAGTTCAACAAATTGAGTTCAATAAAATATGTATGTGAGGATTTTGAACTGCAAGTCTATTTATGACTTCAACTGAAAACTATTTCTTAAACGAGGAAGGAAAAGGTAGGAACAGAGCGGGAAAGGAAGGAAAAGGGAGGGAGAGGGAAGAAAAAGAATGAAAAGTTGGAAAAAAAAGGGAAACAGGGGATAGGGTGGGAAAGGGAGAAAAAGTGACAAAGAGGGGAAATTGAGAGACATGGGAGGAAAGAGAGGGATAGGAAGGGAAAGGGGAAAGGGAGAGAAAAGGGGTCTAGAGGAAGGAAAGAGATGATACGGGAGGGAAAGGGAGGGAAATGGGGGAAAGGTAGGGAAGGGAAAAAGGGGGGACTGAGGAGGGAAAGGGAGCTAAAGGGACGGAAAGGGGGGAAAAGACATTTTACTCCAGTGAAAATATATTAATATCAAATACCTAGTGTTTCGAATATATTGAACAATCTTAGATTTTTCCAATAAATACTTCAGTTGAAATTGAGTCAATTCCTGAAACTTCCACTAACAAAGCAATGATAGCCATTAGGAAAGGAAAAAAAATCAAAAATTCAAATCCAGTCAATCTACTCTTGGGTCTTCTTGGAACGTTGCACAAATATCTGTTAGATATAGTTCAATGTCCGTCGTGGCATTAACCAGGAAAGTAGTTGTTTTCTGACAGATGTTTACCTAATTTTTTAAGTTGGTGGAATCGTGTGGAGAGAAGGGTACATCGACTTTGTCGAGTTTATTCGATTCGCATTTTGTATGTTATTTCAAGTGAGGATAAATACTATACTATCAAATGAATACTGGAAGCCTAGCAAATGTTATTGAATGAATATCAACCTTGATGAATCTGTGCGAGGATATGTTGGAGCTATAGACGTAATATTCATTTTGTTTTTTACTTTAAACAAAATATTCCCTCATCTTTTTTATTTATTTAATGAGATAATTAATTTTCACTGCGAATGATTCTGTGAATTTTCAATGAATTCAAATCGATATGCATTTTCACGTAATTTCATTTTAGTTTTTAATTTCACTTAATATTTCATATATTTTCAACCGAATGTTTCTTTAGTTCATCAATTTACTCAATTTATTATTGATTCTTCAATTTTAAAAGTTGTGTTTTCATTTATTTTGTCCTGTTTATATATTTAAAATAAAAGGAATATATAGATATAAAGAACCCAATGTTAATAGCATTTTTAAAGAAAGCTGTCCAAGGAGAGAAAATTATTAAGATTTTTGCCGAGGTACCAGATAATCAGAACATGATCAAGAATAATGAATGTCGAAAAATTAAATATATTAAAAATATACCGGGTGTCCCAGATCATTTAGGCCAGCAGATATTACAGTTATTCGCAGAAAAAAATTAATAAAGAGAAATATATGGTTTCCCGTAGGGTTGTTTGCAAGAAGGTGGATTTTGAGATGATGCATGAAAGAGCTTATGGACTCTTTCCACAAATATTTATTTTGCATTTTTTACACACATAACTGAAATATCTGGGAAAAGCTCGGGGGCAACCGGTATATAAACTAAAAAAACTGTATTCATGTGAAAATTTATAACATTTTCGGTCAAGAAAGGTACAAAGTGCCAATTTCACTTCAAACTAGGAAGAAAAAGTCAATTCTCAAAGGAAGTGTTGAAAATTTGAATTTTTCAATTACATTCGTCCATGTTTTCCCCTTCCTTCTGATGAAAATGTATGGGTTATAATTACAATTTCGAATCTTGTAGTCATTGTAGTCAAATTTTATTGAATTTTATAAAGGACATATACTTTTCAATGCGATTTAGCGTTGTGCTGATTCTGTAACGCCTGTTAATGAAGAAATGTATAACCTAAATTCCGGCGGCTGCTACCAAACACAAACTGATTCCCCAAACACGAAATCATTACCGAATCCATCGATTCTCTCCCTGGAGATTTAATTGAATCCTCCATTACCGTATAGGCTTTCAGGATCATGCTGACCCTTGTTATTTGAGATTCATTGACCTCCGCGGAATAACTTCAAAAACCCAGTAGCCAATAATGAAATATGGAGCAAAACGGAAATCAAGTAACGGCAAATAGATTCTGTGAGGATGCAATTTATACAGAAATGGGAATACGAACGCTCTCGTCGAACTGAAATCGCATCTAGAAAAGAATTGCCATTGAATTGAAGTGAAGCGCAATAGTAAAAAATTCATGCGAGATGGGAAACGGTGAAGAGTGTTGGTTAGGAGAATATATTTGCGTTCACATCAGCAAGGGGTTGTTTCAGAAGTGCCAACTGAGGTGGAGAAATGATATATTTCCGTTACTTCTCCTAGAATAAGATAACTAGGGATGCATGAATTACGAACTTTATAGGTTAGAGGAGAGATAAATAAAAAGACATAGAATGAGTCTGATGATATGAGGTGTTCAAAGAAAATAAATAATTTCTGAAGGATAACTCATCACTTATAATACCCCAAAGCTCGACTTAAATTTGTGGCATACTTTCAAAAGGAAGCAACTGGCAACTATTAACATTTTTCATCATTTAAAACGAAGCGTAGGTATTGTTTGATTTTTCTGTTAGCAGTATGTGGCTTATTTGTTAATAATCAGGAGGGAGAAATTCAAAATAGGGTTTTAGTCAGAAAATCGTTGAAACATGGACAGTTATGTTGGATCAAGGACGATTTGTGATGGAACAGGGACGAGTTATGCTTGAGCAAGGACAGGTTCTGGCAAAACAGGGATGAGTTATGTTAGTACAAGGACGGATTATGTTTGAACAAGGAGAAGTTATGTTGGAGCAGGGACAAGTTATATTGGAACAGGAATGGGTTATGACGGTAAGGGGACGAGTTATGCCGAAGCAAGAATGAGTTATGTTGGAACAGGATCGGGTAATGTTGAATACAGGATGAGTCAAAGTGAAACAGGGACGCGTTATGTTGGGACAGAAATGAGTCATGGCGAAACAATGACAATCTTTGTTGGAGGAAGGAAGAGTTACGGCAAACAGGCACAAGTTATATCAGCACAGAAACGAGATATATTCAAATTGAGAAGTATGTTGAAGCAGGAATGAGTTATGATTCAACAGACATGAGTTATGTTTCACAAAGAACAAGTTTTGTTGGAAACAGGAACGAGTGATGTTGGAACTTAGACCAGGTATAGTGGAACAGGGACAAGTTATGTTGGGACAGGGACGGGTTATCGCGGAACAGGAATGAGTTAGGAATGAGTTATGTTGAAGCAGGAACGAGTTATGGCTAAACAAGAAAGACTGATGTGGGAGAAAGGACGAGTTATGGCGGGACATGGATGATTTATGTTAGAGGGAGGATGAGTTATTGCGGAAAAGGAACGAGTTATCTTAGAACAGGAACGCGTATTGTTAGATCAGGGATGGGTTACGTTGGAATGATAAAAATAATAATAATATCAACCCTTCCAAAACACTCACAGAGCCTACCCAAAGGCGACAGGGGCGAAATATGAGGAAATGGGAGGAGTGGAGTAGTTAACTCATTGAACATAGTGTCTTAGTGAAAAACTGCAAGATTTTATTGAACTGGAAAGAATGGTGTGATAATGAATGTCCAGAGAACTGGACTTACGTAACTTCATATTTTATGGAATTGAACAAGCCATTGTGAAAATAGAGTGTAGTTTTTCAGACGTGATATCAGTCTCATGCATCAACTCGACTAATGTCATTATAAAATAGTTATTGAAATCATATCATAGGTGTTAATTTTGTTTACCGTTCTATTTGACGATTGTTCATGTATTTACTTTTTGAAATAATTATTGGTGCATGAAAGGGAAGGGAGACATTGGGTCATAATAACAAATCATACTTCGAAATAATGAAGTTATTCCCAGCAACCGAGCACACCTGGGGGACGCAGACACCAACTCTCATTAAAATAGTGTTAGTTACTTCCAACTCCCAAACCCATTTAGCATAACGCAGTGCAATTTGAAGTTTTAAGATATGTTAATCTGTTCAGGTTGGTGAATTTCGAGCAATTGTTGAGGAAACAATTCGTGTAAATGACTTCAGTGGCGGATTGCCAGCAGGTGAGGGCTGTTTCAATATTAATGAAAGGGGTTGTTTATTTCTGTATCCTCAATGCCAGGAAATTCTGCAAACTACCATTGTCAGAGTCGAGACCGAAGAATGTAATTCGTGGCAACAAAAGAAATGAAAAAGAGCCAGGAGAAAATTAACGGTTTGAAATTTGGCTGACGCTGGCTGAAAAATGTAGTTGAAACGAAATAAGACAAAATGAAATTCAAAGTGTTGGTATGAATGGTTTTAGGCTGATTTCTCAAGCGATATATTTTCTACATTAGTTATAAAATCAACAAAAATAATTTGTGAATATTGAAAATTCATGGTCATGAATTTGTAAAAAGACTCTGACGATGTTTAAGAATGAACGAAATGTCACTTCCGAAGATATTGGAAGTTTCTAAAAGTTACCAAAATCTAAAAGATTACCCACATCCCTACTCAATTTCAGTTCGGCCTTCTCACTCAATGGAACAAATCCCCTGATCTCAAGAGTACAATGCTATTCAGATGGTCTATCATTTGGTTTCCCTTCAACGTTGTGGGGTCCAATTTCTCTCTATTAAAGCGGAAAGGGATTTCCGTTTGGAGCTTCTCTTCTCGACCTGATTGGGTTTCATTCTTTGGGTATTGACATGGTGCTGGTGTTGCGTATAATGATTTTATTAGTCTGGCCTTATTCAAGATCAGAATTTCAGGTCTGAAGTTTTCATAGGCTTTGGGTGGGTGACATAAAAACTTGAACTATATTTTGTGTTCATTTAGGAGATATCAACTTTGGAATTAATTTTTAGGATTCAATAAAAAAATGTGTACAGAGTGTGACAGTGCTTATGCAGGAAAATGTGGACGGAATTTTCCAAAAAAATATTACGAACATAAAAGGACATCTAGACTAAAAAATATCATTCGACATTTTCAAACCATCCCTTAGGATTCGGTCACAATTTCCCTAATCAAAACCGTACAGAAATTTTGCAATACGCATGCAAGGCTTGGAAAGTGCATTATTTTGGAATTCTTAAAATTCATGAACCATTGCGAAACATAGACATTGCGAATTAACTTGCTAAATGAACAATTGTATTTGGTTTTTTTGCCAGTTGCACGTGAACAGAGTTTGAATGCAAAAATTGTTTTTAATAACAGGTCATTAATTTTGTTACGGTACAAAAATTGTTTTTGATAATAGGTCATTAATTAATTAATTAATTATTCAATCATTGGGTGTATAAAAGGTGCAAAAATTGTAATAAATGATATCGTATGTTTTGGTCAGTTATGGAATAAAGGGGTTAATCTCTATCTCAAGTTGAAAAGTTTATCTGAAGTTGAGAGGGAAGTTGTTTACATAAATTTTTTCACTCACATTGATGAAATTCAATCTTTCCTAAATGAGCACAATATTATTCCATATGCTTTTTACGGAATCTCTGCAAGTTAAAGTTGAAAATGAGATTTGGAATCACCTCGTCAAGATACATTCGAGGGTATCTTGCGAATTTCTGAAAAATGGAAAATAAAATTGTTCAAATATTCGGGAATTCTTGACAATTCATCCCTTTTTAATGATGAACCTTGTATCTGAGTATCTGGTAATCAGACATTTTTGGAATCAGCATGAAATTTTAAGTACATAGTGCAGATTTCAAATGAATCAGATGATTTTATATTTTATGTGATTTTTCACAGAACAAAAAAAAATTATCATTCTGAGTTGAGAGGGAACATTTCCCTCATGAATTTGTTTATTTGTTTTTTCCACCAACCGTCTTTTAATTCAGTCTTTTTTCAATAGACACAATGAATTCCGATTCAATTACATATTTAAAAGGCTTTGACATACATTTGAGGGAAGCTTACGATTTTCTGAGAGAATAAAATGAAAATGTTCAAAACTTTTATCGTACGAGAGAGGCTTTGGCCTTTTATTCTTTTTTGATGCTCAACCTTGTATCTAAGAATATATAAATATATACATAGTGCAAATTTCAAATGGATCTTATGATTTTGAATTTTATATGATTTTTAGGGGTCTACCCCTTAGGAATTTTTTCGAGCAATCTCATTCTTTTGGTTGATTCGATATTCATAGAGTATATTAATTTTATCATTCTGAATCGATTGGCGTTCACAGAATTGCTGCTTCTTCAACCGTTCTCGAGTTGAAAAGTTTATCCGGTGTTGAGGGTATCGTATGTCTCCAAAACATTCTCAAACAATTTCTTCCAGTCATATTCGTAGAATGCAATCTTTTTGAATATGCACACCGAATTTGAAATCGATTTCGCGTCAATTATCGATTTCATAGGCTTTTTACGAAACCTCTACACTTCTAACTTCGAGCCCAATTATCATCAAGTCCATGATATTGCCTCCTGCTCCAGATTATATCATCATTGTTGTTTTTCCTGAACCAATTTAGTGGAGCATGGTCTTGGTATTCAACTAACAGCAACATTGAGTTCGTTCCTTAGGGTTAGCTAGATCTATCTGATAGTCTCTGTTCAGAAAGATTCCTTCATTGTCGACTGATGTTAAAGTTCCTATGGCCTACCTTCTGAAGCATTCTCTGGCAAAACAACCGTATTGTATCTTCCTGAGCTTGGAGAGGTTGATATCGCTTCGTTATTGCATTAATCTGTATTTCACCGAGCAGATCTTCTGTTGATGGCCGTTTTTTTCACAATTGAAACAGTGTTTTTTTCTGTTTTCTCCAGAAGAGAGCATTTTTCCAAGACGCCCTAGTCGGTAAGTTTGCTGAAAGTCAGTATACCTCTAGCCGTTGATGAAAGTCTGCACTATAATATGTTCAATTCAAATTGCAGTTTGGTGAAAATGTACACTTGCAATATACTGTTTAGCATTCAGATTGCCATAAAAAAAGTTATTGTGAATGTATATTGACGAGAAGAGTATGGGCTACACTTGCTGATGAATAGCGAATGTTCTGATCCATCCCAACAGTTTTCTCTAAGATATTTCAGGTCTTTTCTGATTCATGGAGGAAATTCTGAAACTGAGAGAATATACGGGGTAATGCATTGAAAAAAAGAGCAAATATTTTGCCCCGGATTTGAGTTGCAACCCGTATACTCGTAAATGATTTAGAAAAGCAGCACATCAAGTAATGTCATAAAACAACCAATCAGATATTTTTCCTCACTTTCCATTCGCCTGGCAGCACTGGTTCTAGCAAGAGAAGGTGAGCAACCCTGTATATCAGAATGCCGAATCAAGCAAGCGGTTCATCAGTTCCTCGTACACTTATTATATCATGTCGCCATTGTGACGCAAAGTGAAAAGCGCTCGTGTACGAGGACCCGCTTCAGCTCTTCAAACAACCCGAGATGTGACTAAGTTGGGTTGATTGCTTCCACTCCACAAAGTGCTCAGGACATTCCGCAATTACCCAGAGAGTGCCCGATTCTCGTGCTCTGGTAATTGACTTCAAATGCCGGGCGCCTTTTTAGCCATTGCCATCGGCACCTCGCCTGCAGTATGATTGCGTTATGTGGAAATTCAAACAGAAAAATCTCAAATTATTGAAACATTATGTGATAATCATCGTTCAGGAATCATCAGTACGGAATAAAATACCCCAGAGTGGAATAATAAACATGATATTGGTATGAATTGCATACACAATTTTTTCTACAAAATAGTTATTTTTGTATTATGTGCGTGAAATGAGAGTTTTATTAAGGGTACATGAGAGTGTTAATTTTTGTCTGAGGCCACAGGTCGAGGCCAAAAATTGAGAAAATTCGAATGAAGCACAATATTATGTGAGATATAACCGAATCAGGTAATATTTTTACTCTGTTGGAATATTTATCTTGCAGTATTAGTTAAACAGTGAAGACCTGAAACATTTTGTAACTGGATCGAAAGGAAATCCCAAATGAAAGCTTGCTAAGAGCCACATCTACAATTTCAATACAGCTCTTTCATGATTAACCCAAATACTAACACGACCTAGTCCACATTGCCTATGAAAATCAAAATAAAATTCGTAATACACTCAATTCCCTGGTGGGATTCACAAACAACTATCCTCAGATGAACTTACTTTATCTACTCTCTACACTCTGAATAATGTTGGATATATGGAATGGAAATCCAGTCAACGTTCACAACCCACTGCGTTGGAAGGTAAATATAAAGGAATTTACAAAATGCCATTGAATTAAAGATTGGATGCGGAGAACTGGAAGGCTGTTGCGATGTCGATAACGAATAGCTTCTCACTTCATGTTGTATACATTGTATACGTTTAGTCATGTGTTCAAACATGAATTGAGTCGAGGAAAATGAAAGAGATTTAATTTGGGCCAGAGTATTGGAAAGTTATCGAGGTGGGAAAGGAAAGGAATGAGTATAAAATACTTTTACGAATCTTCATTCAATTATAAATCCTTTCACTGTCAAACTTCTTCAGAGCCTTTGAAAATTATAATTTTTGGTATGCAAAAAGCAGAAGGTTCAATAATATTGAATATAAATAAAATATAGCTCATACTTTTACCTACCAATAAATAAATAATAGCGACGAAAAAATTATCTTAAACGACGTTGTTCACTTCATAAATTTCTTCTCATAATATTTATTTATTCTGGTCGGCAGCTGAGCACAAGTGAGCTTCAATGCAATTGCCATGGAAACATTGAAGAGGTTGCTAAAGCCTTGGTTTCCTCCAACAGTCGCAGTCGCTGACGACTGCGACCGGGTAGCCGCGACCATGTCGTCACGACCGTACCTGTTTTCCTCGGCCTCACCTTTCGCCAGTCGCCATTCTGTTGCCTGGCTATTTTATAAATAGCTGATTTTGTTTTCTTGCGAATTTTCAATCAGTCAGTATGAATATCTCTAAAAGGTCGATTGGTCTAATGTTGCTTAACTATCAAGTGGAGGAATTTCAAGCAATTCCAATTGGGAATCACTTGAAAGACAATGAGACAAATTTCAAAGAATTCTTCAAAGTTTCAAGACATCAATTTAATTACACTTGGAACTCATCAATGGTAACCTTCCGATGAGACCCTATAATCATTAAGGTAAGTACATTTTTCACATGTTCAAAGTTTTTGTGTAGTTTAAGTTACCCATTTCAGGAAAATGTATAACCAAGGATGAATATGCTCAAATATAAGGTATAAATTAACAGCAATAAGTAATAGGAACTTCAACTTTAATACGAAACAAAAACAAGAACTTCATATCATATGTAGTTATTAAACTACTAGGTATAAGAAAATTAATGTACTGTAAAAACTAAGAACAAAAGAAGAAGCTATGTGTATTCAGTAATATTCATTAGTAAATCGAAAGTTTTTCTAAAAATTGTGCGGTAGACGAACCCTGCTGAGTATCATAATTTCCTGGCACACTAATATATGTAGCAGACTGCACTGGTAGGCTTGCACTGATACTTTCATAGGAGTAAGTAGGCAATCGCGAAGCAGGAGTCTCTGGCTGATCAAAAATCATTTGAAAAATTTTACTTTTGGTCTTTGCTCTCAATAACGGAGGAATTTTTTTTTACTGTCATCGCGAGGCTTTCAAACAGTATATCTATTTCATCCTTGGGGAAAGTTGGAGGTACTGCAGTAAATTGGTGCATTAACACTTCTCGTTCCAAATTACCCTTCTGCATGGCATTTATTCTTTACTCCAATTAACGTCAAACCATCGACTGTTGATCTCGTTATTTGTGCTTGTTGTTGTCTACACAACATGTGGCGCAAGGAATATATTGTGAACAATCCAAGACGACTTGGAAGAGAAGACACAAGTTACCCAATGCCGACTGGAAATATGGTTCTTTTGGCAGGCACAGGGGGTTTCAATCGTGCCGAAGGTTTTGAGGTACGAAGTAGGTTTACAGAATTCTTCTCTAACGGAAGCACTGTGACCTGGCAGAATGGGAGAATTTAATAATATTTCTATTACCAATGGTTCGCTCTGTGTACCTACTTATTGTGTTTCAATATATTCACCAGAAGAACTCACCGTCTGTATTCAAATTTTTTGCAATATCCATCCATATCATTTCCTTCTTCGTATGCAATTTGTACGACTCGTTTTTTGGGTCATAAAGTACTGGGAACTGCGATATGTGATGCACCAGTTGTTCATCATCTATTGAACCCATATCATTCGTTTCTTATTGAAGATTAAAATGTTATTAGTGTTGCTATAACTGACAAGTAGAAACTATTACATACCTGTTATAACTACAAACAATCGAAAAACAACTCTCACAATAGCTGTGTTCACTATCAAATTCGTTGCGAAATGGACGTGCTTCTGCTCCCGTAGCGGTGAAGCGACCGGCGACCATACGAACGACGACCGGTAGTTAGCAGCAGCGACTCGGCAGCAACTAGGAAAACAGGAACATTGAAATGCACTGGAGATGTCTTTACGACGTGGTCGCGGCTACCCGGTCGCAGTCGTCAGCGACTGCGACTGTTGGAGGAAACCAAGGCTTTAGGGTTGTTTATTTAATGAAATGACGCTGCATTTTCATCTTCTAGTCGCTTATGGAACAGGTCCAGTGACTGGTTTATAAGCCCCTGATGCTTTTTTGGAGCATTATGACAGCTTTTGATCCTGGTCAGGGGGCTTTCAAGGATGTGTTGTCATCGTAAAGAAATATTAGAAAAAGTTTGAATATTGAATATTAAACGTTGTTCGCTAAGAGTAATGTCTCATTTTTATTTCTATTATTATTTTAGACTGATTCCATAATAATTTTGTCAATACTGGAATAATGCATTTATCATGCATGGTGAAACATGCATGGTGGGCACGCATGCATCTGAATCGGTCTTCAAGTATCTAAGAGTTTGAGGAGTGCTTAGTACTTAGTGCTCCCTGACTAGAGTATCTTTTTGAAAGTACTCAGATGTGAAACAAAATTATTTGAAGAATTCAAACGGGTAGACTCCTAATTTCAGATACGAAGTTCAGCATATAAAAGGAACACAACGTCAAATATGTCACGAACAGTTCGGGAAAAATCATTTGGATGGAAGTGTCTCCATCCCACTCCAGATGGACTCTTCATTCAATTCGAGATCGGTTGAAGATAGAGCAATTCCGCGAACTTCAATCGATTCAGAATGATCTAATTAGTATAATCTGTGAATTTTGAAACAAAAATCTAAAAAAGTTGAAAGGGGTAGACCCCTCAAATCCGCACTATGTACGCAAAATTTCATGCAAATTCCGAAAATAATATGTCTTTTTTCAATGCTCAGATAAAAGGTTAGGCATATAAAAGGAAAACAACTGATCACCTCAAATAGTGGGGAGGCTCCAAAACCGGCTCAAATCTCCTACTATTGCAAGTGACAGAAAACCACAGTGTTTTCATCGGAAGTGACGATATTTTTTCAAGCCTGGAGCAGCATTGTCCTTTGGAATGCCTGGAATGCTTTTTGAAATATTATTATTATTAGTATTATTTGGCAAATGTTTGCGTTTTTAATTGTTACTATAATAAAAAGGTAAATTAGCAAGTTTATTGATTTGGAGAAAAAGTTTCGAACAGAAACGATTTCCTGAGACAGATGAGACACCTCAAATGGTTTCTTCAGAATTTCCCAAATTTGAATTAAGTACCTGAAAAATTGATATATTGAGGAATATTATATGATCCGTGTTCGATGCTAATGATGTCCTCATAAACTCAGTTGACGTGTGAAATGTTTTAAAATTAATCAACATCGAATGAACGAACTATCATATCATACAGATATAGTAGAGAAGCTGGAATCCTGTCAACTCCTGGAGAAATCTGAACCGCACATTCTGCCCAATCTCACGAAGATTTATTCCTGTGTATTCCCATTCCAGAATCGTGGATCACACAATGAATTCCTCTGGTGTAAGAGTAATTGATAATTAATTGTAGCTGTTGTCTCCAGAGGCCACAAAAAGCTCCTCAGGGATTTGTCGACAAAGGAACTGAATAATAAATATCTCGGTATAAAGTTGGGAGAGATGCCATTGTTGCCTATTACGATCGTCGAATTATTACAAAGGCTGCTTGTTGGATGAATGCGAAGTTAGTTTGCATTTTCGTTTCAAAGGCACAAGTATTTTAAGGAGATAAAATACCTGAACTGAGACTGGAAACTTAGTTTCTATTGAATAATTTTCATCTTTAAGTGCATAAAAAAACCTCTTTTTATCACAGTTCAAAGGAAACGAATGGAATTCGGAGCAAGTGGAACAACAATAGTTGCAAAGTCCTTTGAGGAACTCATTCAAAGGAAAATAAAAAAAGAAAATAACTATCAGTTTATTTGAGATTCATTGAAAAAATATTGACAACAAGTTGGAATATATTGCCAACTGTGCATCTTGCTGAGTGTACAAATATACTTTTCCACAACTTCACTAGAAAACTTAATTTTCGACCCCTGCAAATGGAGGTAAATGATATATACCATCTCGCCGGAAGAAAAACATTTTAATTTTCACTTGTCCATTACTGCTTTATAATACCTTGGCAACGGTTACTATTAACAGACCCATTACGCCCGGGGTGTCATGGAGGGCATTATGAATCATAACACCCGCTAGATGTTTCTTTCTGTAGTTCAATAAATTAATTACTCAGAAGTGTTTTGTTTATAACTGTACATAAAAAAGAGACTGATTATTTTCTCTCAAATAGAAATTACAATTTTCAAATTTTCCTGAAAAATTAGTATCAAGTTTGAAGTTCAGTGAGTTGACCGATGATGACTCCTCAATGTGCATTCGGTTTCGTTCTGAACGCTAACATTTTCTTTTTCGGAATCGGAATGGGCCATCATTGTAGCAATTTTGTTCTTCGAGGAGATTCCTTCTTCAATATAGCTCTCCGCTATCGTACTACTCTTCCATTTTCTTTGTAATTTTAGTGTTTCAAAGGAAGCACCACCTTGAACAAGAAGCGTTGACGATGTTCGGCGTTGACAATATCCGGTGTAACCTTTCGGGTTTTCCAAATTATGGTATTTCGCTATGATAGAAGGAACACTTTCTGTAGTATTTCTACCTACAGGTAACACAATGCATTTATTATTTCTTTACGTTAAAAAAACCTACGTTGCTTACATCCTTTTGGTTGTAGTGCAATGTACTTTTTAACTAAGTTCAAGGCTCCTATTTCGCTTTCTTCAACAATGAGGTGCAGGTCTTGGTTTTTGGTATCTTGATCAGTAAATCGGCTTCTCTGTCTTCAATGTCATCAATTGTCATTTCAACCATTTCATCACGTCTTAAGCCTCCAAATACGCCCATTACCAGAACAACTTTATTCAGCAGAAAGTATCATCTGGAGCTTTTCGTATGAAAAGTAATACTTGTCCACCTTCCAACACCTTTGATTTTTTAGGAATGTATCCTTTTGAAATAACTTTCAGAAAGGCCATCAGTTGACTGAATGCTGATATATTAATGGTTTCTTCAACAATCAATGTTAATTTCAGCTGTGAATATTTGGTCCATAGACTATTCGCACTATATTTTTCAGACTGAAATTATGTAAATAAAAATTATTAATATTTTTCATGAGATAAACTCACCGTTTCTTGAAAGTATGCCATTTAGACAGTTTAATTTACGGTATTCATCTTTCCATTTGAAAAAATGGTCATACTCCTTCTTGTATAAGTATTTGGTTTTCACACGCACGCTTTTTCAGCTTTGAGCGTCACATTCTGTGGGATATCCATAATTATTATGAACACAATCTTTTTTAGTTTCCTCCACTAATACAGAAATGCAGCGTCATATTATTAATTAAACAACCCTTAGCAATCTCTTCAATGTTTCCATGGCAATTGCATAGAAGATCACTTGTTCTCAGTTGCCGACCAGAACGTAGTAAATACTATGAGAATAAATTTATGAAGTGAACAACGTCGTTTAACATATTTTTTTTTTGAAAAATTAAATCTTGTATGCTCCACGAGCGTTACTAGATCCTAACGCCCGATCTATATATAACGCACTTGGTACATAAATAGCTATTATTTCTAACCGGGATATTATAAGCTTTTATCGTCTTAATTGCGCTATCAATAAATAGGGTCATAACTCCCTTGGGACATTATAGATTTTATAATTCCCTCTAACTTTCACAAGTAAAAATGAAATAAGAAAGGCTAAACCAGGGATAAACCGCCAAACGTTTAGGATCGCTTATTTCGACAAAAACAGATTTTTTTTTTCTACAAGCATTTGTCCTAACTTGCTTTGTTTTCAAAATACAGGATGTCAAAGTCATTAAAAAAAAATCAGTTTTTCATTGAATACTCAAAAACCTTGAGACAGATTTTGATCAAACTTGGCATGCTCATTCAAGGTGATAAGGGGCTCCTGATCGTTTATTTGAAATGAAAATACTATTTTCAGTAGCGCCCCAGAGGGTAATCTATCTAAGTTTAGGATAAATCATTGTACCATACTGTTAATGAAAATTACAATTTCTTTGTTGCATCAATTTGTTTCTTACCTCTGAACAATTTCTTCTTTTGTATGAGTTGAGAATGGATAAAAATTCCCGATATATATCATATACAGGGTGGTCCATCGAAAACGTACCGCAAGGCGTTACAGGGTGGGAAAGAATTTTTCGGCAAAATCTAAATACCTGTAGAGATTTTTTGTCAGAGGGCCACGTTTTGAAGGTTGTACTATGCTTTTTGCGTCAAAATGTGCCCCCTTGACAAACAATTTTGACGTGTTTTTGGATTTTGCCGAAAAATTCTTTGCCGCTCTGTATTGCCTTGTGGTACGTTTTCGTTTTCGTAATTGTTCAGTTTTCCATTCAGTTTTCAATAACAGTTAAATAATTTCTTCAAATTGTGCAGACACCAAAATCCCTTTGAATTGTTAGTTGATTCTTATCTTGGAAATAGATACCAGCAGGTCAAATGCAATGACTTTGTCTCTGATTCTGTTTCAGTTACAGTTGGGGTACCACAAGGGTCCATATTGGGGCCCACTCTGTTTCTTATTCATACCAATGATTCACTAGAACAAATGAGTCATGCTACTACTCAACTCGTAGCTTATGCTGACGACACTAATTTTTTTTTTGTATCCGATAATATTAATGATGTTATAAACCAAGCAGATCACGTGTATCAGAATGCGAGTGAATGGGTTGAGTAAAACTGTCTGTGTCTCAATAATGAAAAATTAGTATTGATTACCTTTAGAACTGGTCATTCTCAGGTTCAAACTCCCAATACTATTGCTCTGAACAACACTGATATTTTTTGCTCTGACACAAAAGAGCTTTTAGGTCCCACCCTCCACTGTAACTTGAGATGGGACACACATATCAACAATTTGGCCTCGAAACTTGCTAAAACCTGCACTCTGTATATCATCCCAACAATGTAGCAAGAATATTGTTGAACAATTATATTTTGGATGTTTCCATTCAAACCTGAAGTATGGTATAATGCAATGGGGGAACTATACGGATGCTCATAGAATTTTTTGGTTACGAAAAAGGGCCGTCCGTATTGTGTCAAAAATCGCACCACCAGAATCATGCAGAGAACATTTCAAGAGCCTCTCAATTCAACGGTTATTATTGAAGAAAACCTACTATTCGCTGGGAGAACTCTAACGTGATTTCTGATCATTCCTATCTATTTTTAAATCTCTGTTTTTATCTATACATTTATACGTCGTCTGTTTTTTAGTCTTTTATAATTATCTACCTTCTGACATTGTCACAAAAATTCTTTCAATTAGACTGACCCACAATATCACAATGACCCGGATCTGAACACTGTAATTTCCGCTCAGTGCCACAATTGATTGGCCAATTAGTGGATGTCGCTGTGTAGCATTTGCATTCAACAAGATTTCAGTGAAAATTAATTCCACCACGTTCGAACATAACACCCTCATCAGTAATTGTGTTCGTAGCCGCGGTATGTGTATGTACCGAGAAATTTGTCATTCAAGTTCCCTCACTTGCTAGTCTTGAGCCAGGGTGTATTTTGAACGAAGAGATCAAGGAATGATGTATTTTCTAAGTTACGTCTTTCAACTTATTAACAGATTCAGAAACTCACAATCTTCAATGAATTGTTTGTCATTCAGATAGAATATGATAATGAGAGGTCCTAGTACACTCCCTTGTGGAACACCTGTTTCAACATTTTTCACACTTGAAAGTGTGCCATCAATTTTGGTACGTTGAAAGATATCTCATGAACCAATGGAGTGCCTTTCCTGTCATATGGTTAAACTCCAGCTGCAAAGCTGTTTCACAGGAATGCTCATTCCTGAATCCTGACTGAAAGTCCATGAAGAGTTTATTCTCCTCAATCTGTTCACGAATTTTATCGTGCAGTGCCAGTTCGATAACTTTTTCTATTTTAGGAAGGGTATCAATAGGTCTAAATTCATAATATTGTAATTTACCAAAAAAGTTTTTCAACTCTATATAATCTTTGATTCCATATTCATTGTACAATCGAAACTATTAAATATATTTTCTTGACTTCCACTCTTCATTTCCTGTCCATATATAGTATTCATCAAAGGTCAAGAAATGTGATGAAACTAATTTTGATCGACTAGAGCATTCATTAACAATACAACTGCTATACTAAATTACTCCAACAAAT
The DNA here is from genome assembly GCA_958502065.1 of Chrysolina americana. NCBI lineage: Eukaryota > Metazoa > Arthropoda > Insecta > Coleoptera > Chrysomelidae > Chrysolina > Chrysolina americana. Next base: position 3,188,360 of record OY293417.1, read on the forward strand.
TGATAAAATTTGATTGTCTCTTGTTTCATAAAACTTTCTTGCAAGTCAAATCCGTTTTCTACATTACCTACTGTGAAATTCAATTTCATGGTTCACAACCAGAAAATATGGAAGCTGCCTGAGCTGCCCCGGAAAATGTTTAGTACAACGTCAACGATATTTTCTACGCGCTTCATGGTTTCTGACAAGTCTGACATTAATTCAGGACAGGTAAAGCTGATGTAGTCTATAATTTTCTCTCCTTAACATAGGTATTTTTGAATGCAGATACGGGAATATTCAGGACCGATATAAAATTGAATAATTCAGTATTTTTGTATTTATTGTATATTGGTTCATTGAGATACATGTTGTGCATTTCTTCAAAGTAATATATGCATGCAGTATTTCAAAAAAATTTATCTGATCTGATATGTTCGAAGAGAACTATTCAGCTACTGGTGTTGTGCCACAGGGATCCATCCTCGGGCCTTTACTGTCCAATATTGTCATCAACGACCTTAATATACAGCTCAAGATCTAAGAACAATTTACTGTAGACGACACTGAATTCTCTTCAAACAAAATCACAAGTCAGAAATGACATCAGAATGTTTAATATGTGGTGAGAAAAGTGGTTGCTACCGCTCACGTACTCACGAAACACCTGGTGAATTATTTTTACCGTAATTTTTCTTCTCCGATGGGTCAAGGTGACCATGAAGGTATGGCGTTGGGTTCTCGACCATACGACATGTGAAATTCTATACCAGCATAGGTCACCGGTCCCAAAACTCAGTTTTTTCTAAAAACCTCAGTGACTCACAAGAGAACAGCGTGTCCTGAGAACCATTTATAATAATGGTACATCCATAATTCATATTTTTGCAATATTTCGCCCTTGTATCAAACTGTAGCACAGTGAAACATCATTCTAACATCTCGAATATTACTGCAGATTTTAATTTTGACACGGAAAATAAAACACCAAAGCAATCATAATAGCACAAAGTAAATTGCTAAAGTTAGTTCAGAGTAAATTACCAGCTGAGTGAAACTCCATCGAAAGTCTGAAGCGATCGAAGCGAAATTTAAATTGCAGGTGGATTATTTACCTTCAGAGAGAGGAGCAGTGTCAACAAAACTCCGCTGAGCCGTCAAAATTGAGCCCAGGACTAGCATTAGCAGCAGATGTTCCATGTTGTATTCCTGAAACAAATTAGATAAAGCTCATGAGAACAGTGGAGAAGTGGCGAACATAATTAATTAATTTAGCTTTCAAAACTTGCAGTGTTTGGTTATTTATAATAGACACAAATTGTCTTGGTGAGGACAATGTCAGCTATTGCTCTATTTCATCGTACAATTGATGATATTTTCGGGTAACAATCCTTCTAAACGGCATTTGATTGGTGCTATAATATGAAGGTCAATGTTTTCGTTGACAACCATAAGAATGTGGTGCCAATGGTTTCGCCAATTTCAATCGACTCATTTTTAGTATAACATAACAATCAAAAAATCAAAATATATTTGTAAAGAAAATATTTGAAATGAAGAAAAAAATTATCGGCGTCTCCGTATATCCACCTTGTTGTTCAATGAATCTAATTGCCCCAATGGGAAAGAATCGATAATTTTTGAGAATAAAAAAAATTCAAAACAGGATTTATTGGAAAAGTGAGGAAACATGACGAAAATAAAAGGAAAAATAATTAACAAACGGCACTGAGAAAATTTACAAAACTTTCGACAGGGTGATTTTAGATAATTCCCGATTCAATGGTGATATCGGCAATGTTGCCAAATCAACAGTTTTCTAGATATTGAGGGAAATTCAATTTTTTCAAACGGAATACTCTATTTTTTTTTTCATTGCAATCAATTCAGCGACGCCTTATTACTTATGTCTCCAAAAATCAGATTTATAATTATTGCAGTTGTCGAATTATGGCGAAATGGCTTTTTCGTTCAAAAGTCTGGGAACATTCCTATATTTTCAATACGGTTCAAGAAAAATCAGCTCTACCGTTTTTTATCTAACGAGAAAAACAAGATCGTTAATGAAAAGATTACAGTCACAAAGATTTGTCTGTAAACAAGCAGAAGAAGATGCTGATGCTGACAAAATTAAGGCCTCGATTGAAATTGCCAGAGATACTAATTAAACTGTCATAGTTGTGGGTCAAGAACTTTTGGTGCTTTTGCATCAATGGAATTTATGAAATTTATTTTCTCAAGCTAGATTAAATATAAAATTTTCAAAAATATCCTTGCATTTCTGCATTGTTTTTTTAGTTACGATACAATATCTGGATTACCCGGGAAAAGAAAGAAAATATCGTAAATTCATCAGATAATAAAGATTTGTAAAATTCGGTCAATTATCTTCATAAAGAAGATGCAAACAAAGAAGATATTGCCAAAAATGGATAGCAATTAATCAAATCTATTTATAAATGTAAAAATGAAAATATAACACTGAATCAATTTTAGATTTCGGAAATATCAATTGGCAAGAATTAACTCATCTTTCATACGGGATTATCTACCACCAACAAAAAGCGCAGCAGAGCAACATTGTTTCAGGGCATATTACCAGCTTCAATCTTGGCTGGACAACGAACTGACAGCCATAGATTGGGTCTGGAAGCAACGTTGATGTTGCATTATGCCCAAGTTGACAACTAAAGCAATTATTTTGGAAACATTGCTCTTACCTATTAGTTGCAGCTGTGAAACTGGATGTAACAATCTTAAATGTGGCTGTCGAAGACATGGTTTGAAATGCACAAGTTAATGTTAAATTTGTCAAGTTTCTGAAAAATACACCAATGTTGAAGAAAAATCCTTAAATGTGGGGAATAAAGTTGCTTTTTCTCTAGTGTCAATAACCTGACAATTATTTTTGCCAGCATTCATTAAGGATTCCACAAACGTTACAGACACTCTCGGTGATTTCGCGAAGAAGCATACTTCCAAGATTCCCAGTGATCTTCCACGAGTTACGACGGCAAAATATTCAAATATTGTTTGAAAAGGTCGAGGTTAATTGTCTAATCAAATATTGCCAAAATTTTTGAGGAATCCTCAATATCCCGTGATATTTTCAAAATAAAGCCGATGAGACGTTTTTATTAGCACCCTATACATACATTATCATCCACCAAGCTGAAAATAGCCTAGTTCAATCATGATAGCTGAAAATTGTCGATTTATTTCAATTGGTTCTTTATTCCCTTGCGATATACGGTCGGGGCGGCCAAATTTAAAGCGTACTTTGTCATTTGAAGATCTCTCAAAACTATCGCCTCTGCTGTAGATTCAAGTTTAACAAGGCTGAACAACGAGGTCGTAAATATCGGGTTCAGCTTGGAAACACACTGGAAAACGTACGAGGAAATTGGAAGCATGGCGTTGTTGAAAAGGAAGTTTTACGAGCACGCTTTGGGCTAGTACCTACGAGAAATAAATTCTTTTTATTGGTTCATTTGTCGGTTTGCCAAAGCAGTGAAGAATATGATGACTATCGAGGTTGTTTAGCAGCTTTGAGAACAGCTGACAACAACAACAGCGTATCAATAACCTAGGAAACTATACAGACCGTTCACAATAGCAAAACAATTATAAAAAGTCTAAATTTTCATACCACGTGAGAATTTATATGAAATCATCACTGATGTCTTTCTTGGAGCTTCAATTAAGTATTTAGAATCAAGCTAGTGCCTTGTTGGAAAAGTTCACAATGCCCGCAAGGACTTTGACTTTCTTAATCGATGATGAAATTATCCATATGGTGAACAGGAAGGGTTCTTCTCTAGAGAATAGACACCACTTTGCCAACGTGACCTGTACTGAAGGAAATATGTGTTAAAAATGCCAAAATCTCAAGGATAGGTTCTGGGTCCGATGTAATTTATTTGTAAATCAGAATTTATTTAGTACGAGGACGAGAAAATAAGGAAAGTACGATATTGTGATAAATGAACAGGTGGGAATATATTATCACAAGGGGTTTTGATATATGAGCATAGGTTCATTACATATTTTGACAGATGCCTTGCAACAACCATTCAAATATTGAGATGCATTGACACCGATCTGGACAAATCTGAGTTCACACATGGTAATATTCAGAAAAGACAATGTCCTATTCATAGTCTCAGAGAGCTTTTGCAGATCCGTTACTTCAATTCATTGATTTTACTCATTTTCTTTATTCATTCATTCATTCCATTATAATATTATTATCATTATGAGACTGAGAGTTAAAAATTCTAACCATGAATTCAACCGATTCAGTTCCGGAGTAATTGTATTCCTCTCATTTTGAAATGTTCTAGAACTGATTCACCATATGATAATATGGATCTCAATGAATTCATCATAGTCAGCATACAGAGTATCTAATGACTCTCTCAGTCATTTCCACTGACCTACTTCGACCCTTAAAGACATTTTCTGAAGGCTAGCTATCCTCAAAAACCAACTGCAATCAGCAACTTTTGTACGCGGCGGTACATTTTCAAACCATTTCAAAATATAACTTTTTTTGCTGAAAGGAGAAAACTCTCTTTTGTGCAGATGTTATTTTAATAAATGACTTCTATATTCTGTATCGATTTGCGTTCGCAAAGTTACTCTAACTTCAACTGTTCGCGAATTGAAAAGTTCGTCTGGAGTTAAAAGTTTTCCTGTAATTTTGTCAATTCGTCCTCAAAAATTATTAGCTTGTCGAAATACATTTGGGATACATACCTACGTTTGCGATTTTTTCAAAAATGGAAAATAATTTTTTTTTATTAAGATTGTGCTAGAAAATTTTTGACGTATTATTCATGTCTATTTGAGAAAAGCTTGCGATTTTTAGAAAAATTAATATTAAGTCCTAAATAATGCGTATTGAATTTTTTCATCTCTACAAGCAATTGCCTTTGATTCACAACCCTGTATTCAAATTGAACATTTTGAGGAGACAGATTAATACCGGAAAATGTTATACGCATTTCCTCGCAGCTCTCACTCTGTTATATATCCGTATATTGTCTGGGCCGAAACAAACTTTCCAAGCGGAAGTCCTTTGAAATAATGACCGATCACGCTGTAAAACGACAAAGTGGAAACCATTGTCGCAAGATCAATACTTTCAGCAGATTATATAACTTTCCGCAGATGGAAATAGACGAGAGCCACGTTTCCATTTCGGTTCGATTAGAGCCGTAAAACCCGCAACGAGCATCTATATTGGATAGCTCTAAGGAGCTCAGGATAACGAAACCCCTCTCTAATTAATAGCGAACATCCGCAAACAATATTGTGGCGGAAGGGGTGTTTCTTTGGAGCAGGTAATGGTGGATCATGGAGGGAATATGTGGAAAATTGTCCAGTGATTCAGAAATGAGTCGATTTAGTGAGCTGAACTTTTAATAATAATGTTGATAATATAAGTTCGCTCAAGGACAGACTTTGACGTAAAAAATTTTACATGCAGGGGATGAATCTGCGAAAGCGAAAACTTTAGGCCAGGGGTTCCCAACCGGTGGTAAACAGAGAAACCGTGGAGTGCAGACTTTGTGGTGACGAGGAGGAAACAGCCTCTCACATCATCTTCGAATGCGACGCGCTCTACAACAAGCGCTACAGAATATTCGGACAGACCAACCTAGAAATAGGCATGAATCCGAAACACCTAGTGAATAGATTACTAAACCTGATAAAAGATACGGGCCTATTTAACTAGGAACTACTAACGACAGAATACAATAGACCCCAGTTGGTCTCAGTGTTAAGGGTCACCCTCACGGGTAAACCCTGCGTCTGGTTTGTCAGCCTCAAACCAACCAACCAACCAACCGGTGGTACGCGTACCACTGGTGCTACACGTACATTCCTATTCCTCATTGTGTTGTACGTCTTGAAATCAATTTTTTTTCAGAAAGAAACCCAATGCTTGACGAAGTTTGTCAATACTGATACTAACTTGATAAAGAGATGTCATACCTTGCTAGTCTAGGAATTGCAAAAGATTGAAAGACTTACACAATCGGTGAGACGCTTTTACTGCCGGCCACTATGGATATGGTCCAAGCCGTGTTAGGAGAAAAGGCAGTCAAAGAAATTCAAAATATATCATGTCAAATAACACAGTAAAGAGAAGCATTGTCGATAAGTCTAATAATATTGAAGATCAACTGATTTTGAAACTCCAAGAATGCACTTATTTTGCACTTGAAGTTGACAAAATCACCGATGTTATACAAACATGACGCAGCTACTTCGCTCCTTTGATAGAAAAGTGACACAACTCAAAATTCGACAAAATTCAGTTAACCCCTCAAAAGGCATTGTAAACCCAGTATTTCTATATAAAAAGAGTGACAAATGTATGGTGTAAAGTGGCAGATACATGTGCCACTTTTCTACATAGAAATACTGATATTAGAATGTTTGAGGGGTTAACTAAATTTTGTCGAATTTTAAGTTGTGTCACATCAACGGAGCGACTTGTTTTCGTGCGATTTGATTAGAATGAAGAGGTGTAGGAGAGTTTTTCTAATTGATGAATACGTGCTAAAATTAGGCAATTCCTGGTCCAAGTGTATTGACTCGTGTACAGATGGGGCAAAAGCTATGTCAGGAAAATTGACAGGGCTAGCAGCAGAAATGAAGGATGTTGCCCCTGAATGCAAAAGTACGCATTGTTTCATCCATCGAGAAGCATTTGTTGCTAAAGGTATACCAAAACATCTTAACTCTTTTCTATCAGATGCTGTGGAAGTTATTAACTTCATATAGGCTCTAAACACAAGATTATTTTTCTTGATGTGTGAAGAAATGAGTGGCAAGTTCAAGACTTTATTCCTGCATACAAACGTGAGGGGGTTATCTCGGGGTAAAATTTTGAACCGTCTCTTTGAAATGAAATCAGAAGTTTTTAAGTTTTTAAGTGAAAAAATCATGACAGGAAAAATTGTTTGCTGATGAAGAATGGTTGTCAAGATTGTCTTATCTAGCCGACAATTTTGACAAACTCAACACACTAAACTTGGGACTTCAGGGACCAAACACAACAGCCTCGCCAGAGAATAAAAAACCCCTTCAAGAGAAAGTTGGTCCTGTTTTGTTCACAAATACAGAAGGAGAATTTATCTGCATTTTCCACTCTGTCATAATTTTTTGAAGAAAATGTGGTTGTAGATATCATTGTTCACTTGGAAGGCCTCCAAAGAAGCTTTAATTATTTCTTTGAAGATTATTCAAAATTGGACTAGATCAGAAATCTCTTTTGGAAACCTCACCAAATCAATTGGAACTAAAAGAATATTTTATCCCCCTCACAGAAGAAGTTTTATAAAAGATTATTTCGAAGAGGAATCTTCAATTAACTTATGGATCGGATGTAAAACCGAGTACCCTTTAAACTTCCGGCAAGCTCTGCTATATTTGATGCCATTTGTTACGAGTTACTTGTGTGAGAGTGGATTTTCTGCTGCTGTACATGAAAAATGAACATAGAAGCAGAATAAGTGTTGAAGAGGACTCAAGGGTGAAGATAAGTTCCATTACTCCTAATGTTAATATTTTAATCACAGGTAAACAACGACAAGTTTCGCACTGAAGACTATAAAACTATATTTTGCGAGTCTTCCGACTACATCGTTATCAAAGATCGATTTTTGGTGTAGTTGACTGAAAGTTATTCACCTACTCAGTTTTAATATTTGTTTCATTTATTCACGTTCACACAATGGTTATTTATACACAACTAATTGATGTTGATGGACATAGGGTAGTGGAGCAAAAATTCCCCCAACACTGATGAAACTAATTTTCAATCCCACCGTGTTTCATATTTGTCAATTTCACTCACAGAAGTTGCGACTTCCAACCTTCCCATATAAATCCATATAATTCATAATGTTCTCCGGATGAAGACGTTTCATTTCCACAAGATGTAGTGAACACATTGCTTCTGACAAGCCGTGATGAATAGGTTATATAATGAGTAGCTTGGGCTGTGGGGAGACTGATGATATGAATTCTGATACCTTTCAGAAAGATGAATCTCGCCAATTGAGTAATTATTTTTAGTCCAAGAGGCCCACCAACATAATAACCACTAATATCCCTCTATACAGTGCTGCTTTCAATAGTCCCCCCCTTTGTTAACTTTTCAACGCTGTGACGAACAAACTTTCAAAAAAATGTTTGGAGGATATAATCGATACTACAGTTTGAAATAAAACACATTTTGATTGCTTCATAGATGCCGCGGGAGGGCACATCAACCTAAAAATTTAAAAAATCATGGGGGGTCAAGTGTCTCGAAATTCTAAAAAATTTCAATGGTTGAGAAGAGGATTGAATTATCATTTCAACGAGGTGACACTTGACCCCCCATTTCATTTGAAATTTTTAAGTTGATGTCCCTTCCCCTGCGCATTTACGAGCAATCACGATGTGTATTATTTCAAAGAGTAGTATCGGTGATACCCTCCAAAAGTTTTTTTTAAGCTTGTACGTCAAATCGTTCACAAGTTAACAGGGGGTTATTAAAAGCTGCACTATTAATTTTTATATATTTTTTATTTTTTGATCGGGTGGTTGAACAACTTCTTTCTATTATAAAGTATGGAGGATTTGATTAGCGCTGTTTTGAGAATAGGAAGATCAATGTTATGTGTTGATCAAATTTCATATTTTGACTGATTTCAAAATGAAAATACGGGGTAATGGTAAAATTTTTTGGGATGAAAAAAGTGGACCGCAAGAATTTCTCATTCCTTCCCGACATATGTATGTCAAAGCTATCTTTGGAGATTATTGAATGAATTAACGTCTATGAGGGTGGCATATCAGATTGGGGATAATTTTCTTCTTAATGTACTAATGTGTTCTCTCTAGGATAAAATTTTCGGTTCTAGAATCTATTAATTGTTCAATAAATGGTTGATGATGATTTGATAGTTGAAATATTTATTTTTGAAGTATTGAACGTTAATAAGTTTGCATTGCAACACTGTTTAATTTTTTTCAGGACATTTTCTATACTTCTTTGTAATATATCCATGTTATTATCATGCCAAAGTAAATATGTATACCCCGCAAAAATAGTGAAAGCCCCACTGATGACTTAGTCTGCCAAATCATTTATATATAATAGGAAACACAATGGGCCAAGAACAGACCCTTGTGGTAGGTACTCCGTATTCTATGTCCCTTTCGATAGATTTAACACCATTGAACATCACTTTCTGTACACGATGTGTTAGATATGATTCGAGCCACAATAATAGCATATTATACCGGGTGACCACGAGGTGAGGTACGCCCCCCAATTTTTCTATAGTTTTGAAGATACAGGTTTCAAATTTGGCACGTCGATATATTACTCAAATACGCATATTTTGACTCCATAACCGAAAATTCACCACTTCCGGTTTAACCGGAAGTGACCCCAAACTTTTTTTTTCAAATGACACCCTGTACAATTTTTTTCATTATCAGGAAGAACACGCAATTTGTGATAACACTGTTCTCCAAAATTGAAAATCGGTTGAAAAATGGCGGAGATACAGTTGATTGTTCAATCGAACAAAGTTGGCCGTGAACATCAAACTCAAATCATCACAACTGACGAACGGCGTCAGCATTTACGAGAGGAAGGTTCGAGGTAAGATACAGCTGAAAATTGAGCTTCCCATGTAATTGCAGCAACCATATTTCCCATCAATTATCAAACATTTCCTCAAAACGGATTAGTACCCATAAAGAAAGGCTCACAACTGCCATTTCTCAAATAGCAACATACTCTTTTCACATTGTTATGTTGAAAGATGATGAATTATCAGATTACTCGAATGAAAAGATTTGAAGAATTCCGAAAGGAATCGAAGATACGGGATGTTTCATTATGAGTGTTCTCAAAATTGACTATTCTTAAACATAGGCGGCTTGAACCTACGAAAGCTAAACAAAAATTCATATTTAAAAAAAAATAGTGAAAATTTGCGGTACATTCTGAATAATGGAACATTGTGAGTTGTCGAAAAACATTCTACGGCGATGGAGCGAACTTTTTTCTCATTACTCGTATGCTAATCGTAATTGATGGTGGATTCATACAGCAGTTTTAAGATCGTTGTTGGAATAAATATTCCATTAACGAACATTCTTATGACTTCTTACTAGTGACTAAAAACTCATGAATTGGAACTGCTGTATAAATCCACCATAAGAATATACCTGCAGAGTAAAAAAAATGTATTAGATATTTATTCCAATTTCTAACATTTGATACAACTAATTTCTGAACGAAAAAAAAGGTATGAAGTAAATTGTTTATTGGTTCTGGTCACTTACTACACTAACAGAAATCAAAGTAATGAAAAAATGATTTACAAGTACTGTTCTAAATGTTCTCCATTATGTTCTCTGCACAAAATTGCACGTCTCACTATTGCTTCCATAACTCCATTTAACTGAGCTTGAGTAATACTTGCAATTGCTTCTCTAAGGCGATGTTCCAAATCCTCCCTTGATGTAGGACTAGAAGAGTAAACCTTGTTCTTCAGGTAACCCCATATGAAAAAATCCAGTGGCGTGAGGTCCGGTGACCTCGGAGGCCATCTTGTAGGACCATTCGTGCCAATCCATCGATTTGGGAATGTTTCATCTAGGTAACTGGTTACTATTCGGGAATTATGGGGAGGTGCACCATCCTGCTGGAAATACATATTTTGGTAGACGTCGAGAGGTAAATTCTCCATGAATCCTTCTATTTCGTTTCGTAGAAATCCCAAATAGCGTTGCCCATTCAACATACCATCAAATATTATGGGCCCAATGATTCGAGTTCCTATCAGACCTATCCACACGTTGAATCCAAAGCGTTCCTGAAAATTCCCTTGTCTTATGAGCCTGGGGTTTTCAGTTGCCCAGTATCTGGTGTTGTTTCTATTGAACATACCAAGATTCGTCGGAAAATATAATGTTTCTCGTCATATTCGGGTTCCTTATGTGGTTCTCAAGTAGCCAATTGCAATATTGGACCCTTCTTTGATGATCATTTTCGTAAAGGCGCTGATGTATCTGATATTTATACGGCTTAAACCCATGTTTTTCTAGAATTTTTCGAGCTGATTCTCGTCCAACTGGTAATTCATGTTCGATTTGTCGAAGTGATATGGTGGGATCTACATAAACAACAGCCAAAACATTAGTTTCCGTCTCTGCATCAATAATAAAACTATCCTGATCATGTACATTGTCATCTGGTTCTATCCTGAATTGCCTTTCCAAACGTGCGAAATAGTTTCTACTTGGTTGACGTTGTCTGAGAGGGAATCGTTCACTGTAAAGAATGCAAGCCGCAGTTGCATTTTTTCTACACTCGCCATAAATTAGCAGTAAATCTACTTTTTCATTTCTAGTAAATTTTCGCTCCATCGGAATGTTTTTCAACAAGTTACAATTCTCTTGTATTGAATGAGTAGAACAAATTGTCACTTTGTTGACAAAATATGCTTTTTTGTTTAGCTTTCTTATGTTCAAAGCCGCCTTCGTTGAAGAACATACATTCAATTTTGGGAACACTTATATTGTATTTCTGGTTCCTTTCGGAATTCTTCAAATCTTTTCATTCGAGTAATCTGATAATTCATCATCTTTCAACATAACAATGTGAAAAGAGTATGTTGCTATTTGAGAAATGGCAGTTGTGAGCCTTTCTTTATGGGTACTAATCCGTTTTGAGGAAATGTTTGATAATTGATGGGAAATATGGTTGCTGCAATTACATGGGAAGCTCAATTTTCAGCTGTATCTTACCTCGAACCTTCCTCTCGTAAATGCTGACGCCGTTCGTCAGTTGTGATGATTTGAGTTTGATGTTCACGGCCAACTTTGTTCGATTGAACAATCAACTGTATCTCCGCCATTTTTCAACCGATTTTCAATTTTGGAGAACAGTGTTATCACAAATTGCGTGTTCTTCCTGATAATGAAAAAAATTGTACAGGGTGTCATTTGAAAAAAAAAGTTTGGGGTCACTTCCGGTTAAACCGGAAGTGGTGAATTTTCGGTTATGGAGTCAAAATATGCGTATTTGAGTAATATATCGACGTGCCACATTTGAAACCTGTATCTTCAAAACTATAGAAAAATTGGGGGGCGTACCTCACCTCGTGGTCACCCGGTATAATATGCTATTATTGTGGCTCGAATCATATCTAACACATCGTGTACAGAAAGTGATGTTCAATGGTGTTAAATCTATCGAAAGGGACATAGAATACGGAGTACCTACCACAAGGGTCTGTTCTTGGCCCATTGTGTTTCCTATTATATATAAATGATTTGGCAGACTAAGTCATCAGTGGGGCTTTCACTATTTTTGCGGGGTATACATATTTACTTTGGCATGATAATAACATGGATATATTACAAAGAAGTATAGAAAATGTCCTGAAAAAAATTAAACAGTGTTGCAATGCAAACTTATTAACGTTCAATACTTCAAAAATAAATATTTCAACTATCAAATCATCATCAACCATTTATTGAACAATTAATAGATTCTAGAACCGAAAATTTTATCCTAGAGAGAACACATTAGTACATTAAGAAGAAAATTATCCCCAATCTGATATGCCACCCTCATAGACGTTAATTCATTCAATAATCTCCAAAGATAGCTTTGACATACATATGTCGGGAAGGAATGAGAAATTCTTGCGGTCCACTTTTTTCATCCCAAAAAATTTTACCATTACCCCGTATTTTCATTTTGAAATCAGTCAAAATATGAAATTTGATCAACACATAACATTGATCTTCCTATTCTCAAAACAGCGCTAATCAAATCCTCCATACTTTATAATAGAAAGAAGTTGTTCAACCACCCGATCAAAAAATAAAAAATATATAAAAATTAATAGTGCAGCTTTTAATAACCCCCTGTTAACTTGTGAACGATTTGACGTACAAGCTTAAAAAAAACTTTTGGAGGGTATCACCGATACTACTCTTTGAAATAATACACATCGTGATTGCTCGTAAATGCGCAGGGGAAGGGACATCAACTTAAAAATTTCAAATGAAATGGGGGGTCAAGTGTCACCTCGTTGAAATGATAATTCAATCCTCTTCTCAACCATTGAAATTTTTTAGAATTTCGAGACACTTGACCCCCCATGATTTTTTAAATTTTTAGGTTGATGTGCCCTCCCGCGGCATCTATGAAGCAATCAAAATGTGTTTTATTTCAAACTGTAGTATCGATTATATCCTCCAAACATTTTTTTGAAAGTTTGTTCGTCACAGCGTTGAAAAGTTAACAAAGGGGGGGACTATTGAAAGCAGCACTGTATAGAGGGATATTAGTGGTTATTATGTTGGTGGGCACACGTAAGGGATGAAATATCTCTTTAGTCCTAAGGCATATACGATATTTTTTGCACTTCCCAGTATTATAACTTTCAACATAGTTACAAAATAGTGTAGCTGCGGTATAGTCCCTAGGGATTTGAAATGCAAGTTTATCTCCCTACGGGCTGAAAGATACATTTTAATCCCTGTTATACGGGAATAAAGTTGGCACTTTAGTCCCGGAAGGGCAAAAAGAATTAAATGAAACTCAGAAAATAAATAAGTATGCAACAAAAATATTAAGTGTTGAGGTTGCCAAAAAACTTGGTTGATGAATTCAAGAAAAATCATTTTCTGAAACATGTCATATAATATATAAAGCTGCCAAACCTATGAAATAAGATGTATAATGAAGAAACCTGCTCTGGCGTCAATGTTTATTGTATTTTTCTCGCTTTATGTTGAATTAGAACTCTCCTAAATTATCATCCATATCTCTAATGAAATCTTCGACCCGATCTCGAAATCTTCCTTGGCAAAATTATGAGTTCAAGAAAGACATTCAGATCCTCCACATCTAATTTTCTTTATAATCGTTTTATAAAATTGAAAAAAATCAAGTGGTAATAATGTCCGACAAAATTTTCGTGACATTTGAGTTGTCGGAGGTACCAAAAAGTTTGCGGGAGTACCACAAAAACCACCTGCTTCCAAGAATTTTTGCAATTGTTCCTACCCGAGATGACGAACAGATGTACGAAATCCCAATATTTAGATAACTTGTTTTCTTAGTATTGGGCCTGACAAGACTATAATTCTCGAGTGTTACAAAATAAAAAAAAAGTCATGTATAAATTCACTTTCGATGAAGTTTTGAAAACCTTCCTGTTCATCAAAAACTGATTCATTTTTATTGTTCGATCTTTTCAAGAAGGACGTCAAGTCGGTGAATCTCCAAGGAGTCTGGATTTTTTACGCTGTCTTAATCATAGTCCTTTTCTGCTGAACATATCTTGATTGCTGTGAAAATAATCATTTTTGTATTCCTTCAAACTCTATGTGCCTATGTTTCTTGAGAATATAACAGGCTCGTTTGATATAACCAGTGAAGTTTTAATATCATCATCGACTTCAAGTTTATCTTTTCCATATCTTGCATAGAAGTCATTCCAGAATATTAAAGAGTGTCACAATATCTTCGACATTCTATTGCCAAAAGTCTGCCTGAAAAAAATTATACGTTATCCCTTGGACAGCGTAAAGTCACTCTTAGTGGAAAAATATGTAAATCTGAATTATTTTTATCAAGGTTATGGTAATGTTACGTCGCCGTCATGTCAAACCAGTGTCTGACGCATGCAGAATAATCAAATGATCAATTTGACTGACTACCCTAGAGCAGAGCAAATTGGTTCAGGGCGTATTTACAATTAAATTACTTCCATGCTAATAGGAATTATAATTGTGCCGATAATTCCACCACGGCGTTACATTCAACATTCGTTGGCAGCGGAAAAGTATTTAAACATGTGGGAAATATCGCGAAAATGGCCATTTTACACACACATACAAAAACTAATCGTTCGGTAATGATAATAATAACAAAGGGACTACATTCAACCATGAAAAAATAAGTGTGAAATTGTATTACCAAGACTCTTGTCCCCATAACATATGTTCAAGTCAGCTTCAGAACAGAAAAGGTAATCCACTGCAAGGCTGTGTTTCAGGAGGACTCCATGAGGTCGCTCTCTTCTTGTCTGCCTTTCCATTTAAAGCTGCAAAGACTTAGGTACTCCTCCCTTCAGCTACATAAATATGAACCTTGAATGGGGTCTCTTTCAAGAACATTGATGACTGGCAAAAATAAAAATGTTACCTTTGATTTTCTCAGATCGAGTTGGCTGGAGTCAAAGTCCGAGGGACTCATAATGATGGTGGTTTCAAGACCTTGGTCTACCATAATCACGTGACGGCTGTAGGGATCCCAGACACTAGATGTAGAGCGTGTCGTGAGGATCCTGAGTCCATAATGCATTAGCTGTTAGCTTGTCAAGTTCATACGGTCTCAGTCTAAATCTGCAGACGTTACGTGACTCTACGAGTGTTGTGCTACCAACTACAACACTCGTACGGTTTAGACGAGACATTACTGTTGCCTTAAGCTCAGAGGATTATTGAATCAGTTGTGAAAAACGAGAAATGCCAAATCTATTTAAACTACCCATTCCTCAGCCTCAGGCAAATACAAGCAAATGAGTCCAATGTAGTTTTCCTTGGCCATCAAAGTGGGACGAGTGAGTGAGTGTAGTTTTCAGCTTCTAGCGAAACGAACATGAAAATCTGTGGAAATCTAATCGTGTTTACTTCGGTGTCATATATATAGGGGCTGTAAGAAGGGCACTCTCTCCCATATTTCCATGGTAGTGAAAGATTAGATTTCATCAGCGAAATTTTGTAAGCTCTACAAAATGAAAATGGGTTTTCAGTTCTTCCTATGCGGTTCCAACTTTGTTTTTAAGTTAATTCATGCATTTTTTTTTCGGTAATATTGACCGATTTCAGAGTTTTTAGGATAACACCTTTTTTCCAAAATTCGTCACTCATAATATTTGAAATTATGTAGTTCCCATTAAAATTCATTTTTGATAAAATCTTGATCGATGTTGACCGTCTTTAGTGATATATCAAAAATCGACTTGTGACATACAGGGTGCGAAAAACAGCTTGCTATACATTGTAAATGGAAATGTGCAAAATCTTCCTTATTTCAAACGGAACACCCTGTATATTTTCAATCCATAAGAAGCGCCAATAAAGGCACTACAAATTTCAACAAATAATTCCTATGGTTATACTCAATAATGTTTCTTTATAAAGCATTTTATTTTGAATTTCTTCCTATTTCTTCGCCGTAAACTAAATAAACAATTTTGTTTTACCGCGATCATTCATATGGATATCTTCTATCTGGATACTGTTGATAATGAATTCTTCTTTCTAATACACATTCCCTGTTTGATTCACCTTATATGGAAATCATATGAATCAAATCAGTTTCAAAAATTTTGATTGAATTGTATCGAAATTTCTTGATACATCAACATTCACTAAATATTTCAATTCTTATACTGGCAATTTATTCGTTTTTCCTCCAAAGGTTGTTGTAGACCGGAAGATAATGGCTGAAATTATCGTAAATATTCCAAAACATACATTTTAATAAATATGATAAAAGTGTGGTGATCGAACAGGACCGGCGTTATAGTATTTAGAATCAGATTTTTTTTTCTCGCCGCCTCTATGCCGAAATATATTTCAAAATAAATTAGAAAAATATATGTTAAAAACATTATTGATTTTGAAAAACAAAGTAAATAATAAAATATATCTGAAATTTAATTAATATTCAGTTGAGAATCAATAATGAATAGAATATATTGTAAAACTTGAATAACTTGAATGAAATTCTTTGAAAATGCATAATAAACTGAATATATTGAAAAATCACTGAAAACTTTAGAAAAAAAATTGTTCGAATACTCCCGTATTTTTCACTGTATCTTTCATTATTTGAACTAGAACATGTCCTAATTCTGTGCATGGTCACCCTGCGTTTTTCACGCATGCCAACAATCCAAGAGATATGCTTTCCATGCCAACTTGATTTTCAGAACTCTCACATTGCTGATTAATCTCGAAATTCGAAACAAAAGATGGCTGGATATGATTTCCACAGAGTTACTCTGCCACAGCAAACTATTTCCAAGGATTATATGATTGGATAGGTCTAAATGGGCTTAGGCAAATCAAATTATGCACTCATTTATACAGCTTCGTCTCCAAGAACAGTATTCGCGTAATTAAAATGAATTCAAGTGAGAATTATGACGTATTCAGTATTGAGCGTCATTCTCTTATGACTTGTACGTGTTCATACTACAGAAGTGATTGGTTTTTCATTGAAAATGGTTTTTCCGATATGTACAGGGTGATTCACGTAGGCCGTGCCTTAGGAGTTTTTCAACTTGCAGTTGGATTAGAAACTTCGAATTTGGTATGCTGTCATAATCGATCGCAGCCATTCCATCTGGAATATTCTTAGTTCTACAGCTATACAGGGTATGCTAGAAGTCCGTACCAACTTTCTTATTTCAAAAGGAAACCTAACTTTTTTTTACAAGGTTGGATTGGCATGCTGAATATGAGTTTAGACAACCTTAGTTATGTTAACTTACATATTCAAGTTTTTGAAACATTTCCATTTTCCTGAAAAAAAATACCGCTGAACCATAATGGTGCAGGCGATTTCCGAATGTTACATTCAAAAACTGTCAAAAACTAAATATTTTCAACTGGCAATTGGTATTTCTATCACACCATTCTGAGGAAATTGAATTTTGAGATGAGTAACACAAGCTTCTTCTATAATTAACTTCAACTTTTATCGAGGCATTCAATAAAAACAGAAAATGGCTTATTTTGCCTAATGATTCTTTGTTTATTCAAGTATGCCATGCTAACAAAAGATATTTGTGAACAAGATAGTCGAAGTAAAATCGAGTTGTTCTAATTCTTATATAAAATTAATTCGAAAATGGAAAATTATCCAAAGTGTATTGACTTGATTATTGCCACGGCATGTGTCCAAAAATTATTCAGCTAATTGTCCGTGAGTTCTTACGATTAAAAAATAATTTTATACATTTTGGGAAAGTGGCTAGACCCATTACGAAAGTAATGGCGATAAAGATAATCAAAATACAATTAGTGGATATTTTCAAGCAAATCCTCAAGTCTTAATACACTGCCATGAGCTTCATCTTTTACCTAAAATACAAAAGCACACCGAGTTCTTAGAAAACATAATTTGGAATGATGCGGCTTAGTTTTGTCAGCAAGGAGTCCAAGTTGAAAATGATGTACAATTCCGAATAAATCTGTTCTGTATGGTGATGAACCAAGGCTATTATGTACGATGAAAATTTGAATAGTGAAAAATACTTAGAAATTCTTCAAGATCTTACTCCCTAAGACTTTTGCACTTGGGGTAGGGTAAAAGATTTGGTCTATCCTCCACCAATTTACAATGACGATAATTCCAACGAAATAAGAAATGCTACGCAATCTATTGAATGTAGAATAATAGAATGTTTGAATAAAAATAGTCGTCATATTAAATATTTACGTAAGAGTTCTGTCAATGTTGTTCTTATTCATTGATAATAATTTGCCTTATGTAATTGAATTATTAAAATTGTCTTCTGTTTTCATGGCACACTTACGTCAAAAAGCAAGAAATATCTTTGCATTTTTTTATTTTTATTGAATAAATCGAAAGGGGTCGAAGTTAGGTATAGAATAAGTTTCAGTAACTCATCATAAAATCAATCCAGCCATTATATCAAAATCATCTGCAAATTTCCACCCAAATACTCCACAAGTAAACTTCCGAGTCCATCAAAACAGTCTACTACTCCGTTGTTGCATGTTCGGAATTGAGTCATTTGTTATTCGATATCATGCTCCTGACAACTGCCCTAATTCCACAACCCTTACCCCAATTACGACGAAGTTATGCGTCAAAGATGGAGGGTATTATAATTAGCAATAAGCCTTCCTGGCGAAGATGATTTTAAGCAGAGAGTGTTGATTCGGGTAAACTGGAAATGCAAACAACGTAGCCGACAATTCATGGCACAAAGTTTTCCACCGCGAGTTGCGAAAATAAATTGAGGATGTTTGCATATATAGATTTGTTGTTTGGGTCTTATGAACAAGACCACAGAATTATTGGTCTAGCTCCGTTCTCATTGTTTCCAAGAGTTTCTTAGATTCGTGCATAGCATCACACGTTAAAAGGTAAGGGCTACGTCTTCCTTAGCTCGCACAAGTCCTTTGGAAACTTCTGAAGGTTGTGTTCGTAGGTGTTCGTAAGGGTGCAGAATCAGAAAAAGTCTAGACCTCGTGAACCCTATTCAGGCAGAATAATTCAGATGAAGAGTTGAAAAAGTTTCAAAGAGAGAGCGATTTCCCTAGAAAACCTAAATGCTAAGGAAGAAAAGGCCTTAACAACTCTACAAGAGGACTGACCATCAAAATCTTGCAGACACAGTCATCATGGACCTAGATGAAAGTGCAGTACTCCAAACAGGAAACTGCAAACTTCCACAGAAGGATCCAATATTCACCAAGGAAATAAAAATAAAGTATTGTGAGAAAATATAAAACCTTCATCTCAAATAAGAAAAGAACCCATTTGCAATCCTACAGCAAACCGTCCCATCTCTACCAACTGTTTCCGATAAATTCACAAACCATAGTGAAATCAGTCATCAGCTTCTGGATCTCACAAAACTGACGTCACGAGTTCCATCAAAGACGTTAAACTAGTATATCGCCAGCTCCGGCGTAGAAAGCCTGAATACCGATGTCCCATAGATAAGTCTCTTAACATGAGGAGGAAGTGACTGAGGCAGTATTTCTGGACCTTCAAGCGCCACGAATTTGCTTCAGACTCGTGTCCAGGAAATTGAACTGCGTGCATACCACCAGTTTTTTTCGAAATTATTCCTCCAAGCTCACCTATTCTGCCACTGAAATGTATTGTCATCATGCCTTGATGATTTGGCCTTGGTTGGTCGTAGTAACATTGAAAAATCAATTCACAGTTTCGGTATTTGATTTTTCCCGATGGTTACACATTACAAACTCACCAATGAACATTTTCACATAGTACCATAAATAGTATGGTAAGTCCTTTCGAATATACTTGTAAAATTGCCAAATACTGCACAGAAGATAACCCTGAACAAGTAGCACCGTCATTTTCAAACTTTTCATTCACATTAGCTGTGAATGTAAGGCAATCACTGTGACCTAACTTATTTCTTCATATCTCTATATGCAAGCGACAAATTAACGATTTATTTCTCTGCAGAACAAATCTCCTTTATGACGTACAGAAATTACACTGTCAACGTTTTGTCAAAACCATCAAAATTGTTTGTTTCATCATGAACAACCACCCATTTTATTCAACCAACACCAACATCTACGACGAGAGCTTCTGCAACTCCACTCCAACCAATCTGTACGGACAAAATGTGATAGTGTCCCAAGAACAACAAAGGAAACTGTTTGATTCGCTGAACACCGCGATTGTGGGGTTTCCTAATAGAAATGCCTACGCAACCCCCAACTTTGTACCTGGTAGCTGCCTCATGGCAAGAAAACAATTCGTTCCTGGTGGTGTACAGTTCTTTTTCATGTCTCAACATCACGTACAGCAACAACCTCAAAGAATGTTCAACTATAGCCCGACCAACCAGGTTCCCAATCATTTTCAAGAGGCTGGCCTTTATGCTAACGGCTTGGAACAGCAGATGGCTATGAACTCCTTGACGAAACATGGGTTGGAGTCGCTGGAATACCAGCAGCAGCTCTCCAGCAATCCGTTCTATCCACAGTATCAGCAACAGAACCTCCAACACCCATTCCAACTGAAGTTTCACCAAAACGTTGGCACGAGTACGAATATGGTCAACGTTGGTTCCAAAGGTACCCCCGATTTTTGTAATATGGGGGGAGTCATGCAAATGCAGTCAGGAGCTCAGAATTCGCAGAACATGGAGACCAACGGGTTTGAGACTTGCCCTTGCATGATGTTTGATACCAGTGCCACAGGATATTCAAATCGAGGAGCTGAAGGTCAGTTTCAGCCCGTTACACCCCAAAATGAGTTACCCAGCAGTGTGAGGAAGCTGGTCCTCTCCAAAGCTCCACAACTATTTACGGGGCACTTAGTTGATGTGCTTGATGAGACGTGTGAGCCTTGCAAGAAAAAGGTGAGTTTTTCCGACGAAACAAGCACTGGAAAAGTTGATCAGTCAGGTGTTGTGTCTAAAGATACGAACAGTTTGCGTAAGGAGGGTGCTAGTTGCCCAGAAGAAAA
Organism: Chrysolina americana; assembly: GCA_958502065.1. Taxonomy (NCBI): domain Eukaryota; kingdom Metazoa; phylum Arthropoda; class Insecta; order Coleoptera; family Chrysomelidae; genus Chrysolina; species Chrysolina americana. The sequence goes on from OY293417.1 coordinate 3,209,661, forward strand.
TATATTGGAGAGAGTGGATCAATCTGAGCAAGCTTCATTTCCTTGTGATTGTTCTGTCGGGAATAACTCAAGATGTGAAACCAGCCAACCAAAAGCGAAACCCAAGAGATCAATATGGTCGAAGCGTAAGCCTAAGAGCTCTGGAGGTAGTGAATCAGGTTCGAGTGGAAGTGAAAAACCGAAAAAATCGAATAAAACTAAAAGAAAGAATAGCAAGAGGAAAACCCAGGAAGATGAATGCACAACTTCGGGTAGTGAATGAACGAAAGTTCGTGACAACGTAAGGCTCAATACCAACTGGAATAGCTGGTATGATGGGATACATTATCAAAAGCTCAGGATACGCTGGAGGATGGAGTTAGAAGATTGTATCATTTCACTTGTTCATTATTTCAGCCTCTCCCAGATGTAATACACAGCAAAAAATGCAAAAATAACAACAACAAAACAGGGAAAACTGATGATTATCTAGAACATACAATAATTAAAAATATAGAAGAAATCAACGCGAGAAAGAATATTGAAAGTACTCAATTTGATATCGTACATTTTGTTGTCTTCAGATTTGTTTTGTAAATAGAGCTATACAAAATGTTCAATAAAGAAGTACTCATTGTTTTAAGTTTCTAGTTACCTTATTTTCATTGGAATTAAAAATAGTTTCTATGAAAATTATACAACGAGAATATGAAGCGATAGAATATCGTTGTGTACATGATTCTTTTCAATGATTTGGTTTTACAATATAAAAATACCCTTTTTATTAGTGCATTGGAAGCAATCGTCCAGTTTTAATTTTTGGCAGTTATATCAACTCATACTACGAGGAAAAATTTGAACAATTATTAGGGTGTTATGCGCGCAAGAAAATCGAAGAAAAAATCTGACTGAAAACAATTTCAAATAATTTCATCTATTTTGAATATTTATTTTGAAATGCAGAATATTTTCTTTGACATTGTCGTACTGTCTGCATATGAAAAATGTGTTCACGGCTCAAATAATTAAGTTAGTCATTGGCGTAGGTACTAAAGAAAAATCGAGGGATCTGGAACTGATCCTTGGGAAACTCTCAAATCAACATTATGTATTTCAATAAGCAAGAACAGGGAGTTGAGTATAATAAAAGTATTTATTGAGATTCTAGTGGGTACTGTTGATACTAGTTCATTTATTTAGTGTAAAAAAAATGATATCAATCATCCTGTGATTTCAGATATGTTTGAGATAACTTTTCGATAAGCTATTCGTTAGATAATCTAACATGTCACCAGAGCTCTGAGGATGTCTCTGTTCTCCTCAATAACTTGAACTGGAATGAAGCGCATTTATTTTTTATTCAACTTCTCATTTCTGCTCAACACCCTAAAATGTATCGCAGATATGAAACAAGACCTCCAGACATTATTTTTATTATTCGCCTCCTACATGTAGACATGAAAGTTTGTATTCCGGAGGAGAAGCACTTTGCTGTTTACATTTTCTCAGAGTAGGTACGATGTAATACCGCATGAAAGATAAAGCCGCATCCAAGTATCGCTATATATGGAAGATAAAAGATTCTTGAAACGATGCTGTTGAAAAATCCATCAGTATTCACCAACCGGAATAGTACATTCTGTAACAAGGTTGAAAAAGAATTCGATAAGAGTGCAATTTTTTTTCCAAATCCGATATTAGTCGCTGGATTTATGAGGTGTACATTCTTGTGCACTATCTACCAAAATCATAGACACGTGAATGTTAAATAAGTTTTCAGTGGTTTTTATACGTTCGCTTCACAAACTTGATAGGTTGGTAGAAGTACGCATGAAGGTCATAAATGAAGATAACTTATGAACACTAATTAAAAAAAAGAACCCTGCCAAAATCTTTTCACAGTGTACGCAATTGCTCCCAACTATGACATCTGAAGGTCAAATAAAACCCCGAATACACTCAACCCCTAGGTCAAACAATAAAATTTTCCAAGGGCCCCAAGAGCATCTTGTAGTCATAGCCATACTATTGCACCTAGGCACCATACTAATCTCTGAAAGTTAGTGATATCGTCATAGTGGTGGGAGGACCCAAGAACCGGCTGTAAAACCCTACGTATTGGTCAAAGGCCATGTCTCTAGCAACCCCGCAACTTCATAACAGAAAACCTATGACTATGGTAGTTAATGCAGACTAAAAATGTGGTGGCGCGTGAGAACTTGGCTACAACTGTCTGACTCTAGCGACCCAATACCTGCTGTCAGTGCAACATTTTTTTTTCATATTTTAACCATTCTGTGATGCAACCGTTCTACTAAAGTCCCGATAACTCTATATTTAGAAATCAATGATGACGACAGAAGCGTTCATAAAATCCTTCCATTTCCACGTCTTGTTCCAGATATGAAATTGAATTTCCGTCTGCGTCAAAAGGATAATGAACTGAGAGAACATCCCAGTAGGCGTTATTATATCCGCTAGGCTATTAGCGAAAGAGCCATTCTCCAATTCATCGGGAATTTCAATGGCACAACGCGATTAACTGTGTTGAATTCGATATTAGTCTTCTGATGAGGATCGATACCAGGTTTATCGATGTTGAGTTCCATGTGGTTCCAGGCAAGGGCTTAGTCGGTATAGTGAGCAATTTTTTGTAGCATGTCACAATCAACCATGGATTTTTCACTTCAATAAACCTCATATGAACGAAAGCTTTTTGAAAATGCGTCGCGTAGACAGATCTATCGAAAGTACCCCCTAGCACAATCTGTGAGATTAGTACAAACCATTTACCAGCTCTTTCCCCTTTCTTCGCCTTTCTCTGTTGTGTTTCCTTGCTCTCCTTCTATAGTAATTTCAAATGATTTATTTCCAATTAATATTGACACGTGGCTTGATTTATGACAGGAAGGGAGCAGTTACTTGCCCTTAGATGGGGTGTAAAACCTCCTACTGGGTGCTGGCCAGAGCCAGAGCCAGAGCCAGAGCCAGAGCCAGAGCCAGAGCCAGAGCCAGAGCCAGAGCCAGAGCCAGAGCCAGAGCCAGAGCCAGAGCCAGAGCCAGAGCCAGAGCCAGAGCCAGAGCCAGAGCCAGAGCCAGAGCCAGAGCCAGAGCCAGAGCCAGAGCCAGAGCCAGAGCCAGAGCCAGAGCCAGAGCCAGAGCCAGAGCCAGAGCCAGAGCTAGAGCCAGAGCCACTTCTATTTGAACTCCGAGAACTCTGAATACTACTGTCAATTAATGATGTTTCTTTGCATACTATTCGGAGTGTAATTTGAACGATCGAGATTATACATAATTCAATTACTCATCCAAATTATTTATAAATCAGAACAGATCCAGTTCTTCATACTTTTTGAAATTGGATCCTCAAGGCGTACATAAGAGACTGAAGATTCGAATACAAGTTTCCATACACAATGAAAAATTCATGATATAATCCTGCCTCTTCAGTTTACAGTACAGTTTCATTATTTCGATCCCGTCTCATCGAATTTAATTTCGAATGAATATTCCGAAATTTCAAAGGACCGAGCTGCAATTTCCTGCTCGGCGTTCCTGCTCCGAATCTCTGTGTTCTTGAACGCTCAACTAGAGCAAGAAGATGAAGTGTCTTTGATGAATGAAGACAAGTTTTATTTCTGACCCTCGAGAGATCGGATTATTTACGGAACAGTCTTCAAAGGAGGATTACCGACAACCATTATTTTACATCTCTTATGATTATGTTATTTCTTTTTCGTCGCACACGAAGCTTTTCCTGGGAAAGTCTTCTCATCGAATCATCACTCACGCTCCAATAGAATCTGGCTCAGATTCATCGAACCACCTATCTTTTATAACCGTTATCTACGATCATAAGGGTTGGTCTCTAGTGAAGCCGAAAAATAAAAGTAAAATATGTCGAAGTTCACTGCAATAGCAGTATTCCATAATCATTTATGTTTGAAAAAATTAAAACAAGAGGTAGAAAGAACATTATTTTAGATAATGACAAAACATAGAATACGCCTGAAAGTGCACAGGAGTTTTCTATCCTTTGCCCTTGCGTCTTTTGGGAACCCTTAAGCTGAGATTGAGTCACTGTCTATTATTTCCATCTCAGATTATATGTCATTATGCAAATTTCCTGCTAATGACCCAACTGGATGATCTGAATTCAACCGAAATTTAAAAAAAATCGTCATACCGACTCAGGAATATAAATGCACTGAATATATTACTCTCTGTATACAACACTTCCGTTCCAATCCATCACTTGTTTCATCAACGAACCCTATTTTGAGCATATTGCTTCAATAACCGCCTATCAGTTCAAATTGCTCGATTTCACATGAAACGCATCCCATGGCCATTTCGCGAGGTAGATCGATACAAAGATTGATTAGATTGCCGCCAACGAAACCTCTCTCACTAAGCCTTTTTCCGTCTCGCAACTAGCACGTAAGCTCTGAACATGCTTCCCACTGCGGTGTCGGGTAGGTTCTGTAGGATTCGTTGGTGTAGGATTACAAGTTTTTTCTGCCAGGTTGCTGGAAATTCAAGAAAGATCTGCTCGACATTACGAGGCAAAGTAAGTAGGTCAGAGAAGTGATGAGCCAAATATTCGCATACAAGTTGACAGAAATAGAAGAAGTGATATGTGTGTTACAGTCGAAAGGAAAAGCAGTCTCATATTCGTGTTTCAGACTTGAAAAAATAGCTGAATGTTGTTCAGAGACTCTGAAAGACAGAATTTTCTCAAAAAAGTGCGTCTTGTGGACTTGAAAGTCAACGATTTGAAGCAGGAGCTGGAGGAAGACTGCTTGTCTAGTCAACAACAAATAGGCGTGAAGGCTTAATTAAATCTGAAGATAACTCCAGCCACATTCTCAAAGCAACTCGCTCTCGAAAATATGCTACAAATTATCTTTAAATTATCAATAGCCTTCGGATACCATTATTAAATATCGACGCGACTATTTAAACAAATACTAAATTCATCAAGACAACACCATTTTGAAAATCCAATACTCAGTGCTCATTTGTGCTGGCGACAACTATATCTGGAGGCGTTTTCATTTACCGCATAACCTATTAAGGAACAATGGAAACTCATTATCGCCATAAAACTATCGCCTTTATTCACTTCAATGAAAAGCTTCAAGGACTCACAGCGAACAATTATAAACGAGAACCGCTGGAGATTCTATAATTATTCGATTTATTAAAAGCAACGCTGTAGGGTTCATTTCATTTTGTTCGCCTATAATCGACTGACTATTCGATTGAGACAATTTATTACGTTATAGATGGAGTTCAACGGTGAAATACAGGGTGTCAATTTGAAAACTTCCCACCCTTAATATCTTCTTTCCAGTAACCAATCAGGTCAATTTTATTTTCATGGGGGACATTTTCAAAGAATATTTTTAGTCCTTTGGTGGTGCTCACCATATCATTAAAAGACATCCCTTTGTAATTCATCAAAACGTCGTATGATAGAAATTGTACATTGATCAATCAATTAATGAATGAAAATTCCTCACTATTGAAACCATCCGATCCGTCTGGAAATAAATTGTAAAAACGTCTGCCATTTTCCGACATCAAATGACACAAACCACGTTTCCGCCGTGAAAGTCTTTCATTGAAGTTTCGGGTATTTTCCGGTGAAATTTTCCCAGCTTAATGTTACGTGGTCACAGTCCCTTTCTCGTTTATTTGGGGCAGTGTGGATCGCTTCCAGCCAGACGTTCTTTTTACGGTTTCTGCTTTATCTTTCCCTATAAAACTGTGGTGTTACAGAGGGATTTCGTGAAAAATTATACTGATGAAACGGAATCTTTGGAACCGTATGGAATATACCAGACTTGTTAATAATTATAAAACAAAAGAATCAGAAGGGTCAAAAATATACAGTGCAGTATATAGGTAAGGAATTCATTCATTTTTAGTGTTTTTATCACTCAGTTTTGAAAAACCTTAAACACGCCGTTTTTTATTCGCAATTTTACAATTTAAAGTATAAAAATATTAATAATTTTTTGTGCCCCCTCTGAATTATGAGAATCGCACCAAACAAATTAAATGAGAAGGTGGGACGGATGGCTTCTTGTCCGAAGGGGATTTTTCATTCTCTGTTCAACAACATGAGGTTTTTTAAATTTGGTGCAGTCATAACTGTGAAAATTCATTCTGGAAATGTGAAATTTTGATAATACAAAAAAAGATACTCCAAGAAAGTCTTCGGATTCTTTTGAAATTCACACTATTACAATAGGCAAAATAAGCTGAATTCGTAACTATATGATTTGGCCCAGTGAAGTAATACATTTTTTTTAAAATATGACCGTAAAGGGTGGGAAAAAATATGGAAGAAAATAAGTCCTTTCAGCTCCAGATGAACTTTTCAACTAGAGAACGGTTGAAAATAAAACAATACTGCGAACGCCAAACAATTAATTCAGAATGGTTGAATTAGTATACTCTGTGAATCTCGACTCAATCAAAGATAAATGAAAAATACTAGAAAAAAGTCCGAAGGGGTTAATCCATAAAAATCATGAAAAATACCAAATCATCAGATCCAATTGACATTTACACTGTACATGAAATATGAATTGGTATATAAAAGGTATGAAACTTCAATAATTTCACGAGAAAGAGTAAAGGCGTGTATGAAGTAAAAAGACTCTGGATGAACTTTAAAACTCGAGAACGGCTGACGATAGAGCAATTATGCGAACGCCAAACGATTTTTAATGATAATATTAGTATAATCTGTGAATGTCGAAACATTCCAAGTAAAAAAAAAACTGTATATTTCAACAGACCAGAAAATATTGCGGATTTAAAAAAAGTTCAGTGGAAGGAATTATAACCCCTGGGTTCAAGAATATTCAAACATTCCTGAATATTATGTAACACTGTATTCTTCATTCTACGTAAAAAAATCCAAATTTCACATTGTCGAAATAAATTTTTCCATTTATGATTGCACCAAATTGAAAAACCAAATATTACTGAACCGAAAATGAAAATCTCTTTTGAACTAGGTGCCACACGATTCCCTTCTCATTTAAAATTTTTGAGGGGTGCTAATGATTTAGAAAGGGTGCAAGAAGGTGGTGATATATCAATACCATCAAACTGAGAATGAAAATCGACCTGTTTCAGAGGTTTCTGATTTTTTTTTAATTATTTCTAAGAACCTAGCAAGCATATTTAGAAGGACCATAGTTCATTGAATTCAATAGACTTGAAAAGGTTTTTGATCAAACTATTTGATGATTCAATTAACGACTTTACTTTCGTTCTCAGAAAAATATTTCTGTCGAATACTTTAGATATGATTCTATTACCAGGAGAGTGTTGACTGATTTTTTGGACATATTCAGTAAAAAAATACCCAAATTGTGTAGGAATTGATTCGTCTCTTTCGTTAGAACCTTTGAACATCGATTCCTTTGAATGGATAATTCCATTTGCACAAAATGGAAAAGCCATAATCAACCGTCCTTTTTTTTTTCGGTACTTCAAAACAACGCCAACTTAAAATTCCCTGCTAAATTGTAAATGCGCTTCCTGTGACTTCTTCATCAACTACTTTCTATTCGAATCTGAGGAGATTCATTCGTCTCCATTAAGGAAATTCATTTGTATCCAGCGCTTCTTTCAAAGGTCAAGTGGGACTGTAAAGGTGATTATAAATGAGAGAAAAGATCATTTCTGTTTTTTTATGTGATCTAGACTCCATTAAGTAGAGTCCACCAAAATAATATCGCATCACGATTGATTCTGAAGGTATTTAATTTATTCATGAGAAAGTTTCCATGCATTTTGAAATAATTATTTTTCATTCAAATCGACATAAAATACACACATGATTCAATTGAACTTTATTTCAAAGGAATAAAGCTTATTGATGATTATTTACGGTCAAGCATGTGCCAAAAATATTGGTCCATCAGTGACTTTGACACAGTGCATATGATGCAAGACTACGCCGAAAAAAAACTATGAAAGTTGCGTTGAGATATTAATTCTAGTTATTCCTATGGATTATATTATTGTGTTTAGTTAATAATAAACTGTTGGGGGCCGCCAAAAGCTTATCCAGAACGTGAAATTTTTTCATCAGTCAACCCTGCTCACATATCTGCCATCACTAAAGTTTGCCGTACTGTTATAGCGAATAAGTAGGTATTGTGTTGTTTTAGTCTAGTATACACACCTCAGTTCGTGATCCTGATTAAGCAAGGAAGAACATTCAGTCATCTCTTCATATCCTTCTGTGCTTACTTCGTCTCAAAATAGAATACGAAGAAGTTTTAGAAAGTTGTGGATTCAGGCAGGGTTTCCTCGATTTTTTCTTTCGTAATTAATTATTTAACTCAATCTGGAATATGCTCAAGTGACGGTTGTACCTGCAGTGTTGGATTAATTATAATTATAATCAAGAACATTTCAACTCGCTGAAAAAATTTCATTATCTGCAGTTCGCGAATCCCATCTCACAAATTTTAATTAGCTCAGTTACATAACTTCAGGTACTAAATATTGAATCGTGTCTCTTCCATTTTGAAAGATCTGTAATATTTCATAATATATGTGAATACCTACCTATACTTATTTATTCATTAAAACTCCTAAAATTTGATATCCATTCTGTTTATTTGAGTCTTCTGGGTTGGTAGTTATTATACAAACAAAATATCTCTCAGACTATATCCAAATAAGAACAGGTCGTTTCGTCGGGGATGCCCCACTCATAAACTCGCTTAATACTCTTCAATATTACAGAAAAGTTCTGTTTCCAGTTGTAATATGACAAGTGAGTGAGAATACAGTGAAAATAATTTGACAGATTTTTCGAAAACCAGGCCGAAGGGCTCGAGTGGCTATTGCCAAATGGCAACAAGTTTGAGAAAAAATCTGGAGAATTATTTTCTACATTATCGAACTCTCGTGTGGAATTCGATAGATTATTTTTTGATACCCCAATCATAGACGTATTCTCTATACATATATCATTTTTATTTCAACAATTTACTTGAATCACTATAAAAAGAATGAAGTTTGGAATAAATATATATACAATTATTATGGATGTTTTGTCTTTGGCTGCAGGATTCCGTAACATTGTTTCGTTCTGTTGAATTGAAAGCTATTGCTTTCTCTCTGTCCCTAGGTTATCAATTGAAACTGTTTCCAAAATGACACGATACTCAAAATAGTAGTCTTACATGCATTTTCATTGATTTTCTTTAAATTTCATCGAATGGTGATGTACTAAACCGTTTTCGAATCATTTTTCACTTTTCATGCAAACTGATGACAGATCAAAAGTATCAGTTGTCACATAATAAAAACAAAATACCACAAAAAATTCCCGCGGCAATTTTCAAGATAGAAAATTCCCACTTTAATAATGCTGTAATTGGCCTGAACGTACATGAATTCTTTGAATTGATGGTTTCGATTGGTTGCAAGATTTGTCAAAAAATTACCACTTGGGGTACAGAAGTAAACTAGTGAAAACTCTATGACGATAATCGTTTTACTTAAGTGGTCGAGGAGGACTATATCAAGTAGTTAGATAGATTCACAACTGATGCATAGGGTGTTGTTTTTTGTGTATTGCGAGTCAAAAGTCTACCATCTGACTAGTACTTCATTATTCGAAAATCAGACTTGGCTTTACGTTTTATTTCATGCCATGTTTCCGTGATATCGATCGTCAGCGCACATTTACCCGGCTTTTATGTAGAGATAAAATAATAAAGGGCCCAAAATAGACCCGTGCGGTATACCATATTCGATTTTACTCAGATTGCTCAGCGTTTCAGCCACTTTTTATCTTGGGATCTATTGTTTGGGTAATTTCAATCCCATATTCTCTATATTATGCTGTCAATTCATTGAATATAATGGTAAATTATCGAAATTTTCAACTCAAAAGTGTAGAGGTCCCATAAAAAGCATATATGAAATCTTTAATGGACTTGGAATCAAATTCAAATTTGGTGCGCATATTCAAAATAGATTAAATTTTACGGATAAAACTAACAAAAAATTATTTTAGGATGTTTTGCGAAAATATGTTTCCGTCAGCTCCAGATGAACTTTTCAACTCGAGAACGGTTAAAGATAGAGCAGTTCTGTGAATGCCAATCGATACAAAATGATGAAATCAGTTCAGTATCTGAATATAAGATGGAATTATCGACAGAAAAAATTTATATAATTTTAAAATATCGAAATTTTTAACTCGAAAGTGTAGAGGTTCCGTTAAAAGCCTATGAAATCTTTAATGAACTCGGAATCGAATTCAAATTCGTTGTGCATATTAAAAAATTATTGAATCTTACGAATATGACTGGAAAAAATAATTTCAAGATGCTTTGAAGGAAAATAATATACCCTCAAGTCCAGATAAACTTTTGAACTTTGGAACGGTTGCAGATAGAGCCATTCTGCGAACGCCAATCGATTCAGAATGAGGAAATTAGTATAATTTGTGAATTTTAAACGGTAACATCAACAGAAATGATTCCTTGAATGAACGATATAGTAAGTTATCGATTAGAACCATCCTAATTCTATATACATAACATGTTTTTCATTCATTGCATCTATAAATCATTCCTGAACAAATTCACTTGCTTCTGGACGAAATTGCATGGCTACACTCCTGATTTACATTGCTTTGTTCCGCCTTTCTGAAGTAAATGCGGAAAAACAAAACATGCAACGGACTCCTAATAAAATACCAATCCTAACAGGACCAACAGCAGAATGCTTGAACCAGGATACAATGAATCATGACTGCTTCAAGTGTAGTTCGTTGGCTAGTTAGGAGAGTGTTTTACGAAAGCCTTTATATTCATATGACTTTCATCGGTCGTCAAAACTCAATTATTTGATTGCTGCTTTATAGATTACCGTTGATGATTTCTGAAAATACTGCTATTTGTGTTTCGATTGTGGTTGTTTGACAAGTATTATTGTAATCATCTTAAAAATATCAGTGGTATCGTTTTTAGGAAAAGACTCAATCTCAAGACCATCATTACAGCTGGGCAAGTCATTTAGGGAAAGGCAGAACTCAATTATCGATGCCATATCCTGGATAAATAAAAGTGACCAGTAGATGAACAAAAAATTACTCATCAATCAGCGTATTTTCACTATAGTCCTGATTCCTTCAACTTCGCAGGTCGTTATACTGTTATGGCAGTCTTTCATTACAATCCCGTTTCTCAAGGAAAATATATTATTTTATTCATTCCTCGCATGTTACGAAATCATGTCGTCCTTCCACGTTTCTGTAGGGAAGGTTGCGTGTCGGTATGGAGATTAATAATCCTTCTGCTGTTGGGTTGGTATTATTGTGATATGTCAGTGAGCGATGTGAAAATAAACTAGTAGGCGGTATACTCATAAATTTCGGTCTGATAAAGGGTTCGGTTTCGTGAAAAATATCGAGCTCATTTAGACCATATCCAGTTTCAAGTGACTTTTTGTCGAAGATGATAGTTATATCCATATTCAAGTCTATCAGCAGTTGGTTGAGGTTCTGCATTTTTTAGTCATGTTGTTTTAATCACTTCTGGTTAATCAGTTCAAGCCGTGCTCGGGATCGCACGTTGAAAGATAAGACCCTCGATATCCCCAGCTCGCATAAATCTAAAACAAATTAAGTACAACTATCTGAATATTTTTGTTTTTGAATGAGTGAAGTTATGAGACAATTCAGGAATCTGAAATTTTACCACCGTATCATCTAGACTTAAGAGTGGTCATTTTTCGCCAGTTTTTTTTTTTGTTGATCGGATGCAGCTATACAAATAATGTATTTTTGAAATCAGCATGAAATTTCAAGTATATGGTGCGAATTTGAAGACATTCTTATATTTTTGTATTTTTCATGATTTTTTTATTTTTTGGACTTTTTTCGACTTTTTCAATGAATTTTTCTTTTTGCTGATAGACTCGTAATTTACAATACAACCTATTTTCATCATCCTGCATCGATTGGCGTTCGCAGAATTGCTCTATCTTCAACCGTTCGCAAGTTGACATTGTCATCTGGACTTGAGAGTGGTCATTTTCCGCCGGTTTTTTTTTGTTGAACGTAAGCAGCTATACAAATCATGTATTTTTGAAATCTGCATGAAATTTTGCGTATATGGTGCGAACTTGAAGATATTCTGATGATTTTGTATTTCTCATGATTTTTTTCGACTTTTTCGGATAATTTTTTGTTTTGCTGATAGACTCAAAATTCGCAATATAAACTAATTTCATCGTCCTGAATCGATTGGCGTTCGCAGAATTGCTCTATCTTCAGTCGTTCGCGAGTTGACAAGGTCATCTAGACTTAAGAGTGGTCATTTTCCGCCAGTTTTTTTTTTTGGTGATCGGAAGCAGCTATATAAATCATGTATTTTTGAAATCTGCATAAAATTTTGCGTATATGGTGCCAACTTGAAGACATTCTGATGATTTTGTATTTTTCATGATTTTTAGGGGTCTACCCCTTTGACTTTTTTCGACTTTTTCGGATAATTTTTTGTTTTGCTGATAGACTCTAAATTCGCAATATAAACTAATTTCATCATCCTGAATCGATTGGCGTTCGCAGAATTGCTCTATCTTCAGTCGTTCTCGAGTTGACAAGGTCATCTAGACTTAAGAGTGGTCATTTTCCGCCAGTTTTTTTTTTTTTTTGGTGATCGGAAGCAGCTATATAAATCATGTATTTTTGAAATCTGCATAAAATTTTGCGTATATGGTGCGAACTTGAAGACATTCTGATGATTTTGTATTTTTCATGATTTTTAGGGGTCTCCCCCTTTGACTTTTTTCGACTTTTTCGGATAATTTTTTGTTTTGCTGATAGACTCTAAATTCGCAATATAAACTAATTTCATCATCCTGAATCGATTGGCGTTCGCAGAATTGCTCTATCTTCAGTCGTTCGCGAGTTGACAAGGTCATCTAGACTTATGAGTGGTCATTTTTTGACAGTTTTTTTTTTTTGATGATCGGAAGCAGCTATATAAATCATGTATTTTTGAAATCTGCATGAAATTTTGCGTATATGGTGCGAACTTGAAGACATTCTGATGATTTTGTATTTTTCATGATTTTTAGGGGTCTACCCCTTTGACTTTTTTCGACTTTTTCGGATAATTTTTTGTTTTGCTGATAGACTCTAAATTCGCAATATAAACTAATTTCATCATCCTGAATCGATTGGCGTTCGCAGAATTGCTCTATCTTCAGTCGTTCGCGAGTTGACAAGGTCATCTAGACTTAAGAGTGGTCATTTTTCGCCAGTTTTTTTTTTTTTTTGTTGATCGGAAGCAGCTATATAAATCATGTATTTTTGAAATCTGCATAAAATTTTGCGTATATGGTGCGAACTTGAAGACATTCTGATGATTTTGTATTTTTCATGATTTTAGGGGTCTACCCCTTTGACTTTTTTCGACTTTTTCGGATAATTTTTTGTTTTGCTGATAGACTCAAAATTCGCAATATAAACTAATTTCATCATCCTGAATCGATTGGCGTTCGCAGAATTGCTCTATCTTCAGTCGTTCGCGAGTTGACAAGGTCATCTAGACTTAAGAGTGGTCATTTTTCGCCGTTTTTTTTTGTTGATCGGAAGCAGCTATATAAATCATGTATTTTTGAAATCTGCATAAAATTTTGCGTATATGGTGCGAACTTGAAGACATTCTGATGATTTTGTATTTTTCATGATTTTTAGGGGTCTACCCCTTTGACTTTTTTCGACTTTTTCGGATAATTTTTTGTTTTGCTGATAGACTCAAAATTCGCAATATAAACTAATTTCATCATCCCGAATCGATTGGCGTTCGCAGAATTGCTCTATCTTCAGTCGTTCGCGAGTTGACAAGGTCATCTAGACTTAAGAGTGGTCATTTTTCGCCAGTTTTTTTTTTGTGATCGGAAGCAGCTATATAAATCATGTATTTTTGAAATCTGCATAAAATTTTGCGTATATGGTGCGAACTTGAAGACATTCTGATGATTTTGTAATTTTCATGATTTTTAGGGGTCTACCCCTTTGACTTTTTTCGACTTTTTCGGATAATTTTTTGTTTCGCTAATAGACTCAAAATTCGCAATATAAACTAATTTCATCATCCTGAATCGATTGGCGTTCGCAGAATTGCTCTATCTTCAGTCGTTCTCGAGTTGACAAGGTCATCTAGACTTAAGAGTGGTCATTTTCCGCCAGTTTTTTTTTTTTGGTGATCGGAAGCAGCTATATAAATCATGTATTTTTGAAATCTGCATAAAATTTTGCGTATATGGTGCGAACTTGAAGACATTCTGATGATTTTGTATTTTTCATGATTTTTAGGGGTCTCCCCCTTTGACTTTTTTCGACTTTTTCGGATAATTTTTTGTTTTGCTGATAGACTCAAAATTCGCAATGTGAACTAATTTCATCATCCTGAATCGATTGGCGTTCGCAGAATTGCTCTATCTTCAGTCGTTCGCGAGTTGACAAGGTCATCTAGACTTAAGAGTGGTCATTTTCCGCCAGTTTTTTTTTTTTTTGGTGATCGGAAGCAGCTATATAAATCATGTATTTTTGAAATCTGCATAAAATTTTGCGTATATGGTGCGAACTTGAAGACATTCTGATGATTTTGTATTTTTCATGATTTTTAGGGGTCTACCCCTTTGACTTTTTTCGACTTTTTCGGATAATTTTTTGTTTTGCTGATAGACTCAAAATTCGCAATATAAACTAATTTCATCATCCCGAATCGATTGGCGTTCGCAGAATTGCTCTATCTTCAGTCGTTCGCGAGTTGACAAGGTCATCTAGACTTAAGAGTGGTCATTTTTCGCCAGTTTTTTTTTTGTGATCGGAAGCAGCTATATAAATCATGTATTTTTGAAATCTGCATAAAATTTTGCGTATATGGTGCGAACTTGAAGACATTCTGATGATTTTGTAATTTTCATGATTTTTAGGGGTCTACCCCTTTGACTTTTTTCGACTTTTTCGGATAATTTTTTGTTTCGCTAATAGACTCAAAATTCGCAATATAAACTAATTTCATCATCCTGAATCGATTGGCGTTCGCAGAATTGCTCTATCTTCAGTCGTTCGCGAGTTGACAAGGTCATCTAGACTTAAGAGTGGTCATTTTTCGCCAGTTTTTTTTTTTTTTGTTGATCGGAAGCAGCTATATAAATCATGTATTTTTGAAATCTGCATAAAATTTTGCGTATATGGTGCCAACTTGAAGACATTCTGATGATTTTGTATTTTTCATGATTTTAGGGGTCTACCCCTTTGACTTTTTTCGACTTTTTCGGATAATTTTTTGCTTTGCTGATAGACTCAAAATTCGCAATATAAACTAATTTCATCATCCTGAATCGAATGGCGTTCGCAGAATTGCTCTATCTTCAGTCGTTCGCGAGTTGACAAGGTCATCTAGACTTAAGAGTGGTCATTTTTCGCCAGTTTTTTTTTTTGGTGATCGGAAGCAGCTATATAAATCATGTATTTTTGAAATCTGCATAACATTTTGCGTATATGGTGCGAACTTGAAGACATTCTAATGATTTTGTATTTTTCATGATTTTTAGGGGTCTACCCCTTTGACTTTTTTCGACTTTTTCGGATAATTTTTTGTTTTGCTGATAGACTCAAAATTCGCAATATAAACTAATTTCATCATCCTGAATCGTTTGGCGTTCGCAGAATTGCTCTATCTTCAGTCGTTCGCGACTTGACAAGGTCATCTAGACTTAAGAGTGGTCATTTTTCGCCAGTTTTTTTTTTGTGATCGGAAGCAGCTATATAAATCATGTATTTTTGAAATCTGCATAAAATTTTGCGTATATGGTGCGAACTTGAAGACATTCTGATGATTTTGTAATTTTCATGATTTTTAGGGGTCTACCCCTTTGACTTTTTTCGACTTTTTCGGATAATTTTTTGTTTCGCTGATAGACTCAAAATTCACAATATAAACTAATTTCATCATCCTGAATCGTTTGGCGTTCGCAGAATTGCTCTATCTTCAGTCGTTCGCGAGTTGACAAGGTCATCTAGACTTAAGAGTGGTCATTTTTCGCCAGTTTTTTTTTTTTTTGTTGATCGGAAGCAGCTATATAAATCATGTATTTTTGAAATCTGCATAAAATTTTGCGTATATGGTGCCAACTTGAAGACATTCTGATGATTTTGTATTTTTCATGATTTTAGGGGTCTACCCCTTTGACTTTTTTCGACTTTTTCGGATAATTTTTTGTTTTGCTGATAGACTCAAAATTCGCAATATAAACTAATTTCATCATCCAGAATCGTTTGGCGTTCGCAGAATTGCTCTATCTTCAGTCGTTCGCGACTTGACAAGGTCATCTAGACTTAAGAGTGGTCATTTTTCGCCAGTTTTTTTTTTTGGTGATCGGAAGCAGCTATATAAATCATGTATTTTTGAAATTTGCATAAAATTTTGCGTATATGGTGCGAACTTGAAGACATTCTGATGATTTTGTATATTTCATGATTTTTAGGGGTCTACCCCTTTGACTTTTTTCGACTTTTTCGGATAATTTTTTGTTTTGCTGATTGACTCAAAATTCGCAACATAAACTAATTTCATCATCCTGAATCGATTGGCGTTCGCAGAATTGCTCTATCTTCAGTCGTTCGCGAGTTGACAAGGTCATCTAGACCTAAGAGTGGTCATTTTTCGCCAGTTTTTTTTTTTTGTTGATCGGAAGCAGCTTTATAAATCATGTATTTTTGAAATCTGCATAAAATTTTGCGTATATGGTGCCAACTTGAAGACATTCTGATGATTTTGTATTTTTCATGATTTTAGGGGTCTACCCCTTTGACTTTTTTCGACTTTTTCGGATAATTTTTTGTTTTGCTGATAGACTCAAAATTCGCAATATAAACTAATTTCATCATCCAGAATCGTTTGGCGTTCGCAGAATTGCTCTATCTTCAGTCGTTCGCGACTTGACAAGGTCATCTAGACTTAAGAGTGGTCATTTTTCGCCAGTTTTTTTTTTGGTGATCGGAAGCAGCTATATAAATCATGTATTTTTGAAATTTGCATAAAATTTTGCGTATATGGTGCGAACTTGAAGACATTCTGATGATTTTGTATTTTTCATGATTTTTAGGGGTCTACCCCTTTGACTTTTTTCGACTTTTTCGGATAATTTTTTGTTTTGCTGATAGACTCAAAATTCGCAATATAAACTAATTTCATCATCCCGAATCGATTGGCGTTCGCAGAATTGCTCTATCTTTAGTCGTTCGCGAGTTGACAAGGTCATCTAGACTTAAGAGTGGTCATTTTTCGCCAGTTTTTTTTTTGTGATCGGAAGCAGCTATATAAATCATGTATTTTTGAAATCTGCATAAAATTTTGCGTATATGGTGCCAACTTGAAGACATTCTGATGATTTTGTATTTTTCATGATTTTAGGGGTCTACCCCTTTGACTTTTTTCGACTTTTTCGGATAATTTTTTGTTTTGCTGATAGACTCAAAATTCGCAATATAAACTAATTTCATCATCCAGAATCGTTTGGCGTTCGCAGAATTGCTCTATCTTCAGTCGTTCGCGACTTGAGAAGGTCATCTAGACTTAAGAGTGGTCATTTTTCGCCAGTTTTTTTTTTTGGTGATCGGAAGCAGCTATATAAATCATGTATTTTTGAAATTTGCATAAAATTTTGCGTATATGGTGCGAACTTGAAGACATTCTGATGATTTTGTATATTTCATGATTTTTAGGGGTCTACCCCTTTGACTTTTTTCGACTTTTTCGGATAATTTTTTGTTTTGCTGATTGACTCAAAATTCGCAACATAAACTAATTTCATCATCCTGAATCGATTGGCGTTCGCAGAATTGCTCTATCTTCAGTCGTTCGCGAGTTGACAAGGTCATCTAGACCTAAGAGTGGTCATTTTTCGCCAGTTTTTTTTTTTTTTGTTGATCGGAAGCAGCTATATAAATCATGTATTTTTGAAATCTGCATAAAATTTTGCGTATATGGTGCCAACTTGAAGACATTCTGATGATTTTGTATTTTTCATGATTTTAGGGGTCTACCCCTTTGACTTTTTTCGACTTTTTCGGATAATTTTTTGTTTTGCTGATAGACTCAAAATTCGCAATATAAACTAATTTCATCATCCAGAATCGTTTGGCGTTCGCAGAATTGCTCTATCTTCAGTCGTTCGCGACTTGACAAGGTCATCTAGACTTAAGAGTGGTCATTTTTCGCCAGTTTTTTTTTTTTGGTGATCGGAAGCAGCTATATAAATCATGTATTTTTGAAATTTGCATAAAATTTTGCGTATATGGTGCGAACTTGAAGACATTCTGATGATTTTGTATATTTCATGATTTTTAGGGGTCTACCCCTTTGACTTTTTTCGACTTTTTCGGATAATTTTTTGTTTTGCTGATTGACTCAAAATTCGCAACATAAACTAATTTCATCATCCTGAATCGATTGGCGTTCGCAGAATTGCTCTATCTTCAGTCGTTCGCGAGTTGACAAGGTCATCTAGACCTAAGAGTGGTCATTTTTCGCCAGTTTTTTTTTTTTAGTTGATCGGAAGCAGCTATATAAATCATGTATTTTTGAAATCTGCATAAAATTTTGCGTATATGGTGCGAACTTGAAGACATTCTGATGATTTTGTATTTTTCATGATTTTTAGGGGTCTACCCCTTTGACTTTTTTCGACTTTTTCGGATAATTTTTTGTGTTGCTGATAGACTCAAAATTCACAATATAAACTAATTTCATCATCCTGAATCGTTTGGCGTTCGCAGAATTGCTCTATCTTCAGTCGTTCGCGAGTTGACAAGGTCATCTAGACTTAAGAGTGGTCATTTTTCGCCAGTTTTTTTTTTTTTGTTGATCGGAAGCAGCTATATAAATCATGTATTTTTGAAATCTGCATAAAATTTTGCGTATATGGTGCGAACTTGAAGACATTCTGATGATTTTGTATTTTTCATGATTTTTAGGGGTCTACCCCTTTGACTTTTTTCGACTTTTTCGGATAATTTTTTGTGTTGCTGATAGACTCAAAATTCACAATATAAACTAATTTCATCATCCTGAATCGTTTGGCGTTCGCAGAATTGCTCTATCTTCAGTCGTTCGCGAGTTGACAAGGTCATCTAGACTTAAGAGTGGTCATTTTTCGCCAGTTTTTTTTTTTTTTGTTGATCGGAAGCAGCTATATAAATCATGTATTTTTGAAATCTGCATAAAATTTTGCGTATATGGTGCCAACTTGAAGACATTCTGATGATTTTGTATTTTTCATGATTTTAGGGGTCTACCCCTTTGACTTTTTTCGACTTTTTCGGATAATTTTTTGTTTTGCTGATAGACTCAAAATTCGCAATATAAACTAATTTCATCATCCAGAATCGTTTGGCGTTCGCAGAATTGCTCTATCTTCAGTCGTTCGCGACTTGACAAGGTCATCTAGACTTAAGAGTGGTCATTTTTCGCCAGTTTTTTTTTTTTGGTGATCGGAAGCAGCTATATAAATCATGTATTTTTGAAATTTGCATAAAATTTTGCGTATATGGTGCGAACTTGAAGACATTCTGATGATTTTGTATTTTTCATGATTTTTAGGGGTCTACCCCTTTGACTTTTTTCGACTTTTTCGGATAATTTTTTGTTTTGCTGATTGACTCAAAATTCGCAACATAAACTAATTTCATCATCCTGAATCGATTGGCGTTCGCAGAATTGCTCTATCTTCAGTTGTTCGCGAGTTGACAAGGTCATCTAGACTTAAGAGTGGTCATTTTTCGCCAGTTTTTTTTTTGGTGATCGGAAGCAGCTATATAAATCATGTATTTTGGAAATCTGCATGAAATTTTGCGTATATGGTGCGAACTTGAAGACATTCTGATGATTTTGTATTTTTCATGATTTTTAGGGGTCTACCCCTTTGACTTTTTTCGACTTTTTCGGATAATTTTTTGTTTTGCTGATTGACTCAAAATTCGCAACATAAACTAATTTCATCATCCTGAATCGATTGGCGTTCGCAGAATTGCTCTATCTTCAGTCGTTCGCGAGATGACAAGGTCATCTAGACTTAATAGTGGTCATTTTTTGCCAATTTTTTTTTATAGTTAGGAAGCAGCTATAAAAGTCATGTTTTCCTGAAATCAGCAGGAAAGTTTGCGTATATGGTGCGAATTTGAAGACATTCTGATGATTTTGTATTTTATTTTTTTTTACTATTTTTGACTTTTTCGAATATTCATTTGTTTAGCAGATAGACTTGAAATTTATAATATAAACTAATTTTATTATCCTGGATCGACTGGCGTTCACAGAATTGCTCTATTTTATGAGTTGACAAGTTCATCTGAATTTTTTTCTGTAACCTAGAATCTGCTCGTCTGGCTACATCTGACGTGTCCTGACGATTTGTTGGGAAAATTAAAAATAAAAATTTTTGAAAATTTTATTTTCTTCAGAATCGAATATGTCTGATCATCTGTGAATCTCTTGAAAATGCGAAATCAGCTCGAATGTTATAATTAAAACATTAATACTCGAAAAAAAAATTGATTTTGTAGCTAGGTGCAGTTTTACGCCTTAAAATTTACTGAAATTTTGTCAATTCGACCTCGAAATCCCTTTTTTTTGATGATAATGATCCAAAATCAGCTAGTCGAGAAACATTTGAGAGACGACTGCGATTGTTTAAAAATTGAAAAATTATTTTTTTTTAATTTTGATCGTGCTATGAATTTTTTGAAGTTCCTTTCTTTTTTAATTCGAAACTTGTATCTGAGGATAAAAAATTCATATATTTCCATGATAAGCATGAAATTTTTCGTAAAAAGTGCCAATTTCGAAATAATCTGATGGTTTCGCATTTTTCATGATTTTTAGTCATTGTTTTCCGTGGATCTACTAAAAATTTCACAGAGTACACTATTTCCATCATTCTGAATCGATTGGTGTTTGTAAAATCACGTTATCTTCAACCGTTCACGAGTTGAAAAGGTAAAACTTATGCGAGTAAACGGCTATTATTATTATTCGACGTGGCGCCCCGCGCGACTTACTTTGTGGAGGCGTAATTACTATTGAGCGATAGGAAAAGCTGGAAAACCAACATACAGCTCCACCCAGATCCTCAGTGCTCAATTCAGGTGAGCATCAAACGTTAATATTGACACGTTGGCAATTGATAGTTGCTTGGTAGGTATGCAGTAATTGTGATAATAAAATAATTGAATGTTTGATCGTAATTAGTGGATGATATATGAAATTGTGGTAGTGAAGGTATAATTAGAATATTTTTCCTGTCAAATTATAGTTGAAAGGGAGATGACTAACAGCATTTACTCCATTAAACATTCTGTAGAAAAATAATAAGGTGGAATCTGTAAGACCTACGTTTCATGGACACAGTCTATTCTCGTTCATGACTAGAGAATTCACTTCAGCAAAGAAAACGGCAACCGATACGACTTCGAACAGTTTAATGCATTTCGTAGCAAAAGCACTTTGGAAACGAAACAAATCATCATCCAATCCTGTGGATTCTGAGCACGCTATCTGTCTTTCAGAATTCGAACCCAATATCTGTAAACAATCTCATACCATTCAATGTCTGTAATTATTTGTGAAGTGAACAGAAGAATCAGACAGACACATGTGTTAGATATTACCAAAATGTTTTCATTTTCATAAAAAATCAAATAGTTTCAATTTCCAACTGAAAATGTATCCTTGTTCAACAGCAATCAATACACATCTTTCAGCAAAAACCAAGTAGGATCAAGCAATAATGTTGCTTTTATATTTTCCAAGAGATTTATATAACTCTTTCCCTGTTGAAATAAAAACTCAAATAGGCAATTCCCTGTTTTAACATGAATAAAAGGAAATGGTGATGAATTCGTGAATGAAGCGAAGTGGATGGATAACTGAGCAAATGGGATCGAAACTGCACATTTTATAGAACCGTTAAACTTTGAATTGGGTACGGAATGGGATTTCGGAAATGTTTTAAAATCATCCACGGATTATTAGCCTACTAAAATAACTATATCGTATTTTTACCATCCTAAATTTCAGATTGTGAAAAACATTCTTCTTCAATCGAATCAAAGCACTCGGACCCCAAGATGGAACAGAGAAGATATTTTAAACACATAATTTGAGCAACTCTCAGATATCTTGAAGTGACTTGTAAGGATTTTACCGAACTTGTTGAAAAAAAATTGTTTAAATCATCACTGCTAGTTCTAAAACTTCAGAGGTACTTTCGCACATGACAGATCACTACCCGATTCAATTCTGGTAGGGGCACAGTTCGCAGATCTCTGTCAGGACACTGCTTTTATACAGAACCGAAACAGCTGCTCTGTAGGTCGACAGAAACGAATTATGTTTTGTTTTGTTTGAGGGAAACATCATTGGCGATGAAATTCACCCAAAATAAATTCCATCCGTCAGATCTCGATGGAAGAGCAAGGTCTGATCATGGTAATCTACTATGGTCATACATTGAATCCTGCTATTTGATAGGATTTCCTATTTTCATTGCTGTACATATTGTTATATAGCTATTTCTGTCAATAAAATCTTTTATTATTATTATTACATATCATTCTGAAAAATAAAAATACCCCGCACATATCTTAAGGGAAATGGCTTTCCGTGAATTAGGCTGAATTTTTGGTATATTGTATTTCTTGATGAGCTGATCAAGAGTGTTCATAGCCACAAATCTCAACTCGTATTTCTCATCACAATAACTAATAAACTTATACAATCTGAATCTAGTTCCATTTCACTACCTAAGATAGACAAGCCGAAAATTTCAGGGTCTTTTTTTATGGAACCCATCATACATGAGGATGTCCAAAGGGCTATTTTTGAACTAAAGAATTCAAACTGTCTTGATATTTATAATCTGAATAGTAAAATAATAAAGGCAACAGCATCATACTTGATTGCGCCTCTAACTATACTCTTCAATGCCTGTATTGAGGAAGGTCGATTTCCTGATGAATTTAAGGTAACTAGAGTCCTCCCAGTCTATAAAAAAGGGGATGAGGAAAACATTGAAAATTACCGTCCCATATTAATAATTCCCAACTTTGGCAAATTATTCGAGATCATTTTGAAAAACCGGCTCTATAGCTATTTCCACAAAAATAATTTACTAAACCCAAGTCAATTCGGATTCAGAAAATCGTCATCTACGATACATGCATTGAAGAGAGTTGTTGATGATATTATCGAGCGATTTGAAAATGGTAGACATACTGCAGCTGCTCTGTGTGACTTGACCAAAGCGTTTGACTGCGTATCACACTCCATTCTCATAAAAAAAATAGAGGAGTACGGAATCAGAGGAGTAACTCTCTCCCTCTTCCCATCCTATTTATTGAACAGACAAGTATGCGTTTCTCTAGACTCAAATAGTGTATCCGACTTTGAGGTAATGAAATTCGGGGTTCCACAGGGCTCCGTGTTGGGTCCATTATTATTTATCATATGTATGAACGACCTTTTTCCATATATGCATCCCTATGGCTGTATTGCTTTCGCGGATGACACAACTCTCACAAGCTCTTGTACACAACACATCCTATGCTTGGCATCAATCTTGATAACAAACTAAATTGATCAACTCACACAGAGCAGCTGTGTGTTAATCTCTCAAAATACATATTTCTACTGCGGAAATTAAGGAATATTATCAGTCCACATGCCCTATTATCAGCATACTATGCCTTCTTCCATTCCCGAATTTCTTACGGCACAATACTATGGGGAAACAGTGTCCACGTTAAGAATGTCTTCGTATTTCTCATTTCTTATCTCTAAGAATAATGACATTACCCTCTATTTATATATTCCAGTCAATCCTTGAAATACTTAAGAAATAAAAGAATCACGATGAAAACGCTGAAAGGGTTGTCAATTAATAAGACCTGCTAAATTCAGATTGCAAAAATACAGTAAAAATTCCCTTGATGTAACTCTTTACAATATACTACCTTCCTATGTAAAGGAATTGGACCTCAACAGTTTCAAAAAACACATGCGCTCCTATCTGAATGTATTCTACACAAACGAGGAATACATAATTGCCCTACTGTCCTTGCCAAATAAAGTAACAATTGCCAGCTAATTTTAAATGTTGGCTTTCACTTCTTTTACTAATGTTACTTGTTTTTTTTAATATTAATAACATGTGTTAGTTATCATTTATCAATGTACCTATCGTGGACTGGTTGTTCGTTATTTGTATTTTAATATATTTTAACATATTATGTACTTTGAGCTATCTCGTAGCCGTTTAGTCTGACATGTATATAGATATGTATATTGTGACGTATCTTATTTGTATTCTGTATACACCTAAAAGATAAATAAACTATATATCTATCTATCTATTAGGCACCGCTTTCGAAAAATTTTCATACACTGCTCTACACTGTCCATGGAACGAGGTACAAATTCCAAGATCTTCCCTACATATTTCCATGCTACAAGATAACGGTAGAATAATTTATATTTTCGGAAAATGTCATATTTCGGTTATTTTTTGAAGAATAATATCAAATATGTTTTCCAAAATGTTCATAACAGGCTCAGCGAGCTGTAATAAGGGGGGAAAACGGAGATATCTTAATTATATATCCTCACAGATAACAATTGTGATCACTATTAATGTCATTATCATATGATATGTCATTTAATTCTCACAAATCTCGATAATCTGACAATGGGGTGCCAAGATATTTTCCTCAGAATGGCTCGAAATGGATGATAGCATCTCACAGCCAAACGAATCCGTGCAAATATCTGCATCTTTGACACCTGATAGTACTTTCCGGATAGAATGGAAAGTTCAGGTGTTGAAAGCAAATTATGGATGAAACTTTTGATATTTACACCTGAATTCTTGAAAATACTAACTCTTTTTATGAATGTTGCGTTGAAGTTTCCACATATATATACACGACTATCGACTCATATGATTTTTTGCGAAATAAATAAGTGGTTCAATCAAAAACGATCAATGGAGTTGTTGTTAATCATTCTGTTGTTAGTTCTTATGTGCTGCATGGAGCTTTTTCAGCCAAAAACTGATTATGGTCAAAACCAGGCGATTTCTAATTGACTGTATTACCAGTGGCTGTTTCCACTTTGTTTTCGTCGATGTTCTTTCCGTTAGGAATCACCAAGACAGGCTCTGTCTCTGGAGTCCCGACACCTCCGGAGGGCGCGCTGGTGTGTCGTTAACCCCAGAAAACACTCCCCACGTCCATGGGGTAAGTGATTACTGGGTCCGAGAATCATGTGCCCTGAGTAGGCGGAGTGAACCAAGAATTACGGCCTTCTGCATTCGCCCGGCTAGGATTTCTGCCATGTCACGGCAAGCCGGTATGATTTTTGAGTTTGAGATCAGTGTGTCCATCATTCCACCAAGGACCCATATTATCAGAACCACCATCTTGACAGAATGGTTTGGGTAAAGCCTGCGGAGTTCAAAGAGAAGATCTCGATATTTAGTCTGTTTTTCCTCCTCTTTTCGGACGATGTTCTTTATTATTATTGTGTTTGTTATTATTATGGATATTACTCTTACTAATATATTGTTTTCGATTCATTCACTTATTAATTCCGTAAACAACCATATAAATAAACGGTTATTTATATTTGTAAACTTTAATGTAACATTTATAAAAAATATAGTGTTTTCAAGAATTTGAGGGTGAATATCGGAAGTTTCATTTATAGTTTGCTTAAAACACCTGAACTACCCCATTCTACTTGAAAAGTACTATCACGTATCAAAGATGCAGACATTTTCACGGATTAATTTGGCTGTGAGGAGCTATTACCCATTTCGAGCCGTTCTGAGGAAAATGTCTTGGCACCCCATTCTTAGATTATCGAGATTTGTTAGAAACAAATCACATATAATATGTAAATGACATCAATAATGATAACAATTGTTATCTCTGACGATACATGATTAAGATTTTTTTGGGTATGGATATATTTGATCAGCTCATAACGAACTGAAACATACCAAAAATTCAGCCAAATTCACGGAAAGCCATTTCCCATAAGAAATGTGCGGTGTCCTTTGAGATAAAATTGTATATTTGTATAATTGTCTCTCGTCAAGCCATGCTCAATACTTTTTCCACAAAAAAACTCTAGAAACATATGTTTCAAGATAAATTCAACTTCCAGAGTGCCCTTAGTGGAACTGAAATAATATCGCTTTCTCAGACTTGCTTGGATTGACTGGAAACAACATTTCCTTGTTAAACCGCCCGTCTAACGTTCTCACGTAACTCAAATCAAACAGAAGCTTCCATTCTAAATATAGTTCCATTTCCATTAGGATTCGCATCTAAACCAGTAAGATCCAATACTCGGCTTACATTTATATTCTGAAAAAGCTTTCCATTCATCTTTCCTTCGATACCCATCCTATATTGAATTGCTTATTTGCAAAACAACGTGGAGAAAAACAAAACAGTGACGTAGATGATTTAAAGCAGGATTTCTACGACTAAATACGTGTAGGTATAGACAGATAGATAGATATTTATTTGCTAGAAAAGTGCTAGAAGGAAAACAATGTTTTGTCACTAAAACTAAAAATGTAAAAAATATAACACGAACTACAATAAAAGTTTACTGCATGTGAATAAAATAACATCACTAATAACATAAATTTTTCTTTCCTCAATAGACACACAGACAGACCTTTTGAAAGGACCACGCGCACACCTTATGGACAAAAGTCTTTCGGAGCCATTCTAAGTAAAAGTCTCCATTGGCCCAACTTGATCGTATGACTAGATTCGGCGCTAGAAGGCGCCAAATCATGAATTTTGTGATTTTTGGAGAAATTCAGCTGAAGGAAAAAATATCAATATCTCATTTATCATCAATATTGTGTGTGACTGGGCATTCCTAATGTTCGCGAGAAATATTTTTCCATAATACAGAAAAAAAGTACGCCGTTATTTTTATACAGGGTAGTCAACAATATACTCAATTCTTCAGTGATGGAATTCGCCTACGAGGTTATTTATATACAGGGTGAGTCAACAAGATTCCCGTGGTCGATTGCTCCGTTGTGAATCACTATGTCGATTATTTATATTTTTTTGCCAAACGGACCATTTAAGACAAAATTATCTCCACTAAATATTTCGAAACGTGTAATAGGAGATTTTTCAAAAAGAAGTCTGCAAAATAGATATTTCTTAGATAACTCGGCAACGCCGCAACGGAATCCAAAATTGAAATAATCGTTCAGCAGCCAATGAAACAGCGGATCGGAATATGTGAAAATATACTGGGTGTTTCATTTAAAAAAAAATTGGTCAGCCACGCTTCAATGATACACCCTGTATGAATAAAAATGATTTTAGAAGATAGTCTTAAACGGTCCGTTTGGCAAAAAAATATAAAAAATCGAAATAGTGATTCACAACGGAGCAATCGACCACGGGAATCTTTTTGACTCACCCTGTATGACATATACACTATCTTATTTCAAACACTCTGTATCCATAGCTTCATTATATTTTGGTCGATCAACAAACCATTCTAATTGATCCTTAATGATAAATTCAATCAACTTATAACCTCGTAGGTGAATTCCGTCACTGAAGAATTGAGTATATTGTTGACTACCCCGTATACAAATAACGGCGTACTTTTTATCTGTATTATGGAAAAACATTTCTCGCGAACATTAGGAATGCCCAGTCGCACACAATATTGAATATAAATGAAATATTGATATTTTTTCATTCAGCTGAATTTCTCCGAAAATCACAAAATTCATGATTTGGTGCCCGCTAGCGACGAATCTAGTCATACGATCAAGTTGGGCCGATGAAGACTTTTACTTAGAATGGCTCCAGCTACAACATATTAAAAATTCAGCCATTTTCACAGAAAGACTTTTTCCCATAAGGTCTGTGCGTGGTCCTTTATCATTGAACTTTTTCAGTATACTTAACACGTTGAGCGCCACGGCCGAATCGACATACTCACACTTGGGACCAATTTTTATTTTTGATGTTCCATATCTGAAACTTAATTTTTGGTTGATTACAAACATAATTATGACTTTTTTTCCGATTCAACGTTGTATTTTCAATTTTTTTTAGCTAGAATATTTGTCTGATAGTGAAGTAGTTTCCGGATTTTCAGATGATTCAATAGAAGATAAAGACTTTTCACCTGAAGATGAAAATTCCGATTCCAGTTCAGAACCAAGCAAATATCAGATCATTCATCTGATGATGATATCCCTCTTGCCCGTTTAGTGAGCCATAGGAAGTGGGAACCTGTTTCTGGCCCCAGAAATAACCTTGACTTTACAATTCCATATACCGGCGTTCATCCTGACGTTGTCGAGAAATTGAGAGGAAAAAACCCATCGATTATTTCAAGCACTTCATTGATGATGAAATAATATCACTCCTGGTTAGGGAGACAAATAGATTTGCAGCACGTCAATTTGCCGCTGCTAATGCTTCCACTTCCAGATCAAGAGTCTGTAAATGGATCGACACTGATGATATCTTAATGCAGAAGTTCTTAGAGATAATTCTTTGGATGGGTCTGATTCAATTTCCCCAATTGAGAGATTATTGGTCGACAAACATGCTTTATGGAAATGGTATATCAAAAATAATGAGTCGAAACAGATTCGAGCTATTACTCTCTATGTTTCATCTATTAATAATGAAGGGACAAGAGATCCGAATGATCGACTGTACAAGATTCCAGAATTGATTGATTTATTGCAGCCCAAATTCAAAGAAACCTACATTCCTGAAGAACAGATCTGCATCGACGAGAGTAATGTACCATTTCGTGGACGTATACATTTCTGGCAATATATTCCCAACAAACGCCATAAATATGGCATGAAGGTTTTCAAACTCTGTGTTAGCGGAGGTTATACTTGGTCTTTCAAGGTTTATACCGGCAAAGAGAGAGCAGATGAGATATCAGTCTCCGAAAAAGTTATCAGCGAATTGATGGATGGCCTCTTCGATAGCGGTAGAACTCTGTATACTGATAACTGGTATACAAGTATAGATCTTTCGAAGAGAATATTACAACGGAAGACACATTTGGTTGGCACCCTGAGACTAAACAGGAAAAATAATCCTCCTAATGTGGTGAAGACAAAACTGAGAAGAGGTCAAGTTGTAGCTGAGCAAAATGAGGACAAAACTGTTGTCCTGAAGTGGAAGGATAAGAGGGATGTCGCCATGCTGAGCACAAAACATGACGATTCCATGGTTTATATTTCACGAAGAGGGAAAGAACTGACTAAACCTGCAATGGTTGTCGATTATAATCAGGGCAAAGCTTTCGTTGATCTATCTGATCAAATGGTAGCATATGCACCATTTGTCAGAAGAATTGTCAAATGGTACAAGAGATTGGCTTTTCATTTACTAACTTCGACAACTGTAGTGAATGCTCTGCATTTGTACAACAAGGTGCATCACAAGAAAATGAACGTTATAAAATTTAGAGAAGCTATAGTTGAGGCTCTGGTATGTAGAGAAAAAGTGCCAGACCCAACAAATAGGCTTGCGCTCCAAAGAAGACATCGACTGAAGGAAGCTGAAGGACAGAAGAGAGTCACCAGAAAAAGGTGAAGTACATGTTATAAAACGATGTCAAGGCAACATGGAGCTCCATATGCTCGTAAAAATACAAGAAAAATCAACACGTTTTGTGACACATGTAACATACCAATATGTATCCAATGTTTTCCACAACATCAGGCCATAAATTAGGTTTTACTGAATTTTTTATCATAAAAAATCATATGTTTGAGTTTCAGCCATTGTAGGAGTGATTTTTTATTTGTTTGTACCTTTTATTCAATATTTGCCGATGAGAAAAAATTATAGCGAAATACTATATTGTCTTGGTTTATTCTAGGATACCTACCTGAAATAGACCTTACATAAAACTACTTTGGACATCGAATCTGCTCGGTCCATAGTTAATTCGGAAGTTCTCTGGGACCAAAGAAAAAGCTAGCATACGTGAAACCCATATAAATCATGCCCACGAGTGGGCACGCGGCGCTAAACTATACTTCGCAAAATGTCCACTGGTGGGCACGTGGTCTCAATGGAACAAACGAAAATGACCCACCGGTGGGCACAGCGTGTTAATGAGACTATAATTATGTTTCGAAAAATCATTTATGTTACAAAAACATATTTCTATCCACTACATTTTTATTTTCACTTATAATTGCACGAGAGATACTATACTATACTACGTCCGGATCTTCTACTAAGTATACAGTGCATTCCATTTGAAACAAGCCAACCTGAATAACTTTTGGAATAATGATTTTCAGAAAAAATAAAAAAACTAGTCAACAATAGTATACAGGGGGGCACATTTTGAAATAATCAGATTTGATGTTACTTTCCCTGTCGCACCCCCAGAGCATTTTTTTTAAGTATACTTCAAAAGAGTCTTATTTTGCCTAGCTAAGTTTGAATTCGACATTCTCATCATTTTGTATTTGTCTCATTCTACAATTACGATTACCTACCAAGTGAAGTTACAATTGGTGTTTGTGAATTCTTGAGAAGCAGTGGTTTATAAGCTTCGAGAACGGATTGAAATAATAGTTTGTTTGTACTACCAGAATGAAAATAGTGCTAGAGCTGCTGCCCGTATGTTCAATGATAATAATCATCCAAGAAGAATGTAAGAAACAAAAAATACGTTCCGGAATTATTGAAAAAATTTATGGAAACTGATCTGAGCATAAAAAGCATAACCGTTCAGGAGTTGTCAACGATGAAGCTATTTCTTTTGCAGTTTTGGCACGTTGGACTAATGGAAAATACGCAAACTCTTACTAAGTTATCTCCAGTATCAGGAATCAGTCGTATATATGTTTTCAGGATCCTTCATAAGTACAAGTTCATCCATATAAGATTAGACTAGTTCATGAATTGAACGAAGATGATTTCGATAGACCTATGGAGTTTTGTGAAAGTCTCACTGAACGGATCAACTTGCATCAGAATTCCTTGTATAAAATTTGTTTTTCTGGTGAAAGTACGTTTAGTTTGAATGGAGAGGTGAATCGGCAAAATTGTTGATATTGGAGTGATACGAATCCTCATTTATACCGTCAATTCATACCCCAACGACCTCAAAAACTAAATGGTTGGGCAGGAATTTTAGGTGACCACATTAGAACCCTTTTTATCGATGATAATTTGACTGATGAGAAATATTTCGATATATGTTGGAGAATCGAATAATATCGTGCATCAATAGGGCCATTGAGGAGGATATGAATTTATTTGAAAACAAAATAGTTTTTCAGCAGGTTGGTGCACCTCCAGTGCGACAATTTTTGGATGATCATTTTCCTGGTCGTTGTATTGGCAGAAGAGGTCCTACAGAATGGCCACCAAGGTCTCCGGATTTCACTTCTTTAGATTTCTTTCTATGGGGTCATTTGAAGTCTAAAGTGTATGAGATAGAATCAACAACATTAGTAGATTTGAGAGAGAATATCAAGAGGCATTGCAGAGAAATAACTCCCGAGATTCTCAACCATGTGAGGGCGGCAATGGAAGCTCATTTGTACCATTGTATGGAAGGTGGTGGAAATGTTTCTGAACATTTACTATGGAAAATTTGTTTCTTCTCATTCTCATGTCATCAGATTTTGATTCAAAAATTTAATAAAAAATCCCTTCTTCTGATTTATTGCTTCTATATTTGTCTCTAGAACGAATATTTCAAAATATGGCCTCCTGTATAACTGTTGACCTGTTTTTTCATTTTTACTGTAAATCATTGTTTCAAAAGTTATTCAGGGTGGCTCGTTTTAAATGGAATTCGGGTTTTGCTAAATCAATTGACTTTTCTGACTATAACCATATCAGTAGTCTATCATATCATAGTCTATTTTAATGATAATTTCAAAGACCAGATGACACCTTCTAAGCTTATAGTATAGTTAGCACTGTCTTCGATTTTAATTATATCATTTCCTGTACTGTCCCTTTTATTAGATCCTTCAGTTCTTTGTTTCACCAAACAGAAGACACTATACTTGAATGAATCTATAGCAGATGTACTCATGCAGATAACGACAATAATTATCATTTGAATTGCGTGTCACGTTCCTAGAATATGTGACAATGAGAACTTTCCCAAACAGCATGGAGTACAAATTCAGCAAATGAAACAGATCTATTTTGGGTCCAGCAAATAGAATAATAATCCAGTGCAAACAAACTGATAACCAGATACGGCAAACACGCTTTAATGCGAGCAAAATATAGATAATGACTGACGTGTTATTAAACGGGTCATAATTTCCGATGAAATGATAATGTTGGTATCGATTTTGAATGTTTATTCCAAAAGAGCGCCGTTCAGGATGGATTGTGAGAGGAAAAAGGCATTTTAAAATATTTCATTTACTGTTCCAGTTGATATTGAACAAATTGGTTTGAAATTCAACTTCTCAAGGTTATGACAGTTTGGTGGCTTTTATAAATGATCTATAAATAAAGTCCAATACCAAGACTAATCAGTCTTGGTCTTCATCTTGGTCTCTCGAAGCCTTAATATTCATACTATTTTGTCTAGGCTTTCGAATGCATCGAGAAGTCTATTGTCACGAACCTTTTTCATTAATTTCAAGCTTGCAATCATCAAATCGGTGGTTGTGATCCAAAGAATGTTGGACCACTCTCGATTTTCTGGTCCCGAGAAACGGATGTGAGCAATGTGCTCCTTGAACCGTACTTTTGAGGCACTTCTAGTTTGACCCACATACTTCTTCTCACAGTAGTTGGTGTTTTGGATACTTTCTATTTCTTGAATTTTATTTACACCAAAGGTTCCAATTTTCATTTATTTGAGGTTGTTTGAACTCAAATTTGATCAAATCGTTGAAGATAATTATTTAAACAATTGTATCCTGAATTAACATCAATGAACGAGAGTGAGTTTGGAGTATTACAGAAACCTATGGCTTAAAGTTTCCAGGGAACAACTGTACAATAAATCATCTTTTCATCTCACAATTTTAATTGAAAAGCTACATTCAGTAAGCTATATCACGTGAAAGTAAGAAGATAATAAAATTGGGAGGAATAGAATAACAAAATTGTAAAAAACATCACCTTTTCAAAATGAATACTGGAACCCTTGTCCAGCACATTTCAAACATCTTGAAATGTGCTTTCATACGGTAAATGCGTTTTCAATTTCAATACCGTCGCAGTTTTATTTTTGGTATCCCATAGAGAAAGTCAAGTGGCAAGAGATCGGGTAATCTCGGTGGCCAATCCCACGGCCCTCAACGCCCAAACCAACTATTTATAAACAATTTCTGAAGTTTCCTGAAAAATTCTTTGATGGAATCAGCTTCCTATATTCCTCTGAAAGCATATTGTCGAGAAAATCGGTAACAGTCGTCCTTAGTATTCGGAGATATCTCTCCGCATTTAGTGTCTTTATGGAAATTGTTAATCTCATTGTTATTTAAAATACAGAAAATATTTGTATGAAATGAAGTTTTCAGTAAAGTAGTAGAAAAACTAATTCTTACGATTATACATCTTCACATATGAGTTGTCGATATTTTCAGGAACAAAACTGCCAACAGCAATATCTATGATGAAAATACTTCTCAAGAAAACTGTATGATGAAGAATACAGCTTTTGTCTAATATGACAGTAGTTATTTCAGGATGACTTTATCAGCTCAAAGTTGTATTTTTTTTTCTCCAGTGTCTCAACTTGAATTTGCACGAAATAAATAGATTATCAACTTTCAGCAGAATTATTTGAATAGCACAACACGTGAAATTAGTCAAACTTTTCGCACACTGCATTGGCACCAAAATGTTTGATTGTCTTCACGCAATAATCAAATACACTTAGGATTTTATGAAATTCAAAAAAAACGCTCGACGAATTTCTTTGAGACTGACTGTGACATTTCAGGTTGATTATTGTAACTTGATTGAAATAATTCTGACCACCCTTCTCTCCAAACATTTAGACAAAGTGGAAAAATGAAGCAAATATCTGACAGAAAACTACTACTTTCCTATACGGACCTTTAATTACATGTCTTCCATTTGTGCAATGTTCCTCAAGAAAGACACTATTGCAAGTCCTGATTTATTGAAGTCATTGCATAGTATCCTTCATTTTGTTGGAAGTGATCACCTGCATACATGCATGTTTCGAGGTTTACGTCTCTCATCATTGCAAGGATAGGTCAGACAACAATAGAGTAGTCTTGTACCATAAAACGTACGATAGAATCCAGAAGCCTTGTAGTATTTTCCTACGAATGAAGCCGCGACTCACAATGAGTCAGTCACAGCGCCAATTGCGAAGGAAACACAAAACAGGTATCACACACTCCAGAAAGAGTGAATGCAATTAATTGAATAACGTTTGAAAAGTTTCCGTAGGAGAGGTATCAAGTAAATGAAAAGAAATAATTCCGACTACGATCGAAAATACCCTTTTATCCACATACGGGAAAAATGGGATACCTTGTGGAAATGTGGAGAGAGAAGGGGATTTTTTACCATACTCGCAATGATCCCTTTTCATTCTTTCTATACCTCTCCAATACACACTTTTCGAACTTCGATCCAATTATTTTATGATTGTCCTTTCATTTGTATATTCTTTATTATCGTCTTTGCTATTTTTTAGTTCCAGGTACCTTCTGACCTTCCTATACAAAATGAAATTTTTTATTATTTGAAGAAAATAAAGAATTAGACTTGATTTGACATTTTTATCATCGGTAGACAAGTGAGAGCACAGTAACCGTAGTTGTGCCTCGTTACAATTTCCGGTGAACCCTGTACAAAAAAAAGCCTCAAACCGACGAAAATTATTCAAAAATTCCAAGATGCAATTAACAATTTGTAAACCAGTGTAATATGCATATAATATTTCTAGACCACTTACTTTTTGGTCCAGCAGTTTCTACAATAAACACGCGGTGGTTTAAATTCGTTCCAGTTGTTTCCGGGATACCGCACCACTGAACACTGAGACGCGTCGATTCGAAATGTGCCGTCGCGACGCCTCTACGTTGCCGCGCCGCATCGATATTTTCCATCCCCGCAAAGTGTCTACTCAACCCCATCTCGCGAGGCACCGTTCCAACTTCGGCGACAGGAAAGGATGGGTCAAAGTCATCTACGAGGACAGGAACAGTTACTGGGGCTCCAGAATGAAAGAGAATGTGCAATGACCTGCCGGCAGTATTTTAGTCTATAGGGCGATTTGAATTTATCTGTCTTTAAGTAGATATCGAAATTTTCGAAACAGTCGGTGATATATAAAATGATTCTTGAAAGCCACTTAGCAATATGTATAATGTCCACAGACTGACTCAAAACTAGTTTTATTAAAGTGGGATTATCATTCGATTTCATACTTCAAGTGATCTCATTAATCAGAAATAGAACGTATCTAATCTATATACACTTATTAATTTTATACAAAACATCAACATTCAAAATTATAGAATAATACCTTATATATAAAAATATAGAATAAAGTAAAAGAAAGAAAACAGAAAATAAAATACCGCCTATGAGTGTGATTGGGTTCTCTTGTGCTCATAAACGTGAACATATGCTTCTTTGTTCATGAGGGATTCAGAAGATATCAATGGCACTTTAGAATCTGTATACTCATGCCTTATACCTTTTACAATAGGCTCTATAGTGTCCACTATAATGTGTATTCAATTAAAAACGAGCCACCCTGAATAACAGTTGGTACAATGATTTTCAGGAAAAATAAAAATCATGCCAATAAAAGTATACAGGGGGGAACATTTTGACATATTCACATTTGGTCTAACTTTCCCTATCGCATCCCAAGAGCATGTCTCCTATTTTTTTTTCAAATGGTTCACCCTATATTGTTTCGCATTATCAGATGCTCCATGATTTATGGTATAAACTAATTTCTCATCATCCTGAACCGATTGACTTTACAAAATGGCTTTATCTCTAACCGTTCACTAGTTGAAAAGTTTATGTGGAGTTGAGAGACCTTATTTTCTTCCAAAATTAATTTCTCTTCGTTTTTTTTTCAGTTTCATGAAATTCAACCATCTTTTCAATAAGCACACATATGCATGGTGGCAATTTCAAGCGAATCTGATAATTTTGCCTTTTTCATGATTTTTAGGGGTCTACCCCTTAGGATTTTCTTCGGGTAATTTCCGTCGATTGATTCGAAATTCACTGAATATACTAATTTCTTCAAGATTTCTCTATCTTCAACCGTTCTCTTGTTGAAAAATTAATCAGAAATTGAGATTTTGAATTCATTCATACATTCCCGAGAGAAAGAGCAGTCCTAGGATGCTAGGTATACAGTGTGTTTCTCAAGGATGTGCTAATATTCCATCGCCATTTCAAGAAAGATATTCGACATGAAGGTATGTCCGCAACCGCTTGACTTTGCTACAGGGTGTTGAATGTCTCAATCAAAATGTGTTATTCTGTAATATCTCCAAAATTCATTCAGCTATTATTTTTTATTATGGTAAGTGTTGTTGGGATATGGATCTATATATTTCAGTTTCAGAAATTATTTGAAATGCTGCACCAGTGGCGTACGTGCAATCGTGCTCTTTGATTGTTGATTAAAATTTTGAATTTATAGAATATATTTCTTTCTTGACTTGTCTTGAATCGGATCATTTATTTCTGTCAGTTACATATCATACTTACTTGGAATTCACGTGTCCCAAAGATTAAATTCAAATCGACAGAAAAATTATTCTATTTTTCAAAAAATTCTGGCGTTTTGAAAATTGTGTTTGCCTCCGTTATCAAAATTTGCCGAAAACTCAATTTTTATTGGGTTTGGTGATGATAACATCTTACTCTCCTCCTTATCTCTATAGAAATTCCCCCAAATAATAAGAAAGGTTGAACGTAAACAATTTCGTACATATTTATTGATATATTACAGCTTTCTACATTCATGAAGATAAACAATTTATAATTTTTAATGGAACCAATTTATATAACAATTCTTGGTGGTCATATTATTGTCGTAAAGAAATATTTCTGATGATGTATTCTGTGAATGATATTCCATGAGAGTATTAAAGAAATTTTTTTTGTCAACACTTCGTCATCTCACTTAAGAATACATGACCTATTGATCCAAAAGGTCAACCATATTATCATTACGAACGACTGTTCTGTATAGTTCCCGTTGAAGAGTTTTCCACCACGATAAGCAATTTCTGAAGCACCCATTGCATGAAAGATACACATAAAACACAGCGGAAAACTCACATTTCACTCTGTTTTCACAAAAAGGGACAGCAGTCAGTGTGGTGGAAATTCAATTTTAATGAAACAAAACAAAGTAATTACACTACGCTGCTACTTGGGACACCATCTCTGACCAGAATTCGGAGTATTCTTTCAGCACAGTTCCCCTGAAAAAAGAAAATCGGTTAGAGGTTTACCGCTGAAAATGAGACAGAACGGAGTATGGAAACGCAGTGTTGCAGGCAGTGTGTTAACTATTCTGATTTGAGTGCATTATACGGGTAAATTTGACGCAGATGGTATGGTTTGAAAACATTTCAAGGGAGAAACATAATTGAACAATAAGAAGACGACAAATTGTAAGGGCTGTGGAAAATTTAAGATTTGTTTGTAATGAGGAAGGTCAGAATTTTGCTCAAGTGCTTCAATATTTCAACAACTACGGTTCGAAATATGTATCAAATGGATCATTGATTATTATTATTCACATATACACACCTACTCCCAGTGCGGATTATAATTACCGAACATGACGCACTCTCGTCACAATAGCCGTACTAAAGTAATTTGCATAAGTTTTCGTTCAGCTAGCTATTAACACAGTATAATTAGTTCACTCGAAATAAACAAAATCTCTTCTCTGTGTTCTGTGTTGCATGTTCTGTATGTAATTAATTCACTGAGTTGGATAGGTTTGAAAGTTGGTTGTCTACAATAGGTCACACAGTTTGTGGTGAAGGTACAGGGTTTACTTTCCAGTGACTATTTGGAAGTTGTGATATACATATGATGGTGAGCTGAAAAGTATTCGGCCTAGGCAAGAAAATAGAGTTTTTACAGTAATTTTGAATTCTGTCGGACATCAGAGAATGGAGTTTCATTTATTTCTGTAAAGAAATAGGTTGTTCTCTTTGAATGAACACAAATTGAATGACCAGCTGGCAGATAATTTGACCTAAACAATTGTATAAGAAACGTATTTTTGGAAGATATTCAAATTAATTAACAAAAGGCAAATACTTTGCATTTAGTTCACATAAAAAACCTAATATAATATTTTACTTTCTGAGCGGGATAAACCCTCAATTTTGGAAACGTACATTCAGTCTTCCAGTGTTCATAATATTATACGAGGGGAATTTTAAAATTAAAATCTAATAGTTTTATCAACCAGTCAATTTTAATAACACAGTTCCCTCAATACTCAATTCAAGTCATAACAACCAAGTGTTACACAGAGACCCAGTATATAGAATAAGTGGGAATAAGAATGATTCTTGTAGATATAAAAAGTTTTTCCTTCATGAAGCGAAGTAATTTCGTTATGGAGTTTTTTTTCCATAACGTGGAAATATTTGAGTTATGAAATATTTGATGCCTGAGCACAATGAATGAGGAAATAAAAAAAATTGTTAGCTACACAACTATGGAAAAGTCTTCATATCACAAAAGCATACCAGCAGAACTGAAAAGGAGTTCCAACGGTGATTATCTTCTTGTTTCAAATCTAGAGTGAATGAGTTGTTTGCATACTAAAAAAGTACCCATTTCTCAT
This sequence comes from Chrysolina americana, assembly GCA_958502065.1. NCBI lineage: Eukaryota > Metazoa > Arthropoda > Insecta > Coleoptera > Chrysomelidae > Chrysolina > Chrysolina americana. The sequence continues at coordinate 3,248,633 of OY293417.1, forward strand.
GAATTATCCGTACTGAATCATACATTCGATATAATACTGGAATTCACAGTATTGAGTTGTTCAATGAGGTGAATATACTTCAACATTTCATTCAATAAACTCATTCTCACTTGGTTTGTCTCCAAATTGAATGAATGATTTATTAGAGTATATTAAAAACTCCCAATTTATCCTCAATGTCTTTGATAAATGATAAATGAATCGTAGCCAAATTGCGTATTTTTTTTTATAAAATATCGTTTTCTATCTGGACCCTTAGTCCACATCTTAATTATTTATCATTTGAGATGAGACAGAGCGGCAATAGTTGATCAGTGAATTTCACTATTCAATCGGGTATAGCAAGGCATTTCAGCAAATGCTACATAATCAGATCATACGATGTTGTATCAAATGCATTGGTGAAATCAATCCAGGTCATAGAACGGTTGATACTTGGACTCTGCATGATACATCCATCGACGAGCAGCTTTTTCTGTTAATCATTACTTCTTTTTAAGTAAGGAATTTTCTAGTCAGGCCCTGTCTCCAAAGCTCCGACATTTCTGAAGGGCGCGCTGGATCATTTGCATCAAGAACAAATCCACAAGTCTGCATTAGTCCGGCTAATATAATTTTTAAGTTTGAGAGCAGTGTGACCATCTAGGATCCCTATTATCAAAACCACCATTTTAACAGAATAGTTTGGGTAAAGCCTGCGGAGTTCAAAGAGTAGATCCCAATATTGAGTTCGTTTCCCCCCACTTTTCAGATGATGTTCGTGGAACAGAAAACTCTTGTTCTGCCGTCCTAAGAAAAAAAGCCGTATCTGCAAAGACTCTGAAGCTGAGAATCTGTAGTTTCGACCATCTTAAGTACGATAAGTCTTAAACATGTGTACTAAAGGCAAAATGATTAAATTTGGCTATTTAAAACTAGTAATCACATTTTTTGTAGATACGGCTTTTTTGCTTAGGACGGCAGTGTTGGTCTATAAAGATTTCATCAGGCTCATTGGCTTGTAGTGTCCTGAGGATTCTAATAGTTTATGGCTCTTTATTCTCTGTAGCATAAGGCAAGACCACGGTTTCGTCTATACTGTACGAGTATCGTAGATGGAAGAACAACACTCGTAGAGACGCGTACCTGTATACCCATCAGGCGACTTCGGTAGACGAGGGTGTTGAAGACACAATCTGACAGGCCATCATTTGTGAGCCAAGGTCTTCAGTGTTCTTGAAGAAGTCTCTTACTCTCCACAGCTTTGACGGGGGCGTTCTGCTGAACGGTTTTCAACTCGGTGAGTTTGGGTTTATCCATTCCGTGTCGAATGCTCCAACCCCTGCTTCCTTATGATCGCATACTAAACTCTGAACTCCTGATGACTTAACAGACTCCAAAAGTCTACGGCCTCCCCGTTGTCTGGGGAGGTATAACTGTGGAAAAGACGACGCAAGCTCCTATGAAGATGCATCATTTTGCGAGTTTGTACGTCGAGTTGTCGCAGCTCTTTCTGAGTTCATTACAATACTCCAAATGAGTAAAATAGAATCGAAACAGCAAGCATATCAGTTGCAGCAACTTTGTTCTTCCTCGACAGATCTGATAACCAGATCTGTAGAAGTTTATGCTGATACTTGCCACGGAGAGAGTTTTGACAGTGGTTACCTCTTGGGTGTGGCGTTGTTTCTTCTGAGACCTATAGTTTAAGGTCATCCATGTAGATAGAGATAGATAGATAGATTTATTTGAACAAGTTACAAATATGTTTTTGGCAAGTCATTCAGGTATTTATATATAAACATTTTTTGTTTAAATAGTAAGCTTCAAAATTAACAAATTGAAAAAATAAATAACATCGATAGGTTCATTCAAAACATTATCACAATCATCTGAAGGATAATTATTGAGACATACGGGCGTCAATACATTCAAAACAGTATAACAATCATCTTGAGGATCATTATTGAGACATACAGGCGTACTCAAGTATTCGTCGGTAGAATAAAAACAATGATTCATGATGTGTTTGTTTTTTGACTTTCGATTTGAAACAGATGGGTGACCTCATGCCTCCGGTTGCCAGGTATGCCGCAGTTTTATCCGCGGATTATCTGTAGTACAAGAGACAATGGAGTCTCCCTGAAACACAACTCTTCTGAAGATCACCTTCTCTGTTTGGACTCTGACTCTACCAAAAGTTATGGTAAAGCCAGTCGTCCAGAGCGGAATCAGCTGTTAAATACAGCTCACCAGGTACAGGTTTTCTGATCATTATCACTATTATTCTTGGGTAACTCGAGGGTTCATTTTTTCCCGGTCTTCCCTTTGATGAATATTCAATAATATATACAAACACCAAACTTGAAAGTTCAACCCTACTTACGTGAAATAGACTTGTCCTGCACGTGCATTCCGCGGTGCTTGCCAAATCAACGTTGCCGACTGCTTCGCTCTTGGGTCACCGTGAGTGATGGCGCTACATTCCGGGTGGACTTTCGTATTGGGGGACTCCACCCACTCGCCAATCCATTCGTTAGTGGCGGCATCTCTGGCTTGGAGGAAGAATCCCTTGAAGTTTGCTGATCCTTGGATAGTCACTGAAATGATAAGGATGAGGATAATGGAGAAAACAAAGTGGTGGATACTTATGATGAATATGGGAAGAGCAGAAGGAAGTCTATATAAATTAAAATAGCCAAAATTTTTTTTACACTGGTGTCAGAAATAGGATTTTTAAAATTCATAAGTGTTCGCGTAGTCTACAGACGTAAATAAAGAACTGATGGACTTTTATCGTTGGAAAGAGACTATAATGACCCATTGAACAAATACAATTTTGCGTATTACGCCACAAAAAATTGAAAACTTGTTGTGTGAAATGGATAGACTGATATCTCGGTTAAAAACAAAAAGTAAAAATGTTTCAGAGGAATGTTTGCCTAGTTGATCTGAAAGTCAGTGAACTGCAACAAGAGCTAGAGGAAAGAGAGTTTGAAACAACCGGGAAGAACCTCCTTCAGGAAAAACTCGCAGAATGACTGACTGAAGAAGGGGAGGACCCCAAAAACCTTTTTATTCGAAGTTTCTGGAATCAATTTGAGTTCTATAATTGATAAACTTGACGAAACTAAGAACTCTTTGGAAGATAAACTACTAGAAATTTCGAATAGATTAGAAGACAGACTTTTAGAAAATTCGGTGAGTCCCAAAAATGAGTTTCTGGAAAATTTGAATAGTTTAAAAAAAGAACTTCAACAAAACTCAAAGAGTCATGGTAGAGAATAAGCTTATAGGAAATTCGGTGAGCTTGAAAGAAGAACTTCATCAGAATTCAAAGAGTCTTTTAGGAAATTTGGTGAATTTGGGACATAAACTACAACAAAACTATTTAAACTTTAAAAAAACTCGAAGAATTTGAGAGAGAATCCGATTGGTTCGAGGAAAGAGCTTCTAGAGAATTGAAAGAGCTTGAAAGAAGAACCGTCGAAACAGATATAGACAGAATGAACACGGAAGTGGAACATATCAAAGGCAGAATCAAGGCGAATGAAAAATCAAGGAAAAAATCAGTAAGATGATGGAGAACAGAATTGATGCTCGGTTAATCACAGAAAATTTTGACAGAAATTCAACGCTGGACCTGAGTGTGAACTTGGATAAAGTTCAAAAGGGCATAAAAGTTTGCACCATGGACAAAAATAGAATCTAGGAAGAGCAACAGGATCTCGAAGTCCATACAGATGGAAATGACAATAAATTCAGTATAATCTTACAGTTCTTGGTTTTGGTTATTCCAGAAAAATATTCCGCTCTCTTCTGGTAATTGTTAATGGCTTTTCTCAATCAATGTCAAGGTTGAAAACATATCAGCAGAAACCAACTGTCAGTATCTAGCAAGGAATAGTAACAACATCAACATGTACAATAATTTGTGTAGAAATCTGCCTGTGAAGTAGCAGTCATAGCAAACTCACAAAAAACGATACCTAAGTTCGTTACATTACTGCGTTCAGAAAGGTAATCTACCGTCCAACAGATGGCGCTTCCAATCAAAAAGTATCGACAATGTGAACTGCTATTCCGTGTGAACTATAGAGCGTAAAAAAAAAGATGAAGAATCATTCAGAAAAAATTAGAAGAAGTAATGCTATAAGAACCTCAAAATATCACTGTACTGTACTGTACTGTTTCAGATAACAACATCGGTGGCACAAGCATTAGAGGACGGATCTGTTTCATGCGAGATTTTCCTGAGCATCTGCGAAGCATTTGACTGCATTGATAATGAAATGGTGCGAGAAAAACTTTATGAATATGGTATCAACTGGTTCAACTCGTACTCGCAAGCAGATCATAGAAATGGAACAGGCAAATGATCAGTAAGACTAGGTAGGTCAGATGCGTCGGAGCTTTCCAGGGGAGTGCCGCAAGGTAGTGTTCTAGGCCCCAGTTCTCTATTTTTCAGAATGATAACTCGAACAAGATATCAAAAGGAAATCGGCAGAACATCATCAACTGTGCCGATGACATCAATTTAAGGATCACCCAAGAAAATATTACTGAATTATTTGCCACCTCCAGTACTCTGATGGAATCTGCCCCAAACAATGGTTCTCAGAAAGAAGCTTGTTGTCATAGGGGCAGAACTGTTTGTATAAATTTTCCCAAAAATAACTGTTCATATGATCCTTCTCAGAATGTCACCCAAAGCGAACAAACAATGAACTTATCAACCGATGTTGATTTCTTGTAAATTTACAATGATGAGAACTTGAGTTGTTGTTACTTGTGTGATAAAAAATAGGAATCTGGTAAATATCTCTCTAGTTATCTATCCAGAATTTTCTTATGGTAGTCATAATCATTCACAGAAAATGAATTGAAACTTTTCTCTACCTAATGGTTACAAGAGTTGAAATTATTAAAAGCTTTAAAAAGATCATCATCCACTGTAGAAGGATGTAAAGGAGAAACATACTCACCATTTGTTTTCGATATATGACACCACGAACGACCAGAGACTAATTTTACATAGCAGGTACTGCACATTGACAGAAAATCACATTTTCTAGGGGGCAAACAGGAATTAGCCGGAATCAGAAAAATCGTATTATGCATAGAATTGAATGCCGAGATTGAGGACCACCAGGAAAAATAATACTATTCGAAGACTGTCAGAGAAACCACTCCCTTAGGAGAACTTTCAAAGTCACGAATAAGTGATTGACCTAAAAATAGCAGAAATATCGAAACTGAACAACGCTCACTTTCACACATCTAGATGCGACAAGATGGTAACTTTGTAACGTTCATAATCGCAGCTAATGAAACAACGTAATAACAAAGTATGTTGCATAATAGTGAACCTAATGACATTTGTATGTTTTTTAAAGTGTACGTTCTCGGTTTCAAAACCGGTATTTACCTACTTGTTAGGAATTTACATAATGGGTCACTGTGCTATGGGCTTGTAAAACTTTTATTGGGGCCTAAAAACTCATCATTTGAGAATATTCCCTTTTACCAACTTACAATTGTTTAAGAGATTCGGGAGTTATTAGGAAATTAATATGAGTCGGAGAATTCGAACGTTCTCTTCAAGAAAAAGGTTGCAAGAACTGGCAATGTAAAATTGAAAAAATCTGTGAAAATGCTCAAAAACATCGAATAATGGAATAATTCATTTCAAACAATCTTTACCGCCTTGTTCATCTGGATTTAAGATAAAGAGCTCGTGGAAATTTGAGAAAAAAAAATCCTGAATGTTTCAGAAGTGTACAATTATGAAAAAAAAATCTTTGTACCGACCACCATACTTCAAAAAAAACGTGCTAAATCTCAAGAAAACAATTGGAAAAATCCGTAAAAATAGGATAAAGACATAGAAAATAAATTAAATATTTCAATTTCAAAATATTTCGCCACCTGAAAGCTAGATAAAGAATGGGTAGCAATTCGAAAAAAAAGTCCCGACTGTTTTGGAAGTAGACAATAACGAATAGAAATGATATTGGTCAGGTGGCTCTAACCTCCCTTAATTTTCGAAAATAGTTGCAAAACTTACGAAAATAAAATCGGTAAAATAGTGAAAAATATGGGGTAATCGAATAATTCGATGTAAAACCTGAGAACTAGATGAAAAACACGTAGAAATTGTAAAAAATTCAAACTGTTTCGGAGGTGAAAAATTACCACGATAAAAATATCGGTCGGGAGCCTTGGACCTCCCTTCCATGAGAGAGTTACAAAAAATCACGAAAATAAAATGCGAAAAATCAGAAAAAATAGTGAAAAACATAAAATGGAAAATTCGATTCCAAAATGTTTTACCGCCTTATCCATCTGGATGCTTGTTCGGAAGTGGACAGTTATAATAAAAATATCGGACTGGGGGCTCCGACCACCCTAATTCGAAAACAAAGTGTAAAATCTCAAGGAAAATAGATAGGAAAAATCCTTAAAAATGGGGAATAATATCAAAATAATTCAATTTCAAAATATTTCGCCACCTGAAAGTTAGGTAAAGAATGGGTAGAAGTTAGAAAAAAAACAACTGTTTAGGAATTAGACAATAAAGAATAGAAATAATATTGGTGGGGTGGCTCTAACTCCCACTGCTTTTGCAAAATTCACGAAAACAAATATTGAAAAATATGAGATAATCGAATAATTCGATTTCAAGAAATGTTACCCACCTGTTCACCTGAGAGCAAGATGAAAAACAGGTACAACTGTTTCGGAGATGAAAATTCACCCCTAAAAAATATCGCTAGGGAGGCTTCGACTTCTTTTTCATATGAAAGTTGCGAAAACTAGCATAAAATTAGAAAAATCCGTAAAAATATTGAAAAACATCGAATATTCAAATAATTCAATTTCAAACAATTTCATTACCATGAAAGCTAGATAAAAAACGAGTAGAAATGAGAAAAAATACCAATTATTGCGGACGTACAGAATAACCACGAAAAAATATAAATCGGGAGGCTTGTTTCCTCTTTTGAAAAATGTTACAAGAACTCACGAGAGTAACTTCAGAAACATCCGTGAAAAAGTATTTCAGCAGTGGACAATTACGGATTAACAAATAATGTTCGAGGGGGCTCGGGTCCTTTAAAAAATAAGTTTCAGAAACGGAAATTTAAGAAAAAATCCGTAAACTTACGAGAACAAAAACGGAAAATTTTGTATAAATTGAGAAAACATCTAATCGTTGATAAATTTTTATAGCTTGACCTTTTTGTATGTATCCAGTGAAATGGGATACGTGTCAATATTCTGAAGCTAACAGTAAAAAATAAAAAAAAATAAAAAAAAGTTTTATTCAAGTGCTCTAAACGGGAGGTAATGAACTTTGAAATGAATCAAACCAATCGTATTGTTTGATTATGAATACGTTTATGATACAATGAGTTTCAAATAGTTTGTAGCACCCGGAATAGGTCTTTATCATCTATTTGAGAGAGAACTTTCAATTGATTTATCAGAATTCTAAATTGCCACAAGGTTTACAGAAAAGAACAAAATATAGGAATTTTTGTGACAGTAAATTACCCTCATTTTTGAAATCATCTAAAAAGTTTATTCAGAAAGGGTGGTGAAAATTGAAGAAATTATTTGTATTTAAAGTTACCCAACACGCTTTTTTCGCAATTTTTGGTACAAAAGAATAATAAACAAGTTTTCCATATCGCAAAAACTTACATGAAAACCTAATTTCATTTTCAGTTGAGAAGAAATATATCGGTGAATCTCACGACATGGGTTCATGTTATAAAAAATTTTATAATGTAGGAAAATGTCGGGTTTGAACACATTTTATTTAACTTCAAAGTTTATTCAATTCTTTTTATCGCAATAGAATAAAAGCTCGAAGTAGAAAGTGATTTTACGTTTATATTACTCAATTGACGAATTGATTGATTGAATGGTTTTCCAGTAATGTGATTCATATGATTGCCCAGTTCCGAGAAATAGTGTTCGATAGTATTATATTCAGCAGCAATATTTTGATTAATCTCTCATTCGATCTTGAAATCCAACAGCAATAAAGTAATACAATGCAATAATAATGAAAAAAAAAGATTTTCATAATTTGTATGCATAAAAATTAATACTGGCAACAAGTAATTATTTATTTATAATTTATATTCATTTCAAAATAAAAGTTGAAAAAATCTAACCTGTGATTTGGGCCCCGGGCCCATACTCCGCGGCAGACTGCAGGATCTGGAAGGGGTTAGATTGCGGCGACTGTGGCCTAGCTTGCCCATGATAGGGCTGATTCGGCCTGGGTTTCACACAGGCATCCACAGGGGCACCATCAGGAAAACTGTTGGCCCCCATCACCAGCCCCAGAATCACCAAAATACTATTCACGTGCATTTTTCGATAAATGAATCGTTCTTCGCCAATGCAAGATCGACACTGAGTGAATTCAGCGGTGTTTGAAATAAGGATAAGAATGCGTTAAGATTGATTTGAACCACTTTCACTAGCTGTCTACGTATGGGTGCTCACCTGGTCGTTCTCCATATGATATAACGGTATCCTTATCTGTGCTGATCTCGATTGAGAACATTTATTATGCTATTGTGTCGAAATCATGACGATATATGCGGTTTGAAAAAAGTGGAACCAGTTTCTGTAGACTTTTTTGTGAGATAACATTTCTTGTAAACCCTCAGGTGAGGATGAAAGTTTGCGTTAATGAAATTGTTCCGTTTGAAATAAAAATCAGATGATATTCGAACATTGATTCTCTTATGGAAATTCTGCATTACCTAATGGAAGACGATTGGATAATATGTCTGAAACTGGGGATGGATCCCAGCCCGTTAAATCAGGAAAACAAGGTTGCCAATCAGCGCTCTTATGACATAGCACTAAACACATAGCAGCATACCTATCAGCGTCGAATTGTTGGCAAAGGGACCTACCGGGAAATTCACGAGTGGGACCTCCCATTTGGGATTTCACTACGAGTTGCTCAACAACTTTTTGTTTGTCTTAGAGCTTAGAGTGGCTGACGAAAAATACCACAAGTATCACCGCCCTTATTTTCTGTCCGATACAATAATAATGTTCATCAATGGCATAGCCTGTGCGGGTAGAGAACAGTTAATAATAATAATAATAATAATATTCCTTTATTCATCTTCACAAATTATACAAGTATTGAACATAATATTTGAAACAAATGATGAATAGGCAGGGTTCAGCTATTAAAGCCGGTTTTAAACCCAACCTTAACGTACACAAATAAATCTACAAAATATAAATACAGTTATAACAGACGTAGTTACTGAAAAATAAACAAAATAAACAAAATTAGCGATAAAGAAAGACATTAATTTATCAGTACAAGTACTAACAATACGCCAATTATGTACATACAAATATTGTTATAAGTGGCATCCCTTTTTACATAAACCAAGATTCATTGCAAGAGTCATAAGACTAGAATATACATCACTGCCTTGTTCGAAAAAAGACTTTCAACCGGTTTTTGAAGTTACCCAGACTATAATCTTTAAACTCATTGGGCATGACATTGTACAGTTTAGCTGAATTATATGAGAAACCACGAGTGTACATTGTGGTTGTGTGCCTGATTTTTTTTGCGGGAAATATTATTTCGTGAGAGAGAGACCAGATTTTCGAGCAGGTATACTGGAGTTCCTGATAAAAGAATTTTATGGACGTAGGTGAGGAGGTGTATTTCTCTCATTTGCTTCAATTTAAACCACCCAGAGTCCTCAAAGGAGTCACTAATATGGTCATATTTGCGTATACCATATGCGAATCTAATACAGCTATTTTGAATCTTTTGCAACCGTAGCGCATTATGTTGATCTAAGGCAGGTCCGTAAATACAATCACAGTAAGCGATTCGTGAGAATATCAATGACTCGCAGAGATTTAATTTAAGTTTTTTTGACATCAAATGTCTACTGGGATATAACTGCCTTAAAACATTAAATGAGGCTTTACACAACTGGTTGATATGTTTTGTAAATCGCATATCAGAATCGATCCATAAGCCCAGGTTCTTACATTCGCTCACAAACGAAATAGGAATTCTATCAATTCGCATAGAAAGTAAGTGACTTCACTAAAACTGAACGACATATACAATTGGGTGTCATCCGCGTAGTGGTGTATTTTTATTGACCTGACGTACTCATGAAAATCGCTTATATACAGAGCAAAGCGAAGGGGTCCCAAGACAGAGCCTTGTGGAACACCATATTGTCTACTCAAAGCTGAAGAATGGTCACCATCCCGAATGACAGTTTGTGTCCGACCGGTCAGATAACTCTTCACCAATGAAACCGCACTTCCAGAAAAACCAAAATATTTCAATTTTTCACAGAGAACTGTTGGATCCAGATGTAAACAAAACGAGACAAATGAGGTTTCCCTCATCAATAGTTCTGAAAATGTCATCTGTAATCAAACTCAATGCTGTAGTAGTACTGAATTGTGGGCGAAAACCAGATTGTACATCGGTGATCAGATTTTTCCTACTCAAAAATGTTGACATCTGTTCTTTAATGATCATTTCGAATGCTTTTGATAAAGTTGGGAGAATACTGATCGGTCTTATATCTGAGAGTTCTGACGGTTCATTACATTTTGCTAATGGCCTGACATTGGCATGTTTCCACACAGAGGGGAATTTACTGGATGTGATGGCGAAATTAAAAATATATGTAATATATTTCAATAAATCAGTTGAAGCATGCGAATGGAAATCTCATCAGATCCAACTGCATTGCTCTTGATTCTATTGAGGTATTTCAGGACAGTTTCAGGATTCACGGTACTAAAGTTAAAATCATGCTCATTTAAACGGATTGAGTATTTATCAAGCATAGCAGTTTGTTCCTGGGTTCTACTCAATACTGGTATATTGGAAAAATGTGCATTCAATAAATCCAAATTTTTCAATTGAAGAGGAATATCAGGTGTACTTTTATCACGGAGTACTTCAAGGGATCTCAGGGTGTTCCAGGTGTTCTTGGCGTTTTTTTGTTTCAGAACATAATTCAAGTAAGCGACTTTCTCTCTACGTATGGCACTTCCGACGTAGTTCCGTAGGTCCTTATAATAATTCCATAAGCCACTTGTCTTTAACTTTTTATATCGTTGAAAAGCTTTGTGTTTGAGTTGAAGCATTTTATATATATTGTAAGTTATCCAAGGCGATGGTGGCTTAGTAGCCTTCATTGTTCGATACGGTGCATGAACATCGAATAGATTTGTGACTTGGTAATTAAAAAAAGTGAGCATATCATCCACTATTATTATTATTATTTACGGTAGGTGACCGAAAAATATATTTGCTGATAATCGGCCCTGATTTTCAAACGAATACATCATCTGTTTTTGAACTTTTATGGGTTTTTCCTGAGTTCACTGTTGTAGAAACAGATTCTCGTCCAAAATAAATAAAAATGTATTTTTCTCTTTTAGTTTTTTTATGTATAAAGAAACGGACAGTTTAAGTGAAATTTGTAACTTACATGCATGAATTAAAAAATTTTGTTTTACTTCTTTTGACTCGAAATTCTGAATCGATTGGCGTTCGCAGAATTGCTCTATTTTTAACCTTTCCCAAGTTGAAGAGTTCGTCTGGAATTAAAAGGAGTTTATTGCCTTCATTTTTTTTTCTTATTCTTGACATTTTTGACGTTGCATTCCTTTAATATACCAAACCTTGAATATGAGTATAAACAAATCATATATTTTAGAAATCTGCGTAAAATTTTGCGTATATAGTGAGGATTGCAAGTGAATCTGCTGATTTTGTATTCTTCATGATATTTGAACTTTTTTCGATTTTTCGAATAATTTTTTTCACCTCGATCAACTCGAAATTCACAGATTATACTAATTTGATCATTCTGAATCGATTGACGTTCGCAGAATTGCTTTATCTCTAATCGTTCCCGAGTTGAAGAGTTCATCTGGTATGGGAAGGAGTGGGTTGCCTCCTTTTTTCAGTTCTACTCGTGAGATTTAGTTTACATTTTTTATCTTCAAAACTACAGAAGAAAAAAATGTATTCTTGGTGCAGTGATCCAGGTTCATCAGTGTGATGATATGAAGTTTTAGTGTTTGTTATCTGTAAAACAGTGGCGTAGTTGCTATATTTTCCTTTATATTGCCAAGTGAACCGATCCTTGTGGAACTCCGCGGTTTACACCGGCTAGATATGAAATGGAGTTACATTTGTTCTGTTTTGTATATTTGGTAATCCCTTCAGACTGTGGAAGGTTGAAATCCCAAAAAGAAACATGGTAGTGAATATAAAAATAATGATTTAAAATGGTAATTCTGAAATATCATCGTATCAATCCATTTCTCGTTGTGTAAGATTTATTTTTACGTCACCATTTATATTTCTACCAATACCCGCTAACTCCACATTTCTTGTTGTGATAAATTCTGGAAGAAATTTCTAGAAAAGCTGTTTACTGCGGCACTGGAACTATCGATCGAAAAGTTGCCAAACATTGAAACTGCACTCTCCCCCGCAGTGAGTCATGCCTGAAGTAATAAAAGTTGTGAAAAGTTTCGAAAACTCCATACCTATTACTGTATGGGAGAAAAAAGGGGTAGCATGCGATCCGATCGTCTACGAAAACGGTGTGAGAAGTGAAACATATGAAACAGGTGGAAAGAGACATTAAAGATCATTGATTTAGTTTTATGCTTTCCTGTGAAAATTATGGAAATCTTCCCAGTTAAACTGAGTTGGATCAACAAGTTTCTGCATAAGTAATTTTTTTCTCACTCACTCTCCTTGGAGCTATCAATAGGTGAACACCATTGGGAATCAAGATATCGTCAGAACGTGCAAATCACGATTACGCGCCGTCAGTCACAGCAGTAGAAAACCCGTAAAACGTGCGCTGTACGCTACGCATTGCCAAGTTGTACAGTAATGATTTCTTCAAGAAGATTTCCATGTTTAATATTAATATTTACGGTAACTCATAGGCAGTAGAAGAAATAATAGTAAATTCGCTTATATTATTATACTGTTATGAAATCAAACTGATTGTATTGATGATATTTATGTAAATTAGGTTGTAGAGGTAGCCGACTACTCATTGGCAATTTTGAGAAAAAATTTGGTTAAGATGATGTGATGATTCAGAAACAGATATCATGTATTGGCTCCAGAATAAAGGCTGATTCAGATACATGCATGACCATGCAGGGTTTTAGAAGCACGTGCGATTTACAAGCATATGCATTTTTGACCTTTGTATCTGAAAACTGCATGATCATTTACATATGTGCCTTTCACTTGCGTTTCTTTGACGAAGTCATATTTTTTTTGGTTCTATAATAATTTTGTAGTACTTAATGTCATTTCCAATAATGCCGACGTATTTTTCACTGCATCTTTTATTATCCAAACTAGAACATGTCCTGATTCCATGTGTGCACACCCTGCGTTTTTAACTCACGCCGAAAGGCATAGGTGATAAAGTCAATAGGTATGCATTTCTCATGCACGATGGACATTCAAGTATCTGTAGCGTATACATTTATTTGGGTCCACATTAATCTGCGTAATCTATAATATATGTTTAATATATAAAAATATAAGAAATTTAAAAGCAAAAATCAGACGTATGTTTATTAACCAACTAATTTCAGAGCTCTACTGGAGGTTATTGTTAGAATTGTCGGAATGTAGCTATTTTATGAAGTCCTTGTATTGTACTCGACCGTAATAGAGGAGCCAGTTTGTCTGAATTTTTACGATGGTTTCGAAGTGAAAATCTATACTTTGAATTCATTCAAGTTCGTTGTAGATTTTCAAGAAGATGGTTGAATACTCGCAGATCAGTTCTGTGAATAGTAGGTACACTAGAATACTAACATCAATTCCATGTTGTAAAAAATATAACATTCTAAAATGAAAATTAAAAAAAAGTATTGACTTTTTGTGAAAAAAGCTATACTAAAAATGAAGAATTTCTTTGCTAAGTGTAATGTTTAACGTACAGTCCATTGTAACTGTACCATTGAATGTCGTCAAAAGTGTCACTCGATCAACCGCGAACATTTTTTAACAAACATTGGAAGTTCATGTTTAACATTGTGATGAAGCTAATATATGCATTACTATTACTTTAATTATGTACCTTCTCTTATAGTTCCAGAATAGAAGCAACCTACAAAAAACGTTATTTTTGCAGCAAAATAGAGAAACATTTGAATTTTCATGTTTTCATGTTTACTGCAAGAACATATGTATGTATAATGGTGACTGATATCAGAGCAATTGGAATTTCAGCATTTCACTAAAACTTCGACGCATGTTTTCTCAGCTAACCAACCCATAGTCATTCTCGTCGACAGACAGGCGGCAATGAAGGCTCTGCGATTATGCAGATCTTCTTTCGAATTGGTTTAGGAGACTCACAAGAATCTCAACAACTTAGTTGCACAGAACAGGGCGAAAATCAGATGGGTACCAGGTCACAAGGGCATCCAGGGGAATGAAAACGCAGATGCTCCAGCAAGAGCGGGGGCAGCAACAGCTTTCATTGAACTAGAACCAACCTGTGGAATCCCACTCAAGGATATTGAGCAAGAAACGGAGAAATGGGTCAAGATCCATCATCAATCTTCTTGGGAAGACGCCACAGGCAATAATCACGGGGCCAAGTGATCAGCTATTGAGGCATCTTCTTGAACTGATCCGGAGCTCCCGCAGGAAGGTGGTAGGACTAAAAGCCAGGCAGTGCTAACTGAGAGAACACTAGCACATAGTGGGGATACACCAAGATGAGGAGCACAGAATATGTGAACGTCAAAAAAACAAACCTCTGTTTATAGAAAGAAAATCCACACAGGATAATATCTTAACTTCTGCTCCAATCACCCAAATTCCACAAAGAGAGGGATCGTAAAAACATTGGTGAAAAGATCGATGCAAATTTGTGATAACCAGGAGTCACTGGATGCCGAGATAAACCATATCAAAAAGGACCTAAGTCAAAAATGGATACTCTGAGAAAATCCTAGAAGAAGTACAGAAGCAACTCGAAAGGACCAAGACGATTGTGGAACGACCACAAAATGAAGTAATCATTATTCCATACCACAGAGAAAATCAGGAGGATCACAAACAAGTCCGCAGAAGCGGTCCAATTATTAACAAAAATTCCCATATAAGAGATTATAATATCCTAGTACTGTTTAGTCTGATATCGTTGGGATATTTCTACGAATCAGCCGATTAATCTGTTTATTTTGGTTTGGTTTGGTCGAAAACATTCCTAACCCTTAACCTTGCCCTCATTATACCCGCCCGACCTATTTGGCACCGCGGAGCCTTCCACATCCCCGGGTCAATGACAGCACCCTCCGTCGACGCGCCTTCACTGGCGCCAGCGGGCTGCGCGCGCGCCTCTGCGCCCCTGCAACGCGCGACTGCGGCGGTATCGGCGGCAAAAGAGCACCGCGTTCCATCGCCGTCGGCACGTCAGTGCTTCGCAGCATGGTGTGTCGAGCGGTGGTTGACGTACAATGTGAGTGCGTTCAGTGATTATGAAGCAGGGCCGGCGGAGAGCACCTCTGCGGGGGGGGCTCCTGCTCCTGCTGATCCTCTGGGCCCGCTCCTGCATCCCCCTCTATGCTCAAGAATCGGACGGTAAGCGTATTATAGGTATCTGTTGATATGTTTGCGTGTTGGAAGGGTTTCGGGTGGTTTGGCAACAGTGCAAGATGCAGTTGGTGTTCAATGCAGGGCTCGTTTATGAGTCAAATCGGCGTGTCGATCCATTTTTCTTTATTACCAATTAGAACTGCTGATTTGAATTCTATTGACGTCTTTCATTTTTTTATCATTACTCAATCAATTGAATATTCTTCGCTTTCAAGTAAATTGTTCTTATTGACACAGTAAATGTCAGTTGTAAAAAATCATTGAATTTTCAAAATATGAAAAGTAATAAACAATCATCAAGGAAGAATTTGTACAGGAATGAATAAAATATCACACATGAATAATCAACAAAAATACTCGGATTACAAATGAAAAATCTTAAAATTCATCATTTCAATCTTCCTTCATGTCATAGTAGGCTTTTTGAAACAATCGTAAGAAAAAAAAATAATCCTTTTATAGACAATATGAATTACATGAAATTGGTTTCATACGATCCTACATAAATAAATAAATAATGCTCAAATATCTTGTCTGGATCATATTTTTATCAAATCCAACAAACATTCATAATATACGGCAACACCCTGTTATTTTGGAACACATAGACCGATTTTGAAAAGGAAATATTTATTCATTGACATGAAGAAGTCCTCTCACGGAATTTTTGTTCCAATTCTAGAAAGTTCCCTCGTATAAATTCACTGTACAATTACCACACTCGCCATTCTCATAATAATCGTTTTTAACTCGATTCAGAAAAAAATATTTAACAGAATTCCTTAGATGAGCGAAGTCCAAAAGGAAACTTGCATTCCAAGAATGTATCCTTCATTTTTCCGATATGTCTTTTCACTAATTGAAATTAGGATACCAGAGCCGGCATTGATGAATTCAGATAGATCTCCCTAAACATCAGTAAAAACGGCAACATCGATATTAGCAAAATTGAGTCAATGAGGTAAGATAATTTATGTACTTACACAACATTCGGCTGAAATAAGTATTTTCATTCCAAGAGCATATGTGAGCAGAAGAGTGTTTTTTTTTCCTGGCACCAGTACGCAGGTATTCAAACCCCTGCACGTTTGGCTTCAATTGGTTCCTGATTGGTTGAAGGAACCTGTGGGGAGGTTGCTTCAGCCGTGGTATCGGGGGTCCCTTGATAAGTTTCCCTAGTAAGTTGTATTGCAGAGAACCTGTGGTTCATCTTCTTTCCTTTTCCTTGGTATTCTCCAAGGCATCTAGGGTAACCACCTTAAAGGCACTCTTGGGGTTTTATCTGATTGGTGCGCCCCGGCTGGCTGGCTTGGCTTTTCTTGAGTGGGTTCTAGAGATCCCTGATTCAA
This sequence comes from Chrysolina americana, assembly GCA_958502065.1. Taxonomy (NCBI): domain Eukaryota; kingdom Metazoa; phylum Arthropoda; class Insecta; order Coleoptera; family Chrysomelidae; genus Chrysolina; species Chrysolina americana. The sequence continues at coordinate 3,265,661 of OY293417.1, forward strand.
GTTGCCTTGCGGGTGTGGTCTCTGAGTAGCCTCTTATGAGAAGCAGACAATATCAATACTTTTCAGGGAGGTGATTTCGGAAATCCCTTCGGAAATTCTCCAGCTGGCTTGTGTTTTGTTGACACTTCGGTTCTTGTGGTTTCTCTTTCGGAGGTGCCCACCTCCACACGTAGTATTAAAATCATCACAGAGGCACCTTGTGGGTTCCTCTAACCTGTCCCTCCAGAACGGTTGATTTGGCTTTCCTCGGGTGGATTACAAAGGTCCCTGCTTGTTCTTGTGACTGTAGTTCTTCAGTCGCCTTTAACGATAGGCCGACCGAAGGAGGGATGTAGTCTTCCCACCCCCGATTCCCCAGGGGTATCTCCATGGTTTCTTCCCTAATCACCGTATCCAGTCATCGACCAATTTTCAATTTGGATGAGACTCCGCCTCACTTTAACCGAATGGTGCTGGACAGTCTCGATGAAGTCTTCCAAAACAGGTGAATTAGGATGTCAAATGGCCAACAGGATCCCCCGAACTGAATCCTTCAGAATTTCTTGTCAAGAATTTGGATACCTGGTTGAGAGTCGTCTATTGTAGGAGATTTTTATTTGTTTTTCATTATTGACGATAATACTTGAAAGAAAATAGTCTCCGCCAACGAATGTTATAATTATTACGAGTGTAAATTTACATCTTGGAAGATCCATATGTTGAGAACTATGGGCCAAAAAATTCACCATACAAAGTGGGGTTGCATTTGAAGAATGAATGGTCTGACTTTACTTCATAAGAAGTTTTTACGCGCATTATTTCCATGTTTCCTCCATAACCCAGACGTATTTTTTTAACCACACCGTCGATGCCACCTGACAGTGAAATTCACCAAAGATGCGGCAGAATATCAAATGAAACTGAACCGAAAAAGGAACAATCACTGATTTATGTTCGCATTAGAGTAAAAACGTGACTAGGATCCTTGAGCGAGCAAAACCTCTGGAATTGACATTCATTCTGATGGATTTAACTGCTATTTAGATGTATAGAGTCGAAAAAAAGGTCGGATAGAATCTAAAATGGACAGTTGTGGAAATATGTTCAGAAATATTGACGACTGGTTTCAGTCATTTACAGCTGTCAGAAGATATGTCCACTTGATTTTAATGGCAAGGATATTCCATTTGCAGCAGAAGAAAAATATCTAGTGGTCACCCTTGATAAAAAAACTCGCTTGGATCGCTCATTTTGGAACGGTTCTCCACAAAAAAAAAGTTTCAACTCAATTTACGTTCGTAACTTTGAAAATGTGACCAACACCTCCATCCACTCATGTCTTCAATTTATAATGATCACATTTCTGCTCTGTTCAAATAAATTCCATGGACTGAAATTTGAGGTCTGGAAAGGAAATCGGTACGCAGTTGGTACTGTTGGTCCCAAAATGGATTGTTGCAGGATACCAGCATTTATACTGGGTTGCAAGACATGAGATAAAAGCTTGGCGAAGACGTCCTGGTGGCAAGAGACTATAAACCCGTCGTAAATTTTGAAAGAGTCAAATGACCTATCCTGAATTATACTCAAAACGATGATGCTATATGAAACAATAACCTTAGGCCCTACGTAGTAAATTTTTGGCGATAAAGATGACTTTATTTATTTGAAGATGCGCTTTTTCATTGAGAGATAAAGTGAACTGAAATGTGAGTTATGCAAGGCAGTGGATCAGCAAAAAATATAACAGATAGAAGCTATGGAAAATCAAGTATTCAACTAGCAGTGTAGAGGCTTATCCTTTTCTACGGTTATGCATTGAGTAATAGACAACTTCCAAATCACCTAGTATCAATGGATCGTATGCATAAACCTTGAGAAATTGCTTTTACTCAGATTTCTTGAATCAGTCTATTAATATTCTTCAGTAATGAGAGTGACAAACCTAAGCATTTACTAACTTTTATGAATAATACCGATGGTGTACTTTTGATGCTCATCCCGCATTCAGAGAAATCCCGTATATTAAATTACCCTTTGAAAACCGATGTTTGAATAATAAAAAAAGTGTCCCAACTTCGGCATTAGATCTGAAAGTTTGAATATTCACATTGACCTATCCAAGGTACTTTTCTCTTCTGACCCTGTGGGCACAAGTTGGAATGAACTTAACGTGCTCAGTCAACTATAAAGGAAATGCCCAGACCTGTGACGCTATCAGCATTCATTGTGAAAACTCAAAACTTGAAACCCTACATGTTCAACATAACATGATAACGTTACGTCGATAATGCTTTGGAGGATCCTTACAATTTTCTTGAATAGGTTGCTGGAACTTTATTTACACACTCAGTCGATTTTAAGTTTTTCTTCGAATAACATCCTCATATGCGTTAAAAACTGATCGAAACTATATCATTGAGTTGTTTTCATATTGAATATTATTTCGTATGAGGATAAAGTCACCTTTATTATCTTATATCTTTGGGTGGTGAAATTTGAATTTTGAAATAAACAAGTTTGGTTTACAAATGGATGACTTCGACTCAAGTATTATGTCTCACTTCATCAAAAATATTCTGGTGTGCCATGAAAAATAATAGTAATCACTTCACTCTGATTAATTTAAACTTTTTTTCTTATGTTGACTAAAAAATACGATATTTCATTAATTAACTTGAGGATAATTTGAATAATAAATTTACTAGAACCACTTCGATCAAGTCCGAACTCTAGTTAGAAGTTTGCCTAACTAGTATTCATCAGAATATCATTAGTGGAATCTCCATTAACAGAACTACTTCGATTCCACTTTCCCACTATATTATTGAGATTTACTCTTATCTTTGGGTAATTCCAATCAGGAAATTCTTTCGATAACCTTTCCATAATTAAAATTATCTCAAAATTAAACAGACAAGTAAACAAAATTGAAGGAAAAAATATTTTTTCTAGAAACGGTTGTATATACGCCATCAATCAAAACAAGGCAATGAAATACTATTATTTGAAATTTAATTGGGCTCATTTGAAGCCTTTCGAGCAATTCTTGGATAATATAAAATCACTTAAAGATTTGCATAACTTCTGAGACCACGTCAATAAGACGTAGGATAATTCAACTCATGTATAAAATCGTCCATAAGAAACGTCAGTTTTGGCAGTTTGATATTGGATATAGAGGAACGTAACTGTTTGCAAGTGGATAAACTTTTATTTACTTTCACCACGGGAACAACTAATAATTGTCGTATGACTTTACTGAATCCGACGCTGTACCCAAGGACGCGTTGCTATCAACAAAGCCAAATGACAACAAATTTTCATACTTTTTGTTAAAAAGTGTTGTTTTTAATTTCAAATGAGCGTTAACGGTAGATTTGGTAGTGCAACTACTCAAATAATAAATTCTGCAATAGACAACGCCACTCCAAAAAACACCACAAAATCAAATCATCAATTTGGAGGCAGTTTGAATTATTTTGTCGAGAAAAGGGGTATGAACTATTACCTTCAACGTCGCAGCCAGAAATCTCAAGCATATTGGCAGATTGGGCGTATAATATAAAGAAATCAGACGGAAATGACTACAGAGAGTACGTAGTTGAAACATTGTGGAATACTGTAGCCAAAATTGTGCAAGAAAAATATTATATGGATTATAAGATTCTGTTTGACCCATTCAAAGATGTGACATTTCAAGCCGCTAAAAACGCTAAAATGGTAAACCAAGCAACTGCAGAGCAATTTAGATAAAAGAAGACAAGGTTCTATAGCATTAAGTAAAGAAGAAGTTATAAAAATGGCAGAGCAGTGGGATGAAAATACTCTTATGGGACTTCAAAAAAAACTTTTCCATATCGCCGCTTTTGAATTAGCCTGGAGAGGTGGTGAAAGTGCGCAGTGTAAAATTTATTATTTCAAAGCCGAAAAATACAATAATGGAACATTGACAGGCAGAGTGGAGTACTACACGGTCTTTTCTGAAACAGCTCAAGGTAGAGATAAAAGGTGCAGCGAAAGTAAGTGGTTGACTACAAATAAAGAAAATCCGAACGTGTGTCCTGTAGGATTGTTGAAAATGCTCCTAGAAAAACGAAACAAACATATTTCTTCAGATAGATTGTTTCTAACACCAAATCCGTTTTGGAAAAATGAAAATGCCAAGGGATGGTACAAAAATGTGCCCATTGGTGTGAACGAAATTTCAAACTGGCCCAGAATTTCTGCAGCAAAACTTGGTCTAGATCTGAAAAATAAAATTTCTAATCACTACCATAGGGCTAGCACTATTTCTACTCTTGCCAAAGCAGGAGGCTCAGAACAACAAATTATCAAGCTGACCGGACATTCTAACGCCAATTCTCTGCAGCCATACCTTCAGTTAGACTCACAGCATCATTCCACTTTAGTGACAAATCTAAGAATGGAAAATAATCAAATTCAGCAGTCTTCTTCGTGTAGGATTGTATACCAAAACTGTACTTTCACTAATTGTACATTTAAATAATATTTCCTGGTGAATGTACTTTTTGTTCAATGAATTATTGATTTAATTTAATGAATTATGTTCTAATCACTTTTGTTTGATAATTTATATATTTGATTCGTTAAATTATCTCACTAAATACCACTTGAGATTTTGTTTTCATCATATAAACTTTAATTTTGTTTCACTCAAACTTCGGTGTCGTGATTTTATCATGTTATTTGCTGTCGTCAATCACCAAAGCAACCAAGATTTCATGCAAAATCAAAGTTTACCCCATAAAATTTCTCTTGTGGTATTACCCTCGAAAATATCAGTACCAGTTGAAAAATCAAGAACGAGCACAATGTTTCTATATTGTTGATATCATTCACAAATACAGAAGAAAATAAAACGACCCAGAACGTCACCCTGAGGAACTCCCATACCATTGCTCTGGGTTATAAAAAGCGATTTGAGTGAACTGAATTTCACTGTTTTTCAATAGAAAGAATCGATCTTGAGGATTATTACACTAATATCTATCAGATGTTAAATGTGCCGCTGTGTCAATACTTTCAGGAAAGAAGTTGGCGAATTAAATTTATTTCATAAATGAGAAGCTTCAATATAAATTAAACTTGAACCAGCATCATTATGCCAATGAAAGCACAAATCAATACGCTAGGATCATTTGTCCTAGAGCAAACGATGTCATTATCTTCATGAAACAGTGAAACCGTTATTGCAGCAGAATATTCTGATCATGGATGATTAATTTCGCTTGATTATCAAAGGTAAACCATTAATAATGTTATAATCACACTCTGCCACACATGTGTCGGTCGACATGTGTCAATAGCATATAATATTGTGTGGGTTGAGGTGGGTTAATATTAATTATGTAAGAAATAGTTGGAAGTGGATAAATAATGGAAAAAGTCTGATGAATGGTTTCATGTCATGATTATTCAATCAACAAATGTTCATTTGATCAGCTGGAAGCAGTTATCTGATTTCTTTTGGGTTTATGCCATTGGTCCAACCTATAATAAATATCAAGGCTTTTTTAAATTTGAAACTTCTTGTAATTGGATCCGATTATGAGTCTCTTACCTGTTATGCGTCTAACCAACTCCAAAAAAAATCCAAACACAGAGTGTAAGAGTATTTGGAATGTCAGTTTACAACGATACTCGTAAATCGGATGATTTTGCATTTTTCAGGATTTTTAGAATTTTTTTCAACTAGATACTTTTGTTTTACGATTATCGTGAAATTCACATATTATACTAATTTAATTACTCTGAATCGATTGGCGTTCGCAAAATTTCTCTAACTTTAACCATTATATAGTTGAAAAGTTCATCTAGAGTTTAGAGGGATAATTTGCATACAAAAACATATTTTATTTTATTTTTTTCAGTTGTATTCATAAAATGAAATCTTTATTGTATGTCCACATCAAATATAAAGTCGATTTCTGGTCAATTAAAGTTTTTGTAGGCTTTTAAAAGATATCTCCGCAATTTTTTTTCTTGCAACGAAGTTCTTAACGATCTATGCCTTTTTCCGCTAAAACTTGTATATGAACCTACACAAATCATATATTTTTGAAATCAGCATGAAATTTTACGTATGTGGTGCGAATCTCAAGTGAATCGGATGATTTTACATTTTTCATGATTTTTAGGATTTTTTTCAAGTAAATACTTTTGTTTTACGATTATCGTGAAATTCACAGATTATACTAATTTTATTACTCTGAATCGATTGGCGTTAGCAAAATTTCTCTAACTTCAACCATTAAATAGTTGAAAAGTTCATCTAGAGTATAGAGGGATAATTTGCATACAAAAACATATTTTATTTTATTTTTTTCAGTTGTATTCATAAAATGAAATCTTTATTGTATGTCCACATCAAATATGAAGTCGATTTCTGGTCAATTAAAGTTTTTGTAGGCTTTTAAAAGATATCTCCGCAATTTTTTTTCTTGCAACGAAGTTCTTAACGATCTATGCCTTTTTCCGCTAAAACTTGTATATGAACCTACACAAATCATATATTTTTGAAATCAGCATGAAATTTTACGTATGTGGTGCGAATCTCAAGTGAATCGGATGATTTTACATTTTTCATGATTTTTAGGATTTTTTTCAAGTAAATACTTTTGTTTTACGATTATCGTGAAATTCACAGATTATACTAATTTTATTACTCTGAATCGATTGGCGTTAGCAAAATTTCTCTAACTTCAACCATTAAATAGTTGAAAAGTTCATCTAGAGTATAGAGGGATAATTTGCATACAAAAACATATTTTATTTTATTTTTTTCAGTTGTATTCATAAAATGAAATCTTTATTGTATGTCCACATCAAATATGAAGTCGATTTCTGGTCAATTAAAGTTTTTGTAGGCTTTTAAAAGATATCTCCGCAATTTTTTTTCTTGCAACGAAGTTCTTAACAATCTATGCCTTTTTCCGCTAAAACTTGTATATGAACCTACACAAATCATATATTTTTGAAATCAGCATGAAATTTTACATATGTGGTGCGAATCTCAAGTGAATCGGATGATTTTGCATTTTTCATGATTTTTAGGGGTCCACCCCTTAGGATTTTTTTCAAGTAGATACTTTGATTTTACGGTTATCGTGAAATCCACAGAATATACTAATTTTATTATTCTGAATCGATTGGCGTTCGCTGAATTGCTCTAACTTTAACCATTCTCCAGTTGAAAAGTTCATCTAGAGTTTAGAGGATAATTTGCATACAAAAACATTTTTTATTTTATTTTTTTTCAGTAGTATTCATAAAATGAAATCTTTATTGTATGTCCACATCAAATATGAAGTCGATTTCTGGTCAATTAAAGTTTTTGTAGGCTTTTAAAAGATATCTCCGCAATTTTTTTTCTTGTAACGAAGTTCTTAACGATCTATGCATTTTCCCGCTAAAACTTGTATATGAAGCTACACAAATCATATATTTTTGAAATCAGCATGAAATTTTACGTAAGTAGTGCAAATCTCAAATGAATCGGATGATTTTGTATTTTTCATGATTTTTAGGGGTCTACCACTTAATTTTTTTTCAAGTAGATACTTTTGTTTTACGATTATCGTGAAATTCACAGATTATACTGATTTTATTACTCTGAATCGATTGGCGTTCGCAAAATTTCTCTAACTTTAACCATTCTCCAGTTGAAAAGTTCATCTAGAGTTTAGAGGATAATTTGCATACAAAAACATTTTTTATTTTATTTTTTTTCAGTAGTATTCATAAAATGAAATCTTTATTGTATGTCCACATCAAATATGAAGTCGATTACTGGTCGATTAAAGTTTTTGTAGGCTTTTAAAACATATCTCTGCAATTTTTTTCTTGCAACGAAGTTCTTAACGATCTACGCATTTTTCCGCTAAAACTTGTATATGAACCTACACAAATCATATATTTTTGAAATCAGCATGAAATTTTACATATGTGGTGCGAATCTCAAGTGAATCGGATGATTTTGCATTTTTCATGATTTTTAGAGGTCCACCCCTTAGGATTTTTTTCAAGTAGATACTTTGATTTTACGGTTATCGTGAAATCCACAGAATATACTAATTTTATTATTCTGAATCGATTGGCGTTCGCTGAATTGCTCTAACTTTAACCATTCTCCAGTTGAAAAGTTCATCTAGAGTTTAGAGGATAATTTGCATACAAAAACATTTTTTATTTTATTTTTTTTCAGTAGTATTCATAAAATGAAATCTTTATTGTATGTCCACATCAAATATGAAGTCGATTTCTGGTCAATTAAAGTTTTTGTAGGCTTTTAAAAGATATCTCCGCAATTTTTTTTCTTGTAACGAAGTTCTTAACGATCTATGCATTTTCCCGCTAAAACTTGTATATGAAGCTACACAAATCATATATTTTTGAAATCAGCATGAAATTTTACGTAAGTAGTGCAAATCTCAAATGAATCGGATGATTTTGTATTTTTCATGATTTTTAGGGGTCTACCACTTAATTTTTTTTCAAGTAGATACTTTTGTTTTACGATTATCGTGAAATTCACAGATTATACTGATTTTATTACTCTGAATCGATTGGCGTTCGCAAAATTTCTCTAACTTTAACCATTCTCCAGTTGAAAAGTTCATCTAGAGTTTAGAGGATAATTTGCATACAAAAACATTTTTTATTTTATTTTTTTTCAGTAGTATTCATAAAATGAAATCTTTATTGTATGTCCACATCAAATATGAAGTCGATTACTGGTCGATTAAAGTTTTTGTAGGCTTTTAAAAGATATCTCCGCAATTTTTTTTCTTGCAACGAAGTTCTTAACGATCTTTGCATTTTTCCGCTAAAACTTGTATATGAACCTACACAAATCATATATTTTTGAAATCAGCATGAAATTTTACGTATGTGGTGCGAATCTCAAGTGAATCGGATGATTTTACATTTTTCATGATTTTTAGGATTTTTTTCAAGTAGATACTTTTGTTTTACGATTATCGTGAAATTCACATATTATGCTAATTTTATTACTCTGAATCGATTGGCGTTCGCAAAATTTCTCTAACTTTAACCATTCTCTAGTTGAAAAATTCATCTAGAGTTTAGAGGGATAATTTGAATACAAAAACATTTTTTATTTTATTTTTTTAAGTTGTATTCATAAAATGAAATCTTTATTGTATGTCCACGTCAAATATGAAGTCGATTTCTGGTCGATTAAAGTTTTTGTAGGCTTTTAAAAAATATCTCCGCAATTTTTTTTCTTGCAACGAAGTTCTTAACAATCTATGCCTTTTTCCGCTAAAACTTGTATATGAACCTACACAAATCATATATTTTTGAAATCAGCATGAAATTTTACGTATGTGGTGCGAATCTCAAGTGAATCGGATGATTTTACATTTTTCATGATTTTTAGGATTTTTTTCAAGTAGATACTTTTGTTTTACGATTATCGTGAAATTCACATATTATACTAATTTTATTACTCTGAATCGATTGGCGTTCGCAAAATTTCTCTAACTTTAACCATTCTCTAGTTGAAAAATTCATCTAGAGTTTAGAGGGATAATTTGAATACAAAAACATTTTTTATTTTATTTTTCTAAGTTGTATTCATAAAATGAAATCTTTATTGTATGTCCACGTCAAATATGAAGTCGATTTCTGGTCGATTAAAGTTTTTGTAGGCTTTTAAAAAATATCTCCGCAATTTTTTTTCTTGCAACGAAGTTCTTAACAATCTATGCCTTTTTCCGCTAAAACTTGTATATGAACCTACACAAATCATATATTTTTGAAATCAGCATGAAATTTTACGTAAGTAGTGCAAATCTCAAATGAATCGGATGATTTTGTATTTTTCATGATTTTTAGGGGTCCACCCCTTAGGATTTTTTTCAAGTAGATACTTTGATTTTACGGTTATCGTGAAATCCACAGAATATACTAATTTTATTATTCTGAATCGATTGGCGTTCGCTGAATTGCTCTAACTTTAACCATTCTCCAGTTGAAAAGTTCATCTAGAGTTTAGAGGATAATTTGCATACAAAAACATATTTTATTTTATTTTTTTTCAGTAGTATTCATAAAATGAAATCTTTATTGTATGTCCACATCAAATATGAAGTCGATTACTGGTCGATTAAAGTTTTTGTAGGCTTTTAAAAGATATCTCCGCAATTTTTTTTCTTGCAACGAAGTTCTTAACGATCTTTGCATTTTTCCGCTAAAACTTGTATATGAACCTACACAAATCATATATTTTTGAAATCAGCATGAAATTTTACGTATGTGGTGCGAATCTCAAGTGAATCGGATGATTTTACATTTTTCATGATTTTTAGGATTTTTTTCAAGTAGATACTTTTGTTTTACGATTATCGTGAAATTCACATATTATACTAATTTTATTACTCTGAATCGATTGGCGTTCGCAAAATTTCTCTAACTTTAACCATTCTCTAGTTGAAAAATTCATCTAGAGTTTAGAGGGATAATTTGAATACAAAAACATTTTTTATTTTATTTTTTTAAGTTGTATTCATAAAATGAAATCTTTATTGTATGTCCACGTCAAATATGAAGTCGATTTCTGGTCGATTAAAGTTTTTGTAGGCTTTTAAAAAATATCTCCGCAATTTTTTTTCTTGCAACGAAGTTCTTAACAATCTATGCCTTTTTCCGCTAAAACTTGTATATGAACCTACACAAATCATATATTTTTGAAATCAGCATGAAATTTTACGTAAGTAGTGCAAATCTCAAATGAATCGGATGATTTTGTATTTTTCATGATTTTTAGGGGTCTACCACTTAATTTTTTTTCAAGTAGATACTTTTGTTTTACGATTATCGTGAAATTCACAGATAATACTGATTTTATTACTCTGAATCGATTGGCGTTCGCAAAATTTCTCTAACTTTAACCATTCTCCAGTTGAAAAGTTCATCTAGAGTTTAGAGGATAATTTGCATACAAAAACATTTTTTATTTTATTTTTTTTCAGTAGTATTCATAAAATGAAATCTTTATTGTATGTCCACATCAAATATGAAGTCGATTACTGGTCGATTAAAGTTTTTGTAGGCTTTTAAAACATATCTCTGCAATTTTTTTCTTGCAACGAAGTTCTTAACAATCTATGCCTTTTTCCGCTAAAACTTGTATATGAAGCTACACAAATCATATATTTTTGAAATCAGCATGAAATTTTACGTAAGTAGTGCAAATCTCAAATGAATCGGATGATTTTGTATTTTTCATGATTTTTAGGGGTCTACCACTTAATTTTTTTTCAAGTAGATACTTTTGTTTTACGATTATCGTGAAATTCACAGATTATACTGATTTTATTACTCTGAATCGATTGGCGTTCGCAAAATTTCTCTAACTTTAACCATTCTCCAGTTGAAAAGTTCATCTAGAGTTTAGAGGATAATTTGCATACAAAAACATTTTTTATTTTATTTTTTTTCAGTAGTATTCATAAAATGAAATCTTTATTGTATGTCCACATCAAATATGAAGTCGATTACTGGTCGATTAAAGTTTTTGTAGGCTTTTAAAACATATCTCTGCAATTTTTTTCTTGCAACGAAGTTCTTAACGATCTACGCATTTTTCCGCTAAAACTTGTATATGAACCTACACAAATCATATATTTTTGAAATCAGCATGAAATTTTACATATGTGGTGCGAATCTCAAGTGAATCGGATGATTTTGCATTTTTCATGATTTTTAGAGGTCCACCCCTTAGGATTTTTTTCAAGTAGATACTTTGATTTTACGGTTATCGTGAAATCCACAGAATATACTAATTTTATTATTCTGAATCGATTGGCGTTCGCTGAATTGCTCTAACTTTAACCATTCTCCAGTTGAAAAGTTCATCTAGAGTTTAGAGGATAATTTGCATACAAAAACATTTTTCATTTTATTTTTTTTCAGTAGTATTCATAAAATGAAATCTTTATTGTATGTCCACATCAAATATGAAGTCGATTTCTGGTCAATTAAAGTTTTTGTAGGCTTTTAAAAGATATCTCCGCAATTTTTTTTCTTGCAACGAAGTTCTTAACGATCTATGCATTTTCCCGCTAAAACTTGTATATGAAGCTACACAAATCATATATTTTTGAAATCAGCATGAAATTTTACGTAAGTAGTGCAAATCTCAAATGAATCAGATGATTTTGTATTTTTCATGATTTTTAGGGGTCTACCACTTAATTTTTTTTCAAGTAGATACTTTTGTTTTACGATTATCGTGAAATTCACAGATTATACTGATTTTATTACTCTGAATCGATTGGCGTTCGCAAAATTTCTCTAACTTTAACCATTCTCCAGTTGAAAAGTTCATCTAGAGTTTAGAGGATAATTTGCATACAAAAACATTTTTTATTTTATTTTTTTTCAGTAGTATTCATAAAATGAAATCTTTATTGTATGTCCACATCAAATATGAAGTCGATTACTGGTCGATTAAAGTTTTTGTAGGCTTTTAAAACATATCTCTGCAATTTTTTTCTTGCAACGAAGTTCTTAACAATCTATGCCTTTTTCCGCTAAAACTTGTATATGAACCTACACAAATCATATATTTTTGAAATCAGCATGAAATTTTACATATGTGGTGCGAATCTCAAGTGAATCGGATGATTTTGCATTTTTCATGATTTTTAGGGGTCCACCCCTTAGGATTTTTTTCAAGTAGATACTTTGATTTTACGGTTATCGTGAAATCCACAGAATATACTAATTTTATTATTCTGAATCGATTGGCGTTCGCTGAATTGCTCTAACTTTAACCATTCTCCAGTTGAAAAGTTCATCTAGAGTTTAGAGGATAATTTGCATACAAAAACATTTTTTATTTTATTTTTTTTCAGTAGTATTCATAAAATGAAATCTTTATTGTATGTCCACATCAAATATGAAGTCGATTACTGGTCGATTAAAGTTTTTGTAGGCTTTTAAAAGATATCTCCGCAATTTTTTTTCTTGCAACGAAGTTCTTAACGATCTATGCATTTTTCCGCTAAAACTTGTATATGAAGCTACACAAATCATATATTTTTGAAATCAGCATGAAATTTTACGTAAGTAGTGCAAATCTCAAATGAATCGGATGATTTTGTATTTTACATGATTTTTAGGGGTCTACCACTTAATTTTTTTTCAAGTAGATACTTTTGTTTTACGATTATCGTGAAATTCACAGATTATACTGATTTTATTACTCTGAATCGATTGGCGTTCGCAAAATTTCTCTAACTTTAACCATTCTCCAGTTGAAAAGTTCATCTAGAGTTTAGAGGATAATTTGCATACAAAAACATTTTTTATTTTATTTTTTTTCAGTAGTATTCATAAAATGAAATCTTTATTGTATGTCCACATCAAATATGAAGTCGATTACTGGTCGATTAAAGTTTTTGTAGGCTTTTAAAACATATCTCTGCAATTTTTTTCTTGCAACGAAGTTCTTAACGATCTACGCATTTTTCCGCTAAAACTTGTATATGAACCTACACAAATCATATATTTTTGAAATCAGCATGAAATTTTACATATGTGGTGCGAATCTCAAGTGAATCAGATGATTTTGCATTTTTCATGATTTTTAGGGGTCCACCCCTTAGGATTTTTTCAAGTAGATACTTTGATTTTACGGTTATCGTGAAATCCACAGAATATACTAATTTTATTATTCTGAATCGATTGGCGTTCGCTGAATTGCTCTAACTTTAACCATTCTCCAGTTGAAAAGTTCATCTAGAGTTTAGAGGATAATTTGCATACAAAAACATTTTTTATTTTATTTTTTTTCAGTAGTATTCATAAAATGAAATCTTTATTGTATGTCCACATCAAATATGAAGTCGATTACTGGTCGATTAAAGTTTTTGTAGGCTTTTAAAAGATATCTCCGCAATTTTTTTTCTTGCAACGAAGTTCTTAACGATCTATGCATTTTTCCGCTAAAACTTGTATATGAAGCTACACAAATCATATATTTTTGAAATCAGCATGAAATTTTACATAAGTAGTGCAAATCTCAAATGAATCGGATGATTTTGTATTTTACATGATTTTTAGGGGTCTACCACTTAATTTTTTTTCAAGTAGATACTTTTGTTTTACGATTATCGTGAAATTCACAGATTATACTGATTTTATTACTCTGAATCGATTGGCGTTCGCAAAATTTCTCTAACTTTAACCATTCTCCAGTTGAAAAGTTCATCTAGAGTTTAGAGGATAATTTGCATACAAAAACATTTTTTATTTTATTTTTTTTCAGTAGTATTCATAAAATGAAATCTTTATTGTATGTCCACATCAAATATGAAGTCGATTACTGGTCGATTAAAGTTTTTGTAGGCTTTTAAAACATATCTCTGCAATTTTTTTCTTGCAACGAAGTTCTTAACGATCTACGCATTTTTCCGCTAAAACTTGTATATGAACCTACACAAATCATATATTTTTGAAATCAGCATGAAATTTTACATATGTGGTGCGAATCTCAAGTGAATCAGATGATTTTGCATTTTTCATGATTTTTAGGGGTCCACCCCTTAGGATTTTTTCAAGTAGATACTTTGATTTTACGGTTATCGTGAAATCCACAGAATATACTAATTTTATTATTCTGAATCGATTGGCGTTCGCTGAATTGCTCTAACTTTAACCATTCTCCAGTTGAAAAGTTCATCTAGAGTTTAGAGGATAATTTGCATACAAAAACATTTTTTATTTTATTTTTTTTCAGTAGTATTCATAAAATTAAATCTTTATTGTATGTCCACATCAAATATGAAGTCGATTACTGGTCGATTAAAGTTTTTGTAGGCTTTTAAAACATATCTCTGCAATTTTTTTCTTGCAACGAAGTTCTTAACAATCTATGCCTTTTTCCGCTAAAAGTTGTATATGAACCTACACAAATCATATATTTTTGAAATCAGCATGAAATTTTACATATGTGGTGCGAATCTCAAGTGAATCGGATGATTTTGCATTTTTCATGATTTTTAGGGGTCCACCCCTTAGGATTTTTTTCAAGCAGATACTTTGATTTTACGGTTATCGTGAAATCCACAGAATATACTAATTTTTTTATTCTGAATCGATTGGCGTTCGCTGAATTGCTCTAACTTTAACCATTCTCCAGTTGAAAAGTTCATCTAGAGTTTAGAGGATAATTTGCATACAAAAACATTTTTTATTTTATTTTTTTTCAGTAGTATTCATAAAATGAAATCTTTATTGTATGTCCACATCAAATATGAAGTCGATTACTGGTCGATTAAAGTTTTTGTAGGCTTTTAAAAGATATCTCCGCAATTTTTTTTCTTGCAACGAAGTTCTTAACGATCTATGCATTTTCCCGCTAAAACTTGTATATGAAGCTACACAAATCATATATTTTTGAAATCAGCATGAAATTTTACGTAAGTAGTGCAAATCTCAAATGAATCGGATGAATTTGTATTTTTCATGATTTTTAGGGGTCCACCCCTTAGGATTTTTTTCAAGTAGATACTTTGCTTTTACGATTATCGTGAAATCCACAGAATATACTAATTTTATTATTCTGAATCGATTGGCGTTCGCAGAATTGCTCTAAATTTAACCATTCTCCAGTTGAAAAGTTCATCTAGAGTTTAGAGGATAATTTGCATACAAAAACATTTTTTATTTTATTTTTTTTCAGTAGTATTCATAAAATGAAATCTTTATTGTATGTCCACATCAAATATGAAGTCGATTACTGGTCGATTAAAGTTCTTGTAGGCTTTTAAAACATATCTCTGCAATTTTTTTCTTGCAACGAAGTTCTTAACGATCTACGCATTTTCCCGCTAAAACTTGTATATGAAGCTACACAAATCATATATTTTTGAAATCAGCATGAAATTTTACGTAAGTAGTGCAAATCTCAAGTGAATCGGATGATTTTGTATTTTTCATGATTTTTAGGGGTCTACCACCTAATTTTTTTTCAAGTAGATACTTTTGTTTTACGATTATCGTGAAATTCACAGATTATACTGATTTTATTACTCTGAATCGATTGGCGTTCGCAAAATTTCTCTAACTTTAACCATTCTCCAGTTGAAAAGTTCATCTAGAGTTTAGAGGATAATTTGCATACAAAAACATTTTTTATTTTATTTTTTTTCAGTAGTATTCATAAAATGAAATCTTTATTGTATGTCCACATCAAATATGAAGTCGATTACTGGTCGATTAAAGTTTTTGTAGGCTTTTAAAACATATCTCTGCAATTTTTTTCTTGCAACGAAGTTCTTAACGATCTACGCATTTTCCCGCTAAAACTTGTATATGAAGCTACACAAATCATATATTTTTGAAATCAGCATGAAATTAAACGTAAGTAGTGCAAATCTCAAGTGAATCGGATGATTTTGTATTTTTCATGATTTTTAGGGGTCTACCCCTTAGGATTCTTTTCAAGTACATACTTTTGTTTTACGATTATCGTGAAATTCACAGATTATACTAATTTTATTACTCTGAATCGATTGGCGTTCGCAAAATTTCTCTAACTTTAACCATTCTCCAGTTGAAAAGTTCATCTAGAGTTTAGAGGATAATTTGCATACAAAAAGATTTTTTATTTTATTTTTTTTCAGTAGTATTCATAAAATGAAATCTTTATTGTATGTCCACATCAAATATGAAGTCGATTACTGATCGATTAAAGTTTTTGTAGGCTTTTAAAACATATCTCTGCAATTTTTTTCTTGCAACGAAGTTCTTAACGATCTACGCATTTTTCCGCTAAAACTTGTATATGAACCTACACAAATCATATATTTTTGAAATCAGCATGAAATTTTACATACGTGGTGCGAATCTCAAGTGAATCAGATGATTTTGCATTTTTCATAATTTTTAGGGGTCCACCCCTTAGGATTTTTTCAAGTAGATACTTTGATTTTACGGTTATCGTGAAATCCACAGAATATACTAATTTTATTATTCTGAATCGATTGGCGTTCGCTGAATTGCTCTAACTTTAACCATTCTCCAGTTGAAAAGTTCATCTAGAGTTTAGAGGATAATTTGCATACAAAAACATTTTTTATTTTATTTTTTTTCAGTAGTATTCATAAAATTAAATCTTTATTGTATGTCCACATCAAATATGAAGTCGATTTCTGGTCAATTAAAGTTTTTGTAGGCTTTTAAAAGATATCTCCGCAATTTTTTTTCTTGCAACGAAGTTCTTAACGATCTATGCATTTTCCCGCTAAAACTTGTATATGAAGCTACACAAATCATATATTTTTGAAATCAGCATGAAATTTTACGTAAGTAGTGCAAATCTCAAATGAATCGGATGATTTTGTATTTTTCATGATTTTTAGGGGTCTACCACTTAATTTTTTTTCAAGTAGATACTTTTGTTTTACGATTATCGTGAAATTCACAGATTATACTGATTTTATTACTCTGAATCGATTGGCGTTCGCAAAATTTCTCTAACTTTAACCATTCTCCAGTTGAAAAGTTCATCTAGAGTTTAGAGGATAATTTGCATACAAAAACATTTTTTATTTTATTTTTTTTCAGTAGTATTCATAAAATGAAATCTTTATTGTATGTCCACATCAAATATGAAGTCGATTACTGGTCGATTAAAGTTCTTGTAGGCTTTTAAAACATATCTCTGCAATTTTTTTCTTGCAACGAAGTTCTTAACGATCTACGCATTTTCCCGCTAAAACTTGTATATGAAGCTACACAAATCATATATTTTTGAAATCAGCATGAAATTTTACGTAAGTAGTGCAAATCTCAAGTGAATCGGATGATTTTGTATTTTTCATGATTTTTAGGGGTCTACCACCTAATTTTTTTTCAAGTACATACTTTTGTTTTACGATTATCGTGAAATTCACAGATTATACTAATTTTATTACTCTGAATCGATTGGCATTCGCAAAATTTCTCTAACTTTAACCATTCTCCAGTTGAAAAGTTCATCTAGAGTTTAGAGGATAATTTGCATACAAAAACATTTTTTATTTTAGTTTTTTTCAGTAGTATTCATAAAATGAAATCTTTATTGTATGTCCACATCAAATATGAAGTCGATTACTGGTCGATTAAAGTTTTTGTAGGCTTTTAAAACATATCTCTGCAATTTTTTTCTTGCAACGAAGTTCTTAACGATCTACGCATTTTCCCGCTAAAACTTGTATATGAAGCTACACAAATCATATATTTTTGAAATCAGCATGAAATTTAACGTAAGTAGTGCAAATCTCAAGTGAATCGGATGATTTTGTATTTTTCATGATTTTTAGGGGTCTACCCCTTAGGATTCTTTTCAAGTACATACTATTGTTTTACGATTATCGTGAAATTCACAGATTATACTAATTTTATTACTCTGAATCGATTGGCGTTCGCAAAATTTCTCTAACTTTAACCATTCTCCAGTTGAAAAGTTCATCTAGAGTTTAGAGGATAATTTGCATACAAAAACATTTTTTATTTTATTTTTTTTCAGTAGTATTCATAAAATGAAATCTTTATTGTATGTCCACATCAAATATGAAGTCGATTACTGATCGATTAAAGTTTTTGTAGGCTTTTAAAAGATATCTCCGCAATTTTTTTTCTTGCAACGAAGTTCTTAACGATCTTTGCATTTTTCCGCTAAAACTTGTATATGAACCTACACAAATCATATATTTTTGAAATCAGCATGAAATTTTACGTATGTGGTGCGAATCTCAAGTGAATCGGATGATTTTACATTTTTCATGATTTTTAGGATTTTTTCAAGAAGATACTTTTGTTTTACGATTATCGTGAAATTCACATATTATACTAATTTTATTACTCTGAATCGATTGGCGTTCGCAAAATTTCTCTAACTTTAACCATTCTCTAGTTGAAAAATTCATCTAGAGTTTAGAGGGATAATTTGAATACAAAAACATTTTTTATTTTATTTTTTTAAGTTGTATTCATAAAATGAAATCTTTATTGTATGTCCACGTCAAATATGAAGTCGATTTCTGGTCGATTAAAGTTTTTGTAGGCTTTTAAAAAATATCTCCGCAATTTTTTTTCTTGTGACGAAGTTCTTAGATCTATGCCTTTTTCCGCTAAAACTTTTATATGAATCTACACAAATCATATATTTTTGAAATCAGCATAAAATTTTACGAATGTGGTGCGAATCTCAAGTGAATCGGATGATTTTACATTTTTCATGATTTTTAGGGGTCCACCCCTTAGGATTTTTTTCAAGTAGATACTTTGCTTTTACGATTATCGTGAAATCTACAGAATATACTAATTTTATTATTCTGAATCGATTGGCGTTCGCAGAATTGCTCTAACTTTAACCATTCTCCAGTTGAAAAGTTCATCTAGAGTTTAGAGGATAATTTGCATACAAAAACATTTTTTATTTTATTTTTTTTCAGTAGTATTCATAAAATGAAATCTTTATTGTATGTCCACATCAAATATAAAGTCGATTTCTGGTCAATTAAAGTTTTTGTAGGCTTTTAAAAGATATCTCCGCAATTTTTTTTCTTGCAACGAAGTTCTTAACAATCTATGCCTTTTTCCGCTAAAACTTGTATATGAACCTACACAAATCATATATTTTTGAAATCAGCATGAAATTTTACATATGTGGTGCGAATCTCAAGTGAATCGAATGATTTTGCATTTTTCATGATTTTTAGGGGTCCACCCCTTAGGATTTTTTTCAAGTAGATACTTTGCTTTTACGATTATCGTGATATCCACAGAATATACTAATTTTATTATTCTGAATCGATTGGCGTTCGCAGAATTGCTCTAACTTTAACCATTCTCCAGTTGAAAAGGTCATCTAGAGTTTAGAGGATAATTTGCATACAAAAACATTTTTTATTTTATTTTTTTTCAGTAGTATTCATAAAATGAAATCTTTATTGTATGTCCACATCAAATATGAAGTCGATTTCTGGTCAATTAAAGTTTTTGTAGGCTTTTAAAAGATATCTCCGCAATTTTTTTTCTTGCAACGAAGTTCTTAACAATCTATGCCTTTTTCCGCTAAAACTTGTATATGAACCTACACAAATCATATATTTTTGAAATCAGCATGAAATTTTACATATGTGGTGCGAATGTCAAGTGAATCGGATGATTTGGCATTTTTCAGGATTTTTTTCAAGTAGATACTTTGCTTTTACGATTATCGTGAAATCCACAGAATATACTAATTTTATTATTCTGAATCGATTGGCGTTCGCAGAATTGCTCTAACTTTAACCATTCTCCAGTTGAAAAGTTCATCTAGAGTTTAGAGGATAATTTGCATACAAAAACATTTTTATTTTATTTTTTTTCAGTAGTATTCATAAAATGAAATCTTTATTGTATGTCCACATCAAATATGAAGTCGATTTCTGGTCAATTAAAGTTTCTGTAGGCTTTTAAAAGATATCTCCGCAATTTTTTTTCTTGCAACGAAGTTCTTAACAATCTATGCCTTTTTCCGCTAAAACTTGTATATGAACCTACACAAATCATATATTTTTGAAATCAGCATGAAATTTTACGTATGTGGTGCGAATCTCAAGTGAATCGGATGATTTTACATTTTTCATGATTTTTAGGATTTTTTTCAAGTAAATACTTTTGTTTTACGATTATCGTGAAATTCCCATGGTATACTAATTTTATTATTCTGAATCGATTGGCGTTCGCAGAATTGCTCTAACTTTAACCATTCTCCAGTTGAAAAGTTCATCTAGAGTTTAGAGGATAATTTGCATACAAAAACATTTTTTATTTAATTTTTTTTCAGTAGTATTCATAAAATGAAATCTTTATTGTATGTCCACATCAAATATGAAGTCGATTTCTGGTCAATTAAAGTTTTTGTAGGCTTTTAAAAGATATCTCCGCAATTTTTTTTCTTGCAACGAAGTTCTTAACAATCTATGCCTTTTTCCGCTAAAACTTGTATATGAACCTACACAAATCATATATTTTTGAAATCAGCATGAAATTTTACATATGTGGTGCGAATGTCAAGTGAATCGGATGATTTGGCATTTTTCAGGATTTTTTTCAAGTAGATACTTTGCTTTTACGATTATCGTGAAATCCACAGAATATACTAATTTTATTATTCTGAATCGATTGGCGTTCGCAGAATTGCTCTAACTTTAACCATTCTCCAGTTGAAAAGTTCATCTAGAGTTTAGAGGATAATTTGCATACAAAAACATTTTTTATTTTATTTTTTTTCAGTAGTATTCATAAAATGAAATCTTTATTGTATGTCCACATCAAATATGAAGTCGATTTCTGGTCGATTAAAGTTTTTGTAGGCTTTTAAAAGATATCTCCGCAATTTTTTTTCTTGTGACGAAGTTCTTAGATCTATGCCTTTTTCCGCTAAAACTTGTATATGAACCTACACAAATCATATATTTTTGAAATCAGCATGAAATTTTACGTATGTGGTGCGAATCTCAAGTGAATCGGATGATTTTACATTTTTCATGATTTTTAGGATTTTTTTCAAGTAAATACTTTTGTTTTACGATTATCGTGAAATTCCCATGGTATACTAATTTTGATATTCTGAATCGACTGGCGTTCGCAGAATTGCTCTAACTTTAACCATTCTCTAGTTGAAAAATTCATTTATAGAGTTTGAGAGAGATCATTTCTCTCCAAAAACATTTCTCTCCATTTCTCTCCAAAACAATTTTTTTCGTATTCTTGTTCGTGATTTGCAATCTGTTTTGTATATGTATAACGAATATGAAGTCGATTCCGGGTAATTTTAAGTGATTGAGATGATTTTGAATATTTTTTTAATGTGATTCCGAGTTAACTAAATGTTCTTTTATGCTTTTCACAGTTGAAAATTTATCTTATTACGTCAATATGTCATTACAATTCATTACATTACAGAGACAAAACAAAATTAATATCAAATAATTTTTTGGTGCACACAATTTTCGAATGTCGATATTTTTTGAGAAGTAGATTACCTCAGTTATTATTGTATTCACTCTGATCCTGTTATCATCTTAATGCGGCAAGATATTCCAGTCTAAATTGTGTAAGCACCTCATCTGTCAAAAATTCATTTAAATACTTGTTCTGAGCTTCAAATTCGTTTGACAACTTCCTGTTCAAAGCTGTTCATTTTTTTTCAAACACCTGCGCAAAGCTGTTCCATCTGTTTGAATACCTGATCAAAGTTGCTCATATTAAGTGGTGGGGGTTCACGGAATGACGTCACGGCGAGCTCTGATTGGCCAAAAACTGTTGAAGCACAATCTTATTTTTTCTTGGCCTCTTTAAGGATTTGCCCGTTCTAAACAGTTGAAGTAGTGTGGGGTGTCATGGAATTACGTCAAAACAGGTGGTCATGACGTATCAAAATATCCACAACTGAGGCCCAAAAGAAAAATAATGCGATTTTCTCATAGAATTTCCATAGTCCATTCATTTCAGTGAAAGGAAACCTTTTCAAAAACTTTCTGCAGCACATACATGTAAAGTGGGTTGATAAATGTTTGAAATGATCCCTCCAGCCTGAATACATTAATTTTCTCGTCATGGATTGCCGTACTCTTTCAAACACACCAGAGGAAATAATCCAGGGGGTTTAAGTCTGGAGATCGAGCAGGCCATTTCAACAAATATCGAATATGGTTGTCGCAAATTGTGTTCGCACTATATCTTCGAAACAAATGATCATGGGATGAAATATTCTTAGAATAGATCGAAAAATAACCCCTAAAATTTTTGCTGTATGTTTACTCAACACCCTGTATTGTAAAGCCTAAAATGTAATCATCTCGCTCTGATCGAAACTTATGTCAATTCTATTTCAGTTCGCTCTATGAACTTTCAAACAACACAAAGAAATTCCCACCTAACTGTGGGAATCGTTCAGTTCTATGAGAATTTAACTGCAACACGCAAGTTACCATTAAACAAGGGGTAACTGGAATTATACGGCTGAAAAGAAACATTTTAGAGTCACATGACTCACGCAATATTAGAAACCGTTGTTTTTAACTGGAATCAATAGTAAAATATCATTGAAATCACGAATTAGGTAGAATGTTTCCGTACCTGAATACAGGGTGTTCCAAATTGAGTCGGCACCATTGCCAACTCCGTTATTATTGATGCTACGAATTCGGTTAATTGGGCAAACTAGTGGTATTTTTAATAGCCTCCTCGATGCCGAAAACATAAAGAAGAATGACATTCGCGTTTTCAGAATATTTCATAAATTGATAATATTTCATGCTTTTCGATTCATAATAACATTCCTAACAACAAATCTCATTTAACTTTTTTCGTAAAGGCGAAAATAAGACAGTTTCATCAGTAGGAAACATTTATAACAAACGGATTTGATAAAGCGCTATAAAATATCGAGTAAATGTTGAAAAACACCGCCTTCTTGTTGAATACATCAATTCTTTTAATAATAGTTTCAATGTAATTTTTCAGTTCATCTATATTATTATGTTTCATTTTACACACCTCATTTTTCAGAAATCCCCAAAAATAAAAATCTAGTCTGGTGAACGAGGGGGCCACTTAACAGGATCATTTGTAGCAATTTATCTATTTTCAAAACAGCCTCGCAGCATTCTTTTTACGCCACTGACATTATGTGCTGGTGCTTCATCCTGCTGAAAATAGATCATCTGACGAGCGTCCAGATCAAGATCATCCAAAAACTCTTTCAACACTCTTGTTAATAAATTAAAGTAACGAGGTCCGTTTAAAGAACCATGGTTAAAAATGGACCGTTAATTCTGCCTCTGAATAGACCACACCAAACATTAATACTAAATCGTCTTTGCGAACTGTGGGGATTGACTAGAAATGGATTATGTCTACTCCAATAATGAAAATTCTTTCTATTATACATGCCACGATTTGAAAAATTAGCCTCACCGCTCTATATAATATTTCTTGTCTGCATTTATTCATAAACCACCGACAAAACCCCAATCTTGTCTCAGGATCACCAGGTTCTAGTGTTTGCACTAGTCTTAAATTATAAGGAGAAATCTTGTTTCTTCAGAATTCGTTGAATACCAGATAGTGGAACAGCTATTTCTCTACATAAATCTGTGATGGATTTATTTGGATTTACCTCAGAGTAGGATAAAATGTCAATTTCTGTATCTTGAGATATTACAAAACGTTTTTTAGTTCTCCTCTTCTCGAAAACTTTTTCATTGTTCCTGAATAGACGATGAAGTACAGCTCTTGCGCCATTTTTCTGGCAAACCAAGTAGGATTCCAACATATCACATATTTCTTGATGGAAAAACGGAATTTCAAAAAATATTCGAACAGTAGTTGACAGTTACAATAATTTATGACATTGTCATGATATACTTGAGAATATTTAACAAATAGTATTTTAACAAAGTTTCAAGGCAACTTGATTGCTCATAATAATTTTGTTTCATCGAATCAAACACATTTTTTCCAACCACATTCATATGACACTCCAGTATTTTCTGTTCTGTACAAAAACGGCTTCTGATTACAGCAGACATATTTTGATTCACAAAATAAATGCGGCTAGCGGAATGTCTTTAAGTTGGAAATTATCGTTTTGTTCATTAATACCGAATAGCTCAGTGGTGTCAATTGAGTGGTGCGACATGATGATCACGGGTTTCCATTTGGTTGCCATTTGGAAATAGCCACTCGAGCCCTTCGGGCTCTCGTGCCTGTTGCCTGGCAACAAGTTTTCAAAAAATCTGTCAAATTAATTTCACTTTATTCTCACTCTCTTGTGATATTACAACTGAGAACATTTTCAGCTTTCATACTTGTCAGTATGGTGACATTTCCAGATCTTATATCTAACACTATTCTGACATTTTCATAATGATAGGCTAGCTTTAAGGATTATCCAATCCAGGATCCTTGTGTTTTACTTGGAGTTGACTTTTCCCTCTTTTGGTATGAGTTTCATGGCACAGCTTTGGTCGACACTATATTCTAATTACTTCATCTTCTGCTTCTTCATAATCTTCAGGAAGGATATCATTGTTGGATTCATAGCAGACCTTGATGACTCAGCGATTCGTCCATTTCTCATCGATTCAACTGTAACTACTATTGATGAAATATTTTAAATAAATATTGCATGACAGCGTTGTTACTCTTCAATTACATAATTCAGTATGCAGAATTCTGAGAATAAATTCATCAATTATTCATTCTCATTATCCATTTTAAAGTTCTACTCCAATGATAGCAGACTTTAGAATGACAGAAAATTGCCTATTCCAACTGAGCCAAAATCATTCACTGTTACTAAATGACTCATCAATTCAGGTACAGGGTGCAGACGAAGGTACGAACATAGATGATATCATGAAGCAGTCGTGGTACTATATGAAATGTATAATCCTATATCTGATTTTTTGATATTGTTTACCATTCTATTACATCAATATATTCCCTAATATTTTCATTGCCAACATATGCTGTTTTTATAAATAAGCTGTTCTTTATCATATTTCCCCCCATTCAAGGCTGAAGCGATAGAAACTGCCCCACACCCCAAAGCTAGAAGTGGTTGCTAAAACCTTTTTCATGAATTAGTTTGACTATTTTCCTCTGCTCAACCTTGCCTTTCCTATCAGCTTCCAACTACCCTTTTTTATTTGTTTCAATTTCAGCCCAAAGTTGAGATACCCCAAATGTTATCACTTATCTCCAATTTTATACCAGATGATTTCTAAAGTGCGAAAGCGAGTGTTGCCATAATTTTTATAGCCCCACGAAGCGAAGCGAAGTCGTGTTGCTTACAAGCCTCGTCCAGATGATTTACAACTTTATCTCCCAAATAGTAAATTCAATTACATCTAGAATCAAGTAGTTCTACAGGAAGTTTCTCAATCAATGTTTTCAAAGAACCTCTTTTTTAGTGACTCATTTCTTTAGCTGCCCCATTATATTGTGTTTTTAGCTGTAGCTAAACTTGAACTTCACGATCTTATCCTTCGAATTATGTTGGCAGCAAAAACACACTTTGAATACTTGTCAACTAGCAAGTTACATCAACTATTGTTCGAATAATATTATAATGAAAAAGTCAAGTTTGTCAAAATGTTCCGCGATGTTTTCAGAATGATCTAGATGGTATATGCGTTCTTATATGGTATGACAACAGTCTGATTAGAGTTTAAACTAAACATGGTTCTGTAGTAGTTTATGGAAAGGTGATATGTATTAGAAGAATTATTTGTTTTTCTTTTTCGTTTTTATCGATGCCACTATAAACACCTAAAAAAATTAAACAGTTGAACATTAATTAAGTATTGAACATTGCAGTTTTTCGAACCCAATATTGAAAAAGATTCTCAATTTCTTCCATACATTTTTCTCTTAAATCGACCAGAATCAATTAGAGGTGGCGACGATAGTATTCCTAATCGATAAGCAAACGTGGAATTTAATCCTGGAACTATTTCTCATTTCATCCACTGTAATACCGAGAATATTATGTAAAAGTGCATGTCGCCTTCATAAATCATCTGAAGGCGTTCATAACACCGCTTTTGTGTTTCTGGAGTGATAATCGAAAAGGCCTCAGGAACGAAGGTTGATGAATTGGGGAAGTGAAGAACATCTTCTCATGAACTCCGCAGGGAAGATCTCGAAATAAGAATTTGTCAATTAGGACCACAAAACTTCACCCCCAGGGTCGTCTTTAGGTGTTTCGTAAGATTTTATTCCAACAAGAACACTAGAACAGGAAAATTTGGTAATGAATTTGCTACTTTGTGTTATAGATTATTGATTTTTTGAAGGGTGTTGTTTCGGGTCATGATATTTTACAAAACTATAACTTTTATTTTTTTTTTATAAGAGTATTGTAATTGTAAGTAATAATTTTGAACAGCACTCTCAAATTCGGGAGAGTGAGTATGAGGTTTTGAATAAAAACGTAGTTTCTTCAGATAATTTTTCGACAATATCAATAAATTATATTCTTGTGTTAAACAGCTTTATGCAACATAAATGTATTAGGTATATTATATTTAGTTACTTTTTTTCAGATGCTTTTGTTTCTTTTGTTTGTTTTTTATCAATTTCTTCATTAATATGTATCTCCTTCAATGCGTTTGTAGAACTTTATAACACGATTCTGCTGTTATTGAAAAGAATTTTTTTCTTCTTTTTTTTCTTCTTTTCTATCATATTCTTGATTCAAGATAACCAACCATAGTTATAATAGATGGATGTATATTTTGTAATTTGGTAGGTGTATATATAATCTTACTTAAACTGTGTAACTAGGTTCTGTAATTGGGTTTCGACCTGTTGGGCTAATAAAATTTGTTTTTTTTAACATAATTGATTCAGAAGAGGATGACCTTCCCTTTAATTGGGAAGCATGAGCAACGCATTCACAAGAAGGACGCTAATATTGAATAAAAGAAAACCGTTCAACTGACACAGAGCTCTGTGTTGATGAAATATAAATTTGGGGGGCTGTAAAGAAGCCATCAGTGAGAATGGCTAAAACCATTGTGAAAAACATGAAGTTCGGCGATAGATCTTTTCGCTTTCTTCAATAGCCTCCACGTGTTGTGAATAACCTGCCGATATCTGATTGGATTTTATAGAAGAAGATCAGTTAGTTACAGTTTCAAGCCTTGTAGAGAAGACTTTAGCATCCTTGGCCCCGAAAAAAGTATTTGGTGTCCTCAAAAGCTCGAAAACTTCGCTGCTCTAGGGCCTAGTCTGAATAACTGGGGCACTTTACACTCAAGATCGAAAAGGTCTCAGGACTGTGCCTTTTGGAACTTAACCTCTCACTCTATGCTGCTTGTTTAGATGCCATCGACACTAACTATAGGTTAGGAGATGTTGTAAAGTAAATGAGTAGTTTTAGTAGCTTGAGTACATGCTGTTCAATTTTGTGGACCAGAATGTTTTGGAAGACTTTGCTAAATGTGTTTCCGAGAACAAAATGAACGAAATCATGACTTTCAGTCGAGTTATCTAAAAATTCCAGCAGTATTATTGTTATTGTTATTGATGTTTTGCTGTGCGTTTGGGTGAACCATTTGCTAGTAAGGAAGTTACTTGCGTTTTCGAAAAGAGTTTCTTTTTATTCTCCGCATGATTTCAAAAAGTCTTTGGGCCAACAAGAATCTCGTCAGGACAAGATAGTTTCGAACTTTTGGTATACCTGCTGAATACACTTCATGAGCGGAAGAATATTTCATTCGATGTTCTTGGACTCTCTGATGGCACAGAGCCTATCACTCCTTCAGTACAGAAGTCTTTTGGAGGGAAAATCCTCACAGTTAAACGATGTAGTAGATGCATTGCTCCTGTTCACTTCCGCATACGGTTTACCTGTTAAAAAATATTCCGCATTTCCTCAAATCACTCACTCCAAATTATAAACGTGCCTCAGTGCGCTCAACCATTCATCAACACCTCATTCTCCATTGATTTGTACTTAATTACAACGCTATGCTCTGGCGGTTAGGCAGTGTCGTAAATTCTGCACGCTGACAAGCTGGTATTCCATGAATAACAAGGATATGAAAGTGAAACTGAAAACAGCAGAACAAATGAATTAGAGGTATTTCCCCAGAGAACTCACGGACAGGGAAGCGTGATGAAAAAAATTCGCCCCTATATTCAACGACCCTTGACGTTAACAGGATTTGAGTAAGCAACTCTGCGAGAGATGGAAAGGGACATTTTTGAATTTGACATTACATAACGCCCTATATGTATTCATAATGTCAGTGACTTTTTATATTCTATTTGAGGGAATTCAATAGTACTGACTGTTTCTGTAATAGTTCCATATGAAAAAGTGTACAGGAAGTAGTTTGCTCCTCAATAGCAAATACACCCTCTGAGTGGTTGTCAAAGATTCTGCGAATGTCAGCAGCAAATAAGCTCTCCCAAGTACAGGGTTGTCCAACATTGAAATAATGAGGGTTGAGGAATCGATCGCTACTGAACTGATACAGGTCGTGAGCTGATTTATCGACAGCAGTGTTGAAATTCAAACAAGGTGATTTGATGATCTGCTATGATAATGAGGGTTGCCTAGAAAAACTGAAAACAATGAGATTCAGCCAACTTGAAAGTGAGTGTCAAAAAGAAACTTTAATCAGGTTCCAAAGTTGTTGATGTTACGAAAGATGTTTTATTTCCAAACTTATGAGTCAACATTACAGGATGTATAATTGAAACGTGGCTAACCAGAAATGTTAGTGAAAAGGAATATTGGTGTACATCTGACGGATGAACTTGGATGACAGTAGCAGGTGTATACAGAATGATTTACGATGGATGGCACATGAGACGTTCAATGGAGAGCATATGTGGTGTTTCCACTTCTACTAGAAAAAAGTAGCAACTCTGATCAAATGGAACACCCTGTTTAAAATATTACTTTTTGGAATGTCCAACAATTGCCTTATAACTTTTCTTGATGTAATGAAAACTAATTTTGATTTTTTTTCAGAAATTATGACAATGCTGATATCTTCGAGTTGAAAAATACTATTATATCCCACACTCCAGCCTAATCTCCCTTACTTCAAAACATACTGAAATTGTTACATTTCATTGAACTTCCTACATGTCCTGCTGATAATTTCATCAAAAATAATTGTTTGAATAGTTTTGTTCAATCGTTTTGAAGGTATTTGCAACTTCTGAAGTGACGAAAATGTCGATAGTAGGACAATGTCATAACGTTACCATCAAATGGTAATCATTGAAAAAATAATAAAAATAAGTGTCGTTGTATCGATAAATATTGTAATGACAGTTGAACGATGTGACGTATTTCAAAATAACATGTGAATAGTAAAATTGATTGAGTATATTATAGTTCAATGCAAATAGCAAATGAATATTCAAGTGGCATACTCATTCAGATACGTGTTACAGAAACTGATGTAATAATAATCAATAACGTGTATGATAATATGTTCAAAAAAATTGACACTTCAAATGTGTTTCTTTTAGATAATTATTTAAGTAGCTTCTTCTAGATTTTCTTAATGTTTCCAATTATTTTTCGATATGGTAATCGTTAAACTTCTTGAACTTCTCATAATAGAGTTAATATTTCACTTCCATTCATTTCACGAAGCCATTACCCAATTAACCCACCCTTTCTTCTTGTTGGAAAAGTATCTGATTTCTCATTACAGTCTCGTATACCCACACTGGCATCTCTATTGATATTCCTAATGGGGTCACACATCCGTTGTACGTTTTTCCTGTATCAGCAATAAAATCAGCTCTATCCAGATTTCCCTGGATGGTCGACGTCAGCAGTGGCCACATAAATTTATTTGCAAATATATCCAAGTAAATTCGAACTGACGTTGCAGTGTATTCCAGAACGAAAAACCAATATTTTGGTTTGTCGATTTATGAAAGAATATCAATTCCAAATTTCTTTACCTGCACTAGCAAGAGAATGGCTTGGTTCATTATTTTCTGGCATGTTTGGATGAAAGGGGTTTGAAATAATCAAGATTTATGATCGCACTGCCTGTATTGTTCATTGAAATCGGTCAGAAATCAGATCATCTTTGTAACACGGGAATCAATGAGCCTCAATAACCTCAGGCAATTGCTCATCGGTAATTAAGGCTCTTATAATTCTCTTGGTACATAAATAACTATTCAAGATTATAACTGTAGGATAAAATAGTATATTTGTTTGATTGACTTTCGTCAAGCCATGCCCAATACTCTTTTCATAGAAAAAAAGTCTGGAGGTGTTAGGTCTGGTGACCTTGCTGGCCATGGTGTATCACTGTATCAAACCATTTCCTTAGATATCGCTCAAACAAATATCGGCACACACTTATGGCATTATGTACATAATTGTTGCAGCCAGAAATTATGCACTAAGCTCAATGAAAAATTATCCAATGCATCGTCCAGATTTCGTCGTTAGAGACGGAGGTAGCGTTGAGCAATTGAAGACATCTGATATATGAATGGACCTTTAACTTCTTTGTCGAAAATTCCACATCAAATATCAAATCCAAATCGATGCTGGTATCTGGATGATATCTTCGCACATGGATTCTGCCGTACTTTGTAACACTTTGATGAGAAATGCTCCGTCATACAGAGTGTACTATTTTTTCGTGCAACATTAAAAAAAAGTGAAAAATAGACAGATGTTTTCCAATGGCGCTCCTACGCTTCTACTTCAAAAAAGCATACAATATTCATTTGAACAACATTTTTCGAATATTCACTTATTCTAAAATACTTGATATCGAAATAAATTTTCTGTTGGACCAGTATTCTCAGTCAACTGTACATAAACTTCTACTGGACAAGGGAGTCTGAAATTAGTCCAGAAATGATAAATGCCAATGCGTCACCGAATCCATTCAAGCCGCCCAGGAGCGACTACTAATGTTTTTATATTATTTCTGTTCCATTATAATCAGATGAATAATATATAACTTCACCTTCGTTGAAAAATGTAATATTTCCAGTATGTATCACATAGCAACAGATTTCCATTCAACTCTGAAACTCTTTCAGTGAACGTTGTTAAATTTTCACACCATGTTAAGCTCATAATTACACCCGAGAGCTTGATGTTTTATTCTAACTGTGTAGAACGAGGTGAACCCACCTAATTCGAACGATTCACTCAACTAGGGATTTTTTTATTAGGGAAACCGAGTACTTCCTGGAAAATCTGCCTCACAAAGGCACACTTTCAGGATTTTCAGATCAATATACCGTAATTGACAATGGTTTATTGCCACATGAGTAGAGTTAGTTATATTCGCGTCAGTAGATTTCTGGATGCACATGCATATTATAAATTGGGATAAGGGGTGATTAGTGTTTTATTCCAAAATATAGTATAGTAAATTCCTTTGGGGACTCAGGTCTAGAAAGAATTGATCCCAGATACACTCTTTCTGCCATAAAAGGCGAATAAAAGACAACATTCACAAGGGGTACCGAAGCAGGAACCTCTGGAACACGTTAGAGAGGAGCCAAGACAATCATCCCAAAGGTGCCAGAGGAACCAGAGGAACCGAAGGTACGTTCAAACACAAGTTAGCAGCAGAACCACCCAAAGGAAAATTGATTGCACTACAACTTTCATTTTGGAGTTTTTTTTTTTCGGCAATTCAATACGCTAGAAGAAAAACGAAAACGTAAATTTTTGATTGCTTATTTCTATCAAACGATACAACAACGCTTCAGGTACCCCAACTTCTTAGAACCAGGATGGTTCGCGATCAAACGTCGCCAGAGTTGCTCTTCAATGTCTTCCTTCCTTACCTTCAAGGAAGCGACCACTAAGATTTCTCAGGAGCAGGACATGACGCTCTTGTAGTTACTACGACGGTACGCAGAGTGCTACCAGGATATGATCCATGCTTCTCCAAGCGGATAGAACAGTGAAGGGACAACACTCTTCAAAAAGAAGGATATATTGGCGATGTTGAAGTAGGTTAAATCAATCTGTAGCACAGTATGGATGAAGCTAGGGATCTAGAGAGCATAACTGGTAAGTCTGAGACAGTTTTAATATACAGGAAGAAAGTGAGGTACAAGAACGGCGTATCTTAGAGTTAAAAGACCTCGAAGAGATCTGTACGCCCCAAACGGGGGACCAAGACAGCTCCAGTAATTGTTTCATAAATCAAGGTTAGAGGAACCAAACGTACATCAATTGTGGAAAGCCAGTATATACCTCATGACTATGTGCACTTTTTCCGACGAAAAATTGATTAAAAATAGTGAAGTATACTGAAAAAAGTTACTTACGCAGTGTAATGGTGTGCGAAGGTAATGCGCATAATACGATGTGGGTCGGCATACATTTGGTGATGAGCTACTTAGAAAGTTTCTCAGGGATATAATTTCACTGTTTTACTCACTGATTGACTTTACAAAATAAATCACACATTCTGGTCCGTTACAGATTGGTCATCTTTCAGGCTAAATTCATCCATAAGATACCATATACGCCCCAAAAAGTAGTGTTGTGATTTGAACTCCATCACTATCAACCCATAAACTAATTATTGGAAGAAATTTGAAAGCTACGTGACACCAATGCACCAGTGATGAAACAAAAAGATACCTACTGCTAATCTTTTGTGCGTGCAGTGTATCAATCACATCAACAACTAATGTAGCATGTCTGGCTAAGCTAAAGCGATGATGGTATGCAATTGTGAAATGAAAATTACAAAGTATTATTTTTATCAGAATGCTATAATTAGGCCTTCAGGGTGGTGTGTCATATAAATATAAAAAACTGTCTCATGATTCTCCTTTGTATAAAGCTTGATATACCAAGAAAAAGCATGGCAGGACCGAACTCGCCATAACAAAGAAAATCCTGGAAAAAGTGCAAAGACTAGCATGTCTTTGTGTAACAGAAGCAATGAGGTCGACTCCAACAGCAGTAATAGAGGTAGTTCTGGACCTTACTCCTCTCCATATCATGGTGAGGAGAACTGCTTGGGAAGCAAATCTCAGGTTGGCTAAAGTCGGACTCAAAGGGACAGCCCACAACGTAAGGGGCTCAACCCCCACCGAAAGTGCACACCCTGCCGATCTTCCAACTGATGAAGTCACCAGAAAATTTAGTTTTGAAAATTTTTTTTGAACGGAATTAAATGCCAAGAGTGGATGGAGCATATAATCCATTCGCGCACTGGGAAAGAATACCATAACATGGTACACCGACGGGTCTAAAACTTCCGACGGAACTGCAGTAGGAGTCTTTGGGCCTCGCACCAAATATTCCGAACCCATGGGCCAGTTCCCCAGTATTTTTCAAGCGGAAATTCACGCCATAGAAAGGTGCATTCAATTCAACCTCGACAGGTAATACCGAAACAAGTAAATCGCAATCCTATCCGATAGTCAAGCAGCCATCAAGCGTTGAGCTCATATAATATCAACTCATAAATGGTCTGGGAATGCCTAGACAAACTTGATGAGCTAGGCAGGAACAACAAGGTGATCTTCCTCTGGGTGCCGGGGCACGTCGGAGTGGTGGGCAATGAAAAAGGGGCCACTGATCGGGCCAGAATCATTCTGCGAACTTGACCAATCTCACTTTCAAGAAGAACTCAATAAAACTGAAGAAGCAATGAGAGCAACAAACATACTGGCAAATATTTCCAGGGCTAAGGCAGGCCAAAGATTTCCTCGGTAACTTCAACCGAGCAAGATCGAAGACACTGATTAACCTCAGCAAAACTAGCCTAAATTCAATCACGGAATTTCTGACGGAGCACTGTAGACTCAAAGAACACCTACGGAAGCTAGGCTTAGAGGAGGACAGCACCTGCAGATTCTGTGGGTAACATCCAGAAACACCACACCATATATTGATGGACTGTTATGCTGTACATCACATAAGATTGAATATACTGGGATCACACCAGATGACTGTGCGAGAAATACCACGAATAGACCTCATCGAAATCCTTAAATTCCACAAGGAATTGGGGCTTGAGGGGCTGCTGTAAACGAGAACACTTTGAAATAGCAGAAGAAGATGGGGCGCAATAGATCTAATTAGGTCGCAGCTCATCAGTCACCACCCATACCCACCAAAGCCATAACCATTTATCAAAGAAACTATGCATTTTGAAACCAGTGACGACTACAAGCTTATTATTAATGGAAACGAAGTAAAATACGATGAAACAAAGAACGAAATGTCTATTAATATGAATGTTTATGTTAAGACTTTCAATGAATGAGTAAAATGTGATCAGTTCTAGATTGTATTTTTTACTAGTGAATAAAGTGGTACCTAACACGCTTCATAAGTGTGGATAAGACTTCAATTGTAAGTCGATGGTGATTAAAACAATATTTGATGATGACTAACAAGCTTCCCTATCTCTGTAACAATGAAGGTAAGTGCCACGCTCAGTGAGGGGATGAGAGGTCCACCCCATTCACTCTCGAATGCTAAAATATCCAGTATAGTTCCTACCGAGCCCAATTTATCACTTTGTGTACAAAGTTATTCCTACAAACCGCCCTGGATTATATCACGATGCCCTCCGGCAATGACTATGCGGAGATGGATTAGACCAGCTTCTGCCTTGAGCGTTCGATGTATCTGGTTTATAGAGGTATACCCGTCTTCACCCTTATTCAAGTTAATAGGGGTAATTTTGGATACGCCGCTTCCTTTATTCACGCGAGCTAGTCCAACACAGGGCAGATGTGTTTGTACTTCAACAAAATAGCGAGGATAATGTGGCTATATCAGCAATCCCCGATAGAAATTCAATTCAGGCGTACCATCCATTTCGTGACGAAAGTAATTCGGGGTTCAAAGGGTGAAGAAAGATTCGTTAAGTGATACCAAAGTGGACGCAATACAATACGTTCATTGTTATCGGAGGTAATCATTCTACAATCGTAGGAGGAGTAGTCAAAATTGTATCCTTTAATTCAACTCAAACTGATGAAATTGTAGAAAATAAACTACTCTAAACGAAAACATGATGAAATCAATTGAAATTTCATTTCATGAAGGATATTCTTCATTGAGTCGGCACCATTGCCAACTCAGTTATTATTGATGGTACGAATTCGGTTAAATGAGGAAACTAGTAGCATTTTTAATGGCCTTCTCGATGCCGGAAACAAAAAAGAAATACCAGTTGCGTTTTCAGAATATTTCATAAAATGATATTTCTTTCAATGGAATATCCTATATTTATCAGTAATAACATTCTCAACAACAAATCTCATTTGACTTTTTCTCGTAAAGTTGAAAATAATACAGTTTTATCAATAGGAAACACATATTTGGGCCCTTCTATTGACACTACGTGTGGCATTAAATACAGTTCGGCTATCAATTCTGTCAATTATAGTTTCAATATAATTTCATCTAAATTATTATGTTTCATTTTTTACACCTCAGATGAGCCTCCAGATCAAGATCATCGAAAAACTCTTTCAACATGAATGAATTAATATAACGAGGTCCGTTCAAAGAACCATGGTAGAAAAATGGACCGATAATTCTGCCTCTAAATAGACCACACCAAACATTAATACTAAATCGTCTTTGCGGATTGTGGGGATGGACTAGAAATGGATTATCTCTACTCCAATAATGAAAATTATTTCTATACATCCCACGATTTGAAAAATTAGCCTCATCGCTCCATATAATATTTCTATAGAAATTGGATCTTGTCTGCATTTATCCATAAACCACCGACAAAACCCCAATCATCTCTCAGGATCACCAGGTTCTAGTGTTTGCACTGGTCTTAACTTAAAAGGAGAAATCTTATGTTTCTTCAGAATTCGTTGAATACCAGACAGTGGAACAGCTATTTCTTCAGATAAATCTCTGATGGAATTATTTGGATATACCTCAAAGTATAGAAAACGTTTTTTCGTTCTACTCTTCTCAAAAACTTTTTCATAGTTCCTGAATCGACGATGAAGCACAGCAAAAAAACGCCGATTAAGTCATTCACGATCGGGGAACGAATTGCTGTAGTGTTGGAGTGCTCTTACACTATTTTTCTGGCAAACAAGTAGGATTCTAACATATCACATTTTTCTTGATGGGAAAACGGTATTTCGAAAAATATTCGAACAGTAGTTGACAGTTACAATAATTTATGACATTGTCATGGTATACTTGAGAATATTTGACGAATAGTATCTCAACAAAGTTTCAAGGAAACTTGATTGCTCATAATAATTATGTTTCATCGAATCAAACACATTTTTTCCAACCACATTCATATGACACTCCAGTATTTTCTGTTCTGTACAAAAACGGCTTCAAAGTTATCATTACAGCAGACATATTTTGATTCACAAAATAAATGCGGCTAGCGGAATGGCTTTAAGATGGAAATTATCGTTTTGTACATTAACGATAGTGGTGTCAATTGAGTGATGCGACTTGATTATCTCGGGTTTCACTAGTTCAAAACCTAGCGCAATTTTCTTATTTTTCTATTAGTAACAAAATATTGTCATTCGTATAAGTACCAAAATTGGGTGTTTGGACAATCATGACTTTTTATTCGCCAATACAAAGAAATTATTTTCACTAGTGAAAGAAAGAAATATTTCCACATAAGTTGCTCATTTTCCACTTTAGGAAGAAAGGTGATATGAGCATTGTTGTTGAGAATGTTATTACGAATCAAAATGCATGAAAAACTATAGGGTGTTCCATTGAAAGAAATATCATTTTATGAAATATTCTGAAAACGCTACTGTAATTTTTTTCGAGAAGGCCGTTAAAAATGCTACTAGTTTGCCCATTTAACCGAATTCGTAGCATCAATAATAACGGAGTTGGCAATGGTGCCAACCTAATTTGGAACACCCTGTATAAGCAACATACATTTACGACAAGTCACAAGTTACAAAGTAGTAAAATATAAATATGTAAAATTTTTGTGTAAAATAAATAAATAAATAACTGATATTACATTGATACTACAGACATAAATGGAAAGATAATAAACGCGATCCGGGACAAAAGTGAATGACAAATAACAATAAGTAATAATAATAAAACGGGAATATTTAAAATTGGTACTTGGATTGTTAGAAGTGTATTGGAAAAGAAGAAGAATTCGAAAATACAGAAGTCAAACTACCAGCTATAACAGAGATAAAAAAATTAACAAGGAATGATACAAATAGATAATATACATGCTTGTATACAGTGAATCAAAGCAAAACAGAGAATAGCAGGAGGTGTTGCAGTTATAATAGAATAAATCGATGAATGGAAATGTTTGTCCGAACGATTTCAGTATTGAAATTCAAAGATAGGGATACAAATTTTGAGATGACACTGTTGGTAACAAAGATACATTCTGGGAAGATATAAATAAAACCACAAAAATGCCGAATGAAAAATAATTAATAAAACGATTTCAACAGCAGAGTGGGAGCAAAAGATGGCATCTCAATGCTTGGTGTGCAAACAAGTATACACGAGGAATGAAAAGCAAAAATGAAAATTTAATAAAAAAACTAATACAAGAATGGTGGAGAGATGAAACGAAAACTAAAACTGTCTCTTTTTGTTGGCGGAAAACACTAGAAGCCGCAGTTGAATTGCCTCAAGATGTGAATGGAATTAAACATGTCCGGTATCAGGGTAGTCATGATCTTGCAATGCCTGAGTTGTCCTATATAGAAAGTTTCAAGTTGAGATGCCTGATGTACTTTTTTTGTTCTGCACAGGGAAGATAACCAAATTTCATGAGGATAAATCAATATTGTGTCATCTACTTTACTTTGGAGACAAGTCACAAGATCGATCATTGATGTAGATCACAAACAATAGTGGATCAAGAACCGAACCTTGTAGGACACCAAATCTAACTGGCTCGGAGGCGATATGCTACGTACGATTCAATCAGTGTGAGAGTGGTACCTCTGATTGCTTTTGATAAAATGCAGGGAGTATTAATACCTACAGTGGGACCCATAAAAGATGGAAGCACCCTTATGAAACAAGCATTTTTCAACCGATTTCAATCAATATTTTTTCATTAGTGGAATATTCAAATATTCTACCAGGACTTTGTCATGGATGAGTCTTTATTTTCAGGGCCAACTATTATTATTTTTCAATGTCAAAATTCGAAAAACATTATTAGCAATTTCATTATAATAAAGCGGATTACATCATTGAATTCGCGAGGATTCGAAATGACTTGTGTTATAATTTCGTTGGAATGGGTTAATCAATGAAAAAGTTATGAGGGAATAAAATTTGAAAATTATGAAGTTTAACCAACCCACAAACTCAATTTCAGAACCTTTATTGAAATTCTGACCAAACCTTTGAATTCAGGAAGACTTGATATATCAATTTTCAAAAATCTACAGGGTGAGTTAGAATAGGACCGACTAAACTCGACTACAGACTCCTCACCCCATTTCGAGGTGAAAAGTTCCAATCAAGGTATGTCCTAAAATGCATCCCCTCTGAGATACAGGGTGGAATGTTATGACTTTTAAGTTGAGTATCGATGAGCCTAACTGATGTCAAACACTCACTTGTCCATTCACTTGCCCGAAGAAAATATGAAGGAAAATATTTCCACATACCAACGTAACAACGCCACTAGTTCACGAAAATTAAGAATTATAACTTCAAATTATCACGTTGATAAACCTTGATTAGTGTACCAAGTTTGGTATTTTTTGCTTCGAGAATTTTGGAGAAAAAAATTAAATCAAATTTTTTTCTGTACTTTTG
This sequence comes from Chrysolina americana, assembly GCA_958502065.1. Taxonomy (NCBI): domain Eukaryota; kingdom Metazoa; phylum Arthropoda; class Insecta; order Coleoptera; family Chrysomelidae; genus Chrysolina; species Chrysolina americana. Next base: position 3,305,007 of record OY293417.1, read on the forward strand.
ACACCCTGTATCTCACAGGGCATACGTTTTAGAACATACCTTGATAGAAACTTTTCACCTCAAAATGAGGTGAGGAATCTGTAGTCAGAGTTTGTTGGTCTTATTCTGATTCACCCTGTATGTAGAATCTGTTTCTATATACTCGATGAAATTCTGATCAGTGATATTCCGATACATTCTGAATACAGTACTTCAGTCGAGATTTCAATAAAACTTATAAACTTGAATTGGTGGGTTGATTAAACTGCATAATTTTCAAACTTCATTTCTATATAACTTTTTTATTGTTGAACCCATTCCAACTAAATCTTAACGAAAGTTATTCCGAAACCTCGTGATCTTTGTTTCATTATGATTCCAACTAGTTTTGAAAGATTCAGATGATAGTATGGAATAAATGTGGCGTTGTGAACTGCTATATTACAGTTTATAATTACTCATCCTGTACATTCATTGTTATTCCTTTATTAAATAATCAGTTAGTCGACTTGCAACATATCCATTTGTTAATTCAGCAATTTCAAAAGACGAATGAACTTTATTTTCAGTACCTAGTTGCTAAGTCTTTTCACTTTTAATTGTTTCTCTCTTTGTTATGAAACCTTGTGACTTCTCGGTTGTTTAAATGAATTGTACAGAAGCCACGCACGAGCAGATAACACTGTAACTTTGATATTGTAACAACCACTTGCCATTTTACCAACCGAAAACATCACCGTCCAACTTTAGAATAAATAGTGTGAAATAAATCCAGTGTTTTCCTCCACAACTTTCTGCAACCCCTGTCAACCTCAATTGCCGTGACCGCTCGCAACAGTGAATTCAGTGAAATATATTCAGCGAAGAAGGGCAAATGAATCAATTTGCCATGATAAGTGACTGCGTTTACAAAATTATCAGTAATGTATTCCTGGTAAACTGAATCGAAGATAACATTGCACAGTTCATTAGAAATTGTAAATAATTCAGTATAGTTACTAATATTTCATCACGTTCGCATTATCAGCAACGTTGCATACTTTTGAATGCATGTTATTTTCATTTTATAATTCGAGGGTAAACTGGCGCCTTGCTAGCAGTTCTTTTGAGTTCGATCGGTTCACCCTTATGCTCAAACGTCACGCAATTCAGTTTCAATGACATTTTTCCCGTGATGAATTTATTTTTGTCAATATCCACATCACGAAGGTTTTGCCGCAATATTATCATTTGTTCCAAGATGAAGATAAGGGATTCACAGAGACTATAATTCAGGGCGTTATTCAGAATCAACTTATTTTGAATTGCACGAGAGAACATGTTTCTAATAATTTTTGTTTACAGGGTGACTAAGAATGAAGGGGATTCTTCGAAAAATAGGAAATAAAAATGGTCGAAAATTCGGTCATATCAGGGAATTTTGGTGTTTTATTCCTTCTCAATGCAGAATCCTGTGTCTGGGCATAAAAAAATCATACTTATACCTTCGGAATTAGCATGCATTCTTTGATATATTGTGCGAAATTCAACTTAGGATTTCTCCAAGTGACTACTTATGTTTCACGATCAACTTGAAATACCCTATTTTCATCATCCTGAATCGATTGGCGTTCGCAGAATTGCTCTAGCTCCAACCGTTTTCGAGTTGAAAAGTTCATCTGGAGTTGAGAGGGATCATTTTCCTCTAAAAATATTTAGACATTTTTTTTACTCCTATTTGTGTTATGCAATCTTTTTGAATATGCAGACCGAATATTATATCGATTCGGACTCAATTAAAGATTTCATATACTTTTAAAGGCGCCTCCACCATTTGTTCCAGTATGGGAGTTTTTGACGTTTTATTCCTTTTTTGTGGTGAACCTTGCACCTGAGCATGCAAAAATCATATATTTTTGGAATTGGCATGCAATTGTACGTATATAGTTCGAATTTCCAGTGAATCAGATGGTTTTGAATTCTTCATGACTTTTAGGGGTCTACCCCTTAGGATTTTTTCAAGTGATTACTTTTGTTTCACGATCAACGTGAAATTCTTGAAATACAATATTGTCATCATCCTAAATCGATTGGCATTCGTAGAATTGCTCTAACTCTAACCGTTCTCGAGTTGAAAAGTTCATCTAGAGTTGAGAGGGATCATATTCTTCTAAAAATATTTAGAATTTTTTTTACTCCTATTTGTGCAATGCAATCTTCTTTGATATGCAGACCGAATATGATATCGATTCAGACTCAATTAAAGATTTCATATGCTTTTGAAGGCACCTCCGCCATTTTTTCCAGTATGGGAGTTTTTGACGTTTTATTCCTTTTTTGTGGTGAACCTTACACCTGAGCATGCAAAAATCATATATTTTTGGAATTGGCATGCAATTGTACGTATATAGTTCGAATTTCCAGTGAATCAGATGGTTTTGAATTCTTCATGACTTTTAGGGGTCTACCCCTTAGGATTTTTTCAAGTGATTACTTTTGTTTCACGATCAACGTGAAATTCTTGAAATACAATATTGGCATCATCCTAAATCGATTGGCATTCGTAGAATTGCTCTAACTCTAACCGTTCTCGAGTTGAAAAGTTCATCTAGAGTTGAGAGGGATCATTTTTCTCACACAATTGTTCAATTCTATATTTTCTGAATATGCACGTAGAATTTGACGTCAATTAAATGTTTCTTATGCTTTTCAAAGAACTGTTGCCATTCTCTGTTGAAAGTTTTCTTTATTTCATCCGCAATTGAAATTAATTTCAAGTGATTATAAAATTGATCTACTAAAAATATGGTGGAGGAGCTGGTGTGTCCTAAAACTGATTTTTTTTTGTACATGATTTTATTTGTTATCGAAAAAGTTTCTTGTGTTAGTAGGGTTCATCAGGAGTTGAGAGAGGATATTTCCCTCATAAATTTATTTGAATAATTATTCCACTCATATTCGTTTCTGAATATGGACACAATGTGAAATCGATTCCAAGTTGATTGAATTTGTGAGTTCCCATGCATGTTCAACCAATGTAGATATACTATCGAATAAACAAAAAGAAATCATGTTATCGTACAAAGTGTATTGTGAGGAAATCCATTTTAAAATAGAGAAAGCTGATCTGTCGGGTTGAAACCAACATAAATTCACAGAAGCGTTCTGATCCCCATTTGAATTAATTATTTGACGGAGTCGCTGTCTTATCTCGTAAACTTTGGCTCCTTCGCCAAATTTTGAGTACCAGTTTAATAATTTCCTGTACAAATAAAATTCTGCATTTACATAAGTGTGCTGTTGTAATTTGGCAAGAGCAATAATGTAAACCAAACAATGGAAGTGTACAAGGAACAAATAATTTGCTAAAACACAGTGGAAAATATGAGACAAATATACCAGCATGAAGTTTATGACAAATGCGTGAGGATTGGAAAACAGTATTTTGGCCCTTATGACCCAACAATTGGAAAACAAAATAGGTCATAATTATAACGAGTTTGTGCATGATGATGTATCATGGACACCACTAGTACAAACACGTGTTTTCTGAGGTGGAAGAAAATTTGTTCACAACATTATTTAAAGTCCAGCAACGCCATAGCAGTCAGGAGACAGTTGCCCGTACACAACCTATTTTTCATTCAAAAAAATTTAATCGCTAAGAAAAGTCATGTCTTGTTATGTTGTCAATAAAGAAATATTTTGCTGACATCATTCTTCCAACTGAATCAAGTAACATTTCCTCAGTCAATTTGCTTTGATGACTATTGCCACAAAATTATTTTTGATACACATCTGCGTTTTCTTATAACTAACTAGGAAATAATATAAGTAATGATGAAATTGGTCCACAAAAATATGGTGGATCAAAATGTCACCAAGTTTGGTTCATTTTCAAGAGTTGTGTTTGAGGTACATTAGAAATTGTGTCCCTTTCAATGAAAATAGAACTTTAAACAAAATGTAAACACAAAAGTAAATCACAGCAAATGTTCAGAATGCTGACCTTGTTCATGATAACGCAACTGTGCTCTTCTTCGAATATTATTCACTGCACGATTAATTTCCCTCCTTCTCAATCTTCCGAACTCTCTAACAATACTGTTTTGAAGGTCATCAATATTTTGATATTTCCTCCGACCATAAACTTAATTTTTCAGTTTACCCCATAAGAAGGTATCAATAACGTTTAAGTCTGGAGACCTTGCTGGCAATTAACGTCATTAAAGGCGGATTCATGCAACGTTCATTATAACTACATTTTCATTACTTTATAATTAACATTGCATCACATTTTCACTAACGATTGACACCGTTCATGCAACGATTGAACTATGAACTTGCGCATGCGTTGTATGTGTGATTTTGTCCAGTCATCACTGTTGGACCAGATCTATCAGTATATCTTGATCCATTTCAAAACAACAATAATAAATAAAATACCATCCGATCTTTACAGCTAGCCAAACAAACAAAGAACAAGCCTCATGAACCATGACCAGAGTTCACATTATAAAAAAGAACGGCGGTGAACCACTGTACATGTTAACGCGCATGCGTACTTGGTGTTTTAACTAAGAACATAATTTTATAGTTGAAAGTTGACCAGCTTCTTAATGAAGCAGTGTTAATGTAATGCAATAATGTGTTTTCATGAACGCCTCCTATGAAGTACTAACATCCAACTTTTTCTAATTTTAATGTAGTGAAAATGTAATCATAATGAACGTTGCATGAATCCGCCTTAAGTGTAACAAATTGAAAGTCAAATTTAAAAACATCAAAGTCAAAGCCTATTATGAAAAAAATATTTTTTTTTAATATCTCTAGTTTTTAGTATAACTTATGATACATCATTGAAAAATTATATCTGGTTCAACAGAAATAATCCAATGTAGCGCCCCCAAGAAAAAATAAAGTTGATGATGGTGGCCAGAAAATTAATCGTCGGATAGCAAATCTGAAAACACCAATTCGTAGCAGGGGAAAAATGGCAATTGGAAAGTGCAATTTATTTTCGAATCCTTCGAAAAATATAGTCAGAAAAATAAAAACCATTTCCCAAAATTTCTGTTTTTTTCTGGATATCTCCGGATATACTAGAAATATCAGAGTTTTCTCAAAGGCATATTGTTAGTCAGGTGAATGCGCAACTTTTCCCCAATTTAACCATCTTCGTATTTCTCATAGTTTCCTAAATCCCAAAAGTGAGAATCGAATATAGAACACCCTGTATACTGAACCTATGTGTTTTTCTTGTGGAAAACTGGCTCATTGCCCCCCACCAATTCACTGAGAATTAGAAAATTCACGCATTGCAGTAAAACCATGGAATTCATTAACCAAAAGTCGTAGAATTTATTCGCATTCACATATACTCGGTATAACGTTTCAACAGACTATTATGCTACACTCGAAGTGGGCGATAAGAATAATATTTGGACGGGGCTTTAAAGATGCCAGTTTGGCAAACTTCCAGAACTGAGTAAATCTATAAACGGCCGGAAGCGGCACGATTACAAAACATACTCTACTAAACCTTCGCGGAACTGCATTTTTATTGTCCTATACGGAAAGTTGACTTAATTGAATTATTAATTCAAAATATTTATGCGGGATTGATCGCCTGTTTTATCGCGAAGGAAATTAAATTCATTAAACGGAATCCGTTAGGCGCCACATTCATAGAGGAAGCATTTGATGTTGTGAAATTATTGAAGCAACCCAACTTCTCGTATCGCTTCCAAACTGAATCAATTCTAGTATAGAGATCATTAGTTTTAGTACGCCATTGCCATTGCCATTGGAAATCTCATTAAATTATTGTATTCTCCTAGAAAAATCAGACAAAATGTTCGGTACTTCTAGGTTATCCCCCACTCTAAACGTGTCGATATCACTACTTAGGTTGGCGACAGGCAGCTATCTGATTTTTCTAGGAAAATACAATAATCAAATGAGATTTTCAATGGCAATCGTCCGACAAAATTAATAAGTTTCTTCAGCAGTCCGACGCTCCATAGCGACAAAGGAAAACGCACCACTTTCAAGGTTTCCTCTCTGCGACATCTTGTCAGACTTGGCATACATGAACATTACACAAAGTTACAACTGGATATTACTTCAGATTTTGAACGAGGACTCGCGTACTATTTGCCTTAAGTTTCAGATGTATTGCAGCTGCGTACTTGACTGACCAACTTGAGACAAAGCTACATTTTCTTTCATGATATCAATAACTATTTTTCCATCAATTCCACTATTGCATCCAAATTCGCTTCTTCAATTCCTAGATCGAGCAACAAATGTAACATTAATTGTTATATTCCTGACCGGGACATTATAAGCTTATATCGTCATGGTCAAGCTATCAATGGTTAGGGTTTTAACTCCCTTAGGACATTAGAGATTCTGTAATTTTTTTTACCTTTTACAAGTAAAGATAAAATAAGAAATGCAAATATATATGTGAATATATTTATGGAATGAAAACTGAACCATATTCTATTTATTTCCATCATTACAAATAATAAATGTACAATTACAACCTATAACAAAAAAAGGAAATGAATACACTTTAGAAATCTGTTGACATCTTTAAGAGATAAAACGGCAAATTTTTTGGCTGACATCTCCTTGAACTTCAGACTATACGTTTCTGACTGCAACGAATTCAACAAAACTCCTATAACCAACGGTACCTGATTCAAATCTAGCAGAAAAGTGATGAATTGATACCCTAATTCCGTTTTGAAAATGAACATTTTTTTTTATCGATCAGATATAAAATTATCAATATACCACGGACATTAATGAGCCTCAATAACCTCAGGCAACATGAAAAACTATTATTTTTGTCATTTCATGCACTCATACATCCAAAGCGAAAAACCATCTCTGTTTGTATAAAATAGTCTATTTTTTGACTAATCTTTATACAACTCAACACATTTCTTTGTGGAACTTGTTTTTATGTAGGATTTCCATAATTGAAACGAAAATGTCCTGCCATGATCGTCAAAACATTGAAGATTGCTCGTGCATTCCTGCTGGAATATTAAGTTTGGGGTTTGGCTTGCTTGAGGGAGATCTGTATGTGTGCTCTAGGTAATCAAGAAATCTCCCTTAAAGTTTAATGAGATATAACCCTTGCCATGAGAAATCAGTTCACACGTTTTCCTATTGCCGGTTTCGGATGCGCGGAAATTGTAATGAAATTGAGCTGGAAGTTGCGAATGACTGAGCCAAAGTTTCATACATAACATAGTCGTGAAACTCGTACAATTTGGTGGATGAAAAGTTTACCCCATTTGAATTGGAAATACCCCAAACCTCAATTGGAAGCTGAAAGATGAAGTTTTACATCGGACCACTATGATTACTATAAATATATGAGAAACTTGAGAAACTTAGAAAACAGAATAAACAGAAATTAGAATGAATAGCTCACATGGAACATAAAGTAAGAATAAATCGAAATGATTCATGGAAAGCTGCTTGTGACCTAAGTATACGATAAAAATATCACAATACAATACCGGATCCTGAAAAAATAGATTACTTTTTTGTAAATGTTTCCATGATGTGCCACCTGACCCCCATTTCCATTTGAAATTCTGAGGGTAACATCTACTCCTCCTAGAGGGTTGAACCATGAGTGCTACAAATATTTCTTAAAAGTGTACTCCTTGAAAATAAAAGTTACATGTTCTTTAGATTCCTTATATTGTTTACTGGATGAAGATATCAAGGGTGGAAAGTTTTCAAATTGACACCCTGTTTAGAATTCGGTGACTTTCCTAAACTGTGGAAGACATCTCAGATTATTCCACCACCTAAAAAATATCCATCAGGAATAACTTCACATCTTCGCCCCTTAAGCCTTTTCTATGTCATGTCAAAGGTATTGGAGAAAATCAAGGATTTGCAAATCAGTGAACATGTAACCAACTCCAACCGCTTACCATCTTGTCAGTCTGACTTCCGCAAGGGTCAGAGTTGTGTTACAGCTCTCTTGAAGGACGATGTAACTAATGATAACAAGCTTACAAGTCTCATTCCATGGCTTGCAAGCTCCTATTCATATTCATTTCAATTGCCCCTAAAATATAACTGAGGTGTCTCTTAGATTATCCCTATTTCTTGCTGAAAGGAAGATATTGAGGGTGGGAAGTTTTCAAATTGACTCCCTGTATACAATATCATTGATAACAAACGCATAACCAATCTGGCAATACATTCCGAGATCCACATATCGTTTCTTTTGATGCCCTTCGCGCCCTAGCATCGTAAAACTAGTCGCACCTCTCTCCAAGGCAAAAAAATCAATATTTTATTCACTGCCAACGTTTTATTCATGTCTTTCGCATTCGACCTAACCTCCCAACATTCTTACAGGAGGATTGCTCCTGCATTCTTGCCGGAATATCGAGCTTGGGGTTTGGGTCCCTTGAGGGCGATCTGTATGCGCGCTCTGGGCAATCAAGGAATCTCCCTTAAAGATTAATGAGATATAACCCTTGCCATGAGAAATCAGTTCACACGTATTTCTATCGCCGGTTTTGGATGCGCGGATATGGAAATGAAAGTTGCAAATGACCGAGCCAAAGTTTCATACATAACATAGTCGAGGAACACGTTCAATTTGGTGGATGAGAAGTTTACCCCATTTGAATTGTAAATATCCCTATACCCCAACTGAAAGGTGAAAGATGGGGTTCCACGACAGATAACGTACTTAAGGAATTGGCTGAATGGAATACAAGTTGACCCAATAATACAGTGTATCCAAGCTACAACTTGTCACCCTCTTCATCTCCGAAGTGGTAAAAAAAATAAAAACCGCTAGGACCAGTGGATTTTGAATGCACCAAATGTGTCATCATTATGCTGTCAACCTCATCTTCCCCAGCAGGGGGTGCTGGGGACTCAATTCCCTCCCGCTTTTCCAAAAAGTTTTTTATATTCGAATGGGACACGAATCAGAATTCGTTTTATTCCTTATTAAGCATTATAATGGAACACAACGTTTTTTCCGACCTTGTGTTGTTTTTGAAAAAATGAGATTAGGGATTATTTTTCCTGTCTTTTCACCATTATTTCCCTCTTCCTTCCTCCTTCCTTGAAGAGTGGCGTTACACACCTGCTTCCTCCTCCACCACGCCAAGCTAACTCAAACTTTTTTGCAATCCATCTGGTGTCTCTTCGTCACAATTCTGAACCAATGTTTTGTATTCATCACCTTTGAAAAACACTGAACTCTTCTTTTTTCACTGGGGCATCGTTTGGAGTTGCTTTCTCTTAGTTTGTTCAGCATCCCTTGCCGATTGGAATTCAATTTTCGGATTAAAAATAATATCATACTCCTTGAAATACTTTTCCATCAATAATTTTGCGGCAACATTCCAGATTGTCTTTATTGTGAAGTCCTTGTATTCGTGACCATTCTGCTTGCGCATATTGATGCCCACTCCGTTAGTATTTTTGCCAGTACGGTTATAGACATCTCTTTGTCCAGGAAATATCCTTTAGCCTTGCAAATATTCATGAATTGTCGCCATATATACTGTCTGTTGGATTTGGTATTTTTTGATTCAGTTTCAACTACATTTTCCTCAATAGATTGTATGGACTACTCACCAAAACGCCACTTTTTTTCCCTTTTTGAAGTATACCTGACATTTATTGGTATTGTCAGTCAGTGTTGTTCTTATTGCTGTCATGCTGACGGGATGTTTTCATAGTGAAATTACCGCTGTAATTTTTTCGACAATTGCATTCCTCTTATGACAAATATTATACATAAGGGATTTAATCAGTGTAATGTTGACCTGATTGGATGGAATTGTTCCATATGACGCAAAATGACAAAATTTGAACGGTTGTTAGAACTGTTGAAAAAATGTATACGAACTCATTCTGATGACGGAATATGTCGCTGAAGTTTAGAATTTTTTGAGGTTTGATTTCACTAGCTACTAGCATTAAGTAATTCGATACCTATTAGTTCATATATAAACTTGAAAATTTTGCTAATCAAAATGTGTTTCGACTGACCAATTGAATCATTGCGCTTTCTTTCATTAGATCTTCTTATGAATTTACAGCATATAAAGAACTTTCAATTAAATAGACAACATAATGAATGATCTTCGTTTGTGTAGAGGCATGAATTCAATAGATAACTATCAGATAAAATTCAATGTCAGTCACGATATTGAACAGGACAGCTATTGCTTCATATTGAATAATTGTAGCATGTCTCACATTGTTGAGTTATTTAATAGGAGAAAGGTATTTTGAAAGCAAAATTATTCTTTCATTGCAGCAATAAATTTTTTTCAAATCGAGGAAAATAACGATGACTCTTCATCAAATCGCATTGAATACAATCCGGTGTTCAGTAAAACATGCTGAGGTGGTTGTAAAAGCTGTACAAGTGGTAAAAGGTTGGTTTCCAATATAGTGAAATACAACGCTGACCTGTACGTCTTTTTCATAAACTGATATCAAAACGAGGCGACAGTATTACCTCACCACGACTGTTTCGAACCCCTCTGACGACCCGATAATGACCTTCAATGATGAGAAAATGTTATATAGACTGAATTGGTTGTATAATTACCCACGACAATGCGCGCCAACGCATATCCGATTTTTGAAGTCACTTCAAAAAATATAAAACTCCACAGAACCCCTCTGACGACCCGACAATGACCTTCAATGATGAGAAGTTGTTATATAGACGGAATTGAATGTATTATCACCTACGACAATGAGCGCCAACTCATATCCGATTTTTGAAGTCACTTCAAAAAATATAAAACTCCACAGAACCCATCTGACGACCCGACAATCACCTTTAATGATGAGAAGTTGTTATATAGACGTAATTGAATGTATAATCACCTACGACAATGCGCGCCAACGCATATCCAATTTTTGAAGTCACAAAAAATATAAAATATAAAATTCCACAGAGCCCCTCTGACGACCCGACAATGACCTTCGATGATGATAAAGAACAAGCTTTCTTTTTCATAAAATCATCTCATCTTTCATCATTTATGAATGTCCTTGGGATATTACTACTATCGTACGTTGTCTCATTCAATAAACAATTATTCTTTGTATCAATTTCAATGTACCATACTCGGTTAAAAAATTTCACATTCGATAACACTTGCAAGCTCCTCACAAAAAGATCTTGACTCATCTACATCGCACTCACAAAACGTACTCTCCGTACTCTCCCATTCAACAACCATTTGTATTAATGAATGAGTGCTTGCTGTTTCATATCCTCCCGCGTATGGACGCCATTCAGGCGGTTGTCCTCAGAGGGATATTGCCGCCACAGTCACTTGACAAACTCATTTGTATTCATGAATACCTTTGTCATGTTGCTGTGGCATCAATGATTCAAGAAATCATCGCATAGACAATGCTGGGTAATACCCTCGGCAACAGTGTCCACCCCTTTCAATTGTAATAAATGGGGTGGGTGCTAATTATTCAGATGGCAACATAGGCCGATATGTAGCAAATTAACAATTAACATCAACTTTTCAATTGTCATCTGAATACCGTTAAATCAAAATAACAGTATGGCATTGCGAAAAAATATTTATTTTTTACCTATTCATTACTGCTTCGTAATACCTTGGCAACGGTTGCTATCAAAAGACCCATAATGCCCGAGGCGTTATGGAGGGAATTATGAATTATAACGCCCGCTAAATGATTTTTTCTGTAGTTCAATGAATTATTTACTCAGAAAAGTTTTATTCATAACTGTACATAAAAAAGGGACTAATTATCTTCTCTCAAATAGAAATAACTATTTTCAAATGTTCCTGACAAATTAGTACCAAGTTTGAAGTTCTGTGAGTTGACCGATGATGATCCTCAATGTGCATTCGGTTTCGTTGTTCGGAACGTTAACATTTTTTTTTCAGAAACGGAATGGGCTATCATTGTAGCAATTTTGTTCTTCGAGGAAATACTTTCTTCAATATAGCTCTCCGCTACCGTCTACTCTTCCATTTTCCATGTAATTTTAGTGTTTCAAAGGAAGCACCACCTTGAACAAGAAGCGTTGACAACGTTCGGCGTAGACAATGTCCGCAAATTGTTCTCTCTAGACTCTTCAAGCTGATGAAAAAATATATGGGAGATAGTGTGGACAAACCAAAATCATCATTGACAAAAACTCGACTTATATTCGAGAGTACCAAGATTCATAACCAACCTCCAAGCTTCCACAAGAATACTACTACTATTTGCAATTCAATAAAAAGTGGGCTATCTACAATCTGCAGAAATACTATAGTAACAACCTCAGTTAGATCATTATGTGCGACCAGAACTATACATCTACTTATTTTAGTATATTTTACTTCACTGACTATCTAGCGAATATATTCTCTAAAGCATATAAATGTATTTGAAAGTTTCAGCTTAACAATGAGGCTGAGATTATGAAAATCGGTTGACGAGGAAAAAAGTTATGAATGCAAAGCCAAAAAGGTAATTATTTGAGAACACCCTGTGGATAAAAGAGGTGGGAAGACATTTGGAAAATGTCTCGAGGTAATTAGATCATCTTCGTGCCTCTGCTGTCAAATTTGAAAACGTTTTTCTTCAATTGGGTTCCTTTTGAAAATTCCGAAATTTTGCACAGTTTCACCTAACACCCTGTAGCGATTTTGTTAGGTACCTTATGTTTTGAAAAAGTACGAGATAATAGATGAGAAACTGGGCTAGCAAACAGTGTAAACAGAATTCAAATTGTTCGAAGCAGAAAAAAGTTATTCAGATTTAAAAAGTTGCAAAATTTTGGGGTGCGACGAATTTAGTGTTGAGTAGTTTATCTTTTATCAATTTCAATTGATTATCACTACTCCACAATGCTTTGTCAAAGAGGAATATTTTCTTTAACAAAAAATTATATTTTTATGTTTATCTTTATCATAAGCATACTAACAAGTCTCCTCTTTCCATGTTTATTCTAAGCGAATAATTTTCAATCCCAATTTTTTTGTTACAGATCGGGGAAACAAGAAGTTTGGAGATAAATGCGGTCAAACAAAGGAATGCGGTTTCGATGGATCAGTCTGTGACGATATGACGCATCAGTGTCTTTGTAGACCGGAGTTGCCAGTAACAAATCATCTTGACAGATGTGGAGTGGGTGCGTACTACTGCAATCATCAATGGTCTCTTGGTTTCTGAGAATACTCTCTATCCTTTCTGTAATTTGTTAAGAAACTTTCGGTTATTCGTAATAACATCAAATCAAATAAAATCCATGCTTTGAAACAACGAAAAAAATAAACTCGTGCAGTTTTAAAATAAACACGATTTTTTCAGAATTATCGTTAATTTCTAAAGCACTCATGATATTATTTCCGATAGTTTTATGGGGGCATCGTCCCGTTCTGCTAAAGATTTTATTATACAAAACAAAGCAATAAGGATTTTAACATGTGCTGACAGACGTGATTCATGTCGCCTTCTTTTCAAAATACTGTTAATTCAATCAGTTTACAATAAATATTGAAAATTAATAAAATAAAAATGAATAATTTGTAGATGAACATGAACCCTAAATCTATAAGTCGAATTTTTTTCAATCATTTGTCATACAAGTGCTTGGAGACAACTCAAAAAAACGGTTTCAAATGTTACAAACTACACATATCACAAAAGTTGCATCCAGGTGATCCCGAAAGGTGATTAGAATTTTGTAATTGGCTAGTAAGAAGACCTGATCTTCGCATTTTCCTGGAAAATTCAATTTGGACAGATAAAAGTATTTTTATGAAACATTTGAAGTATTTAACATGTTGGAAGGAATTTACAAACATAGACTTTCGGGTCTTCATTCATTTGATAGAATTCTGATTAGAGAAACCTATCACCAGTTTTTAATGTCGATTTTCGAAGACTATTTGGATGATCTACCTTAATTACCTAACTGAAAGGTTTCGTGACAAATGGATAGGAAAGAATGGGAAGGTGAAGTGGCCAGCAAGGTCTCCAGACTTAAATGTTATTGATACCTTCTTATGGGGTACACTGAGTTAATGGTCGGAGGGAATATCAAAATATCGAGGACCTCAACAAAGTATTATTAGAGAGTTCGGAAGATTGAGAAGGAGGGAAATCAATCGTGCAGTGAAAGATATTCGAAAAAGGGCACAGTTGTGTTATCATGAACAAGGCCAGCATTTTGAGCATTTGCAGTGATTTACTTTTGTCTTTACATTTCAGTTAAATATTGTTAATTGTTTAAAGATCTATTTTCAGTTTAAAGGACACAACTTCTGATTTAACTCATACATACTTCATTTATCAAATTTTCTTTAGTTTCCTGGTTGATTCTGTTTCCGTATTTTTTTGTAGGCTTCTCAAATAAACCAACTCTGTGAGATTTTCATCTGATAACTTGAACATAGTTCAATGTGGTTGTCGTCTTACGGGATCCAAGTCTAAATACATTTCAGATGTCCTAACACTGTTTCTATTGTATTTGTAATAAATTTGTATCATATCTCTTATTTCTTCATTCGTGAAAGCCATTTGTCACTAAAAATTCAATGAATTGTACAATAACAATATGTTCTTGAGTGTAACAAATTGAAAGTCAAATTTAGAAATTTCAAATCCATAGCCGGTTGTGATAAGATTTTTGTTAAGTGTCTCCAATCTATCGAAAAGAATGATAACTTCTGATACATCACAGAAAAGGTAATATCTAGTTCTATTCAAAACTGAAAGAATCCAATGTGGCGTCCATCAGAAAAAATAAAGTTGATGATGGCAGCCGGAAGACGAAACTTCGGATAGCAAATCTGAAAACATCATTATGTAGCAGGGAAAAAGTGGCAACGTAGAAGTGCAATTTGTTTCCAAATCCTTCAAAAATTAAAGCCAGAAAAAAAATAAAATCTATTTCCCAAATTTTCTCTTTTTTTTTATTTCCATATGTAATCGGAATTTCAGAGCTTTTTCAACGGCATATTGTTAGTCAGGTAAATGCGCAACTTTACCTCAATTCAACCATCTTCGTATCTTTCATAGTTTCCGAGATTTCAATGGTGAGGATCGAATTTAAAACATTTTACATTTTTCTTCTGACTTGCTATAATTATACAAAAATATATGAAAAACAGTTAAATAAATACTGCTACCACTACTTTAATAATAATATCTAACTGTTCAGTTCAAACACATCTTTCATTTCAAAACACACGTACTGAACATGCATCCACCACGTTGATAGCGAAGTTGCCAAAAGCTCATTATGTATTCCACCTTCACTATTATAAACTCTGAACTCCAGATCGTTTACCTCGGATATTTCAACAGAGCTTGCCAGAGAAACAGCTCACTTTCAGGCTGGATTACTGCTTCCTAGAATTTCCGTGTAATCAATCATTGATGTTTATCGGGGTAGCGCTGATGGTGAACATTGTTTTGTTTACTGTAACTTACCCTAAAAATCTTGCGCAAAGGTCAGATTATAAGTTTTCCGTAATGAATATACGAGCTATACGGGATATGTAATAAAACGCTTTTCACTCGATATCATGCATTATTGATCCGCACAAGCTCTGTGAGTGGTTTCCTTCAATATACTCCGAGCCTTTTACACGTCACGAGAGTGTTATATTATTGCCCTTTGGTCAAATGAGTCAAACTAACGATCTAGGTTTCAGCGTCTTCATTTTCAACTATTAATGATTTTTTTTCTTCACTTTTTTTACACCTTGTACACTCATCAAGAAATACGATAATTTGATGAGTTTGTCTCATTATCCTGATCAGGATCAAAGGAATTAAATAATTTTTCTCTCATATACTCTTTGTGAGAGCCTTCGCCAGAATTTCAAATATCCGCATCGTGGATGGGTGAAAAAATTTAATAATAAATTGAGAACTGAAAAATAAAAAAATAAATTAAAGTTTGCAATAATTAAAAAACACGCTTTTATAACACATTGAACTGATAAGTAAAAAATAATCAATTATATAGTCATAAAATAATAATAAATGAAAAATATTACCTAGTATCACTGTGATATACTAAAATATGAAACAAAGCACGCCACGATTTTTTTACGATAATACTAATATTTTATATTTATTGTTATTTTCTGCCTATATAAGTAATTATTTTTCACTCTTTAGTTCAGTCTGTTATGAAAGCGTGTCTTATTAGTACTCGTACATGATCTGATGAAAACTTTCCTTGTGAATCTGAAAATATATTGGTTTTTCGAGTGCTATTTCACTTGGGAAATTTGATTTTGTGTAAAGTTGTGCTTTTTCTGACATTATATCAATCTGCCATCAGAATTTATTTTTGTGGAATGGAATCAATCAGCTTGTCGAAGTAACTTGAGACTTTTCAATGAATCAAAATTAAAATAATAAAAAATAAAATCTTCGAGATGATGCGAGAGAATTTTCTACATTTTATTCTATATTTTTTTTATTCGTTTTCAAATAATTCCAGTATTTGAGAATAACATGTCAAATAATAATATAATAATTAATTAAATAATTATGTAATAAATTTCAAAATTTGCGAATCAGGATATCAGTTTTAGAAATAAAACAGGATGCAAAACAGAATTGAAAATAAATCTTGAATTTCACCAACAAGGTTCTTTGTGAGGCGTTATCAGAATGGTGATGGCAATAACAGTTTCGCGAATCAAAAATTATTTTGAAAATTCAAACCAAAAACATGAAACTTTCATTGTGTTTCAGCCTTTACTATCGATCTTCATCAACTAACGGCAGAGTCAATCAGCATTGAGGTTTTGCCCCGATATTGCCAAAATAATGTCGAGCAATTTCCAATTTGTTTTAAAATTAAACCCATTGATTATACGATCCCCAATCCTTACCCTGTTCAATTCAATCCACAAATTTGCACGTGTAACTTCAAGTGCCACTGCAATATTTCTCTGCTTCATAAAATTAATGAGTAACTTTTAAGGACGTTGGAATGTGGTTGTCGACTTCCAAACCCCAAGTTCTCTTATCCTAATTACATTCGTTAGGTGTCGGCATACTTTT
The DNA here is from genome assembly GCA_958502065.1 of Chrysolina americana. NCBI lineage: Eukaryota > Metazoa > Arthropoda > Insecta > Coleoptera > Chrysomelidae > Chrysolina > Chrysolina americana. The sequence goes on from OY293417.1 coordinate 3,322,059, forward strand.
CAGGCACTTTTTATCAGTCTACTTCCAATTTCGACTCTTCGTTCCTTTTGCCATTCTTTGTGAGGCAGTCACCAGAAAGGGGATCTTTATTATCCTGACCTACTTCCATCCTTTCTTACAAGATTTCTGTCGGTCCCAATTTTAAGAACAGCGTTTCATTTAGGAAGTTTTTTATTATGTTCAAGTTGATTTCGGCAATTGATGATAGGGAGAAGTATGTTTTGATGAAGGAAACTTTCGAGGGTTGTACTCTTAAGGGTGTGCAGCTGGTTGACGGAAATAACAGCAACAAAAAAAACAACATTGTTGAAGGTGATATCCACTTCAATTGAGTCGAACTTCAGATTCGTCACAGTTTTTCATAAACCTAGTACATATTCAACATATATTTGGCAAACTTTTCAATAATTGCTGCAGAGATTTTATGGCAATGAGGAATAACAAATGCATTATTCTCGTAAGCCGAATAATGTATATTGTCATATCATACCAAAGCTCCATAATAATATGTAGATGTATGTACATCTGAAATATTTACTGATAATAATGTGTTGAATATGTTAAATATTTCCATTTCGCCTAAACCTAGTTGTTATTCTCTTGTTAGTGTGATCATGCTACGAGTTTCTTTAATATATCCTAGAATGCAGTAGAAAAATACGATGAATACACCCTAATATCTCAGTTATTAATAATGCGAGTTTCTTGAAATACTGGTGGTGATTATATGTTTGGTAAATGAAGTATTTTGGCATAGTGAACATTTTTATCGACCATAGGCGTGCGGTGTGGGGGGGTAAACAAAAGCTGTTTTTTGGGAAAAGGATATTAGGGCTCATTTTAGATAACTTTTTTATCAGAATTAGAATCAGCATCCCCAAAAACCCCCCAATCCATATTTTCGAAATCTCAAGAGCTGATTTGAGGAGAAAAAAAAATAAATTAACTTTTTTCGTCTCGGAATCAGCATCCCCAAAAACCCTTTAATTCATATTTTCAACATCTCAAGAGCTGAATTTGAATAAAAAATTATTCAACTCTTTTTTCAATAAGTCCTTGTAAGCAAAATTCAAACCGTCTTTCAAAATAACCATTTAACACGGTATGTGGAAATTTTGGTTTAAATGCCCTAATCCTGTTGCGTTTCAAACATCTCTATACTTTGTTTTTCGTTGAATTCATTGTCCTCGCAACTGCCCTTACAGTACCAATTGGGTTGTTTCAAAATTCGGAATTTTCGTCGTCCGGATAGTGTCTTTGATTTAAATTGTACCTCCCTGGTCTTGTCTTGAAAACCGCTCTAGTCTTTGCGAACAATCTGTTGATTTTGGCGTGAGAAATTGGTTTTCCATTGAATATTCCAGCAACCTGATGCGTAGATCTTTCATTATTACCAAATAATCGGATAATCTCCACTTCTTCTCCAAGGATATAAGGGGCTCATTTTAGACAATTTTTTTTATCACATTTGGAATCAGCGACCGCAAAAACCCCTCAATTCATATTTTCGAAATCTCGAGAGCTGATTTGATTAGAAAACAAAATTAAATTAACTTTTTTTCAATAGATTGTTTATTTCTAACTTTTTATTTCAAATGCCCTAATCCTATATTAAATTTCAAACACCTTCGTTTCCTTATATTCTGTATCGTTTGCAACTGCCCTTATACTACAATTTAGGTATTTCCGAAGATACGCACACTTTGTTACCGATTGCCGATTTGAGTTTTCATGCAAATTAATGAAAGAGTGCTTTGAAACAAAAGTTTTTGTTTGACATCGGTAATCAGTACGAAATGTCAATAAGTCAAGCAGTGCTACTTAACTGTTAATAAGATGGCACACAACCGAAGAGTAGTTCTTACAATTGGAGAAAAAGTAGAGATTATCCGCTTATTTGGTAATAATGAAAGATCTACGCGTCAAATTGCTGGAATATTCTATGGAAGGCATCATGATCGAGAACCAATTTCTCACGATACCGTTGCCAAAATCAACAGATTGTTCGCAAAGACTAGAGCGGTTTTCAAGACAAAACCAGGGAGGTAAAATTTAAATCAAAGACACTATCCGGACGACGAACATTTAGAATTTCAATACAACCCAATTGGTACTGAAAGGGCAATTGCGAGGACAATGAATTCAACGCAAAACAAAGTATAGAGATGTTTGAAACGCAACAGGATTAGGGCATTTAAACCAAAATTTCCACATACCGTGTTAAATGGTTATTTTGAAAGACGGTTTGAATTTTGCTTAAAAGGACTTATTGAAAAAAGAGTTGAATACTTTTTTATTCAAATCAGCTCTTGAGATGTTGAAAATATGAATTAAAGGGTTTTTGGGGATGCTAATTCCGAGACGAAAAAAGTGAATTTATTTTTTTTTTCTCCTCAAATCAGCTCTTGAGATTTCGAAAATATGGATTGGGGGGTTTTTGGGGATTCTGATTCTAATTCTGATAAAAAAAGTTATCTAAAATGAGCCCTAATATCCTTTTCCCAAAAAACAGCTTTTTTTTACCCCCTCCCCACACCGAACATGAAAATGTTCACTATGCCAAAATACTTCATTTACCTATCATATAATCACCACCAAAATTTCAAGAAAATCGCATTATTAATAACTGAGATATTAGGGTGTATTCATGAAAAGCGGGACACACTGTATATGTAGTGGCCTCCACCTCATTACAAATTTGTTAAAACTGAAGAAGCAGCTTAGTTTTTTCATGACGCGTTCAGAAAAACTACATTCACTTCTGAATTTTCGAAGATAACGTGTTCTGGTCCTTGAGAGGTCAAGCATTCAAAGTCATTTGATAATTTCGGTGCGTATATTTTCTTTGCTGATATCAGCAACTATTTTATTTTTTAATTTTGAGGGTTTGGTATTGTTCTTTCACTAATATACTGTCAGACTGCCTTAATGAAACATGTTTTCTTTTATTCTTATCATTAATCGTTTTTGTAATTTCGGGAATGATCCATTTTTACCTAAAAATGATTTTATCGTGACGATTTTATAGTGTCCTGTTTTATAATCTGTATAAGTATTTTCAAAACCATTAGCTATTTTATTGGCATCTAATTATTCATATATTATATTATTCCAGTTAACTGATTTCAGATGATACCTTAGTGTTCTATAATTAATATATTCAGTGTGTTTTTTTATAGAGACTTCTCTCTTTAAGAGTGCTTCATGCAACAGTTCACTCATTCTACCTTATAATTGAATGTCTATAAGAAACTGATCATGAATAAATTATTCACTATTCAACATTACTTCCATAAAAATAGAAGAAGTAACTATAATTCTTCGGAAATAGAACCCCTCAAAACAAAAATTCAGCACTAAAAAAATGCCCTGCTCCAGTTTCATTCCTCTTCATATTCCCAGCTAGAAGATTTAAATGAAATCGGATTATGCGAATCTGGAAATTTAATATCCTGGCGCACGTAAATTCACTACAAAATATAGCCCTACACTAAATCAATATCTGAAACTGAACCTCGACTGTTTCGTGACAGTGGCGTTTTAATGTAATTCAATTCCCTAAGCTCTGGGTATTGGGACCTTTTTTGTCACTCAAGCCAATTTTCATGTAAAATTCACGAATACACAAAGCAACACCTCGCGATACCATCACAGACGAGGTCGGGACGTGAACGGGCAGGAAAAAAAGAAAAGCCATTTCAACACTACTCATTTGGAGGAAAGAGAAAGAATAAAGTTCTGAGAATGGGATTCGAAAAAAATACAGAAGCTAAATGAACAGGCTGAGTGCTTCTACGGTGAATGTTTGAATAATTTGTGAGGGATTTTTCAAAGACTGTATCGATGTTGAAGGTGAATCTCGATTCACGATATCAAAATGCAGTAATTCAAAAATTCAATATCAAAATATCAACTGAATACAAGATGAAAACCTGAAGGAAACCTGGCACTTGCTCCCTGCACAGCATTTGCTATTTCAGTTGAAGGAGAACCTGGCAAAACCCACAACACCATAAGAATTCAGATCATCAATTTGTTTATAGAAAAGGTTGGTACTGGGTAGATGAGAGAATCCACAATTTACAGTACACAGAATGTTTGGCACGTTGTGAAGAGTTGCATTTTCCCAAACTGCATTTATTGAAATATCAGATGAACCCTACTTCAGAATCCCTCAGTTCCACATAATTGTTAACTTTCAGTTGAATAAACAAAATATTTGGGACGAAATCCGGATTAGGATGAGAAATGAATGAAAATCAACTTGTTTTTGGAAGCATAATCCATTCTGGATAGGTCCAGATCTTTCTTACATTCAGTAGTTAAGAATTGTGCGTGAGTTTCAGGTAACATCCTGTAGTGATTTTATCTGACGAACCTTGTCTTCAAAAAGTACGGGATAATAGCTACTAAACTGGGCTAGCGAACAGTGTAAACAGAGTACAAATTGTTCTCAACACGAAAAAGTTATTCAGATTTTAACAGGACCAAAATTTTGGGTTGCAACGAAATAAGTGTTTGGTCGCGACATATGGTGTAGGCGCCTTTTTCATCCTGGAGGTTGATTCTTCATATTTTATGTATCATATAATTTTTTTTTGTCATATAAAAGAAAATCTGGTCTGACACTACCTCATATGCTACAAGAGTTGGCTTGTTCCGATTATTGAGGGAGAATTCTCCATAGTTAGTTTCTTGTCTTGTAGAGATTTCGCAGATTTCAATATTGATGTCATGAATAGAGGGGTTGTAGCAAGATCCCATACAAAAACGTACTAGAGGAAATTTTCTTGAGACAGAAATTGCTAAAAACCAAGGAAACTCCTCAAAATAAATTACTAAAGAAAGAAAGTCATCGAAAGTATGTTTCAATCATGCATACGATTTCTAATCAAGACAATAGTTTTTACACCAAAAAACTCCAGAAATTAAAATTCAAATCAAAATTAGCGAAGACATCTTACCCACCAAGTTTTCGAACCGTGGCAAAATATCTCGCCAATAGTCATGTTCGTTTGTAGCGAATGAACTAGAAGAAAGTTTGCGTGAAATAAAAGTTGAAAAATTGACAAAAAAGTCCTGTAATGCCATATTTTTCCAAATTTCCGAAATCTCGAAAGAAAAAAGGAGGGAAGGTAATAAAAAAAAAAGTTAGTTGGTGGACATACTAAGATTTGGAAGAACTCATTTTCAATAATGATTCTGAAATGGATACAAATGTGATCAAGAGAAGAATTCAATCATACGTGCTATTTCTATTGGAGGTAGTTGATTCTACTCCAAGCATTTTCAAGAAATGTTTTCCTCGCCATCTATTCCCAATAGTCCTCTTGGTTTATAGTAATTTTCCTTACAAAATAAGCTAGAAGAGTTCGCGTTGGAAATAACTCAAAAATTTACTGAAAGTGAAGAAAACTCTTTAGTCGGGAGATGAAAATTGGTACCAAAAAGTAAGAAGACTAGTAAAAAGAAATTGGAAGAGTTAGTTAGTAGACATGGTGATTAAAATTCGGAAGATGTCTGAAAATCAAGGATGATATTGAAATCAAGAAGTAAGAAGACAGGTTAAGAGAAAATCAAAGAATTAGAGGACACACTGACAGAAATTTGGAAAACCCCATTTTGGATGAGGATTGAGAGGTGTATAAAATGAAATTAGTGCCGTTAATGAACCATTATATTAAGAGAAGTGACTTTTTTCCACACTCAATGCCGGTTCATCCTGCAAGTCTCTCAAATCAGCTCATGGAACCAGAAATGAGCAGGAAGGATTGTAAAGTTTCATCAAAAATTCAAAAATGATACCAATTTCTACCTTTTTATTCCTACGCACTTTTCTCAAGTTCTCACAACAACATATAATTTTCCTTCTCGTATGAAGCAGCTGAAATACCGAACATCTACAGCCATTTGATAAGACACATCAATTATTATGAAAAATTCAAAAATTATGAAAATTGTCTTGTGAACAAAATCTTCTATAAATGTTTTTATTACACTCCCCTGTGGAATATGCCTGCAAATAATCACTATACGTATATTGTCAATAAATTAATGTCGGACTAATAGTTCCGTTACGAGAGTGCATCGCGTTTACAAAGTTCCCAACGGGTTATAAAAGAATTAAATGGTCGATAAAGTCTCAAATACCCAATGCGGTAACATCAAATTACATCATAAACGATTCAAGTATCCAATCATCCACGACATTTCATACAACGGAATTTTCACTGTCAAGTGTCCGGCAGAAAACAACTTCTGTCCTATACGACTATTGAATCACATCTGTTAGCCAATCGAACAAAAATTCTGTAATAAAAAAGGTGCTTTACATAACTTACTATCCGAATCCCTTACAGCTGGTAATTCGAATATTTTAAAAGTATGAACACCCTCTTACATAACACAGCAGTTCTCCATAAATCTTAACGCATAACAATTCCTACGAAGTTTCCCACATAGTGAGTCAATATGCGGTGTCCACGTCAGCTTGTAATCCAAAGTGAAACCCAGCGTTTTACTTGTTGTACATAATTCAACATGTAGGTCATCATTTTCTAACATTTTGAGGGTTTCAGCATAATTACCCAGAGTGAATTTCATTAGTGCTGTTTTAGTTATATTTAATTCCAAGTGGTTTTTGTTTCCGTATACAGTTTCTGACCTCTCTATGAGGGCTGACGTATTCTATCCTTGATCGGGAAGTTTGTGTCAACTGATGGGAGACCATAAAAATAGTTTATCAAGTCATTCGCATATACGAGAAAGAGTAATGGCCCGAGTATGGAACCTTGAGGTACACCTTGTTCGATAGTCGCTGATTGACTCCGGGTACTCTTTATAACAACTTTCTGGGTTCTGTCGATCAAATAGGACTTCATCAGCTTCAAAGCAATCCCTCTCAAACCATATCGCTCAATTTATAACAGAATGAGCTCATGATTCACACAGTCAAAGGCTCTAGAGAAGTCGATGAACAGCCCACAAACCTGAAACTTGCCATGTGTTCATTGAATTCATACCCATACGTTATCATGGGTCTGATAACTTCAGCATAGTCATGTAGTCATTTTTGGTTGTAGCCCCCAATTTTTTTGCACATCCTCCTGCACAAACTGAAGGACAATGTGCTTTTTTCTATAACTTTTTCTAGGTGTTGATGCATGGTCGAAGATTACTCGTGAGTATTTTGCCTCTGGGACAAATGGAATTGCTATCCCGTTAAGTACAGGTGACCTAAGTCCTTTCAGTACTTTTGTTTGTGTGAATATAACTATTGTGGTTTCATGAGGGTTCACTATCAGCACCTATCGATTATATCTAGGACTGTCTGCGTAAGCTTTGGCAGTGATGAAGTGCAATAACTTCGAAACGCGTGTTGTGATCAGTTATTTATAAAAATCACTTGCATTAGTGTTCTTCTTGAGAAACGTTGCACAAGTATCTGTCAGATGTGTTCGAATGCCCGTTACAATATCAACCCGTAGTTATTATAAGACATTCGTCCAATATTCTGTCGAATACAGTTACTTTGATCTTCTGCAAATTTTAACAGTTTCTCGAGATTTATTTTGAATGAATTCTTGTCAATATTATTTTGATTTTTCAGCTGTTCGAGTGAATGAATCGTGTACGTTTAATGCACAATGTGAAGCAATGAACTTCCAAACCGAATGCAAAGAAGGAATCTGCATCTGCAGATTCGACAAACAGCCTGTAGTTAGACCTGATGGACGAGTGGATTGTGAAGGTGAGTATTGAAATAGTATCAATCAAAATCAAAATTACTCGGGTGTTCATAACTTTTTTGTTTTTGGTGATAATGGAATGAAATTTGAAAAATCGGATTAATGAATAAAATTACATTTTGTAGTATGTAAGTAACACAACTTATATTGTATACATCCATTTTTTTGTCACCATATGACATCCCAAGGAGCAAATTCATTGCTTTATGGAACTGATATATTTTCTGAAGTATCTTATAATGCCGAATTAAGGAGTATTTTATCACTTAGTGAGTTTGACTGCGACATTTTTGGGTTTGTAGAAAAATGTTTTGATAACATTATCCTATAAATATTTATACAACTTGCATTATAAAATTCAAGCTTGCTTTTGGCTTAAAATAGTTTTAAAACGCATTGTAATACCGATTTAAAACTGTTTTGAAAGAGTGTTTTAAGTGCTTTATAATGATTATATAGTTTCTGTATAACACCTTTAAGTCCTGCGGTACAAAGCAGTTTTATAACAGTTATATACAAGCTGTTTAAAAGCTTTATAGTGTGATGAATAAAACAGTTTTTAATGATAGAGACAATTGCTCTATAAAATAAGTATAAAATTGTTGTACCTATAAAGGCATCGCTTACTCCGTTATAAACAGTTTATAGGGCAAAGTAGTAGTATTTGGAACAAACATGTTACAGTGTGTGCGCAATAAATACTATATAAAACATTTTTATAATACCCCTTTAGTGCCGAAGTTTGAATTTTTGTGAAAATTTAAAGAGCAAAATTGTTACAAATTTCCGCATTATAAAATTATCAACTAATAATTATATTGCGTTATTATAATTTCCTTAGTTCTTGAATGAGTTGAATAATATGGAATTATCACCCTGGAAGAAAATAACAAGGAGTGGCAGTTTCAGAAGAAATGTGAAAAAAAAGTATCTGCAGATTTTAGATGATTGTAGTTTTGGGCCAAAATAATATTCCCTGACCATTTTCCCAGCTTTCCGGTACAATCGTTAGTCCTTTCTACCCTTTTCCACCGTCTCCACTATTTTGAAAAAAATTTTCACAAAAAATACTTCCACAATAACTTATTTTCACCCACCACGAACTTTTACAATTTACTGGTATGGTTTTATACCGCCGGCGCCGCACAAAGTAACGAATTAATTTTTAAGCGCAGCTTCAAGCAACCGTATATGACTTTATGATTTATAATGCCGCTTGATGTTTCCCTACACGATACTCACAGAAAGATGGTACACGGGGTTGCCACATGTTGCAGAACTTCAAATACACCTAATGACTTTAATATACTATTGGCAATACTCACGGATTCATATCTTTTGTGTACGAATACGTTGGAATAAATTAAACGGGGCAATAATTAGCATTGCTGTTCTAAGGTACCTATCGCTCTTAACAAAAACTTTTGAAAAATATATAGGGTGTGTATATAATTAATTATTTCACAGCTCTTTTTATTCCAGATTTTGCCATTTTAAATATTTTGCAGGATATGATAAATACCTAGAAGTTGTCATGAATGGCAAAAACGCTTTTTTGGTTTAACATTTTTGGTTATTCAAAAATAATAGCAGTCGCAGGTTGTTTTGAAGATGCTTAAGTTACCCTCGGTGTTGGTGGGAGATAAAGAACTATTTTCCTCTTCATCTCGGGGATCGAAAATTATGTTCTGATATGACACATTATTTTTGACCATTTTTGCAGAATTATAAACAACACAAATTAAAATATGGCTGATGTTAACTTTAATTTGGAGATATTTTAGTTGTAATATGACAAGAAATCAATAATCAGACGATGGAAATATATCATGTAAGCAAGCATTAAAATTCTTTCAGTGTCTTTTACATGATCACCCCTAAACCAGACTCAATAAAACAATATGTGGCAACCACTGAAATAAATAAAATCAATATAGGTTTGTTCTGGAAAAATTGTTTTTTAGCGCCATTCAAAAGAGCTCTATAAAATCATTAGGTTCTATAAGGTTTCTTATAGAATAAGTTTCTTCTTTAACGTTTTTATTGACACATAATTATTGTATAACTCAATGCCATATTTATTTGCGGGTTTGAGCATTTGCAAGTAGCCGCCATTGTTCACGAAAAATATTTTGGAATATAAAAACATATATTTAAGCAATTATGATCCTTCAATAAAAATATAGAGCGCTACACTCTATTTATTTAATTATCGATCATTATACAGGTATTTCCGATCAAAAATAATGACTTCGAAAAATATAGTACATATTTTAATATTTTTATCAGATTGGCCAATTTGTTACTAATTCAAGGCGCTTCTATTTTTTATTAAAAACATATATATATTCAATCAGAAAATTTCGCTGCGTAGGGTAATTCTTGGTGCTGAACACATTTCAAGAGTTTTATAAACCCAATGATATCGCATATTTTCACGTTTTTTATTATGGCGACTGTTTCACTTTCATCTTTTCGAACTATAACTACCATTTCGATGAAGTTTTATCGTCCCACGTTATGTCAACGTTATTCGACATACTCATTGTAAATTGCGTCTCTAAAGTATCGTATATAATTTCACTTTTGTTCATCTATAGGACACTGACCAGACAGCGTTATATCATCCTTATAATACAAGTTTTTTATGTTCGTTTAGCTATTCTTAAAATAGTTTTAAACCGCTTTATAGGATCCCTTAGAAATATGATTATAACCGTTGTAAACCGCATATTTGGATATGCTGTATAAATAATCTAATAGACATTATTATAAAACAGTTTTTTAACTATCACATAAAGACATTTTATTGAGATGGTATAAATAGTTATAAGCTATGTGTTAAAGAACCAAAATATTTTATAATTTGGGCCTTTTTTGGTTGTATACGTACTGTATTAGAGCTGTAAAGGGCGTTATAGGATATTTGTAGTTTTATTAGATCTGTTGTATAGCAGTTTATATCACTCTTATAAAACAGATTTTGCTACTTGGGATCCAGAGTGCAATCATGTATCATTTGTTCTATATGACAATTTTTTTTGTCTGAATATTTGTAAATAGGTATTTATATATATATATATATATATATATATATATATATATATATATATATATAAAGTGAATAGAGTGTTTTCGATTCAATTCCGAATTCGTGTCAAATTAAGTTTCAAGCTAGTGACTGTAGATGTCACAAGTTACTTTTCATATATATATATATATATATATATATATAATGATTCAATTTTTAACGTGTGCTTCATTTTCGAAAAGCTATAACGAAATTTTTTCATAAATTTCATCAAATTTGTTCGAAACCTAATGGAGTTTGGATTGAAGTTTATCGTATTCAAATGCTTTTTTTTCCTGACCCGACGAGCCACTATGTTGCCATTTAAAAAAAAATGTGAGAAATTAAAATTTTACGCTATCAGAAAACAGTCAAATTGTATTTTTACACACATTTTAGGACTGAAATTAGTTATTTGAACGTATCAATAGCCCTCTAGAATAAAAAATTCATCAAAATAAAATTTTAACAAAAAGTAAAAAACGATGCATGGTTGTATTCTAAATATCAGGAAAACTGAAAATATACCAGGTGTCCTATCTGAAAATCGAAAGCTTATGTCACTTTCTGTAAATTCGGAATTTGCCTGAAGCTGAATTACTTGTTTAAAAAATGCAGTTTTATGCATTTAACAGATCCCCCAAATTTCATTCTATTATCTCTGAAAACATAAAAGTTTTAGGGGCGAGCCACCCTTTGTGGACACCCGATATATGATTATATTTTTACAATGATATGAAAGAAAATATCAGGACAGTGTTATCAAAATATCTATAATTTGTATGAAGGGCAAATTAAATTGACAGTAATTATGAAAATACGAATATGTCTTTTATATGTAAAAAATATAGAGGAAGATAAAGAAAACAAAAGTCCCTGCAACGAAAAATTGCATATTCAAAATTGCAGCCCACATGGGAGAAGTCTCAGAATTGATTTATATCATCCATGCAAATAATTTTTTTTCCATTCGTTTCTTGGTCAAATCAGCCAAAAATGTTTTCGGAGTTTGTTCATTCGTATCAACTTTTTCTAATTTCAACAAAGATAGCTTTGAAGGTGTCCATCATGCTGAACATTAAATTTCAAGCAATGTTTTTTTTGTTACGATGCCTTCATTTCCATGACCTGTTGCTTATTTTCAGTTGTTCAAAGAAAGTATTATCCAGAAAAATACATCGACCCGGCAATGATTGGGATTTTGGTGGCGATGTTCCTGATGTTTATCACCATATGCGTTGTCTTAAGATTATTCAGCAAGTAAGTAACATGTATCGAAACAATCATTGAGGTTTTCTACCAAAGATATTGCTATTCTGATACACCAGAGTGCTGTTCGTTTAAACTGCTCAGCTTTCCCAAAAATACTGAAGACCACGAAGTGTGAAATTACTAAATTACGAACAATTATTACTCAACTCATAGAGTTCAATGTGAGCATGACAAATTAACAAGCTTTAGAGTATTAAGTCACAAATTTCTCCACAGAAGGCGGTGCGATTTTTTTTATTTTTAAAATGGTGGGCCGCAGTAGCTTACCAAATATATTGCCATTCTGATATACCAGAGGGCTGTTCGTCTACAATGCTCAGCTTTCCTAAAAATCCTGAAGATCACGAGATGTGGAATAACTAAAATACTTCAGAGAATTAGGTCACATATTTCCTCACAGATGGCGGTGTGATCTGATCGAATACTCTATGGGTATATGTTGGTTTCTTTCATAACCGTTTCTGATCTGGTTTTGAACAGTCGCATATTTGAGTTAAGGATGTCTACTCACCCAAAATATGTGAAGTCTTGATTGAGCTACTACTTAGGACGATTCTTAAACCTTTCTAGCTCAGAACCAAATTATGCCTTTGAATCGAATGCCAGTCTAGCCACATCACTTCGTAGACTGAGATCTACAGATGATAACGATGACGACGATGACGACGATGATGACAACGATGACGAAGATGACGACAATGACGGAGATGACGATGATGACGACGATGATGACGATGACGACGATGACGACGATGACGACGATGACGACGATGACGACGATGACGACGATGACGACGACGAGGACGACGATGACGACAACGACGACGACGATGATAATGACCAGGGAAAGAAACAGCCAGAGAAAGAATTGAGGCAGAATGCTGACAAAAGTAGGAAGAAAGAGCTAAAGACAAACAATTTGAGGAAGAATAACTATAGGGAAAATTATTTCAATGCCATCATTTTTCTTCTGATGGTTTTTTTATTTTTTAACTAACGTAATAGGAAAACTCTGTGATTATTTTGCAGACATGCAATAATTGTTCGGAAAATTGCAAAATTATTGCAACGCTCTCTACTCAAGAGTAGTGTATGAACATTTTTTCGTTATCCGTATAACACCAAATGAAAAAGCAGAAGCTTGATAATCGTTCTTAAATTACATTACATGTTCAGTTGATAATTTCTGGGCTTTTTACAGATGCAATTTATTTTTCGTGAGAAAATCCACTTTGATAAATGAAATTTGATGAGTTAGTTTTTGGACGACGACGACAATGACGATGAAGATGATAATAACGAGGAAAAGAATAAGCAAGAGATAGAATTGAGGCAGAAAGTGGGAAGATAGAGCTACAAACGAACAATTTGAGGAGGAATAACGCCAAAAGGAAATGAACGAACGGCCAACAAAAAACAAATTGAGAAGAAATGTTAGCCAAAGTTGAAGAAACCGCGAAATGAAGAAATAGTTAGGGAGTAACAAGAACACAAAGAAATACGATGATAGAAAGAGGAGAAAAATCTTAGAACTTCTCCCGAACTCCTTAGAGAAGAACAAGGACCGGCTTTGAAAAATAGTCCAACAAATTAAATTTTTTATTATATTTATTGAAGTTAATTCGACCATTTTCCCTCAACATTCCTTACTTTCCAAGGACAGAAAGACGGGAGATGTAAGAGAAAATCAGAAAAATAGAACTGATTGCAGAAACAGGTGAACAAGAGAGATGACGAAACTAGAGCGACACAGGACCGGCCTCAGGAAATTTAGGAAGAATAAATGAGCAAAGATGTGAAGACAGACAAAGAAAAGAGTTCTGACGGCAGGAATCTTCCGAAGATGAGAAAATTTACAGAAAAGGCCAGTTTCATAGGTTCTTGAGAGTTTTCAATCATCTTTTAGGTGTAGTTCAGTGTGCCTCACGGTACTGACAGGAAAGTGGTTGTTTTCCTTTTAAATATCTGCCTCATTTCTACTGAGAATATGTTCAGATGAGGGGATTTCGACATGGTAATTATTAGTATCGTTCAATTGATACTCTTCAGTACACTCCATCAACCTTTGTTCGTAATCATAATAGGTTATATTGAAATCAACACGCAGTCTAGAAATAACACCGAAAACTCCGTCAAACCGGTATCAAACAAAATAGAGACATTGTATGGGCCGACAATTCCGAGCAAAGTTTACAGGATTGTTTGTTGCTGAAACAATTCAGATTATAATTTGTGATAGCAGCTCTTCCAAACATTCAACAAAGCCCCTATGGCTTTCAGCTTTCCACTTCAGCTCGGAACATTTTAACCGAAATCACATCCAGGATAGTTTGTGGGCCCGGTGGTATTGGGCTTATCATCATAAATTCATTGCGCGTAATTTTTCACGCCGTATCACACGGAAGTGGTTTATAGTCCAGTGAAATTGTGTACAATAACTGCATTTTCCAATCGTTTTCATAAGAAGTGGATGCTATCAAATCTACAGGTATAATACAGATTCAATGTAAGTCTTAGAAATAGCCTATTTATATCCGTTATCAGAGGAAAATATTGAGCTGAAATGTGGGTTTATATAATTCTTGGTAATCTAGTATCTTCCATAGCGGAACAATAGTTTCAAAAAAATTCTGATGGAAAAGAACAGAGTGAAAGTTTGCTAACAATAGGGAGAATTCTTTAATTTTCCTTTTTATTTTATTTTAAAGCTCTGCAATTATTATTGCATGCAAAATTATTCCAACGTTCTCTACTCGAGAATAGCGTATGCAAATTTTTTTCGTGATCCATATAACTTCAGATAAAAGAGCAGACGCTAAATAATCGTTCTTCAATGACTTCTTCAAGGAGTCTTCACGAGAAGAAAATTTTAAATTGTCAGATACACTTGAAATTGCAATTGTGCATATGTATATGAATTGAGAAAAGGTTGAATTTCACGAAAGTCGATAAAAATGACAAAACTTAATTTTTGGAGAGAAATTACTCTTTTTAACACCAGATGACCTTTTGTATTCGAGAGTCGGAATCGACTTCGTATTCTGTGTGCATTTTCAAAAAAAGATTTCATTATACGAATTAAAGTATAAAAAAATTGCTGAATTTATTCAGATGAAAATGATCCCTCTCAACTCTAGATGAACTATTAAACTCGAGAACGGTTGAAGATAAAGCAATTCTGCGAACGCCTAAAAATCATGAAAAATTCAAAATCATCAGATTCACTGGAAATTCGAAATATATAGGCAAAATTGCATGCTGATTCCAAAAATAGATGATTTTTTCATGCCCAGGTAGGTACAAGGTTTACCATATCAAAAGAATGAAACGTCAAAAACTCTCTTACTGGAAAAATGGTGGAGGTGCTTTCAAGAGAATATGAAAACTTCAATTGAGACGGAATCGACTTCATATTCGTTGTGCGTATTTGAAAAAGATTGAATTGCCCAAATAAGAGTGGAAAAAAATGGCAAAATATTTTCAGAGGGAAATAATCCCTATCAACTCTAGCTGAACTTTTCAACTCGAGAACGGTTGAAGATAGAGCAATTCTGCGAACGCCAATCGATTCAGGACGATGAAAATGGTATATTTCAAGAACTTTAAGTTGATCGTGGAACAGAAGTAATTACTTGAAAAAATCCTAAGGGGTAGACCCCTAAAAATCATGAAAAATTCAAAATCATCAGATTAACTGGAAATTTGAACTATATACGCAAAATTGCATGCTAATTCCGAAAATAGATGATTTTTTAATGCCCAGGTAGGTATAAGGTTTACCATAAAAAAAGAATGAAACGTCAAAAACTCTCTTACTGGAAAAAATGGTGGAGGTACCTTCAAGAGAATATGAAAACTTCAATTAAGTCGGAATTGACTTCATATTCGGTGTGCGTTTTTAAAAAAGATTGACTTGCTCACATAAGATTGGAAAAAATGTCAAAATATTTTTAGAGGAAAATGATCCCTATCAACTCTAGTTGTACTTTTCAACTCGAGAACGGTTGAAGCTAGAGCAATTCTGCGAAATCCAATCGATTCAGGATGATGAAAATAGTATATTTTAAGAAATTCAAGTTGATCGTGGAACAGAAGTAATTACTTGAAAAAATCCTAAGGGGTAGACCCCTAAAAATCATGAAAAATTCAAAATCATCAGATTCACTGGAAAATCGAACTATATACGCAAAATTGCATGCTAATTCCGAAAATAGATGATCTTTTTATGCCCAGGTGGGTACAAGGTTTACCATAAAAAAAATGAAACGTCATAAACTCTCTTACTGGAAAAAATGGTGGAGGTACCTTCAAGAGATATGAAAACTTCAATTGATTCGGAATTGACATCATATTCGGTGTGCGTATTTAAAAAAGATTGAATTGCTCAAATAAGAGTGGAAAAAAAATGTCAAAATACTTTCAGAGGAAAATGATCCCTATCAACTCTAGTTGAACTTTTCAACTCGAGAACGGTTGAAGCTAGAGCAATTCTGCGTACGTCAGTCGATTCAGAATGATGAAATTAGTATACCATGTGGATTTTAAGTTGATCAAAGACCAGAAGGGCTTTCTCGAAAAAATTCTCAAGGGAAGTCGACCCTTACATATAATGGCAAAAATAAAGTCGTGTGCATATTTAAAAAAAATTGAATTTTACCGAAATTTATAGAAAAATAAGGGAAACCAAATTAAGTTCAACAAAAATATATCAATTCTGCGAACACCCATCAATTCATAATTATGAAATTAGAATGCATTCTCTGTGAATTGGAAGTCGATCGAAGAAAACAAGAAATTCATCAAAAAAGTCATAAGATCTCTGAAATTTATGAATAATTTAAAATCGTTAGATCCATTCCAAAACTGCATTTTTGCATTTGTGTGCATACTGAAAAAAGTTTGTATTTTACAAAAGTTAATATTCAAAAGGAGAAATTCTTTTTCCCAGATTGAATTTTCAACTCGAGAATGGGGGAAGATAGAGCAATTCTGCGCAAGCCAATCGATTCAGAGTGAAAAAATTAAAATACTCTGTTAATTTCGAGTCAATCAACGAAAATTAACAATTTCTCAGAAAAAGTTCCGAAAGCTCCTAATATCATGAGAAATATGAAATCATGTGTGCATATTAAGAAAGGGTTGAACTTTCCGAATATCATTATCGTGTGACTTGATAATTGATTTCGTTATTAAAGTGTACCTGAAAAATAAGATTTTTTCGAAAGTATTAACGCAGATGTTGAAGTGTCACAGCGGGTATCACCAGAGAGCAGCTGAGTTTGAGAGATAACTGTGCCAATTCCCCACGTATTCTGCGAACTTTGAAACTTTTAATGAAAAGGGAAACAGGAAAATTCAGGTAGACCTAACTGAAGTGGTAAAAACCGATATTCTTCGAAGTTCCGCAGAATGCACAGAGAAGTGAAACTGATATCGTAAGATACATCAAAATACGCTTGATTGAACGATATCAAGTGACATGTTAACAACCAAAATGAAATTTGAATATGAAAATAATGCAACCTTTCGCATTTTTCCTATACTATAGGATTGTCAGCAAACGTCGAACAGAAATAAATCAACAGGCCCGTACGTCTGCCGAATCACGTCTACCCAACGCCAGGCAGAGTGTTTCTACAAAAATATACTTTACAACACTTCCTGTAATAACCACCAACTGGCAATCAAGAACATGTGACTACAAACTGCAGACTAGTTTCATAATATGTAGTTATTCCCAATCGGTTTTGTTAACTCGTCCTACGATAACTCCGGCACCCACTAAGAAAGTGAGCAACAAGGCCATCTTGAGAAACCACAGAAAGATTCCAAACTTCGTTTGAAGTATATTCAAATATTTTTATGTTAACAAAGTAAAAATAAAATAGGTAGAAGACAGTTTAAATGTGGATGATGAGGAGTAAATATACAAAAATAGTATATTAAAAACAGAAACGTGAAAATTCAAATATTTTTTCTTCAAGATGAAGCCATACAAGTGCTATATTTCCGCAAATCAACCTGACGGAATTGCGAAATGCCTTCAGGTCAATCCGGTTCCTTTGTTTCTATTGAAATGTGCGTGTTCATAGAGCAATCGGAGGTTCATTCAACTTTCATGAATTGTAGGGATAATTGAATATATCATGCTCATTCTAGCCTTGTTTATAATATCGATGTTGTGTTAGTCGCACAGTATTGACACAGTAAAAAACCTAGAGTGGAAAACCCTTTCAGTGGCGTTATTACCACTGTAGGAAAATTCATACTACAAATGGCAACCCTAACAGTTATCATTCACATCTGTATACCTACCTGTAAGATTTTATAACATACAGTGAGCATCATAAGTCTTACCCTCCTTAACTCGCTACTGGATTCTGTTAGGAAAATTGCAGACACAAGTCATCTCTTGATTTTGACACTGTACATTTTTGTATGAATAGTTTACCCCTGATTTCACCCCTTACAAGAGGAGAGCAACCTTTTCGTAACATTTTAAGGGAAGTTTTATCTAATCAACCGTGCGAAGGAATTGAAATTTGCTCCATTGATTCTCGAGTCATTATTGCCCCAGAATAACGAAAATTAACTTGGCGCACTCATCCTTAGAATCAAAATTAGGGTTTGGTTCAGACTCTTTTGTCATTTCTTGGATGTTAACTACACGTTTTTTTTTGGTATTTTTGCATTGTTTTCAGGATAAATGGTCAAAAATGGTAATAATGACAATGATAACTGTCATGTGTTGGATAAACAATTTTATATGAACGGCAGTTTGCAAAATAATAAACGTTCTGGGCGATCAACTACTGGAGAAGATGAACAAGTAGACTTTATCGTCTCGAAACTTTCGATCCTTTTCCAGAATATGGAAACATACAAAGGAGTTCCCCTTTAAAGCTGCTCCTGGAATGATCAACAGGAGCAATTCTGCTATCGCGTGTGGACTTAATTTTGTCAATCTTCGCCAATAAAAAATTCATAAGAGCTTTACTAGCTCTATGTCCCTTTATATCTGTCATCTTGTTTGTTAGCAATTTAGTCTGTGGAATGAGAACCAACACGAACAATTTTCTCTCAAAATTGAGATATTTCGACACAACGGAAAGTAGAGGTAGAGACAGAAAATTAATTCAAGTAATTTCCAACCAAAAATTTCTGCTGTAGGATATGTGCCGATTATCTGACAGTAAACTACTACTTTCCTTACTAATGCGACGAGGGATATTGAATTATGTTCTTATAAATATGGGGGTATCAAAGTTTAATAAATGTTATATTCCTCATCATAAATTGGTGTAATCGGCACTCTTTCTTACAGGAAAAATACGGAACACCTCTCCAGAACAAAAACTACAGGCATATGGAAAGCATGTTTATCACACAAGCAATTGAAACCTCTCTCTGGTCAATTTTAGCTCTGTAAACAAAGAAGTTATAGGGGCGAGCCACTTTTCGTGGACACCCGGTATGATCTGATTTCAATCTTTCGCGAAGGTCAGGAAATTTTTAAACATACAAATGTTTCACTTTGCGTTGTTACAAAACCGACTTTAAAAATATATTATTGAATGCAAACTTGTTACACACGACCCCCAGCCTTTTGACCAAACTTTAGAGAGCCTATTAATAATATGGAGCTCCTAAAGAGGGAAACTAGTCCTAAATTGTCGTTCCCATCTGTAACAATTTCTGAATACTCAGATTTCACTTTTATTTTCGTTTTTCAAGGGCCAGATGGAGGGAAAACAGAACCATCTTCAACACGCCGAATCCAAGATTGATGAACGTGTCTTTGCTGAAAGAAAACAAGCATCCTGATCGAAGAGGATCTAGGACAAGTCGAGGACCCAGCAGGCAGCCTAGCATGGTTTCACTGAGAGCACAGTCTCCGAATTCACAAGGTATAAGTTAAAATAACCGAAGTGAGCTAAAATATCAAAGCAGCGTTGTAAATATTCAGATGAGGTTTCAATAATTTTGAATTGTAGAAGGAGCAATGAAAAGTGTCCACCCAAATATCTCAGTTAATATTTCATTACTTATGTAATTCAGATTTTTACGTGAAATGTTACTTCCAAATGACTAACCTACAATTGTTTTAAATGAAAGAATTATGAAATATATTTTTGTTGAAACACTTCGTACTGCGAGAGCACAACCACAAACATTTCAAGAAGCAACATAGGACTAGTAAGTCATCATTTCAAAATTCTCTTTCTCATTCCAATCACTTCATAAATATGCCTATTTATTGAAATTCGCCAGACATTTTTCTAGCATCACTCAATGAATGTTGAACAAGGAAATTACTTTCATATCATTTATTAATCTTCACAAACAAAAACTAATTATGGTGTATTAAGGAAAAGTGAAAATATTTGACTTTATTTTAAATATCACATGTTCCGTAAACACAGTTGCTTCTTCAAGTAATATATTCATCAAGTAAAAGGGCTGAGTCAATCAGAAAATTAATTAAAATTAATTTGTAGAAACTTTAATTTTTGAACACCATTTCTTTTTGTTGCTCTTGTATTTATAAAATCCCCTTAATTTTTTCGATGTTCAATATACTTTTGATATTCTCCCTGTATGTCACGCCTGATTGATGTGAAGATATCCACGATTTTCCACTCACGCTTTTCACGACTTGGGAAATTTGCTTGCGGCCGTATTGCGGCGTTGCCAAGTTGTTCAAATGTCCCAGCCTTAACTCATAACGTTTATTTGTGAACGTTTTTAACAGAAATGAATTTTTGTTGATAATTTTTCAACCATAATAAATACTTTTTTCCCTTATAAAAAAAATGCATTGTGATTTTTGCTGTATACTTATGAGTGATCTATAATGGTTTCGCACTTGAATGCATTCTATGGACTACTAGGACCATTTTGGTGTTAACATTTCTGTGGTTCGTCCAGTATTCTTTTCAGTCTGCCAAAAAGCACTCGAAATTAATTTGACCCTATGGACTTTCAGGATCATCTTACTGTAGGAGTTTGAAATAATTTCTACAAGTCGTTACAACTACAAAACCATTATAATCAAATCACTCATAAGTATGCATCGAAAATCATAATTCAATTGAAATCTAAGTTAAAATGTATTAAATAATATAAAATAACCAACACTCATTTATTTCTACTAAAAATGTTTTTACAACTAAGCGTCAAAGTTAGGGCTTGGATGTTTGGAAAACTTGGCAACGCCGCAATCTGGCCGCACGCAAATCTCCCAAGTCGTGAAAAATTTCAATGTTTCGCACATCAATCCATATTAAATGGCAAAACCTTTGAAAAATCAAATTCCATTGTGTGCAATCTCAATGTAAGCTATAATTGTACCAAATAGTCCAGTTAACAAGTGCTTTTTGGGTCGAACTTTTTTCTCTAAGACTATTCGACATTTTTCAGATTTGAATACGATTAGAAAAAGAGGAAGAAATTTCCTAAAATAAAGTATCTTGCTGATATTTATCAACGATTTCAGCTTATAAATTTAATAGATAAATATAGGTTCATAAGTAATATAGTCATATTTATTTAAGTTTACAAGATACAACATAAAAGATGAAAACAAACTTTTCTGACGATTTTTTTATAAGTAAGTGCTATAAATTGTTAAATTGGGTAAGAGCTTGAATTTTGGGCCTGATTTGTTCTTAGATCAATAGAAATTCAATAATTTCTAGGTTTTTTCATCATATCTCAATTGGATTATAAGTTTTAATAGGTTCAAACATGAAAAACCAGGAAAGAATGATGGAATGAAGGTGAACAGAATTTTTAAAATTCTATAAAAAATATATATAATTTATTTTTCTCAAAAAATAACACATGGCTGTGTTTGTCTCATTATGCAAAAAAAATCAAAAATTATATTAATTTTTTTCATTTTTTCAATCATCTACACGCTATTCCAAATCAAATTTCTCATTCGTTTTTTCAGAGGCGGAGAAAAAAGTTTGACCTCAAAAGCACTCGTTGACTAGACTATAAAGGCATCCTACTCTAAAAATAATGATCATTATGTTTCATGTAATATAAATCTGCTTGAAAACGCTTTTGAAACGATCAACTTTCTGTTGTCCTTTGTTAAACTATTTATATTGTCTGACTATATTTTTCTGCCCTCTGATGCATTCATAGAAGGTTAATATCAATGTTTCAAATACTGCACTTTATTGTTCGAAAGCCACTGCTTCGCAACTTTTTATTATATACAGGGTGTCTTGATAAGTGATTCGATAAAAGCTCTCTTCGATATGTACAGTAGTCAGACTATAACCATTCAACTTTTACTGCAAAGCAAATCGAGAAATATCTGAAGGTTCGAGTATTTTTTAACGCAATGCTATGTATGTCAATACAATTTTTTTAGTTATTTCAGTGAATTATTTCCCTCTCTCTATTATTATTGTCTGCTTTCCAGCTACTTGAAAGTTATGATTTTTTTTACAGAAATAATGCTCTGCTTATAGACCCTGTTGTCATATTTTTATTGGTTTTTGAATCAATTTCTTGTCTACCACCGAAGTCTTATACTACCCTGTATTTATTCGTGTCGATGTTATAGCTAGTTTTTCAAGACACACTGTATAGATGCTTGATTCTTACATGTTTCTTGTTTCTGTTTTGGAAAACACAATATTATTGCTAAGCTTTCATTGTCCACTGTCAATGCTAGTGCTTCGGTATTGACTAATGTTCAATTTATTATTATTATTATTACTGATTAGAGCAGTTATTTTCATCAGAAGGAACTTATGTATGAGAATGAATTTCAAAATTATTTTAACACAGAGTAGTAGCCCTCCCCTTTCTTTACGTCACTCTCAAATTGTCAGATTATTAAAATATACACTTTTTAGCATGTAATTAACTCACCTTACCTCAATCTGACGCGCTCGAAAATTTTTTTTTACTCATCTGATCCTTTATCCTGGACGTGCGGCCTTATTTATGAGGTTCATATTTGGTTCAGGTACTTAACCGGGTACATGAATATTAATCTGTCGCGCTTCACTAAATCCCGAAATCCCCGCTTGGGCTCCCCTGCTACAATCAACTAATTCAACACAACAACAGCAAGTTAATGCTGAAAATACCTGCTCTATAATATGGATAATAATTTTTCGTATGCTAGTTTTAAATCATTCTCTGCACCTCTCTTTTACGACACCCCTACCACAGGGCGTTTGTTTCTAGGCTCACGCAGAGGATCCAGAGGCAGCAGCAACATGTCAGCAGCGTCTACTAGATCCAACAAGAGCCCACCACAAGCCATCAGCTCAGCAGCGACACCTATGTTGGGAAGCGTAACCGTGGAGATCCAAGAGCCTAGAGCCTAAACTAGGCTCGAAGGCAAAACCTATTAACTTGAATACATCGCAATACCTGACGGCTACTTCAAATTCTACAATCTACTTACCTCGGTAGTAAAGTGATGATAGGGACCATACAGTATGTAACGATTTTGTCCAGCCATCACATCTTGTAAAATAACTCTGTAAATTCTTTTCGCATTTTAGATTATCCAAAGTTCACAATAATAATCGTACAAATATTCTTCTAGTACAGTTCGGTTTTTCAGATGCACAAATTCGAAAGATATTCGCACCAAGTTCATACTTAGAATCTGATTCTACGAATATTTATCTGCTTTACTTAATCTCTATACAAATTAAGTTTGGTGGTAACAAAAATACTGGGAAAATTTTGTGATACTACCAAATAAACGCTGTGATTGTATGTTGGTAGCTTATTAGGGACTGGGGTGGACAAAAAGTGCTGGGAAAACTTTTTGCCCAGTTCAGTTCGATAGCTGACAGGTACACCTTCGTTTGAGGTGTATCTCTCCGCCCAAGTCAACGAAATACAACTTGTACAAATAGAAAGCAAAGCTACGTCTCACAGACATACAAACTACAGTTGCTCATTTTATTGATCTACTCTATAGTTCTAGATATATTCGATATATAAGTAGGTTTCAAACTTAGATGTTCAGTCACAGATATATAAGGATAATCATTAGTGTGAAGTTACACGAGCTTAGCTCTGCTTGCATACATTACGAGTTTAACGATACATTGTGTGTGTTTGATATGAAATAAACATTTATATTATATAGCTTATATCTTTATACTCTTGTACTTACTGTAAACTTGTGTTTTCACTTACTTGCCAACAACTTTTAATAAAATGCTACTGAATTTTTTAGCTATTTCATTATTGCTTAAAAATCGTGCCGGCTTGCCATAATATGTCGGAGAATTCTTAGCCGGACGAATTCAAATCTTGGTTCACTACACTTACTCAGGGCACATCATTCTCGGACCCAGTATTCACTCACCCCACGGCCGGACGTGGGGAATGAGTACTGGGGATATAATGACATACCAGCGAGCCCTTCGGTTGTATCGGGGCTCCAGAGCTGGGGTCTGATGGGAAAAAAATTAAATAAAAATATTGATAAACATATATGAGCAAAGAGGGTCAAAGAAGGGGGTCGCTGACTGCAAGGAGAACATGCTGATTGACTAATGCATCACGTAGGACTCCGTGCAGTATAAGCATAACCTTTCAATGGCCTGGATCTATTATCGCAAGGCATTTGATACAACAACGGAGACTCCCTCAGCCCTCTTCTCTTCTGCATCTCACTACTGCCATTGTCCGTTGCACTACGGAAAACCCGCGGATACAACTGCGGCACCCCCAGCAACTGAAGGCATAAAATCACCCATCTGTTTTACATGGATGACCTCAAACTATATGCCTCCGGAGAAAAGGATCTTCATCGGTCCTTAAGGGTGGTGCAAGAGTACACGTATGCTATCGGAATGAAGTTTGGGATCGATAAATGTGCTACGGTTCATCTCAAAAGAGGACGATGCGAGGAATAAGGAGAGGACGTTCAGCTCGTAGACGGAAGCATCCTACATATATCATCTGGATGCCGGAGAGACATATATCTACCTAGGGGTGGAACAACGCCACACCCAAGAGGTAACTACTGTTGTTAAAACTCTCTCCGCGCGGCAAGTATCAGCATAAAATCCGACGGATCTGGTCATCAGAACTGTCGGGGAAGAACGAAGTTGCTGCGACTAATATGCTTGCCGTTCCGATTCTACTTTACTCAAGGGTTCAGGAAGAGCTGCGACAACTCGACGTAAAAACTTGCGAAATGATGCATCTTCATACGAGCTTGCATCCTAAATTGTCTGTTCCACGGTTAAACTTCCCGAGACAATAGAGGGAGACCATGGACTTTTTAGTTTTGGAGTGTCTACATAACAGAATGGCACTGGATGGACCCTGTAGTTTCATCAGGAGTTCAGATCCACTTCTCTGCTTAGTTTGCGATCATTAAAAAGCAAGGATTGGAGTATTTTTCTTCAACGCAGCAACCCGTACAGCCGATGAACTCGGTCTCGTATTCGACTCTGAACAGACGAATCCAAATTCTGTCACCTAGTTGAAATACATTCAGCAAAAGCCTACGTCAAAGCTTCGTTGTGTGAGAGGCTCCTACAGCTACCTAAGGATAATCCAATGCATGGGGTCTTCTTCAAGAACATTGAAGACCTTGACTCATCCAAACCCCTGACATTTGCTCTTCTCAGGTCAAGTGGGCTAAAGTATAAGTGTCTTCAGCACCATCGTCTATCGCAGTCGTGTGATGGGTTTATAGGTCCCTGACACCAAATGCAGAGCGTATCGTGGGGCAGCTGAGACCATAATGCATTTGCTGTCAGCCTGTACAGCTTAATAACCCAGGCGGCACACTGACGTTAGTTTGACGACAATTTTTGGTCATCTGTAACGTACTGCGACTTTGAAGATGACGTGAGGGTAACGTTAAAATGACGGGTAAATGTCACAGTCCAAAGACGTCATTTGTAACGTCTTTGTGTCGTCATTTGTAACGTCATGTGACCTACTTATCACATTCTAGTGACGTCGTCAGCTGACGTAATTTCAACGTCACTTTTTTTTTAGCATTCATTGAATGAAATACCTGGAAATATATTAATAATATATATTACATTAATAATAATAATAATATGTATTATGGCATGGCATCACACGTTAAAAGGTAAGGACAAGTCTTTCGAAGACTTTTGAGGGTTGCACTCTTAAAGGGTGTGCATCTAGTTGGCGGAAATAACAATGTTTTACTTTAATATTATACAGTGTGTTTCACTTCTCATGGAAACACCCCCGTATCTTCCGTAATTTTCAACGTAGAACCATGAAATTTTCATGATTGATAGATTCACTATAAATGAACTCGCTACACAGAAGGCGTCATCCTACGTGATATACACTGTACGAAAATAGCGATGGAACCACCCATTTTTCCAGAAACTTATATTAGGGGGCAAAATTGGCCGAACATTCCTTCGGATTCGTGTTTAGGATCCCAGAATTACTACTAATACACCTGTTTCTTGAAAAATTTTCAGTCCTGAAAAATTCAAATTTGTTTCACTTCTCATGGAAACGCCCCCGTATCTTCCGTAATTTATGACGTAGAACCATGAGATTTTCAGGATCGATAGATACACTAGATATGAACTCTCTACACAAAGGGGTCATCATACGTGAAGTAAGTGACAAAAAATTAAATTTTTCAAAACTGAATTTTTTTCAGGAGACAAGTGTATTAGTAGTAATTTGGGGATCCTGAACACGAATCCGAGAGAATTTTTGGCCAATTTTGCTCCCTAATATTACTTTCCGGAAAATTGGGTGGTTTCATCGCTGCTGGAGAGCAGTGTATATCACGTAGGATGACCCCTTTCGTGCAGAGAGTTCTTCTCTAGTGTATCTATCGATCCTGAGAATTTCATGATACTTCGTCAAAAATTATAGAAGATACGAGGGTGTTTCCATGAGAAGTGAAACACACAGTATTATTTAGGAAAAATTGATTAGGTAATCCAATCTGCCGCTTCAACCTATCCAATAGTATATTCGTCGGCAAATCTCCAATAGAAAATATACTGCCCTCTACGAATGTTGAATTAAATCTTTCAGACTAAACCCGTTGTATGAGTTGAAGAGGAAGATTGGATCACATAATTCATCATCATTAGTTCTAATCGACAGTTAGATGTTATGTCTCTGTCTCTGTCTCTCCCATGAAATCAACCATGACTTATTTGCTGAGAAGTAAATTAATCCAGATTAAGTACATCTACTACGGTGCATATGGGTGTAAAAAGATATGAATACTATCGGTATTGCTAAGATATAACATGAACCACAAAAATTATATATAAGGGATTCCTTTTGTAACCAGAGAGAGGTGCTTCATTTTCATTGTTTTAGAGATATTTTTGTCAACATAACCTCTAAATTAACCCGTCCCTTATGGTGATAAATAAATGTCGTATTCGAGACGTCAGTTGGAGCTCTTAGAACATTATGACCTTCGAAACACGTCAAAATGACGTCTCTCTGATGACGGCAAAGAGACGTTCCCTATATGACGTTATGATAACGTCAGCAATCCGGCAGGTGACGTCGTTGACCAAAAAATTACTGACAAACGACGTCAAAATGACGGCGGGGTGCCGCCTGGGAAGCGGCCTTAGCCAATAACCACAGGTATAACGGGACTACGAGTGTTGTACTACCATCTACGACACTCGTACGACATAGACTAGACACGCTGTTGCCTTATGCCACAAGGGACAATGTCCGTTGTGGAGAATGAGGAGTGCCAAATCTATTGGAACTATACTCATTACCAGGTCTCAGTCAAATACAAGCCAATAAGCCTGATGTAGTCCTCCTCGACCATCGAAGTAAAACGATTTTCGTCATCGAGTTTTCGGCTACTGGCGAAACGAACAACGTCCGAAAATGAGGAGGAAAAATAGACTAAATATCGATATAGAAACTCCGCAGGCTCTACCCAAACCATTCTGTTAAAATGGTGGTTCTGATGATAGGGATTCTTGGTAGCATGATGGACGCACTGCTCTCGAACCTTATAATCATACCGGCTTACCGTAATATGGCAATAATCTTAGCTGGGCGAATAGTCACTTATCCCACGGCGATTCCTGGCCACTCCAGTAGGGAGGTTAAAGAAACGGTGAACTTTCTTGCAAGGGAAGGTTCATTGGAACAGAATCTGCCATTGGCATCTCACAAAGTTTTCCAAAATATTCATTGAACACCTCTGGAGAGCAAAAAAGTAACAAACTTCTGGCAAAACCCACCAGGATTGGCTCATTCAAAGGCATTCATATATTCCTCGAAGAATTTAACCAAAACACTGTTAGACTCCAGCAGAGATGACCTGCGATGTCTAAAAGGCCTACTCACAGGCTTCTTCACATGACAAAAGACTTAAACTGTTGGATGACCCGACATGTTTCTGTCTTGAAGATGATGAAACAGCAGAGCACATACTTCGTGCCTGCCCTGACGCGGACCGAATCAGGTTTTCGATGTTTGGCAGAGTTTTACTCTATCCCTCGGATCTGAAAGAGCATACACCAAATAAACCAATCGGCTTCTTCAAGAAGCTGGGTTTATTTGGTGGAATATGAATTGGTATGAGCCACAATAGACCCTTACGGGTCGCAGTGAAGGGCCGAGCAGATCCGTTCATTTTGAAAGTAACCTAACCTAATGTTTATTAGAAATGAAAAGTAATCAAACTATTTACTGTTTAATAATAGAAATTGTTAGATGGTATATTATTTTACATGTTCACTTGAACGACTTTTTTTCTCTCCAGTCCAAGAATTCATCAAAATCTTCCACATTCTCTTCATCATCTCCAGCAGTATTCACATTTCTGGAATCACTATGTAATGAAACCACTTCTTCCTTTTTCTTTTCCAAATCCAATACCCTGAAATGTTCGAATTGTCACAAATTGTAAGTTTTACTATACACCAAGTATAAAAAAATGTAAGCTCAATCAAGTAAACGAAAAAAGGTTTGCTTTAAAAGCACCTTGATAGTTTCTTCATTTGTTCATCAATTTCATCAATTTGTCTCTCACTGGTGGCTTCATCCTGATCCTCTGCAATTATAGCATTACTTTCACTATCTGCTTCTTTTATAGCTCTCATAAATTTTTCCCATTCCTCTTCCACAGGATCTTTATATTCTTGATTCCTAGCCTTAAAATAGAATGGATATGAATATATTCCATTACATTGAGTAAGTACTGTAGAACTAACAAGTGAAAATTAAGAATTTTGTTGTTGGAATTTCAATAGCAATTTGGGAAAATTATTTGAATTGTGTGAAACTTTGTTAGTAGCAATAGTTATAAGATGCATGTACATAATAATGTCAACTTGCTACTATTGACAATTTCAATACTAGAAACCTAGTTGCTGGCATTGTTTGACTAACTAATAACCAGTTTCTGTTGCATTTCAATAAACTATTAAAACCTATAGTGAATGAAAAATGCATCATTATTTCAAGTGGGAATATCCTACATTTGGACTTAATATTGCTTGTGAAACAATGATAATATGAAAAACAGACATTTTGAATTCAAGATTTTGAAGATTTTGCATACTCAGATATTTGGGATCCATGACACATTTTGAATATTTAGCTACAATTACTCATAACTAGGATTTGATAGGGACAGCACAACGAATGAATATTTTCAAAATCATTACCTTTGCATCTAGTTTTGGATCATCGAAAAATCCTTCTGGTAAAGGATCTTTGGATTCTGGAGCACTCTCCACAGGAATCACATCCTTCTTTATGGTAACAGGCTTGGAACCTGGAAGTTTCGAATCGAAGAAATCATCTGGCAACTTTTTCTTTTCTGCTTCTGTTCCGTTTGTGCTCCTGACCTCTGTCTGTGTAGTTGTTCCTGATGCACTGTTTTTCAAAATACCTTTGATTTTTTTCTCAGGAACATCTGGTAGCGGAGGAGTCAGAGGTCGCTTGAGAGGTGTTGTGAAATTGTTGGTTCTCTCTTTGAGTTTCTTCGCTAGTTCGACGTTTTGTTTGTGTTGCTTAGCATTCATGTGAACCGTCCAAACTGTTTCGCTTCTCACAACAGATTTGCAAAGTATACATGTGAGTTGGCCCTGGTCATTATATGTACTGAGTGTTAAGGATCTAAAGTGTATTGATGCCTATGAATACAACAACGATTGATTATGTAAAAGTATAACTGTTTAGATGATGAATATCAATAATACACTATAATACAGCAAGAGTTGAGCATGAAAAGGATATTTTGCTAATGGTGAATCGATTTTCTTCACATCTTTTGGTTTATTCTTGTGTTCATTCATAAACTTTCGAAGCTCTGATTGTGACAACTTCTTTTTTGCATTTTTGAATGTAGCTGACATCCTAAAATGGTCTTATTATGTAGAAAAAGATTTAAAAACAAATATATCAACAACAAAACACATAACATAACCCTACATTGTCCTGTCAATCTTGTCATTCAATGTTGACATTTTAAAATATGTTCCTTGGTTAAACTTGATTGTAATAGAAGTAAAAACATTTTTGTACTAGATTCAGTTTAACGGTACTGGACTATTGGTAATTCTAATTTTAACCGATACGATATTTGATACCATTTACGATATTTTTGATTAGGTATTTCTATGGTCGGTTGTTATCCTTGATCGAACAAGAATAGTTCAATATTGTGTAACTGTCATAGGTTAGGTAACGTCTAGCAGTTAGCTCGAAGCTGTTTGCTCAAATGTCATCTGACATACTCCAAACATACGCAGGCGAAGTACATATATATGTCATATTAACAGTCAACATGAAAGGGTTGATACAATTTATTCTCTTCATTCTATTATGACCTTCCTTTTCTCTGCTACTTTTTTGTTAAAATTTTCCTTTTCTGTGTCCTGAGCTGCGTTCTGTAATCGTATAAAGATTAAAGTCTTGTATCCATCTAGATCGTCTATTTGAAGTCTGGTCGATTCAAACTCTTGCCTTGTGAGTAACTAAAACGGATCTGTTCTGTGTCTGTGTTTCTTGTAGTATTTTAGCATATTAGCTCCGGTGCTCCTAAAACGATCAAAAAGGGAAACTCTAACTGTTTTATGATAATAATAGGTTCGTTTGTTTGCATGGAAGGGTAGAATTTTCTTAAACTTTGTGCAATTTACTCTCAATTGTAGTATTCGTTTGCCGATTGGATTGACATTTTTTTCATTTGACTACACTGAATTATACTTGATTCAAAATGTGGCCGTAAGTCACACTACACTTCGGAATAACCGAAAGAACCTAAATAGCTAACTTCACAACGTCTGTTCTTCAAGATACTACAAGGGGATGCCAAGCGTGGACAAAATTCATTTTGTGTTGTGATGTCCGTCTTCTTTAGTACATGCAACAACCTAATCTATCATCTCTCGACGAAGTCACCACTATTATGCCAGTAACCAGGCTGGAGTAGAGCGGATCTTGACGTAGTGAGGAGACAGCTGGAGAAAAGCGGTTTGAGGCAGCTCATCCAAGAGAGAAAGGCTAACCTCAACCTCTTAGAAGTTAAAAAAGCGAATAGCTAACCTCACTTCTAGTGTTTGTAAACTTTCGGCTATTATTTTACTTAAAAAGGGGTGTTTCTAAAATACAATGGTACCTATTTCCGCAATGCAAGAGACCAGATGGCCTACACTTACCCTAATTTTACTTTTTCAGTATTCAGTTCTTCTAAAAAAAGAAAATGCTCACGAAGAAAGTATCTGGAGTTGTGCTTGGGGAAGATATTCCCCCGAACGAAAGAAAAAGGACGATGATAATCAAGGTGACGATGATAAATCGAGGTAATACATACTTTTACATGTTAGTATGAACATCTGTTTGGGTTCTATTGCCGGGTTGTTTCAGAGATTCGATAATGTCCGACGAAGCTCCTACAGATTACATTGTTACTGGTGGCGTGGACGATTTAGTGAAAGTTTGGGAACTACAAGACGACAGACTTGTACTCAAACATAATCTGGAAGGACACTCTCTTGGTGTCGTGTCAGTTACGATAAGCAACAGTGGAAAACGTAAAAACTATCGAACACCTTATAATTCACCAAGTGAGTTCACTTTGCATTGATTTTAGTGTGTGCTTCGAGTTCACTCGATTCGAGTATGAGAATATGGGACTTGGAGAAGGGGGAGAAAATTGCCAATATTGATGTTGGACCAGTAGATCTTTGGACAGTCGCTTTCAGCCCCGATGATAAGTATATAATTTCAGGATCTCACGCTGGCAAAATCACCACTTACAGTGTAGAAAGCGCCAAAGCAGAGCAGACTTTTGAGACCAGAGGAAAGTTTACTCTTAGCATAGCTTATGTGAGTTTTGCAATCCTTATTTTTCCTTTTTTCAAAAATGATATGCACTTAACTAACTCATTGATCTCTATCACTACTATACTGTATTAAAAACTATGTATTGTTCATGAGTTATTGATAAGGTGGGATCTAAATGTAAATAATAAATTTGATCAGTAAATTGCAAAATACCAACTGATAGATGGTGCCACTGGAATGGAAAGTTTTCTGTGTTGAAAATTCACAATAGCTTGAAGAACACTGCTAAAAGAAGTTTTCTACATTTTTATCATTTTCAACTCGGTAGTTTTAATAAGCTTGGACCTCTGGTTCGAAGATGGCGCTAGAAGATGATTCCTTCTTCGGGGCGAAATCGATAAAAAACTTGGATTAAATGCTGGCAGAGGACGCCAAAAGTCTCCTCAATGATCAATTTCAATGTACTACTAGTCTTGTTTAAAATATAATAAACCAAAACTTATTAATTATGACTAATTAATTAATGACCATGAGAAAACAGTTGGTTACAAATATAATTAGAAGAGTTGACTTTTGTTGAAATAAGTATTTCGTCATAAAGATGCCTGAATCCGCCAAATCGAACGAAAATTAATTCTAGATTTTCCTAAAAACACAGTATGCCCTTAAATTTGATTACAAATTAAAAAAAAAATAGAGAAAATTACCCCTCTCAACTTCAGATGAACTTTTAAACTCGCGAACGGTTAAAATTAGAGTAATTCTGCGAACGCCAATCGATTCAGAATGATGAAATTAGTAAATTCAGTGAATTTCAAGTCGATAGACGAAATAAATATTTGAAAAAAGTCCCAAGGGGTAGACCCCTGAAAATCGTGAAAAATTTAAAAGTATCAGATTTACTTGAAATTCGTACAATTTACGCAAAATTTTATGCTGATTCTGAAAATATATGATTTATTTATGCTCAGATACAGGGTTTAGCATAAAAAGGAATAAAACGTCTAAAATTCCCTCTCCTTCCGTGATACAAAAATTGCAAACATCCCTCAAATCAATCAGAGAAAAATTAATCTTTATTACGAATTGACAATATTTTAAAAGATTTTCAACATTGAAATAGCGTTCAAATAAAAAAACTAGCTGATTTCGCATTTTTAAGTCTTTCAAAGTTGAGTAATGCAATATTGTCATTGAACAAAAATCTGATGAAATTAGTATGCCTTGTGCATTGGTTTAGTATGAAAAAGGGAATAAAACTTCAAAAATATACGATCAAATTTTCGAAAATTTTTATTTTCCGTTTCGAAAAATCCCAAACGTTCCTCAAATGTATCTCGACGAGCTGATTCCCAATCATACAAAAATAAATATCGATTACAAATTTGATACCGAATATTCTAAAATTTTCAATTTTCAAAATATCGCAATTGTAATTTTCTGAACTATTAAAATATATAATAATAATATAATGATCAAAATAATATTTTTTTTCTGGCCTCCAATTCAAGATAAGGCCACTTGAATTATTCTGGAACTCATTTTTGTAGTGAAATTTTCCATTAGAAAAATAACTCGTATTGTTCTTCGAAAAATAAGCAACTAGGAAAGTCAAACCCACGTACGCCACTGTCTAGTTCGTTTTTCAACAAATCAATCAATATGTTAGTGAATTACAGAGCTGAACACAAAAATACGAAACACACTGTATCTATTGAGGGAGTTGAAATAATATTAGTACTACAGAAATGAAAAAAAAACAAGCTTTTTTACGATACTAATCATGACATACGGTCCATTTCAAAAAAATTCCGATGACGTCACTTCTTCAGCAATGGCACAACAAAAATTTTGAATCCACAAAAATATGCAGACTGAAAAACTGTTAAACTTTCATACGAACTTATTTTCAATAACTCATATACAGTGCGGCTTTTAATAGTCCCCCCCCTGTTAACTTTTGAACGGTTTGAAGTACAAACTTAAAAAAAATCGTTTGGAGAGTTTCACCGATACTACTTTTCGAATTAAAACAAATAGTTATTCCTCGAAAGATCGTTGAAAAGATAATTCAATTCTCTTTTCAACCATCTGAATTTTTTAGGTTTTCGTCAATACGTTTATTCACAATATGCATTTGAAATGTCAGAATAAGTGCGGATCTGGCGGTCCGAATCCCTTTTCATGTGAAATAACGGGACAGAATTTTTCATTGATGGAACGGAATTCTAAAAATTTTCAGATGGTTGGAAACAGAATTGAATTATCTTTTCAACGATGTGTCACATGACCCCCCATGCCATTTAAACATTTTTAGTAGATGTGCCCCCCGCGTCATCTGTCGAGCAATCATAATGTGTTTTATTTCAAATAGTAGTATCGATGAAACCCTCCAAACGGTTTTTTTTAAGTCTGTATGTCAAACTGTTCAAAAGTTAACAGGGGGGGACCATTAAAAGCCTCACTGTATTAACTGAGATAAATAGGCGGGTCAATACATTTGACCAACTCTGTATAATCCGTTTTTTATTGTTAGTTCAGTCTTTCGTCAAATAGTGTCGTCCATTCTTCATGAAGTGGACGATCATTCAACTAATTACCGGATTAAGCAATCCATTTTTCTGCTTTGATCTAAACATTATGGGTATTCGTCAGAAAGTCTTCAACAAAAAGCAAGTACTGCCTTCTACCACCGTTGAATTATATCATTTCCCTCCATTAAGATTGAGAGAATGTTGCAAAGTAGTTGTAGAAAACTTTGCCAACAATCTAACAGATATTGAGTTGTCTATCAATCCAGATACAATAATTTATGTTTATTACAGAGTCCTGATGGAAAATATATCGCCAGCGGAGCCCTAGACGGGATCATAAACATCTTCGATGTAGCCTCGAATAAATTGGGACATACTTTGGAAGGTCACGCTATGCCAATTCGGTCATTGTGTTTCTCTCCCGATTCCGAGTTGCTTTTGACCGCATCTGATGATGGTCACATGAAGTTATACGACGTGTAAGTTCCTGTAAAAATGTCTGTTTGAATCGGCATTGCAAAAAAGTGGTCAATATAGCGATTGGCGATTGGAGTGACGAATTTTGGAAAAAAAAATCCTAAAAGAATCATCAATTTCTCATGTAGAAACCCAAAAACAGGTTGCCATTCAAAAAACAAAGTTGGGACCCTTCCAATTGTACTTTTTCCTGCAAAATGCATTTTGCTGACTATTTCACTCATCTTGAAATTCTCACGTAATCTGACCAATCGCAAAACAAAGACAACTCGTGTTATCGTGATAACACCAGCTGTCTTTCCATTCTGATTGGAGGATCAGCATCGGTATTTTCAACGACGTAACCATGGCAACACAAAGTTTGACAGTTCTATATGAATATTAATTGTACCTGATTGTGTCAAAATGAGTCGCTTTGGTGCAAATTCAAATGAAATTATGAAACGAAACATTATAATATCGACGATTTTAATAATTTGTTTCTGACTGTTATACATTGTTCGTATTTATATTAATGAAGGAATTCGTGTAATCTCATAAGTCTGTCTATTATTTCTGAACTCAACTGAATTGTTTTGAGAAAACACCACTCGTCCTGCGGACTCGTGTTATTATTCCTGAGAATTCACCTCATGTATGAAAAATCGTATTTTTTTTTCCTCAGGCAACATACAGAAATGGTGGCCACATTATCAGGGCACGCGTCATGGGTTCTCAGTGTGGCATTTTCTCCGGATGGCAAATATTTCGTATCCGGTAGTTCAGATAAAACGGTCAAAGTTTGGGAACTCAATTCTAAACAGTGTGTACACACTTTCAAGGAACATACGGATCAGGTACGAAAAATAACATGAGAAAAAGAAAATATTTCGTTTAAAAATGTGTCTAAAAATTTGTATAACACACTCCCAGACAAAATTATTGCATATTTTGTTTTTGGTCTATATTTTATTTGTCCAAAATTGTTTTTTGGTACTTATATATAAGTGTTTTACGATTGTTATATTATATCGAAAAAATGTTTCCATTATAAATGAATAAGCAATAGTACTTTTTTGTTTTTGTGTTCCTAGAAACTTCTGTTGAAATCGAGTTTTTCATAACTTTAATGCCCTGTATATTCATATTTAGCATGGTTTAATAATGTTTTTGTTTTGTTTCAGGTGTGGGGAGTGAAATTCAATCCTGACAGTAATAAAATACTCTCTGTATCAGAAGATAAAAGTATTAATGTTTATAGTTGTCCGATGTAGTATAATCAGTTTTAATATAATATCGTTTCTAACTAGTGTTTCATTCATTTCACTTGAACTAATGGCTTCCTGTAGAAAAAAATCGGGAAAAGTATGGATCTTTACGCGGACTATGAGAAAACACTTATTTGATACAATTAAGATAGATGTTAGTAGATCAAACCTGTATGCTGGAAACTAACAGACTATCGAATAATTTATTTTCTGAGGTTAAAGCGGTTTTCAAATTCAAAGTTTCGTGCTTTGTACCCCAGTTGTCCGAACACCAGTGAAAATCAGTGTTGCCGCGGAGCAATCTAAAATTGTGCTGAAGTTAACCACAAAATAGTGCTCGAAGAAGATGTCGCCACCTATCTGACGTAGTGAATATGTCAATTGCCAATTGTCAATGTCATATCCCGGTTGTCATATCTGTCACCTGTCACGCGCCATCGGCAAATATGACAGGTAAATATCAGTCTTCTTCTCATTTCAATCATTTCTTCTTCCTTAAATATAAAACACGCCATTAATTTTTTGAATTGTGCGTGCTCGGTGCTCGCCTGAATCAAATAGTGCTGCATTTGGCACAATTGTGCTACAAACGGCAACCCTGGACTGAAAATTCAAATAAACTGTATGTGTTCTGTGGTAATAACAACTTTTGTTCCATAAGAACTGTTATTATAATTTGCAGTGTTGCCAACAATAGTTTTTCGTCAAAAGGCAGGTTCGTTCAGAAAATTTAAAAGTTACAAATAATATAAAAAATTGCTGTTACGTAAAATTTTTTGATGTGTTGATCCAGTGACGGAGTTTCAATTATTTCTCGATGGCTTATAATCAGCCAGTAGCTATAATTTATGGGAGAACGATATTCCCCATTTCGGAACGTGGATTACGGTGGGGGATGAATCCGATGAACGTGACGTCACACTTTCAAATGTGATATATTTGTTAAATAAAAAAAGTAGAGTGGCACTCGTTGGCAAATGGACATTTTAGGCTATTAACAATCGATTAATTATTAATAATCGAATGCAATTTATATTTTGTAAATGTAAGGTTTCATTGTACGTACTTTTGTGTCAAACAAGTTTTCAGTCAGACCGACTGAATTTATCTAAAACTATCATATGGATATAAAACGTAAAGTATGCAGAGCATAAAATTTGAATATTCAAAGATTTTTCTGAAGACTCAAACCTCAAGAAGGTGGAATTCCGTGTGCCATAGAATTCTATAGTCGACTGTTATATCTCTTTCTATTCCATGAATTCACCTATGATGACCTCTCGCTTATTTGATCGACTATAGAAATCTATGCTACACACGGAATCCCATCCCAGGTGTCTCAATAAGATCCTTGACGTTGCTGCTCCAGGACCTGATGGGTTGAATAACTATTGATGGAACACATTTACAAGCATCCACTATCATTTGCAGTATATGCTCAACCTATAGCTAGATGGGGAGCAACGGATTGATTTGTCGAGGGGCGAACCGTGCTAACCCCCAAAAACGGGGATTTGTCTGATCCCAAGAACTACATATCAATAACACATATGTTATGAGATGTTCACTAGCATCTTATACATGCGAATACTCTCCGCAGTTGATCCGGACATATGAGCAAAGAGGGTCAAAGAAAGGGGTCGCTGGCTGCAAGGAGAACCTGCTGATCGACAGATGCATCACGCAGGACTCCGTGTAGTATAAAGCCGTAGACACAGTGGAAGTTTTATGTAATAAGTTTTAAGTTTTGGGATTTTGGATATCAATTTTACAAATAAAACAAGATGCAAAACAATTGAAAAATGAAGCTTGAATTTTATCAACAAGATTGTTTATGAGGCGTAATCAGAATAATAATGGCAATGATAGTTTCGCGTTAAAAAATATCCAAAATTATGAAAATTAAAACTAAAAACATAAAACTTCCATTGTGTTTCAGCCTTAAGAGTAACCTTTCAATGGCCTGGATCGATTATCGCAAGGCATTGAGATGAGGTATTTTTCATGTGGTTTCTCAATTTTTTCCTAAACGAGTAGATAGTTCGACTTTCTAGAATATATAGGTGTAGGCTAATGAACGATATAAAGTAGAAAAGACACGGTGATGAAATTAATAAAAAATTCATAGAAAATATCCGTACAATAAAAATCATATTTATGTATCGAAAACTCTTGAAATAATGTACCATCTCAGGGTTAAGGTAAGTTTTTGAAAGCATGAAAGATACTAAAAAAGAAAAAGTAATGTTTGTGGCTATAAGAAGGTAACATTTTCACGTAAATCGGTTGTTTTTGGTGTTGTGGAATTAGGCAGATTATCGACTGAAAAAAGTGCCGACTGAGAAAAGTGTCGAAAGGGACATTAAGTTTGACTTACAATCGAAAATTAGTCGATTTTCTAGATTCAGAAGAGTATAACTCAAAAAGTAATTAGAGTCCTTGACTGATTTTGGATTCGTGTTCAGAAGACAGTCATTAAAAATTGTGGCCTCTTCAAGGATTCTGATATATTGAATATTACTATAAGAAAAAAGAGCGTGTTTTTATAAAAAAATCATTGAGGATTTTCTGAGAAGAAAATTATATTTCCTCAATTTAGATTTTCGATATCATTTCCCTGGAGGTATGGCATAGTTCCGTATACTTTGAGACACCCTTATTGAGTTTCAACAATTTATAATCGGAAGGTATTCAACAATGTGTTGCAAATTATATTCCTAGTTGAGTTTGCTACTATTCCAAATACATTTCAATCAGCCCATTTTTTCATTTCGTCTACTCGTTTTCCAATAACTGAAACCGTCTGTTACAAGTTATTTTTTAAAACAAATCTTCTCGAATTGGGCTGGTACACCCCTGCATGTTGGATCAATACTTCTTGAAGGGATATGCGTATTCGAACAGCCACTCAAGGCCATGCGCTCTAAATAAACCACCCCTATTTCATAATGGACGTCTCTTTCATATACCAATAGCTTTGCACCCCTTGATCAGTTTTCAGACCCGGAATCAGGACCGAAGTGTGAGAATTCTGTAGAAAATCATTCGTGAAAAATTATATTTAGTCTTTCCGTAATCAACTAACTAACAATAATATACTCTTGAATTAACTGAAAAGTATCAAAAAAGCACCTATAAGTAGATATTTTGGGCAAAACGTCCTGAACTGAAAAAATGCACCATGGATTGCAATCAGTGACATAAATTTTTCATTTGCTATACAGTGACATCATTAGGCACTATTTACAAGAAGTCAGTTTAGTCATATTTATTTCTGTCTGTACTTAGAGACATTTTGAAATATTGACATCGTTCAAATTAGCTAAACAATTTTTTGCCTGAAAACAGCAGGAGTAGCAAAAACGGAAGGCTATCTGTGATAAGAATTAAAAATTCAGCATTTCGAAGCCGAAAAAAAAATTGACAGTCGCGTTTTCATAAAATGTTATTTCTTTCAATGGAACACCCTCAACAACAAATCTTATTCGACTTTTTTTCGTAAAGGTAAAAATAAGACAGTTTTATCAATAGAGAACATTTATAACAAACGGATTTGATAAAGCGCTATAAAATATCGAGTAAATGTTCAAAAACACCGCCTTCTTGTTGAACACATATTTGGGCCCTTCTATTGACACTACGTGTGGCATTCAACACAGTTCGGCCATCAATTCTATTAATTATAGTTTCAATATAATTTTAAAGTTCATCTACATTATTATGTTTCATTTTTTACACCTCATTTTTCAGAAGTCCCCGTCTGTATCTTAAAGGAAAAATCTTATGTTTCTTCAGAAATCTTTGAATACCAGACAGTGGAACAGCTATTTCTCTAGATAAATCTCTGATGGAATTATTTGGATATACCTCAGAGTAGGATATAAAACGTCAATTTCTGTATTTTCAGATATTACAAAACGTTTTTTAGTTCTCTTCTCAAAAACTTTTTCATTGTTCCTGAATCGACGATGAAGCACAGCAAAAAAACGCCGATTAGGTAATTCACGATCGGGGAACGAATTTATGTAGGGTTGTAGTGTTCTTACGCTATTTTTCTGGCAAACCAGGTAGGATTCTAACATATCACATTTTTCTTGATGGGAAAACGGCATTTCGAAAAATATACGAACAGTAGTTGACAGTTACAATAATTTATGACATTGTCATGATACACTTGAGAATAGTATTTCAACAAAGTTTCAAGGCAACTTGATGGCTCATAATAATTATGTTTTATCGAATCAAACACATTTTTTCCAACCACATTCATATGACCCTCCAGTATTTTCTGTTCTGTTCAAAAACGGCTTCAAAGTTATCAATACAGCAGACATATTTTGATTCACAAAATAAATGCGGCTAGCGGAATGGCTTCAAGATGGAAATTATCGTTTTGTACTATAATACCAAATAGCTCAGTGGTGTCAATTGAGTGGTGCGACATGATGATCACGGGTTTCACTAGTTCACACCACAGCACACTTTTTTTACTGTCTTATTTTGCTATTAGTTCCAAAATATTGTCATTCGTATAAGTACCAAAATTGGGTGTTTGGATAATCATGAGGTTTTCTTCGCCAAAACAAAGACATTTTTTGTACTAGTGAAAGAAATAAATATTCCCACATAAGTCGCTTATTTTCCACTTTAGGAAGAAAGGTGATGACAGATTTGTTGTTGAGAATGTTATTACGAATCGAAATGCATGAAAAACTATAGTGTTCCATTGAAAGAAATATCATTTTATGAAATATTCTGAAAACGCGAATGTCAATTTTTTTTTGTTTTCTGCATCGAGAAGGCCATTAAAAATGCTACTAGTTTGCCCATTTAACCGAATTCGTAGCATCAATAATAACGGAGTTGGCAACGGTACCGTCTTAATTTGCAACACCCTGTATATACTAGGTACTATGCTAGCTCTCAGTATAAAAAGTTAAGGTAAACTCTTATAGGGGACTACTCCTGGGTGGAAAAATAATTATTCTTCTAAAAAGAACTAGTTATCAGAGTATTGTGTGGGCTCTGTTACAAAGAATCATGCAGAAATTTCTTTAAATCTGAAAATATACTAACAATGCTATATTTATAAATATTCCACTTGACATCTATTTATCAAAAATTCAGAAATATCTGGAAACAATCTCAGAATCTTGCTTCATCTGTTGGAAATGACACAACAAGGAATTGATTACTGAGCAAAACTGTAGATATAATATCACTGACAGTGAGGAAAAAACAGAAAACGGCTTCATCAGCGTATTAGTGAAAGAAATCATACTCAGTTAGGATGTGCTATTACTCGATTGGGAATTTTTGAACGACATAAATGGTTGGTTTTGATGTTTATGAGCTTTATATTTATTATAATATATTGTCTGATTAATTCTACTATTTCATTTCAAGTATTTTCGAAATCGTTACTTCAATTTTAAAATATCATCTAAAATAAATTAACTTATCTATTTTAATTAATTTAGACATCACGCAAGCTTCTTAATAATTATAGATTGAATCAGCAGATTATCTTCATCAAGATTCGTTCTTCGAAAGAGTTCACGAGATCCAACAATGTGACTCACCATCACATCTCAGATATTCTCCTCTCGTCTACTGTCCGTTAAGGACAAAAAACAGTGAACCCTTTGTATCGCTTCAAGGCTTATTAAACTAAGGCCTTCGCCACACAACAAGCTTTTCAGGAATTTATCGTTCACATCTATCATTGTTGATGTTTTTTATAGTTTCTTAAATATTACGAACTGATTCATCTGTTGTGTGGAGCGAGGAAGGTTTATCCTTGGGTATTGGCTCACCGATAACCCGACGTAATATCCCCTTATAATTTATGGTATGGAAGCAACATTTCACAGAGATCGTTAAACTAAAAAGGCCGTTAAAAAAGCCGCACCGAGTGCAAATGGCCGCTTTGGCTATACTTATATGTAGCTAAATGTTGGTTACATTGGGACGGTCTATCTATACTATGTAAATCGTATGAATTATTTAGAAAATACATTTAATTTTAGCCTGCATTTTGACATGTTGCTTTGACAATAACCGAATTTCTTCGAAAATTTTCCTGCGTAGAGGGTGCCGCCGATGTAATTCATTAGCGTCCGATAGAAGTAGACCTTAACTTTTTTTCCCTTTCCTCTAGTACTAAAAAATTATGTGATTTTGGTTGAATATTTGCTTCTCTATTTAATTATTTAAAACACATTTCACTAGAGCCTAGGAAAATTAAAATATTTGATATCAAATCCGCAAAAAAAATAATTCGCAATTCGCTGTTGAGAGACAATGCCTTAACAACGGCCTACTATGATGTCCGTTACATGGATAATAATATATCACCTAAGTATGTCACCAATTTAATTTCTATTTTAAAAAAGTTTTGGTATAAAATCTCCTTACCGAATCTCCCGCGAGCATGAATTAATATTCGGGGAATTTTCCTCAGTTGCGAATTTTTTAAGAAAATTCGCACTTCGAGAAA
The DNA here is from genome assembly GCA_958502065.1 of Chrysolina americana. NCBI lineage: Eukaryota > Metazoa > Arthropoda > Insecta > Coleoptera > Chrysomelidae > Chrysolina > Chrysolina americana. The sequence continues at coordinate 3,365,207 of OY293417.1, forward strand.
ATTTCCGGAAATAATTCATGCTCTAAGGAGATTACAAGTGAAAATTTCACTCACGTGGAGCGTAGGGATGTTGGCAAGGTGGGCTACTCTTCCCTAGCTCGGACAAGTCTTTCGAAGACTTTTGGGGGTTGTACTCTTAAGGATGTGCAGCTGGTTGACGGAAATAACAATTTTAACAACAATAACAAAATTTTTTTTTCTTAACAACAAAAAACAATATAATACGTGTTAGAGCCTTCGCCAGAACTTCAAAAATCCGCCTGCCGCCTTCCTTGGATAGGGTCGCTATTTTTTTTTCAGCCTTCTCTCCGAAGAAAATAAATACAAGAATGAATTCAAAACTGAGAAGTGAAAAATAAGATATAGGTTAAGAAAACTAAAAAACTCGCTTTTATAACTCATTGAACTAAAAATTGAGATATAATAATTGTTTATATAATAATATAATAATTATATATATATATATATATATATATATATATAGTATTACTGTAAGAAAAAGCGCAGGGACGAAAATATAAAACAAAGCACCCACACTTTTTTACAGTGATAGTAATATTTTCCATTTATTAATTTTTTTTTGTCTCTGTAACAATTATTATTTACTTTTTAGCTAGATGTGTTATGAAAGCGTGTTTCTTAGTTTTTTTTAAACTATATTTTATTCCTCAGTTCACTGTTGTAAATATTGATTCTCGTAAAATATGAGTAAGAACATATTTTTGTATTTAAATTTTTTTATGTAATTATAAACAAATATTTTTCACATGTTTCATTGAGTTCATTTGAAGGAGATATTTCCCTCCATAATTTTTTCTTCTTCTCTTTTCTTCTCTCTCTCTATTCTCTATTCGTGAAATTTTGTCTTTTTCATGACTTTTAGGGGTCTACTCCTTTGGACTTTTTTCGATTTTTCGAATAATTTTCATATATTTTCGGAATCTATATGAAATTTTTCGTATATAGTGCGGATTTCAAGTGAATCCGCTCATTTTGTCTTTTTCATGACTTTTAGGGGTCTACCCCTTTGGACATTTTCCGATTTTTCGAATAATTTTGTTTCGCATCGAGTGACTCGAAATTTACAGATTATATTAATTTGATCATTCTGAATCGATTGGCGTTCGCAGAATTGCTCTATCTCTAACCGTTCCCGAGTTGATGAGTTCATCTGAAGTGGGAAGGAGTCATTTCCCACCATATTTTTTTCCAGTCCTATTCGTAACATTTTTGACGTTGTATTCCTTTGATGAGCCAAACAAAATCACTTTGAAAAAATAAAAAATATATTCTGGTTACGTTAGATAGCCAACGTTGGGTTAGGTATGCCATGTTATGATTACCCAGGTATTTGTAAACATTTCAATAATCAAGCATAAAATCTCCAGGTGAAACCCATTACATTTCCTCTAATTTTAAGTTTACAATGCAGTACCACTCGAGAATAAAAAGATCAACTCACAATGGTTAAAATAAATGGACCCTGGATGAATAAAAACCTTTTCACTCCACATGATCGACTGGAAATATTGAAGACATGAAGTGTAATATAAACTATGTGAGTTGTGATCAACATCATGTTATCATATCATCTTGTCTATCAGATCGTAAGCAAAGTGTTTCACAATAACGAATATAGTACTCAACTGTTAATTAATAATGGAGTTCTTCAAGGCAGTGTTTTAGGTCCTTTGCTGTTCTTATCTCTTTGCGGATGACACCATTTCCTCGATGAGAATGGATGGTAATGACAAAGCTGATGAAACTGTTGAGAATATCATTGACAGCTACAGATTGGTTCAGTGCTGATAGATTAAATCTCAACAAAAATAAAAGGTGTCGATGATATTTCCCATTCAATATCGTGATTGACAGTCTATTGATTACCTAGGCATCCATTTAGATAGTACTCTTTCTTGGAGAACACGGATAGAAAAGCTAGGGAGCTGGTTATCGAGTTTAATACAAGCAATAAGACATGTGTGACTTGAATATAGTTATAGAAGCTGCTCTTCAAACATATTATTAATTTTTTCATAATATAATGACGTATGGATTACCCAACCAAGACACCCGTCAGAATTTCGACTTGGTATCTCTGAATTCGCTATTTTAGAGATAATACGTAAGACTCCCGACTCAATTCAGAAATTCTAGAACCTCTTCTCTCAAATTCTTCGAGTTCTCTAGAAGTTTATCTTTATTTTTTTTGTGAATTTTTCTTGAAGTTCCTTTTTCAAACTGTTAAAATTTTCCATAAACTACTCTTGGAGTTCCTCCGAACCCCTCTGACGACCCGACAATGACTTTCAATCATGAAAGGTGGTGAATTGGACTGTTATAAATGTTTTCTGACTCACTACAAATCGCGCCAACTCAAATCCTATTTTTGAGATCACTTCAAAAAATTAGAAGATCGGCCGAATCACTCTGACGACCCGACAATGACTTTCAATCATGAAAAGTGGTGAATTGGACTGGTATGAATGTTTTCTGACTCACTACAAATCGCGCCAACTCAAATCCTATTTTTGAGGCCACTTCAAAAAATTAGAAGATCGGCCGATTCCCTCTAACGACCCGACAATGACTTTCAATCATGAAAAGTGGTAAATTGGACTGGTATGAATGTTTTCTGACTCACTACAAATCGCGCCAACTCAAATCCTATTTTTGAGACCACTTCAAAAAATTAGAAGATCGGCCGAACCCCTCTGACGACCCGACAATGACTTTCAATAATAAAAAGTGGTGAAGTGGACTTGTATGAATGTTTTCTGACTCACTACAAATCGCGCCAACTAAAATTCTATTTTTGAGACCACTTCAAGAAATGTGAAGATCGGCCGAACCACTCTGAAGACCCGACAATGACTTTCAATCATGAAAAGTGGTAAATTGGACTGGTATGAATGTTTTCTGACTCACTACAAATTGCGCCAACTCAAATCCTATTTTTGAGACCACTTCAAAGGATTAGAAGTTCGGCCGAACCACTCTGACGACCCGACAATGACTTATCATGAAAAATGGTAAATTGGACTGGTATGAATGTTTTCTGACTCACTACAAATCGCGCCAACTCAATTCCTATTTTTGAAACCACTTCAAAAAATTAGAAGATCGGCCGATTCCCTCTGACGACCCGACAATGACTTTCAATCATGAATAGTGGTAAGTTGAACTGGTATAAATGTTTTCTGACTCACTACAAATCGAGCCAACTCAAATCCTATTTTGAGACCACTTCAAAAAATTAGAAGATCGGCCGAACCCCTCTGACGACCCGACAATGACTTTCAATCATGAAATGTGGTGAATTGGACTGTTATAAATGTTTTCTGACTCACTACAAATCGCGCCAACTCAAATCCTATTTTTGAGATCACTTCAAAAAATTAGAAGATCGGCCGAATCACTCTGACGACCCGACAATGACTTTCAATCATGAAAAGTGGTGATTTGGACTGGTATGAATGTTTTCTGACTCACTACAAATCGCGCCAACTCAAATCCTATTTTTGAGGCCACTTCAAAAAATTAGAAGATCGGCCGATTCCCTCTAACGACCCGACAATGACTTTCAATCATGAAAAGTGGTAAATTGGACTGGTATGAATGTTTTCTGACTCACTACAAATCGCGCCAACTCAAATCCTATTTTTGAGACTATTTCAAAACATGAGATGATCGGCCGAACCCCTCTGACGACCCGACAATGACTTTCAATCATGAAAAGTAGTAAATTGGGCTAGTATGAATGTTTTCTGACTCACTACAAATTGCGCCAACTCAAATTCTATTTTTGAGACTATTTCAAAAAATGTGATGATCGGCCGAACCCCTCTGACGACCCGACAATGACTTTCAATCATGAAAAGTGGTAAATTGGACTAATATGAATGTTTTCTGACTCACTATAAATCGCACCAACTCAAATCCTATTTTTGAGACCACTTCAAAAAATTCAAAGATCGGCCGAACCCCTCTGACGACCCGACAATGACATTCAATCATGAAAAGTGGTAAATTGGACTGGTATGAATGTTTTCTGACCCACTACAAATCACGCCAACTCAAATCCTATATTTTAGGCCACTTCAAAAAATGTGAAGATCGTCCGAACCCCTCTGACGACCCGACAATGACTTTCAATCATAAAAAGTGGTAAATTGGACTGGTATGAATGTTTTCTGACACACTACAAATCGCGCCAACTCAATTCCTATTTTTGAGACCACTTCAAAAAATTAGAAGATCGACCGAACCTCTCTGACGACCCGACAATGACTTTCAATCATGAAAAATGGTAAATTGGACTGGTATGAATGTTTTCTGACTCACTACAAATCGCGCCAACTCAATTCCTATTTTTGAGACCACTTCAAAAAATTAGAAGATCGGCCGATTCCCTCTGACGAACCGACAATGACTTTCAATCATGAATAGTGGTAAATTGAACTGGTATAAATGTTTTCTGACTCACTGCAAATCGCGCCAACTCAAATCCTATTTTGAGACCACTTCAAAAAATTAGAAGATCGGCCGAACCCCTCTGACGACCCGACAATGACTTTCAATCATGAAAGGTGGTGAATTGGACTGTTATAAATGTTTTCTGAATCACTACAAATCGCGCCAACTCAAATCCTATTTTTGAGATCACTTCAAAAAATTAGAAGATCGGCCGAACCACTCTGACGACCCGACAATGACTTTCAATCATGGAAAGTGTTGAATTATACTGGTATGAATGTTTTCTGACTCACTACAAATCGCGCCAACTCAAATCCTATTTTTGAGGCCACTTCAAAAAATTAGAAGATCGGCCGATTCCCTCTAACGACCCGACAATGACTTTCAATCATGAAAAGTGGTAAATTGGACTGGTATGAATGTTTTCTGACTCACTACAAATCGCGCCAACTCAAATCCTATTTTTGAGACCACCTCAAAAAATTCAAAGATCGGCCGAACCCCTCTGACGACCCGACAATGACATTCATTCATGAAAAGTGGTAAATTGGACTGGTATGAATGTTTTCTGACCCACTACAAATCACGCCAACTCAAATCCTATATTTTAGGCCACTTCAAAAAATGTGAAGATCGTCCGAACCCCTCTGACGACCCGACAATGACTTTCAATCATAAAGAGTGGTGAATTGGACTGGTATGAATGTTTTCTGACATACTACAAATCGCGCCAACTCAATTCCTATTTTTGAGACCACTTCAAAAAATTAGAAGATCGACCGAACCTCTCTGACGACCCGACAATGACTTTCAATCATGAAAAGTGGTGAATTGGACTGGTATGAATGTTTTCTGACTCACTACAAATCACGCCAACTCAAATCCTACTTTTGAGACCACTTCAAAAGATGTGAAGATCGGCCGAACCCCTCTGACGACCCGACAATGACTTTCAATCATGAAAGGTAGTGAATTGGACTGGTATGAATGTTTTCTGACCCACTACAAATCACGCCAACTCAAATCCTATAGTTTAGGCCACTTCAAAAAATGTGAAGATCGTCCGAACCCCTCTGACGACCCGACAATGACTTTCAATCATAAAGAGTGGTGAATTGGACTGGTATGAATGTTTTCTGACATACTACAAATCGCGCCAACTCAAATCCTATTTTTGAGATCACTTCAAAAAATTAGAAGATCGGCCAAACCACTCTGACGACCCGACAATGACTTTCAATCATGGAAAGTGTTGAATTATACTGGTATGAATGTTTTCTGACTCACTACAAATCGCGCCAACTCAAATCCTATTTTTGAGGCCACTTCAAAAAATTAGAAGATCGGCCGATTCCCTCTAACGACCCGACAATGACTTTCAATCATGAAAAGTGGTAAATTGGACTGGTATGAATGTTTTCTGACTCACTACAAATCGCGCCAACTCAAATCCTATTTTTGAGACCACCTCAAAAAATTCAAAGATCGGCCGAACCCCTCTGACGACCCGACAATGACATTCATTCATGAAAAGTGGTAAATTGGACTGGTATGAATGTTTTCTGACCCACTACAAATCACGCCAACTCAAATCCTATATTTTAGGCCACTTCAAAAAATGTGAAGATCGTCCGAACCCCTCTGACGACCCGACAATGACTTTCAATCATAAAGAGTGGTGAATTGGACTGGTATGAATGTTTTCTGACATACTACAAATCGCGCCAACTCAATTCCTATTTTTGAGACCACTTCAAAAAATTAGAAGATCGACCGAACCTCTCTGACGACCCGACAATGACTTTCAATCATGAAAAGTGGTGAATTGGACTGGTATGAATGTTTTCTGACTCACTACAAATCACGCCAACTCAAATCCTACTTTTGAGACCACTTCAAAAGATGTGAAGATCGGCCGAACCCCTCTGACGACCCGACAATGACTTTCAATCATGAAAGGTAGTGAATTGGACTGGTATGAATGTTTTCTGACCCACTACAAATCACGCCAACTCAAATCCTATAGTTTAGACCACTTCAAAAAATGTGAAGATCGTCCGAACCCCTCTGACGACCCGACAATGACTTTCAATCATAAAAAGTGGTAAATTGGACTGGTATGAATGTTTTCTGACATACTACAAATCGCGCCAACTCAATTCCTATTTTTGAGACCACTTCAAAAAATTAGAAGATCGGCCGAATCACTCTGACGACCCGACAATGACTTTCAATCATGGAAAGTGGTGAATTGGACTGGTATGAATGTTTTCTGACTCACTACAAATCGCGCCAACTCAAATCCTATTTTTGAGGCCACTTCAGAAAATTAGAAGATCGGCCGATTCCCTCTAACGACCCGACAATGACTTTCAATCATGAAAAGTGGTAAATTGGACTGGTATGAATGTTTTCTGACTCACTACAAATCGCGCCAACTCAAATCCTATTTTTGAGACCACCTCAAAAAATTCAAAGATCGGCCGAACCCCTCTGACGACCCGAAAATGACATTCATTCATGAAAAGTGGTAAATTGGACTGGTATGAATGTTTTCTGACCCACTACAAATCACGCCAACTCAAATCCTATATTTTAGGCCACTTCAAAAAATGTGAAGATCGTCCGAACCCCTCTGACGACCCGACAATGACTTTCAATCATAAAAAGTGGTGAATTGGACTGGTATGAATGTTTTCTGACATACTACAAATCGCGCCAACTCAATTCCTATTTTTGAGACCACTTCAAAAAATTAGAAGATCGACCGAACCTCTCTGACGACCCGACAATGACTTTCAATCATGAAAGGTGGTGAATTGGACTGGTATGAATGTTTTCTGACTCACTACAAATCACGCCAACTCAAATCCTACTTTTGAGACCACTTCAAAAGATGTGAAGATCGGCCGAACCCCTCTGACGACCCGACAATGACTTTCAATCATGAAAGGTGGTGAATTGTTCTGGTATGAATGTTTTCTGACCTACTGCAAATCGTGCCAACTCGAATCCTATATTTGAGACCACTTCAAAAAATTAGAAGATCGGCCGAACCCCTCTGACGACCCGACAATGACTTTCAATCATAAAAAGTGGTAAATTGGACTGGTATGAATGTTTTCTGACACACTACAAATCGCGCCAACTCAAATCCTATTTTTGAGACCACTTCAAAAAATGTGATGATCGGCCGAACCCCTCTGACGACCTGACAATGACTTTCAATCATGAAAAGTGGTAAACTGGACTGGTATGAATGATATCTGACTCACTACAAATCGCGCCAACTCAAATCCTATTTGTGAGACCACTTAAAAAAATGTGATGGTCGGCCGAACCCCTCTGACGACCCGACAATGACTTTCAATCATGAAAGGTGGTGAACTGGACTGGTATGAATGTTTTCTGACTCACTACAAATCGCGTCAACTCAAATCCTATTTTCGAGACCACTTCATAAAATGTGATGAACGGCCGAACCCCTCTGACGACCCGACAATGACTTTTAATCATGAAAAGTGGTAAATTGGACTGATATGAATGTTTTCTGACTCACTACAAATCGCACCAACTCAAATCCTATTTTTGAGACCACTTCAAAAAATTAGAAGATCGGCCGAACCCCTCTGACGACCCGACAATGACTTTCAATCATGAAAGGTAGTGAATTGGACTGGTATGAATGTTTTCTGACCTACAACAAATCACGCCAACTCAAATCCTATATTTTAGACCACTTCAAAAAATGTGAAGATCGTCCGAACCCCTCTGACGACCCGACAATGACTTTCAATCATAAAAAGTGGTAAATTGGACTGGTATCAATGTTTTCTGACATACTACAAATCGCGCCAACTCAATTCCTATTTTTGAGACCACTTCAAAAAATTAGAAGATCGACCGAACCTCTCTGACGACCCGACAATGACTTTCAATCATGAAAAGTGGTAAATTGGACTGGTATGATTGTTTTCTGACTCACTACAAATCACGCCAACTCAAATCCTACTTTTGAGACCACTTCACAAGATGTGAAGATCGGCCGAACCCCTCTGACGACCCGACAATGACTTTCAATCATGAAAAGTGATAAAGTGGACTTGTATGAATGTTTTCTGACTCACTACAAATCGTGCCAACTCAAATCCTATTTTTGAGACCCCTTCAAAAAATTAGAAGATCGGCCGAACCCCTCTGACGACCCGACAATGACTATCAATCATAAAAAGTGGTAAAGTGGACTTGTATGAATGTTTTCTGACTCACTACAAATCGCGCCAACTAAAATACTATTTTTGAGACCACTTCAAGAAATGTGAAGATCGGCCGAACCACTCTGAAGACCAGACAATGACTTTTAATCATGAAAAGTGGTAAATTGTTCTGGTATGAATGTTTTCTGACCTACTGCAAATCGAGCCAACTCGAATCCTATTTTTGAGACCACTTCAAAAAATTAGAAGATCGGCCGAACCCCTCTGACGACCCGACAATGACTTTCAATCATGAAAATTGGTGAATAGGACTGGTATGAATGTTTTCTGACTCACTACAAATCGCGCCAACTCAATTCCTATTTTTGAAACCACTTCAAAAAATTAGAAGATCGGCCGAACCCCTCTGACGACCCGACAACGACTATTAATCATAAAAAGTGGTAAAGTGGACTTGTATGAATGTTTTCTGACTCACTACAAATCGCGCCAACTAAAATACTATTTTTGAGACCACTTCAAGAAATGTGAAGATCGTCCGAACCACTCTGAAGACCAGACAATGACTTTTAATCATGAAAAGTGGTAAATTGTTCTGGTATGAATGTTTTCTGACCTACTGCAAATCGAGCCATCCCGAATCCTATTTTTGAGACCACTTCAAAAAATTAGAAGATCGGCCGAACCCCTCTGACGACCCGACAATGACTTTCAATCATGAAAAGTGGTAAACTGGACTGGTATGAATGATATCTGACTCACTACAAATCGCGCCAACTCAAATCCTATTTTTGAGACCACTTCAAAAAATGTGATGATCGGCCGAACCCCTCTGACGACCTGACAATGACTTTCAATCATGAAAAGTGGTAAACTGGACTGGTATGAATGATATCTGACTCACTACAAATCGCGCCAACTCAAATCCTATTTTTGAGACCACTTAAAAAAATGTGATGAACGGCCGAACCCCTCTGACGACCCGACAATGACTTTCAATCATGAAAATTGGTAAATTGGACTGATATGAATGTTTTCTGACTCACTACAAATCGCGCCAACTCAAATCCTATTTTTGAGGCCACTTCAAAAAATTAGAAGATCGGCCGATTCCCTCTAACGACCCGACAATGACTTTCAATCATGAAAAGTGGTAAATTGGACTGGTATGAATGTTTTCTGACTCACTACAAATCGCGCCAACTCAAATCCTATTTTTGAGACCACCTCAAAAAATTCAAAGATCGGCCGAACCCCTCTGACGACCCGACAATGACTTTCAAACATAAAAAGTGGTAAATTGGACTGGTATGAATGTTTTCTGACACACTACAAATCGCGCCAACTCAAATCCTATTTTTGAGACCACTTCAAAAAATGTGATGATCGGCCGAACCCCTCTGACGACCTGACAATGACTTTCAATCATGAAAAGTGGTAAACTGGACTGGTATGAATGATATCTGACTCACTACAAATCGCGCCAACTCAAATCCTATTTTTGAGACCACTTCAAAAAATGTGATGATCGGCCGAACCCCTCTGACGACCTGACAATGACTTTCAATCATGAAAAGTGGTAAACTGGACTGGTATGAATGATATCTGACTCACTACAAACTGCGCCAACTCAAATTCTATTTTTGAGACTATTTCAAAAAATGTGATGATCGGCCGAACCCCTCTGACGACCCGACAATGACTTTCAATCATGAAAGGTGGTGAATTGGACTGGTATGAATGTTTTCTGACTCACTACAAATCGCGCCAACTCAAATCCTATTTTTGAGACCACTTAAAAAAATGTGATGAACGGCCGAACCCCTCTGACGACCCGACAATGACTTTCAATCATGAAAATTGGTAAATTGGACTGATATGAATGTTTTCTGACTCACTACAAATCGCGCCAACTCAAATCCTATTTTTGAGGCCACTTCAAAAAATTAGAAGATCGGCCGATTCCCTCTAACGACCCGACAATGACTTTCAATCATGAAAAGTGGTAAATTGGACTGGTATGAATGTTTTCTGACTCACTACAAATCGCGCCAACTCAAATCCTATTTTTGAGACCACCTCAAAAAATTCAAAGATCGGCCGAACCCCTCTGACGACCCGACAATGACTTTCAAACATAAAAAGTGGTAAATTAGACTGGTATGAATGTTTTCTGACACACTACAAATCGCGCCAACTCAAATCCTATTTTTGAGACCACTTCAAAAAATGTGATGATCGGCCGAACCCCTCTGACGACCTGACAATGACTTTCAATCATGAAAAGTGGTAAACTGGACTGGTATGAATGATATCTGACTCACTACAAATCGCGCCAACTCAAATCCTATTTTTGAGACCACTTAAAAAAATGTGATGAACGGCCGAACCCCTCTGACGACCCGACAATGACTTTCAATCATGAAAATTGGTAAATTGGACTGATATGAATGTTTTATGACTCACTACAAATCGCGCCAACTCAAATCCTATTTTTGAGACCACTTCAAAAAATGTGATGATCGGCCTAACCCCTCTAACGACCCGACAATGACTTTCAATCATGAAAAGTGGTAAATTGGACTAATATGAATGTTTTCTGACTCACTATAAATCGCACCAACTCAAATCCTATTTTTGAGACCACTTCAAAAAATTAGAAGATCGGCCGAACCCCTCTGACGACCCGACAATGACTTCCAATCATGAAAGGTAGTGAATTGGACTGGTATGAATGTTTTCTGACTCACTACAAATCGCGCCAACTCAAATCCTATTTTTGAGACCACTTCAAAAAATTAGAAGATCGGCCGAACTCCTCTGACGACCTGACATTGACTTTCAATCATGAAAGGTGGTGAATTGGACTGGTATGAATGTTTTCTGACTCACTACAAATCGTGCCAACTCAAATTCTATTTGTTGGGACAACTTAAAAAAATGTGATGATCGGCCGAACCCCTCTGACGACCCGACAATGACTTTCAATCATGAAAAGTAGTAAATTGGACTAGTATGAATGTTTTCAGACTCACTACAAATTGCGCCAACTCAAATTCTATTTTTGAGACTATTTCAAAAAATGTGATGATCGGCCGAACCCCTCTGACGACCCGACAATGACTTTCAATCATGAAAAGTAGTAAATTGGACTAGTATGAATGTTTTCTGACTCACTACAAATTGCGCCAACTCAAATTCTATTTTTGAGACTATTTCAAAAAATGTGATGATCGGCCGAACCCCTCTGACGACCCGACAATGACTTTCAATCATGAAAAGTGGTAAATTGGACTAATATGAATGTTTTCTGACTCACTATAAATCGCACCAACTCAAATCCTATTTTTGAGACCACTTCAAAAAATTAGAAGATCGGCCGAACCCCTCTGACGACCCGACAATGACTTTCAATCATGAAAGGTAGTGAATTGGACTGGTATGGATGTTTTCTGACTCACTACAAATCGCGCCAACTCAAATCCTATTTTTGAGACCACTTCAAAAAATGTGATGATCGGCCGAACCCCTCTGACGACCCGACAATGACTTTCAATCATGAAAGGTGGTGAATTGGACTGGTATGAATGTTTTCTGACTCACTACAAATCGCGTCAACTCAAATCCTATTTTTGAGACCACTTCATAAAATGTGATGAACGGCCGAACCCCTCTGACGACCCGACAATGACTTTCAATCATGAAAATTGGTAAATTGGACTGATATGAATGTTTTCTGACTCACTACAAATCGCGCCAACTCAAATCCTATTTTTGAGACCACTTCAAAAAATGTGATGATCGGCCTAACCCCTCTAACGACCCGACAATGACTTTCAATCATGAAAAGTGGTAAATTGGACTAATATGAATGTTTTCTGACTCACTATAAATCGCACCAACTCAAATCCTATTTTTGAGACCACTTCAAAAAATTAGAAGATCGGCCGAACCCCTCTGACGACCCGACAATGACTTTCAATCATGAAAGGTAGTGAATTGGACTGATATGAATGTTTTCTGACTCACTACAAATCGCGCCAACTCAAATCCTATTTTTGAGACCACTTCAAAAAATTAGAAGGTCGGCCGAACTCCTCTGACGACCTGACATTGACTTTCAATCATGAAAGGTGGTGAATTGGACTGGTATGAATGTTTTCTGACTCACTACAAATCGTGCCAACTCAAATCCTATTTGTTGGGACTATTTCAAAAAATGTGATGATCGGCCGAACCCCTCTGACGACCCGACAATGACTTTCAATCATGAAAAGTGGTAAATTGGACTAATATGAATGTTTTCTGACTCACTACAAATCGCATCAACTCAAATCCTATTTTTGAGACCACTTCAAGAAATGTGATGATCGACCGAACCCCTCTGACGACCCGACAATGACTTTCAATCATGAAAAGTAGTAAATTCGACTGGTATGAATGATTTCTGACTCACTACAAATCGCACCAACTCAAATCCAATTTTTGAGACCGCTTCAAAAAATTTGAAGATCAGCCGATTCCCTCTGACGACCCGACAATGACTTTCAATCATGAAAAGTGGTGAATAGGACTGGAATGAATGTTTTCTGACTCAATACAAATCGCGCTAACTCAAATCCTTTTTTGAGACCACTTCAAAAAATTCAAAGATCGGCCGAACCCCTCTGACGACCCGACAAATGACTTTCAATCATGAAAAGTGGTGAATAGGACTGGTATGATTGTTTTCTGACTCACTACAAATCACGCTAACTCAAATCCTATATTTTAGACCACTTCAAAAAATGTGAAGATCGGCCGAACCCCTCTGACGACCCGACAATGACTTTCAATCATGAAATGTGGTAAAGTGGACTGGTATGAATGTTTTCTGACCTACTACAAATCGTGCCAACTCGAATCCTATTTTTGAGACCACTTCAAAAAATTAGAAGATCGGCCGAACCACTCTGACGACCCGAAAATGACTTTCAATCATGACAAGTGGTAAATTGGACTGGTATGAATGTTTTCTGACCTACTACAAATCGTGCCAACTCGAATCCTATTTTTGAGACCACTTCAAAAAATTAGAAGATCGTCCGAACCCCTCTGACGACCCGACAATGACTTTCAATCATAAAAAGTGGTAAATTGGACTTGTGAAAATGTTTTCTGACATACTACAAATCGCACCAACTCAATTCCTATTTTAGAGACCACTTCAAAAAATTCAAAGATCGGCCGAACCCCTCTGACGACCCGACAATGACTTAAAATCATGAAAAGTGGTGAATTGGACTGGTATGAATGTTTTTTGACATACTACAAATCGTGCCAACTCAAATCCTATTTTTGAGACCTCTTCAAAAATTCGAAGAACGGCCGAACCCCTCTGACGACCCGACAATGACTTTTAATCATGAAAAGTGGTGAATAGGACTGGTATGAATGTTTTCTGACTCACTACAAATCGCGCCAACTCAAATCCTATTTTTGAGACCACTTCAAAAAATATGATGATCGGCCGAACCCCTCTGACCACCCGACAATGACTTTCAATCATGAAAAGTGGTGAATAGGACTGGTATGAATGTTTTCTGACTCACTACAAATCGCGCCAACTCAAATTCAATTTTTGAGACCACTTCAAAAAATTAGAAGATAGGCCGAATCCCTCTGACGACCCGACAATGACTTTCAATCATGAAAGGTTGTGAATTGGACTGGTATGAATGTTTTCTGACCCACTACAAATCGCGCCAACTCAAATCCTATTTTTGAGACCACTTCAAGAAATGTGATGATTGGCCGACCCCCTCTGACGACCCGACAATGACTTTCAATTTCGAAAAGTGGTAAACTTGACTGGTATTAATGTTTCCTGACTCACTACAAATCGCACCAACTCAAATCCTATTTTTGAGACCACTTCAAGAAATGTGATGATCGGCCGAACCTCTCTGACGGCCCGACAATGACTTTCATTCATAAAAAGTGGTAAATTGGACTGGTATGAATGTTTTCTGACATACTACAAATCGCACCAACTCAATTCCTATTTTAGAGACCACTTCAAAAAATTCAAAGATCGGCCGAACCCCTCTGACGACCCGACAATGACTTAAAATCATGAAAAGTGGTGAATTGGACTGGTATGAATGTTTTCTGACATACTACAAATCGCGCCAACTCAAATCCTATTTTAGAGACCACTTCAAAAATTCAAAGAACGGCCGAACCCCTCTGACGACCCGACAATGACTTTCAATCATAAAAAGTGGTAAATTGGACTGGTATGAATGTTTTCTGACTCACTACAAATCGCGCCAACTCATATCCTATTTTTGAGACCACTTCAAGAAATGTGATGATCGGCCGAACCCCTCTGACGACCCGACAATGACTCTCATTCATAAAAAGTGGTGAATTGGACTGGTATGAATGTTTTCTGACTCACTACGAATCGCGCCAACTAAAATACTATTTTTGAGACCACTTCAAGAAATGTGAAGATCGTCCGAACCACTCTGAAGACCAGACAATGACTTTTAATCATGAAAAGTGGTAAATTGTTCTGGTATGAATGTTTTCTGACCTACTGCAAATCGAGCCAACTCGAATCCTATTTTTGAGACCACTTCAAAAAATTAGAAGATCGGCCGAATCACTCTGACGACCCGACAATGACTTTCAATCATGGAAAGTGGTGAATTGGACTGGTATGAATGTTTTCTGACTCACTACAAATCGCGCCAACTCAAATCCTATTTTTGAGGCCACTTCAGAAAATTAGAAGATCGGCCGATTCCCTCTAACGACCCGACAATGACTTTCAATCATGAAAAGTGGTAAATTGGACTGGTATGAATGTTTTCTGACTCACTACAAATCGCGCCAACTCAAATCCTATTTTTGAGACCACCTCAAAAAATTCAAAGATCGGCCGAACCCCTCTGACGACCCGAAAATGACATTCATTCATGAAAAGTGGTAAATTGGACTGGTATGAATGTTTTCTGACCCACTACAAATCACGCCAACTCAAATCCTATATTTTAGGCCACTTCAAAAAATGTGAAGATCGTCCGAACCCCTCTGACGACCCGACAATGACTTTCAATCATAAAAAGTGGTGAATTGGACTGGTATGAATGTTTTCTGACATACTACAAATCGCGCCAACTCAATTCCTATTTTTGAGACCACTTCAAAAAATTAGAAGATCGACCGAACCTCTCTGACGACCCGACAATGACTTTCAATCATGAAAGGTGGTGAATTGGACTGGTATGAATGTTTTCTGACTCACTACAAATCACGCCAACTCAAATCCTACTTTTGAGACCACTTCAAAAGATGTGAAGATCGGCCGAACCCCTCTGACGACCCGACAATGACTTTCAATCATGAAAGGTGGTGAATTGTTCTGGTATGAATGTTTTCTGACCTACTGCAAATCGTGCCAACTCGAATCCTATATTTGAGACCACTTCAAAAAATTAGAAGATCGGCCGAACCCCTCTGACGACCCGACAATGACTTTCAATCATAAAAAGTGGTAAATTGGACTGGTATGAATGTTTTCTGACACACTACAAATCGCGCCAACTCAAATCCTATTTTTGAGACCACTTCAAAAAATGTGATGATCGGCCGAACCCCTCTGACGACCTGACAATGACTTTCAATCATGAAAAGTGGTAAACTGGACTGGTATGAATGATATCTGACTCACTACAAATCGCGCCAACTCAAATCCTATTTGTGAGACCACTTAAAAAAATGTGATGGTCGGCCGAACCCCTCTGACGACCCGACAATGACTTTCAATCATGAAAGGTGGTGAACTGGACTGGTATGAATGTTTTCTGACTCACTACAAATCGCGTCAACTCAAATCCTATTTTCGAGACCACTTCATAAAATGTGATGAACGGCCGAACCCCTCTGACGACCCGACAATGACTTTTAATCATGAAAAGTGGTAAATTGGACTGATATGAATGTTTTCTGACTCACTACAAATCGCACCAACTCAAATCCTATTTTTGAGACCACTTCAAAAAATTAGAAGATCGGCCGAACCCCTCTGACGACCCGACAATGACTTTCAATCATGAAAGGTAGTGAATTGGACTGGTATGAATGTTTTCTGACCTACAACAAATCACGCCAACTCAAATCCTATATTTTAGACCACTTCAAAAAATGTGAAGATCGTCCGAACCCCTCTGACGACCCGACAATGACTTTCAATCATAAAAAGTGGTAAATTGGACTGGTATCAATGTTTTCTGACATACTACAAATCGCGCCAACTCAATTCCTATTTTTGAGACCACTTCAAAAAATTAGAAGATCGACCGAACCTCTCTGACGACCCGACAATGACTTTCAATCATGAAAAGTGGTAAATTGGACTGGTATGATTGTTTTCTGACTCACTACAAATCACGCCAACTCAAATCCTACTTTTGAGACCACTTCACAAGATGTGAAGATCGGCCGAACCCCTCTGACGACCCGACAATGACTTTCAATCATGAAAAGTGATAAAGTGGACTTGTATGAATGTTTTCTGACTCACTACAAATCGTGCCAACTCAAATCCTATTTTTGAGACCCCTTCAAAAAATTAGAAGATCGGCCGAACCCCTCTGACGACCCGACAATGACTATCAATCATAAAAAGTGGTAAAGTGGACTTGTATGAATGTTTTCTGACTCACTACAAATCGCGCCAACTAAAATACTATTTTTGAGACCACTTCAAGAAATGTGAAGATCGGCCGAACCACTCTGAAGACCAGACAATGACTTTTAATCATGAAAAGTGGTAAATTGTTCTGGTATGAATGTTTTCTGACCTACTGCAAATCGAGCCAACTCGAATCCTATTTTTGAGACCACTTCAAAAAATTAGAAGATCGGCCGAACCCCTCTGACGACCCGACAATGACTTTCAATCATGAAAATTGGTGAATAGGACTGGTATGAATGTTTTCTGACTCACTACAAATCGCGCCAACTCAATTCCTATTTTTGAAACCACTTCAAAAAATTAGAAGATCGGCCGAACCCCTCTGACGACCCGACAACGACTATTAATCATAAAAAGTGGTAAAGTGGACTTGTATGAATGTTTTCTGACTCACTACAAATCGCGCCAACTAAAATACTATTTTTGAGACCACTTCAAGAAATGTGAAGATCGTCCGAACCACTCTGAAGACCAGACAATGACTTTTAATCATGAAAAGTGGTAAATTGTTCTGGTATGAATGTTTTCTGACCTACTGCAAATCGAGCCATCCCGAATCCTATTTTTGAGACCACTTCAAAAAATTAGAAGATCGGCCGAACCCCTCTGACGACCCGACAATGACTTTCAATCATGAAAAGTGGTAAACTGGACTGGTATGAATGATATCTGACTCACTACAAATCGCGCCAACTCAAATCCTATTTTTGAGACCACTTCAAAAAATGTGATGATCGGCCGAACCCCTCTGACGACCTGACAATGACTTTCAATCATGAAAAGTGGTAAACTGGACTGGTATGAATGATATCTGACTCACTACAAATCGCGCCAACTCAAATCCTATTTTTGAGACCACTTAAAAAAATGTGATGAACGGCCGAACCCCTCTGACGACCCGACAATGACTTTCAATCATGAAAATTGGTAAATTGGACTGATATGAATGTTTTCTGACTCACTACAAATCGCGCCAACTCAAATCCTATTTTTGAGGCCACTTCAAAAAATTAGAAGATCGGCCGATTCCCTCTAACGACCCGACAATGACTTTCAATCATGAAAAGTGGTAAATTGGACTGGTATGAATGTTTTCTGACTCACTACAAATCGCGCCAACTCAAATCCTATTTTTGAGACCACCTCAAAAAATTCAAAGATCGGCCGAACCCCTCTGACGACCCGACAATGACTTTCAAACATAAAAAGTGGTAAATTGGACTGGTATGAATGTTTTCTGACACACTACAAATCGCGCCAACTCAAATCCTATTTTTGAGACCACTTCAAAAAATGTGATGATCGGCCGAACCCCTCTGACGACCTGACAATGACTTTCAATCATGAAAAGTGGTAAACTGGACTGGTATGAATGATATCTGACTCACTACAAATCGCGCCAACTCAAATCCTATTTTTGAGACCACTTCAAAAAATGTGATGATCGGCCGAACCCCTCTGACGACCTGACAATGACTTTCAATCATGAAAAGTGGTAAACTGGACTGGTATGAATGATATCTGACTCACTACAAACTGCGCCAACTCAAATTCTATTTTTGAGACTATTTCAAAAAATGTGATGATCGGCCGAACCCCTCTGACGACCCGACAATGACTTTCAATCATGAAAGGTGGTGAATTGGACTGGTATGAATGTTTTCTGACTCACTACAAATCGCGCCAACTCAAATCCTATTTTTGAGACCACTTAAAAAAATGTGATGAACGGCCGAACCCCTCTGACGACCCGACAATGACTTTCAATCATGAAAATTGGTAAATTGGACTGATATGAATGTTTTCTGACTCACTACAAATCGCGCCAACTCAAATCCTATTTTTGAGGCCACTTCAAAAAATTAGAAGATCGGCCGATTCCCTCTAACGACCCGACAATGACTTTCAATCATGAAAAGTGGTAAATTGGACTGGTATGAATGTTTTCTGACTCACTACAAATCGCGCCAACTCAAATCCTATTTTTGAGACCACCTCAAAAAATTCAAAGATCGGCCGAACCCCTCTGACGACCCGACAATGACTTTCAAACATAAAAAGTGGTAAATTAGACTGGTATGAATGTTTTCTGACACACTACAAATCGCGCCAACTCAAATCCTATTTTTGAGACCACTTCAAAAAATGTGATGATCGGCCGAACCCCTCTGACGACCTGACAATGACTTTCAATCATGAAAAGTGGTAAACTGGACTGGTATGAATGATATCTGACTCACTACAAATCGCGCCAACTCAAATCCTATTTTTGAGACCACTTAAAAAAATGTGATGAACGGCCGAACCCCTCTGACGACCCGACAATGACTTTCAATCATGAAAATTGGTAAATTGGACTGATATGAATGTTTTATGACTCACTACAAATCGCGCCAACTCAAATCCTATTTTTGAGACCACTTCAAAAAATGTGATGATCGGCCTAACCCCTCTAACGACCCGACAATGACTTTCAATCATGAAAAGTGGTAAATTGGACTAATATGAATGTTTTCTGACTCACTATAAATCGCACCAACTCAAATCCTATTTTTGAGACCACTTCAAAAAATTAGAAGATCGGCCGAACCCCTCTGACGACCCGACAATGACTTCCAATCATGAAAGGTAGTGAATTGGACTGGTATGAATGTTTTCTGACTCACTACAAATCGCGCCAACTCAAATCCTATTTTTGAGACCACTTCAAAAAATTAGAAGATCGGCCGAACTCCTCTGACGACCTGACATTGACTTTCAATCATGAAAGGTGGTGAATTGGACTGGTATGAATGTTTTCTGACTCACTACAAATCGTGCCAACTCAAATTCTATTTGTTGGGACAACTTAAAAAAATGTGATGATCGGCCGAACCCCTCTGACGACCCGACAATGACTTTCAATCATGAAAAGTAGTAAATTGGACTAGTATGAATGTTTTCAGACTCACTACAAATTGCGCCAACTCAAATTCTATTTTTGAGACTATTTCAAAAAATGTGATGATCGGCCGAACCCCTCTGACGACCCGACAATGACTTTCAATCATGAAAAGTAGTAAATTGGACTAGTATGAATGTTTTCTGACTCACTACAAATTGCGCCAACTCAAATTCTATTTTTGAGACTATTTCAAAAAATGTGATGATCGGCCGAACCCCTCTGACGACCCGACAATGACTTTCAATCATGAAAAGTGGTAAATTGGACTAATATGAATGTTTTCTGACTCACTATAAATCGCACCAACTCAAATCCTATTTTTGAGACCACTTCAAAAAATTAGAAGATCGGCCGAACCCCTCTGACGACCCGACAATGACTTTCAATCATGAAAGGTAGTGAATTGGACTGGTATGGATGTTTTCTGACTCACTACAAATCGCGCCAACTCAAATCCTATTTTTGAGACCACTTCAAAGAATGTGATGATCGGCCGAACCCCTCTGACGACCCGACAATGACTTTCAATCATGAAAGGTGGTGAATTGGACTGGTATGAATGTTTTCTGACTCACTACAAATCGCGTCAACTCAAATCCTATTTTTGAGACCACTTCATAAAATGTGATGAACGGCCGAACCCCTCTGACGACCCGACAATGACTTTCAATCATGAAAATTGGTAAATTGGACTGATATGAATGTTTTCTGACTCACTACAAATCGCGCCAACTCAAATCCTATTTTTGAGACCACTTCAAAAAATGTGATGATCGGCCTAACCCCTCTAACGACCCGACAATGACTTTCAATCATGAAAAGTGGTAAATTGGACTAATATGAATGTTTTCTGACTCACTATAAATCGCACCAACTCAAATCCTATTTTTGAGACCACTTCAAAAAATTAGAAGATCGGCCGAACCCCTCTGACGACCCGACAATGACTTTCAATCATGAAAGGTAGTGAATTGGACTGATATGAATGTTTTCTGACTCACTACAAATCGCGCCAACTCAAATCCTATTTTTGAGACCACTTCAAAAAATTAGAAGGTCGGCCGAACTCCTCTGACGACCTGACATTGACTTTCAATCATGAAAGGTGGTGAATTGGACTGGTATGAATGTTTTCTGACTCACTACAAATCGTGCCAACTCAAATCCTATTTGTTGGGACTATTTCAAAAAATGTGATGATCGGCCGAACCCCTCTGACGACCCGACAATGACTTTCAATCATGAAAAGTGGTAAATTGGACTAATATGAATGTTTTCTGACTCACTACAAATCGCATCAACTCAAATCCTATTTTTGAGACCACTTCAAGAAATGTGATGATCGACCGAACCCCTCTGACGACCCGACAATGACTTTCAATCATGAAAAGTAGTAAATTCGACTGGTATGAATGATTTCTGACTCACTACAAATCGCACCAACTCAAATCCAATTTTTGAGACCGCTTCAAAAAATTTGAAGATCAGCCGATTCCCTCTGACGACCCGACAATGACTTTCAATCATGAAAAGTGGTGAATAGGACTGGAATGAATGTTTTCTGACTCAATACAAATCGCGCTAACTCAAATCCTTTTTTGAGACCACTTCAAAAAATTCAAAGATCGGCCGAACCCCTCTGACGACCCGACAAATGACTTTCAATCATGAAAAGTGGTGAATAGGACTGGTATGATTGTTTTCTGACTCACTACAAATCACGCTAACTCAAATCCTATATTTTAGACCACTTCAAAAAATGTGAAGATCGGCCGAACCCCTCTGACGACCCGACAATGACTTTCAATCATGAAATGTGGTAAAGTGGACTGGTATGAATGTTTTCTGACCTACTACAAATCGTGCCAACTCGAATCCTATTTTTGAGACCACTTCAAAAAATTAGAAGATCGGCCGAACCACTCTGACGACCCGAAAATGACTTTCAATCATGACAAGTGGTAAATTGGACTGGTATGAATGTTTTCTGACCTACTACAAATCGTGCCAACTCGAATCCTATTTTTGAGACCACTTCAAAAAATTAGAAGATCGTCCGAACCCCTCTGACGACCCGACAATGACTTTCAATCATAAAAAGTGGTAAATTGGACTTGTGAAAATGTTTTCTGACATACTACAAATCGCACCAACTCAATTCCTATTTTAGAGACCACTTCAAAAAATTCAAAGATCGGCCGAACCCCTCTGACGACCCGACAATGACTTAAAATCATGAAAAGTGGTGAATTGGACTGGTATGAATGTTTTTTGACATACTACAAATCGTGCCAACTCAAATCCTATTTTTGAGACCTCTTCAAAAATTCGAAGAACGGCCGAACCCCTCTGACGACCCGACAATGACTTTTAATCATGAAAAGTGGTGAATAGGACTGGTATGAATGTTTTCTGACTCACTACAAATCGCGCCAACTCAAATCCTATTTTTGAGACCACTTCAAAAAATATGATGATCGGCCGAACCCCTCTGACCACCCGACAATGACTTTCAATCATGAAAAGTGGTGAATAGGACTGGTATGAATGTTTTCTGACTCACTACAAATCGCGCCAACTCAAATTCAATTTTTGAGACCACTTCAAAAAATTAGAAGATAGGCCGAATCCCTCTGACGACCCGACAATGACTTTCAATCATGAAAGGTTGTGAATTGGACTGGTATGAATGTTTTCTGACCCACTACAAATCGCGCCAACTCAAATCCTATTTTTGAGACCACTTCAAGAAATGTGATGATTGGCCGACCCCCTCTGACGACCCGACAATGACTTTCAATTTCGAAAAGTGGTAAACTTGACTGGTATTAATGTTTCCTGACTCACTACAAATCGCACCAACTCAAATCCTATTTTTGAGACCACTTCAAGAAATGTGATGATCGGCCGAACCTCTCTGACGGCCCGACAATGACTTTCATTCATAAAAAGTGGTAAATTGGACTGGTATGAATGTTTTCTGACATACTACAAATCGCACCAACTCAATTCCTATTTTAGAGACCACTTCAAAAAATTCAAAGATCGGCCGAACCCCTCTGACGACCCGACAATGACTTAAAATCATGAAAAGTGGTGAATTGGACTGGTATGAATGTTTTCTGACATACTACAAATCGCGCCAACTCAAATCCTATTTTAGAGACCACTTCAAAAATTCAAAGAACGGCCGAACCCCTCTGACGACCCGACAATGACTTTCAATCATAAAAAGTGGTAAATTGGACTGGTATGAATGTTTTCTGACTCACTACAAATCGCGCCAACTCATATCCTATTTTTGAGACCACTTCAAGAAATGTGATGATCGGCCGAACCCCTCTGACGACCCGACAATGACTCTCATTCATAAAAAGTGGTGAATTGGACTGGTATGAATGTTTTCTGACTCACTACGAATCGCGCCAACTCAAATCCTATTTTTGAGACCCCTTCAAAAAATTAGAAGATCGGCCGAACCCCTCTGACGACCCGACAATGACTATCAATCATAAAAAGTGGTAAAGTGGACTTGTATGAATGTTTTCTGACTCACTACAAATCGCGCCAACTAAAATACTATTTTTGAGACCACTTCAAGAAATGTGAAGATCGGCCGAACCCCTCTGACGACCCGACAATGACTTTCAATCATGAAAAGTGGTGAATAGGACTGGTATGAATGTTTTCTGACTCACTACAAATCGTGCCAACTCAAATCCTATTTTTGAGACCCCTTCAAAAAATTAGAAGATCGGCCGAACCCTTCTGACGACCCGACAATGACTATCAATCATAAAAAGTGGTAAAGTGGACTTGTATGAATGTTTTCTGACCCACTACAAATCGCGCCAACTAAAATACTATTTTTGAGACCACTTCAAGAAATGTGAAGATCGTCCGAACCACTCTGAAGACCAGACAATGACTTTTAATCATGAAAAGTGGTAAATTGTTCTGGTATGAATGTTTTCTGACCTACTGCAAATCGAGCCAACTCGAATCCTATTTTTGAGACCACTTCAAAAAATTTGAAGATCGGCCGAACCCCTCTGACGACCCGACAATGACTTTCAATCATAAAAAGTGGTAAATTGGACTGGTATGAATGTTTTCTGACATACCACGAATCGAGCCAACTGAAATCCTATTTTTGAGACCACTTCAAAAAATGTGATGATCGGCCGAACCCCTCTGACGACCTGACAATGACTTTCAATCATGAAAAGTGGTAAACTGGACTGGTATGAATGATATCTGACTCACTACAAATCGCGCCAACTCAAATCCTATTTTTGAGACCACTTAAAAAAATGTGATGAACGGCCGAACCCCTCTGACGACCCGACAATGACTTTCAATCATGAAAATTGGTAAATTGGACTGATATGAATGTTTTCTGACTCACTACAAATCGCGCCAACTCAAATCCTATTTTTGAGGCCACTTCAAAAAATTAGAAGATCGGCCGATTCCCTCTAACGACCCGACAATGACTTTCAATCATGAAAAGTGGTAAATTGGACTGGTATGAATGTTTTCTGACTCACTACAAATCGCGCCAACTCAAATCCTATATTTGAGACCACCTCAAAAAATTCAAAGATCGGCCGAACCCCTCTGACGACCCGACAATGACTTTCAATCATGAAAAGTGGTAAACTGGACTGGTATGAATGATATCTGACTCACTACAAATCGCGCCAACTCAAATCCTATTTTTGAGACCACTTAAAAAAATGTGATGAACGGCCGAACCCCTCTGACGACCCGACAATGACTTTCAATCATGAAAATTGGTAAATTGGACTGATATGAATGTTTTATGACTCACTACAAATCGCGCCAACTCAAATCCTATTTTTGAGACCACTTCAAAAAATGTGATGATCGGCCTAACCCCTCTAACGACCCGACAATGACTTTCAATCATGAAAAGTGGTAAATTGGACTAATATGAATGTTTTCTGACTCACTATAAATCGCACCAACTCAAATCCTATTTTTGAGACCACTTCAAAAAATTAGAAGATCGGCCGAACCCCTCTGACGACCCGACAATGACTTCCAATCATGAAAGGTAGTGAATTGGACTGGTATGAATGTTTTCTGACTCACTACAAATCGCGCCAACTCAAATCCTATTTTTGAGACCACTTCAAAAAATTAGAAGATCGGCCGAACTCCTCTGACGACCTGGCATTGACTTTCAATCATGAAAGGTGGTGAATTGGACTGGTATGAATGTTTTCTGACTCACTACAAATCGTGCCAACTCAAATCCTATTTGTTGGGACAACTTAAAAAAATGTGATGATCGGCCGAACCCCTCTGACGACCCGACAATGACTTTCAATCATGAAAAGTAGTAAATTGGACTAGTATGAATGTTTTCTGACTCACTACAAATTGCGCCAACTCAAATTCTATTTTTGAGACTATTTCAAAACATGAGATGATCGGCCGAACCCCTCTGACGACCCGACAATGACTTTCAATCATGAAAAGTAGTAAATTGGACTAGTATGAATGTTTTCTGACTCACTACAAATTGCGCCAACTCAAATTCTATTTTTGAGACTATTTCAAAAAATGTGATGATCGGCCGAACCCCTCTGACGACCCGACAATGACTTTCAATCATGAAAAGTGGTAAATTGGACTAATATGAATGTTTTCTGACTCACTATAAATCGCACCAACTCAAATCCTATTTTTGAGACCACTTCAAAAAATTAGAAGATCGGCCGAACCCCTCTGACGACCCGACAATGACTTTCAATCATGAAAGGTAGTGAATTGGACTGGTATGAATGTTTTCTGACTCACTACAAATCGCGCCAACTCAAATCCTATTTTTGAGACCACTTCAAAAAATGTGATGATCGGCCGAACCCCTCTGACGACCCGACAATGACTTTCAATCATGAAAGGTGGTGAATTGGACTGGTATGAATGTTTTCTGACTCACTACAAATCGCGTCAACTCAAATCCTATTTTTGAGACCACTTCATAAAATGTGATGAACGGCCGAACCCCTCTGACGACCCGACAATGACTTTCAATCATGAAAATTGGTTAATTGGACTGATATGAATGTTTTCTGACTCACTACAAATCGCGCCAACTCAAATCCTATTTTTGAGACCACTTCAAAAAATGTGATGATCGGCCTAACCCCTCTAACGACCCGACAATGACTTTCAATCATGAAAAGTGGTAAATTGGACTAATATGAATGTTTTCTGACTCACTATAAATCGCACCAACTCAAATCCTATTTTTGAGACCACTTCAAAAAATTAGAAGATCGGCCGAACCCCTCTGACGACCCGACAATGACTTTCAATCATGAAAGGTAGTGAATTGGACTGATATGAATGTTTTCTGACTCACTACAAATCGCGCCATTTCAAATCCTATTTTTGAGACCACTTCAAAAAATTAGAAGATCGGCCGAACTCCTCTGACGACCTGACATTGACTTTCAATCATGAAAGGTGGTGAATTGGACTGGTATATATGTTTTCTGACTCACTACAAATCGTGCCAACTCAAATCCTATTTGTTGGGACTATTTCAAAAAATGTGATGATCGGCCGAACCCCTCTGACGACCCGACAATGACTTTCAATCATGAAATGTGGTAAATTGGACTAATATGAATGTTTTCTGACTCACTACAAATCGCATCAACTCAAATCCTATTTTTGAGACCACTTCAAGAAATGTGATGATCGACCGAACCCCTCTGACGACCCGACAATGACTTTCAATCATGAAAAGTAGTAAATTCGACTGGTATGAATGATTTCTGACTCACTACAAATCGCACCAACTCAAATCCAATTTTTGAGACCGCTTCAAAAAATTTGAAGATCAGCCGATTCCCTCTGACGACCCGACAATGACTTTCAATCATGAAAAGTGGTGAATAGGACTGGTATGAATGTTTTCTGACTCACTACAAATCACGCTAACTCAAATCCTATATTTTAGACCACTTCAAAAAATGTGAAGATCGGCCGAACCCCTCTGACGACCCGACAATGACTTTCAATCATGAAATGTGGTAAAGTGGACTGGTATGAATGTTTTCTGACTCACTACAAATCGCGCCAACTCAAATCCTATTTTTGAGACCACTTCAAAAAATTAGAAGATCGGCCGAACCCCTCTGACGACCCGATAATGACTTTCAATCTCGAAAAGTGGTAAATTGGACTGGTATGAATGTTTTCTGACCTACTACAAATCGCGCCAACTAAAATTCTATTTTTGAGACCACTTCAAAAAATGTGAAGATCGGCCGAACCACTCTGACGACCCGAAAATGACTTTCAATCATGACAAGTGGTAAATTGGACTGGTATGAATGTTTTCTGACCTACTACAAATCGTGCCAACTCGAATCCTATTTTTGAGACCACTTCAAAAAATTAGAAGATCGTCCGAACCCCTCTGACGACCCGACAATGACTTTCAATCATAAAAAGTGGTAAATTGGACTTGTGAAAATGTTTTCTGACATACTACAAATCGCACCAACTCAATTCCTATTTTAGAGACCACTTCAAAAAATTCAAAGATCGGCCGAACCCCTCTGACGACCCGACAATGACTTAAAATCATGAAAAGTGGTGAATTGGACTGGTATGAATGTTTTTTGACATACTACAAATCGTGCCAACTCAAATCCTATTTTTGAGACCTCTTCAAAAATTCGAAGAACGGCCGAACCCCTCTGACGACCCGACAATGACTTTCAATCATGAAAAGTGGTGAATAGGACTGGTATGAATGTTTTCTGACTCACTACAAATCGCGCCAACTCAAATCCTATTTTTGAGACCACTTCAAAAAATATGATGATCGGCCGAACCCCTCTGACCACCCGACAATGACTTTCAATCATGAAAAGTGTTGAATAGGACTGGTATGAATGTTTTCTGACTCACTACAAATCGCGCCAACTCAAATTCAATTTTTGAGACCACTTCAAAAAATTAGAAGATAGGCCGAATCCCTCTGACGACCCGACAATGACTTTCAATCATGAAAGGTTGTGAATTGGACTGGTATGAATGTTTTCTGACCCACTACAAATCGCGCCAACTCAAATCCTATTTTTGAGACCACTTCAAGAAATGTGATGATTGGCCGACCCCCTCTGACGACCCGACAATGACTTTCAATTTCGAAAAGTGGTAAACTTGACTGGTATTAATGTTTCCTGACTCACTACAAATCGCACCAACTCAAATCCTATTTTTGAGACCACTTCAAGAAATGTGATGATCGGCCTCTCTGACGGCCCGACAATGACTTTCATTCATAAAAAGTGGTAAATTGGACTGGTATGAATGTTTTCTGACATACTACAAATCGCACCAACTCAATTCCTATTTTAGAGACCACTTAAAAAAATTCAAAGATCGGCCGAACCCCTCTGACGACCCGACAATGACTTAAAATCATGAAAAGTGGTGAATTGGACTGGTATGAATGTTTTCTGACATACTACAAATCGCGCCAACTCAAATCCTATTTTAGAGACCACTTCAAAAATTCAAAGAACGGCCGAACCCCTCTGACGACCCGACAATGACTTTCAATCATAAAAAGTGGTAAATTGGACTGGTATGAATGTTTTCTGACTCACTACAAATCGCGCCAACTCATATCCTAACTTTGAGACCACTTCAAGAAATGTGATGATCGGCCGAACCCCTCTGACGACCCGACAATGACTCTCATTCATAAAAAGTGGTGAATTGGACTGGTATGAATGTTTTCTGACTCACTACGAATCGCGCCAACTCAAATCCTATTTTTGAGACCACTTCAAAAAATATGATGATCGGCCGAACCCCTCTGACGACCCGACAATGACTTTCATTCATGAAAAGTGGTGAATAGGACTGGTATGAATGTTTTCTGTCTCACTACAAATCGCGCAAACCCAAATTCTATTTTTAAGACCACTTCAAAAAATTAGAAGATCGGCCGAACTCTGACGACCCGACAATGACTTTCTACCAAGAAGAGTTTTCCTTGCAG
Source organism: Chrysolina americana (assembly GCA_958502065.1). Lineage (NCBI taxonomy): Eukaryota > Metazoa > Arthropoda > Insecta > Coleoptera > Chrysomelidae > Chrysolina > Chrysolina americana. The sequence continues at coordinate 3,394,651 of OY293417.1, forward strand.
GCAGAATTTTATTGAAGCTTTTCTTTCAGACTTTCCGAATTATGAAGAAATGTATCTTCCAGACTCACCAACTTTTGTTGAAGCTCTTTCACACTTTTTGAATTTTGAAGGAATATATCCTCCAGACTCATCCAAATTTTGTTGAAGTTCTTCTTTTAAGCTCACAGAGTTTTGCTGGAGTTCTTCAAGTTTATCCATAGTCGAGCTCAAATCATCTACAGAAACTTCGAGTAAAAAAGTTAATGTTAATATTAATAATAAATAAGTAAAATGTGATCGATTCAAAATTGTTTTTTCATTATTCGGCTAGTGGTATGAAATAATTTAATTATTTCGTCAGTGGATAAAGTGGTACTTGATACGGTTCATAATTGTCGATGAAACTACAATTATAATGTGATTGTAGACAAAAAATCATATTAACAATAAAAATTCACTCTTCTGAATCGTCAGTAAAAAAATTAATTTTGATCCACGAAAAGTAATACTGCTGAAACCTCCACTATGCAATTTCACTGCGATGATACCACTAAACCCATCATAAATTGAACGACCCCGTCCATTCCTTATTAATCTGAACCCCATTAAATCCTCCGGAGTGAAGAGCGCGTTACATATAAGAGCAGAAACTCATAAAATTAATGAAAGTTTCATCAAATGTACTACGCGATGCGATGCAATATCGGCTCGGGATATAAAATTTTACTGCGCCATGTGTACTTTTGCAATAAAAAGCCTTTATAGCAGTTTGCGCCGCGCCATTGGCCTGAGACGATAAAGAAACGACAATTGGGGATGAGAAATGACGGCATGTCACCCTCATGAAAGTGCGGAGGGTTCTTCCCGAGGGCGATGAAATTTCTCTGCGGCGAAATGGCCGACTGTATGGGAATGAGATGGATCTGAACAACTGAAGGTAGTTTTATTTCTGCGTATTTTTTTATTAGAGTTTATACAATGTATTTGTTGGGCGACAGAATGGGGCTGGTATTTCTCACGCAATGAAATGTAGGTATAAACCGAAAACGTCAACTATGGAAGTCACATGTGGAAAGGCTATTGAGATTTCAGGCGATTTTCACAACGAGAATGGGCAATAATTTCCAGACACCAGAGAGAATCGTTCAATTAATTCGTTCAACAACCTGAGGATAACCCTGGTGTGACTGGTTTACTCTACATTAACTTTAAACACAATTTTTTTAGAAGGAAACATCACTAAAAACCTTGCTATACGTCATTTCTCCAACATTTGATTGTTCTTCAAGTGAAGATAGGTTTTATAAAGTTGTTACAATTGTTATGGGCCTTGTATTCGAAAGAACGTCAACAAATTAAACTTCTAGAAACACTCATTCTTGTTCTACAGTCCATTCTTGTTTTAGTCTATAATTTATTATACTTTCGCGATTCTCATCAAAATGATGTAACTGGCGAGATAGATCGCTTGTTAGAAATACGAACACTAACTTCCTCAACACTAGGAATATCACCAAAACTTCAGAAATTTTACAATCAATGCAAAAAATCGTAAAAAAGGTCACCTATTCTAAATTTTGATTAAATAATAATCACCAATTTTGGAAGAAATAAAGAAGAACATTCCGGAAAACCTCAGACAAAATTTCACACTCGTGATCTACTTTTCAAACCTGTCTCAAATATTTCTCGACAAGCTGATTTCGAATTATGAACTGAAATTGAGGGGGGGAAATTACCCCTCTTAACAGCAAGTGAACTTTACAACTGGCGAACATTTGCTGATAGAGCAATTTTGTGGACACCAACAGATTCTGGATTATAGTAATTAATATATTATGTGAATATGAGATGAAAATTTCAACGGACAAAAAAGTTTTGAATGAACACATTAGCAACTTTTCGAAATTTTCAACTTGATAGTGTAGAGGTTCCGTAAAAAGCCTACAAAACATTCAATTGACTCGGAATTGACTTAAAATTTGATGTGCTTATAAAAAAAGGAATTATACGAGCATGTGCGGACCTCTTGACTCCATAATAACTTTTTTCAACTCGACAACAGTTGATTATAGGACAATTCTGTGGATGCCAATCTATTCAGAATAACGAAATGAGTGTACTCAATGGATTTGAAATGAAAATTTTCACAGTAAAATTTTTTAAACGGACACATTCACAGATTTTCAAAATGTTCAACTCGAACGTGTTGACGTTCCGTAAAAAGCCTGTAAAATTTTTAGGGAGTAGAAATCGATTTCAAATTTGGTGTGCCCATTGAAAAGAGATTGAGTTTTACAAATATGAGCACATTAATTTCAAAATGTTGATTGGGGGAAAAGACTCCACATCGGGAATGGTTGAGGATAAGGCAATTCTGTGGATGCCAATCGATTCAGAATGATGTAATTAGTATATTCTGTGAATACGAAATGAAAATATACATGAAATATGAAAAAGTTGGAATCGACTTAAAATTTGGTATGCAAATTGAAAAAATATTGATTTTTGCAAAAATTAGGAAACCTTTCTTCAAAAATATTTAGGAGAGAAATGACCCTTCTCAACTCTAGATGGACTTGACTCAACTCAAGAACGATTGAGGATAGGGCAATTCTGTGAATGTCAATCGATTCAGAATGAAGGAATTAGTATTTTTTCTGAATTTTAAATGAAAATATAGACAGACAAATTTTTTGAATGAACATATTAACAAATTTTCGAAATTTTCATCTCGAACGTGTGAAGGTTCCGTAAAAATCCTATGAAATCTTTAACAGAGTCGGAATCGACTTGAAATTTGGTGTGCATATTGAGGAAAGATTGATTTTTGCGAATATTTTAAAAAATTTCTGTAAAAATAATTTGAAGGGAAGTGACTCCTCTCAACTCCAGATGGACTTGTCTCAACTCGGGAACGGTTGAGAATTTGGCAATTCTGTGGATGCAAATGGATTCATAATGGTGAAATTAGTATATTCTGATAATTTTGAATGAACACATTAACAAATTTTCGAAATTTTCAACTCGAACGTGTGGAGGTTCCGTTAAAAGTCCATGAAATCTTTAACTGAGTCGGAATCGACTTCAAATTTGAAGTACACATTGAAGAAATATTGATTTTTGCGAAAATTATCAAAAATTTCTTTAAAAATATTTAGAAGGGAAATGACCCCTCTCAACTCCAGATGGGCTCAACTCGAGAACGGTTGAGGATAGGACACTTCTGTGGATGCCAATCGATTTAGGATGACAAAATTAGTATGTTCTGTGAATTTCAAATAAAAATATAACCAGACAAAGTTTTTTAAAGGACACATTAACAAATTTTGGAAATTTTCAACTCGAATGTGTGAAGGTTCCATTAAAAGCCAATGAAATGTTTAACTGAGTCGGAATCAACTTGAAATCTGGTGTGCATATTGAAGAAAGATTGATCTTTACGAAAATTATTAAACATTTTTTCAAAAATATTCAGGAGGGAAATGACCCCTCTCAACTCCAGATGGACTTGTCGAGGATTGAGGATAGGGCAATTCTGTGGACGCCAATCGATTCAGAATTATGAAATTACTATATTCTGTGAAATTCAATCAGAAAGATACCCAGACAAATTTTTTTGAATGAAGACTTTAAAAAAAATTCGAAATTTTCATCTCGAATGTGTGATGATTCCGTTAAAAGCCAATGAAATCTTTAACTGAGTCGCAGTCTACTTGGAATTTGGTGTGCATATTGAAGAAAGATTGATTTTTGTGAAAATTAGTTAAAATTTCTGCAAAAATTTCAAAGAGGGAAATGACCCCTCTCAACTCCCGATGAACCTGTCTCAACTTGGGAACGGTTGAGAATTTGGCAATTCTGTGGATGCAAATGGACTCATAATGATGTAATTAGTATATTCTGTGGATTTCAAATGAAAACATACCCGACAAATTTTTTGAATGGACACATTAAAACAATTTCAACTCGAACGTGAGGAGGTTTCGTTAAAAGTCCATGAAATCTCTAACTGAGTTGGAATCGACTTGATATTTGGTGTGCATATTGAAGAATGATCATTTTTGCGAAAATTAGTAAAAATTTCTACAAAAATATTCAGGAGGGAAATGACCCCTCTCAACTCCAGATGGACCTGTCTAAACTCGAGAACGGTTGACGATATGGCAATTCTGTGGATGCCGATCGATTCAGGATGATGAAATTAGTATATGCTGTGAATTTCAAATAAAAATATAATCAGACAAAGTTTTTGAATGAACGCATTAACAAATTTTCGAAATTTTCAACTCGAACGTGTGGAGGTTCCGTTAAAAGTCCATGAAATCTTTAACTGAGTCGGAATCGACTTCAAATTTGGTGTGCATATTTAAAAAAGATTGATTTCGGCAAAAATTAGTTGAAATTTCTTAACAAATATTCAGAAGGGAAATGGTCCCTCTTAACTCCAGATGGACTTATTTGAAATCAAGAACGATTGAGGAGAGTGCAATTCTGTGGATGCCAATCGATTCAGAATGATGAAATTAGTATATTCGGTGAATTTCAAATAAAAATATAACCAGACAAAGTTTTTGAATGTACACATTAACAAATTTTTTAAATTTTCAACTCGAACGTGTGGAGGTTCCGTAAAAATCCCATGAAATACTTAACTGAGTTAGAATCGACTTCAAATTTGGTGTGCATATTTAAAAAAGATTGATTCTGGCAAAAATTTGTTGAAATTTCTTAAAAAGTATTCAGGAGGGAAATGGTCCCTCTCAACTCCAGATGGACTTGTTGAGGATAGGGCAATTCTGTGGATGCCAATCGATTCAGAATGATGAAGTTTGTTGTCGTTACCGAGATGTCAATGCATTGACTCAAATTATAATGGTCCTGCTAATAGAAGAAGCTTTTTGGTGAATTATTTAACTATCAAAGTAAAAACGTGTATTCATATTGATAAAATCGTGGGTCAAAGTCGAAATAAAAGACAGATATGTATGAAAACAGAAAAAAGTTTTATGAAAAAGTTGAAAAAGGCAAGTAAAATACATAAAATGATTTTGAAAGTCCAAACTATATGTGAATTTCAATGTAATTTCATCAAATTACAGAGTAGGTGTACAAAAATTGTAGAAAAGTGGCACACCCCTCATTCCCAGTAAACTTTTCGAACTTTGTTCGTATTCATGCTCATCCCATTTTATCACCTAAATTATGATTTATTTCCTACTTCACTGTTTTTTTACAAAAAACTGGTGTATCGTGCTAACGTTATTGTTGAATGCACATACTTGCAATATTCTCCTCTGGGCAATATTTATTTCTGCCTTATTCTTCAAACTAGAAAGTTCATACAAGAAATATTCTTATAATTTTCCACGCCAATCTCATGACCACCAACGAAATCGATAATCCAAAAACGCTAACGTTGAAAAGAGAACCGCAGTGATAGAGATGCCAATCGAAATCAGCGACTACGTACGATCCGGATTCTGTCCCGGACTTTTCATCCCGATCGGCATTGGCTGCTGCAGCATCCATCTTGAAAAGGGAGGTGCGGATGGCGATTCTATGAGGGTAGCTACCCTTGTCAACAAGAGAGCAGATGCCGGAAGATTCTTTAACTTTATACCCATGGGAATTTAGGGGATGTTCAGTCACCATTATTTTATTCATATAGATATGATTTATGGGTTCCGTATTTGGTTTTATCCTTGTCGCTGTTTATAAATAGATCCTTTGGAGGCGCAGGTTCTTAGGTTGGATTTAACATTGATGAATATTGAATTAAGAATAGAATAGAATATAATTTATTCATCAATCAAAGGTTATAGAAGGCATTAAACATACACAGGTGTATAAAACTTATCATATAATAATAAAATAAAGGTACAAACAAATTGTTAAATAGTGTATGGTTACAAAAACAAAACATTTTTACAAACAATAGTTAGCGTCACACTAGTAAAATATTTGACAAATATAAAATTCCTTAATATTATAAAATACTTTTTCAATGAGGAAGTTTCTCAATTAATTTTTGAATAGAATGTCATCAAATTCACATCTATTATATCACTTGTATTATTGAAACATTTGATACCAATATGATTAGGTAAATTTCCACAGACTGATAACTTTGAATAGGGTTTTCGAATTTTTTTTAATATCTAGTGTTACACATATTCGTGTCCTCACTCCTTATTAGTTCCTTATTGGTTAATTTTTATTTCAATGTCATTATCAGCTCAAGAATATACAACTTGAAAGGGTTAGTACTTAAAATGTCCTCAATGAGGGTTTATATATTGTTGCTGGATAGGCATTATATTGTTCTTATTATCCTTGTTTGAGATATGCATGCCCTTTCATATTGACAAGAGGCCCCCAAAAAATCAAGCCGTAGTGCAGAGTTGACTGAACGAGCCCAATATACAGAGAGTTCCAAATTAAGTCGGCACCATTGCCAACTCCGTTATTATTGATGCTACGAATTCGGTTAAATGGGCAAACTAATAAAATTTTTAATGGCCTTCTCGATGCCGAACACAAAGGAAAATTGACAGTCGCGTTTTCAGAATATTTCATAAAATGATATTTCTTTCAATGGAACACCATATATTTTTTCATGCATTTCGATTCGTAATAACATTCTCTACAACAAAGCTCATATCACCTTCCTTATGTGGAAATATTTATTTATTTCACGAGTACAAAAAATTTCTTTGTTTTGGCGAATAAAACCTGATGATTGTCCAAACACCCAATTTTGTTACTAATAGCAGAATAAGACAGTAAAAAGAAATAATTGAAACCCGTGATTCATGTCGCACCACTCAATTGACACCACTGAGCTATTTGGTATTAATGTACAAAACGATAATTTCCATCTTAAACCCATTTCGCTAGCCGCATTTATTTTGTGAATCAAAATATATCTGCTGTAATGATAACTCTGAAACCGTTTTTGTAGAGAACAGAAAATACTGGAGGGTCATATGAATGTGATTGGAGAAAATGTGTTTGATTCGATAAAACATAATTATTGTGAGCAAACAAGTTGCCGTGAAACTTTGTTGAAATACTATTTGTCAAATATTCTCAAGTATATCATGACAATGTCATAAATTATTGTAACTGTCAACTACTGTTCGAATATTTTTCGAAATGCCGTTTTCCCATCAAGAAAAATGTGATATGTTGGAATCCTACTTGGTTTGCCAGAACAATAGCGTAAGAGCACTCCAACACTACAGGAATTCGTTTCCCGATCGTGAATTACCTAATCGGCGTTTTTTTGCTGTGCTTCATCGTCGATTCAGGAACAACTAAAAAGTTTTTGAGAAGAGGAGAACTAAAAAACGTTTTTTAATATCTGAAGAGTATCAGAAATTGACGTTTTATCCTACTTTGAGGTATATCCAAATAAATTCATCAGAGATTTGAGAAATAGCTGTTCCACTATCTGGTATTCAACGAATTCTGAAGAAACATAAGATTTCCCCTTATTAGTTGAGACCAGTGCAAACACTAGAACCATAGAGACGATTGGGGTTTTATCTGTGGTTTATGAATAAATGCAGACAAGATCCAAACTTCTATAGAAATATTATATGGAGCGATGAGGCTATTTCAAATCGTGGGATGAATAATAGAAAGAATTTTCATTATTAATTGGAGTAGACATAATCCATTTCTAGTTCATCCCCACAATCCGCAAAGACGATTTAGTATTAATGTTTGGTGTGGTCTATTTAGAGGCAGAATTATCGGTCCAATAACAATTGGAAGAGTTTTTCGATGATCTTGAATTGGAGGCTCGTCTGATGATGTATTTTCAGCAGGATGGAACACCAGCACATAATGTCAGTGGAGTAAAAAGAATGCTGCGAGGCTGTTTTGGAAACAGATGGATTGCTACAAATAGTCCTGTTAAGTGGCCCCCGCGTTCACCAGACATGACACACCTAGATTTTTATTTTTGGAGATTTCTGAAAAATGAGGTGTACAAAATGAAACATAGTAATGTAGATGTACTGAAAAATTATATTGAAACTATAATTGATAGAATTGAGGGCCAAACTGTGTTGAATGCCACACGTAGTGTCAATAGAAGGGCCCAAATATGTGTTCAACGAGAAGGCGGTGTTTTTGAACATTTACTCGATATTTTATAGCGCTCTATCAAATCCGTTTGTTATAAATGTTTTCTATTGATAAAACAGTCTTATTTTCACCTTTCCGAAAAAAAGTCAAATGAGATTTGTTGTTGAGAATATTATAACGAATCGAAATGCATGAAAAAATATAGGGTGATCCATTGAAAGAAATATCGTTTTATGAAATATTCTGACAACGCGACTGTCACTTTTTTATAATTTCGGCACCGAGAAGGCTATTAAAAATGCTATTAGTTTGCCCATTTAACCGAATTCGTAGCATCAATAATAATGGAGTTGGCAATGGTGCCGACTTAATTTGGAACACCCTGTATAGTAACTTCATCATGTTTGCTGATACAGTATCTCGCAGCTTTCTATCCAAAGTAACACCCAAGAACTAGATGGTTTCTACAGATTTCACATAATTGGTTTCAAGAAGAGACCATTTTCAAGGCTATATTTTTCTATTTCATTAAATGCATTATTACTCACATTTGTTAGTTGTACAAAGTTGTGCGTAACATCAGAATACATCGGCATATATTGTTGTTTGATTTGCGGAGGTGCGGTTGTCCTCGATGTCATTCAGAAATGCTCAACAATAGTAGTCCCAATATTGGGCCCTGTGGAACCTCTGTATTTATTATACTCTTAAATCTGATTTCACATTATTTACTATTGTTGTCCCAGTTCTGTTTGTTGAGTATGATGTTACCCATTGAGATGGAAGACTTCATGATTGACAAGTTATGATCAATAGTATCAGAAGCACGACTGAAGTCGTAGAACAGTCCAGAACATTATTTCTATCATTTAGTGCCTCATAGTTATGTACGTCACCGGCAGTACCTTTGTTTTTTAATACAGAAATACATTTTGATTCCTTAACATCTGTAAAGTACCAGATACGAAAGATTTATTGAGTAAATATGATATAATTTCTGCTACAAGAGTGCTGACAGATTTGAGGATTTTACAATTTATGTCATCTATGCCAGCTGAATGTTTAGCTGTTTTATTATTTATAATGGAAATTAATTTTCCTATCATCATTAGGTTTGTTGAAATTTGAGAGTAGTCTATGAAAAAATTATTGATAAAATTACTTTTCTTTATTGGACTGGGATTGCCTGTTCTTGATTATCAACAATATTGAACTTATCAATCTGCTTGGTTCAATTTTCTTCTATCATCATTTTTCAACTCTCTAATGATATTAGGTGAATCGAAAAGTCTGTAATAATTATTTTGTTTTTGAAAATGTTTTACCCGGCATTTATACTCTTTTTCAAACTGTTTATATGCTTATAGCTTTTGTTTTGTGTCTGTTTTTTCACTCTTTCCATTTTACAAAGTTGGTCATGCATTTTTTTGATTTCAGGAGAATACCACTTTTTTGTGTTATTTTTTAATTAAGTTTTAGTGACGGAAAACGAAATGTCATAGAATAGTAAATGAATGTTTTATTGAATATGGAAAACTTATCTTGAAAGGTGTTAGCTGATATACTTCATTCCAGTCTTCATTGGATATATGGTGTGGAAATGTACTAATATTAAAATAATTGAAAATTGTTTGGTAAATAAACTCAGTTTTCATTTCTTCATTCACAGTAATATTAAGAGTGCAAAGCTGATATGTTTGATCTATAAAATATTATCAATGAAAGTTGTATTCTTGTAGCAGATTCATTAACAGCATTTTGTTTCCACTGCATTCAAGAAAGTTGATGTTTATGTCACGACAGATAATAAAAGTTTCCTTTTCGATTTATATTTCATGAAGTAATGGTTCTAGTTTGTTAATAAAAGTACCAAAGTCACTATCTAGAGTTCTGTATATACTTAATAATATATACGAAATTTTTTTGTTTAGAGATTTGATTCATGTTGTTAAACACGTTTCAAAGCTCTTCTCTACATACTACCTTTATAAGCTATTGGTCCAAGGTTTACTCCATTGTCAGCATATATACATATACATGGTGGGAAGTCTTCAAATCGACACCCTGTGTAAATAACTCACCGTTGTCCCACTCTTGATTCCATCTTTCCCAATTGAGTGTGATATAAGAGTACATAAGTATTTCTAATAAAAAATAATATCAGTGTCATAGCAGATGCACTTTCAGTCAGAACACACACACGAATCAAAAACACACAAAATGAGATACAAGTACAAAATGAATCTGCAATAGCTGTCGATCAAAGCAAGTCACGAATCTCACTGAAATCATGGAGGCTCGTGTCTGAAATTCAAAATCAAACAGGAACAAGGAAATGCAATGAGGACTAAGAAGAGCACGTATAAAACTTCAGAGCCAGTCATATAATCCTCGTAAAACGATAACAGTTGAACTGTAACATGTTACAGAAGTCCAGATTCAAAAACTGGAGGTCACTTCGATCGTAAAGTTAACAAATGCAGCGATTAACTCGTTCTTAATGTGTTGCGACGATAATACATCCAGAGTGCAATTTTTTACCTTCGGGTTTGTGACTTTTAGTTTTCCGTGAATTTATGCGTCGAACAGTTTTTGAAGGGAGATATCGGTGTTTAAAGGAAGCTTGGTATTTGTTACACCATTCTCGTTAGTTTTATGTGCTATTGAAGGTTGGAGAAGGCATTATGTTCACAAAGATATCGATTTAGAGAAGTTGACAAAAGATGTATATCGTAAAATCCATTTTTTTGTTAACAATTTTCAGTAGTGAGAAGAATGCCCGAAGGGCTCTAGTGGCTATTATCAAATGGCAACAAGTTTGAGATAAAATTTGGAAAATTATTTTCTACTTTATTGAACTCTCGTGTGGTATTCAACAGATTATTTTCTGATGCCCCAATCATAGACCTATTCTCTATACATATAACATTTTTATTTCAACAATTTACTTGAATCACTATAAACAAAATGAAGTATGGAATTTGAAGTTCTCATCATGAAATATACAATTATTATGGATGTTTTGTCATTGGCTGGAGTAATCCGTAAAATTGTTTTGTTCTATTGGATTGAAAGCTATTGCTTTCTCTCTGTCCCTGTTGAAACTGTTTCCAAATTGACACGTTACTCAAAATAGTATTCTTACATGCATTTTCATTGATTTTCTTAAAATGTCATCGAATGGTGATGTACTAAACCGTTTTCGAATCATTTTTCACTTTTCATGCAAACTGATGACAGATCAAAAGTATCAGTTGTCACATAATAAAAACAAAATACCACAAAAAATTCCCGCGGCAATTTTCAAGGTAGAAAATTCCCACTATAATAATGCTGTGATTGGCCTGAACGTACAAGAATGCTTTGAATTGATGGTTTCGATTGATTGCAAGAATTGTCAAAAACTAATCGTATAGTTGAAAATAACATAAAAAATGCAAAGAATATCTGACAAATCCCATTTTCTTTACCCCTATTCATGACACAATTTTTTTCTGAACAGAATATGGAGTCGATTCCCAGTCAGTTGAAGATTTCATATGCTTTTGAAGGCTACTCCACCATTTTCTCCACCTGCTTCTAGGAAATTTTTGACTTTCATTCATTGTTTTGCAGAACTTTATATCTGAGCATATAAAAAACATAAATTCTCGGAAACAACAGGAAATTTTGCGTTCGTAGTGATAATTTTGAGTGAATCTGAGTTTTTGTAATTTTCATGATTTCTTTCGTGTCACGATCGACGTAAAAATCAAAGAGTATACTAATTTCATCATTCTGAATCGATTGGCGTTCGCAGAATTGCCCTATCGTCAACCGTTCTCGAGTTGAAAAGTTCATGTAGAGTTAAGAGGGATCATTTCCCTCTGAAAACATTTTCATTTATTATTTTTTACTCTGGTTCGTGAAATACAAGCTATTTTGAATAAGCACACCGAATTTGAAGTCGATTTCAAGCCAAATAAAGGTTTCATAGGCATTTTACGGAACCTCTAATGTTTTGAGATGAAAATTTCGATAATTTACTATTGTGTTCATTCGAATCTCTTTGTCTGTTGATATTTCTAATCGATTTTCACAGATTATACCAACTTCATCATTCTGATTCGATTAACGTTGGCATAAATGCAACCGTTCTCAAGTTGAAAAGTTCATCTGTGATTGAGAAAGGTCATTACCCTACAAAAAAATTGTTGATTATTTTTTCTGCTCTTTTTCGTGAAAAACAATCTTGTTTGAATACGCACTCTAAATACAGAGTCGATTTCTAATCAATTAGAGATTTTATATGCTTTTGAAGGCTCCTCCGCCATTTTCAGCTTTAAGGGGATATTTGATGTTTTATTCATTAATTTGCCAAACTGTATATCTGAGTATATCCACATTATATATTTTTGGAATCAGCATGAAATTTTGAGAATTTAGTGTGAATATTTCAAGTAAATCTGAAAATTTTGGAATTTTCATGATTTTTAGGGGTCTACCCCTTAGGATTTTTTTGAATGATTACTTCTGCTTCACGTTCAACGTGAAATTCACAGAGTGTACTAATTTTATGATTCTGAATCGATTGGCATTCGCAGAATTGCTCTAACTTCAACCGTTCTCGAGTTGAAAAGTTAAATTGGAGTTGAGAGGGATCATTTCCCTCCATAAATATGTTTTATAATTTTTTCTACTCTCGGTCGTGAAATGCAATCTTTTTTGGAAATGCACACCAAATATGAAGTCGATTCCGAGTCAGTTAAAGACTTCATAGGCTTTTAATGGCTTCTCCGTAATTTTCATCATGCAACGAAATTGTTGACGTTTCATTCATTTTTTACTGAACCTTTTTTCTGAGCATAAAAAAATCACATATTTTCGGAATCAGCATGGAATTTTTCGCATACGGTGCGAATTTCAAGTGAACCTGATTTTGAATTTTTCATGATTATAAGGGGTCTACCCTTTAGGTCTTTTGGAAATTTTGAACGTATTATTCATTGTTTTGCTGAACTCTTTATCTGAGAACATATATTTTCGGAGTCACCACGCAAATTTGCGTATATAGTGCAAATTTTGAGTGAATCTAATGTTTTTTGTATTTTTTATGATTTTTAGGGGTCTACCCCTGAGGATTTTTGATTTTACCGTTCTGAATTAATTGGCGTTCGCAGAATTGCTCTATTGAAGAGTTGAGAGGGATCATTTGCGTCCGAAACATTTTAATAAATTTTTTTCCAATCTTATTCGTGAAATGCAATCTTTTTTGAAAATGCCCACCGTATATTGAGTTCATTCCTATTCAATTGAAAATTTCATATGCTTCTGAATGCTCCTCCGCCATTTTCATCGTCAAGGTAGTTTTTGACGTTTTATTCACTGTTTTGCTGAACTTCATATCTGAAGTTCCATGAAATTTTGCGTATATAGTGCGAATTTCAAGTGGATCTGATGTTTTTGTAATTTTCATGATTTTTAGAGGTCTACCCTTGGGATTTATTTTGTTTCATGATTACTGTGAAATTCACAGAGTATACTGATTTTATCATTCTGAATCGATAGGCGTTCGCAGAATTGCTCTATATTCAACCGTTCTCGAGTTGGAAAGTCGATCTGGAGTTGAGAGGGATCATTTTCGTCCGAAATCATTTTAATTAATTTTTTTCCAGTCTTATTCGTGAAATGAAATCTTTCTTGAATAAGCACACCAAATATGGAGTCAACTCCTATTCAAAGATTTTATATGCTTTTGAAGGCTCCTCCGCCATTTTCATCTTCAAGGGAATTTTTGACCTTTTATTCATTTTTTTGCTGAATTTCATATCTGAGTATGTAGCGAACACATGTTTTTGAAATCACCTTGAAATGGTGCGGATTTCAAGTGAATCTGATGTTTTTATGATTTTGAGGGGTCCACCCCTTAGTTTTTTATTTCGAGTAATTGATCCTTCATCACAATTAACGAGAAATTCACCAAAAAATACCAATTTTATCTTTCTGAATCGATTGACATTTAAATTATTTTTCTACTCTTATTCGTGAAATGCAATTTTTGCACACCGAATATGAAGTCGATTCCTATTCAATTAAAGTTTTTACATGCTTTCAAAGGCTTCTCCGCCATTTTCACAGTCAAAGAAGTTTTTGTCGTTTTATTCACTTTTTTGCTGAACTTTTATATCCGAGCATACACAAAACATATATTTTCAGAATAACTATGAAATTTTGCTTATATAGTGCGAATTTTGAGTGAATCTGATGTTGTTGTAATTTTTATTCAAACAAGATATTATTTCGATTATTATTATCGATGCTCTTCGAATTTTAGTTCACTGAATTGAATATGTAGCCCTGTTATCAATATTGTGTTTTGAACCAACTGAAAATACGACAGTGTCACAGAATTTCGAAATCAAGAGATTGATTTATCACAAAATCCTCACAAAGTAACCAACCAATACCATACCAAAAAAGTTACAACTATTGGGAATTTTTTCTCTGTAGACGCCAATGAAATGTATTTTTTTGTTTATAAACCAATAATAATTTGGTAAAATACTGCATAATATTTAATTCTTAGCTTCAGTACTAGATGGCATTGTTTTTTCAAGTGACCAAGAGGAAATAAACGAATTCATCTTAATTGACACCAACATATTAATATTTTACATACATTTTAACTAATAACTGAATTATGAACAAATTGTACCTAATCAAATATCATATTATCGTATTTTCCATGTTACTCTTCAGAAATCTGTAAACCTCTTCAATTGAAAAGGGATGAAATAGTTCAGTTCCGCTTCTCTCCCAAAGATGTCACAAAGCAAAAGAGTAGTCCAATATATTCACGAGGACCATCATTACTCACCCTAATAAAGCTGCTGATATTTATTACCAGATGGCGTATAAGTTTACACAACGTTAAAACAATTATTATAAGTTTAAGGAATGTCATGTTCCACATAAAAATATTGAATTTTGGTAGATAGGAAAGCCATATCAATAATAAAAAAAGAGTATGAACATGTTATTACTAATAATTATCATTTCGAATTACTCGATAATAATAACTCCGAATTAAAGTGGTGCACTCACTACAATTTGAATAGTGCAGAATTGAGTTGAACTGATTGCAAGTTTTTTTATCTTGTACTGAATTATGTTCGAACTTCACTAAATAATTTCTCATTGTCAAAGCCTGCATCTTTTTTATATGAATTCAACGACAAACACACTACAGTATTTTCTAGATGTTACTCATAAACTTTGAAATCTCACTATCAACATGTTGAGGGATTCAAGTTTCTTCAAACATCGGCCATAAAATACTTAGAGGTTGTGCTACAATACAATTTGTTTCCAATCCTGTACTGTGGAAAAGTTTAATAGAAAGTTACATACAGAGTTATCTACATTATCTCCAAAATTTAAAATCCAGGTGTGGCATGTCTGGTGAACGAGGAGGCCACTCAATAGTACTATTTGTAGCAATTTTCTGTTTTCAAAAACGCTTTCAACACTTGGTATCAAAATGAACCCATAATTCTACCTCTCATTAGACCACATCAAGCATTGATACTGAATTGTTTCTGCGGATTGTGGTGATGGACTAAAAATCTCTACTCCAATACTTATTCTTCCCAGGATTTGAAAAATCGGTCTTATTTTCCCGAATAATATTTCTATAGAATTTTGGATTTCATAGACAAACGATAAAACGCCATTTGTCCCTCAGGATCACCAGATTCAAGTATTTATAATGGTCCTAACTTATAAAGAGAAATCTTATGTTTTCTCAGAATTCGTTGTATAAAGGATTGTAGAACAAGTATTTCTCTTGATAAGTCCCTGATGGAATGATTCGGATTATCCTTAAACTATGCTGAAACACCGATTTCTGTATCCTCATTCAGCATAATTGTCAATTCCAGCGTTCATTTCCAATCTAGCCAAACGAGTTCGTTCAGATTGTAGCGGAATACGATCGGGAATTCTCAATCGTTCCAGTCGGTAAAATGCAGACTAAGAAAAACGAACTAATTTCCAGAAAACAGTTCCGTGGAAAACATGCAATAAAGCACTGCTACGAGGGTTCGCCAATTCTCATAAAACGTTGATGGACGATAGTCATTTCTGAATCTTTTATAGCCCACTAGACCGACTACTATTTTCGGATGCATTTCAAGGAAAATAGGGCGTGATTAACAGTGAACTTCTTTAACGTCTTTCATTTCCGAATTGGAATGCAGACAATTACTTACAGTCCATTAATCTATAGAAAATAATAATAATAAGCACAGTATTCATTCATGACTCTTCCTTCCCCTATTATAGCCTGAAGATGGCGAGAAATTTTCCATTGTACTTCAACTAGAAAGCACAAAAATCGTGGTATCCAAAATCAAGGAAAACAAAAAATAAATTAAAATTAGAGAATGAAATCAATTAATCACGAACTACAAAACGAAACTTGGTAAACTTTGTGTAGAGACAAAGATGTTCAAACTACCACGGAAACATTTATAAACATTTTCCGAAATCACTAGTAAAGGTTCAGAAAAAAACATGAATAAAAAGATAGCGAATGAATCCGAAAAACTGGATTACAGACAGGTTGATTCATTCACTTGAAACCAAAACTGATCTATGCATAATGTCACGAGATGACTCAGTAAAACAGAATTTGATGACTCAATATAAAAACAATTGAAATAAACTCAATGAAGTGATGGAAAAAGCAAAAATATTATTCTAAATGAGAGATCATGAAAGATGGGCGAGACTACTCTTGACGGAAGATCATAAAACTAATAATGAATTATGGTGGAGGTTTACGTAATCCAATCTTCCGCAAAAAAAACTATACAATAGGTATGGTCGTCGGCAAGTATTTAACAGAAAACAACTACTGCCCCCTACGACCATTGAATTATATCTGTTTAATACTTGGCAAAGTTTTCTACAAGAACCACTTTGCAATGCATTTCAAATATCGAAGCTGAAATTATTTTTCGATTTAATTGGGGGAACACCTCCGTACCGGTTTCATGGTCATTGCCAATCATCAGCGAAGGCTAGTTCGACCCAATTGAATCGAAAAATCCTTTCATCCTAATTGGAAATCCCTGAGACAATCACTGAAGTATGAATTCAGCGCCATCTCTGGGTTCCAGATTGAAATGCACTCCGACTACGTGTCGACTTCAATATGAAGCCAGAAACATCATGAAATGTTGAGGCTAGCATCATCAGTTTTGCTGACGACACAGCACTAATACAGTTAAATTTTGGAAAAATATGACCTCTCCCAGCATCAGATAAAAACAGAAAATTACTCGAAAGAAGTTCTCAAGGATTGGCTCCTAAAAATCATGATAAATACAAAATGAATAGATTTTCTTGTAATTACATATGCGCATATGTGTGCATATAAAAAAGGTTGAATTTTACGAAAATGAATAGAAATATAACAAAAATTAAGTTTATCCTCTTCCAACTCTAGATGAACTTTTCAACTCGAGAACGCGTGAAGAGAAAGAAATTCTGCGAATGACGAAAACAAAAAATTATTCGAAAAAGTCCCCTAGAGGTAGGCCCCTTATAATCATAAAAAATACAAAATTATCAGATTCACTTAAAATTGCATATATGCGCTTATAAAAAGAGGTTGATTTTTACGGAAATTAATAGAATAATTACGAAAACAAAATTTTGGAACAAAATACCTCTTTCAACAATCAACTTTTTCACAGAAAACAGCAATTTTGCGAACGTCAATAGATTCAGAATGATGAAATTGATGGAAGAATTATGAAATCAAAATTTTGGAGGAAAATTACCTCTACTCTAGATGAACTTTTCAACTTGAGACCGATTAATCTGCGAAAGCGCCTTCGTATTAAAAAAGGTTGAATTTTACGAAACTCATTAGAAAAATTAGAAAAACAAAATTTTTGAGAGAAACTTTCAACTCTTAACTTTTCAACCAGAGAACGGCTGAAGATGAAACAATTATGCAAACGCCAATTGATTCAAAATGATGAATTCAGTATACAATACCAATTTCATGTCGATTTACGAAAACAAAAAATATCTAAAAGTCCCTAGAAGCCCACTAGAAATCATAAAAGAATCAGAATTATCGGATTCATTTGAAATTGCATATGCATATATATTAATATACAAAAAAAGTTGAAATTTAAAATTTTGGAGAGAAATGACCTCTTTCCACTCTAGATGAACTTTTAAACTCGAAAACTGTTGAAGATGAAGCAATTCTGAGGACGCCTATCAATACAGAAAGATGGAATTAGCATTGTCTGAAAAATTACTCAAAGAGAGTCGTAAGGGATAGCCATAAAAATTATAAAAAAATCAATATTATTCGATTTACTTGAAATTACATATAAAATAAATATAGTAATAAAAGCGTGTTTTTCAGTTTTTTTTTTAAACTATATTTATTTCCCACTTTCCATTTCTAAATTCATTATTAAACTATTCAAACCTGTAATGACTGGTCTGGGCACTTAAATCATTATATCTTTGAAGTATTGGCTTTAGTATATTTCTTCAACAGATGCTCTTTCCGTGTTTACTTTTATTAACTGTAGTAATCTCAGTCATTGATACTCACTGCTATATCAATAGTTTTGGACTCTGATTTGAAAGGTAATGAATCCACGACGCGGATTATTTAAAATTTTGGCGAAGGCGCGCACACAGAGTATTTGTTGGTAAATTATTTAATTCTAGCGATCCTGATCAGGATAATGGGATAAACTCATCAAATTATCGTATCATTACCGGTTCTTGATGAGTGTACAAAATTCCAATTGAATCTGTCTATTTGAAGTTGGTCAAAATCGAGTTTAAAGAGTCGATTACAAACATACAGGTGAAGCTGAATAAAATCGTGTAAAAAAAGATGAAATTTAACAAAAATTTATAGAAAAGTTACGATAACTTAACTCATCTCAGTGTTTTGAAGTGAATGGCTTCCTTCAAACTTGCGATATAAGTCCTGAAGAAGGAAATAAACATTTCCGAAAGCTTGGAGTAATATACCAAAGAGATTCATACTTACTGGCATCCTCAAATTCTACTGTCGCACTACAAACTGGAATCAGACAATTCTTTTTTGTTCTTCAATTTTTTCTATACCTTCAACCGGCTGTACCCTTACTAACAACCCTCGGGAGTCTTCAAGAGACTTGTGCGAGCTAAAGAAGTCGATTATCATTGATTTCGAAGTTTTTTCTACATCAATATATATCTGCTTGGAATGAATTTTTATAAGGTTATTTCCCAAGCATTCGATTGTATTGCCCACATCACCACTTTCATAGCGTTATTTATTCCGCATAGATATATTCGCGAAAATTGTGAAAGGCTCGTAAAATTAGCATGCGGCCACATATCCCAGAAGCAGCTTGGCCACATTTACAGCTCTTTCATATCGCTGTGTTATGATTACGAGCTGTCATTTCACGAAATGTGTCATGAATACCGTATCAACGTAATATATACATAACACATAACACGGTTTTCCACTTTTTGTAGCCGTATCTCACACATTAACTGAGTGGTAAAAAGTACCCGATCCACGGATTCGCAGTGTTTGGGAATTTAAAGATTTCTATTCATTTTCATGATGTGAAATAATCGAAAATTTCACATGTGGATTTGGAAACACTTGACGAGTAGCCATAATTTCATCAAAATAAACAAAAAAACTTTTTCAAGTTGAAAATTTCAATAAAAAATACCACTAAAAAGTAAAAAATAATTTAGCACATCACTGTTTACTACAGTCTAGATTGAACAATAGCATTAATGGCACATTTTATACTTTTAAGTTCGATATAAAATCGTGGTGCAATTATTAAAGATTCTGAGTATCACAGACTTCCCATATATCATGTTGAAAATAATCTTCAATGTTATAAAATGCATTTTTACCCAAGGAAATTATGAGTTTCATTTAAACTAGCCTATGTTCCTTCAATCTAATATTATTAGGCAGCCTATTCCATATTTTCAATTCACTATACTGTGAACTTTTTGAGTGTACTTATATTTAAATTTGTCACTGAACATATTATACTCATAGATTCATATAAATACAGTGCTCTCATTTTAATTTGTACCTCTTTTAAAATGCTTGTAAAATATTAATTTTTTGAGATAAAAGGCCAAAAAAAATAAATTGTAGTGTTTTTTGTTAAGTTTCATGCTGTCCAGTCAAAAATTTTAGAAACCACACACAACCAACATTTTTAAAAAGTATCATTGAATATATACAGGGCAATTCAAATTCGACCCCCACCTTTGGGATCTCCTAAACTACAGGAGATACGTCGAAGCCTAAATTGGGACAAAGTTGTGGATTCTGGTGCTTAACAAAATACTGTTTTAAAACTTGTAAAATTCCGAGTATTTCCGGAAATATCGGGAAAAAACTGAAAATCGGAATTTTCGTTTTTATTTTTTTCTACCGTTATTTGACGACATAGCTCAAAACCAAAAGTATATTTTCATTGATACTTTTTTCCAGCTACACGTTTTCATGTTCAGATTTACTATCCGACGTTTCGTCTTCTGGCATTCATCATCAACTTTTTTTTCTGTTATAGGCGCCATATTGTTTTTTTATACAGAAAAATAGTGATTCTCATTGTGATTTCATTGATGTATAATTTGTTATAATTTGCACTTCTGAAACCACAGATATTAAAAAAAACAACTTCATCTGAGATGGTCATGACTCCATCGAAAAATTTTGTTTAATAAACAATAGTTGTCAGAACTCATTAAACATCATAAGTTTGCACAAACACTTCAGTCGATATGTCCTCATTCTCAAATGAAGAAAAACGGGATATGTTGAAACTTTATTATAAATTTGATAGGAATAGTATGAAAACAACACAAATTTATTTTGAATTATCTCCGGATAAAACATTATTCGGAATTTTGGGCAAACACTTGGCTGAGTACAATGCGTTTCAAAAAATAAGAATGAAATCATGAGCTTGTAAAAAATGCACAAAAAGTATTACAAGTGTTCGAATTGATTACTTAGAAAGAGCATGTGTGGCATATTTTCTTAATCAGAAAAAAAAATTATTTTCAAAAATTATAAAATATATAGTGTGTATCATTCAAAAAAATATACAGTGTATACCATTTAAAAAAAAGGAAGGTGTGTCAATTATTTTGACATTTCACAATTTATGAAATATTTCACTGGACAGTATACAACTAATTGAAAAATCCTCTTATTCCTTTATTATTTATTGGACAATTTAATATTTTACAGCCCTTTGAAATGAAAAATAGAATTGAAAGCACTGTACATACAGAGAGATAACCATTATGATATAATTTTTTACAAAAATTGATTTACAGCTCTCACTAGGAGCAACTTTGAGAATTTTTCCCACGTACTGTTGCATATGATTTGTATTTCAACATAAGAGACTAAGTTTTCACAAAACTGAATGTCTGCTTGACTTCAAAAATTTTCAGACTATAGTCGAAAGAAAGGTAAACGTTGTGTATCAGTTTTTTGATTTGTAATTTTTCTGTGTATTTTACATTGATCATTTCCTGGGGTCTTTTTTTGACCCCAACCCAATATAATTTCGCAGTCATTCTTTTGACAATTTTGAATATATGTATGTATTGATCATGAAAAAAAATCACATAGATATGTCTCACAGTGCTAATATATGGTGCAGCAATTCATAATAATAATAATATATAATAAATTCTGTATATAGTAGATGAATATCCAAATAATTTATTAAAAATGGAGGTTGAATATTAAATCACTTTTCATCAATGATGTAGCTCTTCATACTGATGTAGGACGATTGTCTGTAGTTGTGGAATACTTTTCATCTGATCACCCTATATTCCTGCAATAAAAACAAATGTTTAAGTAAATCAAAAGTCATTTCAGGAGATTTAGAGTTTTTTGGCAATAAAATCCACGAATTGCTTGGGAGAAATAATTCAGTTACTTGGAATTCCAGAGAGAAATAATGTGGGCCCTTTTCAATTTCCCGGTTTTATTACAGCCATTCGTTGAACTTCGCTACGCACTGCGAAGAAACAGTGTTTCAGTTTACTTCCCTTCCATGCCATATTGAGAGCTGTAGTGACTGCAAATTTCTCGAAATGTAGAGAGCATTTTGCCAGTGTTTAACTCTCTATTCTGAAATCGTATTGAATCGTAGAGGATATTTTTTCAATTGAGAGGAATATTAGGAAATATTTTATTATTTCAGAAATTATTATCTAAAAGAACGTCCGTAAACATACCAAATGTTGTTAGATTATATACGTTTTGTGGACGTTTTTGCATTTCACTCTGTTTTTTCTCTCTATAACTTTCTTTCTTTCTATAAAATCAATGCTACAAATTCTTTTATGAAAACTCATCAACCAAGAGTACTTAATTTGGTCATTTATATGGATGTGCTTCATCAAATGTGTACATACAATCTAAATTAATGGAAAAACGTGTCCAACGTGATTTTCCGATTTGAATTCACGTCAATGTAATTTCCCAAGAATTAATTTAACGACTGTTCATAAGTTTACTGATTTATGGCTCATATTGAGATTGTGGGGTGGATAAAATGTACAGATATTTTTATAAGATATGTAGAATCAGTTCTGTTCTCGTTCAAAATAAGTTTTATCTCGGTTTGAACACTGTTTAAAAAAATTCAGAGGAGCCATGTCGGATAGATCATTACATTTTGTCCTGTGATCAATAATGCCATGTCATGATGTTCTGTAGATTTCTATTTGTGTTTGAAGTATCACTCAGACAAAAAGTGGACAAAATGGGGCCCATAATGCTCCCCTGCGGCACTCCTCTGGAAAGCTCCAAGGCATCTGACTGAGTCTTGCCATTTGTGGGATCTATTCTTGTAATCTGCTTCGATCTGGCGAGTACGAGTTGAACATTTGAAAACATTTCCTCTGATAACTTGTTTGTTAAGTTTTTAAGCAATTTCCGATGATGGATGCAGTCAAATGCCTTCGAGGAGTCCAGGAAAATTCTTGTACCATCTTAGGTGAAAATTAAAACAGTATAGTGTCAATACATTTAATTTTTTATCGACCTTGGATATGGTAATGGACGGGACTAATGGCAAATATTTCATGCCAACACAAAAAAACTTGTATTTCGATATTTAAAAAAACATAAATTCCGTAATTATTCATCGGACATTCATTTCCAAGTTTTACATAATTAATAATTGAAATGCAACTTTTGTAATATTTTAAATTCATAATTTATGAGCCTTTCGTAATAATATTCAAGAATGTGAGTAGTGAAACAAATAACTAATTAACTTACAAATAATAGCGCTCGCATCAGGTGAAGCTGTAAAACATGAGAAGGCATGAATAATGCAGATGTACGATTTTTATGAAATCCACGTCTTTTTGTGGTGCAAACGCTGTAAACCAATGATTATCATCAGGTTACATGGCTGTGCATATTCTGGAGACTGGAATGAAGATTGTATATGAATAAATCTCTTCTAAGGTTCAACACATGTTGCCAACTGCGAAGTATTCAAAAGTGAAACTCTTAGAACCCATTCTGGAATTTGTTAATTAATATTATACAATCAATCACTGCTTTCATTAAAGCAATATTTTGTTCGCAGTTGATAATATTGGGTTTTTCTTATCGGTGAGTAGATACCTTTTACACTAACTATTTTTTTTACTATTCTTCGTGATATGCAATCATTTTTGAATATACACATCAATTATGGAGTCGATTCCTAATCAATTGAAGATTTTATATGCTTATGAAGGCTTCTCCGCCATTTTCAACTTCAAGGGAATTTTTTGATTTATTCATTGTTTTGTTGAACTCTATATCTGAGAATATACAAAACATATATTTACGGAATCACCATGGAATTTTGCGTAATTAGAGCAAATTTCGAGTGAATCTGAAGGGATAATTTCCCTCCAAAAACATGTTTAATTATTTTTTCTACTCTTATTCGTGAAATGTATTCTGTTTCGGATATACAGACTGAATATGTAGTAAATTACGAGTGAATTAAAGATTTCATAGGCTTCTAATGGCATGTTTGCAATTTTCATCTTGCAAGGTAAGTTCTGACGTTTTATCTTTTTTTTATGGTAAACCTTGTACCTGAGTACAAACAAATCATGTATTCTTGAAATCAGCATGGAATTTTGCATGTACGGTGCGAATCTCAAATTATTCTAAAAATTTTTTATTCCGTATATTTTTTAAAAAAGAAATATGAACATTTTAGAAAATTTTATCGTGCAAAAGTATTTTTGGAGTTTTATTAATTTTTCATGCTGAACCGTGCGCCTGAACATAAAAAAATCATATAATTTTTTCGAGTGATTTGTTTATCGATCGTTTTTAAATTCACCAAATATACTAATTTCATCATTCTGAATCGATTGGTGTGCGCAGAATTGCTCTATCTTTAGCCGTTCTTGAGTTGAGAAGTCCATCTGCTGTTAAGAGTCATTTCCCTGCAAAAATGATAATCAAATCACCTATATTCGTGAAAATTTTAGTTCAATGTTAACAAATAAAGTGATTATGTATATACAAAATTGGTGGTTTCTTTTCAATATTCAAATCACGTTTTACAGATTTACTCGAAACTTTAAAAATGTGACATAACAATTATTCTATTTCTCTCTCTAGTTACAAACATTTTCAAGCTCGCATATTGCATAGAAAATCAACTGAAAACTGTGTTAACGTGAATCCCCTGTATCTGCACCATTTAGTGCCACTAAAAAAGAAAAGATGACGAAAGCATTCCACTCCGTTCCATCTAGAATATAACGCCAGCGAACCTATCCACAAACCCTCGAAAAACAGCCCTAAATATATCATCCCTTAGGCCTCAAGTCGCCTGGGACAAAAGCCCTTCCAGTCCCTTTCTCAGCTCCAAAACCCGCGAGCTTGCAATTGTGAACAGCTTTAGCGGAAGCCGTAAACCCAAGATCCTGTTTCATCCCTCTTTCATCCCCTTTCAGCGATCCAGATTGCCATTCCGTAGAATGTGACCACTCCGGGCGGGATTGCATGTTGAGTCAGATTAAGTCATCTGAAGCATATACAGAATTGGCCGTTTTATGATTCTTTTGAAATACGCGTCGTAAAACGCTTCATATGCGCATATTATTTGTGTTTGTCTATAGTTTGTATGTATCACAAGAAAGGGTGGAGGAGACGTGGGAACAGAAACGAAAAACATTATTTCGATCTGAATATTTTTCAATTGGTCGTAAAATTGACAAATTGAGTCTAATCAGTTTTATATGAACTAATAAAACAGAACAATTCCTTGTGCTTTTTCCAAAATCTTCGAATATGCGTTTTTTGATCGACTTCTTTTATTTTTGAATACATTTATTATCGTTACAGAAAATCAATATGGATTTTACCCTAATAAATCCACCACTACTGCAATAATTTCATTTTACAATCAAATTATAGAACATTTTTGGGACGATCAAGTGTCCTAATGGTATTTTTACGAGTCATTTGACTGTGTCAGTCATGATCTCATATTTTCTATTTTACAAAATTATGGATTGCGTGTACTCGATATCATCTTTACTCAGTGATCGCAAACAATATTTCTCATTAAATACCGTAGTTCAGTAAGTAAGGGTAGTCCTCAAGGATCCATATTGGGACTTATTTTATTTATATTGTACTTACTCTGTATGAAAAATATGGAATATATTGCATATGCTGATGATATTTCTGTTTTAGTTTCATCTGAAAATTCTAAAAATTTGGCTGCGAAAAGCGTTTCATTCATCGAAAACCTTTCTTTTTCAATAACCTTGATTTAGTTTTTTATACTGATTGAACAAACTGAAACTTGGTCAGATTTGCAACTTCGGGGATTTTTCAAGACTTCTCTGTTAATGATGACAACTTCAGTATTGATGTTCAACATGAACGTATTCGCTTTTTAAGCGTTTTTATTGATGAAAAGGTGGTCTGGAAATTTTATTGCAATCAGGTAATTAGCAAACTTGATTCGTTAAAATTTCTTTTTATTAATCTTCGTTCGATATCAGAAGTTCATTAACTTATAATGGTTTATTTTGCCCAGGTTGACTCTGCTCATATATGGTTTATGTTTATGGGGAAATTGGACAAAGGCCTCCCAAGTTTTTCTTGTACAGAAAAAAATTCTGCAATTTAAAGTAAATATTTCTTAGAGAGAATCATACAGAAATTACTTAAAAGAATATGGAATTTTACCACTCCCATTATTATTTATATTTACATTTTCACAACACACTTTAGTTTTCAACATTTTGAACCGTCGGAAACTTTTCCAACAAAAGCCTTTTTTATATCCATTGCCTTCACGGGAGCTGGTGATTGAAATTTCTCTAAAATTAATCATTTGATAGTTCTTTTCTTTTTACTATCATCGAGCATTTTTTCAGTTTTTATTTTGGTGAGTTTATGCAATTTTTCTCGAAGAAATCGGATCTTCGAGCTTTCAGGACAACATTTTTTTAACGCTATTTAAAGTCGAAAATTTTCCCAAATTACTGGGTTTATATCTATTTGACAACCAAGGGGGCAGCAGGATATCTTTCCTCTGAATTGGATTATCCCATGATCCCAGGTTTTTCACTACTTTTTAGGTATTTTCCGATTTTATTTATGTGAGTGTCCTCAGGCCAGTATTTTTTTAAATTTCCAACGTCTGAAATCGTCGAAAATTCTTCCAAATTTTTTTTTTATTTGGGTCCCAAGGGGGCAGCGGAGTAAATTTAATTCGAAATAAATTATTCGATGATCTCATATTTTTGCACCACGGGTAGGTATAGGTACTAAACATTTTTCAGATTTCAAACATTTCACTTTCAAAAAATATGTGTTCATTGTGCGGCAAAGTGTACTTGTTTTGTTAGTATCTTTTGACAAAGAACCTGCCTATCTTATACAACCAATGACCTTCTCCGATGGGTATATTCAAGACAATAAACTTCCCCATTATGGAATCAAAGCGGTAGGTATGGTAGATACCCATAACGACTTGGTAACGAATGGGCCATGTTCAGAAACACATAATATGTAGGCATGTGTGGTGTTCAATTTATGTTTTGTTTTATGATCTTCATAGGACATAAAAAATAGGTTACGAGTACTCAAATACAATGTAGATAATTTATTTTACTTCCATTGTTGTAAATAATACCTTCACGGTTGATGGTGTATCACGATTTTATGTCTTCTTAATGGAAATATAAGGCAAATATCAGACAGAAACCCACTGCTTCCCACTAAGGACTCTGAATTATATCTGACTTACATGTGTGCGCCGTTTTTCACCTAGTCAAGTCAAATATCTCCATTCAGAAGTTGTTTTCTCAGAGATATTTTGAAATATTCATTTCATCAAATTGATCTCTGTAAAACACAACTTAAAACTGTATTATTCAATTTGTTTGCAGTTTTTCCAGGTCACAACTGATGAAACCACTCGTCTCAAAGCGCTACGGCAAATAATGATGAAATAAATAAATGATAATACTGTAAAACAATTAAAAATTATATTTGCACTCCAATATAAAACCAGATATGATCTAGTCTCCCACAATGTAATCAAGAAATATTTAAATTTCAAATTTTCACTTTGACTCATTGATATAACATGTTTTTATGGCTTCGTGTATACCTGTCAAATAGGTAAACTAATGACGACTTAACAGTCATGATATATTGACATGTCAGTGCATAAACTTTTGTCTTCGACCTCGAGAAGTTTTTTTCAGTGAGTGCACTGACTTGTCTGTCTCCAATTGAAAGTGTGAATTGTCCCGATTTTTATTCCTCAAACCAGAGTTCATCTAGCAAGCGGCCGTCACGCTTATTTATGTTTTGTCAGCTTTGATTTTTGACTTTTTTTATACAAAAATGTACAATAAGAATCGTTTTGGATGAATTTCGTCTGAGCAAATGTCTCCGTTACAACATACAGCAAACATATTGGAGGATTGGGCATACAATATGAAAAAGCGAAATGGAGATTACAAAGAATTTGTAGTGAAAACAATATGGAATTCAGCTGCGAAGATGATTCAAGAAAAGTGTTTCAATGAGTACATTATCAAATTTGATCCTTTCACCGATATAACTTTCAAAGAAGCTCGAGATGCGAGAAATAGTAAACGAGAAGAATTAAAAGCTATTCCAGATAAAAGAATGGTATGTTCTGTTGCGATAGACAAGAAAGACATAATTAGAATGGCAAAATTACGGAATATAGATGAACCAGACGGATTACAAAACAGGTTCTTTCATATAGCTTCTTATGAATTAGTTTGGAGGGGAGGAGAAGCTGTAAATTGCAGAATCAACTAATTGAAACAAGAAAAAAATTCCAGATTGACCTCCAGCAGGAAGAATTGAATATAATTCAATATTTTCCAAGACGGCACAAGGTGGGTCGAAACGGTAGACAGATAGCAAATGGATATCCAAATGTGATATGGTTGAAAGTATTTGTCCCGTTAGATTGCTTAAATTACTTTTAGGTTGAAGAAACGAAACTATAACATCCAAATGATTCTTTTTTACTTCAAATCCCTTTTGGAGACAATCAAATTCGAAAGGATGGTTTAAGAATATTCCATTGGGAATTAACATGATATCTACTTGGATCAAATCCTATTTATAAATTGGCCCTGAACATCACGAAAATCTTGTCAATAACTTACGATAAGAATCGCTCGAAAGTATACTCGACATGGGTGAAAATCACCAGAGAAGAGATTATTGAACTCTCTACACCAAATCAATCTATT
Organism: Chrysolina americana; assembly: GCA_958502065.1. Taxonomy (NCBI): domain Eukaryota; kingdom Metazoa; phylum Arthropoda; class Insecta; order Coleoptera; family Chrysomelidae; genus Chrysolina; species Chrysolina americana. The sequence goes on from OY293417.1 coordinate 3,423,595, forward strand.
CATAACAATTATTGTGTTTTTCCGAACTGTTCTTTCAAATGATATTTTCAATAAAGGTGTTTATTATTGTTCTACATTCATGTTATATAAAAATAGACAATAGCCCTTTTATCCAGTATTACGTCGTAGACATTTAACCTTGGAGCAGGAATATTAGTGTCACCTCCGAAATCTTGGATGCAGCATCTTTCCAGTGAACAACCTATAAAAGAAGAGGACCCAGATGCACTCGTGTCCAGATTACCGTTCAGCTCAGATTCACGCTCATGATCGAGTAACTGTTCCAACTAAAGTCCGGTGCATATTATTAGATCTGACAGTTATTTATATGGGATCTAGGACAATTGCCCGAAAACAATTTCCCGAAAGACAATTCCCGGAAAGCAGTTCCCCGAATGGACAATTGCCCGAAAACAATTTCTCGAAAGACAATTGATCGAATGTAAAATTGCCCAAATAGACAATTGCCCGAAAAATGTATTTAAATACAGTGATACCAATAGATTTTTAATTGCGCGTACGATCATGTTGAATGCCTTATCACTGGTTATATTACGGAATATAATACCAATAAAAGTTTTAACCTAATCCTGTGGAATGTTCATTATAACGATTTTTTATATTTTTTGACTCGATTGTTCCTGAACGAGCTAACCAGGTGACAGATTCGTCTTTTTGCAAGGCTGGAGTAACCTTAATTATTATAGTAGGTATTAAGGGTGTTATTGTGAATCAGAGAAGAAATAATAGTATTCAGAAATTTCCGAAAATATTAGTTACAATTTTATGAAGTATTGCTAAAATACATTTTTCGGTCAATTGTCCTTTCGGGCAATTGTTCTTCGCGAAATTGTCTATTCGGGCAATTGTACATTCGATCAATTGTGTTTCGGGAAATAGTCCATTCGGGCAATTGTCCATTCGGGCAACTGTTTTCGGGGAATTGTCTTTCGGGAAATTGTTTTCGGGCAATTGTCCGGAAGCCATTTATATGTTACCAATTATAATGAATGTAATGGAAAATAAAGTTTGTTTTTAAAAAGTCATTGGGAAATCCAAAGATATAACATTCACTAATTGCCGTTGATTTATCTTGCCAAAAAACACTCGAACTTTTTTTTTATTGGATGAATTTTTTTCAACTCAAAATGTTTTCATCAGTAATTTCACTCTAAAACTGACATTAGACAAAATTGCTGGACCGACGGTATCGCCATTTTTTCACGTCAGTTTCTCGAGAAATCACTGATTGGCAAAATTTGTTCAATAAAAAAAGCTCTTGTGTTTTTACTGTTGATAAAAATGATACCACTGGTTCTGTATATAAATTCTTCGCAATCCTACGCCACTGCCTGAAAAACCTGTCAGCCATTCCGCCAGATAATGTTTCTGTAAGACCCTTCTTTTCTAGCGAGAGGAGTCGACTTTCACATTCACATCGCGTTAGAAGATTCTCAGCTTCCCGTCGGGAGGGGCCGGATGAAATATGTGACAGCTTCTAAAGAATACCAGACAGGATTCCTTTCAAAAAGCGCATTATGCCCGAGAAGAAACATGGCTCTTAAAAATGGAAACGACTCCGCATGAGAGGCATTTATTCATATCTTATTTAACTCATCGGATTTCTTTGGCCGTCTTTTAACACGTTGAATGGAATGGAAGACATTGTAGAACGGCTTTATTACGTGTTTGTGACTAATTATTGATGTGGAAATTAATGCGAGGGGAGATTTATTTCTGCGCGGATATGGTAATTTGTATACATGTACGTGAATAGGGGGTTTACGCTCTGTATGAGAATTGGCACTTTGAAAAATTAACGAGTGAAAGGGTACAGTTCCATGTAGGGAGGATTCATTACGTTTAGATACAACACAAAAAATACCAATTTCTTTTGTGATATGGATGTAAACTGTGATACATTTTCAAGAAAGGTCTAAGGTGGATGGAAACTATGTTTTCTCCAATGTCAAAGACCCCGTACGAAAACATATGGAAAATTGGCTCTCGGTCAAATTGGCTAAAATTGCATTATGTTGTATCATGGGTCGTTAGGAAACTGTGAAACTTTAAACGAGTTTGTATGTGTCGCTTCTAAGATGTAAGAGGTCAAAGTTCGTAAAAATGTCGTAATTGGGTGGGACTGATATAGAAAATAAAAATAAGACAAACTCAGATTGAAGAAGTCCCCTTAAGTTTTGTGCAATCGATAGTAACAATCCCATATATCGTAATATAGTATATTCCAAAAATGCATATCTTAGAAAAAACTTCCATAGATAATAGTCGACATTTTCAAAACCGTATGAGTGAAATTTGGTCCAAATTGACCGAACAGTTTTTGGGATATTCAGTAAGAATATTATGAACGACCTGAAAAAAATAACGCAACCTGTATCTGAATGAAAGGTAATATAAAACAACTGAATTCATCCCAGACTCACTGCATCTTCTGTTTAATCAACAGTGCCAATAGATAATTTTTTTTGTAGTCAAAATCAATCTGTCCAAAATTCACAGATCTGAAATAAATTGTAAATGCAATATTTTTGACATTGAATTCGTTGATGAAATGGGAAGTTGCAAATTGTTATTTTGGCGAGTAGAATTGATGACGACTGATTTTTGTGAACTAGGCAAACAGTTTCGAGAATAAATAACAAGGCAAGGGTAGGGATTTTGTGCTCTAAAAAAATAGTTTAACGTGATACTCTAGGTCCAGCATTGTGGCTCGCTTCTGGAAGATAAAGAATGGAAATTTAACTGTTTGATGAAAATCTCAGTACCCATTTGGATCTTTAGTAAATTACATTCGATCGATAGGAGGCTGATTTTATTTACACTGAACAAGAGCTAATTCGACTCACACCCTCCTTTCACAATGGAAATATCATCAACAATTTTAGTGTGCATGTTTTTGCGTCATTATCATGCCACAGGGTAGTCGTGTTGTCTGCAAAAATAGTGAATTCATTATCGATCTTGGGATTAGCCAAATCATTGATATGTAATAAAAATAGGTTAGGCCCCAATACAGAGCTTTGTGGCACACCATATTTAACCCAGTCTCAGACTTTAAGGGATGAACGCTGTCAAAACAGTATACTACCCGTTAGTGGAATCACAATTGAGATATGGATATCGATCTTCGGACAGTTTTTGTTCTGTAAACGAAATCATATCGATACCGATGTAAAGCAATTCGGCTACAATCTTGCACGGCACAATTTGCAGAGCAAAAAATACGTGTATTGATTTCGATTTTCATTCGGGAAACTGTTTGCCTTATCAATAAATATATAGATTAATTTATGAAAAACTCCTCAATACATCCAACTAGTCAGTACATGACTTTGGATTGCTTATCACCACTTCCACAGTTGTCAAAGACTCTATTATACATAATTGTTGCAAAATATATCATAATTACTTACCCATCAGCAATATTAAATCATTGGGTAATTATCTAAATTTTAGAAAAATATTGCAAGACTTTCTTATTTTAAAACCTATTATTATGGTCTGGAATAATTTACGATGATAATTTTTAATATTTTTTTGGTAATACTGAATTATTGTAATTGTCTTGTTTTTTATTTTTGGTATGAAAATTTCATACCAGATTATGACTTTTTAGTTTGAGTTCATAGCCAATAACTTCTAATTTCTGCCTATTGTAGTTGCATGAAAATACTAGTTTAGAATTTAACATATTATAGCTTCCATTTTATATCAACTTTGAGTTACTGCAAGTGGTAGAAAATTATAATCTTATCAATTTTTCATAAGTAGGTACATATTTTAATATAAGCTCTTTGCATGGATTGTTTTCTTATAAATTCTTTATTTCTACTTTTCGTAGTTGCATGGAAATGATAGTTTAGAACGTAGTATATTATATTCTGATATTTTATATAAATTTTGGCAACTACATGTGGTAGAAAATTGTTATTTCATCAATTTTTCATATAGGTACATATAAGTACTTGAAGATTTAGTATGCTCTGCAGTTTTTGCAGCAATAGCTTCTCAGTCTGTACGATGTTGATTTCTACTTACACGGAAACGCCATTTTACAATGCATCATATTATTTTCTTCAATTTTTCATCAACTTTGGTCTTTTACAAGTGGTAGAATATACAAAATTTATCAGTTTTTTGTATGGGTACATAAATACGTTTAGTTTCGTCACCATTCGATTCTCAGCCTATAAATTGTTGATTTCTACTTGTAGTTGCATGGAAATAACATTTTATAGGACTGAACATACTTAATTTTTCAATTATACATAATAGTTCAGTCGACAGGTAGTTTCAGATAGAAAAAGGTCGGAAATGAAACTTTAAGATGTTGTTCAGGGATGGTTGATTAACATTTTCTCAAGTTTTGGACCTCGAGGACCCTGTGCTAAAAAAGTAGGGGGGGTGGGAACTGCAAATTTTTCGACCTTGGTGTGGATATTCCTCAATAACTATTTTGCCTTACGTTCTACAGCAAAAACGTTGTTCTACTTTTTTGTAGATCGTCCAATTCCTTACCAATTTGTTGCCTTAAACATATGGCGCTTCGAAGAATAGGCAAATTCCGCCACAAAATGCAGAGTTCCACCCTATTTCTTCTGTTATACAAGAATTATGATGAAATGTAGTTGCTATCATAATTCCTACTTGAAATCACCAACTTTAGATAACCCCCACCCCTGCTTGCCCGCCAGGTGTCGAGTCGTTCCTCCCAAGGACAAGAGAGTGTCTAACCACTCAGGGTATCCCGACGGTCACAAGTTGCGAAATTCGACTTCACCAATGCGTGTTTTCTTTGTGAGGAAGCTATCACTGATGATTTCAGAGCTAAACAGACAAAGTTGCCCTTAGAATGGCGCAATGCTACAGTCAAGTCAGTAAAGTGACTCTACCCGAAATTTCTAATAGAATCATCGAAAAGGCGAGGATGCGTGGAGACGACTGAGGGAAGAAAATAGAAGAGCGCATTAGTCAGTTGCAGAATTTGGACACTGATTTAGTCGCCGTCAATGCCGAGTATCATCAAAAGTGCCTCGCAAGCTTTTACCATCCACCTAAGTCATCGCATAAAAGAGGATTCCGCCCATCGCCGAGTGTTGACGAAACCATGCAGGACGAGAATAGTGATGAATGCCAGTTTTCCATTCAGCAGCTGATTGAGGAAGACCGTCGATCACACAGCAAAACTCTCAAAAATCGTCTTTTCTTTTTTCTTCCTGCCCTGGGATAATTATGTAGGGGAACGGGGGGATATGGATCCGAAAAGTAACTGATATCAATACCAAAATGATGTGAATAGGTATGGTTGGCTTTCATCAGAAAGTTAGCTTTTGAGAATTGTGGTTGGGTGGGGGAAGGAGGAGTGGGGTGTCTAAAGTTGGTGACTTCAACTAAGAACCATAATTACTACAACATTTCATTATAATTCGGATATAACAGATGAAATAAGCTGCAATTTTGCATTTTTTGTCAATTTTGAAACATTACCTTTTTTTTGACGTGCCATATCTCGGTAGCGAATTCACATACAAACATTTTTTTTCAGTCAAAATTATATAAAATTAACGTTATACAAAAAAATATCTATATGTTTTTTCCGTAGGACGTAAGAGAAAAAAGTAATCGAGGAAAAACCGGAGAGAGGTAAAAAATTTTGCAGTTTCACCCTCCTACTGTTTTCGCACAGGGTCCTCGAGTTCCAAAACTTGAGAAATGTTGAAGTTTCACTAACTTCCGACCTTTTTCCACCTAACCCCACTTTTTTCAACCTTTCGACTGAACTATAAGTTTTGATTTATTACAAGTAGTAGAAAATAGCTTTTCTCGTATTTTCCGGATTATGCCCAGTTTCGGAGAAAAATCGGAATTTATAACGCGGTTCGGTTGTTTCGTGCTGGACACCCCAGAGGCATAAAATACGTCGAGCATGACGCGAACCGTGGAGTTTTCGAGTGTTTCTCGTGGACCGAAGCTTTGATCGAATTTTACAAAATGAAGAGGTTTATTTGAAGTGAGAAACTTGTACAGGGACTCCCTCAGGGAGCTGCATCGATACATGCAGTATGTTTCAAAATTCAGTATAAAAATTTTAGAGGCGTAAATCTCAGGACAAAATAAGACTTTTTTTCCTATGAATATGGTTTCGCAAACGCTTCGCTGCTGTTTTACAGAGCGTTAAAGTTTCAAGTCTTTTTTTTCCATAGCCCTTTTAGTTTTTGGTATATCCAGATCAAATATGAATCATAGGTCACTTTTAAGGGTTTGCATCATTCAGCATAATGCGTGATAGTAAAAATATACAGGCAGATATTTTTTCAGGGGTCAAGCCACATAAACTTTTTTGTAGTACGCCGCTGACAAATTCTGAGAAATAATATATTTTGTTCATACACTTATTTGTCTCTTGTAATTTTCAAGCATCTGCAATCATTATAGATCAATTATATCAAATATTATTGTGTATTTTGCTAGATTAGATTAAAATTTTTAAGAAAAGAGGGAAACCTATTATCACAATGAAAACAAAAAGCGCTACTTATTCGGTTTCTTCGAACGTCCATCGATTCAGAGGAATGAAAATGAGTATACTTTGAACTTCAAGTAGGTCGAGGAACAAAAGTAATTACTCGTAAAAAAATCCCAAGCGGTAGATCCATAAAAATCATGAAAAACACAAAACCACTACATTTACTTGAAATTTGCAAAATATACGAAAAATTCCATGCTAATTCCAAAACTTGAGAAAATGTTGATTAACCATCCCTGAAGTTTCACTAACTTCCGACCTTTTTCCACCTAACCCCACTTTTTTCAACCTTTCGACTGAAATATAAGTTTTGATTTATTACAAGTAGTAGAAAATTGATTTTCTCGTATTTTTAGTAATTTTCCAACACATTTTATTGCATAGCATTCATAACCTGCGTCAGCAAACATCATAGGGGCTGTAATCATCGTATTTTGATAGTACAAAACGTCAGCAAACACTCGTGTTTTGTAGTGAAAACAAACGCAAAACTTTTTCTTTTAAAACATTGATTTGAATATCATGCCGTATAAAAAATATGCATAAAGCTGTCTGATATGATGATGAATCATCGAACTATGTCTTATTTACCCGCATCAATAAAATGTTGTGATTTCTAATTAAAGGAAGAAAATTTGTTCGGAATTGTTCAGGAATATTTGCTTCTAAACAACTCAAAATTGAAACTGTTAAATGGAAAAATGATGAATTAAATAGCGTCTACATATTATAAGTATTTATTTTATTAGACAGAGATATTTCATTTTTTCAATTCAAAGTCCAACTTTTTCACCTTCAAGAAGAAGGTGTCCGAAGAATATAGAAAACATCTCAACTATGTAAATGAAATGTTTCAAAATTAAATAAAGAAAAAAACAGTATTGTAAAAAAATATTATTCTGTCTCTGAAACATTTCTGATTTAATTGCTCTTGCATGTTCTTGTTTTATTTTGGTTTGTTATTCTTTCCAGGACTCAAGTACATCTATTACTTACATCGCCTTCTTATTCTATTTTCATGTATCGCACAAAAGTTATTAACCCAGTAATGCCTGAGTATTTTTTTTTGTTGATTTTGGTTATTTTTCCAGGAAGAGTTCCATATTGGCATCTAGATTAACTATATAATCATGTTTTATACTTATTTTTTGTTTAGAGTAGACTTTATTGACGGTAGGCATATATGGGGGTTGGCATTATGAGGTGTGAGGGTACAGAACAAAATAATGTATAAATGCCTGAAATAAAAATTTTATTGATATAAATTATTTAAACTTCAATTATTGTTTTCAAGTGGGCCAATTATTTTGATGGTGTATGAAATAAGCGTAAGGCTGATTTTATGATGAGCAAATCTATATAGTATCCACATATTTACAATTGAACCGTTGAGACAAAATCTAAAAAATGGCCAATAAAATTTCCTTGATCGAATTCTGACACGATACGATCCTCGCATTTTGTCAAATAAGTCGACACCTCCCATTCCTTGATCATATAGGTGTATTATGTTGGGTTGATCGACATCTACACGTTTCTTTTCTTTTTTTGACCATCTTTTATAGAATCAAGCATGTACCATTTTCCATATAATAATTAATCCCGATGGTAACTTGACTATTGTCATGCCACCTGATCAAAACTAAATCAGTTTTCGTTTCCTTCTGCCCTCTCAGATCAGTTAGTGGAGCTTTTTCAATTCTATCTGATCGCAGAGTACCAATACAATAAATGTTATTTGCTGTGAGAGTTTCCAATAGTGTAAGCGAATTGAAAAGTACTTGTAAATAGCCGATGCAAAGAGTTTCAGTAACACTAGAACCTAAAGTTTTTCCTTCTATTCTGTCTACTTTACCACAATACGGGTTGAATTTCAACAAATATCGTCACTTTTGTTGCCGTCTGTTGGTGGAAATATTACCAAATCTAATATTTGACAACTATTTACTTGTTCATAATCTTCATCGTTCGAATTGAGCTCTTCTGAATAATTCAAAAGCTCTTCCGCATCACCAGAATGTAATGGATCATAAAATTTCTTTCTGCAACAAAAATATATTCATTTGCCTACCGTATGATATATTATACGCAAAATTTTTCGGTAGTGTAAAGTACAGGCCATAGCCAAACTTTCTGTTGGATCGGAAATATTCCTTAGTGTATATTAGTCACATTTTGATGGCTCTATTTACTCCTGTTAAAATTACAGACAAACCAGATAAAACAACATAACCTCACCTGTGACTCATTTTGTCGAACTCAAAAATACACTGCTACGTAAAACTGATTCCGAATGCAACAAAATTTGATGGAAACCGTATTAATAATTATTATAGTGTTAACAAGTGATTATTTGTACATATGACGTGATTTACAAGTGTTTTTATCACGTAAGATGCACACGCCGTGAATTTAAAATGAAACATAACTTCCGTGTGATGAGTTTGGAGTCATTGAAGAGATCATGGTTGTTTACTGCGCTACTGAAGTCAGGAGAAGATCGACAGGTTAGAGAGTTTACAGCAAAATCGTAAAACAGTTGTAATTAAACAGAAGTTACAGCCTATTTGTCTCTTCAATTAAACGAGTATTGTTCTCTTTATTGCGTCTCCTTCGTCGTTAACTCGATCCTGGCTAATTGATTGGAAAATCAAAATTGTCCTAATATGTATGAGCTTTTTACGGGGACGAGTATATTTCCCGATTTTTCCAATGAATGCGTTTAAATCCTGGGTGTCTATTTGCCACTCAACTACCGACTTGGACACGAACGATTGGCAATTACCTGAAAAATAAAAGGTAATTAAATTCGATTGAACGCTTCCTCGTACGAAAGATGAAGTGACATTTCAGGCAGAATTCAAAGACTTGCATGTCTTGACTCTAGGGGCACAAGAAGATAACTAGGAATTGAGAAGGAATGAAAAATTATTGAAGTAACTGTAAATGAAATTAACATAGTTGGTGGACATTAATTCGTTTTCGCGCGAAGCTTTCTTGGGTTGATATCGCTCCTAGTGCGGTGTTAGATGATAGACTGTTTTCACTCAACACGAAAAAAATCGACTTCCGATGTTTTCTCGTACATGTTTTAGGGTTCTTGATCGTCCTAGCCTGGCACAGACAAGAAACAAAATGAAGGATAATTTCTTCTATCACAGCAGCAGAGCTGAATATGAACGTGGCACAAATATCTTTCAGATGTAGTTCAATATCCGTCGTGGTATTAGCCAGGGGAGTAGCTGTGTTGTGTCGCATATTTGTCTCATATATTGTATACAGTTTGAGGAGGAGGGATACAGTCGAAATCATTCTTTTTATTTATGATTATCTTCCGAGAACTATTGGAACTTTGTCCAAAATTTTCAGTCTGGTTATTTTATAGAAATCGCCTGTCTTTCTGTCTGGATCCACTAATGAGCATAATTCCCACTAAAAACCTATTACGGTTGTGGCACGTGTAAAAATTCCATATAGCATCTTTGATTTCAATTAATGAAAAGCACATTTGATGTTATTTGATATTCATTGCTGTATTTTCCATCAAAATTGAGAATTTTTACAATTATACAAGTTCAGATTTTTTTTTTATATAAATAATACTGAAGAGCATAGACCATGTAATACACTACGTTGTCTACAAAAAAATTTGGAGTTATGTACTTATAACCAACTAATGAGGTTTTCAGTTACACAAAAATTATTCTTTTAAGAGCAAACACTACCTTGTTAAAACGGGAATCGGTTTTAAGCCTACAGTTTATCTTTAAAAAATTATTTTTCTTTAGCAAATGACTCAATGTTTATGTGTAAATTCGGGAACTTCAGTGATTTTTTGTTAAGATAATTTTTAAGAAAAAAATTTGAAGTAACATGATGAATTAAAAAAATTAAGAGATTTCCGAATTTTTATAGGACCACCTAACCCATACAAAAAATATCTCTTTCATGAAATCAATGGTTTTTGGTCACAGGCTACTCGATGATTTTAAATCTTATTTTGATCTCAATAAAATTCTTGATTTAACGAACGTTCTAACGTTATATTTTCCGTTTTTTATCGAAAGTTTCTTTAAAACCTAATAGTGTGCGGTATCAAATGAATCGTAATGAAATGCTCTTTTTCTCTAACCCGACGAGCCACCATATTGCCATTTGAAAAAAAATAGTGATACAAATTTTAAAATGAAACTTAAAATATCTGAATCATTTTGACAGAAAACAGTAAAGTTGTATTTTTAGAAGCATTTTAGGAGTGAAATTAGTCATTTGAACGTATCCATGGCTCTCTAGATGGAAAAATTTATTTAAAAAAAAAATTAAAAATTGGTTACAAAAAGTCACAAATTATACATGGCTGTATTCAAAATGTCATTTGGAAATAAAAAAACTGAAAATATACCAGGTGTCCCATTTACAAATCGAAAGTTTATGTCATTTCCGGTAAAACCAGAATTGATATGAAGTTGGGTCACTTATCAAAAAAAACAGTTTTCTGTCTTCAACAGAGCCACCAATATTAAGTCTTTGTATTTGATTTCATGAAGAGGGTACTACATCAGGATAACCTAGAGTATAGCAAGGCACAATAATAACTACCTAATTAAAAATAATAAAATAAAAAATTAAAAATCTTGATGTTATTGTTATTATTGTCACTTCCCGGAACTGACGTATGGTTGAAGCAGCCTTACAAGCACTTCGACCTAACAGATCTTTTGTGCATTGGTGTGAAAGTTATATCGATTATATTTTTAAATCGGTATTGAACAGACTTGAAACATGAATCACTTTATCCGCCATACTGAATTCATAAATTTTCTGATCCCCAAAATCCCTAGATACCAGTTATCAATTATCTAATATTTCATAACAATAATCGCTTTTATTGGTTGGGGAACAAAATTAAAAATATAACACTTGTTAAAAATAAGAAATTCCCACCAGCAGCATTAGCTTTAGTTTGAGCTCCTTTTCAAAGGGAGAACGAAACACACCCTTTCCCTGTGTAAAACAATAATTTAAAATTACTTAGTTTTTCACAATACATTTCGACAGCACTAGCATTGAGTAATTGAAAAATAATTTATATTGCCATTAAAAACTTGATTTTACAGTTTTTGCGAACTCCTGTCGGCGCCACTTCTATCCTTCTTCCTCCCTAGAATACCGAAACCGAAATCAAAAGAAATGATGGGTATTCAAGAGCGGCAGGCGCTGTGTTGCCACTGTTCAACAGGCTCCATAAATACATGCCTACAAACCTTTGCTGCGCGGAGTGAGGAGTTAATTCGACTGTTCCGTGTGACGCGTTACTGTTTGCTCTTAAAATCTACCTGCAAAAAGTTTTAAATGATATTATCCAATATTGAATTGATATTATTAAATTATAGAATTGTATAATCAAGCCATATTACGAATATTGTTCTTCAACTCTCTTTATGTGCCAAGAGGTGGTTTGAATAAATTGCGAATTCTACAAAATAGATAATAATAATAATACTCCCTCACAAACAGTCATAGAGTACCCAAAGGCATAGCCTGTGCGGGTAGAGAACGGCTATTATTATTATTATTCGCCATGCCGCTCCAGGGTGACTTACTGATATTTGGTGGCGTATTCACTTCCAGTATACTGTATACTATACTGTAGTGTAATTGATATGAGAGCAAAAAAAATTGGATGTGTATTCAAAATGTATACTTAAATATAAACTACTGAACAATCAGCTCCCAGAATGTTCATCTGTAAACACTCGATGAGAGAATCATGTATATGTAGTTCCAACAAACTTAGTGAGCACAAAAAATTGTTTTGTTGCAGAAATATGCACATATGATAATTTCCCACGAACACTCAAATCTTCAAACAAAATGTAATAACCTTCCTCAAAATATGTGTATAGTCCATCTATCAAATTTGTTTTCCGCATTATAATTTTTATGTGAAATCTCTATTTTCTTCCACTACTACAACTTTATTTTTGTTATATTCCAGTATTTTATTCCCATGACTGTATTATATATTGAGCAATGCTATCAAACGAACGTTTTGTTTAATATTCCGATCAAGCCCTGTCTCCAAAGACACGACAAATCTGTTATGAACACCACTTACGCCCATGGGGTGAGTGATTACTGGGTCCGAAAATCATGTGCCCTGAGTAGACGTAGTCAACCAAGAAATACGGCCATCTGCATTCTTTCAGCTAAGATTTCTGCAGCATCACGGCAAGCAGGTATAATTTTCAGAATAGAGTCCATCATTCCACCAAGTTTTAACAGAACATCTCCAGAGCATAATATGCACCACCGGTGTCTCGTCTATACCATACGAGTGTCGAAAAAGGTAGTGCAACACTCGTAACGCCGCGTTATGCCTGTGGATATAAGCTGAAACCTCATAAGCTGGACAGTAATAAATGCATTATGGTCTAGTGTCTGGGACCTCTATACCCATCACGTGACTACGGTAGACGAGGGTGTTGAACACACCATCCTGGCAGTCCGTTATGTATCCCTCGGTATCCGACTTCAGCCCACTTGACCTGAGGAATGCAAAGGTCAGGTTTCTGCATAAGCCAAATTCTTCAATGTTCTTGAAGAAGACCCCATGTATTGGCTTTTCCTTATATAGCTGTAAGATACCTTCACTTTCCGCAGCTTTGACTTGGACTTTTTGCTGAACGGGTTCCAACTCTACGACAGAGTTCTGATGACCAGATCTGTCGGAGTTTATGCTGATACTTGCCGAGGAGAGAGTTTTTAACAGTGGTTACCTCTTGGGAGTGGACTAGTTCCACCCCTAGGTAAATATACGTCTCTCTGGCATCAAGGTGATGCTGTCATCAGCATTGTTACTCATATCATCATTATTGTCCTTGTTCCTACTATGCTATTCTCGAATAAGTGTTATTTTCAAACATTGAGACTGGAGACAAGCATTTATTCCACGTTATAAACCTTATCTTTTGGAAAAAAAACAACAAATTCCTTTTCACATCCATTAACTAGAATCAGTAACCGAATCTAAACCTGACCCATTCCCATTAAACATCTGATATCGGAGCTGACCAGGCACCATGATGAACATAAAATAAATTGGATGAACCTATCAGGGTATCCCAGATCGAATACCCAATTAGGCATGAACAGACCCACCATCCACCATAAATGTCATTCCCCCCGAAAGCAGATAAACCAGGTAAAAAAGCACGCTTAAAAAATAATGGACCGTATTCGAATATCTCGATGGTGGGTACTTTAATTTATAATCCCAGATACCGGGAATATTTTTCGAAAAATTCGACATGGCTTTTCAGACAGGCCGTTATATCGGGTGATAGTTTTATATCTTGACATGTCGCTTTCTCAACAAGTGCCTGCCTCGTAAATTCTTGCCTCATTTGCATATATGCATGAGGCTAGTGAAATACGATAGCGGGTTCTTGGGTCTTCGTTTCTTCGGTTGGCTTGCACGAGGCGTGTATAATTGGATTATGCCCGGTTTCGGAGAAAAATCGGAATTTATGACGCGGTTCGGTTGTTTCGTGCTGGACACCCCAGAGGCATAAAATACGTCGAGCATGACGCGAACCGTGGAGTTTTCGAGTGTTTCTCGTGGACCGAAGCTTTGATCGAATTTTACAAAATGAAGAGGTTTATTTGAAGTGAGAAACTTGTACAGGGACTCCCTCAGGGAGCTGCATCGATACATGCAGTATGTTTCAAAATTCAGTATAAAAATTTTAGAGGCGTAAATCTCAGGACAAAATAAGACTTTTTTTCCTATGAATATGGTTTCGCAAACGCTTCGCTGCTGTTTTACAGAGCGTTAAAGTTTCAAGTCTTTTTTTTTCCATAGCCCTTTTAGTTTTTGGTATATCCAGATCAAATATGAATCATTGGTCACTTTTAAGGGTTTGCATCATTCAGCATAATGCGTGATAGTAAAAATATACAGGCAGATATTTTTTCAGGGGTCAAGCCACATAAACTTTTTTGTAGTACGCCGCTGACAAATTCTGAGAAATAATATATTTTGTTCATACATTTAATTGTCTCTTGTGATTTTCAAGCATCTGCAATCATTATTGAGTAATTATATCAAATCTTATTGTGTATTTTGCTAGATTAGATTGAAATTTTTAAGAAAAGAGGGAAACCTATTATCACAATGAAAACAAAAAGCGCTACTTATTCGGTTTCTTCGAACGTCCATCGATTCAGAGGAATGATAATGAGTATACTTTGAACTTCAAGTTGGTCGAGGAACAAAAGTAATTACTCGTAAAAAAATCCCAAGCGGTAGATCCATAAAAATCATGAAAAACACAAAACCACTGCATTTACTTGAAATTTGCAAAATATACGAAAAATTTCATGCTAATTCCGAAAATATATGATTTGTATATGCACCGGTAAAAGATTTGGCGAAAAAGAAATAAAACTCCAAAAATTCTTAGTTGATTCGGAATCGACTTCATATTGGGTGTGCGTATTCAAAAAAGATTACATTTCACAAAAGGTAGTAGAAAAAAAATCTAAATATTGTCACAAGGAAATAATGAGGTGTAGACCTCTAAAAACCACGAAAAATACAAAATCACTATACGAAGTAGAAAACTCAAAGTCATCATCATATTAAAGTAAAAGCGAAGTTACATAGAGAAATTTGTCATTGAATTATTTCTTCAGAACATTTTTCCTAGATTATTAAAGCCTTTATATAGCCAAATAAAAGGACCGAACAATATGTCGATTACTTATTTATTTATTTATTATTACATCCAGCAGGCCAAGGCCCATTTACTGGTGTACAAAATTATAATTAGGTGATAAGACTAATGTCGAAGTAAACATAATTAATACAAGGTGATAAGAGCAAAATAATTATTATAATTAAAAATTTAATTGAAAAAAAATATATATCAATTAGGAAATGAGTTGAGAATATTACGTTTCAATTGTGAAAATGACAAAAAGCAAATATCAACATTCGGCATATTATTTATGCTCCTAGACATTGTTGTCTCTCATTTCACGATGTTTTCTTAGTGATATCAGATTAAATTCATGAAGCAGAAATTCATGGTTATAGCCTCTAGCGGGATATAAACCATGTTTTATGAAAAATGCAAATTTTAAAAATTTTTTCTAAATATTCTCAATAGCCATGATGTATTTAGTATGAGAAGGGTTCCAAACAACACTGCATTACTCAAGTTTGCTTCTGACTAAAGATAAATAGATGCTTTTCAAAGAGTCAAATGACTTAAAGTCTTTATACAGTTACGTATAATACAACCCAAATTTTTCATAGAAGCAGTAATGATGTATGTGTTCAATATGATTTGAGAACGTGAGTTTTTGATCAAAAATAACTCCCAAGTCCTTTGATTCAGTGATTCGCAATAGAATATTATCATCTAGTTTATAATTATATGTGAGTGGAACAATTTTACAAGTGAAAGTCATAACTTTACATTTGTTAATATTCAAGTAGAGTTTATTCTGAAAGCACCAGTTACTTAGAGAATTCAAATCTTCCTGCAGGGCATAGTAGTCTGTTTCATCCTGTATTTCTCTAAAAATCTTCATATCGTCAGCAAATAATAGTTTTTTGGAGCGAATATGATAAGCGATATCATTAATAAATATGAGGAATAATAATGGACCAAGATTTGACCCCTGAGGAACACCTGAGGAACACCGGACTGAATATTTGGAGCTATGCCAAAGCTAGACAACTTCTTCAGTAGTTGAGAATGCGACACGCCTGATTCCTACGGTCAAGGGAATCCGAGACGAATTGTGAAAAAATGCAGAGGTTAGATGCAGTGTGTCTAGTCTACTGAGATTATGAGTAATGAATTCAAAATCAGAGATGAATTCTGTTGGATAATTTTGTACTTTTCGACGTGCTTGAACCATTCTTTAAAAAAGCAAAATAAAAGAGTAGATACTCAATAGACATCTCGTACGTATTGAAACTGAAAAGAGAAAGCTGTCTAAAAATACGCTTTTCAGCAGTCTCACCCTTGTCGCAGCAGTGCTACCATCCAGAGGGCGTCGTAAAAAATCAATAATCGTAACTCAGACTCCATCCATTCCATTCGAAACGTGCCATACCCGTTCACACTAATCAACTGATAACTCCTCTAATGCAACGTTTAATCAAGTCGCCCATGCTTTGGAGCAGCCATTACGCCGCTCAGAGCACCGACGTGGCTAAATTTAATTGAATTCAGCCGGAGTTTACCCAGCAGCTAATATCCATAAAGAAGGGGCGCGCTCTCCGAAATTGCAGGAATTTCTGCAGTGCTGGGCTGGAGAATTCTTGATCCCAAAAGCTTTCTCAATCCACATTATTTTGTTAATTTTTATTTTATTTTTATTATTATGTTTTTGGAGTTCCATATACACGGTCGATGGTAGGTTAGAAGTTTATAGAAAATGAATCGCAGGATTTTCCTATTACACTAGTGTTATCGCAATAACACCAGCTGTCTTTCAATTCTGATTGGAGGATCAGCCTCGGTATTTTCAACGACGTAACCATGGCAACACAAAGTTTGGCAGTTCTATTATTATTAATTGTACCTGATTGTGTCAAAATGACTCGCTTTGGTACAAATTCAAATGAAATTATGAAATGAAACATTATAATATTGACGATTTTAATAATTTGTTTATGACTGTTATACATTGTTCGTATTTATATTAATGAAGGAATTCGTGTAATCTCATAAGTCTGTCTATTATTTCTGAACTCAACTGAATTGTTTTGAGAAAACACCACTCGTCATCATGGTATTACTCCAGAAAATTCCACACCAGTAATTTTCAACAAATCAAATTGGGATTTTTTGACAGATCACCATCCAAAAGATCAAGATTTTAAAGTTAGTACCTCCCCCTTGCAGGAGATGAAAGGGGGCGCATTAATTTTCTTATGAAAATTTGTCCCCTTTGATACATTTGGTGACGTGTCTCAGGAATTTCAAGAAAAATACACACATTTCGAGAAAATTTCGCAGCCACCTAAAATATTTTCCATTTTCATCAATCACCAATTATTTGATTTATTTAATCATTTTATACCATTGAATAATACTGATAGTTATTATGGACATGTTTAAAAAACTGGTAAAAATTCAAACCATTTTCAACAAATGTCAATATTCTGGTGAAATTAATGAGTTGGAACAAACTTTGCATAGAAAAATTATCATAGGAGTATGAGAGATACTAGTAATTTGATTGAAAGCAGAAAAAATGGGAAAACAATTTTTGTTGTGAACTTTTCTGAATAAACTTTTTCTATAATAGCGAAAATAAAAGTATAAAGTTTACTCTGCGAAATTTCTATTTTTAGTTCTATCTTGTACATCGTTTGGAAATTTAAAACTTTGATGTCTCAACTGATGGAAGTTTCTCACAATGCACCAAATTTCATGAAGAACGGTATTTTTGACAAATGGATGATAGAAATGGTTCCATAAGGTGGAAACTTTGTTCACCTCAGCCGGTATCTTCCCCACTTCCTCCACTGTTGTCTATACAATGTCTCTTATACACATTTTTTCTTACATTCTACCAATTTCCAATCTCCTGAGACATTTTGCAAATCTGGCAAATCCGGATCTGGATGTCATGGGGTTAGAGGGTGGCAATAAGATAAATTTCCATTTTGAAAGCTCTTCGTGCATATTTGGAGAATGGTATGTTTACTTACTGAGGGAATTCAGCGAAAATGTTTGTCTAAAGGGTGGATATATCGGGATAGTGAAAGACGTCAGGCTGATTCAATCGGGGAAAAGCGTATTGTCAAGAAAGATTTATAGTGTCAGTTCATTTAATTTGGTGTATTTAGAGATTGGTATAGTAGATAGTTCATTTCACGATATGACTCGGGAAATATCTCTCCATATTTATTAAATCCTGTCGATAGTCACTCAAACGTCACATAACAATTCACAAACATGTTTTTCGTAAAGACAGGAGTGCCTCTGCTAATCTCTTTCTCAACATCCGCGGTGTACACCGACTTTTCCAAGGCATTTGATACCAACATGTCGTTTTCAATAATTTTCAATCGCATAAAGCACTAATCACATCAGGTGTACAACAAGGGTCACACCAAGGTCCTTTACTATTCAGTATGTGATATAGAAACATATTTTACTGCGTCTAAAATAATACTGTATGCGGATGATCTAAAAATATACCAAGAAATCAAGAACAACTTGAACTACATGAACCTTCAGAACCATCTAAATCGTTTTTCATCCATGAATCTTTGATGGATGTCTTTATCATATCACTACTTATATTCGTTTATGTAACGCAAGTGTTGGGTGTAATAATAATTCTAAGCATATGTTCTTCTTTCTGTTTCATAATTTATCGATGATGGTTATATTTCACAGGATTATGACAAAAAAACATATTTGTCCAGCATTTTGCTTCCCTTTTATTGTCATAGACAAAATATTAGTTGTGGTTTTTTGTTAATTTTAGTAAATTTGATCTAGTTGAATCATGTGTGGGATGGTCATTATCAAGAAAGCATTGTTGGTGAGCTATAAGCAGAAAATTAAAAAAAAAACACAAAAACCGCGATTTCACGCGATTACTGAATTTAGCTCACTTCTGTGACTGAAAATACACATATAACCGTTGAAAAATAACTTCCCGAAACTTTTTCCTGGAAAAAACCCCACACGATTGAAATATGTATATCAATTCCAACCGATTAAATGCAAAACTATGCAGTTTTTGGTAATATTCCCTCACTGCAATGAAGTTCTTCTCGTAAGAATCTCAAGATCCTTTTCCTTTCATTATGTGGTGTTTGGGTGACCATAAAAATGCTCCCAACAAAGCCATATAAACGTAAAACCCCAACGCGGAAACGAACATAAAGCCGACTAGCAAAAACTATGAGCAAAAACTGGTTTATTTCAGAAATCGAAAGTTTTTGCATGTTAGGTATGGTCCGGGCATCATAAAAGGATTGAACGCGCTCTTTTGTGTCAAAGTGTAGTACTATAACAATAAACAGTACGGATAAATTAAAGGGTGCTAGGAGCCGCTAAGGGTGGCAGCTACTGTTTCGGTTCTGGGAATGATGATAAAAACGAATATTTATATATACTGCAAGCGCCAAAAGTATGTTAATGTTTACCAAAGACCTTTTAAAATCACAGCTGTTGTTTGTGTCTGGCTTCATGCTAAATGTACTTTCAAAACCATTGTTTTTATCTGGAATTCAGAGTTTGTGTACCATATTTTCGATTACTTACTCCACTATTGACTTCTATTATTTCCAAACATATAATTATTGAAGAATAGTCTTGATTATGACCTATACATACAATAATTTCATTTTTGTTTTCTGATTCCCACAAAAATCTAACAGAACGAAGACTAGAAAAGGTAATCGATAAACAATCTAAATTCGGTTCATATATTCAGTTCTGAATGAAGAATTCACCCATTTGAGATTGTGTTGATAAGTTTGAGTTCGTTCAATAGTAAACATTTACATTTACTAATATCCTGATCATTTTAGAAATTCACTTTATTATTAATATTTTTGATTCAGCGTCGAACAAGACGAAAAATCTTCTGGAAAATGCAATCGACAAAGACAGACTAAACTATATCACATTCTATCCACCTAGAAAATACTAGTCTAGGTCTGATAAACTGTGATGATTTCATCGATAGATTTGAACGTGAATCACCAGCAAGGATATTTTTTGAATAATATTCATTCTGAAAGGGTTTCTTCGAATAAACCTTATTTTTAATGCTCACACAGAAAAAAAGCAAGGGAGACAAGTCTAGGGATATAATAGAAACCTATTGGATCCATGGATGGAAAAAATATTGAGTTACCATGCATTAACGATCGATGAACTTTTTAATTAGTTTATTCAGTGTCAGAGTCAATGTTTTCAAGTACTTTTCAGCAAAAATTGCAATGTTTTAAAAATTTAGGCACAATGAACAGTTATAATTCCTAAGTTGATGACCAACTAACTGTTTGCAAGTGGTGTCATTTTTAAGGATAAGCATAGTTCTTATGATTTTTTTCTGCTAAATGAATATAACCTTAAATGTTGGTCAAAATTAAAATAAAACATTTCAATAAAGTTAATACATATTTGGTCCATGAGGTGTCTAATAAGACAACAAATTGACGACAATTCACTTGTATTTGCTTTCAACTGATCAGTCCAAAGCAGATCTTCACCTATTATCACCCCTAAAAAAGGAATCTGTTTCATCTTTTCTAGAGTTGTGTACATTATAAGTCAGTCTTTCAAGCCGTTTTAAAAAAATATATAAATGATGTTATTTTCATCTTTGGACTAATACAAATATTTTATGACCTACCACAAAGCGCGCCAATGCCTATCCGATGTTTGAAGGCACTTCAAAATAGTAAAAATTCTACAGAACCCCAGTGAAGATCTTACAAAGACATTTGATGATGAAAAATTGTTATTTAGACTGACACAAATATTTTCTGACCCACCACAGAGCGCGCCAACGCCTATCCGATTTCTGAAGGCACTTCAAAATATTGAAAATTCGAGAAAACTTTTCTGAATATCCTCCAGTGACATTTGATGATGGAAAGTTGTTTTTAAGACAAAAACAAATGTTTGAATGTTTTGCTATACGGACAAAATCCCTTTTAATCCCCACCAAATCGAGCTGTACAAATTGAACTTCGCTCATGCTTTATGAAATGATATTCATGATCTCTGAAATTCAAATGACGCTTTCCGAAATGTAAATGATTCTTTTTGAAATGCATATCATACTTTCTGAAACCCAACTTACTTTTCAGAAATACAATCGACGCTTTTCGAAATTCAAGTTACTAATCTGAAATACAATTGATAACTTCCGAAATATGAGTGGTTATTCTGAAATTTAAATGACACTTTGTGAAATACTACTGTAAAAGGTGTAGTATTTTCAGTAAATCACGACATCCAGTACCTACATCAATAGATCATAGCTTTTTGTTGCAAACGAATGGCATTCGACTTTTGAAACATATTTCAGTTGAAAAAGAGTGTTATTTTGTTTTCAGGTGAAGCAGAATTAGGTTTTCATTAACGACGAAAAATTTTACTTTAAAACTATTCAAACTTCCAGCATAATGAACATAGAGATTCCAATAACTAGATACAATTCCCATCGTGCTGAAACTTTCATCTTTTATGTCAAAACATTCATTAACTCGGCGCATAACAAACATAACTAACTTTGATGACTTCATTAACTCCGTCACAGCACGCTAAGCTGGATATCCTCGGAAAACTTTTCCAATGTTTTCAACCATATTTCTTTCATTCCTCGTTTGACGATTCATAAAAAGGGGAGTGTTGTTTCCAACTTTAACGACGCGACGATCAAATAGGGTTTGAAGATTTACTATTGCAGGTTCCATCGGAAATGGAAGAAACTTGTCGGATTTGGCCCGCATACTCCGACTTGCGTAATAGAAATATCCTATTTCGAGGATTTAGTGTTAATAAATGACATTTATGGGGATTTTGATATTTTTTAAATTGGATAACTCATCAACGGATTCTTAAGTGGATGCCGGGATTGACGAGATCTTATCGACTTGAAGGCTGAACTAATTTATAGAAGAATTGTGGTCAGCAGGTGCAGCTGCAGAGGGTTCACATCTTGGCAAGACAAAGGAATATTTTCAAAAATTATGGCTAATGCCTGAATGAATGATATAGGAAATAGGAAAAAGTGACACATCATTTTCACGGGCTTCTAATTCCCTTTCCAATGATACCCTGACTTTTTTTGATGAGCAGTTTCCGAAAATAGCGTTCAGAACTTACAGAAGTAATCAGAACTTTATTTCGAATGAAATTACGTCTAATCTCGGATATGAACGAGTTCATTAAGTTTCCTTCAACCATGGGATGATGTTTTTAAGTAGCTGACTACAGACGCCATCACGAACTTTAGTGGAACATGAGAATATCTGATTCCAATGAAGTTGTACCAAGAAGATGAATATTTTGGACGCTACATTGGATTTTGCAAAAAAAATTTTTGGAAATTTGGGTGGGAAGCAATAAAAAAACGTTTAAACTAGACTATATACTCTGGTTGTAATTAAAATCAACTATGAAGTTATAACGCTTCTTCAATATATTGATTGAAACTTTCTTATTTATTCACCTACTATACCTTTCTCTCCAATTAAGCGTAAGGATACGAGGCAAATCAACAGAAAAAAATCACCGCAAATAAATTTGAATTCTGTCTGAAACATATACTTGCGTAACATTACTATAGATATTCGATTACACAAGTTTCGGCTAATTATCATCGATAATTGGTGCCCTCCAGAGAAATCTTGCTCAGACGCGCCACTGACATTAATTAAAAAGCAGTTGCGGTATCCTTTGAAGGCAAGTATATTCTGAGAAGTATTATTCGATAGGACTATTTGAAGAAACATTCCACGATTGCAGATTTTCAAATCTTCTCTGTTAACCATTTTTAATAGTGAATTTAGCAAAGCTCAATTTGATATGAGTGGGAAAATTCAGTAAATCAGCATCAATATCAGAATTCAAGTTTTGATAAATTGATAACTTATATCGCTGGACCAATATCAGAAAGTAATTTACATTTTTGCTTGTTATCCAGGTTAAACTTTGTAGAATGTGATGTAAAGACTTCTCACATTCGAAACTCTAGTTTCTGAGTAGAGTTGCTGTGTGGAGAATAACCTATTTTTCTTGAAGGTAATCTTTTAATGAAATTTTTGAATACCCCACCTCAGGCTGTGATGCTACAACTTATAAACGATTCTATTAATTAGTTTTAGACTATACAGTACGGCTTTAAAAAAAAAACTTGTCTCAAGATCAAGACAAATCTGTTAGTCTCGCGAAGCCCTATAATGAGAGTGCGTATTTAAAATCGTCTTGGTGCTAATTCCGTCAGGTTCGGGAGAACAAGCGTTTTTCAAATCTGAAATAGTCAAAGTGATGTAATTTTTTTATACTGGTGATAAGTATAAAGAGTTTATTTGTGGAAGTTCACTGATATCTTCGTCTGATAGGAAATTGTCTTCTACATCTTTTGCCATATTTTTCCCAAGTTTTGCGAAATGGTTATTGAAAAAGTCGGCTTTAAATTGGTTTTCAGTTCTGTCCCATTTTGATCTGTAAGGATTCTATTCGATATTGCATTCTTTGGTGCTGTATTTGTTGCTTCTTTCAATATTTGTCAGTTTTTTTGTAATAGTTTCCATTTTCAAGTAGTTTCTGTTTGTAGTACGAATTTTTAGTATCGTTTAATAATTTACAAATTTTATTTACGAGGATGTATTGATATCTAGTTAGCCTAGACCAGTTCCCTGCATAAACAAAACATTTCGTTATCATAGCAACAAACAATAACTTATCAGAAGTATCAGTGTAAAGTTTGACGTCAATAAAGTAAACCAGAGTTACGCAATAAATCAAATGGAAAAATATGTCCACCGAAATTGTGAAAATCAAAAAATTGGAGTATCGAGCCATCATCAAGTACCTGTATTAAAAAGGGTTAAGAGGTAAGCAAATTTACGAAAATATACTTAATATACCCTTGGTGATTAATGTCCTTCGTATGCGACCGTGAAAAATTGGACTGCAAGCTTCAAAAGAGGTAAATTTTCCATTGAAGATGATGACCGATCGGGAAGGCCAGTTTCTGTGTCAGTTCCCGAAAATATCGATGCAGTTCATGACATGATTTTAACAGACCATCGAATTGGGCTAAAACGGATATCTGAAGCACTGAATATTTCATACGAACGCGTTCATCATATAGTTCACGTCAATTTGGACATGAGAAAAATTGCTGCAAAATGAATCCCCAAATATTTGAATGTGACCAAAAGCGTGCAAGGGTTGTAGCATCGTGTTCGATCTATGCTCGATTTGAAAACGATGTAGACTTCTTAAACCGAATTGTTACTATGGATGAGACTTGGGTACATTTCTACGATCCAGAAACAAAGCAACAATCGATGGAATGGCGACACGCCGGTTCTACAAGACCTAAGAAGTTTCGTGTCCAAAAATCTGCTGGAAAAGTTCTTGCTTCAGTGTTTTGGGATTGCCATGGAGTAATCATGATTGATTTTTTGGATAAGGGTAGAACAGTAACTGGAGATTACTATTCGACATTACTGCCCACTGTACGGAAAAAAATTAAAGAGAAAAGACGCGGAAAGCTATCCAAAGGTGTTTTGTTTTTGCAGGACAACGCCCCTGCACACCAATCTCATGTTGCCATGCAAAAAATTCGTGATTTAGGGTTTGAATTACTAGAACACCCCCCTTATTCACCAGATTTGGCTCCGTCCGACTATCATCTCTTTCCTCAACTGAAAAAAGCTTAAAAGGTCGTAAATTTTCATCCAACGAGGAGGTAATAAAAGCTGTGGAGGTCTGGTTTGCAGAGCAAGAAGAAAGATTTTTTTTGAAAGGTCTAGAGACGTTGCAGGTTTGCTGTAATAAATGTATCCAATTAAGAGGAGAATAAATATGTTGAGTAATAAAATATTTTGACATAGAAATTTTGTTTGGTTCTATAGTAGGCTAAGAATTTTTCAATATATTCTCTATGCATAATATGTATAATTTCTGTAGCCTTCTTTTAGCTCAATTGAATATTTTTTCTTTAGAGTTTTTTTCAATTTATTCAAATTGCTGTTGCTTGTTCAAGGTAGTCAGTAAATTAGATGAAGTTTTATTCTTGATATTCCTGATGAATTCAATAATTTTTGTTGATTCTTATAATACAAAATTGTCATTTTTTTTAATTTAAATTAGACAAAGTTAGACGACGTGCATGGTGCCTATTAGAATCATTCTAAATGAGATATTGAATATTTTTGGGACCACATCGCAACTAAAACGTGTCAATTGCATGTTCCGTTCAAAAACCACGAATTTCTTCGGAACCAAAATCAATATTCACCGTCAGTTAGCTCAAGACAAACCGAACATCTTTCCTAGCGCAACCTTTCTAAAAACACACGGCGGATACGATGACCAACATGAAACGACAAAAAGCATCGCCGAAAAGGCACAGCGGCTTGCCCAAGCAATTAGCACCTCCATAACAAATTCCGAGCCATCTGCCTTGGACAATCATCAACATTCAACGACTGTTATTTTGAAAAAGGGTTACTCTGAACTCGCTATCACTAGCTCCTGATAACACTAACAGAGAAGACTTGAGAATTGTAATTTTTTATGATGTAGTGGGTGTTTATATCGCAACAAAGGATACGTTTTTGTTTTTTCGAGAGAGTGTCGTGATGCTGGATGGCGATGACAGGGTGTTTAGATGCATATCGTCGACAGTTTACAAACTAAATTTGTGTATGAATGAGGTTTAGGAATACAGCGGAATTTCGTGGAACAAACATGTGTTGCAGTGTAAACTGTGAGGAATATGTGCTTCGCTTGCTGGAAGGGATTATCTGCTCTGGAGGAGGAGATGCTGCACGAAATGGTTGGTGTAATGATTTTTTTCGGAGGTTTTACAGCCATGCTTTTTATGGATTTTGTTTTGAATCACTTGAGTGAGTTTATATAAATAATTTATCGGCGGAAAATTGAAATGAAAACGTTTTGCTGTGCTGGAAGCCTCTTCATCTAACGTTTCTTTCAACAAAACTTCAGGAATTCGATTTTACAACACGCTTCTCGGTGAAGTAAAATTGGACGGATCGACTTGAAAAATGAATCAAATGTGATCAGAAGCAACATGATAGAGAAAACAATAGTATCACATGTTGTTTCATACGGTGTTCTCTACACATTTCAGGATTTTTATTTTACTTAAAAAACAGAAGATAAAGAAGTCCCTCCTTCATGAAGAACATGTTTTCCAGACTCTTCCCAACTGATTTTGAGTTCAACATAGCAATTTTGTTGAATTCCAGTAACAGTAACTATCCCACGTACCTAAATAGGAAGACAATTTTTGACAAAGGACCCCGCACATTTCTTATGGGAAATGGCTTTCCGTGAATTTGGCCAACATTTTTGGTATGTTGCAGTTCGTTATGAGCTGATCAAAAGTGTTCATAGCCACAAAGCTCAAAAATGGACAGTTTTCGAGATATGAAGCTTTGAAAATGGATTTTTTCTATTTTTTGGGGTCTTTGCTCGTCCATCGGAAAGCTCTCATTTCTTGTTCGGACTGAATTTCAATATTCGATGCCTAGAACCCGACTGAGCTTTCTCAGTTATATTAGACACCGTTATCAAAAATTTTTGATACACTGCTCCACAGTGCCTTCAGTGATCTTCCAAACACCTTTCCATGTTCAGGATGACGCTAGAATAATTTATTTTCTCGGAAAATGACATATTTAGGATATTTTTTGAAGAGAAACGATAATAACCGATTCCAAATATATCTGATGTCCAATAATATCTAATATGTTTTCCAAACGAGGTCCAGCTATCTGTGATGAGGGGAAATGAAAAAATTTTGATCATGTCTCCTCAGAGATAACAATTTTTATCATTATTGATGTCATTTACATATTATGTGTGATTTGTTCCTCATAAATCTTTTTTATAAATGTTACATTGAAGTATACAAATATAAATAGCTGTTCATTCATATGATTGTTTACAAAATGAATAGGTGGATTAATTGAAAACAATATATTAGTAAGAATAACATTCATAACAATAATAATAATAATCATAAAGGACATCGACGAAAACAAAGTGAAAGCAGCCATAAGAAATCGACAGGTTTTGACCATAATCAATTTTTGGCTGATAAAGCTCTATGCAGCAAACAAGATTTAACAACAGAATGATTAACAACAACTCCTTTAATCGTTTTTAGTTGATCCACTTATTTATTTCGCAAAAAATCATATGAGTCGATAGTCGTGTATATATGTGGAAATTTCAACGCAACATTCATAAAAAGAGTTAGTATTTTCAAGAATTCAGTTGTAAATATCAAAAATTCTATCCATAATTTGCTTCCAACACCTGAAATTGCCATTCTAACTGGAAAGTACTATCAGGTGTCGAAGATGCAGAAATTTTCACGGATTCGTTTGGCTGTGAGATGCTATCAATTTCGAGCCATTCTGAGGAAAATATCTTAGCACCCCATTGTCAGATTATCGACATTTGTGAGAAATAAATGACATATCATATGTGAATGACATTAATAGTGATTATAATTGTTATCTCTGAGGATATATGATTAAGATTTCTCCGTTTTCCCCCCTTAAAGCTCGCTGAATCTGTTATGAACATTTTGGAAAATATATTTGATATTATTGGATATTAGATATATTTGGGATCGAATATTACAGCCTCTCTTCAAAAACTAACCGAAATATGACAGTTTCCAAAAATATAAATGATTTTAAGGTTATCTTGTAGCATGGAAAGATGTAGGGAAGATCTTGGAATTTGTACCTCGTTCCATAGACAGTGTAGAGCAGTGTATAATTTTTTTTTCGAAAACGGTGCCTAATATAACTGAGGAAGACCATTTTTCAGTCGGGTTCTAGACGCAGAATAGTCGAATTTCATCCCAACAAGAAATGAGAGCTCTCCAATGGAAGAGCAAATACCCCGATAAATGGAAAAAATCCATTTTCAAAGCTTCATATCTCGAAAACTGTTCAGTTTTGAGATTTTTGGCTAAAAACACTTTTGATAAGCTCATCAAGAACTATAACATACAAAAATTCAGCTAATTTCACTGAAAGCCATTTCCCATAAGAAATGTGCGAGGTCCTTTGAAATCGAATTGTGAATTCCTCAAAAAGTGTCAGTTTTAGATACTCTACCATGTCATCCAAACTTCTAGGGATGAAATAGCTCTGAAAAATGCTGATATAACATACTGGGTATTCCATTCTGAAAAATTAGGTATTTGATATTAGAAGTTTGTCAAGTGAATGCCTCTGTACAGAATCTCCTGTTTGAGAAATGTACCTCCCAGTCAATACTGGCATTTCATATCGCTCTGGTTGTGGCATGTCTCGACAAATTTTTCTCAAATTCTATTCATACATTTTTTTTGGTGGAATTTGTAATGGTCTGTTTTTCCGAAGATTCTCTTTCTTTCGATAGTAACTTGAAAATGCCGGATAATTAATATCTTGATATGTAAAATTTTTTGCTCAGTTCAACGAGGAAAAAATTCAAAGAGTATGTTGCCCCGCTTTAAGGAAATACTCTGCATATTCCAAAATATTTTCATAATGAGCAAAAAAGTAAACCATATAACTTTTATCTGAAACATTTTTCCATATTCCTCATGATTATTATTATTATTATCAGATGGCGGGGCTGGCCAGTGGCTGGAATGCAGTTAGTTCTGTATAGAATCTTTCTGCACCCCGCTATCAGGTCTATCTCGTGAGTACTCCGGATCTTTTATTGAACTCCTGGAGATTCCTCACAAGGATTTCCTGCGGGATAATATCTTCTGCACCGTGGTGTCCGAAGATGTCCATCCTCATGCGAGCCAGAGCTTCGCATTCAAACATTATATGGGAGGCTATTTCGTCCTCCTCTTCACAGAATCTGCATTGTGTGGACTCTTGATGTATTCCCAACAGTTGCAGGTGTTTTCTCAGATGGCAGTGGCCTTTCATCAGTCCTACCACCTTCCTGAGGGAGTCTCGGCTTAGTTCAAGAAGGTGATAGCCGGTCGATTGGCACTCTCCCAGATAGATTGATAACGGTTTTCAACCCATTTCTTTGTGTCCTGCTTAATATCCCCAAACGGGCTGGTTCTGGTCCAATGAGAGTTGTTGCTGCTCCCGCTCTCGCCAGGGCATCTGCGCTCTCATTTCTCTGGATCTCCTTATGACCTGGTACCCAGACAATTTTTACCCTGTTCTGTGCTCCTAGGTCGTTAAGGTTTTGGTGTGCCTCCCAAACCACTTTGGAAGTGAACCTGCTAAACGCAGGGCTTTAATCGCCGTCTGACTGTCGGAGAGAATCATTATGGGTTGGTTTCTATGACCCCTCCTTAGAATCTCTCTCGTGCAGATGGAGATTGCCGTTACCTCGGCTTGGAATATAGAGGCTTGAGTACCGAGGCTTAGGCTGATGTCTTTCCTCGGTCTCTCCCCGTATATTCCAGCCCCAACTCCTTTGCTAGTCTTTGAGCCATCCGTGTACCAGATTTGCCCTCTTGACAGCATTGGTATGGCCCTTGATGTTGCTTCCCCCCCATCTTCTATGATGGTGGTGTATGTTCCATCAAAGGAATATGTTGGAGTCATTTCGTCCGACGGCATCTCAGACGTGTCGATTCTTATGACCTCCAATATGGTGGTGTGGCCTTGGATATTGCCCCTCCATTGGCCCAGACATTTCAGCCTGCATGCTTCTATCCTCGCTTCCGCTGTAATGTGCAGATGCAGGGGAGGGAGGTTCAGGGTTACCTCCAAGCTAAATGATAGGCGTGATACTGTATGTACTTCTTCACACTAATGGGCCACCCTGTACATTCGAACTTTTCCTTTATGACTGACATTCAGTTCGATGTTGATTGGTTCGGTGATCGATATGCGTGAACGTGAATATCAGTTTCAAACCCCACATTTTCAAGCGAGAAGGCGGATGTAATGGGCCAGGCATTTTCCAATAGATTGCACGACTAGTCGAATCTAAACAGGCATGTGCTTGTAGCGTCTGGTTTGTTTAATCAGATGTAAGCCATATTTCTCTCCCAACTTCGAAAATTGATCTGTTTGTCAGATTGCACCAGTAAACGTGATTTATAGTATATCAATATGTTGTAAAGTGCTGACAAGTAGCATAGTACCAATTATTATTTTAATAGCAATACGTTTAATGTTGATAAATATTTATCGACGTTAGGAACTCTTTTGATTTTCCGATTATACCGAAATGCCGTTCCCGTTTTTATGGTTTACAGTCTGTAAATGTTTATCGGTTCTCTTACTCCTGGATACGTTACTTTCTTATATTTCTACAAAGTCTGTTCAAACGGTTTAGGTGTACTGTGAAAGCTGAAAGAATATTTTTTCTACTACCTTACTACAAAATTCAATTTTCGATTCCTAAAGAAAAGAGAAAAATGGTACTTTTGCTCCCATTGGCACCGGGAGGAAAACGTTTTTCCTCCCTCTAAGTTTTTCAATACTTCCTCATAGGCAAGAGTTTTTTTTAACTTGACTGTTTAATTTTGTGAGAAAATTCATGAAAACGAAATAAAAATACATATATTCAATCGTGTATTTCTTCATTTTATTAAACAACAATATGATATATGCAATGAAAAACTTGGAGAAGAGCTATCGACACAAAGTTATCGATTTGATTCCTAGAAAAACTTAGCATTGAGGTGAATTCCCGACCAGTAATGATTTTACATGCAATTTTTCTTTTTCTTGTCAATAATTCTGAGACATTTTTCTTAGTAATCTTCTCAGGATCCCAACCTCCGTGTTCGGAAACAATGGACGGTATAACTTTGGAGGTTTCTTAATTTCAAAAATGTTGTATTCCATTGTATTCTTTCCGATTAAATTGACAGATGATTTTCCCCAGTACTGAATAACAAGAAATTTGAAATTTTTATATTTTTGGTATGATGCCAAGGCGGACATTCCGTTTATTATGTCACCAGAAACAATAAATGTTCGTTAGTTGTAGTTCAATGTCCGTCATGGTATTAGCCAGGGAAGTAGTTGATTCCTGACAGATGTTTGCCTGTTATTTTCCACTTGGTGGAAATGCTGAGAGAAAAGGATACCCCTTATTCTTTCAACATTGTTGTTACCTCTCTGGCACAATGTATTCTAACTCGTTCGAATTTTACAGATTTCTCTTCCCGGAGACTGTGCTACTTGGGAGTGTTTTGTCTTGTTTCGTGCGGATGGCGCTTCGATCAACTTGGTTGTAGATCGTGGTGTTATCCGTGGGGAAATATTTGTAAAACAGAGAAGGATACCTACCCCGTATTCTTTCAACAATATATAAAAATAGCATATATATATATACGGCAAGCATATTGGTTCATCTGAAGGCACCAAGATGAGAATCTGTATTTTTCGAATCCACCATAGTCTTCAAGATACATTTTTGCATAATAAAATTACGTTCTAGTTGTGCACTCTCTCCCCATACCAATATTTCATATTTCAGTAATAGGTAAACAGTACCATACTGAGAAATTATTGATATGTTATACAGTGAAAAGTAAAGGACCCAGAACAATTTCCTGTGGTACGCCTTTTTTGATCTCAGAAGAACTAAGTAAGATTTTAATATCTCCAAAGCATTTCCTCGGATTCCATGACTGAAATATTTTAATAATCAATATTTTTCGATCGTGAATGTATTTGTTATAGGATCATTTTCTTAGATAGTTCAAACTATCATATTTGCTCTATGTTCTATTCATCAGAAATTGTATACCTATATACGCTGACTTGTCCAATATATTATTTTATAGGAGAACGGATTCCATAAGCTCGAATTTGAGTTTAACACGGTTCGCCGACTGTTTGCTTTTGGAATCACTAGAAAAACTTCGAAATTATTCAGCAATTAAAAAGTTTTCCGTATGTCGCCAACCCAACTGGACACACTGTTTACATATTTGTTGAAATGAATTTAATTCGTGAATGTTCCCAAATTTTTTCATCAGGTTTTCATGTTCTAACGATAATTATTGAAACAGTTTTGATTCTCATCAGTTGACCGAAATGAAAGTTTTCCTTGCATTCCAATACATTCTTGACCATTTCTTATGCGGCATTTCTCTACCTGTAGATCTTCAGCTTGAAATTGAACCGAAACGGACCCAATTCCCGCCATGTGCAACAGCACCCCCAACAGAACGAGCCAATCAGGGCGGACGTCCCTATCGACCCATGAATACCGATTGCTACAAGATGCCATCGCCTAGGCAACCGGATAGTCTTAGATTTCAAGAGTTTTCAGCATAATAAACGTGTGAAATTCGCCGGATGCTGGAAAGTTGCACTGGAAATTCTTTGTTTTCAGATATGGAAATTGTCTTTTTCCCTGCTGCAGCAGAATTCTCAGGAAAAACAAAGAACGCGTGTTAGAAGAAAATATCCGAGCATTACATTGATGGTCATATATGTAGTAGAAGATCCGGATGATACAGCCAAAGTAT
Organism: Chrysolina americana; assembly: GCA_958502065.1. Lineage (NCBI taxonomy): Eukaryota > Metazoa > Arthropoda > Insecta > Coleoptera > Chrysomelidae > Chrysolina > Chrysolina americana. The sequence continues at coordinate 3,456,380 of OY293417.1, forward strand.
GAATGATTTTTTCATAGAGCTCCAGGAAGGAATAGCTGACAATGAATTTTTCATACATAAAAATCATATCAACAATGACAGAATGTGTCTCTACCCGTATACAGAGGACGAATTTTACTCATTATCGCAACATAAATTAAAAAAGAAGAGGTCAGCATGTCTATGGATGCAGTCTTTGAAAATTATTATAGGTGTTATTATTAAATCTTTGATCGTATCATTAAAAAATGAGCTAGCTTCCTTTAAGTTAAATCTTTATTACAAATCATTAACATCATAACATCACAACAACACATAATACATTAGTTATAAAATATAATACGTTAGTTAGTTTATAATACCCTGGACACCAATTTTAATTAAAAATCTATTTTTAAAAATTGACATGAAAGTTTTGACACTTTTCAAAATTGATATAGATACACCTGCATCATTCTTGTCCAAAATAGCTATTCTATACTTGCTCATGCTGTTGTTATCGTTCAGAAACAAATTTTGGAGATTCTTTTCCAAATTCCACGTATGGGTTTCATATCGAGTGACATTTTTTGTATTTTGTATCGAATTGTGTTATGTAACGTCAAATATTTTAATTTTAATACTTGAGTTTTTAAACTATTCATTTTGAAAGCTTCAAATAAATCTAAATCTATCTATGCATTTCTCCAGTTATTGGGGGTACCGCAGTTGTAATATTATTTTTATTATTATATCGTATTCATGGAGTACTTATTAAGTGATTCATTCATACCCTAAAATATAAAACGAAACTAATAAGTGATTTGTAAATTTGATAAAATTTCTGAAAAGGTAGCCACAACTCTAAAATGTTCGAATCAAATTATTTTGTTGATTTTCTCATTAGATCATTCAAACCAGTTACAGTTTTTGCGAATTCTTTATATTAACATCGCGCGATGGATTATTTACAAAAAGGAATCTTCACACTCGAATGTTTGTTTAGTTTTTACATTTTTGTTGATTCTCTCGGCTATATGTTTAAAGCAGCTCAAGTCAATGCAAACAATAGTCCAACGTGTTTAGGCACTATTTACACAAAGAGTTTTTTTGAGTTACTCGCAACTGTTTGCTTTCCTCACAAGCGGAAATACGATATTTGTTAGGTCGAAGACGTCTTATTACAGAAATCTGTTTTTGAAGTTCTTCAAATCAAATTTCACGAAATTCTACACAAAGGAATTTGAGAAAGTTTCTATAATATTATAAGAAACTCTACGTTTCTGGCTTGCTTTTTGATTACATCCGGTACGAATAATTGGTACCCATGCAAAGTTCTATATACAGGGATAACACTAAAATAGATTTATATAAATCAACTGCTTCTTTATTATTAGGTAATTTGAATTTATTTGAATAAATAAACGAGTTATTTATAAAACAAGAATACGAAGTGACTCTATTCAGTCAAAAAATTCATGTATCGTATCGTATTTTTGATAGATTAATGAAAAAATTAAGAAAAGAAGTTTTGGAGCAAAATGATCTTTCTCAACTTCGGATGAATTATTCAACTCGAGAACGGTTGAAGATAAAATGAATTCTGTGAACACCAATCGATTCAGAATAATGAGATTAGAGTACTGTGTGAATTTCAAGTTGATCGAAAAACAAATACAATACCTCGAAAAGAGTCCTAAGGGGTAGACCCCTAAAATGCATGCAAAATACAAAATATAAACATATGATATTTATATGTTCAGACACAACGTTTACTATAAAAAAAGATCTAACGAATGAAGGATATTTTAAACTCAAAATTGCAAAGGTTCCTAAAGAGCATACAATTTCTTCAATTGTCTTGGAATCAACTTCAAATTTGGTGTGCATATTCAAAACATTTTTATTTTTGGGAAATAATTAAAAAAAAAGAGAAAAAAAAGTTTTGGGGCGGAATGATCCCTTCTCAACTCCAGATGAATTTTTCAACTCGAGAGCGGTTGAAGATAGGGCAATTCTGCGAACGCCAATCGATTCAGAATATCGAAATTAGTATACTCTGGGAATTTCAGGAAAATAGAAAAACAAATGAAATACTTCGAAAAAAGTTCTAAGGGGTAGGTAGACCTCTAAAATGCATGCAAAATACAAAATCATCAGATTTACTTGAATTCCTCACTATATACGCAAATTTAATGCTGATTCCAAAAACATATCATTTGTATATGTTCAGACACAACGTTTACTATAAAAAAAGATCTAACGAATGAAGGATATTTTAAACTCAAAATTGCAAAGGTTCCTAAAGAGCATACAATTTCTTTAATTGACTTGGAATCGACTTCAAATTTGGTGTGCACATTCAAAATATTTTTATTTTTAGATAATTAATGAAAACATTACGAAAATTGAGTTTTGGAGCGAAATGATCCCTTCTCAGCTCCAGATGAATTTTTCAACTCGAGAACGGTTGAAGATAGAGCAATTCTGCGAACGCCAATCGATTCAGAATATCGAAATTAGTATACTCTGGGAATTTCAGGAAAATAGAAAAACAAATGAAATACTTCGAAAAAAGTTCTAAGGGGTAGGTAGACCTCTAAAATGCATGCAAAATACAAAATCATCAGATTTACTTGAATTCCTCACTATATACGCAAATTTAATGCTGATTCCAAAAACATATCATTTGTATATGTTCAGACACAACGTTTACTATAAAAAAAGATCTAACGAATGAAGGATATTTTAAACTCAAAATTGCAAAGGTTCCTAAAGAGCATACAATTTCTTTAATTGACTTGGAATCGACTTCAAATTTGGTGTGCACATTCAAAATATTTTTATTTTTAGATAATTAATGAAAACATTACGAAAATTGAGTTTTGGAGCGAAATGATCCCTTCTCAGCTCCAGATGAATTTTTCAACTCGAGAACGGTTGAAGATAGAGCAATTCTGCGAACGCCAATCGATTCAGAATATCGAAATTAGTATACTCTGGGAATTTCAGGAAAATTGAAAAACAAATGTAATACTTCGAAAAAAGTTCTAAGGGGTAGACCCCTAAAATGCATGCAAAATACAAAATCATCAGATTTACTTGAATTCCTCACTTTATACGCCAAATTTAATGCTGATTCCAAAAACATATGATTTTTATATGTTCAGACACAACGTTTACTATAAAAAAAGATCTAACGAATGAAGGATATTTTAAACTCAAAATTGCAAAGGTTCCTAAAGAGCATACAATTTCTTTAATTGACTAGGAATCGACTTCAAATTTGGTGTGCATATTCAAAATATTTTTATTTTTGGATAATTAATGAAAACATTACGAAAATTGAGTTTTGGAGCGAAATGATCCCTTCTCAGCTCCAGATGAATTTTTCAACTCGAGAACGGTTGAAGATAGAGCAATTCTGCGAACGCCAATCGATTCAGAATATCGAAATTAGTATACTCTGGGAATTTCAGGAAAATTGAAAAACAAATGTAATACTTCGAAAAAAGTTCTAAGGGGTAGGTAGACCTCTAAAATGCATGCAAAATACAAAATCATCAGATTTACTTGAATTCCTCACTATATACGCAAATTTAATGCTGATTCCAAAAACATATGATTTTAATATGTTCAGACACAACGTTTACTATAAAAAAAGATCTAACGAATGAAGGATATTTTAAACTCAAAATTGCAAAGGTTCCTAAAGAGCATACAATTTCTTTAATTGACTTGGAATCGACTTCAAATTTGGTGTGCACATTCAAAATATTTTTATTTTTAGATAATTAATGAAAACATTACGAAAATTGAGTTTTGGAGCGAAATGATCCCTTCTCAGCTCCAGATGAATTTTTCAACTCGAGAACGGTTGAAGATAGAGCAATTCTGCGAACGCCAATCGATTCAGAATATCGAAATTAGTATACTCTGGGAATTTCAGGAAAATAGAAAAACAAATGAAATACTTCGAAAAAAGTTCTAAGGGGTAGGTAGACCTCTAAAATGCATGCAAAATACAAAATCATCAGATTTACTTGAATTCCTCACTATATACGCAAATTTAATGCTGATTCCAAAAACATATCATTTGTATATGTTCAGACACAACGTTTACTATAAAAAAAGATCTAACGAATGAAGGATATTTTAAACTCAAAATTGCAAAGGTTCCTAAAGAGCATACAATTTCTTTAATTGACTAGGAATCGACTTCAAATTTGGTGTGCATATTCAAAATATTTTTATTTTTGGATAATTAATGAAAACATTACGAAAATTGAGTTTTGGAGCGAAATGATCCCTTCTCAGCTCCAGATGAATTTTTCAACTCGAGAACGGTTGAAGATAGAGCAATTCTGCGAACGCCAATCGATTCAGAATATCGAAATTAGTATACTCTGGAAATTTCAGGAAAATTGAAAAACAAATGTAATACTTCGAAAAAAGTTCTAAGGGGTAGACCCCTAAAATGCATGCAAAATACAAAATCATCAGATTTACTTGAAATCCTCACTATATACGCCAAATTTCATGCTGATTCTAAAAACATATGATTTGTTCAGACACAACGTTTACTATAAAAAAGGATATAACGAAAAGAAGGATATTTTCAACTCAAAATTGCAAAGGATCCCGAAGAGCATACAATTTCCTCAATTGACTTGGAATCGATTTCAAATTGGTGTGCAAATTAAAAACATTTTTATTTTTGGGAAATTAATGAAAAACTCACAAAAACGCCTATTGATTCAGAAGTAATTTCGAGTTGATCGAAGAACAAAGGTGATACCTCTGAAAAAGTCCTAAGGGGTAGATCCCTAAAATGCATTAAAATCACAAAATCATCAGATTAATTTGAAATTCGCACAATATGCGCTAAACTTCATACTAATTCCAAAAATATATAATTTTTAAATGTTCAGGTACAAGGTTTACTATGAAAAAGAACCGAACCAAAAAAATATTGATATAGGTTTTAGAGATTCATATGGAATCGATTTGGTGTGCATGTTTGGAAAATTTTGTATTTTTGAGATATAAATGGAAAAATTATAATTAAATTTTGGGACGAAATGATACCTCTCAACTCCATCCAAAGAAGTATCTGGTTGTAATAACTATATTGTGAACGAAAGTATAATTTTTTGTACATTTTCAAGATTATTGGTTTGATCCTTCAGTATCATTTCTATCAGTTTTGAAAGAGAGTAGGCACCCAATACTGTTTCCTTCAAATAATCCATAAGTGTCTGAGTATAGAGAGTTGATATGAGTTCATAAACATTCTCAAATAATCCTCAATCATTTATCGTCTCTCACAGCTACCGTGTTTAGTGTAAATGACTGAAATTAAACATTAAGTGAATGAAATTATCCATCCTCTCGTAATTGACCCACGCTATTTTATTTTATTGAGCATAAGACTCTCGTCAAGTTCGATAAATTATTCTTTAAATAGTTGTCATTCATTAAAATCGCCTTATGGTCATTCCATGATTGTATGAGTAGCTTTCAATTAGCAATAAATAATTTATAGGCTATTGATGTGTTCAACTCCATTTTCCAGTATACAATACCAGATGAACGTTTTATTGCCAGATGATTAGATTTCTCATAGATGAGGTTACTGTTGCCTATTTCAGATTTGTAAATCGGAGAGGATGTCGAAAACCAGGTTTGGATAACAATGGAAAATAATTTATTTTTATACCTAAACCTGAATTTGGCAAATTGCGCGAAAAGAAAATAGTACATTAAAGTATAAGTGGATAAATAGGTCTTTCAAACACGCGCGATTTTTCGGAGCCGGAGCCGGAGTGTTCGAAATAGAGCAAGTGTTTGAAAGACCAGTTATCCACGCATACTTTACGCATTTTTTTTAGTGGTACAATTTGAAATCATGAATACTGGTATTATTACTACAAAACATGGAAATAAGAACTAATAATGTAAAATGGTTGAATTCGTGATGTGAAATCAGTATACCTTTCGTTGCCATGAAAATGAGAAAAGCAAAAATAAATATGCAACTTGTCATCAAAGATTGATAGTTGTCACCACGGTCCTTCAAAATGAATTCTTGTGTTGATTCTTTGAATAGTAAAGCGGAATTGCAACTAATACCGCAATCTAGAGAAGCCTATAACCAAGAATATGACAAGTTCGTACACTGGATGGAAGTGCAAAAGTTGATTGAAATAGATGAACGAGTTGTGCTTGCTTACCTTCAGAAAATGTCAGAACAGTACAAGGCGTCGACTATGTGGGCTATCCATTCAAAATTACAATGTATGTTGAGGATAAACAAAGGAGTCGATATAAAATCATTTGAAAAAGTGCATGCATTCATGAAGGCAATTAGCAGGAATAACGTAGCCAAGAAGGCATATATATTCAATGAAGATGATTTGCGGAAGTTTTTCATAGATGCACTAGACATTACCTATCTATTTTTGAAAGTGGTTGCCATTTTCGGTATTTTTGAATCTTGTAGAAGATGTGAGTCATGCGATTTGCGCTTACATGATATCAAAGAAGAAGGAAATGTATTGGTTATTACTATCCGACGGTCTAAGACAGTGAAGGCTCGATGTTTTACTGTAACCGACAATGAAGCAATTAGTTATGTGCGTTTAGTAAAGCAGTATTTATCATTGCGTCCACAAAATGTGAGTACAGACCGAGTTTTCCTACGATATGATAAGGGGAAGTGTACCAATCAAGTGGTTGGTATTAATACATTTGGATCATGTCCCTTGCAAATTGCCCGTTATCTTAAATTGGATGATCCTGAGAAATACACGGGACATGCTTTTCGACGCACGTCCGCTACCATTATGGCAAATAGTGGCATGACAATATAGATCAAATCCAACGACAAGTAGGATGGAAATCGGCAGCTGTGGCGAGTGGTTACGTTGAAGAGAGCATTAGCAATAAGAAGAATGTTTCACACGTTATAGGGAGTGCCATTAATCGAAGTTCAACCTCATTGAGTTCTCAGAATGTTAACAGTATCAATTTAAATGCCATTTCTTCCGATTTGAAAAATCGAAATATTAATATATCAAACAATAATAACTGTACTTTCCATTTTCATTTATAAAATTTAAATTATTGTATAATGTTTGAATAAAGGTTGTTATGGTTAGTAATATTTCATTAGATGTTAGAAGGTACTGCTGTCAGATCATTCATCAAAAGTTGTCATTTAGACTTCTTGTTTCTCGAGTTGTTGATGTTTCCATGATAACTTTAAAAAACGCGCGTTTTCGAAAGTTCGATTTAAACACGCATAGGCGTGCTTGAAATGGTTAAAATGGGGCACCAATAAAAAAAATAAGATAAACAATAATCATTCATTGATTTGCTTGAGAGCTTTCAATAACATGTCAAAAATTATGAATATACCAGAATATTTTCAAAAAAAATAAATATTGTCTCTGGTAGAAAACTCGCAAAAAAATATACGGAAAAATCCTCAAAAATAATGGAAAGTATCGTAACGACGAAAACTTTAATATCAAAAAATATTTTTCTGTCCCCCTCGAGGCTAGATAGAGAACACGTATGAGTTTGAAAAAAATTCGGTGGATTCGGACCCAAAGCTTGCAAAAAGTTGCGAAAACTGACGAGAAGAAAATTGGAAAAATCTGTCAAAATTGTGAGAAAGATTGGGCACTCGAATGTTTTTTGTGGGTTGAAAAAATAAGATTTTTGGTACATGATTGAAGTAGTAAATAGTATTTAGTATTCTTATAAATAACAAAGAACTTTAGAAAATTTAAATATTTTCTCAGAAACTTGAGTGAAACGTCATTACATTTTTTATGCAGTTGATATTATTTTGTACTCTTCATGTATTAGGTATATTTTTGTTCAATTAGGAAGAAAAGGAAATAGACGCTGATGTGTATTTTTAATTTTTTTTTAAGCAGTTGTGAAGATGTGAAAATATTAAAAAACTTAGGAAGGAACATTTCAGGAATTCAGCTGAAAATATTTTTGTGGAAAAGCCTATTATTCGCTCTTCGTTTTCTACTGTGATGATTTTGTATTTTTTATATTTTTGGCATATATTTTATTACTCAGGGTGTTTCCTAACTACGGTTCTCAACTTCAGGGGGTGATTCTATAGTTCATTTTTAGAAGAAAAATTTGGATTAACATATGTCTGGAGTTGCTTCGTTTTTGGGATACAGGGCGTTGAAATAAAAAAAATGGTAATCATAAAATATCATGAATATTCTAGAGCCGATTCGGTTGAAATTGAAATTAATTAGATCAAAATTATTAGTGCCAATGGCGTCTCAGTGGGTACCACGCCAACGACATTGTGAAAGTTGAGTAGATTAGGCAGCTAAAAATACCACTTTTGATCTCTCGTATTTTCTTCATATCCAGCTTTGTTTCCGAGAAAAAAAAAAACATAAAATGAACACCAAAATTAAAAATAATAACAATAGAGATATTACCGAAATGAGCGAACTGTCCACCTTCTGAAACAATTTAAGTCTGCATTCGATTTGCCATTGATTGTATGACACGTTCAACAATTCCTGAAGTATAGTCCTCATTACACTGCAATTGTCAATTATTCGAGCTGAAGTAATTCATATCTAGTATAGGAGTTTTATAAACAAGACCCTTCAGATGAACCGATGAATAGATGTCTAGAGGATTCATATCAGGACTGTGAGCAGGCCAATGTTGAAGTCCTGCACGTCCAATCCAGTGGTTAGGGTTGGTGATGTCGAGATGCTGACGAGCAAAAACATTAAAATATTAAAATGAGCTAGAGCCGCGTCGTGTATGAACCACATATTGCCTCTTACAAATAGGGGTACTTCTTCTAACAAAATGGGTAAATGAACCTCCAAAAAGTCCGTGTAGGATTCACCTGTTAATTTTTCTGTTATTAAATGGATCAATTGGGTAGTCACCAATATATCGTACCCAACCTTTCAGTGAAAATTGATGCAGAAAATTATTTTCTCTAATAGCGGGGATTTTCGTCGGCCCGCAAAAATGGTTATTGTGGAAGTCCATAATAGCATTTCGTGAAAAATTTGCCTCGTCCATCAAAAAAAATACTTGGTGAGAAATTATTATTGTGTTCCATCATACGAATCAACCACCAGTAAAACATTAAACTTTGATGAAAATCTCGAGGCAGTTAGAGCTTGGACCAGCTGTATGTGATATGGGTAAAAGAGGTTTCGTTTTAGAACATTCCGAACGGTTTTTTGGACTGTCTCCAAGCTGCAGTGCAATCCTGATGGTACTTTTTGAAGGATCATCTTCAATCGCATCAAATATATAGTTTCTATTTTTGCGAAAATAATCGGCGGCGTACTTTTTTTTGCGATATTGTTGGCTGTGGTGCCACTGAGACGCCACTAGCTTGAATAATTCCAATCTAGTTAGGGCTAAATGAGTGCTTTATAAGTTCAAATGAATGTAACAAAATTCAACCAAATCGATTGAAGGACATTCCTGATATTTCAAAATTACAGTTTTTTTTCTTTATTTCAATGAAGTGTTCCGAAGTTTTCAAGTAAGAGTAGAATAAAGCTACACACACATTCAAATAAAACGCCATCTTTTGACAAGAAGTATTATTGCAACATATTCGCAATTACGTCTATCTTCAACAAGAGCAACAGCTTTTGCGCATTTTTCCTCACTTAAAAACATGGATGAAATTCTTTTAGGGCAACAACGAGAAAAACCCCTTTTTAAAAAAAATTATTTATTAAAGTAAACCGTTGATGACAAGTTCATTCCTCTCTTAGAAATGAACTAGTGCGCTTTGAGTCATGAACCAAAAAACAAAATGTTGAAAAGGAATGGTTCGTACCGAAAATTGGTATTTTGAAGGAATTTCACCACGAAATTACTCCACAGTAGGTTTTAAAATGAGGTTTCAACAACAAACTACTAGTTAACCCTGTATAATGACTCATAATGCAGCATTTAACGAAAGACTGAAAGTGCAAGTTAAAATTAATAATTTCTCCTACATTTTGATGAAAAAATTGTGAACATTGAACTAAAAATAAAAAAACTATGACACCTCAAATTTTACCAAATATTAAATTGTTGCGGTTTTTGTATATGAGTATATATTTTTCAATATTAAGAGATAGAGAGAAGCCTTCGATTATTTCAAAAAGCTGAGAAAATTAATGCATAAAATAAGCGGCAAACATTTGCAAAATGCACAAAACTTATTCCTTGGAGAATAGCTACATCACAATTCTCACATCTTCTGAAACGAAAAATTCACAACATAATCACACTAAGAACCTAGTGCATAACCTCCGCACAGTAACCACCCCCCAAAACAGGTGTCGCGTCTAAAAGCCGTAAATTATAAATACCTATAATGAATCCAAAAATACCCCATAACAACCCGTTAAACATATATCAGCCGAAACGTCAAGCCAGAATCGTCCTTTAACTTGCATCTCTAATGGCCGACGCGACGCAAGAAGCAAAGGAACCTAAGAAAGCGCATGCGCATGCGCGTGGAACGTTCCAGCATTTGCTCGAGTCGAAACCGAGATCTGATAATGTCGGTCAGTTGGCGCAAGCGCCGTGTACTCCGCGTACGTTGTTCTTTTGGCGGGTGTAACCATTCTATCACCAGAGCTTTGATATAGGTACATGAAATGATATCCCGTGAATTGTAGTGAGTGATATTGTTTCCATTCTGTGGTGATTGTAGCGATTTTCGGGTGCTTTTGTTGTGACCTGCGACGAAACAGCAATAAACTGTGGGCCAGAATTTGAATGCGCCGGCCAGAGTAAGTGACATATTTATTGCTAGGTTTAAGTATTAATAAACTACGATTTTATTAATGCTAATTTAATAGGTACTCAATTCGATGTTTGAAAATCCTATTATGCCGCTCAGGAATTCATGAATTTTATCTGCCAATTGTAGTTGCGTTGAATGAATGGTGTACAAACATATTAGCGATTGTAAACGGGTTGGTAATTGCCGCAACTTTGTTCGTCGAAATGGGTGACATGTAAATGATATTTCTACGAGCTCCATTCATGTTTGTTCTGGTCGAGTTCAAAATGAAATCGAAACAGTGAGTTCTATGTGTGATGCAATATCCTTCGGGGCATATAGCCAGAGAATAAGTAGGCTCATCAGCCAAAAGGTGTTCGAAATCAATCATACAAATCGAATTGACTTCTCCAAATGAAATCTTATATAGAAAACTCAAATCAATGAGAAACCTGACAAGATTTCATGCATATCTCATTTCTCATATATACAATAATACAATACAATACAATACTTTTATTCATCACTCAACTTAATGTACAATTTCCATTGCATATACAAGTTATCAGACTAGTCAACAAAAAACATTCATGTGTCGGATCACAATACATTACTTTATTTACTCAATTTAGTATACGATTTCATTATATAAAGTTATCAAACAGATCACAGAGAAGTTTTCAGCTGTTTTAAATTGTCTATTTTCCCAAATATACTTATAAATTTGTTATAGCAGATAATTTGTTGATATTCATGAGAATTCTGACAAGTCTTGAGAATGGTTGATAATAATGATTCTTACCGCGGGTGTAATACTGGTGTATGTCCTTATTTCTTGGTGAAAGAGAATGATTTTTTTTTAATCATTAATTAGTATATTCTAGATCAGATTTTCCACTGATACCAAAAGTTGTGTCATCTGCATACTTAACTATTACATTGGCTGAGCTACATGATTTTGATAAATCGTTTATGAACAAAATGAATAGCATAGGACCTAGAATCGAGCACTGAGGCACACCAACAGTTATGTCTTTCATTTCTGACTCAACATTATCAATTACTACGGCTTGTTTTCTATTTGTCAGGTAGGATTTGACCCAGTCATTTGCAACACCTCGTATTCCATTGCAACTAAGTTTTTCAATAAGTGCAATATGATCTATGGTATCGAAAGCACGACTCAGGTCAAAGAATATTGTTGTCGGTGTTTGTTTCATGTTCAGGATATTATATATGTAGGAAGTCAGTGTGTCAATAGCTGAATTTGTAGATCTCGCCTTTCTGAAGCCATGTTGGCATGAGGTTAATAGATTATTTGGTTCTAGGAAATCTGTCAACCTGCTGTTAAAGCAGGATTCAACTACCTTCGCCAGTTGACTTTGTAGACAAATGTTCCTATAATTGCAGACTTCCTTTTTCGAGCCTTTATTCTTAAATATATAAATTCACTATCAAAATCCTTGTCACCATAGCATATGGTGTAGGGTTTTCATTAATTACATTGATCTATCCTAAAAATACATAATCGGTTTATACACTAAAAATTCAAAACTCACATCAATCTGATAGCGAAATAACAATTTTATTCATCTACAAACTTTGCCCGTTTTTTATTTATTGTCATCATTTTCGCCTCTTCCCATGTCTTTCCTTTCCTTTGAGGTATGCTTCCTATAACTACATCCCATGTTTGTTTTGGTGTTCCTCTTTTTCTCCTCATTTGTATCTTTGACTGCTATACTCTTTCAACTGGTCTTGTATCATTCATCCTTTTACGATGATTCCGCATCAGCTTGAGATTTGCTTCTATGTCAAGGTCTTCTCATATTTTTGTATTTCCGAGTTTATCTTTCTTTGTTACTTCTTTAGTTCGTCTCAGATGCTGTATTTCTGTTGTTTTTATTTTGCTCTTTTGTTTGCTTGTCAACACCCAAGATTCACATTCAAATATTAATATGGGTTGATATATTCTCTTGAACATATTTATCTTTGTTTTCTTCGAGATTTCCCTTTCATTCATAAATGGATGATTTATGTGTGGTATAGGTTTATTGTTTTTGCTATTCCATGTCTTCCCTTTTCTTCTATTCCAATCCCAAACATATGAATCTTCTAACTTTTTCAATTTCCACTCCGTTTACTTGTGCATTTATCTCGTTTTGTTCTTCCTCTATATGACCGTAAGTTTGGTTTTCTCTTCATTTACTTCTATTCCATATTCTTCACGAACAGCTTTCTAAATTTTCAAGTTTTTCTGTGAACCCTTTTCTTTTTCAGCCATAATCACATATACACTTCTTTTCCTTGCTATGAGAACTTTTCAATTATTTCTTTTGCCGTTAATATATAGTCCCGTATACCTCTTCTAAATCCACTTGTAACTCTTCAAGATATTCTCAATTGTTTGTCTTATCCTATTGTATATAATCCTTTCATATATTTTCATTGCTGTACTAAGGAGAGTTTCCTATATAGTTATTACAGTCATGCCTGTTCCCGTTTTTATACCGGGTGGCTACGGAAGTATTGCCTACGGAATATCTCAGTTATTGTATGAAGTAGGTTTGTGAAATTTGGAGCGTCGATATAATGACAAAAGAGCTAGAATTTGAGCATATTGACATGTCGAAGTTAACTTCCGGTCTGACCGGAAGTAACATCAACTTTCTTATTTTAAATGGAAACCCTATTTTTTTTTCTTTTCGCTTTATTCAGCATTCAATTCCCTTTCTAATGACATATCACAAGTTGGTATCTAACCAGAAACTAGATCAGAAAAAAATTATTATTGAAATTCACCGAGTAGGCCGTGGAAGCAAAATGAAAGCCAAAAATTGAAAAGTTGGCTATGGAAACCATACGTCACTTGATAACAGTTGCTACTACTGTGATATTTTATTTTCATTCGTCGGCGTTATAAAAAGCCGCCAAAAAAAATATTGGAAAAATTGGCAAAAAAACAATACTCTGTAGGTCCATAACTTAAATAGGAACATACAACTTTTTCTTGCCTGTACTATTCAGCATAACCATTCCTTTCTAATGATATAATAGAAAGTAATTTTTTGAAATGAAATACCAAAAAATCCAATTATTATTATTTAAATAACAAAAAAACAGATTTATCGAAAAAAAAAAATTCAAATTGATAGGATTAAAGATAAAATAAATTCAAAACAAATGTTCGAAATGCATTCCCTCAGCGTCAATACATTTATTGATTTATTGATATTTTCATGTAAAACGTTTCTCAACATTTGGGGCGTGATATCTTGGAAAGCTCTACGAATTTTTACTTCTAGCTCATGTAGAGTTGTAGGCTGTGTGGAATACACCCTATTTTTAAGATGCCCCCATAGAAAAAAGTCGCACGGAGTAAGATCAGGTGACCTTGGTGGCCATGGGTTGTTAGAAGTCTCTCTTGAAAGCGATTTTGAAGATAATTTCTTGCTATTCTTGAATTATGCCCTTTTGAAATGGCAGAATAAAATACACTACTTCGAACGTCAAAATAATATGGATAGTAGCGTTCGTGAGAGCTCTCGTTTCTTTTTTGTTTCATTCCAAAATACATCTTAATCAGCCTACTTGTTAATATTTTGGTTCGAATGATTATTGCAATGGAATGATTATTCTGAATAGCACAAACATCGTCCATAGGTAGATATTAGAATATCTATGGACGATGGCACAGACCAAGTACGTTTATGTTCCTATTTAACCTAGAACCTACAGGATATAATTTATCATTCCACATTATTTTTAATGTTATATTTGCGTATGGCGATAATCTGTTTTGTTATTTGAATAATAATAATTGGATTTTTTGGTATTTCATTTCAAAAAATTACTTTCTATTATATCATTAGAAAGGAATGGTTATGCTGAATAGTACAGGCAAGAAAAAGTTGTATGTTCCTATTTAAGTTATGGACCTACAGAGTATTGTTTTTTTCCAAATTTTTCCAATATTTTTTTTGGCGGCTTTTTATAACGCCGACGAATAAAAATAAAATATCACAGTAGTAGCAACTGTTATCAAGTGACGTATGGTTTCCATAGCCAACTTTTCAATTTTTGGCTTTCATTTTGCTTCCACGGCCTACTCGGTGAATTTCAATAATAATTTTTTTCTGATCTAGTTTCTGGTTAGATACCAACTTGTGATTTGTCATTAGAAAGGGAATTGAATGCTGAATAAAGCGAAAAGAAAAAAAAATAGGGTTTCCATTTAAAATAAGAAAGTTGATGATACTTCCGGTCAGACCGGAAGTTAACTTCGACATGTCAATATGTTCAAATTCTAGCTCTTATGTCATTATATCGACGCTCCAAATTTCACAAACCTACTTCATACAATAACTGAGATATTCCGTAGGCAATACTTCCGTAGCCACCCGGTATATTGGCACTAAGTATTAAGTCTGTTTTCCAATCTTACGTTACGTTACGTTCCACGATTTATTATACAGTCTATATAGTATTTCTATTCCTGTATCCCATAGATTTTTGAACATTTCTTTTGTTAATTTATCTGTTTCTGGCGACTTCCCGTTCTTCAATTCCCTTATTTTTTCTTGCAGTTTATGGTTATACTTTTTTCAATTTCTTTAATTACATCCGTTTGCCTGTTTCTATTTTGTACTTTTTCATCAGCTCCTATTAGAAACAACTAGAAATATTCTTTCCATTCATTCATTATTTCGTTTTCATTTGTTAAATTTTTCCCGTCTTTATTTTTTATCCAACTTATTTCTTGAGTTTTCCCTATTTTTATCAATTTTGAAGTTTCTTAGAATGTCTTTTGATTCAACATTCTATCTTCTTCTATTTTTTCGCTAAATTCTTTCCACCGATTTCTTCCTGATGCTGCTGATACCATCTCTTTTTCTGTTTTTCTTTTCTCTTTGTACATTGCATAATTTTGATTTGTTCTGTTATATAGATACATTTAAAATGACTTTTTTTCAGTTTTATTCCATCAGTCCACCACGTTGTTTCTTTTCTCGTATTAATATTTTTACTATTGCCATATTTTATTTGATTGCCTTCATGGCCAGTTTCTTAAAATTGTTCCACATTTCTTCTATATCACTATTATTTTCAGTTACATCTCAATCATTAGAAAACTTTTCTGTTATTATTTACTTGTATCTCTCTTCTCTTTCTTTATTTTGTAGTTGGTATGATTTCACCGATTCATATTCTATAACGTTTCCTATATTTTGTTCATCATGTTTTTTTTTCTATTTCCTCTCTAATTTTTATATATATTATATAAATAATGGCCAGTACCTATTTCTGGTCCTCTTCTTACCCTGGTATCTAATATCATTCTCATTCTATTTTATTTCATTCATATGCATTTCCATAGCCGAAGCAAATTACAGGATGGGAAAAACAACAATATATTGAATACACTGAATGCTAGTATGAGAAAGACTATAGCCGATAAATCTGTTCGGTGTTATTCTGTGTCTGAAAATTCCTCTAAAATTCTATATTGAAAAATGACCTAATTTTCAAGAATGATTCATTTCAACGAAAGCTAGGTAGCTTGTAATCCTGCCAATTAACTCGAATGCCAAATTTCAGGTGCAATAACAGATTTATATTTTGAGACATGATTGGATACCTTTGTGCAATTTCGAAATAATTATGCTCAGAATTCATTATTTCAATGATTTTATCAGGAACGTATGCCAATTACCAAAGGTGTACAAAGTGCATGAAACCAATTGAACAAACAATGGAAATTTATGAGACTCGGATCCTGTAATTGAGTTTAAATTCTTCATTTTAAACATTCTTTGCTACTACATAACTGTTATAGAAGATTCATGAAGGGTTCAATTGGGCTTTATTATTCAATTAGACTGAATTGTCGTTATTATATTTGCTATTTTCGTCATTTTATATATGAGGCTATAATATTCTTACATAATTTCATCAAATTTTGGTGCATTATCCCTGATTATACGATTCCCTATGATGAGGTCATCAAAACTGAAGTTGAAGCAAACAAATTTGTTCTATTTCTGTTGAAACTAAATGAGTTTGAATCACACCACTCTACTTTAACAAAGATCAAGAGTTATGGGGTCCCTGGGAATGTCTACATCATTCCACGCCAAAGGATGATGGTACCATCTTCAAAAATTGTAAACTCTTTTGTACAACAATTGTCTGTTCTCGATTACAAATAGTACCTACTGCATTATTTTCTGTTATTTTCTTTCATGAGACAAATGTATCGACATGAAAAGAATTAACTTCATTCAACTGAAAAATTGCTGAAACGATATGGAAGAACTAGAAGCTGTCGTATACATTGCTATATTCCAAACCGTAATAGATACAAAGACGATTAAATGGGAAAAAATGTAACTATTGTGGTGAGCAGTACATTGGTCAGAGAAAATCTACGGGGACTCTCGCCCTTCCCGACTTATACAGGGAAAACTAAAAATGCTGTTTTCGGTTTTTTACGAATAGAATGGTTACTTCGGAAAATATAAAAAATTTAAAGAGGAAAGTTTTATTGTATTCAAAATGTACTAGAACTACGTAATTATAAATTTTCAATTAATCGTTTCGTGTCAACACGGCCACCATCAACAATTTTTTTCAAGTACGGACCTGTCTATTTCATCATAAATATTGATAAAGCGATGAAATCACAATTCAGTGGTATCTCACACTTGACATTTTTATAGCGTTTCATATAAAATAACTGGCATCATCAGTAAAAAACCGAAAATAGCATTTTCAGTTTTCCCTGTTTAAGTTGGGGAGAGCGAGAATCCCCGTAAATATTCTATGACCAATTTACTGCTCACCACAATAGTAACATTTTTTCCCATTTAATCGTCTTTGTATCTATTACGGTTTAGAATATAGCAATGTTACCACATGATAAAAGAAACGGCCTGTATACAGTGCGGCTTTTAATTCCCCTCCCCTGATAAATTTTGAACGGTTCGACGTACAAACATGAATAAAAAATAGATTCGAGAGTTTCACCAATACTACTTTTTGAGATAAAAAAAATGGTAATTGCTCAACAGAGGGCGCGGGGGGGGCATCAACTAAAAATTTTTAAATGGCATGGGGGGTCAAGTGGCACATCGTTGAAAAGAGAATTCAATAGTCTTTACAACCATCTGACTATTTTTGTTTATAATTTTTTCCTAATTTAGATTTTTATGCCATTCGAAATTTTTAATTTAATGTGCTCCCAGCGTCGAGTAATTGCAATGTTTCTTCACTCAAAAAGTGGTATCGGTAATACCCTTTTTTGGTTTCATTGTTCCACATCAAACCTTTCAGATTCAGATCCACATTTATATTTGATATTTCGGAATTGAATTGCAAAAAAAATATTAACGAAATTAAAAAAAAATTAGATGGTTGTAAAGAGAATGGAATTTTCTTTTCGATGATGTGCCACTTGACCACCTATGCTATTTAAAAATTTTGAGTTGATGTGCCCCCCGCGCCCCCTGTTGAGCAATCACCATATTTTTTATTTCGAAAAGTAGTATTGGTGAAACCTTCGAAACGGTTATTTATTCATGTGTCTACGACGAATCGTTCAAAAGTTATCAGGGGGGGACTATTAAAAGCCGCACTGTATGTAGTAGATACTTTTCGAGATATATCCGACGGTTGATAACGGAAATAAAAAATTGTCATTCATCCACGAGGTTCATTACAAATTTGTCTTGAAACAATTGATCACAGAGTAATTTTGATGTCAGAAGAATGAATCGTGTTGTATTTATGGAAATACTTATTATACTCAAAATAGTCTTGCCCATTTGAAGTTCCGCTACTCTTTTGGCTAAAGTGCTAATCAGTGATAAATTCCCGATTGAGTTCAGATGTCTCGCAACCTTTTAGGGCATCTGAAAACATTTATGGTTATAGATATAAAAGGTACTATAACTACTTCCAACAACATCAGCTGTTGGTTAAATCGATTATAAAAATCTACCTATGGATCCTGCGAAGTCAAGGTGCAATTGTTTTCATTCTAGTTTCTTCATCAGAAGTAACATTACTACTGCTGTAATTTTTTCTATATTACCTTCGTCTCTCCTTCTGGAGAAATTCCAATACAGTTGAAAAAGGATGAATGTTCTTCTTGAATTGAATAAGAGGAACAAGGTCTAAATTTAGAACTTCACAGTGGGTGGATGTGCACTCTATCAATGGGATCGATTTACACTCGTATTCATATAAATATGTTTGATAAATAATCCAAAACCATACGGTTTGTCCTTTACAAGAATCATTTATATCGCCACAAGAGGTGGGGGCATCAAAAAACGCCATTATTAAAAGATACATCAGATCCACAGTTTTTTTAATTTGTGGTTTTCTCCTCAGATGTCAAGTTCTCAAAATAAGCCTTGGTTTTTGCTATACTTGGGTGAAATTATTTATATTCGTTACAGACTTCCTTGGTAAGACAGTAAGAAACTATTAGAAATTACACGAACGTGGAAAAAAGGCTTATCTGGAACATATCACTGTGAAATCCACATGCACCAATATTGATCCATATACCAGATTCACTTTACCCTGTTAAATGTTTCATTCTAACCTGATTTTAATCGGAAATTTCCCAAATATCGACCTATATCGCTCCCGCCCAAAATCATGATAGTGCCTTCGCCAAATTTTAGTGTTCGCACATTGTTCTATTGGATAATGCCGTCTAAAATTCAAGGAACAGTATCTCAAATTGTTAATTTCGTTAAAATATGTATTGGAGTATACTTTCACCTGTGACATCTTTCAAATATTAATTAAGTTTCCACTATGTTCAGCATAGCATATTTTTTCAATGTTAAAATTTGTTAAATAATTGTGAATTGGCGTTAAAAGATGTTTTAGAATTTTTAGATTCAACCACATTAAAGAGCGATTGAGTTCGTCATTTGTTGATAACTGATATCAAGCGTAGTAATTTTCTGAGAACAATGGCAACGAACCAAGAAAAAAGTGCCGGTTGCGAGACACAAAATGCAAACGTTGCTCGAGAGAACTGGTAACTGAATTTTTGCTCCGCATGTTGCGGATGATATATTTTTATTGATTAAAGTAGTTATGATAATTATGAGATTGATATCAATTTGAATTTTTTTTTTCGATAAATCTGTTTTTCTGTTATTTGAAGAATAATAATTGGATTTTTTGGTATTTAATTTCAAAAAATTACTTTCTATTATATCATTAGAAAGGAATGGTTATGCTGAATAGAACAGGCAAGAAAAAGTTGTATGTTCCTATTTAAGTTATGGACCTACAGAGTATTATTTTTTTCCCAATTTTTCCAATATTTTTTTTGGCGGCTTTTTATAACGCCGACGAATGAAAATAAAATATCACAGTAGTAGCAACTGTTATCAAGTGACGTATGGTTTCCATAGCCAACTTTTCAATTTTTGGCTTTCATTTTGCTTCCACGGCCTACTCGGTGAATTTCAATAATAATTTTTTTCTGATCTAGTTTCTGGCTAGATACCAACTTGTGATATGTCATTAGAAAGGGAATTGAATGCTGAATAAAGCAAAAAGAAAAAAAAATAGGGTTTCCATTTAAAATAAGAAAGTTGATGTTACTTCCGGTCAGACCGGAAGTTAACTTCGACATGTCAATATGCTCAAATTCTAGCTCTTATGTCATTATATCGACGCTCCAAATTTCCCAAACCTACTTCATACAATAACTGAGATATTCCGTAGGCAATACTTCCGTAGCCACCCGGTATAGTTCTAGATTTTATGTTCGACAATAGGACATTACGACTTATGTCTATATTTCAACACCTGTTAGAGTTAGACAAATAAAAAAGGAATCAAATCCCTACTATGGAAGAAAACAAAATTTTCTATGATTTTGGTTTTTACTATATTGTCTCGACAATCAAATTTTCATAAATATTTTCTCAGGTAGTTAAGGTTAGGATTTGATATTCTTTTTACATAGGTAGTAAAGAAGAACTTGTGATCGACTATTCTGTGAAGTTTTGGGCTCAGATGTAGTGACATAAATGTTGATAGCGGATTAACAGAAAAATAAAAATTACCATAAATATAAGTGAAAAACAAAAGTTTTGAATTTCTGACGGGAAATTTCCCCCCTCAACTCCAGATGAACTTTCCAGCTGGAGAACTGTTGAAGATAGGTCAATTCTGCGAAGGCCAATCGATTCAGAAAAATTAGTAAGCTTTGAAATTTTCGGTGGAAAAAATAACAAAAAAATCCCAACCACACCCCTAAAAATCATGAAAAATACAAAATTATCAGATTTAACTGAAATTTGCAGACTATACACGCAAAATTTCATGGAGATTACAAATATATATGATTTGTATAAGCTTAGATACGAGGTTTAGCATAAAAAAGGAATGAAACGTCAAAAATAATATCTCAAAATAAGATAAGCTTTTCAACTCGAGAACGGTCAAAAATAGGGCAATTCTGCAATCGCCAATCGATTCCGAATGATGAAATTGATAGGCTCTGTGGATGTTAAGTCGATTGACGAAAATAATTCTTGAAAAAAGTCGTAAAAATAATGAAAAATACAAAATTATCAGATTTACTTGAAATTTGCACTATATACGCAAAATTTTAGATTTGTATATGCTCAGATACAAGGTTAGGCATAAAAAATTAAACTTCAAAAATGACCTCTCTCAACTTCAGATGAACTTTTCAACTCGCGAACAGTCAAAGATGGGGCAATTCTGCGAACGCCAATCGATTCATAATTATGAAATCAGTATATGCTCTGTGAATTCCAAGTTGATGGGCGGAAAAAATTAATCGAAATATCTCCCAAACCTACAATTCATGAAAAATAATCAAATTAATTTGAAATTCGCAAAATATGCGCATGGTTTGGTATTCCGAAAATATATGATTTGTATATGCTTAGATACGAGGTTCTGGATGAAACCAAAAATGCCAAAAATTCCTTCGAACACTTTCTGCTTTCAACCAAGCCAAAAACTGAAATGAAAATCAAGCAAAAATACTTGAAATTGAACGCAGTACACTTGAAAATTGTCAAAAATAATCATTGAATAAAATAAGGAACTTACTAAAAATTCAAGGCAACTCAGCCTCTATAGTCCGTTTTTGAATTGCCTGGAAGATTTATCCAAATTGTCATCCATTCTCAGGATTATCCAAAATCATATGTTTTTTTTTTCCTACTTGATTCCTTCAGTTCTTCTTTTTGTTCTTTGTTTTTTTTTGTGCATCGTTTCGTTAATTTCATCACCAACAAATTCTGTTCCATTGGCGTCTGCGAAGAAAACCTCTTTTTAAAAAATAATATAATCACCATCACATTTATTTCAATTTATAAAATTCTCTACTCCCAACGATCATGTACAATTAAAATATGGTGTTCTTAATTACTGATTTCCAGGTTCAGTGTACTATTTTATTGCTATTATCCCTGAAAACATATACTTGAACAAAATATCCGAATATATTTAGGTAAGTTTTCAACCAAAAGCCAGTGTCGATTATATAGTTTTCCACCCACTAGGATCCGAATAGGTTTAAAATTATCACACATGGAAAAAATTCCAACCAATTATGAGAAATTGTTTACACAAAACATTATACAAAACCAAAAGTTTACTCACAAGGTCGTGCTGTAGCATTTGTAAAGATTTTAGTGAGAAATGCATGCCAAACAACCATTCCAGATTCAATGAATGTTTGAAATGACTCAAGAAAATATCAAACTGGCATATTTCGGATATAAGGATAGAGAAATTATGACCATTTTCGATGATCAATCGTTTTTATTACACACTTTCATTTAGCTTCACCTGTAGGCATGTAATGTTTATAACGAACTCATTCACACTCGATTTTGACCCACTTTAAGTGAACAGATTTAATTGAAACTTGTTACAGTTTTCAAGCACTGGTGACAATACGATAATTTGATGAGTTTGTCTCATTATCCTGATCAGGATCGCCATCAGAATTTAATAATTTGCCTCTGATGCGAGCGCCTTCGCCATAATTTAAATACACGCTTTTATAACACATTGAAGTAAAAAGTAAAACATAATTGTTTTTAAAGGCAGAAAATAGTGATAAATTAAAAATATCAGTATTACTGTGAAAAAAGCTCGTTATACGAAAATATGAAACAAAGCTTTTTTAACAGTGATTTTTCATTTAATATTTTCTGACTTTACAAACAATAATTCTTTATTTTTTAGTTCCATTTGTTATGAAAGCATGTTTTTTAGTTTTTTTAGTTGGAACGAAATACCACAATGAATCTCATATATCAGGGACAGTATCAATTTACATCAGAAATTAATAATTTTAATTCGAATGAATGACTAATCAACTTCCTGATGAAGAATAATTTGGTCTTTTCAAATATTTTTCTGCACCCTGATGATGAACCTGGGGAAATGTTGGGAAAATATTGCAAGCTAGGGATGACGGGATGTCTTACCTTCTAACGTGCGATCCCAAGCCACTGAGAAAGTCATAAAAAACTTTTTTTGTATTGAAACTTCAAGAACCATCAATTCACTAACGAAGGACTTCAAGAAAAACAGTTATACCTATGATCTCTACATTTCTCGAAGGAAAAGAGAAAATTCTAGGACATACCCTGTATATACAAGCGAGAAACTCAGAAATCTTGGGAGTCGCAAATTGTGATGCCGCCGGACCGTTCTAGAACTTTTCTTTGGTTGCTAGGAATTTGTTTTCAACGTTCTCGTCAAACCATTACAGAAACGAGTTGAACGTAAATATTTGAATAGGACTTTCCGTAACTGATGTATACTATTTTAACACGTTCTTTATGAATACTTTCTACCTGTATAACACGTTATATGTTAGAAAGATGAATGGCAAACAGTAGCGTTATGAGGGAACGAGAAGTTTGTGAAAGAATATTCGTGCTTTTATTTTTACTTCAGATGCGACTATAAAATATTCTTACCGAAAAATCAATAATATCGCGATAAAAAAAATAAGTTTTTGTACAACTATTAAAAAATGTTGACATTTCTGCATCTCTATTGAAGCGTTAATGTTTACTTTTTTCACTGTAAAAAAGTATTTTTTCAGTGCCAAAATAATTCACAAAAGAAACATGACATATTACTTTTTGAATGATTTATTTTAAACAATCAATTATCAATTGATTATTCATCATAAAACAATTTCATTTATTGGAATAATAATTGATAGTGAAGTTTGAACAATTACTTCCAACATGAATTCCCGAAGATGTTCCATGTTGCTGCTGATCAGAAACATTGGATATTTCTTGAAGATTTGATTCCACAATGTTATCAGATATTTCTATTTGTTTGGAAGAAGATGGACAATTCAATATTTTGATAAAAATCTCATTCAAACTATCTTCTATAAATGATTCTGCTACGGAGGCAGATTTCCAGCCACCGTTAGGTTATTTGGATGTAATGTTGCCCCCTGCATTGTCCAAAAAAGTTACAGAGCTTTTCCTGAAACAGTGACTTATGTAGCTCTTAAGCCATTGATATATCTGAGAAACGTTGCCATTTGTTCGCATTTGCATTGCCATCAGTGCTGCTCGTTCGTAGTCATTCGTGGCAAAGTTGCTAGGTACTGACCACACCAACGAAGTTTCTGCTCATTTCTATTTGCCAAAATTGCGTTCCACTCATTCGTGAAGATTAGTTGACGGTGTAAACATCTCGTGCACGTGTTTAATAAGTAGTTTTCAATAAAAAAGTGTATTTGTTTTTTAGCTTCTCTGAAGTTTGTAAAAATTCGAACGAGTTCGTATATGTATGTATTCTGCTTAACAATTTAATACTTTGCAGAGTGATGCCAAAATCTTCTCGAGACTTTCTGGTGAATTTTTTAAATTCGTATGATTTAAATCGGCTAGTAAATTCATACCATCATATCTAGTTCTACATGAATATAAATCACTCACTCATCCAAACAAGTCTCTGCTTTCTCTTATTTTTTCTTTATTGTCCTCGACCTGGCGGTCTCGGCCAAAAATTAACACTCGCATGTGCCATTAAAAAACACTCATTTTACTCACTTTATACAAAAGTAACTACCTACTTTCTGGAAAACTATTCTCTAGGTCTATCAAATATCGATAAAGAGTCATAAAAAAACAACATATACCATAAAAGAATCGAATGAATGGACACACAAAACTGTCGTAATTTTTCTCTGGATTGCCATTGAAAAATCAAAAATGTCACACAAAACAGCAAATTGAAGAATCTAAAAAATCTTCGACTGCGCGGAAAACTGAAGTTATAAAACAAAAATCATTGAAATAGAAAGAAAAAAATAATTCTATAGAATGCGTGCTCGAAGTTTTTATGATTTTCCACAATTTTCAATTATTGATTATTTTGTTATTTCGCTACTTTCGTTGAAACGATTCTTTGGTAGAAAGTATAGTCTGCAACGTTGCAAAATTAACTATTTCAGCTTCGAAATCCAGAACCTGGAATCACGTGTGAAATGCTCTGTGTCGTAAAAAGTAATTTTCAAGAAGTTATTACACGCTTCATTTGCTAAATAATAACCATAAAGGACCATGTCCACAGGGCACTAAAATTCCAACATGGAAGTCAGAGCAAAGGCGGTAGCACTCTGGATTTTATCCCATAATTTTATTACAATAATTGGTGGTGGAAACCAAAACGGAAATAACGCATTTGAATACTGTAACATCAAATATAAACACGCTATAAAATGACTATATCATTGTTTTATGACAGGTATAACAATTAACAGCTCGCCATACGCTAATTATTCTTATTATGGTCTCACCTGAACGTCTGGGCTGCTCTCTTCCTCTTTACAATCACTTACCTACATGCCTACTATTTTTATGGAGGCTATTCGGTGTTTTTATTTGTTTACAAGTTTATTTAAGTTAATTATATTGCTGCCTATCAAGTATTTACACAGTATGAAAGTAAAAGTACTAAAACTGACCTACACTGTCTCTAAATTATGTCATAAAGAGTGTTTGTAGCTCTGGTTAGTAACTACTTTAGAGGAGAGTAAAATATTAACATTGTTTGCTTATGTGTTTATAGCCTCTTATATTTTATTTGACTTCATTACATCTCATCAATCACTGTATGTAAATATCATATATGTCACGAAGCTACACGCCAATCTTTGGCGTCATATTAACTGCTCTCTAATGGTTTACCCGTCACAGTTTTATCAAGAGGTTGTTTTTCATCAGACATTTCATGCTACCTACACCACCTTTATATTCAACAACAATTATTTCAATTGCATCTTTCGACAGTGTAAATTATTACCCCAGTATATGCCTGCGTGCCATTTTGTATATATGACATTCAAATAATTGTTGTAACGAACATTATTCACGATTTTAATTTCACAAGTCATCAACTTCGTAAGAATACCTTCCAGAATCATTGTTCATAATCAATCAACTCTGCCTTGATTAAACTGAATCCACTGGAATGGCGAGGACGCATGCTTTCTTCATCAAAAATCGATTACTCTCCATTCCCATCCAAAACGGCTTCCATCTATCTACAGTACTCAATTCATTGTCAACCCTGCATTTCCAACATAAACTGATAAACTCCCAGACTAAAGATGGTTTCTCAATGGGCGCGGCCAGCACTTCTTGGACCCGGCAATTTTATAATGGCTTCTGTGACGTTTTCGAAGTCTAGCCAATGGATGCACGCCGCTCCTCCCCTCTACGCTCGCATCTCGTCCCACCGCCAGCGGATCCGTATCGCTATTGGCGACGAGGTTGTTTATCGGTTTTGGACGGATCGTAAATTTTGCTGCTGTCGTTGGCGCTGTATCGTAAATATTTCTGTCAAGTGGAATGTTTTGGGCGAGGGCAATGGGATTTGTTTGTGGTCCGACGGGATTTCTTGAAAGTTTTATCAGATGTGGAAAAAGGATTTTAGTACATACAATCTTCTGCTCATGCTCATGAGGAGTATCTATCTAGATACCAACGTTTTACGGAATGTTGTGGAAAGTTGGATTTCAAATCCGTTTGTTTCAACGGTGTAGATGATCTACCAGAGTTCGGAATTGACTATAATTCCCGATAAACAAGTCAGTATATCAGAAATAACTAATTATGGGATGTGAAGTCAGAATCCTGACATAACATCCTAGAATTAGTTAATTGCGAGATTCCGAGTCAGAATTTCAACTCAGAAATAATTACTAATTCCCAGGTATTGAGTCAGAATTTCAACTTGGCATCTCATAATTAGCTGATTGCGAGATTCTCAGTCAGAATTTCAACTTAGAAATGGCTAATACCTAGATGTTAAGTAATAATTCTGACTTGACATCTCAGAATTAGTTAATTGCGAGATTCTGAGTCAGGATTTCAACTCAGAAGTAGCTAATTCCCAGATGTTTAGTTAGAATTTTGACTTAGTATCTCAGAATCAACTAACAGCGAGGTTATGAGTCGTAATTTCAACTCAATGTCTCCAAAATAGCTAATCCTGGGATGATAAGTCAAAATTCCGACTCGGTATTTCAGAATTAGCTAAATTTGAGATTCTGAATCAGAATTTCAACTCAGAAATATCTAGTTCCACAGATATTGGGTCAAAATTCTGACCTCAGAATTGGCTATTTGCGAGATTCTGAGTCAGAATTTCAACTCAGTATCTTAGAAATAACTAAATTCTGGGCTGAAAAAAAGTCAGAATTCCGACTTGACATCTCAGAATTAGCTAATTGCGAGGTTCTGAGTCAGAAGTTTAACTCAAAAATGGTATTTTCCAGGTTTTGAGTTAGAATTTCGATTTGGCATCTTAATATTAGCTAACTGCAAAATTCTGAGTCAGAATTTCAACTCAGAAATAGCTAATACCTAGATGTTAAGTAATAATTCTGACTTGACATCTTAGAATTAGTTAATTGCGAAATTCTGAGTCAGGATTTCAACTCAAAAGTAGCTAATTCCCAGATGTTTAGTTAGAATTTTGACTTTGTATCTCAGAATCAACTAACAGCGAGGTTATGAGTCGTAATTTCAACTCAATGTCTCCAAAATAGCTAATCCTGGGATGATAAGTCAAAATTCCGACTCGGTATTTCAGAATTAGCTAAATTTGAGATTCTGAATCAGAATTTCAACTCAGAAATATCTAATTCCCAGATATTGGGTCAAAATTCTGACCTCAGAATTAGCTATTTGCGAGATTCTGAGTCAGAATTTCAACTCAGTATCTTAGAAATAACTAAATTCTGGGCTGAAAAAGTCAGAATTCCGACTTGACATCTCAGAATTAGCTAATTGCGAGGTTCTGAGTCAGAATTTCAACTCAAAAATGGCTATTTTCCAGGTTTTAAGTTAGAATTTCGACTTGGCATCTCAATATAAGCTAACTGCAAAATTCTGAGTCAGAATTTCAACTCAGAATTAGCTAATTTCCGGAAATTAAGTCAGAATTCCGACTAGGCGTCTCAGAATTAGCTAATTGCAAGATTCTGTGTCGAAATGTCAACACAGAGTAAGGTAATTTCCAGATGTTAATTCAGAATTCTGAACTAGCATCTCAGAATTTGCAGACTGCGGGATTCTGATTCAGAATTTCAAGACAGTATATCAGAAATAACCAATTCTGAGATGTAAAGTCGGAAATCCGACTCGGTAAGTACCTCGGAATTAGCTAATTCTGAGATGTTGAGTCAGAATTCCGACTTGGTTTCTCAGAATTGAATAATTGTCAGATGTTATACGTCAGAATTATAACTTGGCATCTCAGAATTAACCAATTGCGACCATTCTAACACTTTCTGTCAACCTGTCACCCAAAACTGAACCAGTCATCAAGTTTTTCATCGTCGTCCTCATCAGTTCTTTCTTTACCCGCAGCCATATCAGGTATTCAACACGCACCTATCGTCAAACAGGTCAAAATTCAGATACTTTCAAAGGGACCTTTTTGACAATTTGAACCGCTGCCTAGAATATATTTCAGCCATTCACCAATAGATGTCACGGTGACAAGTAAGGCCATTTTTAGTCCACAAATAATTGCTATCGCAATGCTATTTTTTCAATTTGAGTCTTATTCAGGAGTTCATTATTTTTATATCCCCATAGAGTAGGTACTGATTGTTTTCCTACTTCAAATGTTGAAAGTAGATTCTATTGAATGTCTCATTGTTTCTGAGTAATAAAATTTGTGGATATTTTGTACATGTCGCCATTTCATCATTCGATGCATTGACATACTCAACAAAATGTCACACAGAAAACTAATGAAATAGGAATCCTAAATTATACTCTTAGACAATGCCCAAATTATTGATCAGTTAGAAGATTGAAATACATCGTTTCAGTTTTTCAACTCCTCTAGATTCATCGGGGAAATGTTTCTACCATCAGATAGATGGCAGCATGAGTAGATACGAAGTCATCAAACACACATGAGGTCCTGGTCTGAAAGAAAAATGATAGGAACTGAAGATGGGTTCAGATTACTTCAGAATACAGAAATATGTTGACCATAGCAAGATGAAGTCAACGAGATCCGAAGCTTCATCATTCGTTGGAAAAACGAATACTGAAAGTGCAAACTGCAAAAAACTGGGAAATATGGATTGGTCCGTTTGATTCCACTGAAACAGTGAAAAGTTAAACGATAGTCAATAGATATTTCAAAGGAAAACATTGCTTTCATATAGCCAGAACTTGTGGGGACAATTTTGATGAAACTAACAGACGAAATTGTTTTTGTTGAGGCTGTTAAAAAATTGTTTTGTGATTCATTAGCAGTAGTGCTCCAAAAACTGACCCCTGTGGTACTCCATAGCAGACATTTGGTTCTCATTGGTTGTATCATCAATTTTCACTAGTTATATCATGTATTCCTGGTGAATAACTTTCCATACTGACGTTAACTCTTCTACAAACAACATATGATTATAATTTCTGAAGAAGCTGCTGACAGTGTTGAACGAATCAGCAATATCAACAATTATGCATCAAGAAGCCATTTCTTCAAGCAGAGCTACACACAAATGCACGTGCGTGTATTCAAGATAGCCTATGAGAAACGTATGGAAAACGGCTATTATTATTATTATTATTTGTCTGCTGTGGAAAAATGTGGATAACCTACAGCACCTCCCCTGGGTAGTCTGTTATAACGAGATAAAATCAACCACCCCGTTAACATTTCTACATAAAGATTCCTTTAACTCTGGTATGCAAAGTGATATCATGTCGCGGTAGATGTCACTCCTAGAGAAGAAGACCCTCATGTTTAGAACAGAATTAGTATCGCATTCCACCGCTAGATGCTCTTAACGTGAATGGATTGAATAGAAAAAAAATTTCAGATGTTCATCGAATGTTAGAGTGCATCCCGATTTCGGTAGAAAGAATATTATTCAGTAATAAGACATAGAAAATTATCTTTCATTATAAAAGAGAGCAAACTATTGCCAATTTGTTGCTGTAATTATTGGGGACCTTCCTCTCCAAAACACTTTGTATTATATTTTCGAACCAACGAGGCTTGATCAAAAAAAAAAACATCGCCAAGTTAATAATTATTTCTACCTGCTTTCAATAGAAAATTCTAAACATCACTAGAAAATCGGTGGAAAAAACTTTTTAATCTGATGCAGTATCAAAAACTTGAAACTACCAACAAAAATTTTACGGCATTTTTATACCTACACGAATTAGCATCCAAAATTCCTACACGTCCCATGTTGGAAATGCGACTAATAGTGATGGAAAATTCAATACGGAGGTGATGGATTCGTCTAGGACTGGGTTTTACTAATTTTTGACAAACGGCCCTCGTTAAATTACTTATGCATAATTTCCATCGTATTAGTTCCTATATTTTTCTTAACCAGCATGTAGGATAGGCTAGAACCATTCTTGCATATATTTCAAGATTATAGACATTGCAATACCGGCGACTTTGAAAAGGATTTACTATGAAGGGCAGTAGTAGACAAAGTATACCACCCAGATTATCGGTTATGTGTTCGGTGGTACTGAAAGTAAACCATCATTTTATGATTGGTTCACCTTTATTGCAATCTAGCGAATGGCTAAGCTAGTGCTTCGCGAGACCAAGAGATTAGTCTTGGTCTTGTCTTGGTGTTGATACAAGACCAAGACCAAGATCAAGTCTTAATAAATCTTCCCAAGACCAAGACCAACACTTGACTTTCGAGACCAAGACCAAGATCAAGACTCTCCCCCAAGAGTATTGGTCTTGGTCTAGAAAGAAAAATAGTGAACTTCAATTTACTTAATATTGAGAAAATGATCTGTCATTTTATTTCAATTATTTATTTCAACCATTTCAAATTTTTTTCCATATAATATTCGTAAAATGCACTGTTTTTTGTAAAGGTTCACCGAATTTCGAAGCGATCGCTAGTCGAACATAGTTTCTGTTTTTTTCCATATCATATTTGTGAAATGCAATGTTTTTTGTATAGTTTCACCAAATTTTGAAGTGATCGCTGGTCAAACATAGTTTCTGTAGGCGTTTTCGACGAACATCTGCATCTCCAGACGCTTCAAATTTGAAATTAAATTTTTTGCAATTTCTTAAAGGTGATCCGCGTTAAACCGATGGCGTGGAACACGAGAAAAATAGTGAAAAAATTCCAGATTTGTCGGAAATACTTTTTCGGGTGGTTATATGGGTTAGGATACCGGATTGGCCGTTCGGAGGTGACCTGCGCCCGCCAGAAATTTTCCTGATTTTCTTCCATGTCATATTCATAAAATGCAATGTTTTTTGTATAGTTTCATCGAATTTTGAAACGATCGCTGGTCGAACATAGTTTCTGTAGGCGTTTTCATCGAAAATCTACATCTTCAGACACTTCAAATTTGAAATTTGATTTTTGTCAATTTCTCAAAGGTGTATCGTGTTAAATCGATGGCGAAAAATAGAGAAAAATTCCAGAACCTCCCGAAGAATTTTTTTTGGGTGTTTGTATGGGTTGGGATACCGGATTGGCCTTTCGGAGGTAACCTGCGCCCGCCAGAAATTTTCCTTATTTTTTTCCATATCATATTTGTAAAATGCAATGTTTTTTGTATAGTTTCACCGAATTTCGAAGCGATGGCTGGTCAAACATAGTTTCTGTAGGCGTTTTCGGCGAACATCTGCATCTCCAGACGCTTCAAATTTGAAATTTAATTTTTAGCAATTTCTTAAAGGTGAATCGTGTTAAACCGATGGCGTGGAACACGAGAAAAATAGTGAAAAAATTCCAGATTTGTCGGAAATATTTTTTCGGGTGGTTATATGGGTTAGGATACCGGATTGGCCGTTCGGAGGTGACCTGCGCCCGCCAGAAATTTTCCTGATTTTCTTCCATGTCATATTCATAAAATGCAATGTTTTTTGTATAGTTTCATCGAATTTTGAAACGATCGCTGGTCGAACATAGTTTCTGTAGGCGTTTCGGAGAACTTATGCATCCTCAGATGTAAAATTTAATTTTTGGAAAATTTTTAAAGGTGTATCGTGTTGAATCGATGGCGTAGAACACGGGAAAAATAGAGAAAAATTCCAGAACCTCCCGAAGAATTTTTTTTGGGTGTTTGTATGGGTTGGGATACCGGATTGGCCTTTCGGAGGTAACCTGCGCCCGCCAGAAATTTTCCTAATTTTTTTCCATATCATATTTGTGAAATGCAATGTTTTTTGTATAGTCTCACCGAATTTTGAAGTGATCGCTGGTCAAACATAGTTTCTGTAGGCGTTTTCGACGAACATCTGCATCTCCAGACGCTTCAAATTTGAAATTAAATTTTTTGCAATTTCTTAAAGGTGATCCGCGTTAAACCGATGGCGTGGAACACGAGAAAAATAGTGAAAAAATTCCAGATTCGTCAGAAATATTTTTTCGGGTGGTTATGTGGGTTAGGATACCGGATTAGCTGTTCGGAGGTTACCTGCGCCTGCCAGAAATTTTCCTAATGTTCTTCCATATCATATTCGTAAAATGCAATGTTTTTTGTATAGTTTCATCGAATTTCGAAACGATCGCTGGTCGAACATAGTTTCTGTAGGCGTTTTCATCGAAAATCTACATCTTCAGACGCTTCAAATTTGAAATTTGATTTTTGTCAATTTCTCAAAGGTGTTTCGTGTTAAATCGATGGCGAAAAATAGAGAAAAATTCCAGAACCTTCGGAAGAATTTTTTTTGGGTGGTTGTATGGGTTGGGATACCGGATTGGCCTTTCGGAGGTAACCTGCGCCCGCCAGAAATTTTCCTTATTTTTTTCCATATCATATTTGTAAAATGCAATGTTTTTTGTATAGTTTCACCGAATTTCGAAGCGATGGCTGGTCAAACATAGTTTCTGTAGGCGTTTTCGGCGAACATCTGCATCTCCAGACGCTTCAAATTTGAAATTTAATTTTTAGCAATTTCTTAAAGGTGATCCACGTTAAACCGATGGCGTGGAACACGAGAAAAATAGTGAAAAAATTCCAGATTTGTCGGAAATACTTTTTCGGGTGGTTATATGGGTTAGGATACCGGATTGGCCGTTCGGAGGTGACCTGCGCCCGCCAGAAATTTTCCTGATTTTCTTCCATGTCATATTCATAAAATGCAATGTTTTTTGTATAGTTTCATCGAATTTTGAAACGATCGCTGGTCGAACATAGTTTCTGTAGGCGTTTTCATCGAAAATCTACATCTTCAGACACTTCAAATTTGAAATTTGATTTTTGTCAATTTCTCAAAGGTGTATCGTGTTAAATCGATGGCGAAAAATAGAGAAAAATTCCAGAACCTCCCGAAGAATTTTTTTTGGGTGTTTGTATGGGTTGGGATACCGGATTGGCCTTTCGGAGGTAACCTGCGCCCGCCAGAAATTTTCCTTATTTTTTTCCATATCATATTTGTAAAATGCAATGTTTTTTGTATAGTTTCACCGAATTTCGAAGCGATGGCTGGTCAAACATAGTTTCTGTAGGCGTTTTCGGCGAACATCTGCATCTCCAGACGCTTCAAATTTGAAATTTAATTTTTAGCAATTTCTTAAAGGTGAATCGTGTTAAACCGATGGCGTGGAACACGAGAAAAATAGTGAAAAAATTCCAGATTTGTCGGAAATACTTTTTCGGGTGGTTATATGGGTTAGGATACCGGATTGGCCGTTCGGAGGTGACCTGCGCCCGCCAGAAATTTTCCTGATTTTCTTCCATGTCATATTCATAAAATGCAATGTTTTTTGTATAGTTTCATCGAATTTTGAAACGATCGCTGGTCGAACATAGTTTCTGTAGGCGTTTTCATCGAAAATCTACATCTTCAGACGCTTCAAATTTGAAATTTGATTTTTGTCAATTTCTCAAAGGTGTATCGTGTTAAATCGATGGCGAAAAATAGAGAAAAATTCCAGAACCTTCGGAAGAATTTTTTTTGGGTGTTTGTATGGGTTGGGATACCGGATTGGCCTTTCGGAGGTAACCTGCGCCCGCCAGAAATTTTCCTAATTTTTTTCCATATCATATTTGTGAAATGCAATGTTTTTTGTATAGTTTCACCGAATTTTGAAGTGATCGCTGGTCAAACATAGTTTCTGTAGGCGTTTTCGACGAACATCTGCATCTCCAGACGCTTCAAATTTGAAATTAAATTTTTTGCAATTTCTTAAAGGTGATCCGCGTTAAACCGATGGCGTGGAACACGAGAAAAATAGTGAAAAAATTCCAGATTCGTCAAAAATATTTTTTCGGGTGGTTATGTGGGTTAGGATACCGGATTAGCTGTTCGGAGGTTACCTGCGCCTGCCAGAAATTTTCCTAATGTTCTTCCATATCATATTCGTAAAATGCAATGTTTTTTGTATAGTTTCATCGAATTTCGAAACGATCGCTGGTCGAACATAGTTTCTGTAGGCGTTTCGGCGAACGTCTGCATCTTCAGATGCTTCGAATTTGAAATTAGATTTTTGGCAAATTCTCAAAAATAGTAAAAAAATTCCAGATTCGTCGGAAGTATTTTTTTTGCGGTTATATGGGTTAGGATACCGGATTGACGCATAGGTCACATCCGAACGGTCTGATCTGCGCCCGCCAGAAATTTTCCAAATTTTTTAATTTTTTCCCCTATCATATTCGTGAGGCTAAGCAACCTGTCGTGAATTTGGTGCATCTGCTCCTTAACAGATAGCGCAACATGTAACATTCAATGTCGACAGACAAACATTTCTTCAAATACAGTGTGCATATATTCAGAAAAGTATGATTTTTCCAGAAATCCATGCAAAAATTGTCAAAACTGAATATTGGGATGAAATGACCCCTCCCAACTCCTGATGAACTTCTCAACTCAAGAACGGTTGGAGATAGAGCAAAATCCTGAAAATAGATTTTTGGCATACAGCTAATAAGAAAATTGTGGTATTTGCATTTGACAACGCTTTTGTTCTTTGCTAGAATAATTCAATACCCTGACACCTACTTTTTTTTAAAATAAGCAATAATAATTTCATAGGTACCACAGCATTCAATACAACTCCAATCCACTCTAAGAATTTTTGATGTCATGTCTGCTCTGAAATGAATATCTACTCACTTTCAGACTGACAATCGCAGCTGGATCTATTATAATCTCAATTAGTGTCTTTTACCGTAAAATTTCTCAACTCAAATTTTCACAGCAAGAACAGAAAACTTCGCATGACAGTCTATGTATGATATGTCTATATAAGCCGGAAACCGGACTCGAGATCAACGCTCGCAGCTCATGATCTGAACTGACATACTGAGAAAACTGCTCCAAAAGTGTTGGCTTACATATTATGGCTCGATGATCCTGGACTATGTTGTCTATATGGAATGAACAGATAAATTCATCTTTTTTCGTTTCGGATAGTCGGAGTTTTGTGAAAATACCGTGGTTCGACAAAATTATCTATCGTTCAAAAAAATGAGTTTTTGGACAGCCTCTGAATTTTTTTGAATTATAACATATTTTGGAGTTGTTTTTATGAGTCCAATATCATAAATGTGAAGTGCAAACCTCCAGCTTAAAATTGCATACCTTACTTTTCATGCAGGTTGTGTATAAGCAATTATTTTCAATATTTACTGGCTAAGAATTTTGAGAGGGTTGAAAATGGGGCGGGAGTGTGTGAGTGAGACCTGTCTCACTACTCCTAAATCATTGCATAGTGTCTAAAAAGGGTAATGTGGTTTCTGCTTCAGTGCAATTATTCCGGATTAACTGAAATATATATGATTTCTGCATCCTCCGTAAAAAACGCAGTTGAATTAAGTAACGTGGTGAAAACAACCACTTAGGTACTCAGATATCAACATGTTATATTGGTATGAAAAAGTAGAAGACTTCACGATCAAAATACACTTTTATTTGAAATTTTTTGATCATTTTTAGCAAAGTTATGACTCATTTGACGTTCGGCACCGCCGTAACATGCAGCGGCGGGCTAACACGAGCCTGAAATTTGATGTTGGCGTTCAAGCACGTTTTCTGAGAATACGGACTCATTTTATAGGGAATTACTTAGAATCATTCTTGTAGAGAATTGGATGATCTTCAACCCCATTCAAACCATATTTTTTTAAACTCAATTATTTCCAAGAAGAAACCAAAAAACATTTTTTTTCAAATTAATTTTTTTTGGGTTCCACCCTCGGAGTTTTGGTAAACGATTTTTTTTCTTATTTGACATGGTATCAACTACTAGCATGCCAAATTTGGTGGTATAAGAACCGATTCTCGTCGCAAAACTGAGTAGATTGTACTAACTGTACATATAAGAATAGTGCGGTGTCCTTTCCAACATTTTCTTCTGTAAGTTGTTGATACGCAAGAAAATGAGAACAGATGCAGGCAGCATCTTTCAAAACACTAGACGATGTTTTTTACAGATTATTTTTAGGTGTGGTTCGAATTCGAGTTGGTATATTCCATTCCCGCGTCTCTCCAACATATCCCATCCACCATTGTCAATCCCCAGCGTAAATAAATCCACCAGCAGAGCGGATCCCCCGTTTGCTTTATAAATAGTTTTCCCTCATCCCTCATCGTCCGTACATCTGATGCCAACATGGTCGAGAGCTGGCGGGCTCGGATATAAAATAAAGGGTTAGATCGTATGTGGCATGGATACGGGTTTCCTGTTTTTCAATTAAACCGGGGGATGATAAGACAATTTATGGAGCATAATGGACGATAAGCGTAGCCGGTGGGCGTGAAGGCTTTTCCACGTGCTGTACAGGGCGATCGCGACGGTCGATCACGTTTGTGTGTCTCGATAAGTTCTTTGAAGATTTATTCAATGAAGAAATTGATTTCCAACCTCCTGCAACATCATAAAATGTTTTTTTTGTGCAATCGCACGCGAAGTCTGTATTTTGTGTTCTCAGCACAGTCCGCGAAATTTAATTTCGCGGCCGTTACCCATAGCAACGGCCGCGAAACCAAACGTCACGTCCAAATTTGAATATCACTTCCAAATTTGACATTTCTAAAATGCTACAAATACAAGGATTACTTTTTACTGAATACCAACAAATACATAAGTACTTGTATTATTTAGGATGGATATTAACATTAATTGTACCTACAGTTTGTATTATTACTTATATTTACTCCAGAAGTTGAAGCAACTATATCTAGTGTTTCTGAATAATGGTTATTGCCATCCTTCCGCTATCGTCGTGGACTAACATCCGACGAGACGTTTAAGAATTGACATATCAACCCCAGTATTGGCTAGCAGCGTGGCAGAACTTCTCCGAAATCAGCGACCCGTGTATATTTCAGGATTTGGTAATCTGAAATACTTAGCAATCATACTAGGCATTTTCCCAATGGTATGCACTCCAACAACTTTTGCGGTGCACTTTTTGTTTACGTATCTGAAGAATATACGACGATTATTAATAATATGTTTTGGTCGAAGAGCTGCACATTTACGATAAATTTTTATGAAATCAATATTAGTAACAGTGAAAATACTCTTCATATCCATCTTTTGGTATCAGGAACGGTTACTATCAATACAGCATTCTCTTCCTGAATATCTTCAATGGCCATTTTTACTAACTCATCACGTCGCAAGGCTCCAGATATTCCCATTATCAAAACTACCTACAAAAATAAGTACAATAAATAAAACAATTGTAAATGACATCTCTTAACCTTCAACAAAAAGTATTTTTCATCATTAGCTTCTTTCAGGAATGTGCCAATTTGCTCACGTGTGAAAACTTTAGACATTTGTGCTCGATAACCTTCTGCCGTTTTTTTTCAGAAATGGTACTGATTTTCTCGTATGTTCAGCATACACTTACTTCAGCATGGAATAAATGCTCCATAGAGTTGAACATTTTTCAACATTTTTTTTTTCGCTCTACCACACGACCATCGCGGGTATTAAAACGGAAAGCTCCGAATTTACAACGCTTTTGAGTTCAGGAGGAGTGAAGGGTACTGAAACATCGCTATCAGTATCAGACATTTTGCGTTTTGTCAAGACTGTCAAAATATTTTGTAAATATTGAAACATATCATTTCCATAGCACACGGTGACATTGTTAAATGAATTGAATTGCTGTTGATTTTAGAGCAATAATATATTTATTTACAATTATTTAGTTTGATAATTTCAACGATTGCACAAAAAATAGTGTGTATGCCTTGGCCGCGAAACTTTCTAACGACCTCAAGATTATTTTGTCTCGGCCGCAAGCGGCCTCGGCGATAACTGTAAGTATACAATAACTATTTTGTACAACCGTCAAAAAAACTTGACATTTCTAAATCTCTATTGAAGCGTAAAAGTTCAATTTTTTTCACCGTTCATTTCTAAGGGGACACATGCCAGTGGTGGATTTAGTCACACAACTTCAGCCTCCTGACGGGGGTAGCTACCCCTTTGTGAATCATCAACAAACATGAGTCGAGTGATATATCATCTTAAGCCTCATTTTCTATCGAAACTTTTCTATTTTTTACACGCTCTTATTTAGCTTCTCCTGTATGTTTGTAGCCGAATCCTTTTCACTCGGTTTTGACCCTGCATTTCCAACGAACAATTTCATTTGAAACTTTGTACACTTATCAAGAACCGGTGACAATATGATAATTTGATGAGTTTGTCTCATTATCCTGATCAGGATGGCCAAAATTAAATAATTTGCCTCATATATAGGTACTCTGTGTGAGATCCTTCGCCAGAATTTAAAAAATTCTCGTTTTCGATACGCATGTTGCCTTACTTGGATAGGGTAGCTATTTTTTTTCATGCTCTCTATCCAGCAAAAAACATTACTAATAAATTGAGAATTTAGAAGCGAAAAATAAATATAGTTAAAAAAACTAAAAAACACGCGTATTTTCGTATATCGAGCACCCCACGATTTTTCATTTAATATTATTTTCAGCCTATATAAACAATTATTCTTTACTTTTTAGGTTAATGCGTATTTTTTAAAACTATATTTATTTCAAATTCATTGTATAATGAAAAACAAGTGGATGTGGTTTACATTTATTTCAGTAAAGCTTTCGATAGAGTCACTCATCATTTACTCTGCTGAGGAAGCTGGAACAATTCGAAATATCTACGAAACGAAGTATATGTCGAGTATAGACGAAAAAGAAGTTCTGGAGTTCCCCAGGGATCGAATTCGGGGCCGCTGCTATTCTTCATATTTGTTAATGAAATTTGTGATTTAATTGAATCGAATGACCTGCTATGAGCTGATGACATAAAAATATTCCAAGAAATTCGTGATGTCACTTAGTTACGACATGATCTGATTAAGCTAAGAAAATGCTCTGAGTTACCCGTAAATATTAAAAAATGTAAAATAAACAAGTGTTCTCCCAAATATCCTATATCTGTGATGAATCAAGGCGCCTTGGAGAATTTTAAACAGTTGATGCAATAAAATCGGTAGATTTTTCATTGGTTGGGGCGAAAATGGAATACGCCAGCCACATGTTAATCCAAACAAAAAGTATATTGAGCAACTGGAAAATATTCAACGTACATTTTTTAAAATCGCTTATTTTAAGACTCATGGCTTGTAATTAGTAAGACACAATGCTTCAAATCTACTCTTAAATGAATTTTTTGTGGTGTCTTCAAGAAAACTGCGTAAAATTGCCGCTCTCACCTTTATTAAAAGGCAGCTTGTATTTATGCATAGTAGAAGTATTCTTTGTGAGTTCAATCCACTTAAAAATATATAGTGTAGTGTCAAATCAAACTTCAATAATAGTTTGGAAACAATTTCGTTTCAGATGTGACTTATAATGTTATTTAAAATAAGGAAAACTATGAACCGTTTTTCTTTAGTTAATTATGTGGCACACTATCTCGCTGTATACTCCTGTAATTGATGTTGAGTCTGTTGGATGCTTTTCTTCAATGAGTACCAAAATGTTACTAATATCCTCGATGGTCTACCGTTTATACTACAGAATGGCCACCCCGGTCTCCTGATTTCATCCCCCTGTACTTTTTGCCGTTGAGCACAGTTATTCAAAAGAAACGGATATTTCTGTAGCACTGTAGTTGGTTTTCACAATGTTGTATCAACATCCTTAATTTCTCGTATGAATTATTTAATTCGAGTATTTTCCGACGAATGCTGACCCTTCTATAAATTCGGTCAACACGGGGCTGAGCTGTCACTATTAATTCTGCCCGGCAGAACAAGCATGGAGGATTAGACCGTTCTCCAAACGTGAATTATAACCGAAACGAACAAGCCGAAGTGGGATCAGTATAAATTCTAGCTGGGATTCGTCTGTCGCATGTGGGGATCTGTTTTACCGACGATCGCCGCTCTCATGGCAGCGGTTTAATGAGTTTGGGTCCTCGCCGAAAGCAATTAAGACAAAAGCTCCGCTCGACATGGAAGTATGGGGAAGATTATCAAAGAAAATAGGGAATTGTCAGTTTTGGTAATTATAACTATTGCGGGTCTTTTTTGTTCCTTAATGATATGCGAAATTTCATATTGGATTCATGAAGTAACTAAAGACATGGGATTTTTTAGACGTTCAAGAATATCCATTAATTCATGTACTCTACGTGGAGACATTTATATTCTTCGCATCATCGTAAATAATATTCTCTTGTCTTCGATTTCGAAACTATGGGGATGTGCCAATAACAGTCATATCATTTCCCATTCAAGCACCGACGAACATCTATATACCAATCCCAAATTCGTCAGAAGTTGCCTCATACCTCTAACGTCAATATTTCATTGTCACTTCGAGCTGATTTAGGAAAGAACCGTTTATTTGACCTGAAACCTTATCTGCTATCTCCATATCACAGTTTTAATCCATCGTAAATACCACGAAACCTAATCTGATAAAATGTTACACCAAGGAATGGGAAAGGTCTCCAAAAACGTCACCGCACATTTAAATAACCTCAATTTATTGCTCAGAGAAGGATACGCCCCGTGAATTTGTTCGCCTTTCTGAGATTCTTACCTAAAAAAGGGATTACGAGAAAAAATGAGCTGTCAACAGAACCTTTGTGATGTCTGTATCACTATATCATTGGTAGAAGTTTGGTTTGCTCAAGGTATTATGAAGAGCAGTTTCAAAATGGCCAAGCAACTGGACGTGAATCAGTTCCCACGACTTTGAACACAATCATAAGTTATTGGATTTTCATGTCCTTCTTCGTGATTAGTAAAAATCGGTTGTTAAATGTATTTCACGTGGCTATAGGTGTGAAATTGTTCGGTATCTTTTTGCATAATCAATAATGAGTATCATCAGATTTTAATTATTACCACGTTATAATTGAGCTTGGAAAAAAACAAGCTTTTTTGAAAATGTATATTGCCATTGTCGTCAGACGTGATAAGCTCTTTTTTACTTCCTTTAGCACCATATTATTATTATTATGTAATAAACTAAATAATAGCATTAAACAAAATTGAGTCGGTAAAATAACAAGTGAATTAGTAAGTAATTTCTCAAATAATGATGTAATAACAGAACACTTCCCATTGCGCTAGAACATAATGTCTATAAATGAACTGTATATATCAAGAGATAATTAACAAATTAGACAAAAGAAAAAAATAAAATAAATAAAATGTTCTTCAAGTCAAACGATTTTATCAAATAAATGCACTAATGAGCGAAAAATAATTTGTCAGATTTCTGTCTAGTCTAAATTCAACAATAGCATCAAAGGCACATTATATATTTTTGAGTTCAATATAAAATCGTGGATCATTGGTCCTAAAATCATCAAGGCCTAAAATCAGTGGCGCAATTTATGTTTCAAATACCAATAACCTTTTTCTGTTGAAACCTTTCCAGTACGATTAAAAAA
This sequence comes from Chrysolina americana, assembly GCA_958502065.1. Taxonomy (NCBI): domain Eukaryota; kingdom Metazoa; phylum Arthropoda; class Insecta; order Coleoptera; family Chrysomelidae; genus Chrysolina; species Chrysolina americana. The sequence goes on from OY293417.1 coordinate 3,498,571, forward strand.
GTGATAGGTTACTGTTTACATCAATGGAACATTCTATATTTCATCAGAGATGTGCCAAATAATTTTTTACTTTTTAGTGCAATTTTTTAATAAAATAGTTCAACTAAAAAAAAATTATTTAACTTTTTACTTGTGAAGGAAAAGACCCATGCAATAATGCCTGTTGTGTCCTCATCTATACATTTCAGGTGAAAATAAATAAAATAATTGTGAGTTATTAATGAAGAGGGGGAGATGTTAATATCGGTCTCAATATCGAACCAAGAACAGTGAAGAAAATAAGCTAAAATATTGATCGATAGATAAATGATAGTATGAATAGATGTTCACATTTGAATTATTTTTTTAAATGCATCAACCAAACTTTTCGAATGTACAAAAATTTTCACATTCAGGTGAGGAAGTTACTCATTTTGTTTTCGCTCAATACGTTATGATTCAGTCTTTTACAATACTGTTTATATATATCAGGAACAGTATTGGGCCCATAATTGCACCTTGAAGAACTCCTGTCTCAATTATCCATTTGGTGCACAACACATGTATCTGTATTTACCATGTTCAATTCAATAGATGGTTTTCAGAGAAATAGTGTCAAATGCCTTGACTAAATCAAAGAAGGCTGCTGGGCATTCAAATCTGGTGGTGATTATGTATTCCTGAATAAATGTTCGTAAGCGTATGTTTGGATATTTTTGCAAAATTATTACTACTCAGATGTGTTGAAAAGTCAACTTCAAGAATTATTTCTATTGTGAATCGTATTTTACATCATATTTCAGTGGAATCAGAATGATTTTATTATAATTGTTTATTTCGAGCCAGTTTCGATTCATAATATCAGTCCAAAAAATGTGAATTTGTTTTGGCTCGTATTGATTTTAGCCCCAAAATTTGTTCCACAATTTCCAAAAGCTTCACTCAAATTTTGTCAATAAAAATCATTCGTACTTTTTCTTGTCGTGTTAACATTACTTCTGTATCGTCTAGAGTCTAAGTTCTGCTTGCCTTATGAAAGTTCATTCAGTTTCAACAATTTTTAATAATTATATTCAACTAAATTTGATATCCACCAATAGAAAGGTAATTTTTTTGCGATATCATCTAACCCAAAAATGTCTCAACCCATTTTGGATGGCTTACTTATTCGAAAATTAGGAATATTCAGTGCTTTGTTATCATAAGATAATATATCTGTTTTGTAAAATTATTCAACAACTTCTTATCATAAATCAATGAATATAATCTACAAACAGAATATTCATGTTCACTTCAATTAAAAATTAGCCGTTTCTTTCTCGGTAATTTCATACTGATACGGTTTGAAAAACTCATTTACAACCAACCGGATAAAATCCTTCATTTATGTAATAAATAATTAAAAGCCATCTTCAGAAGCTTCTTACCACTCAGATCTTCGAAATGAGAAGCGAAGGAACTTTCCTTATATAACCCCATTTTACGGAACAAAGTTTAATTACTTTTATAATTGTTTTAGCAACCGCAAGAGGCGGTATTATGAATTGTGTAGAGAAAAACGAGGAAATCATAAGAGACAGGAGAATAATGTGAAAACTTGTGAGCTTGTCTAACGCTCATGAATATTTCAAAGCATGAAAGTTGCATGGTATAGGGTGGAGAGTATATTCGGTGAATGTTTCAGAGGCATACATGTGTGAAACGTTACTGAAACGTACCAAGTAGATGAGAATAATAGTATATTTTTCAACAAGAGATGAAAATACTGTGTTTGTACAACTGTCCAAAAAACTTGACATTTCTTCATCTCTATTGATGCGTAAATGTTTACTTTTTTTCAAAGTGAAAAAGAGACTTTTTATCACTGCCAAAATAATTCACAAAATAAACATGAAATATTACTTTTTGAAGGATTTATTTTTAACGGAGTCAATTGTTGATTGATTATTCATCATAAAACAACTCCATTTATTGGAATAATAATTGATAGTAAAGTTTGAACAATTACTTCCAATATAAATTCCCAAAGATGTTGCATATTGCTGCTGAAACGTTAGATATTTCTTGAAGAGTTAATTCCACAATTTTATCAGATATTTTGATTTGTTTTGTAGAAAATAAACAATTCAATATTTTGTTAGAAATCTCAATTTTGTTATTGAAAGTATCTTCTATATATACTTCTCCTACAGGGGCAGATTTCCAGCTACAATGACGTTTTATGGATGTAAAATGTTTCCCCCTGTATTGGCCAGAAGAGTAACAGAGCTTCTCCTGAAACAGTGACCTGTGTGGCTCTCATACATGTCTTTTTCAAGCCATTTTGCAATCAAGCTGGGAATTTCTTCTATTTTATTCATCCCCACATGTTGGTTAATTCATTTTCCTCTCGAATACTTCAAAAATAATCTGATACTTTTTGTATAAGGCGGACGTAGTGCTCTATACTTGCGGTATATCTCAATATAATCACAATTTGAAACAGTCAACGTTCTTGTACAATAGGTCTTCGTATCAGGTATTTTAGCTATCATTAAAGATCTAGCATCTTCAATGGCATTAATAGTTATATGTAATAATTCTTCACGGCGACAAGCACCGCTGATACCCAAAATTAGTACAAACTAGAAATAAAAAATATGGAAATTACTACTTAAAAAATTAGGATTATATTTCTGTACCTTGATAAAACTTTAAATTTCTTTCCTTGGTATCCGATGCTTTGGTTCTTAATGAGCGGAACCAATTTATCTAAATATTTTCCTTAACATTCAATGTATTTTCAACATTGAGTAGATACTCCATAATGTAGGAAGTTTTATAATTTTTGATTTTTCCTCAAAATAGCATGTAAGCACATTTTCAGGAACCTCTATTAACAAATTTTTTGTCGCACTATTCACGAAATTGGTAATTTGTTTTCTCATATACTAACTTGGATTTGGACGGTAACATATCATTTGCTTTCTCAGATATATCTGATGGAGTATCACTGCAACTATCATAATCAACATGCATCTTCTTGAAAATTACTTGAAATTGAAGCAACTACGAGCAAACATAGTCAAACATGCGGTGTGTCAACAAACAGTTTCTATATTAACGAGACAGAAAGACCACTGGATGCTGTGAACATTAAGGATAACATATATGGAAAAGAGAAGTATTATTCAGTTATTTTGGGCTTAGTTTTCTCAGACAGGAAAAATTTTTGAATACCATTTTACTGAAACCACTGAACGATATTTTCAAAACAGTCGTTTGAAAGCGATAACTTATCGGAACAAAAAACCACGTCAAGATGTATTGGAAGTATTTATTTTTAATATATATCAGACGATGTAAATGCACATTCACAGTTGTACAAAAAATGTTGTTTGTATTCCGTCCATAAAATAGAGCATAGAATATTTCATCGGAAATTACCAAAATTCATACTTTATTTCACTTTTCAAACGTTAATATTTCGAAAACAATTGAATTTAGGAGCAAAGCGTATGAGAGAAAACTGTTGAGAAATATTAGATTTCGAAAATGGAATAATATATAAGTATTGAAGATGGCGCTCAGCCGCTCTTTCATAACTTTCAACTGTAATTTTTTCATGAAAAAGTGGGTTTTGATTTTCCATTCGAGCCTTCCAAATTTCGTTGCGAGTAAAGTGTCTTTTTTTTCCTAAAACCTCGCTCCTCAATTGAAAAAAATAGCTTTTTCATTTCTATCTTCCTATCCAATATTTTCAAAACTGACAGAGAAACAAAAGAACTCAATGATACCAGTGGCGTACATGAAGGGCATCATGGTCCCTTTTCTCCCCTATTTTTTACGCCACTGGTAAAATCAGGAAAATTATATATTTTTCGCATTTCTCATTCAATTTTCATTAAAAATGTATACCTGTTTGAATTCGGAAAAACTAACCGTTTTCAAGATAATTGCGCTTTTATGAATGAAAACATACTAGTATCGAAAAATTTGTTCGGCAGAAATTAATTTTTCAATCCTGATTACTGGTCCAAATAACATCTAACTGATTTCTTTCAAAAATAGAGCACCCATTGAAGAAAGGCATACCTTCAAATTTAGTTGTTTTTTTTGTAACTATTTTCCAGTTTCAACGCCCTGTACGTCTGCAAGAAAAAATGCATGTGGAAATGTCATTGATTTTTTTGGTAGAATAACTAGTTGTAAGTTTAATCAGTAATTAGGATTGTGAAATTCACTTCAGCCGAACATTTTTTTCATTACTAGTTATGTTAGTATTCATAAAAGCACAATTATATTGAAAACGGAATGCAAAATCTTATTAATTTTACTGATTTCACTAGTGGTGTTCAAAATAGGGGAGAAAAGGGACCATGATGCCCTTCTTGTACGCCACTGGTAACAACTGAAAATGTGTTTTCTTTCTCGAAATAAAGCACCTATTGAACACGGATACTCTTTAAATTTTTTTTCAGAAACTTTCAGAACTGTGAAAGCCATGAATAAAATCACTTTTATTTTTTCATATTCAACACCCTGTATCTCTGCCACGGACGACATTTGAGAAGACAAATATTAAAATAGTCCTATTTATTTTTCAAGAGGAATCTTCTGTTTCAATTTGGCACCATAGTTTCGGTATATATGAAGAACTCCAACCTCAGTTGAACCCTTGTACATAAAAAAATATAATTACATACACGGTAAATCTTTCATTTCCATACTACGACGCTCTTGCACAAGAATGAAAGATTTTATTATCGGTGTTTTATTAGGCCAAACAAATTTTCCACCAAATAAATGCATTGCATAGATGTAAACATATTTATTAGAGCTAATAAAAGTTTAGAAAAAAAAACTTTCCCATGCCGACTAGGGTACTAAAACTTGACGTGTTTATCAACAGAAGTTTCACTATAATGCTGACAAAGACTCCATAACCCTTCGCTACGAAAACGTTTGGCGAAAGTGGTTTTTATGGCATAGTAGGCCTTGGTGCGGACCTTGCGTAATTCCGACCAAGACAGATGCATGGCCTTCTGCATATAAATCCTGAGTATTATTTGCCGTTCAAACTGTGAAGAACGATTCAGTAGATTTGTCATTTACATCTTTTCGTCCCCATTTATTCAGTTTTCAGGGGTGTTCATCCATCGAATATAGGTCTGAGTAATGATGATATCAATTATTCTGCAAATTTGGAACACTTATAATAAAGAAGAACTATATGAAATATATATTTATATATATATATATATATACAGTGTGTCCCGCTTTTCATGAATACACCCTAATATCTCAGTTATTAATAATGCGATTTTCTTGAAATTTTGGTGGTGAGGTAAATAAAGTATTTTGGCATAGTGAACATTTTCATCGACCATAGGCGTGCGGTGTGGGGGGTAAAAAAAGCTGTTTTTTTGGGAAAAGGATATTAGGACTCATTTTAGATAACTTTTTTTATCAGAATTAGAATCAGCATCCCCAAAAACCCCCCAATCCATATTTTCGAAATCTCAAGAGCTGATTTGAGGAGAATAAAAAAATAAATTCACTCTTTTTGTCTCGGAATCAGCATCCCCAAAAACCCTTTAATTCATATTTTCAACATCTCAAGAGCTGATTTAAATAAAAAATTATTCAACTCTTTTTTCAATAAGTCCTTGTAAGCAAAATTCAAACCGTCTTTCAAAATAACCACTTAACAGGGTATGTGGAAATTTTGGTTTAAATGCCCTAATCCTGTTGCGTTTCAAACATCTCCATACTTTGTTTTTCGTTAAATTCATTGTCCTCGCTACTGCCCTAACAGTACCATTTGGGTTGTTTCGAAATTCTGCTAAGATACGTTCGTCGTCTGGATAGTGTCTTTGATTTAAATTGTACCTCCCTGGTCTTATTTTGAAATCCGCTACAGTCCTTGCGAACAATCTGTTGATTTTGGCAACGGTATCGTGAGAAATTGGTTCTCGATCACTTTGTTGTAGATCGTAGTGTTATTCGTGGGGACAGGACAATTATAATGTTGTTCGACCTACCCTGTCACTGATGAGAGGCAATAAACCTCGAAACATGCATGTCTGCAGGTGGTCATTCCCAGCCAAATGAAGAACAATTTTCTGTTTAATTACGAGACAAGCACTTGCAATTGGGTCTTCTTTGAAGAACGTTGCACAAATATCTGTCAGATGTAGTTCAATGTCCGCCGTGGTATTAGCCAGGGAAGTAGTTATTTTCTGACAGATGTTTGCCTTTTTATTCCACTTGGTGGAAACGCCTGCATAAAAAGCAATGGAATGTTGAAAATTTCCTTGCTCTATCAAATTTTCGAAAATTTGCTATTGTGTTCATTCAAAAATGCTTGTTCGTTGAAAAGTTGTGACTCTATACTGCACAAACACTACTTTTCCATGAACTCATCCTATATACGTCAACTATAACAATGTTGGTGTTAATACCAAATATGCAGTTTTATAATTTTTCTATTATCCAATTGTTTTTTGTATTCTTCAACTTCGTTAGTTCTTGATATACTTGTGATCAACTGGTTCAAGTTGTTTTCATTGAAACAAATTCGTACTAAGCCTTTGATAGTCTCATTTAATAAAGACTGTTGAAAGTGTTTTTCATATCCGATTCTAAATCAAATGTGGATAATTATAATCAACCCAAGTGACATATTTAAAAATTATAGGTATGTCGTCTGCAGAACTCATGAAGTTTCCTTAGGAATGAGGTATATCCAATATTGTTTTCAAAAATGATAAATAAAAGAGGGCCTGTATCTGTTCCTTGAGGTTCACCATGTGATTTAGTCGCTGTATCACTCTCTCTTCGCGATCCAAATGACTATCAAATAACAAGATTTTGCGATAATTTCCTATCATTTAATAGCATGCTAGTTAGTTCAAGAATGCAATGTGAAATGTCGAAGATTTTTGACTGTATATAGAAATGGCAACAAATAGTTCAAAATTTGCAGAGGCGCAACTGAATTTCATAACATTTTCATACAACACTTTTTCGAATCCGAAGAAACGTTTACTCTTCAGCCAGTACAATCCGTTATTTTTTGTTTTCTTTGTGTGTCACAAAGTATTTCACAAATTTCACTCCTGATTTGCATATTCCAAGTGATGGCAGGACTTCCCAAGATGTTTATGATCCCCAATTATGCCCCCCGAACATTTACTGACCAGTGGTTAGAATCGATGCTTTTCAATTATTCTGTCTGCCGGTCGTGGGTTCAAAGCCCAAATGGTAAGGCCTCGTTAATCCTTGGCTTACGCAAGTTTCGACTTCTAAGAGCTGTAAGGGGACGACAGCTGGTTAGTGGAAAAATCAAATTTAAACAATTGTAAACTAAAAGTTTTCATAATTTTCTTGAGGATTAGATACATTTTCGATGGAAATCAAGTAGACAAACCTTACATTTCCTGAAAGTTGACAGCGTGGACTATTCTGCTATTCTGCTCATCATTCCATTCGAAAAAATTGAGAAAAAAGTGATTCCGAGTTTTGGTACACACTGTATTGGCAACCAAGTGCCATTCGACAAATTTATGGATATGAAATGAAATTACACCATTTTCGAGAATATTTGGCAAAAAAAATTCTTTTTACTAATTATTGATTTTGAGATAGTTGGTGTTGAATGAACCCATTTTGTTTATATTTATATATATTTTTGAGAAACACTCTTTCAAATAAACTCAAGGGAGTAAAAATATATAGGGTGTTTTATTAAAAAAACATATCTTGATAAGTCACACATTTATCGGACACTCTGTATCTTGGCAGCTATTTTGTAAACATGGCCTTCATTGCTCTCTACAAGTTTTACTAGAAACATTTTTTCCTAGTTTCAATAGGGAGCAGCTACCGTCTTCCCACGCATCGTTGATACACTCTGTATAGTAGATATGAGCAGAAAGATAGGCAAAAGAGAAAACATATTTTTTCTATCATTCTTGAAGCTAATGAAAAAGTGATACTTTGTTGATTGATATTTATCTGTAAAAGTAGAATTTTGCTGTCAATCCGAGAAAAGCTGGTTAAAAATACTTATCTATTCGGAAGTTCAATTGTATGATTATTTGTTTTCCATGTTTTCAAAAGTTTCATATATCTGCCAATAATGAAATCAGTAAACATCGAAAACATTTCCCCTCTACTCAAGTCTATCCCATTAGCCAAACGCAAAACCTGGAAGTCTCCGGTATGTTTTCATATCCGAGAAAAATTCGAAGATTGCTTTCATAAGTAATGGAACCCATTCCACTAAAAGCTCCACTTCCAAATAGACGTCCGCGCAATTCTCAGGAAATTAAATTCCGCAAGCAGGAAAATGCCAAGCAGGAGAATTCCGCCAGCGCAGAGATGTTTTCCATGATCCAGAAGTTTCGTTTTATGTCTTACACTAAATTAAGTTAGTTATGTTTATGGGGATGTTTGGAACTTTAGAGTTATGTCTACTGATATATTGTTACTACGGAACTTTTGTCCATGTCGGGTTATTTTTATCGTCCAAGTTGGATGGCACCACGGAAGAGAATATTTCGGAGTGAGCAGACACAGAAACCATAGGCGGTCCAGTCTGGGTGGAAATTTGCCCTTCATTTATTCCACGAAAGGCCGTAGGATCGGCAATTGTGATCCTAAGGCCAGTGGATGTATCAATATATTAAACAACCCAATGGAAATCATATCGTGACATCAGTGAGGATTACCAGTCTTGACGATCCTTCACTAAAAATTGAACATGTTTTCAGTTGTAATATCACAAGAGAGTGATAATAAAGTGTAATTGAGTTGACAGACTTTTCGAAAAATTGATGCCCCAATCAAAGACCTATTCTCTATACATATAATATTTTTATTTCAACAATTTACTTGAATCACGATAAACAGAATGAAGTTTGGAATTTGAAGTTCTCATCATGAAATATACAATTATTATGGATGTTTTGTTCTTGGCTGGAGGATTCCCTAACATTGTTTTGTTCTGTTGGATTGAAAGCTATTGCTTTTCCTCTGTCCCTAGGTTATCAATTGAAACTGTTTCCAAATTGACACGTTACTTAAAATAGTATTCTAACTCCGAAATGTATTAAAACAGTAGGACAGAGGCATTGTAGCTATCTGGGTCCAAAAACTTGGGATTTATTGCCCGAAACCATAAAAAATTGCAAAAATTACCTAATATTCAAAAAACAAGTTAAAAATTGGCTCAAAAGCAGTGACAGAACCATATTCCAAAGAATTATTTAACCCTAAAAACTACATCAATTCATCATAACTACCTAGTATGGTGTAATAGTTAAACAAAAAATGTTATGTTAGTGAAAAATGCATATCTTTTATGATACTTACTGATTTTGACTTAAAACCGATTGTGATACCTACCGATAGGAATATTCCCGACTGTGATATTTACACCTTATGTGATACTTACCTGGATAAGACATTTAGTCAATTGTTACATTTTAAATATGTGATGTAGGAATGTTATGTTAGCTCAGAATTGCGAGAATGAAACCTTTACTTTCAGACTTACTTTTACTATATAATTTTTGTAATTAATTATTTTCAGAGGCTATATCACGCACAAGAAGCAATCTTCTACGATTGTTTCTTCAGTGATGCCATTGTTTATTTATCCATCTCCTAATACGACTCACATAGGAATTTGTAATCATGATTGTGAATTTTAATGAATAAACATTATTATTATTATTAATATAACATGCATTTTCGTGGATTTACTAAACCGTTTTCGAATCATTTTTAATATTTCATGCAAACTGATGACAGACGTCAGCTCAAAGGTATCAGTTGTCACATAATAAAAACAAAATACCACAAAAAATTCCCGCGGCAATTTTCAATTATTTTTTTAGTAAATTAAGTAAATATATAAACAATTTATTAATTTAAATACAAATTGGTGCAATGAAAGTTACAATTATTATATACTACGTTTTTTTTAACTGAGTTATTTTCGGCGCAGGAAACGTGGCCACTGCTCATTGAAGTGCTGGAAATACTGGAGGTGTTATTACTTGAACCTGCAGCGTTTTTAAAATTGGATCTTCTCTTATTTATTATGTTTTGGTGATGTTGTTCATCTATCTGTAGGTAGGGTTTGATAGAATTGCTATTACCATGTCCTGTTATTTTAATAAGTTCTTGTTCCGATACACCTGCTTTTGCCAATTGTGAAACAGCAGTGGCTCGGTGAGAATGATTTGAAAATTTTTTGTTTGTCATATTCAAATTTGCCAATTCTGCAGACTTTTTGGTCCATTTACTAATTTCATGCACTCCAATTGTCATATTTTTGTACCAGCCAAGGTTTTTTTCTTTTCTCCAGTTGGGATTTACTGTCAGAAATAACCTATCTGTTTTAATATTGATGTTTTCGCTTCTTTTCATCATTAGCTCATCTAGAAGTCTCACTGGACAACGACTCACTTCATTATGGTTAGGTACAAGCCATTTATTATTAGCACATGGTTTTGCTCCTCCCTGTGTGGTTTTGGTAAAAATAGGATTATATTGTATTCTACCAGTTGGAGTATCATCATTTCGAGTTTCTTTTTGAAAATAATGAGTCAAGCATGACGCTCCTTCATTTCCTCTCCACGCAAGTTCTACAGAAGCAATTAAGAAAAATTTTATTTGTAATCCTTCCGGTGTATTTTCATCCCACGCTTCTATCATTGGTATGTACTCGTTATCTTTAAATGCTGATGCAGTAACCTTTCTCTGGTCCGGTAACATTTGAAGTTCCCTTCTTTTTGAATTTCTTGCGTTTCGTGCGGCTAAAAATATGGGACTAGAGAACGGATCAATTACTCTATTAAACTCCTTCATATATTTTTCTTTTACTTGTTTTGCCGTAATGTTCCACATCGTTTTAACCACATTTTCTTTATAATTTTCTCCATTACATTTTCGCATATTGAAAGCCCAATTTTTCAAAATGGACGCTATCATTTCAGTGGAAATTAATTCATTTAGCACATCACACTGCAAAACGTAAGAAATTGTTACGTACTTTTTTGTTTTCACTGTATTATGAGGCTCAGTATTTTGTATACTTTCGTCTATTGCATTTGATGATAAATCTCCGAATAGACTAATTTTTGAACAATTTTTGATAAACGTCACAATTTGACAGTTCTGTTTGTTGTATATTGATGTCAATGTGGTTACTATGAAAATGAAATCATTTTAAAATTTTCGGTTGGTGGAGCTACTCTATGTATAATCAGGTATTATCGAAATTATACGAGGTAACTTAACTAAATTGGACATTCTGATTGGTTGAAAATCATACGAAAAAAATAATCATCGGCAAGCCTCCAACAGATAATAGCTACTGTTGAATCATAGGTGTTAGATTCTTGGCAAATTTTTCTGTTAAAACTACTTTGCAATGTCCTTTGAATTCAGTTTTGCTTTGAATTTGGAACAACGCTATACCAGTTTCACGATTCTTACCACAGATCTGCGAGGGATAAGTCCGGAAGAAATTATCAATTGCTGGGTACCCTAAGGCACAGTGCTGGGGCCTGTATTTTTACTGAATATCTAAACCAGTCATTCCATGAATAGACGAGAATAAAATATAATCGTTCATTCAAATATGTTATGTGTTTGCAGCAAGTTATGTTACATCTAAAATATAAACTACTATTATCTTCGCACCTTAAAATTTTGCACCAGTTAAAATCTGAATAATTTTTTCTGCTTTGAACAGTTTGAATCCTGTTCACACTGTTCGATAGCTCAATCCTTCTGCTATAATCTTGTTTAAATTTGCTTAAATTTTTAAATATAAGAGAAATGGTGGGATCAGTTTTTGCAGAAAAATGTGTTCTAAATTCATCGACAGAATAGAAGTAGTGCCTCCACAACTATTTTTGATCCAACTGAGGTCTTTGAAATCTTGAGGTAAAATATTTAATAGGGAATAATCTAGTGATTTTTTTTTGAGACAAATGAAGACATAATTATTATAGAAATAAAGTTGGCAGTGGCATAATTCCAAGTTTTTGTAAATGTTCTCGACAGTGATCCCTGTATACAATATTAGCTAGTATTCACAATGCCTTTTTTTGATCCTTAAAATTTAAATAGAGTTACCTTCATGGTTCTCCCCAAGGTTAAAGGCCATATCTAATATGGTAGTGGAGATGTGAAAATTAAGTGGTTTTAAGCGTGTCTGTGTTGATGATTTCCTTTTATTGGACAAAAGCAAATAGAGCACCCGAGAATTTTCTCTTCAATTGAGAAGTATATATGTGCAGACCAGTTGGTGATCTGTTTTCTCGGGTTTCTCTCCGTGTTATGTGTTCTTGATCGATAGGAGGACTATTTTGTTTATTGAGTCTAAATATTATCGCATGCGAGCAATTTCACTCACAATTGGAGATGATTCGATTATTAGAAGAAATCTGGATCTGAACCATTCGGACAAATCGTCAGCATAAAGACAAGCTCATGATTTTGCCACAAAAGAGGCAACTAAATTATTATACAGAATAAAGAGGATCGGCCCCAAAACTGATCCTCGGGGGACACCCATGTCATAAATTAACTCATCAGAATAGAAAGTGTTGTTGCAATTATCATTCGAATGTTGTATTTTGATAGTCAAAATGCGATTTGATAGATATGATATGAACCATTCTTTCTAAATAGTTCTTATATTGATATTATGCAATTTGTCCAGAAGATTTCCGTATTGTATACAGTCAAAAGCGCGGCTAAGGTCCCAAAAACCCAAGTGGGATTTTCACTACTAAGTTTTTCTTTCTGGGTTCTTGCTTTGGTCACACGACGCCACTGGTGAAGACGACCCCTATAAACTGATTAAACGGGTAGAGTTGATTATCAGGTCCAAAGTACATCGAAAGGGTTAGTCCCTCAAGTGAATGTAATTGCCCTGGTGCTATTATCCGGGCTGGGGCGTGTGCTTTTAATTGCGATCCCGTTTAAAATAACTCCCTCTTTATGTCCATTTGCATTCGGTGGGATCTCGTTTTATTCGTGCCGCTGGAATGAAAACATTGGAATATTCGAAGTGCTGGTGATTTTGACAAGGACATGAATTTGAATTTGGATGCGAAGATGGAGGGGGAATATCTGTTTCATTATCAAGAGAATGCAATCAGCTAAAGGGTTGTTCAGATGACTTCACATTCTGAAAAGTTTTTAGAAGTAGGAGCGGAACTAAAGTTATCAACTGTTTCAACCTCCTTGTAAATGGTTGAAGAGTCTATAAACTGGGGGCAATAGAAGTTAGATTTCTTCACGAGTATAATCACTAATTGAGACAGATAGATGACATACTTCATTTGGCTGAAGGAATACCTTAATGACACGTATTTTCATGTAAATACAGGAATACATACAAAAATGTATAATATAAAGAAACAATAAAATATTCTGTCAGTCTGAAAGTAATAACACACAATTGGCAAAAACATTAAAATAAATAACGTTCATAAAATACAATCACAATAAATCAATAATTTAAATTGTCATTGTGAAATTCTTCCAGACAGAAGTTGTTTTGGTGAAAAGGAAGTCTTGCAATATATTTTTTTTCAATTTGGATGATCATTCAATATTTAATTTTGCAACCATTGTATAATAAGGGAGGCTTTGACAAGTGTGGAAGTGGGAAATGACAATCCAAGTTTATTAGACTGACGAGTTGGATATACTGAGGAGTTTTTCGTGAATTTATCTTTTTATTTATGGTTTCCAGAACAAAAATCGAAACTATTGTAAGTATCGTTCCAGCAACATATGCAGAAGCATCCAAAAACATTGTATGTGAACTCTATACATACGTTAGTAACATACAGATGTCGATGCAGTAAATTGATCTAGCAAATGCTATAAACTGCTTATTATAAATTGAATTTGTCATCTGAGCCTTTAAACCAGAAGGTGAGAGCTATAAAACGTTCCGAGATTGGTATTAAAGTAATAAGTAAAATTGAATTTTTCATATTCTGTAGAAAGCGTCAAAAATACTATTGAGATAGGATTTTTCATTAGATGGAAATAATGCTCAATTTCAAACAGAAATGACTCAGAGGTCTACTATGAAGCAGTATTAAAAAATGACTTCGAGTATTATATTAGGCAGCTTTCTTTCCGTCTCAAACTTGTTTTTGTGTTTACTCTTGTTTGTACTGAAATTATTCTATATTCAGTTTGTACCACTGGAATTTTGCATTGAAAAACTATACTGACGGCCATATGGGTTCTTCGAAAACAAGTTCCATTTTGATAGGAATCAATTTGGTTCTCGTTCAAAGAGAAATAACATACAGAAGGTGAAAAAGTTTGTGAGCGAATCGCTGGAACAGTGTGATCTCACATTTGTCGCTCTATGTGACCCCACAAAGACCTTCGACTATGTCTCTAATATTGATCTGGTTGAAAAATGCAACTATGTAGTCAGGGACACACATGAATAAAATCGTAGTTGAACAACAGTGACCAACATGTTTGTGCAATTATCTCTGTGAAGCTTGGGGTGCCCCACAACTAGGCTTTGTGGCCACTCTTGTTCATTGTCTACATTCATGATCTCGGAGATTTTGCTCTATAAATCGCCATAATTCATGCGAATCTTAGATGAATAAGCAAGAAGATCTCATGAAGGTTTCTGGAACCTGGTTCTCAAGAAATAAACCTGGTTCAAACAAATAAAAAACACAAGAATTTATTTTTCTGAAGGACGGAGAGTTCCAAAATGAAGCACATGCAAGTTTTTCTGGAATTTTACTTAATAATAAACTTCACTACATCGATTTTTTCCAGAAAGAATCAGTGTGTTTCAAGCATAGAAATTCAAAGTAGAGCATGTTTTTTTTTACTCAGTCATCTTGTATGGCACTGTTTCACGAGATATATATACATATATATGTGATCAGATAGGTTTCCGCGGTCAGATATTTGAAAAATAAAAGTTCGGGTTGAACCGCGTCTAGAATTTGTTGAAATTCGACGTTTCGGCTCCGATTTTGGAGCCATTTTCAAGAACTGAAAAAGAAAGAAAATTAATAAAAGGCTGAAACGTAATTCTACGCTGCGGTCTCAATCTGCCTACTCCTCAGGTTTAATTACGTTAGGTTTTTGTGACTTGACGTCGGGGTCTCAATCTGTCTACTCCCCATGTCTCGTCACTGGTTCTCTCTAAGGTCTCAATCTGCCTACTTCTTCGAGAGTTCTCTCGATTTTATTCCGAATTAAGACTACTGTTTTACGATCAACGTGAAATTCACAGAGTATACTAATTTCATCATTCTGAATCGCAGAATTATTGCCCTATATCTTCAACCGTTCTTCAGCTGAAAAGTTCATATAGAGTGAGATTATTTTCCTCCAAAAACATTTTCAATAATTTTTTCTACTCAATTTCGTAAAATGCATTACTTTTTTAAAATGCACACCAAATATGGTGTCGATTCCTAGTTAAAGATTTCATTATGCTTTTCAAGGCTCCTTTACCATTTTCATCTTCAATGGAGTTTTTGACGTTTCATTCATTGTTTTGATGATCTTTTTCGAGCTGAAAGAATTTGTTTTTCCATTAGTTCTTTTTCTTTGGTAAACCTGAATTCTGATTACAGACAAGTCATATATTTTCGAAATCAGAATGAAATGTTGCGTATATAGTGCGAATTTAAAGTGAATCTAATGATTTTGTATTATTCATGCTTTTCAAATTCAGAGAGTATACTAAGTATACCCTTAATCGTTGACGAGTTGAAAAATTAAAATATTTTTTTTATAATTTTGCCATCATAACTCGTGCAAAAAACTACCCAAAAGAAAAATTTCTATTTTTGGTCTAGTTATGAACCAGCATTTCTTCAACTGCATTTGTTTCCGTATGGTTACCAAGCAACCCCCTCCATTTGTTCAATATTTCATTGCATTTCCTCGCACATTTTCACACCATCTAGCTTCGGCAACGCCAGAATCTCTTCTCCATCGCCAGAGCCATAAAGCAAATTCAAAGTAAAGCACAAAAGCTGGTATCAAAGGCCATATAACTTAACGAGGCGTGGATCAAACATCAGTTCAACAGTGAAATGGTTTCACGTTCAAGACATAATTCAAATACCTCGACTGAAAAAACGTCGACCTTTTCTTTCCATTCGTTTTCTTGCGTTCCGGCCATTTGAGATAAGAGAAAATACGTTTTGGGATCGCTGTGAGATGGAATATGGTCCTCTGGGTTTGAGTAAATATAGAAAGACTGCTGTGCATTTTGGAAAGAAGTAGGGATGCCGGAGGGATACGAAAACAAAAAGGCAGATTGGACTGGTTAAAATTTGATGATAGTTGATAAACATTGAAGATCAAAGGACAAATCCAACCTTAACAACATATTTTGTCCCTGCAAAAATGGATGTGCCATAGACGAGCGTTTGGAGGTAATTCAAAAAAGTGGTTTGAAATATCATAAGATACATATTTCACAAAAATTACGTCCAGGTGATCCTGAGAGAAGGATGGAATTTTGTAGCTGGCTCTCGAATAGGAAAGACTTAACAAACTTCTTTCAAAACATTATTTGGGCCGACGAAAGTACTTTTTCAAACTGTGGCGTTTTAAATAGAAATTTGGAGTGGATATAATCCATGATACTTCAAAGAAGTCAGACCGCAGGTTCGGTTTCGTTTGAATGTGTGGGCTGGAATTTATAACGACCGAATACTTTTGGACCTCATTTCTTCTCTAATACTACCAGGAAACCTATCTTCGGGTCTTAAGAAACGAATTTGAAGAATCTATGGATACGTTTCTCCTTTGTTAATTATAGCAGCTGCTGGTTTCAGCATGACGGAGCTCCTCCACACAAAAAAAAGCAGATGGCGAATATTTATACCAAAGATTTCCTAATAGTTGGTTAGGAAATTCTGGCCGGCAAGGTCACCTGACCTTGCAGTTTTAGATACTTTCTTGTTGGATACTTTAAAGAACAGAATCTATGGAGAGCAAGAATATGACACAGTAGATGAATTTAGATACAATATCATCACGCAATTCAGGTCTATCAGAAGAAGGGATATTGTCAGGGGTGCTCTTAATTTGAGACGACGAGCTCGCTTATGTATTCATGAGGAAGGCCATCATTTCGAACACTTTTTGTAATACTTTTTGTGCATTTTTATTTTTATTTTTTATTTCATTCTTGTTTTTTGAAACGCACCGTACCTAGCAAACTGTTTCCGGATATAATTCAAAATAAATTTGTGCTTTTTTCGTACTCTTCCTATCAAATTCATATAAAGTTTCACCATATCTCGTTTTTCTTCATTTGAAAATGAGGACATTTCGACTGAAGAATTTGTTCAAATTTAGTGGGGCATCTTCTTGGGAATACGAAAATTTCGTCTGGATGCACCAAAACTGATAAAAAATGACAACTCCAACAGAACTGTCAAAAAATTATTGTGACATATGTTATTATTACAACAGAAGTAGATCTCTTCTCAAAGTCGCCTTATAAAATTAAAAAATATAGCTAAGTGTTTGAAGTTCTATACTAACCAATATTAAATTTAATAACGATAAATAATATATTTTTGAGTTTTATTTTTAAATATCAGTTCGCTTAAATTTCATTCTCCTGCTGAGAATATTGAATGAGCTCATGTGCATCAATATACAGGGCATGACTACACTTACTATGGCAAGACTACATCGTGATTTCATAGTAATAATTAATCCTCTGCAAAATGTATATTCCATAAGTATTTGATTTGTTTAGATCCATACTTATGTGTATTAGGTTATTAATGCTGTTTTCGCATGGAAAATGAATTTATGATGTTTCTATGTATCTAAGGATGGAGGAATAGAATGTTTTTTTTGATTGTTTTTCTCAGTCTGGTTCAAAATTGGTATATCCGGTTTTCGTTGGATTCCAAACAAATTTTCTCAATAAAGTTTTTGGATATCTTGTGAAATTGACAATTTTTTCTGGCTGATATTGTGTCTGGATGTAGGTATTGGTTTTTTATATACCCTTCAGTCAGTTTTTCTGTTGTTCATAAAATAAATGACGAGACTTTCATACAACCTTTACGTCTTTTCTAACACGATATGATATATATCCCTTTTTTGTAGTTTCCATCCAAGATGCTTTTTTGTTTGCTGGCAAACCTCGTCTGCTGATATTTTCATGATAATGCACCAAAATACAAATAAAACACAAACTACGCGCAGACAAAATGCGGAAAATATTTTTACGAGGGTGGGTCTGAAATTCTGAACTTTCACATTCCAATGACAATACAGTTCTTGAAATTTTGATGACATTTATGTACCATACAGAAGCTTGAAAATAAAGTCGGGAACATATTGAAGAAATTTTCCTAGAACCATACCTGTCACAGAATTTCGACTGGTAAATACGCGATCCATAAATTTTTCTACGAAAATAAGACTGTTTGGTATAGACTATCCACCTTTCAGACTACGCCCATAGGAAACATAATTTTGGTGTTCCTCAGCTGCAGGTCCTTTTCTTTGCCTAGACCACATTTTTTCTGTCTGTACATGGAACCCACCACCCACTCTGAAATGACAAACTCATCTTCCTTGCATTTTAATTTGATACATTGACATAATTGATGAATTCCAGAATTCGGAAAGAAATACTGTCCTACGCTTCTACAAAGTGCTTTAATTTGCTGAGCATTGCCTTTCAGGATATGTGGGATGAACTGAAGGAAAGCAAACGTTCGTAACAAACTTGGAGGGCATAATATCAAACGGTTCCTCACTAGACCGATTGAATCAGTAAATTCACAGAGCATGCCCAGTTCACACGGGGCAAACATCCTCATCTCAGGGATGTCAATTTCGTCAAAAATATCCCTAAGATATCAAAATGAATAATAGCCGAATATAGATGTTTCTGTGATTTCATATTGTTGTCATTACTGCGATATCACACTGCGACATCCCTGTGATATCTGAATTTAGATGCCCCTGCGATGTCAGATTGTTACTTGCCATTGACGTCATTCTGCGACATCATTTAGACATCAAAATCTATACTTACTATATTTTTATTGAGTTATCTCCAAAACAAGTGATAATAGGACTTTCACATACATTCACTTTACTGCCGACCACAAGGACGCCAACTGTCCTCCACCACGGTCGAAAGGCGAATCCTCAATTTGTGTTAAATGTTTATTATGAATTAACGCGGTAAGTTGGCAAGAAGTTGGCAACGCAGATCGTATTCAATGTTGGCCAACCTGAAAGCGGGAGGCGACTGCGTGACCGGCTGTTACTGTATCGTATAACCATATTTAGTTCTAGTTCTTTGTTCGATGCATTGATCGAAGATCGAAGCTTTGTCGCTTTGAATGCTTTCTATACTGTTCATGTTCTGATATTTCCAACTGGATTGATCACATTTGCGAATTTTAGTGTCCATAAACTGAAAGTGAAAAGTGAGTACCGTTGATGAGTATCAACAAAGTGAGATTCCATTATTTCTTTCTTCACTATCTGGCATTGTAGCTTTCAGTGGTCTCATATTGTTTCATTGATTTCCAGATGTGGTGATGAGCCGCCTTCACGAAGAGAATGAAAAAAATGTGGAAGCAGACTGTTCCACTTGGTTCAGGCAAGCCAAACAAAGGCTCGACAGGAAAAAGAACCAAAGCAATTGACTTTTAGTTTTTTAATTAATTTATTTTCAATTTTTACTTTTTTAACTTTTAATGTTGTACTTTGTTAATGTTGTTCCAGAATTTTTTCATTTTTTGCATTTTTTTATTTTATATTTTTGTTATATTTATTTTTTTCATATTGAAAATATATTTTCTGTTTCTATTTGTTGTTTCTGTCTGGAATATCGCATAGACGTTGACGTATCTTGAATATAACAGTGAAGAAATCGCTGCTACGTCGCTCTGTTACATCCCTGATACGTTATTAGGAGGCATCTTTGCGGCGTCACCAGCATGCATCATTAGTGTGACAAAAGTGAGTAGCTGGGACGTCTGTGCGACGTAACGATGCGAGTCGCAGGTCACGAAGTGACATCGCAGCAATATCTGCTAGAGATGTATCTGTGTTGGCTGGGTGAGTTGCTTTTAGAGGACTGAAGTGAATCTGACTATTGTTTTGTAAAAACATCTGTGGCTCTGGATGTAATTTATGACCTAGCTTGTAGAAATCAGACACCATATTGTAGAATTGAATTGTTTTTGTATAACTCGCAAAAGCACGTTCGCATTGGAATATCATCCACATTTCATTGCGGTTTTGTTTCACTACACTTTGCCACCCCCTCGTAGGTTATCTCAACGCCACCGCCACAGAGAAAACACCCAGGAGCCAAGCGGACGAGGTCATAAAACTCGGGTAAAAAAACGAACGAAATATGGCCGTGCTCTGCAGAAATAGATAAAGTCTCAGCGAAATATATTTTCGGGAATAAATGGTGATATATTACACTGGATGAAATTTTACAACTTACATTTTCCAATACGTATTATTTATGTTTCTGTCTGCTGATTAATCTATAATTATTTTAATTATTTCGAGGGCGTGTGAACATCTCCATGATGTTTTGAGATGGATAGAGACATTCTCAGTAGGTGGTTACAGTAAGGCCAATTACTGGCGCCGTAAAGTCTTTTTTTATTTCAATAAATATTGATTTGATTTATTGACCAGTCTTCGGGATAATTGACTAATTTATTCATTGGTTCGTTCTCATAATAATTATGGGTAATAATTGTTAGCTGCGCGGCTTTAGCACATATTTCAAATGATTTCACGTTAAATCAAAATAATATTCCATATTGGAGCAAGTAGGGCAATTAAAGAAACTTTGTTGATTTGGGCTGAAAACTTTAAAAAAAAATTAACCAATAAAAAATTAATGGTATTTTCAAATTACTTCCATTTACAGAGAATCAAGTGTAAACCCCATCAATTATCTCTTACAAGTACATGCCAATCGAAGTTGAATGAAAGATTTGAAGGGCACTTGAGAAGTTAGAGGTTGAATATACAGGATTCAAACTATGCCAACCACCTCATTGAAATAGAAAGTGGCAGTAACTTCATACAGAATCCGGAAATTTTGAATATTTAACCTAAAAGTCTGAAATTAAACAAATTGGAGTCCAAAGAGACCAAGAAACACTTACGTGGTAATGACAATTCAGTTCTTAATGACAGGTAGACCTGTACAGGTAACTAACTCTCCAGTAATCAATTCATTATGGGGTTTTCTGCGGTTACTAAGACTACAACTTTTCTTGGAAACATCAATTTTGGATCACGTACTCTTGGATTAAAGAGGTTACATCAACTTTGAGAGGAGAAGCTAACAATCCAATATTTATCATCAATTCTCTAATGATCACCACAACCAATGTAAATATTCTCATTTGATTAATCAAGGAAGATTGCGATCATATAAGAAATAAACAAGGAAGAGGGTGAATAAATAAGGCTAGTGGGTAGTTCGCGATAAAGACACCGTTTTTGACAGAGCCGTATTATGAAAAACACTAGGAAAGAACAAGATCGAACTGAAAATAGGAATTATGAAATGTGAAATGAATGGGAAACTAACAAATAGTGAAAATTGTTGCAAGTTTCCTCGAACATTACCTAAAACATAATGGTAATGGTAAATATGGATGGTGACTAATGCGCTGCGACCTAATTAGATCTATTGTGCCCCATCTTCTTCTGCTATTTCAAGGTGTTCTTGTTCACAGCAGCCCCTCAAGCCCCAATTCCTTGAGGAATTTAAGGATTTTAAGGGGGTCTATTCGTGGTAGTTCTCCCACAGTCAGCTGGTGTGATCCCAGTATATTCATATATTCAATCTTTTGTGATGTACAGCATAACACTCCATCAATATATGGTGTGGTGTTTCTGGATGTTCTGCAGGTGCTGTCCTCCTCTAAGCCTAGCTTCCTTAGGTGTTCTCTGAGACTGTAGTGCCCCGTATGAAATCCCGTGGTTGTCTTTAGACTAGTTTTGCTGAGTTTAATCAGTGTCTTCCATCTTGCTCGGTTGAAGTTACCGAAGAGATCTTTGGTCTGCCTTAGCCCTGGAAGTCTTTGCCAGTAAGTTGCTTTCATTGCTTCTTAAGTTTTATTGAGTTCGTCTTGGAAGTGAGATTTTCCAAGTCCGCAAAATGGTTCTGAACCGATCAGTGGCGTTGATGCCCCTTTTCGTGCCAGGGTATCTGCTTGTTCATTGTCCTCCACTCCGACGTGCCCCGGCACCCAGAGGAGGATCACCTTGTTGTTCCTGCATAGATGATTAAGTTTGTCTAGGCATTCCCAGACCATCTTTGAGTTGATGTTACATGAGCTCAACGCTTTGATGGCTGCTTGACTCTCGGAGAGGATTGCGATTGCATTGTTCCGGTATTTCCTGTCGAGGTTGAATGGAATACACCTTTCTATGGCGTGAATTTCCGCTTGAAAATACTGGGGAACTGGTCCATGGGTTCGGAGTATTTGGTGCGAGGTCTAAAGACTCCTGCTCCAGGTCCGTCGGGAGTTTTGGAACCGTCCGTGTACCATGTTATGGTATTCTTTCCCAGTGCTCGAATGGATTCTATGCTCCATCCACTCTTGGTATTCAATTCCGTTCGAAAGAATTTCTCGAAACTAAATTTCCTAGTAATTTCGTCAATTGGGAGATCGGCAAGGTGTGCACTGTCGGTGGGGGTTGAGCCCGTTACGATGAGTGCTATCCCTTTGAGTCCAAGTTTAGCCAACCTGAGGTTTGCTCCCCAAGCAGTCCTCCTCACCATGATATGGAGAGGAGTGAGGTCCAGAATTACCTCTATTACTGCTGTTGGAGTCGACCTCATTGCTCCTGTTATACAAAGACATGCTAGTCTTTGCACTTTCTCCAGGCTTTTCTTTGTTATGGCGAGTTCGGTTCTGCCGTGCCACACTACTGCTCCGTAGGTGATCATAGGCCTCACTATCATGGTGTACATTCATCGCAGTTTTGATGGGTTACAGCCCCACGTTTTTCCTGCAATGTTCCTGCACACCATCAGTGATGATTTTGCCTTGTTAACGATCTTTTCTACGTGTCTGTTCCAGAGTAGTTTCGAGTCTAGGGTAAGCCCTAGATACTTCAGCTCTTGCTTCCATTCTAAGTCTGCTCCGTCGAGGCGAACAGCCCTCAGGAGCTGAAACTTTGTTCTTCTTGTGAATGGTACCACTGCGTGATTTTTGATGAGTTAATTCTCAACCCCACACAAATACACCATCTTCTGGTAGTCTCTAGCTCCTTTTCTATGAGATCGCAGAGGGTTCCTTCGAATTTGCCTTTAGCCATGATGACTTAAAACATAAGAAACTTCAACGAAGCTTCACTTTTTCATAAAAGACGCTGCAAATGCTCTTCTTTTGCAATTGAACCCTCCTTTCTTCTTCTCATAGATAACCGTAAGTGCTCTAAGAGTCCGGAATCATTTTTTACGGTTTGGAAGGCATACATAATTCGTTCAGTAAGAACTTCGTTGAAAGGCACTGCTTCTGCACTAAGAACTAGGCCCCTCACATGTTTCCACAAAAAAAGTCCAACAGGTTGCAATCTGGGGACTGTGAAGGCCAAGCAATTGGACATTGGACCTGATCCACCAATGCACCGATCGGAAAACTAAACCGATGACTAAAATATGAGGGGGACCATATAGTACATAAACCACATAAGTTGACGAACATTCGGGGTCACGTTCTCCATCATATCCCACCATTTGAAATTCGCGGTGAAATAAAAGGACCAATTGAAGTATATCCTACTATTCCTGCCCATATGTTCATGCTCAACTGTTCCTGGTGTCGAGATTGTCTGATCATGTGCAAGTGCCGTGGAAAATCTCGAGAAAGCAAACTTTGGAGGCGCTGGGTATTATTGCTATTTATTGAGACAATTGATAATTACTGTTACTGTAATGATGCAACTATTATGATAATCTGGTTACTCAATTGGGAAAATACTGATGGAATGTTTTTCATCATGAATGTCTTGAGAATTAAGAACGTACAATTAATAAAAATTTGGAATATTGTGAAAGTTGAGTAAATAGATGGATCGATTTGATAAGATCTTTCCTGAGATTTTCGCTGGGTGAAATATTGATACTGAATTTCAAAATACCATGTAATTTAACGTGCAAATCGCTGAATTATAGGCAATTCAGGTATTTTACCTCGACTCCAGAATATTTCCGGAACGGTCCTGTCCTCGGTTGATGAGCTCGAACAAATAATGACTGAATAAACGTCTCTCAAGTCGACAGAGATCAGGCTGGAGTCGTTCCGAAGAAAAAGCAATCAACCCGTTGCGTGTCCCCATTAAAGGGCGCTCCCCAGAGCAGGGTATAATGTCCCGCTAGCTACGTGAAGTTTGGATCACTTACGTGATATGCACTCGCCATTTTCTTAGGGGTGTGGGGGTGGGACGGGATTAAACGTTGCGTTTTGTCGCTGAATTGGCGCTACTCACTCTCCAGTGTTATTTTGATGAGACCCGGGACGGGAAAATTAATTATTTTTGTATTGTTTAAACAGTATTTTATGTTTTATGATGAGAATCACTTAATATTTCTGGTTTGGGAGGCTTTATAGCTTTCATGTCCTTAAAAAATATCGTCTTGCAGGTCTTCAATAGTTTAATATCTCATCCGACCATAATCTCCATTTTTCAGTGCACCCCATATTTATATTTCTAGAACATACACATACTCCCATACACAATTCCTATAGTTTTATGGGATTTTTGCTTTTTTTTGTTTTTCATACTGTACTTCTGAATTGGTTAATAAACAATATTATTATTATTATTAATGTTGAAGTCGGGAGACCTTGCCAGCCATATCAACGATCAATTATTCCCTATTCATTTGTCACTAAACCCTTCAGCCAGATAATTAGATTCTTTTCTGTACTTTGAGGTGGGGCACCATCATGTTAACACTAGATGTCGTTATAGTTGAAGCTAAATCATTCAAACATTCTTCGAAAATCTATATTAAAAACGGTCAATGAGTTTTTCCTTTCAGAAATCTATTGACAATTATCTAAAATATTATCAAATGTAACACTACGAGTGCTTGAAATTTTATCAATAATTTTTTATTTTCCACGAAAACTTTTGGCAATTGGCAAAAAAACAAATTTTTCTTTTACTAAAGGGGATCTTGTGTAAGGAATACTGGGTTCAATGTTATGAAAGTGTCTCGTTTTTCCATCAACTTTTTAAATAAACATATTGGCAAATATCTTCCTCTAAAATATTAGGGTAATTCATTTGCTGTCACATAATTCATTGTCTCGTATTCAAAAATGGAGGATTATACTCGATACGTCCAGTTTCTTGTCCATCATTTTTAATTTCAGATGAAATTAAGTGGTTTTGCAGTAAGCTGCATCTCCTCCGTGCAAAGCTGATTCAAGCGCCAAAATGTGATACAATTTATTATGAAGTCCTTCAGGTTTAATATAGGGAAAATATTTGAGAATATACACTAATTTTGAAGGGTCCAGTCTACAGAAAAATGTGAATTAAAATACTTGGAAAACTACTCAAATAAGTTATAAATCTTTTGAAATGGGGTTGAATGGCCGACAATACATTCAGAAGATTTTTGGAATGCTCTGTATATTAATTTTCAATAGTTCTTTCGAAACAGGACCCTATTGATTGCATCTACTTTTCAGTGAATCTCTTCTTCCAAATTACTTAATACTTTATGGATTTTGAATATTTTATCTAGTATAATTTTAAGTACACTCAACAAACATTTTGATCACTAGTACAGAACAATGTATCCTGCCATTATTTTAAACTGTCTTGACGACATCATAAATTCAATCTTCTTCATATCAAAGACCTTGTACAAATGAGTTAACCATAAAATGCAGAAAGACGCTATTGGAGTTTAATGGACCCAATGCATTAAAATATCTCTACTTTGATACAGCGTACGTAATCTCCCGTTTTATAGCTTCAGTATTATTGAACTTCTGTTTTAAGAAATCAATTAAATAGTAGTCTGGACTTGGAGGTAGACAATCTCCACGGATGTAATTTGATAGATTTATTGAATGCTTTTTCTGCTACCTAGCCATTAATTGGCCAGCTCCATAAACAATTAATAAAATTAAAACAGATCGCCAAGTAATCAGAGGTGTTTCAGAGAAGAAAGCGAGTTTATGAGCGTGGCCTCCCCGACGAGACGAACTGCTGGTTTTGGTAAATTCAAGAGCTTTTGTATCTTCGGGATATAATAAGGAGCTGGACTCGTTACAGGGTTCTCTAGGAAATAATGGAATCCTAGAGGAGGTAAATGTTATACAACTATTTTGTCAAAAGTCAGTAGCTAACTTTTTTTCAATAATATTGTTGGTTGTGGTGTCCACTGAGACGCCACTGGCCCTAATAATCTCAATCAGTTAGGGCTCAATGATCACCTTATCAGTTCAAATAAATGTACTAAATTTCGACCAAATCGATTTCAACATATCCATAATATATTATGATTTCGTTTTTTCAATTTTAACGCCCTGTATCTCAGAAACGAAACAACTCCGGACATATGTTCATGGGGACATTCCTTCTTAAAGGACCTAACGAATCACCCTCCGCAGATAGGAACTGTAGTTAGGAAACACCCTGTATATATATTATACAGATTCATACAGATATGGTAAAATATTTTCGGCATATAGCATTCTAATACTGCCGAAACTGCGGTTGATATACTGATACTGTCACGTAATATGCTCAACAATTTGAGGGGATGAGAATTAATTTTGTTCTTCGATTATCTTTAAATCTACAGTATATATACTAATTTCATTTAATGTGTATGGTTAAGGGATCGAATTCAGAGCCAACGAAAAAAAAATACTAATTTCATCATTCTGAATCGATTGCCGCTCGTAGAATTACTCTATCTTTTCCCGTTCTCGAGTTAAAAACTTCATCTGGAGTTGAGAGGGTTCATTTTCCCCCAAAACTTTTTTTTCTTAATTTTTCTATCAACTCTTCAGAAGTGAATCCAATTTTACCATCCAAATCATAAATTTTTCGAAATCAGCATGAAATTCTGCGTATACAGTGTGAATTCCAAGTAGATCTGATCATTTTGCATTTTTAATGCTTTTTAGGGGTCTACCCCTTAGGACTTTTTTCGAAGATTACGTTAATCCTTCGATCAACTTGAAATCCACAGAATATACTAATTTCATGATCCTGAATCGATTGCCGTTCGCAGAATTGCTCTATCTTCAACCGTTCATGAGTTGAAAACTCCATCTGAAGTTGAGAGGGTTAATTTTCCCCCAAAACTTTTTTTCCTTGATTTTTCTATCAACTCTTCAGAAGTGAATCCACTATTGAACAGGCATACCAAATTTGAAGTCGATTCAAGGTCAATTAGAGATTCCGTAGGCTTTTTTCGGATCATCTGCGACGTTGAGCTGAAAATATCTGTTTTTTCGTTTTTAATTTCTTTATGATGAACCTTGTATCTGGACATATACAAATCATAATTTTTCGAAATCAGCATGAAATTCTGCGTATACAGTGTGAATTCCAAGTAGATCTGATCATTTTGCATTTTTCATGCTTTTTAGGGGTTTTTAGGGTTTGGAATTTTTTCGAAGATTACGTTTATCCTTCGATCAACTTGAAATCCACAGAATATACTAATTTCATCATCCTGAATCGATTGCCGTTCGCAGAATTGCTCTATCTTCAACCCTTCACGAGTTGAAAACTCCATCTGGAGTTGAGAGGGTTCATTTTCCCCCAAAACTTTTTTTCTTAATATTTCCATCAACTCTTCAGAAGTGAATCCACTATTGAACAGGCATACCAAATTTGAAGTCTATTCAAAGTCAATTAGAGATTCCGTAGGCTTTTATCGTATCATCTGCGACGTTGAGTTGAAAATACCTGTTTTTTCGTTTTTAATTACTTTATGATGAACCTTGTATCTGGACATATACAAATCATAATTTTTCGAAATCAGCATGAAATTCTGCGTATACAGTGTGAATTCCAAGTAGATCGGATCATTTTGCATTTTTCATGCTTTTTAGGGGTCTACCCCTTAGGACTTTTTTCGAAGATTACGTTTATCCTTCGATCAACTTGAAATCCACAGAATATACTAATTTCATCATCCTGAATCGATTGCCGCTTGCAGAATTGCTCTATCTTCAACCGTTCACGAGTTGAAAACTGCATCTGGAGTTGAGAGGGTTCATTTTCCCCCAAAACTTTTTTTTCTCAATTTTTCTATCAACTCTTCAGAAGTGAATCCACTATTGAACAGGCATACCAAATTTGAATTCGATTCAAAGTCAATTAGAGATTCCGTAGGCTTTTTTCGGATCATCTGCGACGTTGAGTTGAAAATACCTGTTTTTTCGTTTTTAATTTCTTTATGATGAAACTTGTATCTGGACATATAGAAATCATAATTTTTCGAAATCAGCATGAAATTCTGCGTATACAGTGTGAATTCCAAGTAGATCTGATCGTTTTGCATTTTTCATGCTCTTTAGGGGTCTACCCCTTAGGACTTTTTCGAAGATTACGTTTATTCTTCGATCAACTTGAAATCCACAGAATACACTAATTTCATCATCCTGAATCGATTGCCGCTTGCAGAATTGCTCTATCTTCAACCGTTCACGAGTTGAAAACTGCATCTGGAGTTGAGAGGGTTCATTTTCCCCCCAAAACTTTTTTTCTTAATATTTCTATCAACTCTTCAGAAGTGAATCCACTATTGAACAGGCATACCAAATTTGAAGTCGATTCAAGGTCAATTAGAGATTCCGTAGGCTTTTTTCGGATCATCTGCGACGTTGAGTTGAAAATATCTGTTTTTTCGTTTTTAATTTCTTTATGATGAACCTTGTATCTGGACATGTAGAAATCATAATTTTTCGAAATCAGCATGAAATTCTGCGTATACAGTGTGAATTCCAAGTAGATCTGATCATTTTGCATTTTTCATGCTTTTTAGGGGTCCACCCCTTAGGACTCTTTTCGAAGATTACGTTTATTCTTCGATCTACTTGAAATCCACAGAATATACTAATTTCATCATCCTGAATCGATTGCCGCTTGCAGAATTGCTCTATCTTCAACCGTTCACGAGTTGAAAACTGCATCTGGAGTTGAGAGGGTTCATTTTCCCCCAAAAGTTTTTTTTCTCAATTTTTCTATCAACTCTTCAGAAGTGAATCCACTATTGAACAGGCATACCAAATTTGAAGTCGATTCAAGGTCAATTAGAGATTCCGTAGGCTTTTTTCGGATCATCTGCGACGTTGAGTTGAAAATATCTGTTTTTTCGTTTTTGATTTCTCTATGATGAACCTTGTATCTGGACATATAGAAATCATAATTTTTCGAAATCAGCATGAAATTCTTCGTATACAGTGTGAATTCCAAGTAGATCTGATCATTATGCATTTTTCATGCTTTTTAGTGGTCTACCCCTTAGGACTTTTTCGAAGATTACGTTTATCCTTCGATCAACTTGAAATCCACAGAATATACTAATTTCATCATCCTGAATCGATTGCCGCTTGCAGAATTGCTCTATCTTCAACCGTTCACGAGTTGAAAACTGCATCTGGAGTTGACAGGGTTCATTTTCCCCCAAAACTTTTTTCCTTAATATTTCTATCAACTCTTCAGAAGTGAATCCACTATTGAACAGGCATACCAAATTTGAATTCGATTCAAAGTCAATAAGAGATTCCGTAGGCTTTTTTCGGATCATCTGCGACGTTGAGTTGAAAATATCTCTTTTTTCGTTTTTAATTTATTTATGATGAACCTTGTATCTGGACATACACAAATCATAATTTTTCGAAATCAGCATGAAATTCTGCGTATACAGTGTGAATTCCAAGTAGATCGGATCATTTTGCATTTTTCATGCTTTTTAGGGGTCTACCCCTTGGAATTTTTTCGAAGATTACGTTTATCCTTCGATCAACTTGAAATCCACAGAATATACTAATTTCATCATCCTGAATCGATTGCCGTTCGCAGAATTGCTCTATCTTCAACCCTTCACGAGTTGATAACTCCATCTGGAGTTGAGAGGGTTCATTTTCCCCCAAAACTTTTTTTTCTTAATATTTCCATCAACTCTTCCGAAGTGAATCCACTATTGAACAGGCATACCAAATTTGAATTCGATTCAAAGTCAATAAGAGATTCCGTAGGCTTTTTTCGGATCATCTGCGACGTTGAGTTGAAAATATCTCTTTTTTCGTTTTTAATTTATTTATGATGAACCTTGTATCTGGACATACACAAATCATAATTTTTCGAAATCAGCATGAAATTCTGCGTATACAGTGTGAATTCCAAGTAGATCGGATCATTTTGCATTTTTCATGCTTTTTAGGGGTCTACCCCTTGGAATTTTTTCGAAGATTACGTTTATCCTTCGATCAACTTGAAATCCACAGAATATACTAATTTCATCATCCTGAATCGATTGCCGTTCGCAGAATTGCTCTATCTTCAACCCTTCACGAGTTGATAACTCCATCTGGAGTTGAGAGGGTTCATTTTCCCCCAAAACTTTTTTTTCTTAATATTTCCATCAACTCTTCCGAAGTGAATCCACTATTGAACAGGCATACCAAATTTGAAGTCGATTCAAGGTCAATTAGAGATTCCGTAGGCTTTTTTCGGATCATCTGCGACGTTGGGTTGAAAATATCTGTTTTTTCGTTTTTGATTTCTCTATGATGAACCTTGTATCTGGACATATACAAATCATAATTTTTCGAAATCAGCATGAAATTCTGCATATACAGTGTGAATTCCAAGTAGATCTGATCATTTTGCATTTTTCATGCTTTTTAGGGGTCTACCCCTTAGGACTTTTTTCAAAGATTACGTTAATCCTTCGATCAACTTGAAATCCACAGAATATACTAATTTCATCATCCTGAATCGATTGCCGCTTGCAGAATTGCTCTATCTTCAACCGTTCACGAGTTGAAAACTGCATCTGGAGATGAGAGGGTTAATTTTCCCCCAAAACTTTTTTTTTTTAATATTTCTATCAACTCTTCAGAAGTGAATCCACTATTGAACAGGCATACCAAATTTGAAGTCGATTCAAGGTCAATTAGAGATTCCGTAGGCTTTTTTCGGATCATCTGCGACGTTGAGTTGAAAATATCTGTTTTTTCGTTTTTGATTTCTCTATGATGAACCTTGTATCTGGACATATGGAAATCATAATTTTTCGAAATCAGCATGAAATTCTGCATATACAGTGTGAATTCCAAGTAGATCTGATCATTTTGCATTTTTCATGCTTTTTAGGGGTCTACCCCTTAGGACTTTTTTCAAAGATTACGTTAATCCTTCGATCAACTTGAAATCCACAGAATATACTAATTTCATCATCCTGAATCGATTGCCGCTTGCAGAATTGCTCTATCTTCAACCGTTCACGAGTTGAAAACTGCATCTGGAGATGAGAGGGTTAATTTTCCCCCAAAACTTTTTTTTTTAATATTTCTATCAACTCTTCAGAAGTGAATCCACTATTGAACAGGCATACCAAATTTGAAGTCGATTCAAGGTCAATTAGAGATTCCGTAGGCTTTTTTCGGATCATCTGCGACGTTGAGTTGAAAATATCTGTTTTTTCGTTTTTGATTTCTCTATGATGAACCTTGTATCTGGACATATGGAAATCATAATTTTTCGAAATCAGCATGAAATTCTGCGTATACAGTGTGAATTCCAAGTAGATCTGATCATTTTGCATTTTTCATGCTTTTTAGGGGTTTTTAGGGTTTGGAATTTTTTCGAAGATTACGTTTATCCTTCGATCAACTTGAAATCCACAGAATATACTAATTTCATCATCCTGAATCGATTGCCGCTTGCAGAATTGCTCTATCTTCAACCGTTCACGAGTTGAAAACTCCATCTGGAGTTGAAAGGGTTCATTTTCCCCCAAAAATTTTTTTTCTCAATTTTTCTATCAACTCTTCAGAAGTGAATCCACTATTGAACAGGCATACCAAATTTGAATTCGATTCAAAGTCAATTAGAGATTCCGTAGGCTTTTTTCGGATCATCTGCGACTTTGAGTTGAAAATACCTGTTTTTTCGTTTTTAATTTCTTTATGATGAACCTTGTATCTGGACATGTAGAAATCATAATTTTTCGAAATCAGCATGAAATTCTGCGTATACAGTGTGAATTCCAAGTAGATCTGATCATTTTGCATTTTTCATGCTTTTTAGGGGTCTACCCCTTAGGACTTTTTTCGAGGTATTACTTTTGTTCTTCGACAAACTTGAAATCCACAGAATATACTAATTTCATCATCCTGAATCGATTGCCGCTTGCAGAATTGCTCTATCTTCAACCGTTCACGAGTTGAAAACTCCATCTGGAGTTGAAAGGGTTCATTTTCCCCCAAATCTTTTTTTCTTAATATTTCTATCAACTCTTCAGAAGTGAATCCACTATTGAACAGGCCTACCAAATTTGAAGTCGATTCAAGGTCAATTAGAGATTCCGTAGGCTTTTTTCGGATCATCTGCGACGTTGAGTTGAAAATATCTGTTTTTTCGTTTTTGATTTCTCTATGATGAACCTTGTATCTGGACATATACAAATCATAATTTTTCGAAATCAGCATGAAATTCTGCATATACAGTGTGAATTCCAAGTAGATCTGATCATTTTGCATTTTTCATGCTTTTTAGGGGTCTACCCCTTAGGACTTTTTTCAAAGATTACGTTAATCCTTCGATCAACTTGAAATCCACAGAATATACTAATTTCATCATCCTGAATCGATTGCCGCTTGCAGAATTGCTCTATCTTCAACCGTTCACGAGTTGAAAACTGCATTTGGAGATGAGAGGGTTTATTTTCCCCCAAAACTTTTTTTTCTCAACTTTTCTATCAACTCTTCAGAAGTGAATCCACTATTGAACAGGCATACCAAATTTGAATTCGATTCAAAGTCAATTAGAGATTCCGTAGGCTTTTTTCGGATCATCTGCGACGTTGAGTTGAAAATACCTGTTTTTTCGTTTTTAATTTCTTTATGATGAAACTTGTATCTGGACATATAGAAATCATAATTTTTCGAAATCAGCATGAAATTCTGCGTATACAGTGTGAATTCCAAGTAGATCTGATCATTTTGCATTTTTCATGCTTTTTAGGGGTCTACCTACCCATTAGGACTTTTTTCGAGGTATTACTTTTGTTCTTCGACCAACTTGAAATCCACAGAATATACTAATTTCATCATCCTGAATCGATTGCCGCTTGCAGAATTGCTCTATCTTCAACCGTTCACGAGTTGAAAACTCCATCTGGAGTTGAAAGGGTTCATTTTCCCCCAAAACTTTTTTTTCTCAATTTTTCTATCAACTCTTCAGAAGTGAATCCACTATTGAACAGGCATACCAAATTTGAATTCGATTCAAAGTCAATTAGAGATTCCGTAGGCTTTTTTCGGATCATCTGCGACGTTGAGTTGAAAATACCTGTTTTTTCGTTTTTAATTTCTTTATGATGAACCTTGTATCTGGACATATAGAAATCATAATTTTTCGAAATCAGCATGAAATTCTGCGTATACAGTGTGAATTCCAAGTAGATCTGATCATTTTGCATTTTTCATGCTTTTTAGGGGTCTACCCCTTAGGACTTTTTCGAAGATTACGTTTATCCTTCGATCAACTTGAAATCCACAGAATACACTAATTTCATCATCCTGAATCGATTGCCGCTTGCAGAATTGCTCTATCTTCAACCGTTCACGAGTTGAAAACTGCATCTGGAGTTGAGAGGGTTCATTTTCCCCCAAAACTTTTTTTTCTTCATATTTCTATCAATTCTTCAGAAGTGAATCCACTATTGAACAGGCATACCAAATTTGAAGTCGATTCAAGGTCAATTAGAGATTCCGTAGGCTTTTTTCGGATCATCAGCGACGTTGAGTTGAAAATACCTGTTTTTTCGTTTTTAATTTCTTTATGATGAACCTTGTATCTGGACATATAGAAATCATAATTTTTCGAAATCAGCATGAAATTCTGCGTATACAGTGTGAATTCCAAGTAGATCTGATCATTTTGCATTTTTCATGCTTTTTAGGGGTCTACCCATTAGGACTTTTTTCGAGGTATTACTTTTGTTCTTCGACCAACTTGAAATCCACAGAATATACTAATTTCATCATCCTGAATCGATTGCCGCTTGCAGAATTGCTCTATCTTCAACCGTTCACGAGTTGAAAACTGCATCTGGAGTTGAGAGGGTTCATTTTCCCCCAAAAGTTTTTTTTCTCAATTTTTCTATCAACTCTTCAGAAGTGAATCCACTATTGAACAGGCATACCAAATTTGAATTCGATTCAAAGTCAATAAGAGATTCCGTAGGCTTTTTTCGGATCATCTGCGACGTTGAGTTGAAAATATCTCTTTTTTCGTTTTTAATTTATTTATGATGAACCTTGTATCTGGACATATACAAATCATAATTTTTCGAAATCAGCATGAAATTCTGCGTATACAGTGTGAATTCCAAGTAGATCGGATCATTTTGCATTTTTCATGCTTTTTAGGGGTCTACCCCTTGGAATTTTTTCGAAGATTACGTTTATTCTTCGATCTACTTGAAATCCACAGAATATACTAATTTCATCATCCTGAATCGATTGCCGCTTGCAGAATTGCTCTATCTTCAACCGTTCACGAGATGAAAACTGCATCTGGAGTTGAGAGGGTTCATTTTCCCCCAAAAGTTTTTTTTCTCAATTTTTCTATCAACTCTTCAGAAGTGAATCCACTATTGAACAGGCATACCAAATTTGAATTCGATTCAAAGTCAATAAGAGATTCCGTAGGCTTTTTTCGGATCATCTGCGACGTTGAGTTGAAAATATCTCTTTTTTCGTTTTTAATTTCTTTATGATGAACCTTGTATCTGGACATATACAAATCATAATTTTTCGAAATCAGCATGAAACTCTGCGTATACAGTGTGAATTCCAAGTAGATCTGATCATTTTGCATTTTTCATGCTTTTTAGGGGTTTTTAGGGTTTGGAATTTTTTCGAAGATTACGTTTATCCTTCGATCAACTTGAAATCCACAGAATATACTAATTTCATCATCCTGAATCGATTGCCGTTCGCAGAATTGCTCTATCTTCAACCCTTCACGAGTTGAAAACTCCATCTGGAGTTGAGAGGGTTCATTTTCCCCCAAAACTTTTTTTTCTTAATATTTCCATCAACTCTTCAGAAGTGAATCCACTATTGAACAGGTATACCAAATTTGAAGTCGATTCAAGGTCAATTAGAGATTCCGTAGGCTTTTTTCGGATCATCTGCGACGTTGAGTTGAAAATATCTGTTTATTCGTTTTTGATTTCTCTATGATGAACCTTGTATCTGGACATATACAAATCATAATTTTTCGAAATCAGCATGAAATTCTGCGTATACAGTGTGAATTCCAAGTAGATCTGATCATTTTGCATTTTTCATGCTTTTTAGGGGTCTACCTACCCATTAGGACTTTTTTCGAGGTATTACTTTTGTTCTTCGACCAACTTGAAATCCACAGAATATACTAATTTCATCATCCTGAATCGATTGCCGCTTGCAGAATTGCTCTATCTTCAACCGTTCACGAGTTGAAAACTCCATCTGGAGTTGAAAGGGTTCATTTTCCCCCAAAACTTTTTTTTCTCAATTTTTCTATCAACTCTTCAGAAGTGAATCCACTATTGAACAGGCATACCAAATTTGAATTCGATTCAAAGTCAATTAGAGATTCCGTAGGCTTTTTTCGGATCATCTGCGACGTTGAGTTGAAAATACCTGTTTTTTCGTTTTTAATTTCTTTATGATGAACCTTGTATCTGGACATATAGAAATCATAATTTTTCGAAATCAGCATGAAATTCTGCGTATACAGTGTGAATTCCAAGTAGATCTGATCATTTTGCATTTTTCATGCTTTTTAGGGGTCTACCCCTTAGGACTTTTTCGAAGATTACGTTTATCCTTCGATCAACTTGAAATCCACAGAATACACTAATTTCATCATCCTGAATCGATTGCCGCTTGCAGAATTGCTCTATCTTCAACCGTTCACGAGTTGAAAACTGCATCTGGAGTTGAGAGGGTTCATTTTCCCCCAAAACTTTTTTTTCTTCATATTTCTATCAATTCTTCAGAAGTGAATCCACTATTGAACAGGCATACCAAATTTGAAGTCGATTCAAGGTCAATTAGAGATTCCGTAGGCTTTTTTCGGATCATCAGCGACGTTGAGTTGAAAATACCTGTTTTTTCGTTTTTAATTTCTTTATGATGAACCTTGTATCTGGACATATAGAAATCATAATTTTTCGAAATCAGCATGAAATTCTGCGTATACAGTGTGAATTCCAAGTAGATCTGATCATTTTGCATTTTTCATGCTTTTTAGGGGTCTACCCATTAGGACTTTTTTCGAGGTATTACTTTTGTTCTTCGACCAACTTGAAATCCACAGAATATACTAATTTCATCATCCTGAATCGATTGCCGCTTGCAGAATTGCTCTATCTTCAACCGTTCACGAGTTGAAAACTGCATCTGGAGTTGAGAGGGTTCATTTTCCCCCAAAAGTTTTTTTTCTCAATTTTTCTATCAACTCTTCAGAAGTGAATCCACTATTGAACAGGCATACCAAATTTGAATTCGATTCAAAGTCAATAAGAGATTCCGTAGGCTTTTTTCGGATCATCTGCGACGTTGAGTTGAAAATATCTCTTTTTTCGTTTTTAATTTATTTATGATGAACCTTGTATCTGGACATATACAAATCATAATTTTTCGAAATCAGCATGAAATTCTGCGTATACAGTGTGAATTCCAAGTAGATCGGATCATTTTGCATTTTTCATGCTTTTTAGGGGTCTACCCCTTGGAATTTTTTCGAAGATTACGTTTATTCTTCGATCTACTTGAAATCCACAGAATATACTAATTTCATCATCCTGAATCGAT
This sequence comes from Chrysolina americana, assembly GCA_958502065.1. NCBI lineage: Eukaryota > Metazoa > Arthropoda > Insecta > Coleoptera > Chrysomelidae > Chrysolina > Chrysolina americana. The sequence continues at coordinate 3,535,692 of OY293417.1, forward strand.
TGCCGCTTGCAGAATTGCTCTATCTTCAACCGTTCACGAGATGAAAACTGCATCTGGAGTTGAGAGGGTTCATTTTCCCCCAAAAGTTTTTTTTCTCAATTTTTCTATCAACTCTTCAGAAGTGAATCCACTATTGAACAGGCATACCAAATTTGAATTCGATTCAAAGTCAATAAGAGATTCCGTAGGCTTTTTTCGGATCATCTGCGACGTTGAGTTGAAAATATCTCTTTTTTCGTTTTTAATTTCTTTATGATGAACCTTGTATCTGGACATATACAAATCATAATTTTTCGAAATCAGCATGAAACTCTGCGTATACAGTGTGAATTCCAAGTAGATCTGATCATTTTGCATTTTTCATGCTTTTTAGGGGTTTTTAGGGTTTGGAATTTTTTCGAAGATTACGTTTATCCTTCGATCAACTTGAAATCCACAGAATATACTAATTTCATCATCCTGAATCGATTGCCGTTCGCAGAATTGCTCTATCTTCAACCCTTCACGAGTTGAAAACTCCATCTGGAGTTGAGAGGGTTCATTTTCCCCCAAAACTTTTTTTTCTTAATATTTCCATCAACTCTTCAGAAGTGAATCCACTATTGAACAGGTATACCAAATTTGAAGTCGATTCAAGGTCAATTAGAGATTCCGTAGGCTTTTTTCGGATCATCTGCGACGTTGAGTTGAAAATATCTGTTTATTCGTTTTTGATTTCTCTATGATGAACCTTGTATCTGGACATATACAAATCATAATTTTTCGAAATCAGCATGAAATACTGCATATACAGTGTGAATTCCAAGTAGATCTGATCATTTTGCATTTTTCATGCTTTTTCGAGGTTTTACTTTTGTTCTTCGATCAACTTGAAATGCACAGCATATACTAATTTCATCATCCTGAATCGATTGCCGCTTGCAGAATTGCTCTGTCTTCAACCGTTCATGAGTTGAAAACTCCATCTGGAGTTGAGAGGGTTTATTTTCACCCAAAACTTTTTTTTCCTAATTTTTCTATCAACTCTTCAGAAGTGAATCCACTATTGAACAGGCATACCAAATTTGAAGTCGATTCAAAGTCAATTAGAGATTCCGTAGACATTTTTCGGATCATCTGCGACGTTGAGTTGAAAATATCTGTTTTTTCGTTTTTAATTTCTTTATGATAAACCTTGTATCTGGACATATACAAATCATAATTTTTCGAAATCAGTATGAAATTCTGCATATACAGTGTGAATTCCAAGTAGATCTGATCATTTTGCATTTTTCATGCTTTTTAGGGGTCTACCCCTTAGAACTTTTTTCGAAGATTACGTTTATCCTTCGATCAACTTGAAATCCACAGAATATACTAATTTTATCATCCTGAATCGATTGGCGCTCGCAGAATTGCTCTATCTTCAACCGTTCACGAGTTGAAAACTCCATCTGGAGTTGAGAGCGTTCATTTTCCAACAAAACTTTTTTGTCCTAATTTTTCCATCAACTCTTCAAAAGGTAAACCTCTTTTGGACGGGTACACCAAATTTGAAGTCGATTCTAAGTCAATCAGAGATTTCGTAGGCTATTTACGGATCATCTACAATTTAAAGATGAAAATACCTGTTTTTTCGTTTTTCAACTTTCGATGGTGAACCTTGTATCTGGTCATATACAAATCTCATGTTTCAGAAATCAGCATGAAATTTTTTGTGTATATAGTGTGAATTTCAAGTAGATCTAATTATTTTGCAGTTTTCATGATTTTTAGGGGTTTAAGAGTTTTAGGGGTGAATTTTGTTCTTCGATTGAATTCAAATCTGCAGAGTACACTAATTTCATCATTCTGAATCGATTGCCGTTCGCAGAATTGCTCTATCTTCTCCCGTTCTCGAGTTGAAAATTTCATTTAGAGTTGAGACGGTTCATTGTCCCTAAAACTTTTTATCATAATTTTCTGCAAATTTTTCAAAAACTCAAGCATTTTGGAATCCGCACACCAAATTTGAAGTCGATTCAGTAAAGGATTTCGTAAGCTGTTTACGGAACCTCTGCAGATTCAAGTTGAAAATATCCGCTTTTTTTAATTTTTATGATAAACCTCGTATCTGGACATAAACGTCTACTTACCATCGACAGTAAGTCATGCTATATAATATTATAATAATCATTATTTGCAGATTTTATTATACCTATATCATAATAATCAATAATTTGTAGGATTTTTTCCTTGAAGGGGGGTACTTTACTTCCATTCCAAGAGGGGGTACTTAGTACCAGAATTCATTATAAATTGAGGAGCAGACATCCAAAATGACTTTGTCCATTATGGACGCATTTAGAATCATTCATTTTTAAAATTCCTGGATTGGCTATCAAAGAGAGATTTCTGACAACAAGGCAATATTAAAGGACAAATTTTTGCAATTTAACCGGTTTCTTAAATTTCACCGAAACGTATTCGATTCTTCATAGTAAATTTTCCCATTTCCTGAAAATTATGCAATTTGGACAAAACGCATGTTGGAAGTCTGCTCCTCAATTGGTGTTGGATAGTAGTACTGAAGCTTTCTTCACACAAGAAAATATAGTTAGGGGGGTATTGTCCCCAGTACCCTTCCTCGAGGCTGGTGTGCATGAACTAAGCCTTGTATAAGCCGGAATCAGAAAGGATTTTCTAAAATTTCAAACGTTTTCATCCAATCAAGAATTAATTACGAATCTCCACCTGTGTGGTCTCTATCCACGGAATTCGATTAGGTCTTCAAAAACTTTGAAATACTCTCTAGACTCGAACATTTGACTGAATCGTCGAAAAAATTCCCAGTGAATAACAACAAGAAAACGACTGCCTGAAATCCCAACCTCCGTGAATAAAACCCGTTTCACCTCCAGACAAAGTAGGCGAGATTAAGCCTTTGCTTCCTTGTCTGCCGCGCTAATTTCCCCATCTTCCATCTTTCAAGTCGTAGACGCCATGTTGAGACGAAATGAGCGCGATGTCTTAAAATATGTAACCTATGCTAAGTTGGTCTGCATCGGGCAACCCGAGACAACTTAATAATACATTTTAATGACGGCCGTAGCCCCGTTTCTTGGGATGCACGAAAAAGTTCTCTAGTGATGTGCGCGAAGGTCCGATTACTACGATTCCATCCCCGTGCGTTCATTCTACGAACACTTACCGCAAAACACAAGTAAGCTATTAGGTTTGATTTTATTCGCTATAAAGATTTCATAAAAAATATTGTTTCATTGCTTCTGTCAGTGGGTACCCGAGAAAACCGATAAAGCGCCTTGATGACAGATATAATGGCCCTGTCGTTGGCGCCGTTTGGGGTTTTATAAGGGTTTGAGAGGAATTCGTTACGTAGGTGGTAGTTTTCGTGTTTGGCAACTCGAGAATGTTCCATGATACTGGACAGGGTCATGAACTTGACATGCGTCTTGAATTGGTATGAGCTTTTTCGGTAGATGTCGCTATTGGTGTGCTTCGAATATTCTAAATTACACTACCGCACCATCAACAAATTTGTACATTTCAAATTTCGACGACAGTGCGTAAACTAAGTGTTTACTCACCGATCACAGTGCGTAAAGTTATACATTCGAGCATCAGTGCGTAAAAAAGTCAACTTTGCGTAATGTAATGTTACACACTCTCCATAGGTACTTAGAGCATTCATGATGTACCCATTTTGCAGCAAATTTTGCTCGGAAGTCATCAATTAATACGAAGACGAATGAAAATCATAGCCTACTATAAAAGCAAAGATACTTTGAAAGTCGATATATTTTAATATTCAACATACTGTCGAACCTGCAATGGCTCTAGACCTTTAAAAAAAAAAGTTTTTTTTTTTCTGAAAACCAAGCCTCTACAGTTTCTTCAACCTCTTCGTTGAAACTAAATTTACGACCTTTTAAACTTAAATTAACTCATAAACTTTACGAATATGATTCAATCATAAAATTCTAACATAATTTTTTATTCCGTTTACGATCTAGTGGAAGTTGTGAGTTAAAAATCGAATGTCGATACATATAACAAAGTTACAGCAATGGCAGATTTCAGGGCTATATTTTTCTATTTTTTTAAATAAATGTTTCATTTGTTGCTTTATCGAAACAACTCAAAAATCCTAATATTATTCGGCTTTGTTTTCATACCGGAGAGATACTCGAAGAAATAATGAAGTCCGAAGATTCATTAGTTTATGCGTGAATCAAACTACTTCATTGGAGTATTCTGGTACCTTTTAATTATCTATACTGCTAACTTTTTGAAATCCTCAGTCAGGTTCAATGTCTATGCACATGCTGCTGAAACATATCGATCCATTTCAATAACCAATTGATAGAAAATTATAATTAAGTCGCTCATAAGAACCTATTTACTTTTCAAAATTCACATTGATAAACTATTTGAAATTGTAAATCCACTTCCATTTATAGCGATAACCATGTTGAGGTTCAATTTTTATGAGATTTCGTATATGCACCTCGCCTTGATAGTGTCCCAATTTGTGCAACAAAATCCTCATTCTCATGCTCGAATGTATGAAAATGGATTTTGATTATAAAAATTATCCAACCTTCCGCATAGTTTCCTATACTATAGGATTGTCTGCAAACGTCGGACAGAAATAATTCAACAGCTCCATACGCTTGCCAAAGCACGTCTACCCGAAGCCTGGCAAAGTTTTTCTACAAGAATATACTTTGCAATACTTCCAACTGGCAATCGAAAACATGTGATCGCTCTGCGGACTAGTTTCGCGATTCAACTCGCTCATCAGTACAGACTCGGCCACAACATGTAATTGATTCCCAATCGGTTTTGTTAACTGGCAATACGATAACTCCGGCACTCATTAAGAATGTGAGCAACAGAGCCATCTATAGAAACCACAAAAAGATTCCGAAGGTTTTTCTTGTCGTCTCCACCACTTGTCCAAGGCCAGCTATGATCATTTGAAGATTGTGAAAATATGGAACATGTTTCGGAATTTTTTATCACTATACACCACACTCTAGTTCAGAACACCATATTTTCCTTTGAAATGTTCTGAAACAGATTCTGGTGTTAGCTATGATATAAAAATCTCTTATATTATTCTTTTTTCCAATCATTTTCTATTGCTTTTATCTATTTTACATGGATGACCTTAAACTATATGCCTCGATAGAGGAGGAGAAACGGACTAATTATCGAGATTCACTTTTTGAACTCCGCAGGCTTTACCCAAACCATTCTGTTGAAATACTTGGTTTACTTCGGCTACTTAGGGCACATGATTTTTGGACACAGAAATCACTCACCACATAGACGTGGGGAGTGTTTATTGTACGCTTTGCATGATTTCCGGATATATCGGGAATCCGGAGACAGGGCCCGACTGGAAAATTCCCAACTGGATCAAAAAATATTCTCTGAACCGAATAATAGGAAAAGAATAGCTTTGGTGTAACTGAGGAATAATGAAGTGACTATTTATATTGGAAAAATATGACATTTGTTCGTTTATAAATCCCAAAGTCGATTATTTATTTTTGTTAATGGATAGAAAAGAAGAACTGTGAGTGGTAGGTTATTGGTTTTTCTTTGTGTCGACTGTTCTTGAAAGTATTGTTGATGCTAGACGTTCTTAGTGTAAATTTTCCTTTGCTTATGATTATTATTGTTATAATGTGGTATATTTTTTTGGCTAAATACATATATGTGATCAATGATCTGTCACGGCAATAGCTGAGTAGTAGTTATTCAGAAAAGACTTTACCATTCTATTGTGTGTTAATTGAATTTTTGAAGAAATATGTACCTTTCATCGAGCTTTTCATTTTAAAATGGAAAAGTAATGGATGAAATTGTTCATCGAAATGTAATGACCAAAACAAAAATTATTAATTTTGATCCCCCATGGATTACACGAAATATATTCATATTTTACTTCAATATACCGAACATACATCAATATAAGGAGTCTCATTTCACCATATATTTGTCATTATGTCTATTATGTAATATTATTGGCTCTACTCACATATCACTTCTGAACCCAATAATTTCATTGACTCTTTCTACAAAATCCTTTACGAAAATTTCACATCTGATAAACAACTAGTACACACACTATCACGTCTTAAAGAAATCTGTACCAAGCATATCAAGACCTGACCACAAACTAATTCACCCTTTATCGTGCGGTTTTCCATCAACCGCAAATATTACCTGAAAAGTGAAATCGAAAGTATTCATTTTCAGTCTCCTTACCCAAAGTGCCATTCAAACTTTTATGGTCAAAATAAAATTTTATTCTAAGTGGGAGCCGACTCTGGAGCAGAACTTTGTTTCATTTTATATGTAAATTGAAGCGTACAATTTGGAGTTATTTATAACCGAAAATATTTTTTTTTTGCGTGCCAGACTAGGGGAAGGCATCCTGGGATTCGGAGATTTAAAGTTAGATTTTATGAGTTTATTGGTGTCTTCATTTCGCTCCCTTACAATTAGGCGGAGGGTACGAGTTTGTGTTTCAGGCGTAGCAATCATACACGGACTGTGGTGATGTTTTTATTCGTTTTATATTTCTCAGACGATGGAGAATCATATAATTTTAATTTCTTTAAGTGGTTATGGCTCATTATCAGTTATTGTTTGAAGCCATTAAAGTGAATTCGTAATTCAGTGTCCAAGGCATATTCAGTGGAAATTTTTTTGACAACACAAGACAAGACAATAACCCAACACAATGAAACATTTATTTATTAATCAAGTACAGTAAAGAAGATCTATTGCCACACATAACATTAATTATCTTGTGGTGTTTTTGATCAAGATTTGAATATGGTTTTATAGAATTTTTATTGCTATGACCAGTAATTTTCAGCAACTGTTCTTCTCCTACACCACCTTTTGCTCTTGCCAATTCGCTTACAGCAGTTGATCTATCGAGTGATTTGTTATCTCTTTGTCCTTCACATTCAAGCCAATTGTAGATTTAGTCCATCCATTTATTGAATTTCTTCCAATAGGCTCATTATCGTACCATTTCAGTGTCGATTTGATTTCAAGAACAGTCGTTTTGATATCTGTTTATGAAAAAGACGTACAGAACACCTTTGTCTTTCACTATTGAAATCCAAGCATTTACTACTTGTACAGTTTTCAGAATCACCTTGGCACTTTTTACTGAACACCGGATTGTACTCAATACGATTTATTCGAGAGTCATCGTTATTATTCTCGATTTGAAAAAAATACACCATCAGACAAGCAACTTCCTCTCGTCCTCACCACACTAATTCTACAGCAGCACTATGGTGAAATTTACGCATTAGATTCTTAGGAGTATTTTCATCCCATAGCACTATTAATTTTTTAACTTTAGACAAATTTAACGAAACTGATCTGGACTTACGTTTATATGGATCAGCTTGTAGTTTCTTCTTGATTGCATCATCGCGGGCCTCTCGGGCTGGTTTAAATACTGTGTCATTGTACCGGTCAATCATAATATTATAGTCATTATAGTATTTATCTTGCAAAAGTTTGCACGAAACGTTCAAATATTGTCTTCACCGTTGCTTCTTTAAATTCGGTCCCGTCTTTCTCATATTGACCGCCCAATTTTTTAGTATCAACCCCAATTCTTCTGAGTTATACAGCCTGCAAAAATTCACACTAATTAACCTCTCTTTGATTCGACTATTGATATTTTCAAATGAAAAGTAACTTGAGATATCTACAGTCACTAATTTGAAACTTAACGGAGATATGAATACTCAATATACGATCCATACAGAACCTAAGAGTGCTTGTTCACTCTAAATTTCCGATTTCATTCAAAATTTCAGGAGATTTTGTATTAAAAAATATATTTTTTGGTTCAAATATACAGAGTGACCTATTTGAAAGCGTGCCATCTCTCTAAAACTGTTATTTATTATAAGTTATTTTCAATAGATAAATCATCAATAGTTCTAGTAGAGTGCTATAAATTCGAATTGGAAATAAAAATTTCAAAGCCTACTTCGAATTTTTTACAAGGTCAAAGATCCGAAAAACATACTGGCGATTTTTTTAAATGAAATTTGATGACGCTAACTAGATCTGTGATGTTGTCAAATGTGTGTGATGATTTTTTTTAGCAGAAATATTTTGCATCATTTCACCAAATCAGTACGGTTTTCAGGAGAGAAAAAATACTAGCGATGCCATCTTCTCTGTTCTTCAGGGACTATACACAAATTTCAATAGTGGTGAAGCTGTTGCAGTGGTATTTTGTGATTTCTCAAAGGCGTTCACGAAATACTGTTAGCTAAACTTTTCATCACTATGGCTTCAGAGGTGTAGCATACAACTGGATGAAGTCTCAGTTAACGGGTCGTTACCAAATAGTAAAAACTACAAACTTGTTAGATAGGGCACATGGAAATTGTGGCGTACCTCAAGGATCCATATTGGGCCCCACTCTATTTTTGTTATACATCAATGATCTCCTTGGCATAAATATAACAGGAAAATTTTCAGTTCTTGCCGATGACACAACCATTTTTTGGCAAGATAATAACGTTCATTCTCGGCAAGAAAAAATCGATACTGACATAAAAGCTATAAAACAGTGGTGTGATTAATTTAAATCGTTTTATCTGATTATTTGGAATAGCCGCCATATAAATTACAATCTTTTAAAAAATATCATTTCAGTTTCTCTTCTAGATCGTTAGCAGTTGAGTTTGTAAAGAGTAGTTATTCAACATAGTGTCGAATTACTTAGAAGATACTTATGTCCATCAGAACACTGTAGTTTTCTGTCGGAGAAATGAAATTATCGTCTTCACATCAAATAGTAATCAATTTCAATAATCAATATTTATATTTTCATTTTGTGATTTTTTTTCTGCAACTTTTTTAGACTATCCAAATATGTTTACAAAACTTCATCCAAACTATCGTAGAAATTGGTTCACCTTCAACTTTTTATTTTCAAAAACGGACCTGCGTAGTTGAAATTCATAAAAATTCATTGAAAAATCACGAAAACAAAATTTTGGAGAGAAAATACTTCTATCAACTCTAGATGAACTTTTCAACTCGAAAACGGTTTGAACTTTTCAACTCGAGAACGGTTGAAAATGGGGCAATTCTGAGAACGTTAATCGATTCAAAATGATGAAATTAGTATGTTCTGAATTTCAAGTCGATCGACGAAAACAAAAAATTACTCGATAAAAGCCCCAAGCCCTTAAAAATCATAAAATCATATATCATGACAAATTCTTCTAGCAATTCCAGCTCAACCGTATGCTAATTCAATCTTCAATGAAACGAAATCGCCTTTCATAATCTCTTCCTATTTGCATACAAGATACTTTGTATGCAAATAGGAATAAAAGTCCTCGCACGACAAACTCGCTTAACGACATTCACACTCCTGGAACGACCCTCAACAGTCAACCTGAGTGGGGTCGAAGATCTACCCCTATAGCCCAAATCACCACTTTTACAGTTCTAAGTTCTGGTTGGTCGACCATATACGGTGGCAGAATTGCCACATTTGTGTCTCGAAGCCTCCATTCAAAACGCGTAACATGCATTCTTATAGCCGACAGTCCGATAGTTTTTGTCGAGGTTAATTTAAAGGACACTGACGTCCGAAAGGGTTGCCCGATTTTTTTTTCAAGTGAAAGTGTCGGCTCAAGGTCTTGCCTTAATGGACACTGGTGGATGTGAATTGCACGGTTGTTCTGAAGAAAACGTTGTGCGGATGTGGGAAAGTTGAGTCGAAAAATATTGTACCATTAAAATTAAGGTACGAATTATTTTATTTTGATCACACATGAAGTTCGCAACATATGGAAGTTTTACTGAATAAAAGATGTAATGAAAATTCAACTCCGCAGATTGTGTTGAATGAATTAATGGGATTTTTTTCTAAAATCCCCAAAAAATCAGTGTTTTTGGAAATCCTGAAGAATGCCAACGAAAAAAGTTGCTCGGTGTCCAATTTTCATACCTTTCCTTCAAATTGGTACTCTCTACTCTCACTTTTCGACATTTTTCCCTATTTTCTTATTTTTCTAAGCTTTCGCTCTACCGATTCGAAAGAAATATGATTCAAATTTCATAATTTTGATGAAAACGAGACTCATATCTCATATCTTCCTCAGAAAATATCCGCATTGTCATGTTACCAGAAATAAAAATAGGTAAATGCACCTCCAGAAATTCGTCCTTGTTGTTGCAAAGATCATCTAGTTTTTTCATTCCATTATGAAACTTATTCGGATTTTCCAGAAAATTGAAGACATGCACTCATACAATCATTATAAAACCCATAGAAATAAAATAGTTAAATTAATAAAAGAATTATTACAAGAATATAATAGTTGAAAATCAAACAATAGCAAAAAGACATGGCATAGAGTTAAGGAATACAGTACAAAAAATGTAAAAAAACCATAATGACATAACTGAAATTCTGAACAACCAAAATGAAATTGAAAACGCGACTGTGGGTGAGAAAATGGCTAAAAATATCAAGTTCGCAAACACACAGACATTACATAATAGAAAAGCAACCCATATTACACTGGATTCAATATTTCTACAACCAGTTTCGTAAACTGAAATGAAAAATATTATTCATTTTTTGAAATACGATTAGTAGTCAGAAAAAAATAACTAATGGAATACCACAGGGAACAGTATTAGGCCCCATATTATTTCTAATTTTTTATATGAATGAACTCCCAACGTTGAACTGCCTTGGAACGATTATTTTATTTTCCGACGATACTGATGTGCTTTTTTTTTTGGTAGGGAACTCATGGATAGAAGTATAGAAACTAAACTAAGAGAAGATTTGGAAATAATGGTTCTCACCATCAATATGAATAAAACTGTTTATCTACCATTTTCAAATTTGGTAGTTAATGCCAAAATAATGTCGAGTAAAATTAATAAATACAAGAGAAATTCAGCAGCAATAATATAGTCGACAATTAATCAAGGTCATGCTATATTTATGAAGATTATTTCTTGAATTCAATTCTTTATATCAGTCATATAAATGAAACTGTACTGTCTGGGATTGTAGCCTTGATTACCCTATCTATCTCTTCGTTTTTGGTTTCTCCAAACCGATTCATTTTCAAATACTTATGCAGCTTCAACACGATTGATTCTATTTGACGTTTATGACGTATTTATTTAGAGTACTGTCAGATGCACAGGTTCCTTCCAAATAGCCGACTATTATTTTCTTCATAATTCTATCGAGAGTACCTTGAATTTTGACAATTTAATGAGACCATATGAACACTAATAATCTTTGATTGTAAATGTTCATATGGTCGAATTGAATTGTCTCAAAATACAAGTTACTCGAGATGAATTAAAGAAATTAATAGTCTCTATATGTCATGGTCGAGTGATATTCAGGAAGAACATTTCATGAACAGTATAAAATCATTCAAATATACTCGTTCAAATACTTTTTACTCTTCACGGTATTTTCTGGGATGGATTTGCTTATATATGCATTGATGCAATGTGTGAATGAAATAATCGCTAATAGAGCGTGTTGATTTGTCCTGTCGAATAGGAAACAAACGTATGATTGGTCTATGACTGATATTCAACAGAATTTAATAGACGAAAGAATAAATCTTTTCACACGGTACTTGCATCCGCCAAATTCTGGCTTTCATTTTGGAAATTGACTAAGAAATAAACCCCAATATTCGTATTCATGAAAATACATCCAAATGATCGATTGAGACCGTTGCTATTTCTTGACCGAAACAAAACGCAATAGAATTGTTACTCACCTTGGAAATCACTTGATTGACCACGATAATTAGACTTGAATGTAATCAACGATTACATCATTTGAAACCATATAGTAGTTTGTGTTAATGTTTGTTTACTACTGATTTGATACTTACCATGTTTTATTTCGCTATCAGTTAGATAGCCGTGGGTCTAAAACCACGATGACGACGATGAAGTATATGTATCGAACACCCCAAATTCCAAATATTGGAATTTGGTGGATGCGCACTTTTCGTAACCCATTTTTGAACATTTTGGGGCCCAAAATCAATCATGGCAAAAGTTCGACGTCTCCTGCATGCTTGATTTTTTGTTGCTTTTCTTTGCTATGGTCTTCACATCGGGAAAATCTGAGTGGAAGACTCAGTGTTGACCAAATGAACAAACTGAAAAACTAGCTGGAGCTGCTAAGTTGAAAAATCGATAACTGCACTTCAGTTCAATCTTGAGCTTCCAAATTTTGCGTGATCGTGCTTCTTCAGGGACCAGAAAATCTAATTTGCAAAAGGAATTCTTCTTGGCCAACTTTCCATCCCCTTCCGCTCCTTTGAGTTTCCTCTATTTTCTCTGTTTATTTCTGATAATCTTTTTCCATTGAAAACTTTTCTCATCGATAATCCACTATATTAACGTAAATAAACTTTCAAACTTTCATCGACTAGTAGTTAATGATAATAGGAATATATTTGAACTCCTATATAAAATGAATTTGGTACCAAAAAAGATTTCGGTACAAATCGTTCTCTCACATTTGATTATTAACAACAATTTTTTTGGTTACAAATTACTAATTGATTATCAAATGCGTGAATATCTCTTGCATGTGAAATTTTGTCTGGATGATGTAGCTCACAAATAATTTGAATCTCAAGAAAGTTATGACACATATAGAGAAATGTTATATTTATTAATTTATAACAAAACGTAAATATGAAAAAGAAATGTTATATTTTTTAACGTTATCAATCATTTTCCTTCTCTGTCAACTCATTCCAGAAGTTCGGCTCTAGACTATTTTCCTTCCTGCATCCCCTAGATTTTAGAACATCTTTGTTGTTAATTTATCTATTCTTGGTGACTTTCCATTCTTCAATCTCCATATTTTTTAGCAGTTCGTTTATGGTTATGTTTTCCTACAGTTTTTTTATTACATCTTTTTGTCTGTTCCATTTTGTAATTTTTCTTCTGCTCCTAGTAACAACTGAAAGTATTCTTTCCAATAATTTATTATTTCATCATTTTTGACATCAAAATGATTTGTGATAACTTGTTAACAAAATTTGTCTTATGGGTCATCACGTCACATAATCGACGGCTCTTTAACTATATTACACATCCTTCGATTTTGAATTTTCAACTGGAAAGAGAGCTTAATGGATCTTCTGAATATAATTAGTTCCCTTTTTGATTTGGTTAATGATCCTCTACGTCAGCTATTGGATAAGACAACCAAATGTTAATTTAGAAAACAAATAAAATGTCATCCACAGTTGTTTCATATACTTCAGTTTCTTTAAAGCAGGATATTTGTGGATTTGTGCATTTGGAAAGTGTATCAGAGAGTTTGATTTCAAATTGTGTTTTCCAGACGAAATTATGTTGTTTACTTTATCCAAGGATCATTACTATATCCACATATGCGACCAAAGCGACACATGTTGTAAATGAATTCGAAAACACGATAAACGTGAATACACACGGTGGAAAGTACTAAAATATGAAAACCTTGGAGGAAATTCACACTACTTTATGTTCCGCACACGTGCTTTTGGTGATACAGCGCAAAATATATTGCCATGAAATGGTGCAACAGCACTGGAAAGGATTTGAGGATAATCGATAAATGCAAATGCAAATATCTTTATCAAGCAGAAAATCATGTCGAACAATATTTTTCGCAAAATGCATATATCGCGATTGGAATAGTTCTGTTCTTGCGATAAGGATTTCGACATGCAAGGAAATAAATAGTGTATTTGCGCTGTTTCAGATAAGGAGAAACAAGAGCATTGTGCAAGTGTAATGAAATTTATAATTCAAGATTGTCACCTCATTTAGTTAGCACCAGCCAGGCTGGTTGGCCGTCAGACATCAGAAACATTATAATGGATCACAAAATATTAACAAAAATATTATTTTTTCAACAATTCCTTTGACAATTGACTTTTTCTACTACCTCTAAAAAACTTCATTTTCGATCCTCAAAGAAGGGAGAAAAATTATACTTTTCCTCCCGCCGGAAAGAAAAACATTTTTCCTCTCTGAAGACAAATATTTTCTTCCCTCTGAGTCTTTTGATACTTTCACCTCATCTGTTTGATTTCATCGGCATCAAACTATCTGTGGGAGAAAAAGCTTTATTTTCCTGTCTTGGTATGTAAATCGCTATTTCCTCCTCAGTTTTAGTGGTACTTTTCCTCCTTAATCGACAATTTGATGACTTTGTCTCATTATCCTAATCAGGATCGCCAGAAATAAATAATTTGCCTCTCATATACTCTGTGTAAGAGCCTTCGCCAGGAATTTGAAAATCCGCATTTCTTGGATAGGGTCACTAATTTTTTTTCAGGTTCTTTCTGCGGAGAAAAAACGTGTTTTTAATGAATTGAGAACTAAAAAAAAAATATAATTTCATAAACTCATTTATTATTATTTTCTGCCTACATAAACAATTGTTTTCTACTTTTTAGTTCAGTGTGTTATAAAAGCGTATTTTTTAGTTTTTTCAAACCATATTTATATTTTATTGACATTTGTGAGCAGAAGCAATATTACTATAAGAATCCAGCAGTGGATAAATGAGATTATTATAGAACTTCCAACAAGTAATAGAATACTTAAGTGCCGAGAAGTTTGGTTTCAAAACTTGAATAGTAAAAAATGATGCCATCTAAATGCCTTCAGTATGGATATAAAGGAATCATTCTTAAATGGTTCATATCTTACCTCCCCTATAGAAAATTGTTATCCTCCACCCTAAAGACCATTGGAGTATTCCAGGGCTCTGTACTAGGTCCAATTCTGTTTTTCCTCCATACTCACTAATTTCGTGAAATGTTTCCTTATTTTTGCTGAAGATACATGCAATCATGCTATTATTACCATCACAATAAAAATAGGCATCACGAAATAATGTGTAAGGACATTATCTCAATCGAATACTAACGTGATTTTGATCAATCTATTCTAAAGAGTAAGTAGATAGACAGGCGTCATGATTTTGAAATGCATGAATGAGGATAAAAAAATGTGGAAATATATTTGGACGAAAGTCTGATGTATCAAGAGTTTATATGAGAAACTTGGCAGCTTGTTATGTTTTGAGATTGTTTCAAAACAATTATTACGGAATGAAAAATAGTTTATAAACAGTTCAGCCTTTCGTTAATTTCTATAATAAAATTTTAGAGAGATCAATAAATATTCATTATCGTATTTTTTTTCAGCAGGTCCTCAACGACAGCTTCATACTAGGTGGGAATATATCAGGAATTGGTAAGTATACTTACTAAGTACAATTCATTTGAGAAATAACTCTGTTACATAATATTAATGATTGTTAATACTTTTCTCAAAAGCACTAAAATCCAAAAAATGTTTTGAAGAAACAACTCTCAATTGGTATATACCTACAGGGCGATACCTTGATAATGTGATATTATCTTTTGATTTTTAATACGTATACTATAAATTTTTGTGAGAGATTATTTGTTACAATGAAATTTGGGAACTATTAAAAATTGAGCGACAAAGTTGAATATCATTAAAAAAATTGTTGACACATCTTGTGAATTTTTGGTATTGGAATATATCCGAAGTAAAGGCAAAGTTCTAGTACTACTTCAGTCCTACCATTGCTTTATTATTCAAAAGAAAATAATAGTATAATAAATAAAAAATTCATCGGAGTGTGAGAATAATTTGAAAAAAAATCGGTTACCTATGTTGTGCGTTCATAAAATTCATAATAGAATTCTTTTTGTGAATTATTTATTTTTTTATTACTTTATTTATTTTTTCATTGCCTTACATTTTATGATGATAATAGTAGTCGAACAGGAATACTGATAAAATGAGTTGATATATGATTACATTGGTTACGAGACATGTGTGTAATCATATGATTCGTCAATATAAATAAATAATCTAAATATTAATACTATAATATGTCTCACAAAATAAATGAAGACAGAAACATTTTATCAATAAAACCAAATCATCATTCTGACACTTCACTTAAATTTCATAAGATTTATCAGTATTTTCAATGTTCTCAAGTATCTATGTTTTTAAACATTTTGCAAAAGATTTTTTACACATTTTTTTTATTTTCATGGGTATCAAATTAAATACTCTACATCCTTTAATTAAAGCATGTTGGTGCAACAGAGTATGAGAACATTTTTGTTAGATTTTGATCTTGTGTTATGGAGATGGTTTATTATGGTTAATGTTGAATTATTTTTGAGATAAGTACAGGATTATTTATAAAACGATGCTTTTATTGTCAAAATTTTGTAGTCGTGAATCAACGATTTAGAGAGGAATTTAATGGTTTTTTAAATACAATTTTTAAGGCATATTTCTGAAGACTGATTATGGATTTTGAAGTATTAAAGTAAGTTCCACCCCAAGCAATTATTCCAGAAGACATAATAGATTCAAATAAAGAATAATAATAATAAGATATTACGGTTTATATTTTTCAACGGTAATTCTTGTGATGGTATTTTCTGTAGGTTAAACAGCGAACTCATGAACTGATCTGTTGACACAGAACAAAGATCAAAGATTCAAAAAAAAATTGCGTAGGCATGGTTGTATCTGTCTTGATATCTTGCTATGATAATTAGGTCTATAGAGTCCAAAATGACAAGGCTACGCAATAAACATTATAGAAGTTTATTTACGATCTATATGAATGAAAAAGCCGCCTTCACTTGTTAATATATTACTTCTCGCTCTTGGCCGTCTTGCCTTCTACGTGTATTTTCCTTCGACGTGAAGGAACATGAGTGAAATATGAAGATTGTCTTGAACACGGTGTTTTCAAGGTTGAGACTAAATTGCGTGGATGCTGTTTCTTGAGGGTTCTTTGTCGTTGTCTGAGAATTAATTCCATTGAAATTAGTAGTTGTGACTATGAGTTTGTTCAACAGAACCAGAATTCTTGTGTAGCATTTTTAACAAATTGCTAAGCATAAAATAATGTGGCATATAAATTGACGTATAACCATAGAAATAGTTGGCTAAGAAAATTAACTGAAGTGGAATATCCATTTCAAGTGAATGTGATGACTTTGTATTTTTCATGATTTTTAGGTGTCCTTTGTGTCATTTCGTCATCTGAGTTCATTTTGTTGGTTCGTATGAAAAATGTAAAAAAATCGAAAATTTGTCGTACCAAGGAATTTTTTATATTTCATTCCGTTTTTGTGCTAAATATTCTAACTGAGCAACTCGGAATTTACAGATTAATTTTATTATTTTGAATCGATTGGCGTTCGCAGATTTCATTTATCTTCTACTGTTCGTGAGTTGAAGTTCTTCTGGTGTAGAGAGAGAGTAATATTATTTAAAATTTTGTGGATTATTCATCGAAATTAGTTTTTGCGGTATATTTTGAAAAGGCGATATACAATTTGAGAAAGGATAGCGATTTTTTTAATAATAAAAAATAAAAATTTCCGAAAATTTAATCACACGAGGAAACTTTTGATGATTCATTTCACTTTTATGCCAAACCTTGTATCTTAGCATATACAAATCATATATTTTCAGAATCAGCATGAAATTTTGCACATATAGTGTGAATTTCAAGTGGATTTGATAATTTTGTATTTTCCATGATTTTTATGGGTCTACCCCTTTGGACTATTTGCGATTTATCAAATAATTTCATTTTATATCGATCGACTCGAAACTTACAGATTTTACTAATTCGATCATTCTAAATCGATTGGCGTTCGCAGAATTGCTCTATCTTCAACCGTTATCGAGTTGAAAAGTTCATCTGGAGTTGGAACAAGACAGTTGTGAAACTTCTGACGATTTACTTCTTTTATATGCCAAACCTTGTATCTGAGCATATACAAATCATATATTTTCGAAATCAGCATGAAATTTTGCACATGTAGTGTGAATTTCAAGTGGATCTGATGATTTTGTATTTTTCATGATTTTTAGGGGTCTACCCCTTTGGAATTTTTGCGATTGATCGATTAATTTTTTCCATCGTTGATTGACTCGACATTCACAGACTATACAAATTTCATCATTCTGAATCGATTGGCGTTCGCAGAATTGCTCTATCTTCAACCGTTCTCGAGTTGAAAAGTTCTTCTGCAATGGAAACGAGTCATTTGTGAAATTTCTGACGTTTTACTCCTTTTATATGCCAAACCTTGTATCTGAGCATATACAAATCATATATTTTCGAAATCAGCATGAAATTTTGCACATGTAGTGTGAATTTCAAGTGGATCTGATGATTTTGTATTTTTCATGATTTTTAGGGGTCTACCCCTTTGGAATTTTTGCGATTAATCGATTAATTTTTTCCATCGTTGATTGACTCGACATTCACAGACTATACGTATTTCATCATTCTGAATCGATTGGCGTTCGCAGAATTGCTCTATATCTAACCGTTCTCTAGTTGACAAATTCATTTAAAGTTAGGAATGATCATTTTCCCTATGAAATTGTAATGTTTTTTTCACCCCTATTCGTAAAACTCAATCTCTCCTCAATACGCACAGAGAACTTGAAGTCCATTCTGAGTCAATTACAAGTTTCAAAGACTTTCTACGAAACCTCTGCAAATTTAGAGTAGACATTTTTAATAAACAAATAAAAAAAAATAAAAAAAATTCGAATATGAAATAAATAATGATTTGAAAAAAGAGGTTTTGACGAAATGGAATTGTGAATCAGACTATTATTGTTATCGATATTCCTGAATGAAATTGTGAATGAATTTTTTTATAGCAGGTAACTAACGTACAGAGACAAAAAACTCTGTTTGTTTAAATGAACATTTTCCTTGCATAACAACTTTCTCGGTTTCTGTTGCACTAATCACATCTATTAAAACATGAATAGATAATAAAACGGAAATAATTCGCAGTGGTCGCAAATGAAGTGTGAAATCGTATTGTCCAACTAATTAAATGGAAAATGACAATTTTCAATAATAGATGGTTAGTGTGATTGGCACATAGAAATAGATCCGCATGGAAGTACCAGTATGCCACTATAAAATTTTAATTCGCCATTGTGTTGAAATTAAGTATTTGGTATTTAGTGAAACTTTCTCACGGAAGGTGTAATCTTCGGAATCAAGATGAATTAACCAATTATCTGTTACAACAGAGAATGACAAGTGCATGACTATTTGGAAAAATAAACATTTCATACGTTTATAAGCATAGTTGATTAAAAATTTTGGTTAAACATTTTTTGTGGAGGAATTTATTGTTTTGTACAAATACAAATTCATTTTTATTCTTTGCATAGAGCTGATACCCATTTTTAGCTAATTTTTCACCTCTGAATTCAAATTATAAATATTGTCGGTACAGTTTTTTTGATAAATTTTCTGCTCTTCCACACAACACACACCAACCAATAATATTTTACTGGCAGAGTTTCAAGAGATTATTTTGATAGAGATCAATGAGAAATTTCTAGATACTTCATCGTGACGAGAATGAGTTTTGAGAAATTGTATTGTTGATTCGTTTGTGAACTGAAAAATAAGCTTGAGTTTCAGGAAAATCGTGAAACACTGACACAACATATTTTCTCAGAATCAGGCAATTCATACACGATGTTAGGGTACATATCAGTTCAGTATACAAAATTTCAATTTTGATAATCCTTCTCTGTTACTTTTTCACCAACCTTGAAATTATTGTAGTCTTCATGTTTTGAAAATACCCGCAGTTTGGAAAATTATGCTATTTCTTAAAAACACAGTTGTGTTTAACGTGGATCAAACGGTCCAAAGTGTTGAACATTCTGTTATTTTAGATAATCTAGCAAAATACGTATAAACACATTTCCAGAGAAAGTCTTCGCATTTTTTATGTTATAAGCTATAAATTATTTATTAATTCCTTTATATTCACTCAGAGGTTTTTCCGGCAGTTAATTCAAATGTTTTTTGCTACCCCCCTTATTTCTATTTTTAGGTTGTAATATCACTATGTATTTTATAAATATAGTGATATTTTTTTATGAATCTAGCGAGAACTTTTATAACTAGTAAAAGTTTGTTTTCATCCATTGATAACTCCGCTTTGAAACAAAACTAAAAATAACACTTGTGGAACAGAAAAAAAATAACAGTTGCTCCTGGAGATTTGTATAACCAAAAAATCCAAGGGAAAATCTTGGGAGGAATATATCAATCTCTTAGGAAAACATGATCTGATCACATATCATACGCACAATGAACATTTTCGTCAGGCAAAATCAATCACAAAACTACTTGTCATCTGCTACCATCACAAAACTGATCGAACAGGAATCAGAGAGTAAAACTCACTGTTTCGAGTAGCTAAGGTCAGATTATTGAGTAAAGAGTGCCCCAAGGAACGGCTCTTGGGCCAATATTATCAATCGGTGACTTGAGTGACACTCTTATCATGAAGATTGTTAAAAAATTGTTTGCAAAAAAAGATTCACAGTTTCATTGTTATTATTGCTCGTTGTCTCTTCAAAAAACTTGTTGAAAGGCATGACATAGTATTGCTTGTCACTCTTCATATAGTTCCAAAAACAAGGAGGATCATTAAGTACTATCTCTTGAAATTTTTTCAACATATCTATCATGACATTGAATCTGAAGCTGTTTACATCTTGTTTGGAGATTATTAAATTGATGATATGGCAAGTATCTTTGAATCGTTCATTGGACACTTTTTGTTTTCAATTATGAGTTTTTCAATTTGTACCTATAGCACTTGGGGAAATTTGCAGAATAAACTTCTACATAAAACATCTGAAGAGCCTCATTCAAATCAAAATTTCCTTTCGACACTGACTAAGAAGTTATCAATTCCGAAATGATTTGTATTTTTGAAATCACCATAGTATACTCTTCTTATGTTTTGAATTCTGTTTTGAATTCCAACTTGTGATTAACACTGTTTGGTAATAGTAAATTCAATGCTTCGCAGAGATATAATAGTAATGTTAAAAATAAGGCACGCGAGAAAGATTTACTGTTAATTACTGTGGGATTTTGATATCCGAAAGAATTTTGTGAAGTGATCAAACCAAACAGTCTCTGGTGAATTATCATTATCTTCGAACAGAATGACTTCGCAAACCTTGTTGTTATCAAAAATATCATCAATATTATCAACAACATCATTTTATTTCAACTAAATCCGTCAGCTGCAAAAATATCCAACATATCGATCCATACACGCATCCTGACTCTTTATTTTCCATTGCCAACGAGCTAGCCATTAAAATAATCATGCATTTTCCGTGAAATGGTGGCCCCATAAAGTACGGAAATCCGTGGATTTTCCTAAATGCCACAGTTCTTCCAAAAACGATTAAACACTTGGGTAAATATAGAGATAGGTTGCTAAAAATCACATTAGTTTATTACACTTACTCTCCATATAAATCACAGCGTGAGCAGTTTAGCTGTCTATAAATGTGGAGAGGAACCATAATATTTAATTTTATGGCTACATTTATAGGTAATTTTTTTATTACAGTTATAATAAAGCGGTTGGGGGAATACAGAAATACAAATTATTTGCATTAGGTTTATTACTACCCCACAGTAAATATTGTATAATATCCTCGGGATTGAAACTGATTCATTGAAGCCATACAAAAGCTACTATTTTGAATTATTCATAGAATGGACGCGTTTTCCCTTATCCTTGCACCAGCTACCATTATTTGTGAACTTATAATGGGTAAAGTTTGAAAGAAATTACAATTGGTGTATCATTTCCAATATAATTATCTTTTGTTTGGAGTTATTGCAAAAACTATCGAAAATAGTCGATAACTTGACACTTAAAATCTACATCCAGTATATACAGAAGTAGAAAAATCCAATAAGCATTCTCCTTGTTCTCAACTATAGTATCTTTTCTATTTGTTTTGTCTAATACACCAAAAGAATGGATTGAGATGAGAGTGCCTACACATCAATTTTCATACTTTTTAACCAATTCCCGATTTAATCATCAATTCGATCAAAATTCGATCACTGATTTACCCCCAAAACATTTGTACAAGCCTGTCTTAATATTTTATACAGTTTATTTTTGGTGATTGACAGACATTCCGAGTACACATGTCTTCAATTTTGAACATCTTTCGTGATCAAATGTATTTTCTAGATTGTATTGTTGTAAGTGGATTAAAATGAAACAACTATAAAATTTCATGATTTTTATTGCAGTTCACTACGAAGTTTCCTTGTTTTTTCCAAAACTAATGGCTTGGAAGATAAGATGATGTTTGGGGATTTGCGCATCGATAATTTTATTGGAATTTTCGAATGGTTTCTTGATGTAATTCCCATGAAACATTTACTACATTGACATACATGAATATTTTGAAAATGTCGTAAGCTTTCAGTCACCCATAAATGAATGAAAAATACATTACTCATTTTACAGTTTACAATGAGTTCTGGAATTACGAATACAATGTTTCAATGGAAAAAACAACAATGAACCATTGAGCATCTCCTTCAATTCAAATATATGGACATTATTGTACTGTAATTACTCTGTTTCCATATACCAGATACTGAAATTTGTTCTAATTGGTTGGGTGTTTTGTTTGAATGGTGCAAATCAAAGTAAAGTCATATAATTTCTACCCAGATGATGAAAATACTCATTGAAACGTCATGGTTGAAATGGGTAGTGAAACTTTTCAAATTTATTCATTATCAGATTATTCTGAATAACATTTTTGTTTTAAAAATAGTCTGCAGTAGTTTTCCAGGTAGATAAATCATTTAGTATATGAGACAGCAAATTTTTGGCTTAAATTTTTTTTTTTAATTTCCTCCCATATCAGTCTGAAATTTATATTCATTCAAAGCGATTGGTTTCACTATGTTTCCGCGGAGATTGACTTGTGATAAAACTGGTAACCGAAGAAAACCATAAATTAGACATTTTATTTGTATATATTTTAGTGTAAATGGTAATGGGATCTAGTATGTAAATTTTAAAATATTCTAAGAAATTATCTCATATCACATTCCTAGCACAAAGAGGTTATTACATGCTGAGTTATTTCCATATACGTTTGCTGATTACAATTTCATTCTCAAAAAACTAGATAGAAACAGGTTATTCAGGTCAAATGAATCGTTATCTCAACCAATCATTCATTTGAATGAGTAGAATTCAATTACTTGAAGAAATAAATTCGTTCGACCTAATTAATATTAAAAAAAAGTCTCTCGCTAGATTTCCATACAGAGACAAAATAATTTTTGGTTTTTATGAATTATTCCAATAGTCAATATAATTATTTATTTGTAAAAATAAACTTGTTTATAGTCATTCGAAACCTTCACCTCAATTCCCACATATGAACTATTAGTACAGGTCAAATCTTAAGTGTATTGAAAATCAGATGCATGAAACTGAAAAAACTTCACTTTATTCGATATCCATTTATTAAAATCGCAATAACTCATACATTATAGAATAAGTCATTGTTTTTTCAAATATTCACTAAATTATCCTGAGTGAATGAATGTAAGCACAAACATTTCTTCACTTTCCGGGGGCTTGCTGTCATTGCAGATCCTGAAAAATATACGACTTGATTATTTGAACAGCTGAATATTTCATTATGTTAGGGGGAAGTAGGTCTGATGGTCTGAACAATTGTGTTGCATTCTTAAATATATTATATCTACACTTCTCCCCTATAGTCCCTAAATATTTCACCACCACATCCTCGCTCTCTTCTCCACTCTGTCTCAAAGGACCTGAATAAATTGAATGAGACTTGAGATCCACACCATTTCGCCATCTCTTTTTATTTCCTACTCTTCTCGGTTTTCAAGCGAACAAACATGTTTCAATGAGGACTATAGATGGAAGTCTCCATGGAAAATTATTTGTCACATAAAATCACGTAATTAGCATCAACTTGAAATAATGACAACTGAATATTCCACTAGATATACAACTAATTATTTTAATTTTCCGGTTGATAGTACTAACGAACGAACTGATACGGTTGAAATGTATCCACGATGAATATGCATTTTGGGAATAATAAAAGGAAGTTTCCTGCATAACATTAGTTTATAATTAATTTCAATTTTCCAAATCACTGATGGGTGGATAAAGCAATAGACTTCCACTTTCACCCATATTTCTTTTATTTCAGCAAATAATTTGAAGAGTTATTACATCGACTATGACAATCAGAACGTTTTTGGTGATATCACAGCTCCTTTTTTAGGTAAAACCTGTGGAGAAAGTGTTTTTATGCATTTATTTTAATCCTAACAACCAAACATAATGTACCCACGTATTGAATTTCCTTTCAAACAACGTAATATCCATGATTCCGGAGCCAAAAATCTCGTCACATATTTCTCCATAAATTAATTTGTAATTTTCCTGAATGAGAAAAAGTTAAAGTGAATTCTGCTAAAATTTCCTGAATTTTTGTAAAACATCATTTTACAGATTAGAGCGAGTGTACATAAATGTAAATTTCGTGAATGTTTTCAGAATGTTTAAAGGTTATAGAACATCTTCAAATCATTCTTCCCAGCCTTCAATTTCTCCAACTGGCTGAAATATAACAGAATAAATACAATACTTGAGTTTAACATCATGGTACCTTTGTTTCCTTATATTTGGGGGTTCTTTTTATCGACACCACATGGTGGTCGGCAAAGATCACTGCTTCGATTTTGCTTGAGTTTCTCTGCTGGTCCATGGCCATTGGACCCTCAGGGATAATGATAGTATGTCCTTCTTCCTCTTCAAGATTGCTCCAGAGCAACTTGAAAGGCCTGAGTTCTGCTTCTCCAGTCTTGTGAACATCTCTCGGGTCGGCAGATGCCTTTTGATGGCGTTCCACAACATTGCTCGGTGAAGGTTTTATGTTCTGTATCTAACAGGTGCGCCACTCCTTTGGGTATTCGTTGGCAACCGTGACTAACAGCTATAAGGTTACCAGTACTTGGACTCTTCGCCTCAATCCCGGCTTCTTCTGGTGTGGGTTCCGGAGTCTCTCCTCGATTAGAGAAAGGGTTCTTTTCCCCTTTTTTTGAGGTTGAGATTGCGGAGGTTACTCTAAGAGGTTATAGGTTACTCTAGGAGGTTTGAGGTTACTCTAGGAGGTTTTTCGTCCTCAATAGCGGAGGCCGTCAACTTCTTCTGAAGCTTCTCCTTAAGGTACCAGCGTGGAACGATGCGACCAGTAGCATTCGACGTTGGTAGTGACGCAGCTAGAATATTTAACTGGGTTTTACTTATACATTAGCGAATGACTGTGTGCCTACAGTTCTCATCTTGTCGCTAGTTGCTTCGCTTGTCTCTTCTCACGTTCTTCTATGAATGTACCACGCAGAGGTACGAACTGCTTTCTTGCGGTCCACATTTATTGGGCCTTCTTACACTGGTTCATCCTGAGGTTTGGATTTGTTCTGCCAAGTTCCGCAGGCATTTCTCGTCTTCTTTGGATGGGTTCTGTAGGGGTGAGAGTTCAGAGTGTGGGAGAGGTTATGAAGGAAATACGAAAGGATTACATAGAGTCTCTAGTTCCTTGACTTTCCTTTGGGGTTAGCATTGAGTTTACCTCCAAGAAGTGGTGTAAGAGCTCCAGAGACCTTTTGTCTTCTGTCTTCTGTGGTCCATGGTTGGCCTCAGAGGCGGTTTGGGATGGGTTGGGAGGTCCTTGAAGGGTTCCCGCTGATTGGTATGGGGGTCACTGAGAGGTTTCCACTCTATGGGCGAGTAGGATACCCTCTGTCTATTATTTAATTGCAATACCAATGTAAGTATACAACCTGCTTTTTTGCTGCCCACATGTTGGGCCTTCTTAGTCTGGCTCATCGTTTCTCATCTTCTATGGGAATGTGGGTGCAGGTTTGCAGTGAGGGAGATGTAGTGGAGGGAAGTTACTTGGCTTTGTTTTGGGGTCCGTATTAGTGTGTGATCAGGAAGTGGTGGTGTGTAAAAGCTCCACAAAGAGTGCTTGATGCTACATGGAGGCAGTTTAGGATGGGTGAGGGAGTATTTGAGACTCTTTGGGGATGTTGGATGCCCTCTGTTAATCTTTAATAATTGTTTTCTCAATATAGGGTTCGATTTTTGTTCCTACAGGTAATAAGGTACTGCTCCTTGCAGGAAAAAGGCCTGGATAAATTGGGGTGCAGGCTTTTGTCCTAAATGGATCAATTATTTACGAGGATAAAAAAACTTGGACATTTTTGTGAATTACATTAATGGGGACTTGTTAAAGATTAAGGTGAAGAAACAAAAGCTATGGTATGATATCAAATCGGACACAATTTCAATTTTGAAGGTTTTGCTGAACAAGTTGAACGTGTAGAGAAAATTAAATACCTATGAGTAATAGTTGACAACAAGGTGAACTTTTATAGACACATAGATTATATACGTAAAAGTGAATAACAAGCCAGTGTTTTATAAAGGTGGGATGGAATAAAATATGCTTGAAAATGAACTGAAGAAGAGAAAATTGAAAATTTTCAAGAAACCGTTCAAGGATTTTATATAAGACAATATCAATTTGAAATAATAATAGTATTAATTGAAAAATTTATATATTTTGTTTGAATAGATAGCTGAAGGCTAAATAAACTCAATGTTCGTCGAGGTTAAATTTAATGTTTGCCGTGGTATTAGCCAGAAAAGTAGTCGGTCTCTCGTAGATGTTTGGTTTGATACTTTCCACTTTGTATGGGATTGTATCATATGTCCAAACTGATCACCCACCCCTTTCTTCAATTGCTGATTCGCGAACATCCTGAAAATATGTTGCAGCCCATAAATCGAATTACTTACGGCCTAACGTAGTCGAGATGATCGATAAATCACAGGATCTCGTCAGAGGTGATTAATAACTGACCCTACTTAAGTTTGAGCGGGCATTAAAACAAACTTTGAACTAATGATCTAACAGGTTCGTCAATCATATTCGAAATTAAATTTTTATGGACGTATAAAAGTTGTGTCAAATGTTTAGATGTGGAAGATAGGTTTATTGATGTTACAATATCATTATGGCCTTTTGGGCACGTGCGAACTACCGTACTAACGTAACAATAAAACTTTTTAATGACGTTCGTCACTTAGTCTACGATTCAAGACATCAACTGAGGTCGGTGTCATTCGAAATATCACGCAGCACTCTTTGCTTTCGGTTTTAGTATTCGCGACAGGAACATAAACGTTCGAGTTTAGTTCCTTATGGATGAAATGGGCAGTGAAACAAATTTGACATTCATTGTTTTGCTGTCAACTACAATGACGATGTGCTGTTCTTGAGTTGGTGACTTTCATTTCACGGTATATGAACGAATAGCACTTATGGATTATCCACGAGTTTATGAATTGGTGATATACAATCAATTACTGTAATGACACTTTGTAATTCTATATTATTTATAGTAGCAGAAGTAAACATATTGAATTTTCGACATATTAATCTCCTACTGAATTACAGATACATTTATAACAACAAATCTACAAATTAACTTAGGAACCTTTTTGGAATCTTCTCACCCATCCAACTGTAACTATTGATTGAATGCAACCTAACTTGTAAATACCTTTAAAATTACTATAGCCTTCATTTGGATCAGATTAGTTGAAAAATAATCACTATAGCCTTTCACTTGGAACCAATTCATACCTTCTTTCGAAAATCACTCTAGCCGTTCAGTTGATTCAAACTAACTTATGAACATTTTCAGATAGTTGAAACGATTCATTTCATTCAAAATGATTATGGAATTTCAATTAAATCAGTCGAATTATAGCTTGAGAAATAGTTCAACTGTTCATTCAATTCAAACTAACTTATGAACATTTTTGGAATCATTGAAACCGTCTATTTGATTCACACAAATTTACAAAATCATTACTGTTTATTTGAAAGAATCCAGTTCATAACATCTTCCGAAAATCACTCGCACGTTTCGTTTGATTCAAACTAATATACGAAAATTTTTTATATCATTTTAACTGTTCATTTGATTAAAACTAAGTGATATATCTTTATCATTTGATACGAACTATCTTTCCTATACTTTTTAAAATCGCTACAGCTTTATTTGAATTAAATTAGCTAATTAACAATTTTTGTTATCATTATAACCGTTCATCTGATTCAAACTTAGTGATAAATCCTTTTTCAAATTATTGTTACTGTTCATGCAATCTAAGTTATTTTTTTTATCGGGATAGCCTTAACTTTCAATGAGATCAAATGATATATAATCAATGGAATAATTTTAATCCTTCATTAGATTCAAAGTAACCTATGAATATTTTTGGAATGCAGATATTATTTTAATTTGCCGTGGATTGTGGAATGTTAATTGAAAATAATGTATCTTCTCACACTTGAGAAGTTATGAAAGGTTCTGAGTTCTGTTAGCTTACGATTACTATAGAATTCCAAAATATGTTATTCTGATATTTCGGAAGTAAGATCTCTAAAACATAACCAGCCATCTTATGATTCATACAACTCAATATTGGTGAAGAAAACAACAATATTCATTATTTTCAAGAAAATAAGTTCGTCTGTGTTCAAGAAATATCTATTGAAATTTGTAGACGAATCATGTGGAATCTCAATTATAAAAATATGAATGTTTGGATTCTAGGTTAGTAGGTTGAGGACTTTGAACACTCGTATCAACCACCATGACCTCCATCAGGTGACAAATTTTTGGGTGTGAAATTTCAATAATCTCGTTTACTTTGAACTGATAGGAAAACACATTTCATAAAATAAAATCTACAATTTTTGCCTGAACATTGAAAATCACATGAAAATTGTTACAATTCAGATTCTGATCGATTACTAGTGAATAATAGTGTTGAATTTGCTGATAATCACGCAAACTTGAAGTATTGTCAAACAAATTCTTTATTTTCCTTTGCTACCTTACAATACTGAGTAGGTACCTACGGAGCAGGAAATTAAAATACAATTTCAGTCATAACAAAATATTTATACAAATATTGAAAAAATAATCGAAATATCAAGTTGTAAATTATAAACTATCATCAAACTACAAAGTGTCATTGGCTTCTCTTCTCATTCTATGAGATTTGTCTAAAAAAATAAATATTTATGGAGTAAAATGCCCTCTACCTCTCTGGTAACAGTTGAATCATTTAGACGACCATCGAATTCCAATTTGAATGATTCCAGAATATGGTGTTATACCTAATGAATAATGATCAATTTCTGAATAATTTTTTTGGAAGCATAAAAAACTAATGTAAACCGTAATATCAATCGTAGCCTTCTTATACGGAGAAATGCTATTTGACAGGGACAAATAACTTTTTTTATCAGTTTTTTGGATAGAAAAGATTCAACTTTCGCAACAGAAGTGACACTTAATGAACGTTCAAAATCAATTACGTCACTTGATTCCTTCATTTTCAACTCATTTGTGGAGAGACTATAAGTAGGTATAGGAATATAAACAAAATATTGATAGAAAAAATTGATCGAATAAAAACTTACTGTCACAAACCTGGAAACCAGTTCGAGCGTTCGAGAGTGGAAGAAACTTTTTCTAAGTAATTCGAAAAAAATAGAAAGGAGGCGATCTACAAATTAAAAAAAAAGGACCAAAACAAATCTCTTCTCTGTTTGATCTTTTCAAATTACATAGTCAAAAACTCCAATAACTTTGGTTTAATAAATAATCAATCGCCGGATTGAATTATTAAAAATTTCCCCAACCCAAACCAGCTAACAAGGCTGCTGCTATCCTACCTACTGCGCATGCCTCAGCGGCTGTATCGAACGCGTTCCCTGGCCGTTATTGATTCGAACCGACCCAAGATGGCCGCCGTCTCGTTGTCAGCCCGAACACAATCGTGCACCGACCCAATCCCTGCCGTTTACGCTAGACTTGCACGGCACGGGCCCCTCTCCCCAACGCCGACTTGATCTACGATCCTTCACAAGGATACGTCTCGGTCGCGCGGAATTGAGCCTTATGGCCTCTGGCCATAAGGACCGTTCTCCCCTTCGGCGGTAACTACGTGCTTGGAGTTTGGAATGGATTCCGGGAATGAAGTAAATTGCAAGACACGCTTGCTATCTCAGGAGTTTTTAGAAAAAAGTGCGCTGCGATGGTAGATATATCTCTGTGGGTTTCACTGCATTTGTTGGGAGATAAAACTATCTTTAAGGAATCGGTTCTTTGTGCAAATGATTATTATGTCAGATGCAAGTGCTCGTAAAATGAATCTGGCAGAAAGAATGGATCGCTTTGGAAGTTGGACTGCGTTGTAGATGGTTTCAAGAAAATTTAACGTTTTACTTTACAGCAAAGCGTGATTACTATAAAAAACAAATACAAGAAAACTGTAACAACACAAATTTTTTTGGGGGAAAAAATAAGAGAATTGAGCAGCACAAACCCCAACAAAAGTGTAATCTCGGCAGTCCCTAACCGAAATGGAGATCTCCTCCAAGAAAGCAAAGATATTGCGAATGAGTTCAACCTCAGATTTGTTGAAGTGGGCAACATACTTGCAGAAAAATTGTATAAAATCTGTACCAAAAAAATATCTGGAAACCCTCCGTTGAATTCAATATGGGTTCATGGTTCATATGGTTCATAATGCGGGCCTGAAAGAACAAAAAACTGTCGGAAAAGACGACATAAAAGCAAAAACTCTCAAAACTTGTAAATCTGGCCTGATGTACTCAAACACTCAATTGTCATATCAATTTTCAAAAAAGGAGAAAGACAGTAATAACCAACTACAGACCGATTTCACTCATCATACATTTGTTGATGTTCTTCGAAAGGTTTTTGAAAAACAGAATGACATCATTCATAACAAACTATGAACTTATTTCCAAAAATACGGCTTCAAGGAAAAAACGACAACGGAAGATGCTGTCTCGCACTATCTTAAAAGAATACAAACAACGCTGGAAAAAGGACGCCCATTTCTATGTGAATTCATCGACCTTTCAAAAGCTTTCGATACTGTCAGCCACCTATTGACTGAGATGAAAATATGCAAATCTGCTTTCAAATTACTTACAAAATAGAACAGAAGAGGTAAAGCTTCTGACACAATAAGCGATCTGAGAGGAATCGAATATGGCGTATCTCAGGGAACTGTACTTGTCCCTCTCCTATTCAATCTGTAAGTAAATGAATTATTTTCTCTCGATTCCCAAGGAACCACTACAGGATATGCGGATGACACCGCCGTTTTCAATGAAGCGGAAACATAGCATGATTTGAAATATAAAGTTGAAAACGATTTCGACATTCTGTAAAACTGGTTTGATAGCAAACTACTAACAATCAACTTAATCATAATCTGCATCTTTTGACTTTTATCAATCCTCTATAACCTTTTACTATATTATTGTGTTACCTTAGATAAAAATTTAATTTTATTGAAATCATTCATATACATATACCCGTCATTTTCCACGTAAATATCGAAACAAGTGAACGATCACTTAGTGATTTTTACTTTGTTCAACCTTACAATTACGAATTATCTATATATTCCGATATACTGAATGAAGTTTCTTGATAATTTCTTGACATGGTTTTTCGAGATTTTTTTCCCACAGTCAAACAGTTTGAAAATGAAAATAAATAATATTAAGAAAACATGTAGAAAGGTAGAAAGGCAAAGAATCAAGGCGTTTACAATATACTTGTCTTGAAAAAAATTACAACATTTTGTCAGTAACTTATTCTGAATTTGTCATATAAAAAACTCAGTTAAATATTATAGGAAAGAAGTTGACAATACAGACACTCCGTTATCAAAATAATTTGTAAACTCTTCCATTTGAGCTGGACATAGGATCTTTCTTTCATAAAAGTCAAATGGAATCTGAGAAAAACATGTTTGAAGTGACATTTGCCTTCTTGATACGGAAGAGAAACCTACATTTATCTACTCTATCGATCCATCAGAATATTCTTTACCTAAACAGAGAAACATATTCTGTTGAACTCGAAGTGAGGGGAGATATTGGCATAAATCCTCTGGACGATGCTTGTAAGCGACACGATATTACTTACTCCAAAACTGAAGATATTGGTGCAACAAATATAGCTGACAAGAAACTAGCAACATTTCCTTTTTGAACCCCATATATTATTTGAAGTATAGTTTCGTTAGTGTATGGAATATTTTTAGAATTCTTATCTATTCCATTTATGATTCAACATGTAATTTAAAATGCATAGGGGGAAAATAGATTTTAATGCGTTTACAAAACAGTTGCCTTGAAAAAAAATATAAGATTATGTCAGTTACTTATCTTATTTTGAATTTTTTAATCTGCAACACTCGATTCAATATTAAGAAAAGAGTTGACGATACAGAAATTCCGTTATCGAAATCAATTGAAAACATTTTTATTTGATCTGGACATGAGATCTTTCTTTGGCTGAAGTCAAAGGGATCTGAGAAAAAAGTTTAAAGTGTGATTTGCTATCTTGATACATAAGAAAACCCTATATTCATGTACACTATTAATTCGTCAGATGATTTTTTACTTGAACATAAAATCATATTCATCATATCTATTCATTTATCGGTATAATAGATACGGTTTCTCTTAAAAATTTGAAGTGAGGGGAGATTGGTGTAAATCCTTTGGACGAGGCTTGTAAGGAACACGATATTGTTAACTCCAAATGTGAAGATATGGAAGCCACAAAATTGCTGACAAGAAATTAGCAACATTTGCTTTCGAAAAACAATCTGTATCCACAACTCAAGTGCCTAGTTATTGCTCTATTTCCAGTTCTTTGGCTATTTTTGAACCTCATAAATGCATTTCAAGTACCTAGTTGTTAGTCTATACAATATTTTTATGGTTCAAATATGAACCAATATAATTAAACTTGAGATAGACGAAAAACATTTTCATCTCCACATGTGCACGCCCTTCAAAAACTTTCGAGTACTCGAAATTCCTGATAGCAAGATTACGATCACTCATTACCATAGGAATCTGGTTTCCATCAAGTTCTACGGCATTCGATACTATGTCCCAACGAACTGTAAATTATGGTGCACGGATTGATTCACACATTCCGAAATTGCATCAGATACGGCATACTGTCGGCGATGAGAACTTTTAAAAACCTCTCCGTGCTCCGTTAGTTGAAAATAAAATGATATTCAAATTCCTGCTGGCGGCGCATCCTACAGGCGAAGCGGCTGAAATCTTGGAGAATAAATTTCAAAGAAAATTGCGAAGCAGTAAATGTCAGAGTTGCCGGGGCGGCTCAGAAAAGGAATGGGAAGATAGCCAAGTCCTTTTTGCGAGATGCCGGCATAGTTATACAAAACAAATACACATCACAGATATGTTTTGGTTGTTTTCCGGGATTTGTTGTGGTCGTCTTTGGTTTAAATCTCCAAACGTTTCGACTGCAACTGCGGCAGTCATCATCAGTGGCGTGGCCGAAGTACTCTTGAAGAAGAACATTGATGTCAGCTGTGAAAGCCTACATTCCTACATACATTGAATCAATGATTTTGAACAAAATGATTCACCTTCTTGAATATTTCAACATTCACTCGAACCAATCAAATCTAGGAAAAAAAAAACGGAAAAAATACCCCCGGAAGAAAAAACGGAAAAACAATCCTCTAAAAGAAAACGGAATAAATACCTACGGGGAAAAGACCCCCGGAAAGAAAAACCCCGGAAAGAATGCCCCCGGAAAAAATACCCTTATATGCGATAACAAAGAAACTAGACCATATTTGATTCATTTTACAATACCAATAAAAGTTTTAACCTATCCTGTGGAATGTTCATCGTCGACGACCAAAAAAGATGATTTTTTATATTTTTTTGACTCGATTGTTCCTGAACGAACTAACCTGGTGACAGATTCGCCTTTTGCAGGGATGGAAAATCTGTTGTTCCACCCCTCTGTATTGTAAAATGAATCAAATATGGTCTAGTTTCTTCAACATGACACAGTTGAAATTTCATTACCTACTTTTTGTGTGCTGGCAATTGTTATCGCATATAGGGGTATTTTTTCCATTAGTTTTTTTTCCGGGGGTTTTCTTTCCAATTTTTTTTTCCGTAGGGTATTTTTTCCGGAGGTTTTTTTCCCGTTTTTTTTTCCGGGGGTATTTTTTCCGTTTTTTGTTTTCGTTTACCAACCAGTCAACGATGTCTTTGACATAAACAACCGTTTTCTTGGTCGATGAAATATAAATACATTTTTGTTTGAAGCAAATTTTTTTCTATTCCTGGACTTAAGTTTCCTTAGGCCCGATACAATCGATTTTATGCACCGAAATGCTCCGAAATGAAAGGGTGTCTTTCATGTAAGTCCACAAAAGATCTTGAGCCTGCATTGAAAAGGTACACACATCCAAAAATAATTTTTTTTTATTAATTAATTAACTCATATTTTTTAATAGGAATATTACCATTTAACATGAAAAATTTTGATTTTGGGGAAATATGTATGAAGTACCCTTGAGAGATATTAAGAATGACAAGTCAAATAATAAAAATTCCGCCAGCCTATGTTTGTTTATGCCTCCTTGTCAGTTTTTTATCAGAACATTGAAGTTATCCATGCTGTAGAAACAAAGAATATAATTTTCGCTCAATTTAGTTTCCTATAATAAATGTTGTTAGTTGCATTGTCATTAAAGTTTTTGTTTGCTGAATTTTACTAACTTCCTTGTCCATTTATCAAAAAATTTGGGTAATTGGTTTAATCGTTTTGACTGAAATCTTTGAACTTATATATACGATGATATGCCGATAGGACTTTTGTTTTGGACTTTCAAGCTTTCATTCGAGTTAATGCAATCCCTTGTCCCCTCTTCGAACTGTTAAAAAGCTATACACATTTGTTGGTATTCCTTCTTTCAAAGCTGAAAGAATTTGCCACCACACTATCACTGAAGAAATGCTCTGAACCTTTATCTATCACATTATTATTACTATAATCTCACTACACTCCCCTACGTTTTCTCTAACACCTTCTGAACTTAACGAACCTTTCTCTTCTTAATTGTAACTTATACTAAAAGTTTGGATGCGGTAACAACTAGATCAGAATTGGTGTAAATATTTATGCTGTGCCCTTCAGACTATAATTATACCCTCATCGAAGGAAGAGACCCTGAAAACCCTTCACTTTCGTTTCCATTTATTTTTTGCCTCCGTATATTGCACTGACCTTAAATCGATGTGGCCTTGTTGATTTGGCTATTATGCATCCAAAGCAGAGAGGGCTTTGATATTTCCAGTGATGGTATGGAATAAATTATAGTTTTCTATGATTTTAAAGCAATTACTACAGATATCAACAAGTAAATATATGTTAATCCAATCTGCAAATAATCTTAGAATATGTTGGACAGCTGGAGGAGATATTGGACAGAAATCAGTGAACACTCCAATAGTTCCTATCACACCATTCCAATTGCCAAATAAAGTCTTTCATACTTTTAGCTTTAATGTCAACAAAAAATATTCTTCAATTATAACCCGGTTAAAACTGAATCATGGATGCTTTTCAACGCATTTACATAAAATAGGAGTCATAGACTCTCCACTTTGTCCACATGACGACGAGGTCGGCGATTTGAATCATATATTCTTCGGTTGTCAAAGCTATCAAAGAGTAACCTTATGTAATGAACTGATCCAGGCAAACATTCATTTTCCAACAAACGTTCAGACCCTACTTGGGACTGATACCAAGAGTATATACGATATTTTGGTAAAGTTTATTGTTACTAATAATATCAAGATATGATGTAATGAATATAAGCATGTGTATAGATATAACTTGTGTGTGGCTGAAGGACTAATGTCCATAAAGGAAAAAAAAATAATAATAATCTTAGTCCTATAATTATTGACAGGAAAAGCTAGACTGATGATCTCTCATGATGGAAAAGAAAGGCCATAAAAGGGAGAAAGAACATAAAAATATTAGGCACTTTAATTTTTTGACTTTGACAAGTAATAAGTCGAAATAGAATACTAAAATATATCGAGACTACAGAGTAATTGTGCTCATATAAAAGTTCTTGTGTATATGAATTAAATTGTTCTAATTCTAATTGTGGAGCATACTATGTAGGTCAAACAGGCCGCAAGATGAAAACTCGACTAGCCGAACACATTTGACTGATACATTACTCTGAAAACGAACATATTAATTCTAATTCAGTTTTTTCAATTTCATATCGTAAAAAATGAGACTGATACGTATAAGATTTTTTGTGATAATATCTCATTTTGGGGAAGAAAAACAAGATGTGTTTAGAAAATAAAT
This sequence comes from Chrysolina americana, assembly GCA_958502065.1. Taxonomy (NCBI): domain Eukaryota; kingdom Metazoa; phylum Arthropoda; class Insecta; order Coleoptera; family Chrysomelidae; genus Chrysolina; species Chrysolina americana. Next base: position 3,572,089 of record OY293417.1, read on the forward strand.
TCATCATTTGATTCCAGATATTACCAAAATATCAAAAACAAGCATTTGGAATCAATTTCTAGAATTTTTTAATGAGAAATGTTATAATATACACAAAAAGTTACCTGTTGAGAAACAGATAAGTATTCTAGAAGATTAATAATTCAATATGAGTAAAGCAAAATCAGAAAGAAAGTGTTTTAAAAGTAATGTGGAATTCTACTGCTGAACAACTACATGAAATGTAATTACGAAAAATATTAAGTTGAATTTAATTCGTTTTGACATGACCTTTATCAATTCAAAAGCAGCATACGTGGCACCAAGTATGAAAAACTACAAAAAGACCGAACAAACTGAATAAAGATTGTTCAGTAGGTCTTCAACGTATTTTCATATTACTTCCCACGAGTTAGCCTTATTTGGAATTGTTAAACATTATTTACTTCTGGTGTGAAATAAATATAGAGCTCTTCGGGGATAAGAGCAGAATAAAATTATTTCTCCTACCACGTATATTTTATGAAACATACAATTCATAAAATTGTGTGCTTGTTTATTCTCTTTTGAAAAAGAAGACGTGGCTTATGAATTTCAACAATATTTGGATGTTTCAGTTAAAAATGTTTGTGCAAGAATATATGAACGAACGTAGTAATAAAATACCTATGTTACTCTAAACTTTGAATTTTCAAGAACATAGGCATATGGTCAATTGTCGATAAAAAAATGTTAATTCATTATTTTTACTCGGAAAGAATAAATCCGATGTGATCTAAGTTATTCAAGTTGTCAAAAATTTTCAGTGTGATTTCATGCACCTTAGCCAAAGCAAGAGATGAATTTCCAGATTTTTTTTTCAGTTGCTATGGTAAAGATACAAAATACAGGCTTTCAATTGGTCGAAGGAACTGATGGGTGTGAAATTTTCACTTCAATGATTTTGGTCACTTGCAGATGGCAATCCAATTTTTTTTTAGTTTTTTCATTAGATAATTCAATTCATGTATGAAATCGTTCATAAGAAATCAGACGGAAATGACTACAAGGAGTACGTAGTTAAAACAATGTGGAATACTGTTGCCAGAATTGTGCACGAAAAATATTATATGGAATATAAGATTGTGTTTGAACCATTCAAAGATGTGACATTTCAAGCCGCTAGAAACGCTAAAAATGCTAAACGCAAGCAACTGCAGAGCAATTTAGATAAAAGAAGACAAGGTTCTGTAGCATTAGGTAAAGAAGAAGATATAAAAATGACAGAGCAGTGGATGAAAATACTCCAATGGGACTTCAAAAAAACTTTTTCATATCTCCGCTTTTGAATTAGCCTGGAGAGGTGGTGAAAGTGCGCAGTGTAAAATTTATTATTTCAAAGCCGAAAAATACAATAATGGAACATTGACAGTCAGAGTGGAGTACAACACTGTCTTTTCTAAAACAGCTCAAGGTGGAGATAAAAGGTGCAGTGAAAGTAAGTGGTTGACTACAAATTAAGAAAATCCGAAAGTGTGTCCTGTAAGATTGTTGAAAATGCTTCTAGATAAACGAAACAAACATATTTCTTCAGATAGAACACCAAATCCGTTTTGGAGTAATAAAAATGCCAAGGGATGGTACAAAAATGTGCCCATTGGTGTAAACGAAATTTCAAAATGGACCAGAATTTCGGCAAAAAAATTGGTTTAGATCTGAAAAATTAAATTACTAATCACTCCCATAGGGCTAGCAGGAGTCTCAGAACAACAAATTATCAAGCTGACCGGACATTCGAATGCCAATTCTCTGCAGCCATATTTTCAGTTAGACTCACAGCATCATTCCACTTTAGTGACAAATCTAAGAGAGGAAAATAATCAAATTCAGCAGTCTTCTTCGGGTAGGATTGTATACCAAAACTGTACTTTCACTAATTGTACATTTAAATAATATTTCCAGTTGAAAGTACTTTTTGTTTAATGAATTATTTATTTAAGTTTATCTGATAAAATAAAAACCTCTTGTGGTATTACCCTCGAATATATTTTGTTTTAATCTTGTTTTTGTTTATGAGAGTAGTGGTTGTCGAATCTAGTAACACTATTGAATTTCTAGTAGTTTCGTAGCATTTTCCATTCTCATTGTTTGGAACTTTTGTAGGCTATCGTTTGTGAACTGATCAATTTCTCGTTGACTCAGGCAGCAGAGACTATTCTAGTCTGTATCGATTCAGAACCTTGAGGAATTCCATCAGTTTTTTCCGAGTAAAAATACTAAACTATTGCCTAACCAAAACGTGGTCAATCTGACCCAGCCGCCTTGCCCCAGAATCACGACTCATCGACCGAACTCGATCGGTATTTTTCCAGAAATCACGTCGTCGTAACCTTGAGAGCGAATCGCCGCTAAGCGAGAATAAAGGAGCGGCTTTTGGTTCTCAATAAACTCGACGATATTATTGCGCTGCTTGACAACGAATATCTCCCTGTATATGAGAAACTCGAAACGGCCGACACGTATACAGATAAACTCGCTTAAAATAAGTTTATGTCTGCCAGGCGTGACTGCACGTAAGGCATTCTTCGATAAAGCAGCATAATAAAACCCGAGAAGAAAAAACAAAAACTATTTTTAAGTATGGGTATTGATAGTATTGAAGGGCCACTTCAAGTGGTGACCTCACATTGGGATGATAATACCACCAGGACTATCAGGAGACTCGACAATGGGTTCAAAAATAATAGTTTTTGTACAACTGTCAGAAAAACTTCACATTTTTTCATCTCTATTGATGCGTAAATGTTTACTTTTATTCACTGCCAAAATAATTCACAAAACAATCATAAAATATTACTTTTTGAAGGATTTATTTTTAACAAAGTCAATTATTAATTTATTATTCATCATAAAATAATTTCTTTCACTGGAATAATAATAGATAAAGTTTGAACAATTACTTCCAACATAAAATCCTGAAGATGCTCCATGTTGCTGCTGATCAGAAACGTTAGATATTTCTTGAAGAGTTGATGCCACAATTTTATCAGATATTAAATTTTTTTGGAAGAAGATGCACAATTTAATATTTTGTTAGAAATCTCAATTTTGTTTTCAAACTATTTTTTAAATATGCTTCTGCTACGGAGGCAGATTTCCAGCCACCGAGGTGTTTTATGGATCTAATCCTATGCCCCCTGCATTGGCCAGAAGAGTTACAGAGCTTCTTCTGAAACAGTGACCTGTGTAGCTCTTATACATGTCTTTTCCAAGCCATTTTGCAGTCAAGATGATAGGAATTTCTCCTATTTTATTTATCGCGACAAGTTGGTTAATACATTTTCCTCTCGAATATTTCAAAACGGATCTGGTACATTTCATACCAGATCGCGCCAACTCGAATCCTATGTTTGAGGTCACTTAAAAATTTTTAAAATCCGATCGCAATCCTCTGACGATCCGACAATGACCTTTGATGATGAAAAGTTGTTATTTGGACGGAAATGAATGTATTCTGACCCTATTTTTGAGGTCACTTATGTACAAACAAAAATCCTTCCTATATCTACCTGATGACTTGAGTCAGTGGTCAATCATGTCGTTAAAACTGTTAACAATATTTTATATGTTCATTTGTTGGGATAATTTATATCGTCAGGTTTAATTGGCGATTACAGTTTTCAGCCGGACAAAAAAACACGCAAAAACGTTCTCTTGGGACCCAAACTGTCACCTACTCAGTTTCATTTCAACACAGAAATTAATGATTCCAATTGTTCTTCTTATAATCGCGTCACTCATAGATGTATAGATGTTCGAATCTTATTCATCATTTTTGAGACAGTTATTTCGAGATATAGTAACTGCCAGTATAAAATACGGTGTTCCGCAGGGATCCATTTTCGCTTCAACGCCACTTGAATTATTATATCATTTCATCCCGTTCAGTTCAGAGCCATTTGATGACAGCACTCCTCATACATTAGTGAATTTGATGATTTTCAAGGGAAAGGCGTTTTCTACATTGAAATTTAGAATGATTTCTCAAAAGCTTTAGTAAAATCTTGTTAAAAATAAAGCGTTTAAAACACACCGGGTGTATTGACACTTTGAGATAAATAAATACAAATGCATGCACGAATGCATATTTATAATATTCATTGTCACACAACTTTTACAGTTTTGAATGGTATCAGAATGAGCTATTCAAGAACTTCAATAAAAGTTATTTACGAAGTATAGAAACAGAAATACCGAGTAGAATATTAACTGATCACCAAAAGTTCTACAAACAAACACAAAGATTCAGGACTTTAGAGATGCTACAAACAAAATCACATGCTGAATCCGAAAATATATGATTTGTATATGCCCAGATACAGAGTAGCATAAAAAAAGAACTTAGGAAAAAACTGATATTTTCAACTCGGAATTGCAAAGGTTCCGTAAAAAGCCTACGAAATGAATCATTGACTTTGAGTGTGTGTATTAAAAAAGGGTTTAGTTTTCGAAAAATGATTGAAAAAATTAAGAAAAAAGTTTTTTGGAGTGGTGTGATTCCTCTCAACTCCAAAGGATTTTTTCAACTCGAGAACGGTTGAAGATAGAGCAATTCTGAAAACGGCAGTCGATTCAGAATGATAAAATTAGTATACTCTGGAAATTTCAAGTTGATGATAGAATATAAACGATACCTTGAAAAAACTCCTGAGGGGTTGACCCCTAAGAATCATGAAAAATACAGAATCATCAGATTGCATTGAAATTCGTACTATACATGCCGTTTCTTTTATCATGTGGTAACATTGCTATATTCTAAACCGTAATAGATACAAAGACGATTAAAAAAATGTAACTATTGTGGTGAGCAGTACATTGGTCAGAGAAAATCTACGGTGACTCTCGCCCTTCGCGACATATACAGGGAAAACTAAAAATGCTGTTTTCGTTTTTTTACGAAAAGAATGGTTATTTCAGAAAATATAAAAAAATTAAAGGGGAAAGTTTTATTGTATTCAAAATGTATTAGAACTACATAATGATAAATTTTTAATTAAACGTTTCGTGTCAACACGGCCACCGTCAACAATTTTTTTCAAATACGGACCTGTCTATTTCATCACAAATATCGATGAAGCGATGAAATCACAGTTCAGTGGTATATCACAATTGACATTTTTATAGCGTTTCATATAAAATAACTGGCATCATCAGTGATAACAATTTATAATTACGGTCCTGTCGTTAGTTCTTTTGTAAATTCTTTTGATTTCTTCAAAACTCAATCATTTATCAGGATACGTCAGTCATTACCCAATACTTTCCATAGGAAGATACCCCAACACAACGAACATTCGTATTTTTCCTTTTTGGGGATTTTTGTATTACAGTAATCTTTGATTCAAGCCTGATTTCTCCTGTATCAATTTTTACACGGATAATTTTCATACTTCTCAATCCTGGAAGTAATGAAAATATCAGTTTTTGATCAAAATACAAGTGTTGTCTAATTTGGTACAATTAAATATTAGCATCTCACTTCTTTAACCATATTTAAACACGTAGGCTTTGCTTGATTTCTATGGCAGGAATCATAAATGAGTTGATATCTGTTAAGAACTGTCAGACATTTAAGCATTCGGTTACATTAAAGATGTATTCGAATGGCGAAAGGATTGATATGCTATTTACTTATGCCAAATCAAATAGAAATGCTCTTTTGGCAAGAAATATGTATGATGATACCCGAATCGTCGCATTCCAAACATTCAAATGTTTAGACGATTAGAAAGAAATTTGAGAGATTGTGGTGCATTTGAATAAAACTGGAAAATGTGTTTTTACTGGAAGTATAAGGAACCAAATAAATGTTTTGGGTAAGCAAATATTACCTTATAAAGACTAAAAAGTGAAAAATAACGTCTTTTCTTAAATCTAGAATTGGTCAGTTACAAAAATATTTCTAATCAAGATTTTTCTTTACGAGAAATTGCCCACGAACTTAAATCTGTAAAATCTACCAGAAATATTTTGAAAAAGAACAAATACAAATGCTACAGGATACGCAAAGTTCATCACCTTAATGAAAGGGATTACGTAAGGAGAGTACGATTTGCTTAGATACAGGGTTTAGCATAAAAAAGAACTAACGAAAAAACTGATGTGTTCAACTCGAATTTGCAGAGGTTCCGTAAAAAGCCTACGAAATCAATCATAGACTTTGAGTCAACTTTAAATTCGGTTTAAGTATAAAAAAATGGTCTAGATTTCGGAATATAATTAAAAAAATTTAAAAAAATGTTCTGAAGTGGTTTGATTCTTCTAAACTCCAGATGAATATTTCAACTCGAGAACGGTTGAAGATAGAGCAATTCTGAAAGCGGCAGTCGATTCAAAATGATGAAATTAGTATACTATGGAAATTTCGCCTTGGTGAAAGAATAAAAACGATACCTCGAAAATAATCCTAAGGGACCCCTAAAAATCATGAAAAATACAGAATCATTTGATTGCGTTGAAATTGGTACTATATACACATAATTTCATGCTGATTACGAAAATATAATTGTCCCTTGTCAAATTCTCCCATGTACATATGAACCTTCTGTTTTTTCTTCAGGTACCTAAATAACTTTGTGAATTATTTGTTTTTTCCAAATTAACTTATTTTATATTATCCGAGTATATGGACTAGATACGATCACAGATGTTTTTTGATTTTGTGTCCACTCAGGGTGATATTAGATATTTGAAAAAGTTTGTCCCTCAAAGGGTTAAAGACATTCCTAGGACGTAGTCAAACTTGACACGATTGATAATTATGCATGCAGGGAGTTGAGATGAAATTATTCTCCATAAAATAGTATATTTTCAACCAGAGATAAAAATACTGTTTTTTCTCACAAACAAAAAAAACCTAGTTCATCTCGAGTGTGAAAAGCTATTTTTTTTATGGTTCTAAAATAAGTAATATGCTTAGCTTAATATGAAGAATACTATTGAACTGGCTTAGGGTCGGTTTTTCAATGTACTTTAACTTCGAGCTAAATTTTAGTCATGGTTAGAATGTGAGGCGATTCCTTCATTTAGCAAATGTCATATTCATTCTAACTACGAGTCAGATTTAACCGGGAGTCAAAGTACGCTAACACGACATTGATAAACTGGCCCTTAAACTGTTTTACCAAATCAAGTAATTACTGTAACAATGGAAATATAATGGTATTTGTCGACAATTGGATTTTTGCTTGATTGAGGAACGTAAAGGTTGAAATATAAAAATCCCATATAGTTTACATGCAGTGTGCGAAGTATTTCGCACACTACTTCGCGTCATGGTAACGGAAAATGAAAAAATGGGTCACTTCGCATATTGTTGTCAATGCGCGAACCTTGTCATTTTTTAACGCTTGTCGAGAATAGTAATTTTCCTAACAAGTGCGGAAAGACACTTTCCGCATGAGTTAGGAACAATACTTTTTCTACAAGCGTAGGAAACAAATTCATTTTTTCAATTATTTATTCATGCAAATGGAAACAACTAACAAGAGTAACATTTTCTATCCACTAATTATTCGTAATATTTATTGTAAATGTACAATTTGATGCATTATGTAAATTTATAGCAATACATTATCGAAAGAAATCGAATGCGCAGGCACAGGCATCAAATCTTCTTTTTTTCGATTGGTAAATACCCCTCTGCAACTGAAGTCGATTTCCATCCTCCTAGGCGTTTGATATTAGTTATACCCACACCACAGTCAGCAAGTAAAGTGGCTGAGGAACGCCTGAAGCTGTGACCAGTGTGAAGCTCTGGATTTTGAAGGCGCAGATATACTGCTATTTCGGAGGGTATCTTTCCTATGGTATTGATTCCTACACATTGCACAGTACCTACATTTTCCACTTTTGTAATACAAGAATAAACGACAGTGAGGAGTCTCTTTTGGACGTAAATGTACATAATTTCTGTATACGTTCAAAAAATAACCATCATTTGCTTCTTCAGATATCACGAAGGATCTAGAGGAATGATTTTTGGAATCCTTGATATTAACAATTATCAGGTTTTCTTTGTCGTCTATGTCGTCAATGGTGAGTTTTGTCAGCTCTTCTCGTCTGCAAGCACCAGCTAATCCAAAAATTGCTACTAACTTAATCATGAGGTATATGTCATTGGGTGCTTCAGTCATAAATTTTGAAACGTCTTCTTGAGTGAAGATTTTGGACTTTTTCGGTCGAAAACCGACATTCTGTCTTTTAATGAATGCAATTATTTTGTAAAATTTGCTAATATCCAAATTTTGCTTTACTTTGAATACACTCTTCAACAATGAATATCTTGCCCATAAAGTGTTCGGCTTCCATGTTTTAGACATTTCTAGAAAATAAGCCAAGAATACTTCTTCTTTATTTGGTGTTTTCACTTTTTTATTGTTGCACCATTCAATAAAACTCGTGTATTGCTTCTCATACCTTTGTTTAGATTTCGTTGGCAATAACTCTAAGTTCGCATCTGTAGCTGCTTGCACGATTTCTTGTGGAAGTTCTTCATCAGATTAATAATCCATTGTGGAAATTTCACTGAATCGAAAATTTTATATAAGTAACGCTTTGTCTGTCACTCTGACAATTACAAACAAATTTGTGTATTGATCGGCATGACAACATCAATTGTTACCTACTCGTTATCAGATCAAACAAAGCCTATATATAGGGTGATTTTCATAACAATACATTTTTATTTATCAATATTTGTTCATTTTTTCAATAAATAGTTCAAAATGATGGATGATTATGAACAAACTCACTTAGTATTGCAACAAAAAAGCTTGAACTTTCATATTTTGTCACCCACCACTTATATTTTACGAGGATATCATATAAATGTTTTTCCCGCACTAGTGTGGGAAAAAATTTCCCGCACTAGTGTGGGAAAACTTTTCCCGCACTAGTGTGGGAAAACTTTTCCCGCACAACTGTGGGAAAATGACACTTTCCAAACTGAATTGCGTGCGGGTAGAGGGTGAATCACGCACGCTTGTAGGAAAAGTATTTTCCCGTACAGTTTAGTGCCGAAAACGGTCCGGGAAAGTTCGTTGCTTAGCAACGGACTAAAATACTAGATTAGCGTATTTTGAGACCTGAAGTTGCTCCGAGAAAGTGGGCATTCTTGAACGATTTCAGAAAAATTATATTTGTATCTAAAAGAGACTGTCATGTTCCTGTTCTGTTCAATGTTCTGTATACTTTCATTTCGAAGACAAGAGCTGACTTTCAAGTACTCGACCCTCGAGCTCTATCCCTGCTTCAGGGGGGTCTGCTCGACGTATTCCAATTACCGAGATTATAATAAATGATTTACGAGTCCAGCTCTCGAAACTAATTAACTCAAATTCCAGATCCGCAAGGTACCAGCCATGGAGTAAAGAAGACATCCAACGCATAGCTATCTCACATCTGCCCTCCCAGCCATCTTAGGTGAGTCGACATTTTGTTTCTTTTTTGTCTCGGTAATTGGAAAGGAAGAGGCGGGGTCCTTGTTGACATATTTATCTGATCCAGCCGGTTTATCGGTGGTTCTGGTTTCTCAAGTCGTTTACGTCAAACGAGGGCATTAAATTCGATAGCTTATGGTGAGGCTCCGACGATTTGAATGGCCTCTTTTTGTGTTCGGGTCAATGCGGGTCTTGTTTCGATTATTCCGCGGGATTCTTAGTATTCGAGGCCGATGATGAATCCGTTGAAAGTTTCATTTGAACCGATGTCAACTGCACAGTAATATATACATACTTCTTATATAGCTTTATAACTTGAATACACAAGTAATTTTAAATTTTATTGGAAAACTGAGTAAATTTCCTCGATTTGTCCTTTGTTTTACAGTAAGCAGGTAATTTAATGCTTTATTACATGTAAGTTTCGTTGGTTTACATGGTGACTGTAAATAAAAGTGATAATTAGTATTACTATGTATTTGTACAGCGAAATAACTCCAATTTATAAAATATTACAGGTACTTTGAGAATTCTCCTTTATTTGGATGTAATTCTTCATGACGCGCACCTATTACCGCTTAATTTGGCATTATCCCGACTAACCCCAATTCTCTAATATCCATTTTTGTGTTCATGTGAAAATTATATAAACATGAAACCGCAAAAGATACTTTTTTAATGAATATCATCGATTCAAAATTGAAAATATGTATAGTTTTTGTAATTTTTCTCTCTTCAAAAGTTTTCACATCCATTATTTTTAATGGTTGACTTTGGAAGGACGTTATTGGGGTTTTATATTTTCATAATCATTGTCATGTACTTCAGATTGAAAACACGGCTCTAGTTTTCAAACACCCTAACTACTAGTGGATAATTAATACCATGTTAAACTGGTGAAACTAACATGAAGGAGTGTGTAAGAAAACATGTTGGTTAAAGTTCAATTTACAACGAGAACTAAATTTTTATCCAAAAAGACTTGAATACTTTTGCACTAATATATAGTGAACCATGTAGAGATAATTAACACCACTTTAAAAAAATGGTGAAGACACCCAAATCAACATGCAATAATTTGAATTATATCTGTAAATAGAGTGGAAATCACACGAAAATTCAAGTGATGATCATCGGGGAATATAATATGGAAATTCACATTTGAGGTATGTAAAAATGCATGTCAAACCAAGTTCAATTCACTACAAAACCTGCATTTTTTCCTCACAAATACATGAAGACATATCCAGGTGTCTCAAACTCGATGGCCTATTGACGTTTCTGGAATAGGGGACGTAGGATTATTTTGAAAATTTGGTTTTTTAAATAATCAGTTCTACTCTATGGAACATTTCTTTGGCACTTACCATGAATATAAAATAAATTTAAAATATCTGCATTTGAATATGCATTATAATCAATTTTTCATACCTCTTACTGATAGAAACACAATTGAATTCACTGTTTATCGTGAAATTCAATCTTTTTTGAATATGCACACCAAATTTGAAGTCGATTTCGACCCAATTAAAGATTTTATGGGCTTATTACGGAACCTCTACAGTTTTGAGATGAACATTTCGAAAAGTTGCTCATTTTCGCATTCAAAAATATTTGTCCTTCGATATATTCATTTCAATTTCGCAGACGGTACTAATTTCATCATTCTGAATGGATTGGCGTCCACAGAATTACTCTAACTTCAACCATTCTCGAGTTGAAAAGTTCCTCTGGGATATAGAAGGGTAATTTTCCCCGAAACATTTTCATAATTTTTTTTTCTCTCGTATTCGTAAGAATCAATCTTTTATGAATATGCACACTGAATTTGAAGTCGATTCCGACCCAATTGAAGATTTCACGGGACTATTACGGAACCTCGACACTTTCGAGTTGAACATTTCAAAAAGTTACTTATTTTCGCATTCAAAAATACTCGTCTCTCAATATATCCAATTCAAATATGCAGAGGGTACTAATTCAACCATTCTGAATCGATTGACGTCCACAGAATTACTTTATCTTCAACCGTTCTCGAGTTGAAAAGTTCATCTGGGATATAAAAGGATCATTTTCCCCGAAATATTTTCATATTTTTTTTTTCTCTCGTATTCGTGAGAATCAATCTTTTATGAATATACACACTGAATTTGAAGTCGATTCCGACCCAATTGAAGATTTCACGGGCCTATTACGGATCCTCGACACTTTCGAGTTGAACATTTCAAAAAGTTACTTATTTTGGCATTCAAAAATACTCGTCTCTCAATATATCCAATTCAAATTTGCAGAGGGTACTAATTTAACCATTCCGAATCGATTAGCGTCCACAGAATTACTCTATCTTCAACCGTTCTCGAGTTGAAAAGTTCATCTGGGATATAGAAGGGTCATTTTCCCCGAAATATTTTCATAATTTTTTTTTTCTCTCGTAATCGTGAGAATCAATCTTTTATGAATATGCACACTGAACTTGAAATCGATTCCGACCAAATTGAAGATTTCACGGGCCTATTACGGAACCTCGACACTTTCAAGTTGAACATTTCAAAAAGTTACTTATTTTATCATTCAAAAATACTCGTCCTTCAAAATATCCAATTCAAATTTGCAGAGGGTACTAACTTAACCATTCTGAATCGATTAGCGTCCACAGAATTACTCTATCTTCAACCGTTCTCGAGTTGAAAAGTTCATCTGGGATATAGAAGGGTCATTTTCCCCGAAATATTTTCATATTTTTTTTTCTCTCGTATTCGTAAGAATCAATCTTTTATGAATATGCACACTGAATTTGAAGTCGATTTCGACTCAATTAAAGATTTTATGGGCTTATTACGGAACCTCTAAAGTTTTGAGATGAACATTTCGAAAAGTTGCTCATTTTCGCATTCAAAAATATTTGTCCTTCGATATATTCATTTCAATTTCGCAGACGGTACTATTTTCATCATTCTGAATCGATTGGCGTCCACAGAATTACTCTATCTTCAACCGTTCTCGAGTTGAAAAGTTCATCTGGGATATAGAAGGGTCATTTTCCCCGAAATATTTTCATAATTTTTTTTCTCTCGTATTCGTAAGAATCAATCTTTTATGAATATGCATACTGAATTTGAATTCGATTCCGACCCAATTCAAGATTTCACGGGCCTATTACGGAACCTCGACACGTTCGAGTTGAACACTTCAAAAAGTTACTTATTTTGACATTCAAAAATACTCGTCTCTCAATATATCCAATTCAAATTTGCAGAAGGTACTAATTTAACCATTCTGAATCGATTGGCGTCCACAGAATTACTCTATCTTCAACCGTTCTCGAGTTGAAAAGTTCATCTGGGATATAGAAGGGTCATTTTCCCCGAAACTTTTTCATAATTTTTTTTTCTCTCGTATTCGTGAGAATCAATCTTTTATGAATATGCACACCGAATTTGAAGTCAATTCCGACCCAATTCAAGATTTCACGGGCCTATTACGGAACCTCGACACGTTCGAGTTGAACATTTCAAAAAGTTACTTATTTTGACATTCAAAAATACTCGTCTCTCAATATATCCAATTCAAATTTGCAGAGGGTACTAATTTAACCATTCTGAATCGATTGGCGTCCACAGAATTACTCTATCTTCAACCGTTCTCGAGTTGAAAAGTTCATCTGGGATATAGAAGGGTCATTTTCCCCGAAATATTTTCAAATTTTTTTTTCTCTCGTATTCGTAAGAATCAATCTTTTATGAATATGCACACTGAATTTAAAGTCGATTCCGACCCAATTGAAGATTTCACGGGCCTATTACGGAACCTCGACACTTTCGAGTTGAACATTTCAAAAAGTTACGTATTTTCGCATTCAAAAATACTCGTCCCTCAATATATCCAATTCAAATTTGCAGAGGGTACTAATTTAACCATTCTAAATCGATTGGCATCCACAGAATTACTCTATCTTCAACCGGTCTCGAGTTGAAAAGTTCATCTGGGATATAGAAGGGTCATTTTCTCCGAAACTTTTTCATAATTTTTTTTTCTCTCGTATTCGTGAGAATCAATCTTTTATGAATATGCACACTGAACTTGAAATCGATTCCGACCAAATTGAAGATTTCACGGGCCTATTACGGAACCTCGACACTTTCAAGTTGAACATTTCAAAAAGTTACTTATTTTCGCATTCAAAAATACTCGTCCCTCAAAATATCCAATTCAAATTTGCAGAGGGTACTAATTTAACCATTCTAAATCGATTGGCATCCACAGAATTACTCTATCTTCAACCGGTCTCGAGTTGAAAAGTTCATCTGGGATATAGAAGGGTCATTTTCTCCGAAACTTTTTCATAATTTTTTTTTCTCTCGTATTCGTGAGAATCAATCTTTTATGAATATGCACACCAAATTTGAAGTCGATTCCGAGCCAATTCAAGATTTCACGGGCCTATTACGGAACCTCGACACATTCGAGTTGAACATTTCAAAAAGTTACTTATTTTGGCATTCAAAAATACTCGTCTCTCAATATATCCAATTCAAATTTGCAGAGGGTACTAATTTAACCATTCTAAATCGATTGGCATCCACAGAATTACTCTATCTTCAACCGTTCTCGAGTTGAAAAATTCATCTGGGATATAGATGGGTCATTTTCCCCGTAATATTTTCATAATTTTTTTTTCTCTCGTATTCGTGAGAATCAGTCTTTTATGAATATGCACACCAAATTTGAAGTCGATTTCGACTCAATTAAAGATTTTATGGGCTTATTACGGAACCTCTAAAGTTTTGAGATGAACATTTCGAAAAGTTGCTCATTTTCGCATTCAAAAATATTTGTCCTTCGATATATTCATTTCAATTTCGCAGACGGTACTATTTTCATCATTCTGAATCGATTGGCGTCCACAGAATTACTCTATCTTCAACCATTCTCGAGTTGAAAAGTTCCTCTGGGATATAGAAGGGTAATTTTCCCCGAAACATTTTCATAATTTTTTTTTCTCTCGTATTCGTGAGAATCAATCTTTTATGAATATGCACACTGAACTTGAAATCGATTCCGACCCAATTGAAGATTTCACGGGCCTATTACGGAACCTCGACACTTTCAAGTTGAACATTTCAAAAAGTTACTCATTTTGGCATTCAAAAATACTCGTCTCTCAATATATCCAATTCAACTTCGCAGAGGGTACTAACTTAACCATTCTGAATCGATTAGCGTCCACAGAATTACTCTATCTTCAACCGTTCTCGAGTTGAAAAGTTCATCTGGGATATAGAAGGGTCATTTTCCCCGAAATATTTTAATAATTTTTTTTTCTCTCGTATTCGTGAGAATAAATCTTTTATGAATATGCACACTGAACTTGAAATCGATTCCGACCCAATTGAAGATTTCACGGGCCTATTACGGAACCTCGACACTTTCAAGTTGAACATTTCAAAAAGTTGCTTATTTTCGCATTCAAAAATACTCGTCCTTCAAAATATCCAATTCAAATTTGCAGAGGGTACTAATTTAACCATTCTGAATCGATTAGCGTCCACAGAATTACTCTATCTTCAACCGTTCTCGAGTTGTGAAGTTCATCTGGGATATAGAAGGGTCATTTTCCCCGAAACTTTTTCATAATTTTTTTTTCTCTCGTAATCGTGAGAATCAATCTTTTGTGAATATGCACACCGAATTTGAAGTCGATTCCGACTCAATTGAAAATTTCACGGGCCTATTACGGAACCTCGACGCTTTCGAGTTGAACATTTCACAAAGTTACTTATTTTCGCATTCAAAAATACTCGTCCCTCAAAATATCCAATTCAAATTTGCAGAGGGTACTAATTTAACCATTCTAAATCGATTGGCATCCACAGAATTACTCTATCTTCAACCGTTCTCGAGTTGTAAAGTTCATCTGGGATATAGAAGGGTCATTTTCCCCGAAACTTTTTCATAATTTTTTTTCTCTCGTATTCGTGAGAATCAATCTTTTATGAATATGCACACCGAATTTGAAGTCGATTCCGACTCAATTGAAGATTTCACGGGCCTATTACAGAACCTCGACGCTTTCGAGTTGAACATTTCACAAAGTTACTTATTTTCGCATTCAAAAATACTCGTCCCTCAAAATATCCAATTCAAATTTGCAGAGGGTACTAATTTAACCATTCTAAATCGATTGGCATCCACAGAATTACTCTATCTTCAACCGGTCTCGAGTTGAAAAGTTCATCTGGGATATAGAAGGGTCATTTTCCCCGAAATATTTTCATAATTGTTTTTCTCTCGTATTCGTAAGAATCAATCTTTTATGAATATGCACACTGAATTTGAAGTCGATTCCAACCCAATTCAAGATTTCACGGGCCTATTACGGAACCTCGACACATTCGAGTTGAACATTTCAAAAAGTTACTTATTTTGGCATTCAAAAATACTCGTCTCTCAATATATCCAATTCAAATTTGCAGAGGGTACTAATTTAACCAGTCTGAATCGATCGGCGTCCACAGAATTACTCTATCTTCAACCGTTCTCGAGTTGAAAAATTCATCTGGGATATAGATGGGTCATTTTCCCCGAAATATTTTCATAATTTTTTTTTTCTCTCGTATTCGTGAGAATCAATCTTTTATGAATATGCACACTGAACTTGAAATCGATTCCTGCCCAATTGAAGATTTCACGGGCCTATTACGGAACCTCGACACTTTCAAGTTGAACATTTCAAAAAGTTACTTATTTTCGCATTCAAAAATACTCGTCCCTCTAAATATCCAATTCAAATTTGCAGAGGGTACTAATTTAACCATTCTAAATCGATTGGCGTCCACAGAATTACTCTATCTTCAACCGTTTTCGAGTTGAAAAATTCATCTGGGATATAGATGGGTCATTTTCCCCGAAACTTTTTCATAATTTTTTTTCTCTCGTATTCGTGAGAATCAATCTTTTATGAATATGCACACCGAATTTGAAGTCGATTCCGACTCAATTGAAGATTTCACGGGCCTATTACAGAACCTCGACGCTTTCGAGTTGAACATTTCACAAAGTTACTTATTTTCGCATTCAAAAATACTCGTCCCTCAAAATATCCAATTCAAATTTGCAGAGGGTACTAATTTAACCATTCTAAATCGATTGGCATCCACAGAATTACTCTATCTTCAACCGGTCTCGAGTTGAAAAGTTCATCTGGGATATAGATGGGTCATTTTCCCCGAAATATTTTCATAATTTTTTTTTTCTCTCGTATTCGTGAGAATCAATCTTTTATGAATATGCACACTGAACTTGAAATCGATTCCGGCCCAATTGAAGATTTCACGGGCCTATTACGGAACCTCGACACTTTCAAGTTGAACATTTCAAAAAGTTACTTAATTTCGCATTCAAAAATACTCGTCCCTCTAAATATCCAATTCAAATTTGCAGAGGGTACTAATTTAACCATTCTAAATCGATTGGCGTCCACAGAATTACTCTATCTTCAACCGTTCTCGAGTTGAAAAATTCATCTGGGATATAGATGGGTCATTTTCCCGTAATATTTTCATAATTTTTTTTTCTCTTGAATTCGTGAGAATCAATCTTTTATGAATATGCACACCAAATTTGAAGTCGATTTCGACTCAATTAAAGATTTTATGGGCTTATTACGGAACCTCTAAAGTTTTGAGATGAACATTTCGAAAAGATGCTCATTTTCGCATTCAAAAATATTTGTCCTTCGATATATTCATTTCAATTTCGCAGACGGTACTATTTTCATCATTCTGAATCGATTGGCGTCCACAGAATTACTCTATCTTCAACCATTCTCGAGTTGAAAAGTTCCTCTGGGATATAGAAGGGTAATTTTCCCCGAAACATTTTCATAATTTTTTTTTCTCTCGTATTCGTGAGAATCAATCTTTTATGAATATGCACACTGAACTTGAAATCGATTCCGACCCAATTGAAGATTTCACGGGCCTATTACGGAACCTCGACACTTTCAAGTTGAACATTTCAAAAAGTTACTTATTTTGGCATTCAAAAATACTCGTCTCTCAATATTTCCAATTCAACTTCGCAGAGGGTACTAACTTAACCATTCTGAATCGATTAGCGTCCACAGAATTACTCTATCTTCAACCGTTCTCGAGTTGAAAAGTTCATCTGGGATATAGAAGGGTCATTTTCCCCGAAATATTTTAATAATTTTTTTTTCTCTCGTATTCGTGAGAATAAATCTTTTATGAATATGCACACTGAACTTGAAATCGATTCCGACCCAATTGAAGATTTCACGGGCCTATTACGGAACCTCGACACTTTCAAGTTGAACATTTCAAAAAGTTGCTTATTTTCGCATTCAAAAATACTTGTCCTTCAAAATATCCAATTCAAATTTGCAGAGGGTACTAATTTAACCATTCTGAATCGATTAGCGTCCACAGAATTACTCTATCTTCAACCGTTCTCGAGTTGTGAAGTTCATCTGGGATATAGAAGGGTCATTTTCCCCGAAACTTTTTCATAATTTTTTTTTCTCTCGTAATCGTGAGAATCAATCTTTTGTGAATATGCACACCGAATTTGAAGTCGATTCCGACTCAATTGAAAATTTCACGGGCCTATTACGGAACCTCGACGCTTTCGAGTAGAACATTTCACAAAGTTACTTATTTTCGCATTTAAAAATACTCGTCCCTCAAAATATCCAATTCAAATTTGCAGAGGGTACTAATTTAACCATTCTAAATCGATTGGCATCCACAGAATTACTCTATCTTCAACCGTTCTCGAGTTGTAAAGTTCATCTGGGATATAGAAGGGTCATTTTCCCCGAAACTTTTTCATAATTTTTTTTCTCTCGTATTCGTGAGAATCAATCTTTTATGAATATGCACACCGAATTTGAAGTCGATTCCGACTCAATTGAAGATTTCACGGGCCTATTACAGAACCTCGACGCTTTCGAGTTGAACATTTCACAAAGTTACTTATTTTCGCATTCAAAAATACTCGTCCCTCAAAATATCCAATTCAAATTTGCAGAGGGTACTAATTTAACCATTCTAAATCGATTGGCATCCACAGAATTACTCTATCTTCAACCGGTCTCGAGTTGAAAAGTTCATCTGGGATATAGAAGGGTCATTTTCCCCGAAATATTTTCATAATTGTTTTTCTCTCGTATTCGTAAGAATCAATCTTTTATGAATATGCACACTGAATTTGAAGTCGATTCCAACCCAATTCAAGATTTCACGGGCCTATTACGGAACCTCGACACATTCGAGTTGAACATTTCAAAAAGTTACTTATTTTGGCATTCAAAAATACTCGTCTCTCAATATATCCAATTCAAATTTGCAGAGGGTACTAATTTAACCAGTCTGAATCGATCGGCGTCCACAGAATTACTCTATCTTCAACCGTTCTCGAGTTGAAAAATTCATCTGGGATATAGATGGGTCATTTTCCCCGAAATATTTTCATAATTTTTTTTTTCTCTCGTATTCGTGAGAATCAATCTTTTATGAATATGCACACTGAACTTGAAATCGATTCCGGCCCAATTGAAGATTTCACGGGCCTATTACGGAACCTCGACACTTTCAAGTTGAACATTTCAAAAAGTTACTTATTTTCGCATTCAAAAATACTCGTCCCTCTAAATATCCAATTCAAATTTGCAGAGGGTACTAATTTAACCATTCTAAATCGATTGGCGTCCACAGAATTACTCTATCTTCAACCGTTTTCGAGTTGAAAAATTCATCTGGGATATAGATGGGTCATTTTCCCCGAAACTTTTTCATAATTTTTTTTCTCTCGTATTCGTGAGAATCAATCTATTATGAATATGCACACCGAATTTGAAGTCGATTCCGACTCAATTGAAGATTTCACGGGCCTATTACAGAACCTCGACGCTTTCGAGTTGAACATTTCACAAAGTTACTTATTTTCGCATTCAAAAATACTCGTCCCTCAAAATATCCAATTCAAATTTGCAGAGGGTACTAATTTAACCATTCTAAATCGATTGGCATCCACAGAATTACTCTATCTTCAACCGGTCTCGAGTTGAAAAGTTCATCTGGGATATAGATGGGTCATTTTCCCCGAAATATTTTCATAATTTTTTTTTTTCTCTCGTATTCGTGAGAATCAATCTTTTATGAATATGCACACTGAACTTGAAATCGATTCCGGCCCAATTGAAGATTTCACGGGCCTATTACGGAACCTCGACACTTTCAAGTTGAACATTTCAAAAAGTTACTTAATTTCGCATTCAAAAATACTCGTCCCTCTAAATATCCAATTCAAATTTGCAGAGGGTACTAATTTAAACATTCTAAATCGATTGGCGTCCACAGAATTACTCTATCTTCAACCGTTCTCGAGTTGAAAAATTCATCTGGGATATAGATGGGTCATTTTCCCCGTAATATTTTCATAATTTTTTTTTCTCTTGAATTCGTGAGAATCAATCTTTTATGAATATGCACACCAAATTTGAAGTCGATTTCGACTCAATTAAAGATTTTATGGGCTTATTACGGAACCTCTAAAGTTTTGAGATGAACATTTCGAAAAGATGCTCATTTTCGCATTCAAAAATATTTGTCCTTCGATATATTCATTTCAATTTCGCAGACGGTACTATTTTCATCATTCTGAATCGATTGGCGTCCACAGAATTACTCTATCTTCAACCATTCTCGAGTTGAAAAGTTCCTCTGGGATATAGAAGGGTAATTTTCCCCGAAACATTTTCATTATTTTTTTTTTCTCTCGTATTCGTGAGAATCAATCTTTTATGAATATGCACACTGAACTTGAAATCGATTCCGACCCAATTGAAGATTTCACGGGCCTATTACGGAACCTCGACACTTTCAAGTTGAACATTTCAAAAAGTTACTTATTTTGGCATTCAAAAATACTCGTCTCTCAATATATCCAATTCAACTTCGCAGAGGGTACTAACTTAACCATTCTGAATCGATTAGCGTCCACAGAATTACTCTATCTTCAACCGTTCTCGAGTTGAAAAGTTCATCTGGGATATAGAAGGGTCATTTTCCCCGAAATATTTTAATAATTTTTTTTTCTCTCGTATTCGTGAGAATAAATCTTTTATGAATATGCACACTGAACTTGAAATCGATTCCGACCCAATTGAAGATTTCACGGGCCTATTACGGAACCTCGACACTTTCAAGTTGAACATTTCAAAAAGTTACTTATTTTCGCATTCAAAAATACTCGTCCTTCAAAATATCCAATTCAAATTTGCAGAGGGTACTAATTTAACCATTCTGAATCGATTGGCGTCCACAGAATTACTCTATCTTCAACCGTTCTCGAGTTGTGAAGTTCATCTGGGATATAGAAGGGTCATTTTCCCCGAAACTTTTTCATAATTTTTTTTTCTCTCGTAATCGTGAGAATCAATCTTTTGTGAATATGCACACCGAATTTGAAGTCGATTCCGACTCAATTGAAAATTTCACGGGCCTATTACGGAACCTCGACGCTTTCGAGTTGAACATTTCACAAAGTTACTTATTTTCGCATTCAAAAATACTCGTCCCTCAAAATATCCAATTCAAATTTGCAGAGGGTACTAATTTAACCATTCTAAATCGATTGGCATCCACAGAATTACTCTATCTTCAACCGTTCTCGAGTTGTAAAGTTCATCTGGGAT
Source organism: Chrysolina americana (assembly GCA_958502065.1). NCBI lineage: Eukaryota > Metazoa > Arthropoda > Insecta > Coleoptera > Chrysomelidae > Chrysolina > Chrysolina americana. Next base: position 3,593,263 of record OY293417.1, read on the forward strand.
ATAGAAGGGTCATTTTCCCCGAAACTTTTTCATAATTTTTTTTCTCTCGTATTCGTGAGAATCAATCTTTTATGAATATGCACACCGAATTTGAAGTCGATTCCGACTCAATTGAAGATTTCACGGGCCTATTACAGAACCTCGACGCTTTCGAGTTGAACATTTCACAAAGTTACTTATTTTCGAATTCAAAAATACTCGTCCCTCAAAATATCCAATTCAAATTTGCAGAGGGTACTAATTTAACCATTCTAAATCGATTGGCATCCACAGAATTACTCTATCTTCAACCGGTCTCAAGTTGAAAAGTTCATCTGGGATATAGAAGGGTCATTTTCTCCGAAACTTTTTCATAATTTTTTTTTCTCTCGTATTCGTGAGAATCAATCTTTTATGAATATGCATACCAAATTTGAAGTCGATTCCGAGCCAATTCAAGATTTCACGGGCCTATTACGGAACCTCGACACATTCGAGTTGAACATTTCAAAAAGTTACTTATTTTGGCATTCAAAAATACTCGTCTCTCAATGTATCCAATTCAAATTTGCAGAGGGTACTAATTTAACCATTCTGAATCGATTGGCGTCCACAGAATTACTATATCTTCAACCGTTCTCGAGTTGAAAAGTTCATCTGGGATATAGAAGGGTCATTTTCCCCGAAACTTTTTCATAATTTTTTTTCTCTCGTATTCGTGCGAATCAATCTTTTATGAATATGCACACCGAATTAGAAGTCGAGTCCGACCCAATTCAAGATTTCACGGGCCTATTACGGAACCTCGACACATTCGAGTTGAACATTTCAAAAAGTTACTTATTTTGGCATTCAAAAATACTCGTCTCTCAATATATCCAATTCAAATTTGCAGAGGGTACTAATTTAACCAGTCTGAATCGATCGGCGTCCACAGAATTACTCTATCTTCAACCGTTCCCGAGTTGAAAAGTTCATCTGGGATATAGATGGGTCATTTTCCCCGAAACTTTTTCATAATTTTTTTTTCTCTCGTATTCGTGAGAATCAATCTTTTATGAATATGCACACCGAATTTAAAGTCAATTCCGACCCAATTCAAGATTTCACGGGCCTATTACGGAACCTCGACACATTCGAGTTGAACATTTCAAAAAGTTACTTATTTTGACATTCAAAAATACTCGTCTCTCAATATATCCAATTCAAATTTGCAGAGGGTACTAATTCAACCATTCTGAATCGATTGGCGTCCACAGAATTACTCTATCTTCAACCGTTCTCGAGTTGAAAAGTTCATCTGGGATATAGAAGGGTCATTTTCCCCGAAATATTTTCATAATTTTTTTTCTCTCGTATTCGTGAGAATCAATCTTTTATGAATATGCACACCGAATTTGAAGTCGATTCCGACTCAATTGAAGATTTCACGGGCCTATTACAGAACCTCGACGCTTTCGAGTTGAACATTTCACAAAGTTACTTATTTTCGCATTCAAAAATACTCGTCCCTCAAAATATCCAATTCAAATTTGCAGAGGGTACTAATTTAACCATTCTAAATCGATTGGCATCCACAGAATTACTCTATCTTCAACCGGTCTCGAGTTGAAAAGTTCATCTGGGATATAGAAGGGTCATTTTCTCCGAAACTTTTTCATAATTTTTTTTTCTCTCGTATTCGTGAGAATCAATCTTTTATGAATATGCACACCAAATTTGAAGTCGATTCCGAGCCAATTCAAGATTTCACGGGCCTATTACGGAACCTCGACACATTCGAGTTGAACATTTCAAAAAGTTACTTATTTTGGCATTCAAAAATACTCGTCTCTCAATGTATCCAATTCAAATTTGCAGAGGGTACTAATTCAACCATTCTGAATCGATTGGCGTCCACAGAATTACTATATCTTCAACCGTTCTCGAGTTGAAAAGTTCATCTGGGATATAGAAGGGTCATTTTCCCCGAAACTTTTTCATAATTTTTTTTCTCTCGTATTCGTGCGAATCAATCTTTTATGAATATGCACACCGAATTAGAAGTCGATTCCGACCCAATTCAAGATTTCACGGGCCTATTACGGAACCTCGACACATTCGAGTTGAACATTTCAAAAAGTTACTTATTTTGGCATTCAAAAATACTCGTCTCTCAATATATCCAATTCAAATTTGCAGAGGGTACTAATTTAACCAGTCTGAATCGATCGGCGTCCACAGAATTACTCTATCTTCAACCGTTCCCGAGTTGAAAAGTTCATCTGGGATATAGATGGGTCATTTTCCCCGAAACTTTTTCATAATTTTTTTTTCTCTCGTATTCGTGAGAATCAATCTTTTATGAATATGCACACCGAATTTAAAGTCAATTCCGACCCAATTCAAGATTTCACGGGCCTATTACGGAACCTCGACACATTCGAGTTGAACATTTCAAAAAGTTACTTATTTTGACATTCAAAAATACTCGTCTCTCAATATATCCAATTCAAATTTGCAGAGGGTACTAATTCAACCATTCTGAATCGATTGGCGTCCACAGAATTACTCTATCTTCAACCGTTCTCGAGTTGAAAAGTTCATCTGGGATATAGAAGGGTCATTTTCCCCGAAACTTTTTCATAATTTTTTTTTCTCTCGTTTTCGTGAGAATCAATCTTTTATGAATATGCACACCGAATTTGAAGTCAATTCCGACCCAATTCAAGATTTCACGGGCCTATTACGGAACCTCGACACTTTCGAGTTGAACATTTCAAAAAGTTACGTATTTTCGCATTCAAAAATACTCGTCCCTCAATATATCCAATTCAAATTTGCAGAGGGTACTAATTTATCCATTCTGAATCGATTGGCGTCCACAGAATTACTCTATCTTCAACCGTTCTCGAGTTGAAAAGTTCATCTGAGATTTAGAAGGGTCATTTTACCCGAAGTATTTTAATATTTTTTTTTTCTTTTTTATGTGAATTTCAATCTTTTCAGCAATTCATAAATCCTTTTTCCACCATTTTGCGACTCTGTGAGATTTTTACCCTTTACAACTACAACTGTTTATAATTTATATTTTTGACAATGTTACCAATGTGAAAGTTTGCAGTCTTTTGCTATTGTTATCCCATTTTTGCTGAAGTGATTGACCTATTGTTAATAAGTTGCAAATCAGAGCTTTGATAGGGAACTCTAGCTCAAATTTGTTGATGCATTTTTGCATTCATTCCACTCAAATATTAGGCTCCCTTCGAATGTCATTTCAAACAGAACCTTCACATTATCTTCGAAACTGTTGAAACCATCGTCCTTTCAAAATACTTTCGTTTCCTTCGCCTAACGAGACCAATTTTTTGTCGATGTTTACAGCAAGGCATTACACGCGTTTTACAACTACTTTGAATAGATCGCTCGGAGTTCGGTCATTCAAATGAAGGCCCAGCATCCCTTGCATAATATTGGCATATTCAAAGGATGCTATCAGAAAATATAACCTTCGGAAATGAAAACCCCCGTCGTAAAATAAGGGTGCGGAGGCCTCGTCGTGCTCGGCATAACAAAGCTGGCTTTCGATACGCTTTTGCTTTTCGCAAAATACCCTTTTACTTTTAGAACTCGGATCTTATCTTGGCTTTTGGGTTTTTTGCATATGCCCCGCCTATAATAAATAAAGTTCTCGGAAGACTGGGAGAGAGTGAGAGACGTTGTTGGAGATGTGTTTCTCAGGGTTGTGGAACGAAGGCTGAATACTGGAGTGTTTCCTTGTCAGGAAATGATTTGGTTTGAAATTGTATCGAGGGAAATGAAGTCTCAATCGTGATGAAAGCAGAGCTGGTTGGTGAACCCCCTGTTGAGAAAGTAATCATATACACGTCTATTTCACGTTTGTTAGTACAGTACAGCGTAGCTTAATGCAAAAATGTGTAACAGTTGAATAAAATACATGAACTAACGGGGTAGTAAGCTAGATAACTTGTGGCTTCTTCACTTCAATTTCACAGAAATCCCACTCACTATTTTATTATTTTGCTATCATACGGCAAGGCTACAAACTCCTCGACTCATTTCATCATCCTAAGCAACTGAAACTCGCAGAAATTTCAGAATGGCATAGGCAGGTATACTTCGTATTCCTTCAAATCTTTGACTTCTGACTGGGATATTATAAGCTTATAATATGGTCATAGTTTTACGCTATCGATGAAGAGGGTCATTAAATCCCTTTCTACCTTTCACCGTCATATATTTACGAAATGAAAACTAAACTATATTTTATTTGTTCACGTCATTGCGAATAATAAATGTTCAATTTTGAAATGTGCCCTGAAAATTACTTCCACCACTGCGAACAATTCCTTCTTTTGTATGCTGTGAAGTTAAGGTTATGTATAGAAGTGTATCCAATAAGTTCACATACGGTACATTATTCAACGGAAGCAATTATAAAACTTTTTACAATAACTGTCTTGATGCCAAATGGAATACGGTACAACATGCCGATGACCCCTTCCTTTCATTTCATAACATATTATCCTATTGCTTTGAAATTTCCTTTCCTATGCAAAAAATAAAAATAAAAATTAGAATTAAAAAAGTATGGCTGACTAAAGGAATTCGCAATTCCGCTAAGAATCTGAGAAGTCTTCATTATATAAAAAAACACAGTAGTAATAATCCTTGGTTGAATCATATTATAGAAAAATTTACAGAAATGTCATTAAGGCTGCAAAAAGAATGTATTATCATAACCGAATTTCGACAAGTAAAAACAAAATCAAGGAAACCTGGCGTATTGTAAATGATCTTCGCGGTAAAAATATTGGATCAAACAATATTACCTTGGATCCTAACATTCTTAATGAATATTATTGCACCATCGCTGAGAGACTGACAGAAAATATTGATGCGGCACCGGATCCACTCCATTTTTTGAGTGAAATACATATCACAGAACCATTTGTATTGTATCCAACGAATCTGACGGAGCTCATGGATACAATTAAACAAGTTAAAAATAAATCCTCCTGCGGAATGGATATTTCAATAAATATTCTTGAAAACATGCCCATCTTCTCTCTTGAATTGTTGGTTCAGCTCATCAATGACTCTTTCGCAAAGGAATTCTACCCAAACTTTATCAAAGCAAGTCTTGTGATCCCTTTTCATAAGGGTGGTAATACAACGGATCCCTTTAATTTTCGACCGATTTCTCTTATTCCGACCTTGGCAAAAATTATAGAAAAGCTAGTCAAAACTAGATTAAATGATTTTATCAATGTCCACAACATTCTCAATCCTCAGCAATATGGCTTTCAGCCACATAAAAGCACAGGTGATGCTGTCTTCTCCTTTCTGAGAGAACTATACTGCAAACTGAATCAGAAGGAAGTTTGCGCGGCGGTATTTTGCGACCTTTCAAAAGCTTTTGATTGTGTAAACCACCAAATCCTGCTGCGAAAACTCCAACACTATGGGTTCAGAAATCTTAGCCTTGGCTGGATGGAATCCTACTTGGGGGAGCGTACCCAAATTGTGAGAGCAGATACGTTTTCTAATACGGGATCGATTAGTCATGGCGTACCACAGGGTTCTGTATTGGGGCCTATCTTGTTTCTACTTTATTTCAATGATATAGCTAATCTAAAGATTGACGGTAAATTTACTGTTTTTGCGGACGACACAACAATCCTCTGGCATGATAGTGAAGTAAAGAACCTGCACGCAAAAATTGTCAAGGATATTTCCGTTATGAAGGAGTGGTGTGACGCAAATTTGCTTTCGTTTAACATAAATAAAACCAGCCTCTTATCGATCAAGTGCAATCTTCCAGAGATTCAAGTAGGTACTGACATGTTCATTAAACAAAAAATGAATATCAAGTTTCTTGGCATTCATCTAGATGATAAGCTCAACTTCGAGAGTCATGTGAGAACACTAAGAAAAAAACTAGCCTCTGGTTCTTTTGCCGTGCGGGTAGTGTCCAGTGAACTGGGTGTGGCCACTGCAAAAGTAGTTTATCATGCTTTGATTGAATCTCACATCAGATACGGGTTACCTTTCTGGGGTATCTGCAATGACCACCATTTTCATTCTATTTTCATCCTCCAGAAACGGGCGCTACCTCATCAATGTTGGTCCTAGGGTATCATGTAAACCTCTTTTCTTGGAACTCAAAATCCTTACACTTCCAACTTTATTTATTCTAGAGACTGTATGTTTAGTGCACAGCAATAAATCGTCATATGAGACGGTTGTTAGTTCTACCCGCCAAAATAATAATCTAAGACAGGAGATCTGTGAAAAATCTTTTTATCAATGAACCATATACAGTGTTCAAGAGTATCTAGACAAAGATTGGAATTGCTCTAACTTATCTTAATCTCAGACACTCATGCTCATTCTCTTCTATTTTTATGACATTCGCTTCTTGGCGTAATCCAATTTTAACTTCATGTAGTATTATTTTACACATGAACAAAACTGATACCTATGTTATTGTTTTTTAAATATTTTATCAGTATTGTACAATGTAGCATTATTTTCTCCTATGATAGGTATGCTTTTACATCATACTATTATATTTTATGATGATTCTATGATGAACCTGATCTTCCTTCTTTTGACGACTCATGTTTTTATCAACACATATTTACGCTTACCATTTTCATATTTCTTTGCGTCATACTTTTTATATGTATAAAACCTTTGTCAATAAGAATTCATTCTTCGGACAATAAAGTATATTTTGATTTGATTTGATGGCTGGAGCTTCTGTTCACTACTGTCGAGGTACTTGCCTCTTCTCATGGCAAAGTAGAAAACATACGCGCCGTTTTATTTCTCAATTCGATGCTATATCCTCCAAATACCCCTCCACATTGCGATTTTGCTGGTGGAAGCTCAAGAAAAAATCTTTCAATATTTTCAGGACGTCAAGACATATAAGTCTCAATAAAGGCAAAGCGAAGAATTCTTTTTCATTCACAACTGTAAATTTATTCGATATACCAATGTCAGCATGAATATAATAAAAATAATCATGATGGTAATGAAATTGTACATCAAAATGGTTCCAACGACGGACTTTACTGATACAATGTAACTCTCGTGATTAATTCATGAATATATTTATCGTCCTGTGTACTACTTACTGTTAGAATGAAATTCAATTCGATGAGACAATGAACAGCTAGTACATTTTCAATGAATGACTTTCATTGATATCAATCATCTAGGTTGCTAATATAATGTAGTATGTCGACGAGGCAATGAACAGAGATTATATATCCAATGTATTAGGTTTATTGATATTATCGATCCTGATGGTTGATATCATGAAGTAAGTTCATAAGGCAATTAATAGTAATTACATGTTCAATGTATGAAGTTTATGATGCTTGACATCACACGTTAAAAAGTAAGGGCTACCTCTTCCCCAGCTCACACAAAACTTCTGAGGGTTGTGCTCGTAAGGGTGCAGCCGTTTGACGGAAATACCAACAATAACATTGTATAGTGTCGTTAAAATAATATATTTACATATATTGATTTAATATATATATATATATAATAAAAAATGTACAACTGAATTAATGAATATTTCATCAAAAATGAGCTATCAGTCGCAAAACAATGATTCATTGAATCACTAATATAATCTTCCAACTCTTGGGCAGAACATTCTTCTGAACTAGCCTAGGTGTGAGCACAAAATAACCATGCAAATTCCAAAGTATTGCAGCATCGCGACTATCTGTAAAGAAAAATTCAATCATTATACTTGTTCATTCTTTTCAAGCATGTTAGTAACATTCGAATTAACATAGGTATACAGTTCAAATATGAAGTGATTCATGAGTTGCAGAAAATATTTCTTTTGATAAGAATCGTTACAGACCCCAATTGTCAGTTTTTTTCAGATGATTTGTTTATTCTTTTCTGACTTCAATATTATATTCGCATTGTTATGTACTGTCGCTACTTGATGCTCTTCATCACTGAACTATTGATTTTTTTAATTTCTTTACCTAACAATTGACGTTGAAACGACTTTTTTTATCCAGTGATATATGATTTCCAAATTAATTCTTTAACTGTATTTAATAATTTCTACTCACTTTCCTGGATATCGTCAGCTCCAAACTTCTAGGATGTAATTCTCACTTTTTTCTTCAACGGTAGAAATTTTCATATCTTTGGAAATAGAGTAGCATACGATGTCCACAACCTATACTCATTTTCCAAAGACTAGGTATGTGGAAATCTGGGAAATAAAGAAAACGTAGAGCGAGTGAAAAATTATTCAACAAAAAACTTTGTAACAATCTGAATCCATAAGGCTGCCTATAAAATGGTCACTTCTTGAAAATGTTTGGTATATTTCCTTGTGTTTTCAAATCTCTCAGTAAGTACTGATGCCGCGTTCTTTGCATTGTCAAATTGTTCAGCACTAATATTATTGAGTTTATCTCTTGTGCAAGTCTCTGCATCTATTTCTGTATCAGAAAGGTAATATTAGTACATTAGTCAATATAATATCTAAATGATGAATACATTTGTAGTATACGTTACCAGATATATTTGAATTTAAAATTCATGTGAAGTTCGGGTTCATAACCAAATAGTCAATCGACAGAGGACCCTGCAACAAGAAAAAAGTTTGGATAAACATATATAATAAGTAGTATTTGCATCAGTCAAGATTTACTTATATGAAACAACACTATATGTAAAAGGTAATGAAGAGAGTATATTATCAAATAACATGATAATATATCCTCATCGGAAACTTACATATATCTTTTGTTGTGTTTGGTCACAACAATGTTAAAGGCAATTTTCATGGTGACTCTTTTGTTGTATAGCTTCCCCCTTGAATAGAATTCCCAGAAAGATGTGAAACTAATGAAATGAAGATGTAACTAAAGCCCAAGTTATCTCACGAATTTTTCATTTCGAATTTTTTTTCAAGATTTCTTTTTCTAAACGATAACGGTTCGTGAAGACATTTGAAGAGATATCTCTTCAAACATTTGGGCAATTGAATTATCTAATATCGGCCTCTGCTTCCACTTGTTACACAAATTAGTTCTAATCACCTACTTCTGCACATGAAGATAAACACTGATCATTGACCCTGATTCATCCGCTACCTACCTAGCCCTGCTTCTATGAAATACTTGCCGGAATTTTCGAAGAACTGGTACATTGCCTCGACGAATCGATCATTGAAACAACGGAAGGAAGTATGGGCATATGACGATATTATTGATACGATGACTTTCTACATCACCTCATGTATCCATACATCATATCAACGAACTGAGTATTTTTTCGAATTAATTGAAAGATGTTTTTAGTTATTGGCGTAATGATATCGTTGATCAACAACTCTTCTATGAAGTTGATGTTTCTTTGATGAACAGAATAACAATGCATATAATGGATATTTTCATTGGGTGATGTATAATTAGTCATCGATTGTCAATGATCCTCGACACATTATATCAATGAACCCAATGATGAATCTGTCAAAAATTAGATATTTGTAGACATTGAAACAATGTAATATTCGTAGCATGAATGTAAATAGAGTTGATAAATGCTGTTTATTGATATTAGGAACAAGATTTTTTTGAGTGTACGTTCACTACCATAATGGAATCCCGTTCCTATATCCGATATCTTCATATACAAAAGTTCCTGACTTCTGCAGCCTCCAGAATAATCCATAATTAAAACAACGTATAACGAAAAAAAGGAAATAAATACACACAAAAAGGAAAATAAGAAAAAAATTACCTTAGGCAATGTATGACTTTCATATGTTGTTACCAACGAATAAACACAATTACTACGAAATCTACCAAAAAACCTTGAAAATACCTCACCAGTTCTTGAAAATATGCCAGAAATTTAGTTTCATCTTTTGGCATAACATTCTTCCATGTCAGCCACTCCAGATATATCATGTATTCTTTTTGGTATAAGACTCTCGGGACGCAAACTTTACCATCCGTAATTAAGGCCCTTATACTTTCCTTGATACATAAATAACTATTGTATGGGTGAGTCAGAATGAGACCGGACACAGATTTCTCATCTCATTTTGAGGTGAACAGTTTTCATCAACGCATTTCTTAAACTGCACCTCTTCTGAGATACAGGGTGTCAAAAGTTCGAATAACTATGTTACTGAAACTCTTTTAAAAATGTTTGTAGGAGCTGGTAAGATCGTTTGTTTTTCTGTATATAGGGAATACCCTACCAAATGTAAGGTTTCTCTACCTGCAAAGTGATTGCGCCACCAAAAATATACTCATGTTAAGGTTGTTAAGACGAAGGAGAAACATAAATAATGACCCCATTTTCCACCCTGTTTTATCTAATAGTAGACGACCATTAGTACGATACCAATGTTTTTTCTTAGTGCTGCTTATTGTTCTGTTCACTAAAGTGTTCCTAGCGTTCCTGGGCTATTATGTAATATTCTGTGACTGCCACTGACATGATGAGAACCAAAAAGTTAAGACAGTTGACCTCAGATTTAACAAGCACGGATTTTACTATAAGTATTGTCTTTTTGTGCCACACATTTCCTTAATTTTACTGTAATTCGCGATTGTATAGGAACCTAATTTCATCAATACAGCTTCATACCAAAACAACAGCCAAACAATTCTTTTCTTCTAGTCTTTACATTCAAGGTTCCTATTGGAACAAGATTTGGAACAATATTTTCATTGTTCAATTAAACAGTGTTACCTATACGTAAATCAACATACTGAAACAATCTACCATCATCATTGTTTATGATTTTTCCAGTACAGTATCAAAGTCACAGCTCCCAGACTATTTTTGCCTGTGAGGACAAGTCCTCCAAGTTCTCTCAATTACAGTTTACATTATCCTGGTGTTTGCGAGACTCTACTAAGGGGTGTAGTTAAGTTTGTACCCTGTCTGATAGATGGCGGGCCTATCGATGCAAACAAATTCTGAAATTTATTCGTAGGACTTCTCGTCAAATCTCATTATTATAGTAGAATTAAATACATCATTTGATTTGTTATTTAACGAGTAACTATGAAAATCATTCAATATTAAGATGTACCTATAACTAAAATGTGTTTGTTTCTCTGTTTGTTAATCTTCAGAGCTTCCTTTGCTTTTCACTTTTGCCAAGTTATGATTTTTGAGTATTGTTCAATAATTGAAGACCATGAAAATTGAAGAATTGAAGTCCTGTGGGACCAATGCTCAGAGGTAAATGCAGATTTTTGTAAATCAGTGCCATTTGATCGCGTATATCATGACATGTTAGAAAAATTCCCACATCATATTTTCAGAGCCCAAGCTCTTCACAGAAACCGAGTGATCAAAGCAACGTAGCTATGCTTCTGAACAAGGTGTCCCGCAAGGACCTGTTCTTTGTCAATTTCTCTTTTTCTTTCTTGTTCAATAACGACGTGCCACACTCTTGAATATCATAGATACTTCACAACATTTCAAAGACCATTCCACGGTATGAAACAATGTCAATGAATTACATATTGCGTATAAATATGTAATTACTTTGATGAAAAACTTTCTTTCAATAATTTTCCAAAAACTTTTTTTGAATATGCACACCAAATTTGAAGTCGATTCCACATCAGTTGGAGAATTCGTAGGCTTTTTACGGAACATCTGCAATTTGGGTTAAAAATATTCGTTGTTTCGTTTTTCAACTTCATATGTAGAGGTTGTAACAGAGTATACTAATTTCGTCATTCTGAATCGATTGCCGTTCGCAGAATTACTCTATCTTTCCCCATTCTTGAGTTGAAAAGTTCATCTCGAGTTGAGAGGGTTTATTTTCCATCAGCACTTCTTTGTTATATATATTTTTTTTATTTTTCGAAAGTTAAACCTTCTATGAATATCATATCATATCATATCAAATTTGAAATCGATACCACGTCAGTTAAAAATTTCGTATGCTTTTTACGGAACATCTGCAATTTTGGGTTGAAAATATTTGTTGTTTCGCTTTTCAACTTTTTATAGTGAATCTTTACCTAGGCATATACAAATCATATCTATTCAAAATCAGCAAGAAATTTTGCTTTTATAGTGCGAATTTCAGTTGGATTTATCATGATTTTTAGGACTTTTTTCGAGTAATTAATTTTGTTCTTTGATCCACTTCCAGTCTACAGAGTATACTAATTTCATCATTCTGAATCGATTGCCGTTCGTAGAAATAGCCTATCTTTTCCCGTTCTCGAGTTGAAAAGTTCAAAATATTTCATTAATTTTTTACCGAATAAGAAGTCGATTCCAAGTCAGTTGAACACTTCATAAGCTTTTTGTGAAACTTCTATAATTTCGAGTTGAAAATAGTCGTTTTTTGGTATATTCCTTTTTACGGGCCTAGACATTTTCGAGTCTTGCGTATAAAGTGCTTTTGATTTTGTATTTTTTATGATTTTCAAGACCGTGGGACTGTTTCGAAGGTATTACTTTTGTTCTTTCATCATCATGAAATCCACAGAAAATACTAATTTTATCATTCTAACTCGATTACCATTCGCAGAATTCATCTATCATTAACTATTCTCGAGTTGAAGAATCGTTGAGAGGGATCAATTCGCTCCAAAACTTTTTTTCATTATTTTCCCAGTAATTTTTGAGGAATTTTTTTTCTTCCGTCGAACTACTTGGAATTGACAGAGAATACCAAGTCCATTATTCTGAATTGATTAGCTTTTGCAGCGTTTCATTTCTGAAGAACCTTCGCCATTTTTATCACTACCATGATATTTTCATTGCAAAGCCATAAACTATAAAACATATTTTTACGAATAATATTCTGTATATTACTCTAGCCTATCTTATCTGCCTTGAAATTTTTTTTTCAACCATGTATCACAAATAGGTACTCATTTTTTATTTGGCGGTCGAATTACATTTTATTAAAAAACACCAAGTTGGCTGTAACCCAGATTCGATGCCACAAAGAATACCACTGTTACCCTTCCTCTTCATTTCAATATCGTTTCAGGATATTCTCACCATTTTTCGTTTTATTTTGATAAATGTTGAAATATCTGAGTCCAGTTGAAATTTTGAAATGTAAAACATTGGGAGAAGATCGTTCATGACTTTCCAGAATAACGCTATTGAGTTTGTTAGGCATTGTATTTGTATTTTAAACATTTTTAATGACAATTTTCTCCCATTATTTGATTTCTCATTAAAAAAACTTTTCAAATAATGGTGAAGGCGCCCCAGATTGAACGTTGTGAATTAAGATCATTTACATTAAAAATCGTTGCTTGGATCGATTTGACAGAAGACTACTTTTGTTCAAAAAAATTTCCAGGAAAGCTTGTTTTGTTAGAAAATATTGAAAAATCCCAGTAATCTCAAAGTTTTCAAATGTAAAACATCGGAGGCAGTCCAGTCCGTTAATGACTTTGTCCAATCACTTCATTTGTTTCATTAATCATGAAAATTGGGTTGATTTTCGATTTACACTTGAAAAGTTATCAAGGAAAAATATGAAATTTTCTATCTTCAAGGGTTCGTAACTTGGTACAGTAGGACTTCAGGAGACGAAAAGAGGTAGTCCTAGGACATCCTGTATTAAGTGAAATGGAGTAATCTAGCTATCTAGGTTGAATGGTCGTATATGGTGAAAAAAGTCTGGAAATATCAGTTGCGGTTCACATACTGGCCACGAAAGTTTCAACGATTATAATCCGAAGGAATTCAAAAACTTTCATTCAGGTACTCAAGATCACATTTTTGTATTTATTGTTAAATTTTGTGAATAAAATATTTCTGTATTTCTGAGTACATACCAAATCCTCAGTAATATTACGAGATTATTGAAAAATGTTCTCTCACATGCGGTAAAACTAACATCTTTTTGACATTTTCAGCAATTTTTAGTCGTAATCTGGAATGATATTTTTTCTTATTTTTAAAATCCAGTAAATCAAACAGTACAGATATTGTAATGAAAAATAGATGATTGATTGTAGTATTACTCAGAAAAAAATCAACAGTAATAACACAAGATATCGGATTATCGGATACATGTCATTCTTCAACAAAGCAATTTTTGTAATCAATAGGAAATTTCAGTACATGAAAACATTGCCTGATTGAAAATTTTGTCTGTCAGATTTTCGATTAAAATTACTGATGAAAAAATTTTGATTTGTAAGAAATTTATCCAATAAACGAAAAAGTTCGAGTGATTCTTTAGAAGATGAATCAACGAGAATATATAAATGCACTACAATAATAATGTCCTCTATAAAACTATCATTTATTAAATCAGAATTGCTTTAATTTTTTTTGTGTTTTGTTCATGCGTAACTTCCGTAAAACGTCTCATATTATGATCATAGTTGACAAGAGGAAAATTGAAGTGACGATCACCTTCTACATTGAGGACAGGCCCTTTTTTGCTTTCAAAATAAATCAGACAACGTTATTAAATGGCTTTATTTCTACAGGAGTTAACTCATCATATCACAAAATGGCACTGAGTACTACTATGACAATCAACGTCTATCTGAATTTCGGAATACGTTATACATTTTTAGAAAACATGCAGAGACTATTGATAGACAACTAGTATACATCCAAGAAACAAAATATATACTTATAAGTTGATAATATAGCTTCGACAACTAACTTATTTCATTATATAATGGCCAAAAAATAACCTCTATGATTACCAAAAAATATAATTTTTGTCATTATCATACAATAAAACTAGGCTATCAATCATATTTCTTTTCCGCATATATTCTTATATTCAAGTTCCTATTCTTCTTCTTCATCAGGCTGGTCTTCACTCTCGGGATTTGACAGAACTGAAACTGAAGAAATATATCTTTAGTGTAAATGAAAATTGAAACCAACTTCACTTGAAGCAATAAGTTTGTTAAATCTTTTATGCTTCATACTACACCAGCTAAGTGGTGATAGATTGAATTTCTCAATTGGAATTACGGCAATCAAATTATATCCATAATGATTCCAAAGTTCCGGGTTCCATAGAGTTGTTCAAAAAACTGCAACCGGCATATTTAATTAATTTCAAAACTTTTCAAACATTGGAGCCTGAAATGAGACCTATTTGTTCAAGATACAAACTTATTCGAATTTGATCTTCTCTAAAATTTGGTAAGGTTAAGTTGATTGTTATTGATACAAAGTTTTTTCCTTTTTCATGCTAAACCTTGTTTTTTTTGTCAATTTGTCATCGAAATCAGTTTCTTTGCTATGATTCGGAATCAGCTTGTCGAGATACATTAGAGAGAGGTTTGCGATTTTTTGAAAAATAGAAAACAGAAACTTTTGAAAATATTATCGTGCGCGGGAATTTTCACCACGCTAGACTTTGTATCTGAACATGAACAAACGATATATTTTTGGAATCACCAATCATATAGTGCGAATTTCAAGTGAATCTGACGATTTTGTTATTTTCATGCTTTCTAGGGGTCTTAACCTTAGGACTTTTTTCGAAGAATTAATTTTGTTCTTTGATAAACTTCAAATCCACAGAGTATACTAATTTCATGATTCTGAATCGATTGCCATTCGCAGAATTCGTCTATCTTTCACCGTTCTCGAGTTGAAAAGTTCATCTGGAGTTGAGGGGATGCATTACCTCCCAAAACCCTTTTTTCATGATATTTTCATGAATTTTTTGGAAGTTCAACCTCCTTTGGATATGTACACCAAATTTGAAGTCGATTCTACTTCAATTAAAGATTTCGTAGGCTTTTTACGGAACTTCTGCAATTTTGAGTTGAAAATATTCGTTGTTTAGTTTTTCAACCCTCTATGGTGAAACTTGTATCTGGGCATACAAAAATCATATATTTTCGGAATTAGCAAGAAATTTCGCGTATATAGTGGGAATTTCAAGTGAATCTGACGGATATGTATTTTTCACGATTTTTAGGGGTCTACCCCTTACGACTTTTTTCGAGTAATGTATTTTTTTCTTTGATCAACTTCAAGTCCACAGAGTATACTAATTACATCATTCTGAATCGATTGCCAATCGCAGAATTCGTCTATCTTTCACCGTTCTCGAGTTGAAAAGTACATCTGGAGTTGAGAGGGGTTCATATCCCCCTAAAACTTCTTTGTCATAATTTTTTTTATAATTTTTCAAAAGTTCAACCTTTTTTGAATATGCCCACCAAATTTGAAGTCGATTCCACACTAATTTAAGATTTCGCAGGCTTTTTACGGAACATCTGCAATTTTAAGTTGAAAATATTCGTTGTTTAATTTTTCAATCCTCTATGGTGAAACATTACCAATATCAAGTAATTCTGATGATTTTTTAAATTTTTATAATTTTTTGGGAATTTTTCGAGTATTTTTTTTTGTTTATCACTCCACTTGAACTAATTTCACTATTCTGAGTCAACTGTTGATCGCAGAATTGTTCTATCTTTAATCGTTCGCGAGTTCACCTGAAGTTGAAGGGGTAATTTTTTTAAGTTATTGTTGCTGTAACAACATATACTAACCTAGTAATCAGAATTACCAGGGATGAATAATATTGCTGCAACGAATACGTTTACTTTTTCGATCCTACTTTATTTCTTCGGAGTATTCATAAGGACTCAAGAAAAGCTGCTTCAACTCGACGTAAAATCTCGCATCTTCATAGGGGCTCACATCCTAGATTTCTCTTCAACGGTTATAGTGAATGAAGAATTTGTTTCTCTTTAAGGCTGCATTTCGAGATCTGCGAAAATATTATAATTGATTATTGAAAATTGCAACAAATTTACTTGGTGTAGTTCAATTTGTATCATCCACTTTTCCAAAATCTTTCTGAAGCAATCGCTCTAATGGTTCATTAGAAAAAAGTAAAATGGATCCAATCTTAAATTACACTTGTTCCTCTGAGAATTCATTCATATATTTTGATGCTAAGTATGATATCTTGACGAGTACCAAAGTTCATTATTTCAGGACATTTTCAAGTCCTACTCATGGCTTTTTAATTGCCGTATCATGTTATCCTCTTTCCATTGACAAATTGACAACTCACCCACACGAAATATTATAACTCATTAAAATGTTTGTAAACATCCACCTACTCTTCCGCATCCTTTTTGCGTCGTAAAACTATTCCCAAACGAATGTTTTGAACATTTTTACGCGCTCTCGAACTCGGACGTAGTTGTTTCAGTCAACTCGGTCTAATTTATTAACACGACTTGTTGTCTAAAATTATCCCTATCCGCCCAATCTCCGTGCGTATCGTGCCGCATCTGCATTTGGTGCATTTAAACAACTACTTCTAATTTTAGTAGCGAAATGACATCAGTGCAAAAACGCACACCGAGCTGTTCCATGCAGTTTGCAACATTGTATGGAATTTGTTGGTGTTTTTTTTGACGCGTAGGCGTGGATAATGTATCATGTCTGGTTTTAGCAACAATATGGAAGTTACTTCAAATCGAAAGCAAGACAAGAGTTATGGAAAGCAAGAGCTAGAATTGCTGACACATCAGATCTCCAGGAGGGAGAAAACGAGCTTTTTCAGCTATAAACCATCTCCCAGGCATCTCGGACAATAAACATCCAGTATCAATAATGGATCGAACAAAATAGCCTCTCAAATGTGACTGGACTGTTGCCAACAAAAAAATACAGACCTTCAAATTGCCAGAAAAGGGTGGCATATCTCTATGTCTGTTACAAATTGACGTGGAACTGCTAGTACCTTTCCTTCATGACTCTTTTGGACCTTCTAGTATGGAACGATATCTCCTCTAACTGAACTATCACTGTTAGGGTGGATTATATTCCTGAAGTGGGTCGGACAGACCCACATCCAAATTCGCTTCAATCTATACATCTGACATCTTTTCTGCTGAAAAGCATGAAGGAAATACTGGATATATTGATGTAGTTTACCGACATTATACCTCTTCAATGTGCCCATTATATGCCTACCAGGCTAGCAAATCAAGAGAACATTCCCTCAATGACTTCGTCAGAGAAATAATCGATACCCTGAAATATGGGATACAAGGAGGTATTGGTTGCTAGGTTCTTGGACTTAAAAGCAGTATAGAATTTGAACGCAATGAAATCTAAATGAACTGAGTCGTCATTATCCATTGCTTTCAACTAAAAACCACTTCCCAGGTGGGTCCAAATAACAGCTTCTCATCATCAAAGTTCATTGTCGGGTCGTCAGTGGAGTGGGGTCGGATTTTATTTATTTTGAAGTGATGTCAAAAATAGGATTCGAGTTGGCGCGCTTCGTGGTGGGTCAGAATACATTAACTCTTGTCCGAATAACAACTTTCCATCATCAAAGGTCATTGTCGGGTCGTCAGGAGAGTGCGGTTGGATATTATATATTTTTACTTGATGTCAAAAATAGGATACGAGTTGGCGCGCTTCGTGGTGGGTCAGAATACATTAATTATTGTCCAAATAACAACTTCCCATCATCAAAGGTCATTGTTGGGTCGTCAGGAGAGTGCGGTCGTATTTTATATATTTTGAAGTGATTTCAAAAATAGGATACGAGTTGGCGCGCTTCGTGGTGGATCAGAATACATTAATTATTGTCCGAATAACAATTTTCCATCATCAAAGGTCATTTTCGGGTCGTCAGAAGAGTGCGGTTGGATTTTATATATTTTTAATTGATTTCAAAAATAGGATACGAGTTGGCGCGCTTCGTGGTGGGTCAGAATACATTAATTATTGTCCAAATAACAACTTCCCATCATCAAATGTCAATGTCGGGACGTCTGGGGAATGCGGTCAGATTTTATATATTATGAAGTGATGTCAGAAATAGGATTCGAGTTGGCGCGCTTCGTGGTGGGCCAGAATACATTCATTGTTGTCCAAACAACAACTTCCCGTCCTAAAATGTCATTGTCGGGACGTCAGGAGAGTGCGATTTCATTTTATATATTTTTAATTGATGTCAAAAATAGGATACGAGTTGGCGCGCTTCGTGGTGGATCAGAATACATTAATTATTGTCCGAATAACAACTTTCCATCATCAAAGGTCATTTTCGGGTCGTCAGAAGAGTGCGTTTGGATATTATATATTTTCAATTGATTTCAAAAATAGGATACGAGTTGGCGCGCTTCGTGGTAGGTCAGAATACATTAATTATTGTCCATATAACAACTTCCCATCATCAAAGGTAATTGTTGGGTCGTCAGGAGAGTGCGGTCGTATTTTATATATTTTGAAGTGATTTCTAAAATAGGATACGAGTTGGCGCGCTTCGTGGTGGATCAGAATACATTAATTATTGTCCGAATAAAAACTTTCCATCATCAAAGGTCATTTTCGGGTCGTCAGAAGAGTGCGGTTGGATATTATATATTTTTAATTGATTTCAAAAATAGGATACAAGTTGGCGCGCTTCGTGGTGGGTCAGAATACATTAATTATTGTCCAAATATCAACTTCCCATCATCAAATGTCAATGTCGGGACGTCTGGGGAATGCGGTCAGATTTTATATATTATGAAGTGATGTCAGAAATAGGATTCGAGTTGGCGCGCTTCGTGGTGGGCCAGAATACATTCATTGTTGTCCAAACAACAACTTCCCGTCCTAAAATGTCATTGTCGGGACGTCAGGAGAGTGCGATTTGATTTTATATATTTTTAATTGATGTCAAAAATAGGATACGAGTTGGCGCGCTTCGTGGTGGGTCAGAATACATTAACTTTTGTCCAAATAACAACTTTCCATCATCAAAGGTCATTTTCGGGTCGTCAGGAGAGTGCGGTCCTATTTTATATATTTTGAAGTGATGTCAAATATAGGATTCGAGTTGGCGAGCTTTGTGGTGGGTCAGAATACATTTATTGTTGTCCAAATAACAACTTCTCATCATGAAATGTCATTGTCGGGACGTCAGGAGAGTGCGGTTGGATTTTATGTATTTTGAAGTGATGTCAAAAATAGGATTCGAGTTGGCGCGCTTCGTGGTGGGCCAGAATACATTCATTGTTGTCCAAACAACAACTTCCCGTCCTAAAATGTCATTGTCGGGACGTCAGGAGAGTGCGATTTCATTTTATATATTTTTAATTGATGTCAAAAATAGGATACGAGTTGGCGCGCTTCGTGGTGGATCAGAATACATTAATTATTGTCCGAATAACAACTTTCCATCATCAAAGGTCATTTTCGGGTCGTCAGAAGAGTGCGTTTGGATATTATATATTTTTAATTGATTTCAAAAATAGGATACGAGTTGGCGCGCTTCGTGGTGGGTCAGAATACATTAATTATTGTCCATATAACAACTTCCCATCATCAAAGGTAATTGTTGGGTCGTCAGGAGAGTGCGGTCGTATTTTATATATTTTGAAGTGATTTCAAAATTAGGATACGAGTTGGCGCGCTTCGTGGTGGATCAGAATACATTAATTATTGTCCGAATAACAACTTTCCATCATCAAAGGTCATTTTCGGGTCGTCAGAAGAGTGCGGTTGGATATTATATATTTTTAATTGATTTCAAAAATAGGATACAAGTTGGCGCGCTTCGTGGTGGGTCAGAATACATTAATTATTGTCCAAATATCAACTTCCCATCATCAAATGTCAATGTCGGGACGTCTGGGGAATGCGGTCAGATTTTATATATTATGAAGTGATGTCAGAAATAGGATTCGAGTTGGCGCGCTTCGTGGTGGGCCAGAATACATTCATTGTTGTCCAAACAACAACTTCCCGTCCTAAAATGTCATTGTCGGGACGTCAGGAGAGTGCGATTTGATTTTATATATTTTTAATTGATGTCAAAAATAGGATACGAGTTGGCGCGCTTCGTGGTGGGTCAGAATACATTAACTTTTGTCCAAATAACAACTTTCCATCATCAAAGGTCATTTTCGGGTCGTCAGAAGAGTGCGGTTGGATATTATATATTTTTAATTGATTTCAAAAATAGGATACAAGTTGGCGCGCTTCGTGGTGGGTCAGAATACATTAATTATTGTCCAAATATCAACTTCCCATCATCAAATGTCAATGTCGGGACGTCTGGGGAATGCGGTCAGATTTTATATATTATGAAGTGATGTCAGAAATAGGATTCGAGTTGGCGCGCTTCGTGGTGGGCCAGAATACATTCATTGTTGTCCAAACAACAACTTCCCGTCCTAAAATGTCATTGTCGGGACGTCAGGAGAGTGCGATTTGATTTTATATATTTTTAATTGATGTCAAAAATAGGATACGAGTTGGCGCGCTTCGTGGTGGGTCAGAATACATTAACTTTTGTCCAAATAACAACTTTCCATCATCAAAGGTCATTTTCGGGTCGTCAGGAGAGTGCGGTCCTATTTTATATATTTTGAAGTGATGTCAAATATAGGATTCGAGTTGGCGAGCTTTGTGGTGGGTCAGAATACATTTATTGTTGTCCAAATATCAACTTCCCATCATCAAATGTCAATGTCGGGACGTCTGGGGAATGCGGTCAGATTTTATATATTATGAAGTGATGTCAGAAATAGGATTCGAGTTGGCGCGCTTCGTGGTGGGCCAGAATACATTCATTGTTGTCCAAACAACAACTTCCCGTCCTAAAATGTCATTGTCGGGACGTCAGGAGAGTGCGATTTCATTTTATATATTTTTAATTGATGTCAAAAATAGGATACGAGTTGGCGCGCTTCGTGGTGGATCAGAATACATTAATTATTGTCCGAATAACAACTTTCCATCATCAAAGGTCATTTTCGGGTCGTCAGAAGAGTGCGTTTGGATATTATATATTTTTAATTGATTTCAAAAATAGGATACGAGTTGGCGCGCTTCGTGGTGGGTCAGAATACATTAATTATTGTCCATATAACAACTTCCCATCATCAAAGGTAATTGTTGGGTCGTCAGGAGAGTGCGGTCGTATTTTATATATTTTGAAGTGATTTCAAAATTAGGATACGAGTTGGCGCGCTTCGTGGTGGATCAGAATACATTAATTATTGTCCGAATAACAACTTTCCATCATCAAAGGTCATTTTCGGGTCGTCAGAAGAGTGCGGTTGGATATTATATATTTTTAATTGATTTCAAAAATAGGATACAAGTTGGCGCGCTTCGTGGTGGGTCAGAATACATTAATTATTGTCCAAATATCAACTTCCCATCATCAAATGTCAATGTCGGGACGTCTGGGGAATGCGGTCAGATTTTATATATTATGAAGTGATGTCAGAAATAGGATTCGAGTTGGCGCGCTTCGTGGTGGGCCAGAATACATTCATTGTTGTCCAAACAACAACTTCCCGTCCTAAAATGTCATTGTCGGGACGTCAGGAGAGTGCGATTTGATTTTATATATTTTTAATTGATGTCAAAAATAGGATACGAGTTGGCGCGCTTCGTGGTGGGTCAGAATACATTAACTTTTGTCCAAATAACAACTTTCCATCATCAAAGGTCATTTTCGGGTCGTCAGAAGAGTGCGGTTGGATATTATATATTTTTAATTGATTTCAAAAATAGGATACAAGTTGGCGCGCTTCGTGGTGGGTCAGAATACATTAATTATTGTCCAAATATCAACTTCCCATCATCAAATGTCAATGTCGGGACGTCTGGGGAATGCGGTCAGATTTTATATATTATGAAGTGATGTCAGAAATAGGATTCGAGTTGGCGCGCTTCGTGGTGGGCCAGAATACATTCATTGTTGTCCAAACAACAACTTCCCGTCCTAAAATGTCATTGTCGGGACGTCAGGAGAGTGCGATTTGATTTTATATATTTTTAATTGATGTCAAAAATAGGATACGAGTTGGCGCGCTTCGTGGTGGGTCAGAATACATTAACTTTTGTCCAAATAACAACTTTCCATCATCAAAGGTCATTTTCGGGTCGTCAGGAGAGTGCGGTCCTATTTTATATATTTTGAAGTGATGTCAAATATAGGATTCGAGTTGGCGAGCTTTGTGGTGGGTCAGAATACATTTATTGTTGTCCAAATATCAACTTCCCATCATCAAATGTCAATGTCGGGACGTCTGGGGAATGCGGTCAGATTTTATATATTATGAAGTGATGTCAGAAATAGGATTCGAGTTGGCGCGCTTCGTGGTGGGCCAGAATACATTCATTGTTGTCCAAACAACAACTTCCCGTCCTAAAATGTCATTGTCGGGACGTCAGGAGAGTGCGATTTCATTTTATATATTTTTAATTGATGTCAAAAATAGGATACGAGTTGGCGCGCTTCGTGGTGGATCAGAATACATTAATTATTGTCCGAATAACAACTTTCCATCATCAAAGGTCATTTTCGGGTCGTCAGAAGAGTGCGTTTGGATATTATATATTTTTAATTGATTTCAAAAATAGGATACGAGTTGGCGCGCTTCGTGGTGGGTCAGAATACATTAATTATTGTCCATATAACAACTTCCCATCATCAAAGGTAATTGTTGGGTCGTCAGGAGAGTGCGGTCGTATTTTATATATTTTGAAGTGATTTCAAAATTAGGATACGAGTTGGCGCGCTTCGTGGTGGATCAGAATACATTAATTATTGTCCGAATAACAACTTTCCATCATCAAAGGTCATTTTCGGGTCGTCAGAAGAGTGCGGTTGGATATTATATATTTTTAATTGATTTCAAAAATAGGATACAAGTTGGCGCGCTTCGTGGTGGGTCAGAATACATTAATTATTGTCCAAATATCAACTTCCCATCATCAAATGTCAATGTCGGGACGTCTGGGGAATGCGGTCAGATTTTATATATTATGAAGTGATGTCAGAAATAGGATTCGAGTTGGCGCGCTTCGTGGTGGGCCAGAATACATTCATTGTTGTCCAAACAACAACTTCCCGTCCTAAAATGTCATTGTCGGGACGTCAGGAGAGTGCGATTTGATTTTATATATTTTTAATTGATGTCAAAAATAGGATACGAGTTGGCGCGCTTCGTGGTGGGTCAGAATACATTAACTTTTGTCCAAATAACAACTTTCCATCATCAAAGGTCATTGTCGGGTCGTCAGGAGAGTGCGGTCCTATTTTATATATTTTGAAGTGATGTCAAAAATAGGATTCGAGTTGGCGAGCTTTGTGGTGGGTCAGAATACATTTATTGTTGTCCAAATAACAACTTCTCATCATGAAATGTCATTGTCGGGTCGTCAGGAGAGTGCGGTCCTATTTTATATATTTTGAAGTGATGTCAAAAATAGGATTCGAGTTGGCGAGCTTTGTGGTGGGTCAGAATACATTTATTGTTGTCCAAATAACAACTTCCCATCATCAAAGGTAATTGTTGGGTCGTCAGGAGAGTGCGGTCGTATTTTATATATTTTGAAGTGATTTCAAAATTAGGATACGAGTTGGCGCGCTTCGTGGTGGATCAGAATACATTAATTATTGTCCGAATAACAACTTTCCATCATCAAAGGTCATTTTCGGGTCGTCAGAAGAGTGCGTTTGGATATTATATATTTTTAATTGATTTCAAAAATAGGATACGAGTTGGCGCGCTTCGTGGTGGGTCAGAATACATTAATTATTGTCCATATAACAACTTCCCATCTTCAAAGGTAATTGTTGGGTCGTCAGGAGAGTGCGGTCGTATTTTATATATTTTGAAGTGATTTCAAAAATAGGATACGAGTTGGCGCGCTTCGTGGTGGATCAGAATACATTAATTATTGTCCGAATAACAACTTTCCATCATCAAAGGTCATTTTCGGGTCGTCAGAAGAGTGCGGTTGAATATTATATATTTTTAATTGATTTCAAAAATAGGATACGAGTTGGCGCGCTTCGTGGTGGGTCAGAATACATTAATTATTGTCCAAATATCAACTTCCCATCATCAAATGTCAATGTCGGGACGTCTGGGGAATGCGGTCAGATTTTATATATTATGAAGTGATGTCAGAAATAGGATTCGAGTTGGCGCGCTTCGTGGTGGGCCAGAATACATTCATTGTTGTCCAAACAACAACTTCCCGTCCTAAAATATCATTGTCGGGACGTCAGGAGAGTGCGATTTGATTTTATATATTTTTAATTGATGTCAAAAATAGGATACGAGTTGGCGCGCTTCGTGGTGGGTCAGAATACATTAACTATTGTCCAAATAACAACTTTCCATCATCAAAGGTCATTGTCGGGTCGTCAGGAGAGTGCGGTCCTATTTTATATATTTTGAAGTGATGTCAAAAATAGGATTCGAGTTGGCGAGCTTTGTGGTGGGTCAGAATACATTAATTATTGTCCAAATAACAACTTCCCATCATCAAAGGTCATTGTTGGGTCGTCAGGAGAGTGCGGTCGTACATTATATATTTTGAAGTGATTTCAAAAATAGGATACGAGTTGGCGCGCTTCGTGGTGGATCAGAATACATTAATTATTGTCCGAATAACAACTTTCCATCATCAATGGTCATTTTCGGGTCGTCAGAAGAGTGCGGTTGGATTTTATATATTTTTAATTGATTTCAAAAATAGGATACGAGTTGGCGCGCTTCGTGGTGGGTCAGAATACATTAATTATTGTCCAAATATCAACTTCCCATCATCAAATGTCATTGTCGGGACGTCTGGGGAATGCGGTCAGATTTTATATATTATGAAGTGATGTCAAAAATAGGATTCGAGTTGGCGCGCTTCGTGGTGGGCCAGAATACATTCATTGTTGTCCAAACAACAACTTCCCGTCCTAAAATGTCATTGTCGGGACGTCAGGAGAGTGCGATTTCATTTTATATATTTTTAATTGATGTCAAAAATAGGATACGAGTTGGCGCGCTTCGTGGTGGATCAGAATACATTAATTATTGTCCGAATAACAACTTTCCATCATCAAAGGTCATTTTCGGGTCGTCAGAAGAGTGCGGTCGTATTTTATATATTTTGAAGTGATTTCAAAAATAGGATACGAGTTGGCGCGCTTCGTGGTGGATCAGAATACATTAATTATTGTCCAAATAACAACTTCCCATCATCAAAGGTCATTGTTGGGTCGTCAGGAGAGTGCGGTCGTATATTATATATTTTGAAGTGATTTCAAAAATAGGATACGAGTTGGTGCGCTTCGTGGTGGATCAGAATACATTAATTATTGTCCGAATAACAACTTTCCATCATCAAAGGTCATTTTCGGGTCGTCAGAAGAGTGCGGTTGGATTTTATATATTTTTAATTGATTTCAAAAATAGGATACGAGTTGGCGCGCTTCGTGGTGGGTCAGAATACATTAATTATCGTCCAAATATCAACTTCCCATCATCAAATGTCAATGTCGGGACGTCTGGGGAATGCGGTCAGATTTTATATATTATGAAGTGATGTCAGAAATAGGATTCGAGTTGGCGCGCTTCGTGGTGGGCCAGAATACTTTCATTGTTGTCCAAACAACAACTTCCCGTCCTAAAATGTCATTGTCGGGACGTCAGGAGAGTGCGATTTGATTTTATATATTTTTAATTGATGTCAAAAATAGGATACGAGTTGGCGCGCTTCGTGGTGGGTCAGAATACATTAACTATTGTCCAAATAACAACTTTCCATCATCAAAGGTTATTGTCGGGTCGTCAGGAGAGTGCGGTCCTATTTTATATATTTTGAAGTGATGTCAAAAATAGGATTCGAGTTGGCGAGCTTTGTGGTGGGTCAGAATACATTTATTGTTGTCCAAATAACACCTTCTCATCATGAAATGTCATTGTCGGGACGTCAGGAGAGTGCGATTTCATTTTATATATTTTTAATTGATGTCAAAAACAGGATACGAGTAGGTGCGCTTCGTGGTGGGTCAGAATACATTAATTATTGTCCAAATATCAACTTCCCATCATCAAATGTCAATGTCGGGACGTCTGGGGAATGCGGTCAGATTTTATATATTATGAAGTGATGTCAGAAATAGGATTCGAGTTGGCGCGCTTCGTGGTGGGCCAGAATACATTCATTGTTGTCCAAACAACAACTTCCCGTCCTAAAATATCATTGTCGGGACGTCAGGAGAGTGCGATTTGATTTTATATATTTTTAATTGATGTCAAAAATAGGATACGAGTTGGCGCGCTTCGTGGTGGGTCAGAATACATTAACTATTGTCCAAATAACAACTTTCCATCATCAAAGGTCATTGTCGGGTCGTCAGGAGAGTGCGGTCCTATTTAATATATTTTGAAGTGATGTCAAAAATAGGATTCGAGTTGGCGAGCTTTGTGGTAGGTCAGAATACATTAATTATTGTCCAAATAACAACTTCCCATCATCAAAGGTCATTGTTGGGTCGTCAGGAGAGTGCGGTCGTATATTATATATTTTGAAGTGATTTCAAAAATAGGATACGAGTTGGCGCGCTTCGTGGTGGATCAGAATACATTAATTATTGTCCGAATAACAACTTTCCATCATCAAAGGTCATTTTCGGGTCGTCAGAAGAGTGCGGTTGGATATTATATATTTTTAATTGATTTCAAAAATAGGATACGAGTTGGCGCGCTTCGTGGTGGGTCAGAATACATTAATTTTTGTCCAAATATCAACTTCCCATCATCAAATGTCAATGTCGGGACGTCTGGGGAATGCGGTCAGATTTTATATATTATGAAGTGATGTCAGAAATAGGATTCGAGTTGGCGCGCTTCGTGGTGGGCCAGAATACATTCATTGTTGTCCAAACAACAACTTCCCGTCCTAAAATATTATTGTCGGGACGTCAGGAGAGTGCGATTTGATTTTATATATTTTTAATTGATGTCAAAAATAGGATACGAGTTGGCGCGCTTCGTGGTGGGTCAGAATACATTAACTATTGTCCAAATAATAACTTTCCATCATCAAAGGTCATTGTCGGGTCGTCAGGAGAGTGCGGTCCTATTTTATATATTTTGAAGTGATGTCAAAAATAGGATTCGAGTTGGCGAGCTTTGTGGTGGGTCAGAATACATTAATTATTGTCCAAATAACAACTTCCCATCATCAAAGGTCATTGTTGGGTCGTCAGGAGAGTGCGGTCGTATTTTATATATTTTAAAGCGATTTCAAAAATAGGATACGAGTTGGCGCGCTTCGTGGTGGATCAGAATACATTAATTATTGTCCGAATAACAACTTTCCATCATCAAAGGTCATTTTCGGGTCGTCAGAAGAGTGCGGTTGGATATTATATATTTTTAATTGATTTCAAAAATAGGATACGAGTTGGCGCGCTTCGTGGTGGATCAGAATACATTAATTATTGTCCGAATAACAACTTTCCATCATCAAAGGTCATTTTCGGGTCGTCAGAAGAGTGCGGTTGGATATTATATATTTTTAATTGATTTCAAAAATAGGATACGAGTTGGCGCGCTTCGTGGTGGGTCAGAATACATTAATTATTGTCCAAATATCAACTTCCCATCATCAAATGTCAATGTCGGGACGTCTGGGGAATGCGGTCAGATTTTATATATTATGAAGTGATGTCAGAAATAGGATTCGAGTTGGCGCGCTTCGTGGTGGGCCAGAATACATTCATTGTTGTCCAAACAACAACTTCCCGTCCTAAAATATCATTGTCGGGACGTCAGGAGAGTGCGATTTGATTTTATATATTTTTAATTGATGTCAAAAATAGGATACGAGTTGGCGCGCTTCGTGGTGGGTCAGAATACATTAACTATTGTCCAAATAACAACTTTCCATCATCAAAGGTCATTGTCGGGTCGTCAGGAGAGTGCGGTCCTATTTTATATATTTTGAAGTGATGTCAAAAATAGGATTCGAGTTGGCGAGCTTTGTGGTGGGTCAGAATACATTAATTATTGTCCAAATAACAACTTCCCATCATCAAAGGTCATTGTTGGGTCGTCAGGAGAGTGCGGTCGTATATTATATATTTTGAAGTGATTTCAAAAATAGGATACGAGTTGGCGCGCTTCGTGGTGGATCAGAATACCTTAATTATTGTCCGAATAACAACTTTCCATCATCAAAGGTCATTTTCGGGTCGTCAGAAGAGTGCGGTTGGATTTTATATATTTTTAATTGATTTCAAAAATAGGATACGAGTTGGCGCGCTTCGTGGTGGGTCAGAATACATTAATTATTGTCCAAATATCAACTTCCCATCATCAAATGTCAATGTCGGGACGTCTGGGGAATGCGGTCAGATTTTATATATTATGAAGTGATGTCAGAAATAGGATTCGAGTTGGCGCGCTTCGTGGTGGGCCAGAATACTTTCATTGTTGTCCAAACAACAACTTCCCGTCCTAAAATGTCATTGTCGGAACGTCAGGAGAGTGCGATTTGATTTTATATATTTTTAATTGATGTCAAAAATAGGATACGAGTAGGCGCGCTTCGTGGTGGGTCAGAATACATTAATTATTGTCCAAATATCAACTTCCCATCATCAAATGTCAATGTCGGGACGTCTGAAGAATGCGGTCAGATTTTATATATTATGAAGTGATGTCAGAAATAGGATTCGAGTTGGCGCGCTTCGTGGTGGGCCAGAATACATTCATTGTTGTCCAAACAACAACTTCCCGTCCTAAAATATCATTGTCGGGACGTCAGGAGAGTGCGATTTGATTTTATATATTTTTAATTGATGTCAAAAATAGGATACGAGTTGGCGCGCTTCGTGGTGGGTCAGAATACATTAACTATTGTCCAAATAACAACTTTCCATCATCAAAGGTCATTGTCGGGTCGTCAGGAGAGTGCGGTCCTATTTTATATATTTTGAAGTGATGTCAAAAATAGGATTCGAGTTGGCGAGCTTTGTGGTGGGTCAGAATACATTAATTATTGTCCAAATAACAACTTCCCATCATCAAAGGTCATTGTTGGGTCGTCAGGAGAGTGCGGTCGTATATTATATATTTTGAAGTGATTTCAAAAATAGGATACGAGTTGGCGCGCTTCGTGGTGGATCAGAATACATTAATTATCGTCCGAATAACAACTTTCCATCATCAAAGGTCATTTTCGGGTCGTCAGAAGAGTGCGGTTGGATTTTATATATTTTTAATTGATTTCAAAAATAGGATACGAGTTGGCGCGCTTCGTGGTGGGTCAGAATACATTAATTATTGTCCAAATATCAACTTCCCATCATCAAATGTCAATGTCGGGACGTCTGGGGAATGCGGTCAGATTTTATATATTATGAAGTGATGTCAGAAATAGGATTCGAGTTGGCGCGCTTCGTGGTGGGCCAGAATACATTCATTGTTGTCCAAACAACAACTTCCCGTCCTAAAATATCATTGTCGGGACGTCAGGAGAGTGCGATTTGATTTTATATATTTTTAATTGATGTCAAAAATAGGATACGAGTTGGCGCGCTTCGTGGTGGGTCAGAATACATTAACTATTGTCCAAATAACAACTTTCCATCATCAAAGGTCATTGTCGGGTCGTCAGGAGAGTGCGGTCCTATTTTATATATTTTGAAGTGATGTCAAAAATAGGATTCGAGTTGGCGAGCTTTGTGGTGGGTCAGAATACATTAATTATTGTCCAAATAACAACTTCCCATCATCAAAGGTCATTGTTGGGTCGTCAGGAGAGTGCGGTCGTATATTATATATTTTGAAGTGATTTCAAAAATAGGATACGAGTTGGCGCGCTTCGTGGTGGATCAGAATACATTAATTATTGTCCGAATAACAACTTTCCATCATCAAAGGTCATTTTCGGGTCGTCAGAAGAGTGCGGTTGGATTTTATATATTTTTAATTGATTTCAAAAATAGGATACGAGTTGGCGCGCTTCGTGGTGGGTCAGAATACATTAATTATTGTCCAAATATCAACTTCCCATCATCAAATGTCAATGTCGGGACGTCTGGGGAATGCGGTCAGATTTTATATATTATGAAGTGATGTCAGAAATAGGATTCGAGTTGGCGCGCTTCGTGGTGGGCCAGAATACATTCATTGTTGTCCAAACAACAACTTCCCGTCCTAAAATATCATTGTCGGGACGTCAGGAGAGTGCGATTTGATTTTATATATTTTTAATTGATGTCAAAAATAGGATACGAGTTGGCGCGCTTCGTGGTGGGTCAGAATACATTAACTATTGTCCAAATAACAACTTTCCATCATCAAAGGTCATTGTCGGGTCGTCAGGAGAGTGCGGTCCTATTTTATATATTTTGAAGTGATGTCAAAAATAGGATTCGAGTTGGCGAGCTTTGTGGTGGGTCAGAATACATTAATTATTGTCCAAATAACAACTTCCCATCATCAAAGGTCATTGTTGGGTCGTCAGGAGAGTGCGGTCGTATATTATATATTTTGAAGTGATTTCAAAAATAGGATACGAGTTGGCGCGCTTCGTGGTGGATCAGAATACATTAATTATTGTCCGAATAACAACTTTCCATCATCAAAGGTCATTTTCGGGTCGTCAGAAGAGTGCGGTTGGATTTTATATATTTTTAATTGATTTCAAAAATAGGATACGAGTTGGCGCGCTTCGTGGTGGGTCAGAATACATTAATTATTGTCCAAATATCAACTTCCCATCATCAAATGTCAATGTCGGGACGTCTGGGGAATGCGGTCAGATTTTATATATTATGAAGTGATGTCAGAAATAGGATTCGAGTTGGCGCGCTTCGTGGTGGGCCAGAATACTTTCATTGTTGTCCAAACAACAACTTCCCGTCCTAAAATGTCATTGTCGGGACGTCAGGAGAGTGCGATTTGATTTTATATATTTTTAATTGATGTCAAAAATAGGATACGAGTAGGCGCGCTTCGTGGTGGGTCAGAATACATTAATTATTGTCCAAATATCAACTTCCCATCATCAAATGTCATTGTCGGAACGTCAGGAGAGTGCGATTTCATTTTATATATTTTTAATTGATGTCAAAAATAGGATACGAGTAGGCGCGCTTCGTGGTGGGTCAGAATACATTAATTATTGTCCAAATATCAACTTCCCATCATCAAATGTCAATGTCGGGACGTCTGAAGAATGCGGTCAGATTTTATATATTATGAAGTGATGTCAGAAATAGGATTCGAGTTGGCGCGCTTCGTGGTGGGCCAGAATACATTCATTGTTGTCCAAACAACAACTTCCCGTCCTAAAATATCATTGTCGGGACGTCAGGAGAGTGCGATTTGATTTTATATATTTTTAATTGATGTCAAAAATAGGATACGAGTTGGCGCGCTTCGTGGTGGGTCAGAATACATTAATTATTGTCCGAATAACAACTTTCCATCATCAAAGGTCATTTTCGGGTCGTCAGAAGAGTGCGGTTGGATATTATATATTTTTAATTGATTTCAAAAATAGGATACAAGTTGGCGCGCTTCGTGGTGGGTCAGAATACATTAATTATTGTCCAAATATCAACTTCCCATCATCAAATGTCAATGTCGGGACGTCTGGGGAATGCGGTCAGATTTTATATATTATGAAGTGATGTCAGAAATAGGATTCGAGTTGGCGCGCTTCGTGGTGGGCCAGAATACATTCATTGTTGTCCAAACAACAACTTCCCGTCCTAAAATGTCATTGTCGGGACGTCAGGAGAGTGCGATTTGATTTTATATATTTTTAATTGATGTCAAAAATAGGATACGAGTTGGCGCGCTTCGTGGTGGGTCAGAATACATTAACTTTTGTCCAAATAACAACTTTCCATCATCAAAGGTCATTGTCGGGTCGTCAGGAGAGTGCGGTCCTTATTTATATATTTTGAAGTGATGTCAAAAATAGGATTCGAGTTGGCGAGCTTTGTGGTGGGTCAGAATACATTTATTGTTGTCCAAATAACAACTTCTCATCATGAAATGTCATTGTCGGGACGTCAGGAGAGTGCGGTTGGATTTTATGTATTTTGAAGTGATGTCAAAAATAGGATTCGAGTTGGCGCGCTTCGTGGTGGGCCAGAATACATTCATTGTTGTCCAAACAACAACTTCCCGTCCTAAAATGTCATTGTCGGAACGTCAGGAGAGTGCGATTTCATTTTATATATTTTTAATTGATGTCAAAAATAGGATACGAGTAGGCGCGCTTCGTGGTGGGTCAGAATACAATAATTATTGTCCAAATATCAACTTCCCATCATCAAATGTCAATGTCGGGACGTCTGAAGAATGCGGTCAGATTTTATATATTATGAAGTGATGTCAGAAATAGGATTCGAGTTGGCGCGCTTCGTGGTGGGCCAGAATACATTCATTGTTGTCCAAACAACAACTTCCCGTCCTAAAATATCATTGTCGGGACGTCAGGAGAGTGCGATTTGATTTTATATATTTTTAATTGATGTCAAAAATAGGATACGAGTTGGCGCGCTTCGTGGTGGGTCAGAATACATTAACTATTGTCCAAATAACAACTTTCCATCATCAAAGGTCATTGTCGGGTCGTCAGGAGAGTGCGGTCCTTATTTATATATTTTGAAGTGATGTCAAAAATAGGATTCGAGTTGGCGCGCTTCGTGGTGGATCAGAATACATTAATTATTGTCCGAATAACAACTTTCCATCATCAAAGGTCATTTTCGGGTCGTCAGAAGAGTGCGGTTGGATATTATATATTTTTAATTGATTTCAAAAATAGGATACAAGTTGGCGCGCTTCGTGGTGGGTCAGAATACATTAATTATTGTCCAAATATCAACTTCCCATCATCAAATGTCAATGTCGGGACGTCTGGGGAATGCGGTCAGATTTTATATATTATGAAGTGATGTCAGAAATAGGATTCGAGTTGGCGCGCTTCGTGGTGGGCCAGAATACATTCATTGTTGTCCAAACAACAACTTCCCGTCCTAAAATGTCATTGTCGGGACGTCAGGAGAGTGCGATTTGATTTTATATATTTTTAATTGATGTCAAAAATAGGATACGAGTTGGCGCGCTTCGTGGTGGGTCAGAATACATTAACTTTTGTCCAAATAACAACTTTCCATCATCAAAGGTCATTGTCGGGTCGTCAGGAGAGTGCGGTCCTTATTTATATATTTTGAAGTGATGTCAAAAATAGGATTCGAGTTGGCGAGCTTTGTGGTGGGTCAGAATACATTTATTGTTGTCCAAATAACAACTTCTCATCATGAAATGTCATTGTCGGGACGTCAGGAGAGTGCGGTTGGATTTTATGTATTTTGAAGTGATGTCAAAAATAGGATTCGAGTTGGCGCGCTTCGTGGTGGGTCAGAATACATTAATTATTGTCCAAATATCAACTTCCCATCATCAAATGTCAATGTCGGGACGTCTGGGGAATGCGGTCAGATTTTATATATTATGAAGTGATGTCAGAAATAGGATTCGAGTTGGCGCGCTTCGTGGTGGGCCAGAATACATTCATTGTTGTCCAAACAACAACTTCCCGTCCTAAAATGTCATTGTCGGAACGTCAGGAGAGTGCGATTTCATTTTATATATTTTTAATTGATGTCAAAAATAGGATACGAGTTGGCGCGCTTCGTGGTGGATCAGAATACATTAATTATTGTCCGAATAACAACTTTCCATCATCAAAGGTCATTTTCGGGTCGTCAGAAGAGTGCGTTTGGATATTATATATTTTTAATTGATTTCAAAAATAGGATACGAGTTGGCGCGCTTCGTGGTGGGTCAGAATACATTAATTATTGTCCATATAACAACTTCCCATCATCAAAGGTAATTGTTGGGTCGTCAGGAGAGTGCGGTCGTATTTTATATATTTTGAAGTGATTTCAAAATTAGGATACGAGTTGGCGCGCTTCGTGGTGGATCAGAATACATTAATTATTGTCCGAATAACAACTTTCCATCATCAAAGGTCATTTTCGGGTCGTCAGAAGAGTGCGGTTGAATATTATATATTTTTAATTGATTTCAAAAATAGGATACGAGTTGGCGCGCTTCGTGGTGGGTCAGAATACATTAATTATTGTCCAAATATCAACTTCCCATCATCAAATGTCAATGTCGGGACGTCTGGGGAATGCGGTCAGATTTTATATATTATGAAGTGATGTCAGAAATAGGATTCGAGTTGGCGCGCTTCGTGGTGGGCCAGAATACATTCATTGTTGTCCAAACAACAACTTCCCGTCCTAAAATATCATTGTCGGGACGTCAGGAGAGTGCGATTTGATTTTATATATTTTTAATTGATGTCAAAAATAGGATACGAGTTGGCGCGCTTCGTGGTGGGTCAGAATACATTAACTATTGTCCAAATAACAACTTTCCATCATCAAAGGTCATTGTCGGGTCGTCAGGAGAGTGCGGTCCTATTTTATATATTTTGAAGTGATGTCAAAAATAGGATTCGAGTTGGCGAGCTTTGTGGTGGGTCAGAATACATTAATTATTGTCCAAATAACAACTTCCCATCATCAAAGGTCATTGTTGGGTCGTCAGGAGAGTGCGGTCGTACATTATATATTTTGAAGTGATTTCAAAAATAGGATACGAGTTGGCGCGCTTCGTGGTGGATCAGAATACATTAATTATTGTCCGAATAACAACTTTCCATCATCAAAGGTCATTTTCGGGTCGTCAGAAGAGTGCGGTTGGATTTTATATATTTTTAATTGATTTCAAAAATAGGATACGAGTTGGCGCGCTTCGTGGTGGGTCAGAATACATTAATTATTGTCCAAATATCAACTTCCCATCATCAAATGTCATTGTCGGGACGTATGGGGAATGCGGTCAGATTTTATATATTATGAAGTGATGTCAAAAATAGGATTCGAGTTGGCGAGCTTTGTGGTGGGTCAGAATACATTTATTGTTGTTCAAATAACAACTTCTCATCATGAAATGTCATTGTCGGGACGTCAGGAGAGTGCGGTTGAATTTTATGTATTTTGAAGTGATGTCAAAAATAGGATTCGAGTTGGCGCGCTTCGTGGTGGGCCAGAATACATTCATTGTTGTCCAAACAACAACTTCCCGTCCTAAAATATCATTGTCGGGACGTCAGGAGAGTGCGATTTGATTTTATATATTTTTAATTGATTTCAAAAATAGGATACGAGTTGGCGCGCTTCGTAGTGGGTCAGAATACATTAATTATTGTCCAAATATCAACTTCCCATCATCAAATGTCAATGTCGGGACGTCTGGGGAATGCGGTCAGATTTTATATATTATGAAGTGATGTCAGAAATAGGATTCGAGTTGGCGCGCTTCGTGGTGGGCCAGAATACATTCATTGTTGTCCAAACAACAACTTCCCGTCCTAAAATATCATTGTCGGGACGTCAGGAGAGTGCGATTTGATTTTATATATTTTTAATTGATTTCAAAAATAGGATACGAGTTGGCGCGCTTCGTAGTGGGTCAGAATACATTAACTATTGTCCAAATAACAACTTTCCATCATCAAAGGTCATTGTCGGGTCGTCAGGAGAGTGCGGTCCTATTTTATATATTTTGAAGTGATGTCAAAAATAGGATTCGAGTTGGCGAGCTTTGTGGTGGGTCAGAATACATTTATTGTTGTCCAAATAACACCTTCTCATCATGAAATGTCATTGTCGGGACGTCAGGAGAGTGCGATTTCATTTTATATATTTTTAATTGATGTCAAAAATAGGATACGAGTAGGCGCGCTTCGTGGTGGGTCAGAATACATTAATTATTGTCCAAATATCAACTTCCCATCATCAAATATCAATGTCGGGACGTCTGGGGAATGCGGTCAGATTTTATATATTATGAAGTGATGTCAGAAATAGGATTCGAGTTGGCGCGCTTCGTGGTGGGCCAGAATACATTCATTGTTGTCCAAACAACAACTTCCCGTCCTAAAATATCATTGTCGGGACGTCAGGAGAGTGCGATTTGATTTTATATATTTTTAATTGATGTCAAAAATAGGATACGAGTTGGCGCGCTTCGTGGTGGGTCAGAATACATTAACTATTGTCCAAATAACAACTTTCCATCATCAAAGGTCATTGTCGGGTCGTCAGGAGAGTGCGGTCCTATTTAATATATTTTGAAGTGATGTCAAAAATAGGATTCGAGTTGGCGAGCTTTGTGGTGGGTCAGAATACATTAATTATTGTCCAAATAACAACTTCCCATCATCAAAGGTCATTGTTGGGTCGTCAGGAGAGTGCGGTCGTATATTATATATTTTGAAGTGATTTCAAAAATAGGATACGAGTTGGCGCGCTTCGTGGTGGATCAGAATACATTAATTATTGTCCGAATAACAAATTTCCATCATCAAAGGTCATTTTCGGGTCGTCAGAAGAGTGCGGTTGGATATTATATATTTTTAATTGATTTCAAAAATAGGATACGAGTTGGCGCGCTTCGTGGTGGGTCAGAATACATTAATTATTGTCCAAATATCAACTTCCCATCATCAAATGTCAATGTCGGGACGTCTGGGGAATGCGGTCAGATTTTATATATTATGAAGTGATGTCAGAAATAGGATTCGAGTTGGCGCGCTTCGTGGTGGGCCAGAATACATTCATTGTTGTCCAAACAACAACTTCCCGTCCTAAAATATCATTGTCGGGACGTCAGGAGAGTGCGATTTGATTTTATATATTTTTAATTGATGTCAAAAATAGGATACGAGTTGGCGCGCTTCGTGGTGGGTCAGAATACATTAACTATTGTCCAAATAATAACTTTCCATCATCAAAGGTCATTGTCGGGTCGTCAGGAGAGTGCGGTCCTATTTTATATATTTTGAAGTGATGTCAAAAATAGGATTCGAGTTGGCGAGCTTTGTGGTGGGTCAGAATACATTAATTATTGTCCAAATAACAACTTCCCATCATCAAAGGTCATTGTTGGGTCGTCAGGAGAGTGCGGTCGTATTTTATATATTTTAAAGCGATTTCAAAAATAGGATACGAGTTGGCGCGCTTCGTGGTGGATCAGAATACATTAATTATTGTCCGAATAACAACTTTCCATCATCAAAGGTCATTTTCGGGTCGTCAGAAGAGTGCGGTTGGATATTATATATTTTTAATTGATTTCAAAAATAGGATACGAGTTGGCGTGCTTCGTGGTGGGTCAGAATACATGAATTATTGTCCAAATAACAACTTCCCATCATCAAAGGTCATTGTCGGGTCGTCAGGAGAGTGCGGTTGGATATTATATATATTTACTTGATGTCAAAAATAGGATACGAGTTGGCGCGCTTCGTGGTGGGTCAGAATACATTAATTATTGTCCAAATAACAACTTCCCATCATCAAAGGTCATTGTTGGGTCGTCAGGAGAGTGCGGTCGTATTTTATATATTTTGAAGTGATGTCAAAAATAGGATACGAGTTGGCGTGCTTCGTGGTGGATCAGAATACATTAATTATTGTCCGAATAACAACTTTCCATCATCAGAGGTCATTTTCGGGTCGTCAGAAGAGTGCGGTTGGATATTATATATTTTTAATTGATTTCAAAAATAGGATACGAGTTGGCGCGCTTCGTGGTGGGTCAGAATACATTAATTATTGTCCAAATAACAACTTTCCATCATCAAATGTCAATGTCAGGACGTCTGGGGAATGCGGTCAGATTTTATATATTATGAAGTGATGTCAGAAATAGGATTCGAGTTGGCGCGCTTCGTGGTGGGCCAGAATACATTCATTGTTGTCCAAACAACAACTTCCCGTCCTAAAATATCATTGTCGGGAGGTCAGGAGAGTGCGATTTGATTTTATATATTTTTAATTGATGTCAAAAATAGGATACGAGTTGGCGCGCTTCGTGGTGGGTCAGAATACATTAACTATTGTCCAAATAATAACTTTCCATCATCAAAGGTCATTGTCGGGTCGTCAGGAGAGTGCGGTCCTATTTTATATATTTTGAAGTGATGTCAAAAATAGGATTCGAGTTGGCGAGCTTTGTGGTGGGTCAGAATACATTAATTATTGTCCAAATAACAACTTCCCATCATCAAAGGTCATTGTTGGGTCGTCAGGAGAGTGCGGTCGTATTTTATATATTTTGAAGCGATTTCAAAAATAGGATACGAGTTGGCGAGCTTCGTGGTGGATACATTAATTATTGTCCGAATAACAACTTTCCATCATCAAAGGTCATTTTCGGGTCGTCAGAAGAGTGCGGTTGGATATTATATATTTTTAATTGATTTCAAAAATAGGATACGAGTTGGCGTGCTTCGTGGTGGGTCAGAATACATTAATTATTGTCCAAATAACAACTTCCCATCATCAAAGGTCATTGTCGGTTCGTCAGGAGAGTGCGGTTGGATATTATATATATTTACTTGATGTTAAAAATAGGATACGAGTTGGCGCGCTTCGTGGTGGGTCAGAATACATTAATTATTGTCCAAATAACAACTTCCCATCATCAAAGGTCATTGTTGGGTCGTCAGGAGAGTGCGGTCGTATTTTATATATTTTGAAGTGATGTCAAAAATAGGATACGAGTTGGCGTGCTTCGTGGTGGATCAGAATACATTAATTATTGTCCGAATAACAACTTTCCATCATCAGAGGTCATTTTCGGGTCGTCAGAAGAGTGCGGTTGGATATTATATATTTTTAATTGATTTCAAAAATAGGATACGAGTTGGCGCGCTTCGTGGTGGGTCAGAATACATTAATTATTGTCCAAATAACAACTTTCCATCATCAAATGTCAATGTCAGGACGTCTGGGGAATGCGGTCAGATTTTATATATTATGAAGTGATGTCAGAAATAGGATTCGAGTTGGCGCGCTTCGTGGTGGGCCAGAATACATTCATTGTTGTCCAAACAACAACTTCCCGTCCTAAAATATCATTGTCGGGAGGTCAGGAGAGTGCGATTTGATTTTATATATTTTTAATTGATGTCAAAAATAGGATACGAGTTGGCGCGCTTCGTGGTGGGTCAGAATACATTAACTATTGTCCAAATAATAACTTTCCATCATCAAAGGTCATTGTCGGGTCGTCAGGAGAGTGCGGTCCTATTTTATATATTTTGAAGTGATGTCAAAAATAGGATTCGAGTTGGCGAGCTTTGTGGTGGGTCAGAATACATTAATTATTGTCCAAATAACAACTTCCCATCATCAAAGGTCATTGTTGGGTCGTCAGGAGAGTGCGGTCGTATTTTATATATTTTGAAGCGATTTCAAAAATAGGATACGAGTTGGCGAGCTTCGTGGTGGATCAGAATACATTAATTATTGTCCGAATAACAACTTTCCATCATCAAAGGTCATTTTCGGGTCGTCAGAAGAGTGCGGTTGGATATTATATATTTTTAATTGATTTCAAAAATAGGATACGAGTTGGCGTGCTTCGTGGTGGGTCAGAATACATTAATTATTGTCCAAATAACAACTTCCCATCATCAAAGGTCATTGTCGGTTCGTCAGGAGAGTGCGGTTGGATATTATATATATTTACTTGATGTTAAAAATAGGATACGAGTTGGCGCGCTTCGTGGTGGGTCAGAATACATTAATTATTGTCCAAATAACAACTTCCCATCATCAAAGGTCATTGTTGGGTCGTCAGGAGAGTGCGGTCGTATTTTATATATTTTGAAGTGATTTCAAAAATAGGATACGAGTTGGCGCGCTTCGTGGTGGATCAGAATACATTAATTATTGTCCGAATAACAACTTTCCATCATCAAAGGTCATTTTCGGGTCGTCAGAAGAGTGCGGTTGGATATTATATATTTTTAATTGATTTCAAAAATAGGATACGAGTTGGCGCGCTTCGTGGTGGGTCAGAATACAATAATTATTGTCCAAATAACAACTTCCCATCATCAAAGGTTATTGTTGGGTCGTCAGGAGAGTGCGGTCGTATTTTATATATTTTGAAGTGATGTCAAAAATAGGATACGAGTTGGCGCGCTTCGTGGTAGATCAGAATACATTAATTATTGTCCGAATAACAACTTTCCATCATCAGAGGTCATTTTTGGGTCGTCAGAAGAGTGCGGTTGGATATTATATATTTTTAATTGATTTCAAAAATAGGATACGGGTTGGCGCGCTTCGTGGTGGGTCAGAATACATTAATTATTGTCCAAATAACAACTTTCCATCATCAAATGTCAATGTCGGGACGTCTGGGGAATGCGGTCAGATTTTATATATTATGAAGTGATGTCAGAAATAGGATTCGAGTTGGCGCGCTTCGTGGTGGGCCAGACTACATTCATTGTTGTCCAAACATCAACTTCCCGTCCTAAAATGTCATTGTCGGGACGTCAGGAGAGTGCGATTTGATTTTATATATTTTTAATTGATGTCAAAAATAGGATACGAGTTGGCGCGCTTCGTGGTGGGTCAGAATACATTAACTATTGTCCAAATAACAACTTTCCATCATCAAAGGTCATTGTCGGGTCGTCAGGAGAGTGCGGTCCTATTTTATATATTTTGAAGTGATGTCAAAAATAGGATTCGAGTTGGCGAGCTTTGTGGTGGGTCAGAATCCATTCATTGTTGTTCAAATAACAACTTCTCATGATCAAAGTTCATTGTCGGGTCGTCATTAATTTTCTACTTTTTTCATCACACATCGGTGTAATGGCTGAAGGTTCAGCATTCCCTCTATAGAGCTGTAGTAGGCCACATAAATAATTCTCTTGTGGTTCCCAGACACACTAACAGCTGCACTTTCTGCAGCTTGACTTGTGCTGAAATTTGTGTAATTTTTGGCACCACACCAGTGAGTCAATTGGGTTGATGATCGTTTGGTATGACCAATAAATGGTTTTAAGTTCATACTTTCCTATCTTGATGAAAGTGATCTTTAAACTGAGACAATAAAATTCTCAATGTTCAAGCACATTTCATTGGAAAACTCTTAATACTGTATTCAAACATAAAAATCTTTTTTGTCTGTTCAAAAACATTACCAGTCGACCCAACAACGGTTCTGCACGGTTTGGGTATTATGCAAGCTGCCATCAATGATTGCTGTCCCACGCAAATCGAGTTGCATAAAATTGGAATAAAATTCGCATAGATTTGTTGCTATTGGAGAAGATAAAAACCGGTTTTTCATGTGAAAAGGCACATTCCGATTCAATATGTCAATAGGAAAATTTGTTGCAGTCTAAATTTCATTGTTTCATTAGAGCAAAGTTTTCCAAAACTCCACTAGTAATAACACACCACGTTATAGTGAGCAGAACGATGGTTCCAGTCAAATTAATTAATAATCCCAAAATGTAACTGAGTCATTCATTCGGGTCAGATAGAATTAGTTCGCGGCATCGTTTTGAAAAAAGTGTCATAGAAATCAAATGAATATTCATATAGTCTATATTATATTTTACCATAGTATTAGTTTGAGCTCTCTGAATCATGCTATAAACATATGAGCTACAAGAAATCTTACCTACCGTTCAGATATATATGGTGCAAGAAATCAAAGTAATGTTCAATTTCTTCGAACATAGCTAATAAAGTTCAACCATCCTTCATATTTTTCTGTATGATATCTTTGATATTTATTCAGTTGAAACTTCTTCTTCAATTAATGGAGAGTCCAACTGAAATCGACGATACATTCATGAGAATTGAATTAATTTTGCTGGTCTGTTCCTTTGCAATGTTCTGTTCATCTCAAAATTTTGCTCGAACAGCACGTCCTTCTTATAATATCAAGAGTGGGGAAAGAATCATCTTCTTCTTGGAGTGAATAATTCATTTCAGCAGTTGGCTTGAAAAATCTGCCAATTTTTTCGTGCTGGATGCATACCACTTCAGCAGTCTGAAAAATCATAATGATTGACAAGGTTGTGAAGGTGTTAAGATACGATAAATAGTAATCTTGCAAAAGTTTCTATATAAAAAATATACAGGTTTTCGTAAATACTGAAATTAGCTCACATCTGTCGAGATGGCAAAGTAAAAAATCAAATTGAGTGACCAAAATATTTATTAAACCGGCAAGGAAAAACATCCAGAAATTTTTCCTGGAAACATCCCCATATGGCTGAAGTAATTCCTTTGGCGTATTGATATTTTCTCTT
This sequence comes from Chrysolina americana, assembly GCA_958502065.1. Lineage (NCBI taxonomy): Eukaryota > Metazoa > Arthropoda > Insecta > Coleoptera > Chrysomelidae > Chrysolina > Chrysolina americana. The sequence continues at coordinate 3,636,244 of OY293417.1, forward strand.
TTTCTTGGTCATTCAATTCGGCCTATTGTAAACATCTCTAATATTCGAAATTGTACTCCCAGAATACTATATTTTACAGAAATCCATAGTTTTTAGGCAAGGTTCAGTTGTTTCTTGCGAACGTACAATTCTACTTCGAGTTCCTGATATCTGAAACGAACAGAAAGGATTTTCCAGTCGCGTGTTATATTTATAGAAATTATCGCACGCCAACGTATCGTGAGTTTGTTTGGTAAAAATAATTACTGTACATTGTAGCTTACGTGCTAATTAGGAGAACCAGTATGCATTTATTCCTAACCACAATTCAATCTTGATTATACATTGCAATATTCGTTCAAATATTAACTTAATATATGATATTCTTCAATTATGAACATCGTTCAACTATGTATAACATAATAGATCAGTCATTTATTCATCAATATGACCATGTTTTATTGTCATGGCAAACAATCCAGAATCAAAGGAGTGAAAAAATCACGAGAGCTTGCTTGAGTGATTTTTTTACTTTCCTTGAAATGTATTTTTTGTGTAAAAATGTATTGAATGTATTTTAGGAACATTAATACACAACTACATTATGAAGAAGAAGTTGGAAAGAGAAAATTCAATTGGAGGTATTGTACTAACTGTAAATATAACAAATTTATCTTAAAATTTATTCTGCAATGTATTGATTTTTTCAGAATATGAATTAATTTCTTAAATACAATGTGTTTTCAGTTATTTATGTAGAACACTAACAACTGTAAGGAAATATCATTTCCTCACAGTAAGGAAGTGACATTTCCTTACAGTAAGTACGTTTTTCTTCAAGAAATTTTGTCAGGAATATCAAAATTTCCTAGCGATTTGCGGAAAACCACAGAAATCCGCAATTATTAGGAAAATAACTATTTTGAAGATTAATTTTTCATTGGATTCACCTACTGAGGTGTTCCGCTGGTTGGTTGATACGCCTTTCAAAAATACTTTTAAATAATCTCGATCGGATCAAAATTACAAGAATTCTTTCGACAAAAAGCAAATTACATTTTTATAATCTCGACCTCATACCTGCATTTGTGAGGAATTCATCTGCATTCTTTCGAACTTTCTCCTGCTGTCCTCAGTCCTGTCCTGCTGACCACCCAAGAGGCAGCAATCATTTTCCCGAGTGCCGATCTTCCTAATTGCTACGCTTCCAGCCAGTTAAGTTAAACTCGTCTAAAAATTTATTGCAAATTAATATCAGAAATTTTAAGAGACCTCGAGATGAAGGCATATATTTGCTAAATGTCCTGCAATTGGCGAGCTAGCTGTCGCTTGTGGTTATTAAAAATATCTGCAGACATTATTATTATCAGTATGGAAATGTTAGGTTTACTGCAGTTCAGTAGGAAAGGTGTTTCATTGATGGATATAGCTGTAGGATCATGAAAGGATCAAAATATGTATTATCAAATCTTGCGCAGTACAGATTCCCTACTTGGGGTTTCACAGCATTTACAAAACCCTCAATATCAGTAGATTCTCGAAGATAAGACAGAAGAAAAACAAAAGTGGAGGATTTATAGAATCGAATGTGAGGACTGCGAGAAGAAGTATGTGGGTCAAACTAGGAGATCCACGAAAGTACGATTCAAAGAGCACATTGCTCATATCTCATTTTCGGAACTGGAAAAATCGCCGGGATGTGAACTCGTGAATCCCGTGATCATGTCGCACCACTCAATTGACACCTCTGAGCTATTTGGTATCAATGTACAAAACAATAATTTCCATCTTGAAACCATTCTGCTAGCCGCATTTGTTTTGTGAATCAAAATACGTCTGCTGTAATGATAACTTTGAAGCCGTTTTTGTACAGAACAGAAAATACTGGTGGATCATATGAATGAGGTTGGAAAAAATGTGTTTGATACGATAAAACTTAATTATTATGAGCAATCAATTTGCCTTGAAATACTATTTGTCAAATATTCTCAAGTATATCATGACAATGTCATAAATTATTGTAACTGACAACTACTGTTCGAATATTTTTCGAAATGCCGTTTTGCCATCAAGAAAAATGTGATATGTTGGAATCCTACTGGGTTTGCCAGAAAAATAGCGTGAGCATTCCAACAATACAGCAATTCGTTCCTCGATCGTAAATTACCTAATCGGCGTTTTTTTGCTGTGCTTCATCGTCGATTCAGGAACAATGAAAAAGTTTTTGAGATGAGGAGAACTAAAAAACGTTTTGTAATATCTGAAGATATAGAAATTGACGTTTTACCCTACTTTGAGATTCATCTAGAGAAATAGCTGTTCCACTGTCTAGTATTCAACGAATTCTGAAGAAACATATTAAGATTTCTCCTTATAAGTTAAGACCAGTGCAAACACTAGAACCTGGTGATCCTGAGAGACGATTGGGGTTTTGTCGGTGGTTTATGAATAAAAGCAGACAAGATGCAAACTTCTATAGAAATATTATATGGAGCGATAGTGCTAATTTTTCAAATCGTGGGATGTATAATAGGAAGAATTTTCATTATTGGAGTAGACATAATCCATTTCTAGTCCATCCCCACAATCCGCAAAGACGATTTAGTATTGATGTTTGGTGTGGTCTATTTGAAGGCAGAATTATCGGTCCATTTTTCTACCATGGTTCTTTGAACGAACCCCGTTACATTAATTTATTAACCAGAGTGTTGGAAGTGTTTTTCGATTATCTTGTTCTGGAGGCTCGTCAGATGATCTATTTTCAGAAGGATGGAGCACCAGCACATAATGTCAGTGGCGTAAAAAGATTGCTGCTAGGCTGTTTTGGAAACAGATGGATTGCTACAAATGGTTCTGTTAAGTGCCCCCCTCGTTCACTGGACATGAAACCTCTAGATTTTTATTTTTGGGGATTTCTGAAAAATGAGGTGTACAAAATGAAACAATAATGTAGGTACATGAACTGAAAAATTATATTGAAACTATAATTAATAGAATTGATGGCCGAACTGTGAAAAAAAGTCAAATGAGATTTGTTGTTAAGAATGTTATTACGAATCGAAATGCATAGGGTGTTTCATTGAAAGAAATATCATTTTATGAAATATTCTGAAAACGCGACTGTCATTTTTTTTTTGTTTTCGATATCGAGAAGGCCATTAAAAATGCTACTAGTTTGCCCATTTAACCAAATTCGTAGCATCAATAATAACGGAGTTGGCGAATTAATTTGGAACACCCTGTATATACAGATTTCTCCAAAGCCTTCGATCGACTTGACCATACTTTTTACTACTGGATAAACAAACTCCCCTGCTTTGAAAGAACTACAGAACTGAATGATTTTTCCATGTCATTATTGTCGAACAGAAAACTGATATCTCAGCTTCATCCGGTGTTCCACAGGGATCCATTCTGGGTCCTCTTCTGCTTACAACTGCATAAATGAACCTGTATTCCAATGTATCACCAAATATTGATATATGTAAACTATACACGACAGTCAACTGCTTTCAGGATTGCATATTGTATTTCAAAAGACCTTGAGACATCTGTGGTCATTCTGACTTATGGCCTCTTAAAGTGTAGAAGTGTTAATACATGTCTTTTACGCTAAAGAAACATATAATGGAGAATTCCTGCAACATCAATAATAATACACCAGATAGATTCGATCGGTTCAAAGAATTAGGTGTGATATTCAATAACAAGTTTACTGAAATGGTCACTAGAGTTTTTATAACACTGGGATTCACCACAAGAAATTCTAAATCTTTGAATATTGTCGTTGTTGATCTTGAAATTAATAATCCCACAAGTAAATCTAGAGGATCGAATCTGGTGAGCTAGCAGGCCAATCTGTTGGCATCCAATCCAGTGATTAAGTTACTTCATATCTAGAAAATCCTTTGATTGACTGTGATAACGGGGTGAAGGAGCGCCCTCTTCCTGAAAGATTATTTCAGGAACTTCTAATTCAAATGTATTTTGTTGTATATTTTTGTGATTATTTTAGGCTAGATGAGATTTTCTAACATATCACGGTACAATAGTCCTATCACGTTCGGCTAGATCTTCTATTTTATTCCAAGTCTTCAGGTAGAAGAACGGAAAGGCTTTTGGCTAACGCTGTAGTTATTGCGCATTGTCAATTCTTCCTATATGGTGTGAAAAACATACATTTTCAACAATATCAACAGAACTATTGTAGATATTCAAGGGAATAAAACTCGTAAAATCTATGATGTATTGAGTTTAGTTAAAATAGTTCATGAATTATTGTCATCATCGTTAACTTTTCAGCACGACAACTTCATGATGCAGTTCAGTGACTTTATCAAATTCAACGCACACGCAATGTACTTTTCACGTTATATACGATTGACAGTTTGAGGACTTTGCAATCTAATTGGAGACACGAGTGACAAAATTTATGTTTCTAATTCCAAAGTCTCTGATTACTTTAATAGAAGGATAATTTAATAAATTGTATGGTGTTAGAATCGAAGGTGTTGATATAAATCACTCTTAGCAGACAGACTGAGTGCTATAAAATTGGAAATGGAACTGTATTGATTGCTTATTTAATTGTGATGATTATAGATTGACAACTTTACGTGTTCACTTGATTGAACTATAAGGTCATATACGGATGAATAGTTTTATTCATTTTGAAAATTGAAATCAATAAATTTTATCGAGATTGAATTGTTTTTCCATGGTGTGTGATAATATGTTTTGAATCACAATCGTGCTTGGTTGATACATATGTAAATTGATATTTTTTGTGTGATGAGAAGTATATGCTACAGATATAACCCTGCATCATTGTTCTGTTTCGAAAAATATGTCTGCATGGATATTTTTCATAATATTCAAGTTCAGAATTCAAGTTTTCATGATTTCAATTTTTTATGATGCAATATACTCTGTGATCGAGCTTTTTGTTCCTCTCAAAAAAACCTACACTAAGAAATATCCATGTTGGTATTCTCCCCAACTCAAGAGGATGTTGGGAAAACAAAGAGAGCACATAAAATATATAAAAGCACCAGATCCCTGAGAGTTATGAAGAATTCAGCTACCTAAGGTCCCAGTGTAAAGTTCTGTCTATAGACTGCTATGCAAACTATATTCAAAGAACTGAAAATTCTATTACAGAGAATATCAAAGCTTTTTGGACTTTTGTGAGCAATAATAGAGAACAAAATACTTTACCTGAAACAATGTTATGACATGATAATGTAGCAAGTTCCTGGCCAGACATCGCCAATCTCTTTGCTAAGCACTTTTCCTCTGTTTATACTGATCAAACTCTAAATCTATATAATAACCAAATCCGACCCATACTCAATATACCTTCCTACCAGATTCAAATTTCTACAATCTATGATAAATTATCTAAACTCAATATAAGTAAAGGCCCTGGCCCCTATATTTCTCAAAAGTTATAGATTTGCACTTTCTCGTCCTCTTTTTTACATTTTCAACTAATCCCTGGATTCTGGGGAATTTCCCGAATACTGGAAACTTTCTTTTGCAACCCCGATATATAAATCAGGAAATAAATCGGACATCTCGAATTATCGCGCTATATCTATTCTCAGCACAATCCCTAAGTTGTTCGAAAGCATCATTGCTGACAGACTTACCTACGACTGTTCCAATGTAATAACATCTCACCAATTTGGCTTCTCTTCTGGAAAGTCTGCGGAACTGAGTTTAATAACCTATATTTCCAACCTGTCAGTTGAACTAGAAAAGGGTTCTCAAGTTGATTCAATATATACAGACTTCTCCAAGGCCTTCGACAGGGTTAACCATGAATTCTTGCTCCATAAACTTGAATTATATGGGATTGGTGGCTCATTATTGAAGTGGGTTGGTTGGTATTTAGAAAATAGGCTTCAAATGGTCAGATTATTCTTATACTTTTCCAGTACCATCCGGGGTACCTCAAGGGTCTCATTTAGGACCGCTTTCATTCAATTTATATATAAATGATATTACATCCTGTTTCCTAAATAGCAAAGCTCTTCTTTTTGCAGACGACCTCAAATGCTTCAGAGTTATTCAAAACGTTGCTGATGCCATTAGTTTACAGTCTGATATCGATAGACTATCGAATTGGTGTTCTTTAAATGGATTGGGCCTGAACAGTGGTAAATGCCATATTATGCGATTCTGCCGTACATACCATCCATTAACATTTAATTATCATATAAACACAAAACTATTACACACTTCGAACCAAACCAAAGACTTAGGCATCATCATTGACTGTAGTCTCAGTTTTAATCATCACATCAGTTATGTTGTTCAAAAAGCCAAGAAAAATCTTGGTTTCATTAAAAGGATCACCCGCGATTTTACCAATGTTTTCACAATCAAAGTTCTTTACTGCTCATTAGTTAGATGTCATCTTGATTACCGTTCTTCTGTTTGGTCCCCACATTTTATCACTTTCAAGAATAAAATTGATCGAGTCCAACATGATTTTCTGAGGTACATAGCTTTCAAAGTTCAAGTTGTTTGCGAGTATAGCCAAATGGAATATTATTTAAATATTCCACCTCTTGAAGTTGGGGGGAAAAAACAAGATCTAACATTGCTGTTCAAGACAATTAATGGTGTATGCAACTGTCCTGAACTGTTATCAGAAATAAAGTTGTATGTACCCTCCCGCACTACCAGACAATCACAAACATTCTTTGTTCCTTTCCATAGGTATAATTATGCCTTCTATTCTTTTCTCCCAAGAACCCTTCGTCTGGCCAATTCATTGAATTGTTAGATTTAAAAATCAATTAAGAAGAATAAACGTTTAGGTAATTTAATTAATTATTGCAATGTAATCAACTAATATAGGTACTTATTCTGCTTTTTGAGTGTACATTATTTGTGTGTTTTATCATTTTTGCCTTGGCAATGTATCTATTTGCATTTTCCTATGTATTCCTAATTGGGCATGCCCGTATATTTAAAAAATTAAATATATAAATATTGAAAATAAATACTTCTAATACATTTCGACGTGGTTTTTGTCCCGATAAGTTATCGCTTTTGAATAACTGTTGTCTTGAAAATATCATCAAAAAGTAATATTTCATCCTTATTTTGTGAATTATTTTGGCAGTGAAAAAAAGTTAACATTTCCGCATCAATAGAGATGTAGAAATGTCAAGTTTTTTAGACAGTTGTACAAAAAGTTTTCTTTCACACCATATTTTACGAAATATTGACCAACTTTTTTAACTTCACCATCTCATTTATAGGGAATGAAGTTGATTAGTTTCGTTTCTTATCAAATATTGTTTTTTATCGTATGCCTACAATAATACACACTCTGTATCTACAAATCTGATTTAAGTTCTACAGGATCATTTCCAAACGCCGATTCAACGATATCAATATCGTTTATATAAAGAGAACTCTCTAAAACGTTTGATCCCCCCTTCATTGAAAATGCGTTAATGTCATTCACACGCAGAGGCGATTATGAGGCCAAAAGCAATAAACGTCCGTGTACATTCCTTCTCGTACCCGACTTGATTTCTTCCAAATGGTTTTTCGGTATAAAGTGGAGACTTTATCGCGTCTATTTATATTCAGATGAATAATCCATAGACAAGACTTGGGAATAATTTATACTTTCTGATGAGGCAATACAGAAGTCTTCGAGTGTTATCATTTTTTTATCTAATCATCCTGCGTGGGTTGCTTGATTCTGGAGACAATCAACGTCTGGCCTATCTCGGATTGTATAATTTAATGACAGCTCGTAAGGTGCTGAAAGCTATATAGGAGAGAGAGGCTGTAAAAACATTTTTGGTGAAATCTTTTTGATGGATATACACTATCAATCCACAACTGACCTCCTAAATCTTCAAAAATCATCATCAATGTTATGATAATACAGATATGCGGACTTACTAAAAATAATCAAATATGAAAAACAAACTGCTTGGTGGACAGCAGTATTAAAATACCAAAAGAGATGAAGAAAAAGAAATGGAACACTTATTTGAATAATAAAACAGTAGACAATCATGAGAAGTACAAAAATGAAAGGAAAAAAGTGAGAGACAAAGAAGAAAAAGTGGGAAGAATTTTGAGAAAAAACAAAAGCCGATAGCAAATCAAACCAAAAATTATTCTATAGAACACTGAAAACACTGAGGCAAAGGAAACACCAGATGTAAACAGCATCAAAGATAAAAAGGGAGAAATTGTAAGGGAAGAGAAGATGATGAATATATGAAGAGAATATTTTCAAGAGCTGAGACCAGAGAACCACGAAGAAATAATTTATATAACATCACAAGAAATTAAAGAATTTATACAAAAACTAAAAAGTGTAAAATTACCTGGAGAAGACAAATTAACAACTGAAATGTTCAAAAATATACGAGAAACTGGGCTAAAAATACTGAGTAACATATTTAATAAAACATGGTCCAAAGAGCAGATTGGAAAGTAGCAATAATTATTGTTTCTATATTCAAAAAGGGAGATAAGTATGATTGCACAAACTATAGAGGCATAGCATTTTTAAGTATGAGAAAATTGTAGATAAAGAAATAAGACCTATAGTAGAGACAATGCTAGAAAGACACAAAGTGGTTATAGGAAGGGTAGAAGTACACAAGACCATTTGCAGAAAATAAGCTCCAACAAGAGCAAAACGTATATTTTAGGATTCATTGACCTCGAAAAAGCGTTCGACAAGGTGTCAAAGATGAAGTTATAAGAAATCCTAAAGAATGGAGGAATTGAGAACGAAATAAATGATATAAAAAATAATTTTTATATGGATAATATTAACTGTATGATTTGACATAACAAAACACCAGGAAAGTTTACAACAAGAGAAGGATTAAGACAAAGACAAGTAGAACATTACAAGTTTTTAGGATTAGAAATGAAAGGAAATGGAAAACAAGAATTGGAAATCAACACATTAAATCTATACTACTCTACTGTTTTCCCTGTATAAGTCGTGAAAGGCGAAAATACCCGTAGATTTTCTTTGACCAATGTACTGCTCACCACAATAGTTACATTTTTTCCCATTTAATCGTCTTTGTATCTATTACGGCTTAGAATATAGCAATGTTACCACATGATAAAAGAAACGGCCTATAAGACCGACTTGGACATTTGGTTGCAAGACCTGAATACTCTCACAAAGACAAAAAAGCAGAATCCAGGCCACTGATTCGAAGTACTTAAGAAGAGAAAAAAGAGAAGTAGTGAAAGGAGTAGAAATGATAAAACTGATAAATACGGAGGTAAGGGTAAAATTTTCACGCATAATTCTTGACTAACTGAAAGCAAGAAAGATCTGGACGTATCCAGAATGAACGATCCTTCCGGAAACAAGTTCATTTTTATTCGTGTATATTTCTAATTCTGAAAAAATATTTCTTCCAATTTATACAATGGGGAATCTTTTACTTTGAAATTTTCTTATGTAATGCATTAATATGTTCATTTCAATTCTTGAACCGTATAAGTAAATGAAAAACTTCAAGAGAACAAAAAGATGCTTAATGAAACAACATTGTTTATTCTTTTCTCACAATCTCTCAGTGGCAGCGGGAAAAAAATTCTGAAGGGTTAAACAAGACTTTACTTTCAAAAAAGGAGAACCCTGTAATTATTTGGGAAATAAATTATTTTGTAACGTGCGTACTATTGAATGGATTGTACTTGCCTAATTCAAACTGATGATTGTCAAAAATGTCGAAGTGAACTCCAAAAATCTTTAAAAAAAATTATTTATGTGCCTCAAAAACCAAGCCGTTTATACGAACTTTTCGTCTTGAAATGTTTCAACGTACTTACTTAACACTCTGTATATCACCTTGCTCAGTGGGTATGTCTACAATCAACAACAGTATTCGAAATACTGACCAAATAATATCTCTTTGTTCCAGAAAATCACGTATCCATGAGTTTATTCATTCTCAGTTGGCCATGGCGCTTGTAGTTGCGTTAGAAACAACCAACTGCAATGGAAATGTCAATCATTTATCAGCCTTTGTTTCGTATGTCAGAGTTGTGAGTTCCAACCTTTGGGATGTAAGTGTCACAACTATAATTATAATAATAATGATAGTTACATATATTTATAACCGACGATACCATTAATGAAAACAGGTTATTGTCCTTCTCGAGATGGCATCGTGATTCTGTTTCAATAGAAAAAACGACTCGTCGAATGTCAGTAGTAAAACGACCGTAAACCTGGCCGAGACAAGTGATTCGTCAGTGCAAAGTCCGAATGTCATCTGCCACCTACGATGTATACTATTCGGGTCGTAATTCTAATTCTCGTAAAGAAAAAATGGCCATACACCAATTCGAAACCACTTGTAGTTTACACACCTGTTTTGCCCATAAAACATTGAAGTTATACGACTTTATGATCGATTTAGCAGTAAAAGTAGTCGAGGTGTTTATATTCTTAACAAATTACGGCTACTTCATATAATATCTTTCTTAGAGGTAAATATCTCCATTATGCGAATTGGAACGATAGTTTTTTTAATTATTGGTGGTGATTATAGGGATACCGATTTTTGGAAGTGAACCATTATATCGTCCAATTTGGGCTGAAAGGAGTATTCTACATATTTCTGTTTGAAGTAAAAGTCTGAAAAATATATACTTTGAGATCACAAAGATTCACAACTCATTTGCAAGGCTCCCATTATTTATTTATTAACAATATAAGTGAATTAATTGAGATTATATCATACATTGACGCTGTTTTTGTAACATAAAAGACTTGAGGAATAGTTACAGAAACTTTCGGTATTATCAAAAAAAAACAACTGCAGATATAACATCACTACGTTTCTATTGAATCCTTCTCTTTTTACTGTACGATACCAACGTCAGTGAGTTGAGAGGTATATTCATTAATATCCTTAAAAAACTTTAAAAATCTTCCTCTAAATACATTTGCATAAAAGTGGTGACACAAATTTCCCTTCAAATCTAAGACCTATTATCCTCATTGCCACTTTAGCAAAAATTATAGAAGAACTAGTTAAAAATATGTTGAACAACTTTTTGTGCATCAATTCACACAAAGTTCAAAAATATGTGCTGTGGATTATTATGATAATGAAATGAACATTTCTCTCTGCCACCGAGTGGAAAAATTAGTCAAATATCTGTCATAAAATAACTACTTTCCAGGCTAATACCACGACGGTTATTTGTCATTTGCTAGATATTCGTGTAAACGTTCTTCCAAGAAGATCCAATTGCAAGTACGTATCTTGTAATTGAACAGTCGATTATCCTTCATTTGGCTTGGGAATGACCACCTGCAGGCATGCGTGTTTCGGGGTTTTGCCTCTCATCAGTGCCAGGGTAGGTCGGACAACATTAAAATTGTCATGTCCCTACCAAATGAATAATAATCAACTGTTCAACTAATATTTCCTCACGGATGAAGCATATTGTTCACTCAGGAAAAAATTATTAGAAACTTTTCTAAAATTTAAACGACTACATAAATTAAACAAAATTTTGGAGCATATCAAACAAAATTAACCTGATTGTTGACAAAAGCGTCTGCGTGAAATTCAAGAGGGTTGGAACGTTCAAATCGTAACCACCAACTGCTCAAATGATTTATATCTTGGTTTCGTTTCGACATTCCTTTGGTTGAAAGAATAAGGTAGCAAAAAAACTTTAAATTTTTCCAGTGCGTTTTTCAAGATTCAAATTGTTTTTGAACAACTATTTGGAGAGTTTGCTGTGTTGTTTGCGATTAATTCATAAATAATTGTTTTGATAAATATGCTGAACCATTTTTAACTAAGCTCAATTAACGACTTTCTTCAGTGAATAATTTGTTAGTGTCAATATATTCATGATTAAGTGATAATTATTCGAAACGAGTTACCTGAACCTGAACAAATATTCATATTGTTCCTTAATCCTACTCGCCTTGGTCAATTTGCATTTTTTTCTTTTATGGAACTTCTGGTGTTAATTAACGTTTTTTAATTGGATTCAGTGGGCAGATCATTTAAATTTTTTTCGTATTCACACGCATTTGAAGGATCAAATATTCTTTATTAGATTTATTCTAGATACTAAGGTATCTAGTAACTAACGTATTATATTTTGTTACTAATTTGTAATAAAGATTTATTTAACTTAAAAGAAGCTCAATTTTCAATAATGCAATTAAATAATAATAGGTACAAATTATTTGAAAAACTCAAATGGCATTTCTTCAGCATTGGCAAAATCATTACTGGACCAAATGATATATGATCTTGCCATAGAAACGCAAGTCAAATATGTGAACAATCATTCAGTTTTAAGGCACAAGGATCAGAAATCAGCCTTAACATTTCAATTAGTATTTTTTTGCGTGTGAAGGAATATTGAAGAAAAATTTTAACATAGAGATAAGTTTATTGAGTCCAAATAAATTGTTAATTGAATTTGGAGAACATAATCAGTCAGACTAAGCACATAAGGTTCATTTGAATCAAGTAACCGGGTATTTGATTCAAATATTCATCTGATTGATTCAAACAAATGGCGTTTGAAATCTAATATCTGATTCAATTCATTAATTTAGCGGAAAACAAACTCATGCGTTCCAAATAAATCCTTAAATTAGTCATTGTTATAATCATGAATATTAATAGTTCATACAGAAACTCAATATTAAGCAGCTGTTCCCGAATATAGAACTGAGAAGCGTTTTGGTCAGCACAATAATGTCAACATTCCCGGCACAAAATATACAAAAACCCAACTTTGTTTTGTTTCATAGAAAAATCACGTGTGTTCTGGTTAATATAACTCTAGTCTAAAAGAGTATTCATTTGTTTACTCACCGAACTTTTGTTTATTTCGTTCGACGCACCACGCACCATGACAGACTTCGTTTGTTTACTTGTAATGGCGTCTGATATTGGGAGGCCATGCCGATGAAGGCGTTTCGTCTCCGAATTCAAATCTGACGGCAGCTGTTGGGTTGCCGTGGCATGCATGTGGGTCTTCTGCAATGGAGGGAAATTCAAAATTGTTGACTGCTTTGCTGCACTTGCATTTCCTCGTTTCAAGTGTGTACTTGATTTTAGACTACTAAGCTTTTTACTATAAATTGATTTCGTTCTAATCAAATCGTAGATTGCCTGTAAACTATTCCATACAATAAATTTAATCTCATACCATAAAACATAAAGATTGAAATGACTTTATAGAACTCTGTTTTCAATTCAGTACTGGAAAATAGTAACTGCTCTTTTGGAAATTCTTTCAATTTTATAACTAGAAATTAAACTAGGCTTCTAACTGAAAAGCTGCAATTTTGAGTTGAAAATATTAATTTTATTTGTTTTTCTGTTTTTATGGTAATTTTTTTATATGGGAATATACAAATTTTCGAAATCAGCATGAAATTTTGTATGGATAGTGCGAATTTCAAGTAAAACTGATGATTTTATATTTTCCATGATTTTTAGGACTTTTTGAGTAATGAGAATTGATTGCCATTCGCAGAATTGGTCTAACTTTCCCCGTTCTCGAGTTAAAAATTTCATCTGGAGTTGAGAGGGTTTCTTTCCCCAAAAATTTTTTGTCATAATATTTCTGACGATTTTTCATAAGTTCAACCTTTTTTGAATATGTACACCAAATTTGAATTCGATTACATTCCATTAAAGATTTAGTAGGATTTATAAGGAACATCTGCAATTTTGTGTTGAAAATGTTCGTTGTTTCGTTTTTTAACTTTTCATGGTGAATCTGGGCATACACAAATCATATATTTCCGAAATTAGCATGAAATTTTGCGTATATAGTACGAATTTCAACTGTAACTGATGATTTTGTATTTTTCATGATTTTTAGGGGTCTACCCCTTAGGACTTTTTCGAGTATTTAATTTTGTTCTTTGATAAACTTCAAATCCACAGAGTATACTAATTTCATGATTCTGAATCGATTGCCATTCGCAGAATTCGTCTAGCTTTTCCCGTTCTCGAGTTGAAAAGTTCATCTGGTGTTGATGGAGTTCATTACCTCTTAAAACTCTTTTGTTATAATATTTTCAAACATTTTTCAAAAGTTCAACCATTTTTGAATAAGCATGCCAAATTTGAAGTCGATCCCATGTCAATTAAAGATTTCGTAGGGTTTTTACGAAACATCTGAGAATATACAAATCATATATTTTCAAAATTAGCATTAAATTTTATGCATATATTGCGAATTTCAATTGAAAAGTTCATCTGGAGTTGAAGGAGTCATTTCCCTTAAAAACAATTCTTTTTTCATGATAATTTTCGTTATTTCGTTAATTCGCCATAAAAACTTTCAACAGAGATCAAAAAAATTTTCTGGCAATTCAATTGCCATTAGAACTTTGATTTAATCATAGTTGATAGAAGATATCATTTAGAGTTTCATTAATATTACTGTCATCTGTTTGCTAATCTGTTGCTGGTATACGAAAGTTCAATTTATTTTTTTACCACCGCATCTCTGATAACTGAAGTGTTTTATAAGATGGTGGCGTCTTGAATTGCAGAAAACTGTATATCTTGAAAAACAACGTTTCCTAATAATTTATGTCGGAATCTTCAGGACAATAAACGAAAACTTTAGCCTTCAAGAAATAGAGATTATTTCAAATTAAAGCCTGAAATCCCACAAAAACTTCACTTCTTGATATTATTGCAAAGAAAACTACCCATGTTACCAATTAAAGAATCGTCCAGAAAAATAGTCAGTCAGTTTGTCGATCTATTTGCATTTTCATTCAATGGTATAATTTTTTTTACTTTTGCTTCTATGTCAATTCATTTCTTTAAATGAGTTTTTTGGAGGTAGACTATGGGCCAATTATCATTAGGTTGCGATCTTTACATCCATTATTTTCGAAGAATATTCTAATAATTCGAAAGAAAATATAATCCCACACTAGTACTTTTCTTCTGAAATCGAATCACACCACATTCAAATAGCCGTCCTGATATATGCAACCAATCCTCGAATATTTCAAGCATTTAGACCAAACAAGATAAAAGCACTCAGCACTCTATAATGATAAAAGTCTGTTTAGTCAAGATACACTTGAAGCTGTTTTTCAGCGCATGGAATGTTTCCAAAATATGTGGCGATAGTCTCGTACATTAACGTTGTACGTTGAATTATTGCATAAACATTGCTGGGAAAATATCATGGGGGTGAGAGCAGACAAAGAGGAATCAACGGATGATTATAACGAACAAATACATTCGTAAAACTTTCTCAAAACATTAAATATGCCTATCTGTTTATCAAGCAACATGGTTGTAGGTGGATATTTTTTTAACTCATGCCCCCCCTTGAAAAACTCTGTCTAATTCAGTTGTAAACATTACAGGACTTATAGAACGCACTAGTGCCTAAATTACCTGAATTAGTTTTGATAATTTCGGAATAATCTCTTTCGTTCTTACATCATTTTTTGTCTTTGCATCTCTATAAGCTCTGTATAACTGTTATTGAAGTTTCTGGATGTTCCTCTTTGTCTCATAATCTTCCATATGCCCTTTTAATGTGATCTAAAGCTTGTCCCCTATACTTTCTGGTGTCCTTGAGATGCTTCACCCTCAGAAAAAATCGATTTCATGACTAAAGAAGACCATCAGTGGGAATCCAATAAAAGAACGTTTCTCCATTAAGATGTTTCTTCTTTCAGCTTTATATGCACTACAGTTTATTCCACTATCTTAAATGTATTCGCGTTTCAATTAAAAACCCGCCTTGATGTCATACACTCGGTTATCATCTTGAAGTTAATTACGTTACATCTTTACTTTTTATTACTAATTTAAACAAGCAATTTGAATGCATGGTCTGGAGATGCAACTGCCATAAATGCAGTTGTCCAGCCAAGTACGTAGTTGAAATAAACACTAAAATTGTCGTGCATATTTTCATGTTGCTGTAAAATGCGAAGACTGACTGAAGGAAAAGAAACAAGCCAAATAAAAATTGAATCAAACGAGACAATGAATGCTAAATTATTGTTAAATAGTTGAAAGGAAATAATTGAAAAGCGATCATCAACTTCGAAACTTCTCAAAAGTGCTGCTTATGAGAACCCTTTCGGTCACTGGGTTCATTTAAACGAACATTGAATTTGTATGTCTTCAAATGCCACCAGAATAATTTTTACGCCGTAATATCACAGTGTTCCATAAAACGAACTTGTCTTAGCATATTAATGATCTTTCCCGCCATCTATCGGCTACTGTTCAAATGTTTCATATGGAATTATTTCTCATGTAGGGCTGTTTTGAAGGTTATCGTATACAGAAACTTTGCAGTGGGAATTTTTGTGATAAAGAAGGTAAGTTTTCGGAAGAAAAAAATTCTATGCGATTGATTATATTATTGACTGCAAGTTTGATATATATTTTTCACACGTTTCTCTTTTTTTTGCGTATGGTTTTTTGGTTTGTTGACGTGTTCGTTTTAACGAACATTGTGACTCCAGGTGAAACTTTTTTTGTAGGACTTGTTGAAATAAGGTGATAACATGGCTAAACGAAGAGGTCTAACAGAGGCGGAGTTGTTAGATTTAATGGACAATTTTTCAGATATTGACGTACTCAGCGATGATGAGCTTGATCTAGTAGAACAATCAACCTCTGAAGGTATTATAATAGGTAATAGTTAGTTGACAATTATTGTGTAATACTATTTCAGGCAAAATCGGTGAAAATAATGATTATAAATTTGAAGAAAATGAGGAAGGTATGGAAACTGAGGATGGAGTTGGTGATAATACGGCCCAACATGAAGTGAACATAGGTGAAGAAATAGCAGGAACTGAAGGAGACCAAGAAAAGGAAATGCCTATAGATGAAGTAAGTGTCGTGGGTGAAGTATCAACAAATGCAAAGAACAATGTAGAACGTGCACAAGACTATTGCAGAAGGTATAATTTGACTTACAAAAGAGATAGGTATAGGTTGGAAAGCAAATGTTCAATATTTGACTATAAAATGGCATGAAACGAAATATCAAACTAATCCAGAAGTTTTGAGTCCCATAAATTATTTCTCAGAATGTTTTAAAGAGACACTTATGAAGAAAATGGTCGAAATGACGAATCTCTTTGCAGTTCAAAACAGCGTTCATAACTTTCCTGCAACTAATGAAAATGAAATAAAGAAGCTAATTGGCATTCATATTACGATGGGGAACCTACATTACCCAAGAGTAAAGCTATATTGGAATAATAAATTAGGAATCCCAATTATTTTTGAAAATATGAGCGTCAATAGATTCTTCAAATTGCGTCAGTGTTTACATTTTGTGGATTTATTTAAAAAAAATGGGTCGTCCGTCGACTTCATCATCTCCACCGTCCACATCTTCACCCAAGCGGAGTAAGGTTGAAATACGACCTGTTTCAGAAGTTCGTCTTGATCAGATTGATCATTTTTCTGTTTTTGATCCAAGTAAAGATGGTTCCAGATGCAAGAATGGAAGCTGTATGAAAAAAAAACACATTTCTCTTGTGAGAAATGTAAAGTACATTTATGCATCAACAGAGATCGCAAGTGTTTCTTGGATTTTCACCATAGATAAATGCTGACATTTCATTGTTTTTTCTGACATTCTCTGCAATAAACTTATTTATTTGAAGATCATATTGAGTTTCATTGAGTCACCATGTTCGTTATAATGAACATTTTTTTTTCAAAAACCAATGACGTCACATTGTTCTGGACTTTTCTAGAAATCTTCAAAAAATCAATGCATGAGAATTTTCAAACAATAAATTTTTTTTCCCAAAAACTAAAAGTCGTGACCGAAAGGGTTATCATGTGTTCCTCAACAGGTATCTTTTTGGATGAACTGCAGACAGCATTTGTGAAAGCTTTATTCAAAAAAGGGGACAAGAGTATCATCAACAATTACAGGCCACAATTGCAATCTTGCCAAGTAGCAGTAAGATCTTTGAAAAATTAATATGTACAAGATTGACAAATTTTTTTGGAGTCTAACGATCTTTTATGTGATAGACAAAATGGTTTCAGGAAGAATTAATCAACTATTCAAGCTATCTCTCAGGCATTATGTAAAGTAATAGAATCTCAAAGAGAAACGTATAACCACTGCTGTCAATCTAGATCTCTCAAAGGCTTTTGACAGCGTAGACCGCCTCCTGTTGGCAAAAAAATCGTCTCTGCCATTGGCATTAGAGAGTTAGCTCTGAATCTAGTCACTTCCTATCTCAAAAATAGGTTTAAATGTGTCACTAAACTGGATTCTGAAATCCATCTCATATCCGGAAAACTAATGATTTCTCCGGGTGTACCTCAAGGATCAGTACTGGCCTCTTACTATATATACTTTATACAAATAATGCTCCTGAGGTTATTAGCGAATATATGGTGATTGCTGACTATATTTAACTGTGAGAATGAAAAGACTTGTCTTAGTCTTGCGAAGCCCTATTCGTAACTGAAAATGATGAGCTTTATAGGACTGCTGAAGGCTTTAGTAATATTAATATTTTCAGTAACAGTACACGGTAGAAAGACATATTTTGCACTAAGTGTTTCAATACAGCAATATCTGCTGAGTTTGAGAAGTGATCAGCAAACAATTCTGGCTTCTGGCACCTGATTTGCTATCAGAATCATGATTAAGATGGATAGGGGTTTTCAGTTATTCCTTATTTCTACAAAGTTCATTGTTCATGATTTTCCAGGTCTCTTCAATTTTGCTTCCTGCTTCTTTTATTTTCATACTGAAATAATTTTTTGGCTATCTTCATTTTTTGTTTGTGCTCCCGGCGTAATTTCTGTTTGTACCCTTCGTTTAGATGAGGAGCAATATTCACCGAGTTGGAAAGACTCCAGAATATTTCCCAAGCGATTTGATTCCTCAATTCCCTAAGCCCTTCTTTTGGAGAATATCACTGACTCAAGGTTAGCCGTTAGGGAGCTACTGTGTCTCTAAGTCCTTATGGTATACTCTGCGTCTTATTTCAAACTGGTTTTAGCTATTGTATTATTTGGAATTAATAAAATTTATAGCCCAGTTGCTTCATCACACGACTAGGTATAATAATACAATAATAATAATATATTTATTCACTCAATATTACAAAATCGTACAATTCAAAATGTTAATATGAGGGCGTACAGTGAATAAACTCATACATCTTACGAAGCAGAAAATTCTGCTTGTTTGTAAGGAACGAGCAGTTGAACATATGTTCAATGAAAATATATGAAGTACGTGCTACACTTCGTTTTTATGACGCTTATTTTCTCCAAAATAATCTTCCTAATCCGATTAGCGGGAGTTTTGTTCTCATTCCGCGAAATCCACCGAGCTCGCAGCGCGGGTTTTTTTGCAAGGAAAGCAACAAAATACGGACATTTTATTCAAATTCCAAATTAAAACCTTGTATTTTCTACGATAAAACCCAACGGCCATTCCGCGTCTGGATGCAATCGTTGTAAATTAGCATTAGTGTCTACTAACTTTGTGCCATTCGCGTCAGAATAAACCCACGAATTTGCCGCGACAAGGCTGCGTCTGATATTAGCAGCACTCTTAACGGCAAACTGATTCGCCTTAATAAAAATACATTTTGCATGCATTTCGCGACCTGTTATTGCGGGGCAATAACACCGTTACGAGAGCGATCTCGGGCGAGATTACATTAAAATATAGATGTTATGTTACAGAGGAGATGCTGCTGGGCGGTTACTTGAGGTTGTTTTGTTGTGAGGTTGCGAAGTAGGCGTTGGGAATATGTCTGACACAGTAGGACTTTTGAAACTTTGCCTTTGTTTGATCATTTTCATACTCGCAATTCCTATTGAAGGTGGTACTTTTACACCTAACAATTCAGAAGAAAACCCTTGCCCTGCTATCTAATATGATATTTGACGAAACAGCACGCCCGCTAAATGATTTTTTCTGTAGTTCAATAAATTAATTACTCAAAAGTTTTATTTATAACTTTACATAAAAAAGAGACTAATTATTTTCTCTCAAAGAGAAATTACAATTTTCAAATGTACCTGAAAAATTAGTACCAAATTTGAAGTTCTATGAGTTGACCGATGATGAACTCCTCAATGTGTATTCGGTTTCGTTCGGAGCGTTAACATTTTCTTTTTCGGAAACGGAATGGGCTATCATTGTAGCATATTTCTCATCTATTATCAAAGTCCTAGGGATATTACTACTGGATATAAAATTTCAACATCTACACCCTGTATCTCCGAAACGATACATCTGCGGACATATGTTCATTTTTTATATTGTTGCGTTTTTCAGGTTCAATAAGTGGTACACTTACTTATAAACTCGCCTTTATTGTCACAGAACAAATAATACAACTGACAACACTGTTTGACACTTTGCAGTTCAAATAAATACTTCAAACTTCACTTGGTAACGTTACAACAGTCAAATGTTAAAAAGTAAACAAAACTCAAAAACTTCCCAAACTTGGCAAATCTGATCGTATTTATAGGATAACATTATTCTAGAAGCTATAGAATTTTCAACAGAACATTCCATATTAAGTTCTCGAATAAACTTTAATGATTCTAGTATATTCTAATGGGTTTCTAGGAGGCAAACAGAAGGATTCATGATTTTTCTATCTACTACCAGGTTCGTAACAATATCTTGAATGAAAGTTGTATATTCAAGTACATTCAAGTACTCAATGAACACCCTCTGTATTGTCGAAATAGGGACAAATTCCACATAATTTTCAAAAAGTTTAACTTCACATATTACCGATAATTATGAGATTTTTTTTTCAATTCTTGCAACCAATCGAAACCATCAATTCAAAGCATTCATGTACGTTCAGGCTAATCACAGCATTATCATAGTAGGAATTTTTTACCTTTAAAATCGCCGCGGGAATATTTTGTGGTATTTTGTGTTTATTATGTGACAACTGATACTTTTCATGTGACATTTACATGAAAAGTGAAAAATAATTCTCCAGTTTTTTTCTCAAACTTGTTGCCCTTCGGGCTCTCGTGTCTATTGCCTGACAACAAGTTTTCGAAAAATCTGTCAATTTATTTTCACTTTATTCTCACTCTCTTGTGATATTACGACTGAAATAATTTCAACTCAGTTTTATGGATAAGTAAAACAAAATCAATAGTAACTCGACAAGAGCTTTTAGGCAGAACCCTCGTATATCCCTGGCAGATCCAAACATCATATTTTCAAATTATCATAAGCCTTTAGTCCAGACATAAAATATGTCAAACCCGCCAACCCGAATTTCAAATTGAATGAATATTCAAAACGTATGAAAAAATACTACTCAGAAATAATAAACCACTTACATGTCAGATGCTTCGGGCGATTTCATACAAAAAATTCACCAACAGCTCACAAAACTAGAAACCACAAGATACTGTCCGCTGATAAGTTCACTGAACACTGAAATACCCTTCTTGACCAAGTAATATAAAACCGCACCAGTAAACTTTCTAAATTTTTTGCATCTGAAATGTGAAATCTTTCCAGGGAATTGTAAAATTCTTCTATGCATTTGAATGTCTCATTTGCTTATGCATTGCCACTTGGAAAGGCAACAAAAAATCTGAATAATTTGCCTTTCAGACAAAAGCTCGGTAGGGTCGTCTTTTGCAGAAGGGCACAGAAGGGTTTCACAAAAAATTAGGTCAAAGCGCGTGAATAGAAATCCGGGGCAGGTATATGAAAGGGTTTCGGTTTTACGGTTTGGAGAAAATATGATTTTATTATCTTTTTTTCGACATACTTTTACCAAAGAAGTGGCTTGGGATTTATTAGAGTTTTCAGTTAGTTCATAAATGTAAGAAAGACTTGTGTTAAACAGTTTTTATTTGTTTGATTAAACTGAAATAGGTGGAAGTTTTTTCATCCTTCCATATTTAGTTATAAAACACCAGCAAATATATAAAAAAAATACATTTCATCTAATTTATTACGTAAAACTTCATTTATAATGAAAGCTTCAAACAAAAGCATCTTTTCCTGGTCTGTCAAAATATTTTTGTCAAATTTTCTGTTCGTATATGTCATAACCCTAACGTCATCAATTTTCTTACGAACTTTGGCTAAAAAACTTCGTAGGTACTCACAAATATTTCTGTTCATTATCGAAGAAATATATTTTCAAATGAGTTTTTTCCAAATTGTTGAAGTAAATTAATGAAAATGTCTAAATTTTGAGAAAAAAAACGTAGCACTTGTTTGATATATCTGATATATTCATATCCCTAATTTTGTGCTGAAGAAAATACTCCTGAAATCTCAGTTTCAGTTCCAATATTGAAAAATGCCCTCTTATGATTGACGATGATGACTTCGATGCTCTGTCCTCTCACACTCCAGGCCATCATCCACATATGCTCACTAAAATGGAATTCAATAAGTCTCTATTGCTCTTCCAATGATTTTCGGGTTCGAAATCCCAAGTTTTTGCGAACGTTGTCTGTGCTCCACATTTGTGGGGGTAGATAAATTTGTATGCAATATATCTAGTAGCGGTGAATATTGTCAAGTGGCTCTGGCTGGCTTTACAGAAATTAATGTTATATCCAATAACGTGGATGTAAATACATTTGAAACGATTTCCTTGAATAAATAACTCAAAATAATATTAAATCTCAAAAGTAAGCAACAGGAGACGACCGTAAACATACTGGAACATATTTTTGATGTTGTAAGGTATTCATTATTAAATCTTAGCAGTACTTGTTTGCAAACTGGTATCATGCCAAGTAAATTGAAGTGTAGTACTATCGTTCCTGAAGAAAAAGTTAGTAATTCAAGTAAACCTGAAGAATTAAGACCAGTAAATCTTCTTCCAAGTTTTGAAAACGTTATAGAAATTATAGTTCTTGAACAGCTGACTGAACACCTTAATATTAATGACAGTTGGTGTGTATTCATTGTACAGGAAAAATTGATGATGGAAAAGATGTAATTAGTCAATTTGTAGACTTGAAAGGATCTCTTGAAACTGAAGATAGGGATAAATTAATATAAAATTGTGAAAATATGAAGTAAAGGGAAATGTTGTTAACTGGATCAAAAAATACCCCCACAGATATATATAAAAATGATATTAGATGAGGTTAAGACTCATTATGGGGTTTCGCAGGGTAGTGTATTAGGACCGCTATCATTTACATTATGACTCATACTTCTTTCGTAAATTTTTCTGCAGATGATACGTAAATTTCTATATCTGGTAAGTTAGTAGATGATACGAATTAGAAATTAGATATTTTAAATGAATTGCTGGTAATAAAAAAATTTAAATCAAAATTGAATACACATAAAACGAAAGTATTATACTGTGTAGTAAAAAAAATTGTTCAGATTTCAAACAGTCAATATTTTTTCAAAATTGACAATGCAAACGAGACATGTTGCATATAAATAGAGAACTAAGATCATATTTGTTGTAACTTCATTTGTTTCCAAAGCTTTCTTGGTTTCGTTTTCTTTCAAATATTTCCCAAAATCGTAATTTTTGCTAAGGATATATTTTTGGTATATAGGGTATTATTCATGAATTTGTTATCTTTTTTTCCATAGTATAAAAAAATCGTATTTCATCAGTTTTCTCGATCAGTCTGTAAATGATTTTTGAAGAATCGATGGACCTATTTCTGACTTGATGCTTCAGGTGTGATCCTGTGAAATTCCACATCTAGAGCTGTTAGTATCTGTTAGGTATGCTTTTTTTGAAGTAGTGCTGTATTGAATTTTACAGAAAAAAATAAGATTTTGAAAATTAACAAACTGGCATTGTTACACAAAGTGGGCCTTAAAGTCTGCTGGGAAATTGAAAAAAGTAATGAAATACAGGGTGTTTCATTTAAATGAACGAAATTGCCAACTACTTTTAGTAAAACGGAAAGAGACCGGAAACTGAGAATATTCAAGTTGAGAAGGCCTTATTATGAAACTCAAATCACATGATTTTCATTATCAATGGTTCTCTATATATTCCGAACTAATGCTCATCGTGAAAACCCTGTACTCAAATTGGGGTCATTCTCGTCGAAATAGCTAGTTATTTTTTGCATCACATGAGTGCCTGCTTTTTTATTTTATCGGAGCGAACTCACATTACCTCCGCCGTCCTACCAAGTAGTCCACCGATTCCATCCCACCTGCCAGCTTGCGGCAAAGCGACTGTTTCCATTTTATCGCCAACTACCCATTCAAAAACCTACAAGACGACACAAATCGGCTCTCGGACTTGGTATTAAACGAACAGTTTATTGGACTCGTTCTCATGCAAACTAAACTAATTATCATAAACTCGAAAGTCGCTATCGCAGTATAGGCCAATCAATTTAGCATTAAAAATAAAAAAATAGGGAAAAGATGGCAAAAAAATGCAAACTTTCACAACATTTTTGTTGTAGTGTTAAATGAAACTATAAAAACTTGCGCCCTCAAAACAAGACCGGAAACATAGTAAAAAATTTTAATTATAAACAATTATTGTGGTTATTTTGTACAGAAAAAATGCAGAGAGTCGCAAAATAGTGATAATACAGAAAATATCACCCTTTATCATTCCCAAATTATGCGACCATGTCCAAGTATGGCATGTGGGTACATAAACTATTTAGTTATACTTTTGTTAATAACTCGGCCAAAAAAAATAAAAAAGAGAGGGGCAAAGGTAAAGAAACGTTTCTCTGTATGTCATAAGTATTCGTCAAAGTTTGCCAATTCCGTCGATGAGGGCAACATATTTTTTTAAATCATGACTAAAAAAATTGTGTTTGCAACATGAATTGATGATGGATATAATGCAAAAGTTATTTGAGTTGGTCTTGAACGTCCAACGACGATTCACCGTCCAAAGATGATTCAACAACAGCAAAGAGAGTAGACAACTACAAGAATGAATTGTTAATAGCGCCACGGCATATAATAATAATAGCCGTCCTCTTCCCGCACAGGCTATGCCTTTGGGTACACTCAACGAGTGTTTATGAGGGAGTATTACTGCCAATTATTATTCCGATAAATGGAATTTGTTTCATGATGAATAATCAATTAATAATGAACTCAGTTGAAAATAAATCCTGCTAAAAGTAATATTTTATGTTTATTTTCTGAATTATTTTGGCAGTGTACAAAAATTTAATTTTTTTTGTTCTCACATCTTGCGACTCTATGTCAATTTTTCTCTAAGAAGAACTACAATTGTTTATATTTTTAGCAATGTTGCCGGCCTTGTACAAAGGCGCAAATTTTTTTAGTTTCGTGGAACACTAAAACACAACTTTTGTGACAGTTTGCATTCTTTTGCTATGTTTTCCCCATTCTTGCCAAAGTGATTGGCCTAAAACTCGAAAGCCGCTATTGCAGGATACCCAAGTACTTCAGCTCGCGGAATTTGGAAAAAGCCGCCAGTCCGGTTAGGAGTTGGTCTCAACATCACGTGTAATGCATACCCGTACGCAGTACTGATATCGGCGGCAACACCTCCTCGCTGCGCTAATGCCCTGGTAGCGCGTATGAAGTAATAGATCATACATACTCTACTTATCCTAGACGAAGATAAGTAAACGTACTTAGGATGCACGTTGCACCGACTTGAAGTTTAAACACTCCCTGCCCGAATAAATGCATCGGCCTGCTCGCTAAATCTATCCGCTATTTTTTCTAACGCGTCTTGGTTCCTACTGAATTTTCGCAACTCCGTCTTTGGGTCTTATACTGCCCCCACCACAGTGCCAAATTTCTCGCGTCTAACACGCCAGAGCTACGACGGAATTATAAATAAACAATTCGTTTTGTGTTATTTAAACTAATATGCATTGCATTCGGAATATATTTTCGAGCAGGAGCGCAGGAACGCGTGCTGGTGGTGAAAAACTGGTTTTGGTCTAGGCTAGATGCATGGCCTCGCTAGCACCGTTGGCGACTGTTGTACCAATGAAATGCATCGGTGTGTGCGTGCAACTGCATAATGCGGGCATGTAGATTGCGTAATGGTTATTCAGTTGTTTTATGGCGGTTTTCGAATTTGATATCGTTCAGTGCTTGGTTTGGAGGTAATGATACGCTGGGCACGTTGAGTGGGTACATACCGGCTGTTCCTTTGTTACATTGTAGAAAAAAATCTCCACGCGAATACGATTAACAGTTTGCTGACTCATATTTTCTGTTTTTTTTTTTCGTAAAACTTGTGAAATGGAATCTGTACTGTACAAAAATTCAATCGATTTCACTAATCTGTCCGAGTTGTTTGAGAAAGGACTAGCATAAGAAGTTTTTCAACTTGCTGTTAAATTAAAACTTGAATTTAGGCAAGCTGTCATCATTAATTATGTCCGTTCTCCCTATAATATTTTCAGTCCCACAGCTATACAGGGTATGCCAAAAGTCTGTACCAATTTTCGTATTTCGAATGGAATTCTACAATTTTTTTCACATGGTTCGATAGGCCTTCTGATTATGAGTTTAGATAACCCAAGTTATGTTAACTTATCTCATACAGTTTTTGACATTTTTCAATAAAAAAAAAAAAAAATACTGCTGTAGTAGTTTAGGGAAAAATGTGTAGATCGCAAATCGTTCAAAATTAAGAAACCAAATTTGTGAAACAGTTAGCTGGCAGTTTAGGCTCACGCATCTGATGTCCCATCGATGATGACATTCTGTCCCATGTGGGCGTAGGCAATTTTCGAATATCACATTCAAAAATAGTCGAAAACAATTTTTTTTTAATGGCACCTACTATTTTTTTACACTATTCTCAAGAAAAATTAATTTTAGGATGAGTTACTCAAGCTTTCTATACCGGGTGACCACGTATATTCTGTAAATTTAGAGTCATTCGAATCAAAAAAGAATTACTCGAAAAAAATCTATGAAGTCCAAAGGGGTAGACCCCTAAAAATTATGAGTAATACAAATTATTCAGATTCACTTGAAATTAGCACTATATATTCGTAAAATTTCATGCTAATTCTAAAATATACGATTTTGGATAAAAAATTTCATGAAGAGGACTAGAAAAAGGAAGTATGGAGGGAAATGACTCCTTTCGACTCCAGATGAACTTTTCATCTCGAGAACGGTTGAAGATAGAGCAATTCTGCGAACGCCAATCGATTCAAATTGATGGAATTAGTATATTCTGTAAATTTAGAGTCAATCGACGTGAAAAAGAATCACTCGAAAAAAGTCTATAAAGTCCAAAGGGGTAGACCCCTAAAAATCATGAAAAATACAAAATAATCAGATTCACTTGAAATTAGCACTAAATTCGTAAAATTTCATGCTAATTCCGAAAATATACGATTTTGCGTCAAGAATTTCACGAATAGGACTAGAAAAGGAAATATGGAGAAAAATTACTCCTTTCAACTCCAGACGACCTTTTCAACTCGAGAACGGTTGAAGATAGAGCAATTCTGCGAACGCCAATCGATTCAAAATGATGGAATTAGTATATTCTGTAAATTTAGAGTCAATCGACGTAAAAAAGAATTACTCGAAAAAAGTCTATAAAGTCCAAAGGGGTAGACCCCTAAAAATCATGAAAAATACAAAATAATCAGATTCACTTGAAAGTAGCACTAAATACGTAAAATTTCATGCTAATTCCGAAAATATACGATTTTGCGTCAAAAATTTCACGAATAGGACTAGAAAAAGAAATGTGGAGAAAAATTACTCCTTTCAACTCCAGACGACCTTTTCAACTCGAGGACGGTTGAAGATAGAGCAATTCTGCGAACGCCAATCGATTCAAAATGATGGAATTAGTATATTCTGTAAATTTAGAGTCAATCGACGTAAAAAAGAATTACTCGGAAAAAGTCTATAAAGTCCAAAGGGGTAGACCCCTAAAAATCATGAAAAATACAAAATAATCAGATTCACTTGAAATTAGCACTAAATTCGTAAAATTTCATGCTAATTCCGAAAATATACGATTTTGCGTCAAGAATTTCACGAATAGGACTAGAAAAGGAAAAATGGAGAAAAATTACTCCTTTCAACTCCAGACGACCTTTTCAACTCGAGAACGGTTGAAGATAGAGCAATTCTGCGAACGCCAATCGATTCAAAATGATGGAATTAGTATATTCTGTAAATTTAGAGTCAATCGACGTAAAAAAGAATTACTCGAAAAAAGTCTATAAAGTCCAAAGGGGTAGACCCCTAAAAATCATGAAAAATACAAAATAATCAGATTCACTTGAAAGTAGCACTAAATACGTAAAATTTCATGCTAATTCCGAAAATATACGATTTTGCGTCAAAAATTTCACGAATAGGACTAGAAAAAGAAATATGGAGAAAAATTACTCCTTTCAACTCCAGACGACCTTTTCAACTCGAGGACGGTTGAAGATAGAGCAATTCTGCGAACGCCAATCGATTCAAAATGATGGAATTAGTATATTCTGTAAATTTAGAGTCAATCGACGTAAAAAAGAATTACTCGAAAAAAGTCTATAAAGTCCAAAGGGGTAGACCCCTAAAAATCATGAAAAATACAAAATAATCAGATTCACTAGAAATTAGCACTTAATACGTAAAATTTCATGCTAATTCCGAAAATATACGATTTTGCGTCAAAAATTTCACGAATAGGACTAGAAAAAGAAATATGGAGAAAAATTACTCCTTTCAACTCCAGACGACCTTTTCAACTCGAGAACGGTTGAAGATAGAGCAATTCTGCGAACGCCAATCGATTCAAAATGATGGAATTAGTATATTCTGTGAATTTAGAGTCAATCGACGTAAAAAAGAATTACTCGAAAAAAGTCTATAAAGTCCAAAGGGGTACACCCCTAAAAATCATGAAAAATACAAAATAATCAGATTCACTAGAAATTAGCATTTAATACGTAAAATTTCATGCTAATTCCGAAAATATACGATTTTGCGTCAAAAATTTCACGAATAGGACTAGAAAAAGAAATTTGGAGAAAAATTACTCCTTTCAACTCCAGACGACTTTTTCAACTCGAGGACGGTTGAAGATAGAGCAATTCTGCGAACGCCAATCGATTCAAAATGATGGAATTAGTATATTCTGTAAATTTAGAGTCAATCGACGTAAAAAAGAATTACTCGAAAAAAGTCTATAAAGTCCAAAGGGGAAGACCCCTAAAAATCACGAAAAATACAAAATAATCAGATTCATTTGAAATTAGCACTTAATACGTAAAATTTCATGCTAATTCCGAAAATATACGATTTTTTTGCGTCAAAAATTTCACGAATAGGACTAGAAAAAGAAATATGGAGAAAAATTACTCCTTTCAACTCCAGACGACCTTTTCAACTCGAGGACGGTTGAAGATAGAGCAATTCTGCGAACGCCAATCGATTCAAAATGATGGAATTAGTATATTCAGTAAATTTAGAGTCAATCGACGTAAAAAAGAATTACTCGAAAAAAGTCTATAAAGTCCAAAGGGGTAGACCCCTAAAAATCATGAAAAATACAAAATAATCAGATTCACTTGAAATTAGCACTAAATTCGTAAAATTTCATGCTAATTCCGATAATATACGATTTTGCGTCAAAAATTTCACGAATAAGACTAGAAAAAGAAATATGGAGAAAAATTACTCCTTTCAACTCCAGACGACCTTTTCAACTCGAGGACGGTTGAAGATAGAGCAATTCTGCGAACGCCAATCGATTCAAAATGATGGAATTAGTATATTCAGTAAATTTAGAGTCAATCGACGTAAAAAAGAATTACTCGAAAAAAGTCTATAAAGTCCAAAGGGGTAGACCCCTAAAAATCATGAAAAATACAAAATAATCAGATTCACTTGAAATTAGCACTAAATTCGTAAAATTTCATGCTAATTCCGATAATATACGATTTTGCGTCAAAAATTTCACGAATAAGACTAGAAAAAGAAATATGGAGAAAAATTACTCCTTTCAACTCCAGACGACCTTTTCAACTCGAGGACGGTTGAAGATAGAGCAATTCTGCGAACGCCAATCGATTCAAAATGATGGAATTAGTATATTCTGTAAATTTAGAGTCAATCGACGTAAAAAAGAATTACTCGAAAAAAGTCTATAAAGTCCAAAGGGGTAGACCCCTAAAAATCATGAAAAATACAAAATAATCAGATTCACTTGAAATTAGCACTTAATACGTAAAATTCCATGCTAATTCCGAAAATATACGATTTTGCGTCAAAAATTTCACGAATAGGACAAGAAAAAGAAATATGGAGAAAAATTACTCCTTTCAACTCCAGATGACCTTTTCAACTCAAGAACGGTTGAAGATAGAACAATTCTGCGAACGCCAATCGATTCAAAATGATGGAATTAGTATATTCTGTAAATTTAGAGTCAATCGACGTAAAAAAGAATTACTCGAAAAAAGTCTATAAAGTCCAAAGGGGTAGACCCCTAAAAATCATGAAAAATACAAAATAATCAGATTCACTTGAAATTAGCACTTAATACGTAAAATTTCATGCTAATTCCGAAAATATACGATTTTGCGTCAAAAATTTCACGAATAGGACTAGAAAAAGAAATATGGAGAAAATTTACTCCTTTCAACTCCAGACGACCTTTTCAACTCGAGAACGGTTGAAGATAGAGCAATTCTGCGAACGCCAATCGATTCAAAATGATGGAATTAGTATATTCTGTAAATTTAGAGTCAATCGACGTAAAAAAGAATTACTCGAAAAAAATCTATAAAGTCCAAAGGGGTACACCCCTAAAAATCATGAAAAATACAAAATAATCAGATTCACTAGAAATTAGCACTTAATACGTAAAATTTCATGCTAATTCCGAAAATATACGATTTTGCGTCAAAAATTTCACGAATAGGACTAGAAAAAGAAATATGGAGAAAAATTACTCCTTTCAACTCCAGATGACCTTTTCAACTCAAGAACGGTTGAAGATAGAACAATTCTGCGAACGCCAATCGATTCAAAATGATGGAATTAGTATATTCTGTAAATTTAGAGTCAATCGACGTAAAAAAGAATTACTCGAAAAAAGTCTATAAAGTCCAAAGGGGTAGACCCCTAAAAATCATGAAAAATACAAAATAATCAGATTCACTTGAAATTAGCACTTAATACGTAAATTTTCATGCTAATTCCGAAAATATACGATTTTGCGTCAAAAATTTCACGAATAGGACTAGAAAAAGAAATATGGAGAAAAATTACTCCTTTCAACTCCAGACGACCTTTTCAACTCGAGAACGGTTGAAGATAGAGCAATTCTGCGAACGCCAATCGATTCAAAATGATGGAATTAGTATATTCTGTAAATTTAGAGTCAATCGACGTAAAAAAGAATTACTCGAAAAAAGTCTATAAAGTCCAAAGGGGTACACCCCTAAAAATCATGAAAAATACAAAATAATCAGATTCACTAGAAATTAGCACTTAATACGTAAAATTTCATGCTAATTCCGAAAATATACGATTTTGCGTCAAAAATTTCACGAACAGGACTAGAAAAAGAAATATGGAGAAAAATTACTCCTTTCAACTCCAGACAACCTTTTCAACTCGAGGACGGTTGAAGATAGAGCAATTCTGCGAATGCCAATCGATTCAAAATGATGGAATAAGTATATTCAGTAAATTTAGAGTCAATCGACGTAAAAAAGAATTACTCGAAAAAAGTCTATAAAGTCCAAAGGGGTACACCCCTAAAAATCATGAAAAATACAAAATAATCAGATTCACTAGAAATTAGCACTTAATACGTAAAATTTCATGCTAATTCCGAAAATATACGATTTTGCGTCAAAAATTTCACGAATAGGACTAGAAAAAGAAATATGGAGAAAAATTACTCCTTTCAACTCCAGACAACCTTTTCAACTCGAGGACGGTTGAAGATAGAGCAATTCTGCGAATGCCAATCGATTCAAAATGATGGAATAAGTATATTCAGTAAATTTAGAGTCAATCGACGTAAAAAAGAATTACTCGAAAAAAGTCTATAAAGTCCAAAGGGGTACACCCCTAAAAATCATGAAAAATACAAAATAATCAGATTCACTAGAAATTAGCACTTAATACGTAAAATTTCATGCTAATTCCGAAAATATACGATTTTGCGTCAAAAATTTCACGAACAGGACTAGAAAAAGAAATATGGAGAAAAATTACTCCTTTCAACTCCAGACAACCTTTTCAACTCGAGGACGGTTGAAGATAGAGCAATTCTGCGAATGCCAATCGATTCAAAATGATGGAATAAGTATATTCAGTAAATTTAGAGTCAATCGACGTAAAAAAGAATTACTCGAAAAAAGTCTATAAAGTCCAAAGGGGTACACCCCTAAAAATCATGAAAAATACAAAATAATCAGATTCACTAGAAATTAGCACTTAATACGTAAAATTTCATGCTAATTCCGAAAATATACGATTTTGCGTCAAAAATTTCACGAATAGGACTAGAAAAAGAAATATGGAGAAAAATTACTCCTTTCAACTCCAGACAACCTTTTCAACTCGAGGACGGTTGAAGATAGAGCAATTCTGCGAATGCCAATCGATTCAAAATGATGGAATAAGTATATTCAGTAAATTTAGAGTCAATCGACGTAAAAAAGAATTACTCGAAAAAAGTCTATAAAGTCCAAAGGGGTACACCCCTAAAAATCATGAAAAATACAAAATAATCAGATTCACTAGAAATTAGCACTTAATACGTAAAATTTCATGCTAATTCCGAAAATATACGATTTTGCGTCAAAAATTTCACGAACAGGACTAGAAAAAGAAATATGGAGAAAAATTACTCCTTTCAACTCCAGACAACCTTTTCAACTCGAGGACGGTTGAAGATAGAGCAATTCTGCGAATGCCAATCGATTCAAAATGATGGAATAAGTATATTCAGTAAATTTAGAGTCAATCGACGTAAAAAAGAATTACTCGAAAAAAGTCTATAAAGTCCAAAGGGGTACACCCCTAAAAATCATGAAAAATACAAAATAATCAGATTCACTAGAAATTAGCACTTAATACGTAAAATTTCATGCTAATTCCGAAAATATACGATTTTGCGTCAAAAATTTCACGAATAGGACTAGAAAAAGAAATATGGAGAAAAATTACTCCTTTCAACTCCAGACAACCTTTTCAACTCGAGGACGGTTGAAGATAGAGCAATTCTGCGAATGCCAATCGATTCAAAATGATGGAATAAGTATATTCAGTAAATTTAGAGTCAATCGACGTAAAAAAGAATTACTCGAAAAAAGTCTATAAAGTCCAAAGGGGTACACCCCTAAAAATCATGAAAAATACAAAATAATCAGATTCACTAGAAATTAGCATTTAATACGTAAAATTTCATGCTAATTCCGAAAATATACGATTTTGCGTCAAAAATTTCACGAATAGGACTAGAAAAAGAAATATGGAGAAAAATTACTCCTTTCAACTCCAGACGACCTTTTCAACTCGAGGACGGTTGAAGATAGAGCAATTCTGCGAACGCCAATCGATTCAAAATGATGGAATTAGTATATTCAGTAAATTTAGAGTCAATCGACGTAAAAAAGAATTACTCGAAAAAAGTCTATAAAGTCCAAAGGGGTAGACCCCTAAAAATCATGAAAAATACAAAATAATCAGATTCACTTGAAATTAGCACTAAATTCGTAAAATTTCATGCTAATTCCGAAAATATACGATTTTGCGTCAAAAATTTCACGAATAGGACTAGAAAAAGAAATATGGAGAAAATTTACTCCTTTCAACTCCAGACAACCTTTTCAACTCGAGGACGGTTGAAGATAGAGCAATTCTGCGAACGCCAATCGATTCAAAATGATGGAATTAGAATATTCTGTAAATTTAGAGTCAATCGACGTAAAAAAGAATTACTCGAAAAAAGTCTATAAAGTCCAAAGGGGTAGACCCCTAAAAATCATGAAAAATACAAAATAATCAGATTCACTTGAAATTAGCACTAAATTCGTAAAATTTCATGCTAATTCCGAAAATATACGATTTTGCGTCAAAAATTTCACGAATAGGACTAGAAAAAGAAATATGGAGAAAAATTACTCCTTTCAACTCCAGACAACCTTTTCAACTCGAGGACGGTTGAAGATAGAGCAATTCTGCGAACGCCAATCGATTCAAAATGATGGAATTAGTATATTCTGTAAATTTAGAGTCAATCGACGTAAAAAAGAATTACTCGAAAAAAGTCTATAAAGTCCAAAGGGGTAGACCCCTAAAAATCATGAAAAATACAAAATAATCAGATTCACTTGAAATTAGCACTAAATACGTAAAATTTCATGCTTATTCCGAAAATATACGATTTTGCGTCAAAAATTTCACGAATAGGACTAGAAAAAGAAATATGGAGAAAAATCACTCCTTTCAACTCCAGACGACCTTTTCAACTCGAGGACGCTTGAAGATAGAGCAATTCTGCGAACGCCAATCGATTCAAAATGATGGAATTAGTATA
Organism: Chrysolina americana; assembly: GCA_958502065.1. Classification (NCBI taxonomy): domain Eukaryota; kingdom Metazoa; phylum Arthropoda; class Insecta; order Coleoptera; family Chrysomelidae; genus Chrysolina; species Chrysolina americana. The sequence goes on from OY293417.1 coordinate 3,670,766, forward strand.
TTCTGTAAATTTAGAATCAATCGACGTAAAAAAGAATTACTCGAAAAAAGTCTATAAAGTCCAAAGGGGTACACCCCTAAAAATCATGAAAAATACAAAATAATCAGATTCACTAGAAATTAGCATTTAATACGTAAAATTTCATGCTAATTCCGAAAATATACGATTTTGCGTCAAAAATTTCACGAATAGGACTAGAAAAAGAAATATGGAGAAAAATTACTCCTTTCAACTCCAGACAACCTTTTCAACTCGAGGACGGTTGAAGATAGAGCAATTCTGCGAACGCCAATCGATTCAAAATGATGGAATTAGTATATTCTGTAAATTTAGAATCAATCGACGTAAAAAAGAATTACTCGAAAAAAGTCTATAAAGTCCAAAGGGGTACACCCCTAAAAATCATGAAAAATACAAAATAATCAGATTCACTTGAAATTAGCACTAAATTCGTAAAATTTCATGCTAATTCCGAAAATATACGATTTTGCGTCAAAAATTTCACGAATAGGACTAGAAAAAGAAATATGGAGAAAAATTACTCCTTTCAACTCCAGACAACCTTTTCAACTCGAGGACGGTTGAAGATAGAGCAATTCTGCGAACGCCAATCGATTCAAAATGATGGAATTAGAATATTCTGTAAATTTAGAGTCAATCGACGTAAAAAAGAATTACTCGAAAAAAGTCTATAAAGTCCAAAGGGGTAGACCCCTAAAAATCATGAAAAATACAAAATAATCAGATTCACTTGAAATTAGCACTAAATTCGTAAAATTTCATGCTAATTCCGAAAATATACGATTTTGCGTCAAAAATTTCACGAATAGGACTAGAAAAAGAAATATGGAGAAAAATTACTCCTTTCAACTCCAGACAACCTTTTCAACTCGAGGACGGTTGAAGATAGAGCAATTCTGCGAACGCCAATCGATTCAAAATGATGGAATTAGTATATTCTGTAAATTTAGAGTCAATCGACGTAAAAAAGAATTACTCGAAAAAAGTCTATAAAGTCCAAAGGGGTAGACCCCTAAAAATCATGAAAAATACAAAATAATCAGATTCACTTGAAATTAGCACTAAATACGTAAAATTTCATGCTTATTCCGAAAATATACGATTTTGCGTCAAAAATTTCACGAATAGGACTAGAAAAAGAAATATGGAGAAAAATCACTCCTTTCAACTCCAGACGACCTTTTCAACTCGAGGACGCTTGAAGATAGAGCAATTCTGCGAACGCCAATCGATTCAAAATGATGGAATTAGTATATTCTGTAAATTTAGAATCAATCGACGTAAAAAAGAATTACTCGAAAAAAGTCTATAAAGTCCAAAGGGGTACACCCCTAAAAATCATGAAAAATACAAAATAATCAGATTCACTAGAAATTAGCACTTAATACGTAAAATTTCATGCTAATTCCGAAAATATACGATTTTGCGTCAAAAATTTCACGAATAGGACTAGAAAAAGAAATATGGAGAAAAATCACTCCTTTCAACTCCAGACGACCTTTTCAACTCGAGGACGCTTGAAGATAGAGCAATTCTGCGAACGCCAATCGATTCAAAATGATGGAATTAGTATATTCTGTAAATTTAGAATCAATCGACGTAAAAAAGAATTACTCGAAAAAAGTCTATAAAGTCCAAAGGGGTAGACCCCTAAAAATCATGAAAAATACAAAATAATCAGATTCACTTGAAATTAGCACTAAATACGTAAAATTTCATGCTTATTCCGAAAATATACGATTTTGCGTCAAAAATTTCACGAATAGGACTAGAAAAAGAAATATGGAGAAAAATTACTCCTTTCAACTCCAGACGACCTTTTCAACTCGAGGACGCTTGAAGATAGAGCAATTCTGCGAACGCCAATCGATTCAAAATGATGGAATTAGTATATTCTGTAAATTTAGAGTCAATCGACGTAAAAAAGAATTACTCGAAAAAAGTCTATAAAGTCCTAAAAATCATGAAAAATACAAAATAATCAGATTCACTTGAAATTTGCACTAAATACGTAAAATTTCATGCTAATTCCGAAAATATACGATTTTGCGTCAAAAATTTCACGAATAGGACTAGAAAAAGAAATATGGAGAAAAATTACTCCTTTCAACTCCAGACGACCTTTTCAACTCGAGGACGGTTGAAGATAGAGCAATTCTGCGAACGCCAATCGATTCAAAATGATGGAATTAGTATATTCTGTAAATATTTGGTCAATCGACGTAAAAAAGAATTACTCGAAAAAAGTCTATAAAGTCCAAAGGGGTAGACCCCTAAAAATCATGAAAAATACAAAATAATCAGATTCACTTGAAATTAGCACTTAATACGTAAAATTTCATGCTAATTCTGAAAATATACGATTTTGCGTCAAAAATTTCACGAATAAGACTAGAAAAAGAAATATGGAGAAAAATTACTCCTTTCAACTCCAGACGACCTTTTCAACTCGAGGACGGTTGAAGATAGAGCAATTCTGCGAACGCCAATCGATTCAAAATGATGAAATTAGTATATTCTGTAAATTTAGAGTCAATCGACGTAAAAAAGAATTACTCGAAAAAAGTCTATAAAGTCCAAAGGGGTAGACCCCTAAAAATCATGAAAAATACAAAATAATCAGATTCACTTGAAATTAGCACTTAATACGTAAAATTTCATGCTAATTCCGAAAATATACGATTTTGCGTCAAAAATTTCACGAATAGGACTAGAAAAAGAAATATGGAGAAAAATCACTCCTTTCAACTCCAGACGACTTTTTTAACTCGAGAACGGTTGAGCAATTCTGCGAACGCCAATCGATTCAAAGTGATGGAATTAGTATATTCTGTAAGTTTAGAGTCAATCGACGTAAAAAAGAATTACTCGAAAAAAGTCTACAAAGTCCCGTAAAAATCATGAAAAATACAAAATAATCAGATTCACTCGAAATTAGCACTATATACGTAAACTTTCATGCTAATTATGAAAATTTCACAAATAAGAGTAGAAAAAAGAAATATGGATTGAAATTATTACTTCCAACTGCTGGTGAACTTTTCAACTCGAGGACGGTTGAAGATAGAGCAATTCTGCGAACGCCAATCGATTCAAAATGATGGAATTAGTATATTCAGTAAATTTAGAGTCAATCGACGTAAAAAAGAATTACTCGAAAAAAGTCTATAAAGTCCAAAGGGGTAGACCCCTAAAAATCATGAAAAATACAAAATAATCAGATTCACTTGAAATTAGCACTAAATTCGTAAAATTTCATGCTAATTCCGAAAATATACGATTTTGCGTCAAAAATTTCACGAATAAGACTAGAAAATGAAATATGGAAAAAAATTACTCCTTTCAACTCCAGACGACCTTTTCAACTCGAGGACGGATGAAGATAGAGCAATTCTGCGAACGCCAATCGATTCAAAATGATGGAATTAGTATATTCTTTAAATTTAGAGTCAATCGACGTAAAAAAGAATTACTCGAAAAAAGTCTATAAAGTCCAAAGGGGTACACCCCTAAAAATCATGAAAAATACAAAATAATCAGATTCACTAGAAATTAGCACTTAATACGTAAAATTTCATGCTAATTCCGAAAATATACGATTTTGCGTCAAAAATTTCACGAATAGGACTAGAAAAAGAAATATGGAGAAAAATCACTCCTTTCAACTCCAGACGACTTTTTTAACTCGAGAACGGTTGAGCAATTCTGCGAACGCCAATCGATTCAAAGTGATGGAATTAGTATATTCTGTAAATTTAGAGTCAATCGACGTAAAAAAGAATTACTCGAAAAAAGTCTACAAAGTCCCGTAAAAATCATGAAAAATACAAAATAATCAGATTCACTCGAAATTAGCACTATATACGTAAACTTTCATGCTAATTATGAAAATTTCACAAATAAGAGTAGAAAAAAGAAATATGGATTGAAATTATTACTTCCAACTGCTGGTGAACTTTTCAACTCCAGAACGGTTGGAGATAGAACAATTTTACGAGCGCCAATCGATTCACAATGATGGAGATAGAATATTCTGTACTCCTTCGATTCCATCAATTTCCAAATGATTAACACAAAATAATGAGGTTTGAATTTTCATGACTTTTGTTTCCGACAAGGCCAACAAGGCATCCGAGTGTATAAACTCATAATCAACACAAATAATTGCCTGTCATTTCAATATAAATTATACTTATCAATACAATTCTAAGAAAACACTCTCAGTCTATGTGAGAAAAATAAATATCTCTTCATTGTTTTATAGCTCCAAATGAACAAACATACTCTTTAGCCTAAAATTGCAAATATATTTACATCGATCAACTTCACGCAGAAAATTCCATCCACGTTTTAAAATAGGAATTTTATGTTACGGAGGGTTGGAAACGTCTTCCCTTCTCGTCAAGCCGACAGCTATATATACTCTAAATTCAAAGTTGAAAACAAGGGCTCTTTTGTTCCCTACTTGAGGAAGATCCATTACACGCTCTGGAGCGTACACAAAGACTCTGGTTGACTCGATGGGTTGGAATTTTATAACTTATAAATCATAATTTATCCGTGTTTGAATGTGCCATGTAGCGGCCCCATTCCACTCCAACAGTTATTTAATTGGGTGGTGTTGATATTTTTTTGGAGGTTGTTCACAAATGTCTTCGCAAGTGTGGTAATAACATTATTTTTGCCATTTTCTTGGAGGTTTGTCACACATTCCTGAACATGTCGATCATTTCGAGTTATTTTCCCTCTAGAATAAAAGTCCTGAGAACATCTCGAGAATAGAGAATTCATTGGCTTCTCAGTTTTTTTTCTAAAACTGATATACTTGAAGATAGATACATATTTATCACGCCGTAGTTTCTACACACTATAATATATGATGTCGTTAAGTATGTGGCTCAAAACTGTATCAAAAGTTTTCAATAGGACTTGACGCCGTACCAGCATTATGAGAAGTTCCTCATGGCTCTCATTGTGGACCAGTAATTGTATTAGATATGCTCATTAATGATATCGATGAATATACTTTTCTGTTATTATGTTAGATACAGAGCTTCTGTCAAATTGGAAATGGCTCTACTGGTCTAGTTTAAATAACTTGAACTTGAATATTTCAAGATATTACCAAAATAGTTTGTCAACGACTGTTAATTGGATTGAAAATGCAATTAGTGATGAGTGAGAATATTATATATTTACAAATTTCACACTGAATAAGCTTCACTAAAGCATAGCTTGTAATTGAATAAAAAAAAGAACAATGATAAATGAGAAATGTATAAAATACCTTTACTGTTGGATTGTAGATCAGAAATGGCAGAGAGATATATAAAAGGAAACTTAAAATAAAATAAAGTGATTACTATAGTAGATGAGCATATCTGCATGATAATAGAGTGTGTACAAAAGGAGAATGAATTGAGAATTGGTTTTATAACAGGTCCATGGAATATAAAATTTTTTCATAAGCAATCTGAACTTATGAGTTGTCTAACTTTCTTTGCATTGTAGATACGTTTCGTACAGTGCAGTAGAAACGTATGCAACATTTTAACAAAGATTAGTTACACGAAATGGCACACCACTGCTTGAAATACGACACATTCCCAATCCTGACATATTGAAAGAATTCCTTGTAACAACATTGTAGGGCGTTCAAAAATCTCTAATTTGTTACCATAATAATCGCGGCTAAACCCAGGACCAGAGAGAAGACATAACATGTTTATTTGGAAGGGGTTATGGAGTGAAACAAACCTGGGAATACGATAAATTATCACACGCTTTCAACACACATGGTTTTAATTAGTTTAAGCGCGACGATATTGAGACAACAAAGGCAGTTTCGTTTGTCTCCTACGAATGAGGTTGTAGTTTTGTGTCTGTCCTGTAACTTTCAACTTTCGATTGTGATAAAAGTGCCTGGGCCTGACGCCTCAGAATTGACCCATTATAATAAACACTCCCAAATTGTTTGTTATCTTTACTAACGTGATACGGTGGAATATAATTTTTTTGCACGCCAAAATGCACCCAATTAGTATCAATTTTTCTACAACTTTAAAGCAAAGATTAGGTAATGACCAGGACTCAGGACATGTCCACGTGAATTTACACAGACACCGACGATCTACGACATGCTTGCAGATTAACAGATATTGGAGTGGGTCACTACTAATTCAAAGCCATCTTTTGACTCTATTTGATGAAAAGAACTAGAGAAAGCACTTAGAGATGGAAGCATTTTTACAAGACTGAGAAGACTAAACACGATGTCTGTGAATAACCAATCGTAGAACCCAGGAAAGAGAAACATGGCGATTTGAAATTGAAGTGGAGACAATTTGAATAGTTGTCCGCTGCTTCATTCGATCTGAGGTTACGAAAAATTATTTTTTCTCACACTTCCTTTGAAAATTTACTTCTCCTCTCTAGTTCCAAGCCTGAAAGTGACAAGTAAAATTTACGTTTCCTCCATAAAAATGGAATAACAGAAATATTCGACGTTTTCTTCAGGGCTTCAAATTCTGTGAAGCATTAGTGCCATACTGAAGGAAGATTAGAACCAACCATATCAGGCTGGATCTTCATCATGCTTCTGAACCGAACTGTCACTACATTTCTTCAAGATGAGGTCTGGATTCTTCACATATTTTGGTCGTCCACCCTGTATATAATTATACTGATCGTAATATATATAACAGCGCCACTATTGACTAAGTTTCAGTATGATACCTTAAACTTCGAGTATTAAAGCGCTGAGTCTTTTCTCTAGGGCCATAAAAAAATAATAGGCAAATATCGTAGTCCAAAAAGCATACTCTTTATTTTTTCAGACTTTAGTCTAACATTCCTGCGTTTTCCACTAAAATTCTGTATTACAGCAGTGAACGGATGTGCTTTCATAAGGTTTAATGAAATGTAAAGCGCTTGTAGCAGCAAACCCGAGGATTTTATGAGAGAAAGGATTGCCGAAGGAAAGAAGAATTGTCCTTTGGGGAGATTTCAGCGAGAATTGTCCTTGGGTTTTAATATCGTCTCCGTATCCAAAAGGTGTGGTTTGGCCATTTGCCAAGAGTTTTGCGATTACGTTCGTGAGAATATGATCCGAAATACTATTCCATATCTATTATTTTACGAATCGTTCAGTTTTGATATTGATAATATAATGATGATAATTTATTTATTTACCAACGTAGTGGTTATGAACAGATTGCACGATTCAAAAACAGATCCCTCTGTATAATGACCCAGTTCAGTGTGTTGCGAACAAAAAAAAGAAAAGAAGAATTAAAAAAACCTGAACAAATAGAAAATAACTTGTTATTGATATTATATATTGATTCACTACGTTACATATTTCAAAATTACAACAAATTTCGTGACTACGTTTTCACGAAGCAGAATGAAAATAATCTACTTGTTGCAATCTATTGGTGCAATGAACAATTACCCATCTGACAAGGATACAAAAGTTATTAAAAAGGGGAATATATACTTTTATATTTATCTCTCAGATCTGTTTTATATTTTTCAATTTTCAATATTTCTTTATTGTAACATCTTGTCCTGGATGAATTTTTAATTGTGAATAGGTTCAATTCATAGAAATTTTGATAACATATAAGTATATTCCAAAAATTCTCATTCATTTATATGGCCAAAATAAAGAAATATTATTCTTTTTAGCACCAGTAATGTCATATTTCAAGGGAGGTTGGAGGAGAAATGTTGGGAGGAGAAATTTTTTGTGCTAGTTCCATTTTAGAAGACTGTCTGTTTCAATCCTTGTATATTTTCTGTAATTTGTATATTTTCTTAATATTATCTTGGAAGCTGAGTGTATCATTTGGATGTTGTACAATATAACTACCGATAGGCATGAGAAACGCTGTAAAATGTTTATTGTTAATAAAATCTCGCATACAGTGAAGGAAAAATTCCTTCCCAATGGAAAGAATCTACCGCAACTCCCGTTCACAAAGCAGGGGATAGAGGTGATCCAGGAAATTATAGGCCAATCTCTGTGATAGATAATTTCGCAAAAATTTTCGAACAAAGTATTAAAAAGAGACTAATTGGATTTTTCAATACACATAATGTAATAACCAACAGACAGTTTGGTTTTATACAAAATTCCAATACAGAAAATGCTGTACTTGATTTCACAAAAAAAATGTGTTGATGCCCTGGACAGGTCGGAAAAATGCTTAGCAATTTTTCTTGACCTGGCCAAGGCTTTCGACACAGTATCTCATGACATACTTCTAGATAAATTATTCAGGTATGGAGTAAGAGGCATACCACTGAGTATCTTGCGGGATTATCTATCACAGAGAAGACAAAGGATCAAAGTAGGTGATCAGTTAAGTGTATGGTCTACCGTGACTCTTGGTGTGCCCCAAGGGACCGTGTTAGGGCCAATACTGTTTCTGGTTTACATCAACAGCATCACACATATAAAAAACTTCCGGGGTCACCTTGTCTCATATGCTGACGATACCGCCTTAGTTTTCACTAAAGATACTTGGTCAGAGGTTTTTACAGCAGCTGAAAAAGGAATGAAAGATATAAAATTATGGCTTGATCTCAATCTCTTAAGCTTGAATATTGGCAAAACAAAATTTATGACTATCTCACTACAAAATAATGATCAACCAGAAAATGAAACCCTTAAAATACACAAATTTTACTGTAATCAAGATCCATGTACATACCCCAGGATTAAAAAAACCGACAAAATGAAATATTTAGGTGTCGTCTTAGACAAACACATTCGATGGGATGAACATGCCCTTCACATACGAAACAGACTGAGACAACTCATCCACAAATTCCATTATTTAAAAGATATAGTAGACAAAAAAAATATGCTAACCATATACTACTCAGGTATTGTATGACTGCATGGGGGGGAATGTACAATAACATCCTAGGGTGTATACAAATCGTACAAAATACTATTTTGAAGATAATATTAAAAAAAAAATGCTATTCTCCACTGAAAAACTCTACAAAGAATCTAATCTACTCGATGTGAGAAGCCTTTCCATAAAAATGAATATGTCACAGCAAACCAAAAAAAAACCAGATCATACGAAAATATGTCTGTGAATTGCCATTGTTTAAGAAAAGTCATTCTCAAAGATTTGTACACTTCCACGGTCCAAAACTTTTTTACTATCTGCCAATAGAAATAAAAAAAAATAAAAAACTTAACAAATTCAAATATTCTATAAAACAATTCATACTCACCAACAAAGAAATAATTGATAATCTCTTTTAGAAAGTACAAAAAAAAACATAATATCCAACCTGAAGAATTTTCGCTTCAATTTCTCCCCCATCAAGCGTCAACCATATTTCACTCACAACCCCCTTTTGAGGAGTACTGCAAAGCACAACACAAGCACTCACTTGCTTAGGTGTAGCAGGCTACTCAAATTGGGTTGAAAAGTTATATATTTAATTATACTCATTTATTATTACTATGATTATATTCACTATGTTGTACATTGACATCAATAAATTGAATTGAAATTGAATAGCAGCTACCTTTAGATGCCACTGAGAATAGGTTTTTCAGTATATCATGACGAGTACTGGTCCCAAAAATGTTCCTTGTGGTACACCATATTCTACGTGCAGCTTTGTGATTCTTATATTTTTTTTGAGTTTCTTATAGTTTCTACATGGTATTTGACGGAATCAAAAGCCTTTGTGGAGTCTGAATAAGTTTCTCTTGTTAATTGGCTTCAAGAGTTATTTATATTTTGTTGGGTGTGGAATAGTATTCTGGGTCGATAAAATAGTTATCATTGAATGATCCGCTCATAGTAAATCTCAAGACAAAAATATTAGGCCCATACACTTTCTCAAACTCACCTTTTTTACACCGCTGGTTATATTATTTTGGATACCTTTGATTGTACTACTCGACCTACCTACTATACCTACCGATAGAGGTAGGTATAGTATAGGGCATTATCGACAAAAAAGTATGAAAAAATTAAGTTGCTAGGACTTTTTGATGCAATGTTGGAAATATTTTTGACCTATATAGGATAAGTAAGACAATGTAAGATGTGAAGTTTTCAGAAACATCACACATTGCTTGACCATCAAGATTTTCCCTATTATCAACCACAATTATTTCAATGGCCATATTATCGGAAAATTGGGAAAACGTGAGTCTATTCACAATAAGTGATGAAAGTTTTCCCGCCCCATGGAGTCCGAAAGCTTTCCCATGTAAGCGACACGTCAATATAATAATAAAGTGGACACGCCTGGCGTATATCACAGAATTTATAACGTTCTCTGCTGGGTGAATACAGAAATGTTGGTTTGATGGTCGCTATTGAAAGTATTGTTAGCGAGTATGACAAGAATAATTGAATTGTGAGTGGTGCTTTGATAGCCATAAAACGTGTTTCGATGAGTTTTGGCTGGCGTTGAAAAACAAAGAGAAGCTTTTATATTGAATGAAGATCGTAAATGTACATATTTGAGCAATGACAAAGTTTCCGTTTACAGTTTTATTCTGGAAAAAAATTTGATATTATAAAACCAAGTCGACATAATATAGAAACTAGGAGAGTTTAGAAAACTTTCAATTAACTCCTCAAGAGTATATATAAATACTAGCTCAATATCTCTACCCAAATATAGACGAAACTCAATTAAATCGTAGATCCTGAGAAATTTGCAGAAAATTTTAATGACTTCTTCATCAATTTTGATGAAAAATTGTTGACCATCAATTTAAATGAATCGATATACCTAATACTTTCGCATTTCCAGCTCCAGATGCAAAAGTTATGAAAACAATTTATGATCTTGAAAAAACAAATTCAAACCCCAGTATAAAAGAAATTAATTAAACAACTCATCATAAAGCCATTAACACAAATATAATGAACAAATCACTTATATCATGACAAGTACATTTCCTACGAACATTTCAGAATCAAAATCATTTGAATCGAAGATAAAAGTGATTTTTTCATTCGATATGGGAGAAAGGAAAATCGAATATATTCGATGTTGAAATATTTGTTAATGTAATTTCTGGTAAATTCTATTATCCAACCAACGAAACATAATTTCATAAATTATTCAATAGTATCTAAAAACTGAATTTCCAGCCTGAAATTTGCCCACAGCTCCGACAACAAGGCACTAGCGAGTTGCCTCCGCTGGCGTTAACAGCCAGTCCACATATTACCAGAGTTAGAGGTAATCCTAGGGGTCTTGCCTTGCCTCCTGGAAAGCTTATGCATGGACATAATATCGGTGACTCCCGAAAAAGCCTTGTGATGAAAAAAACAGAATTGGAGAGTCATTCCTTCTGTACAAGTTGTTTATGAATGAGTAACTTATCGTTCATAGTAAATAAGCTTTGTAATTCAACGTTACGTCCAACCGAAATATTAAAATATGATGATATTACCATTTTTAGAAATTTGTCAGTGTTTAGTTTCAATCTATTCATTTCAAACGATCTTACAGGCTATTGCATAATATTATCCAAAGGAAATATGGTAATATTATTCTTGAACTCCTGATGATGGTTGTTTAAATACAAGCAACTACTCAATTAAAATGCTGTCACCGTACCGAAAACAATATCTATGAATTGTTAGTGAAACTGGCATATAGTGCTCATCAAAGAAATTGAAGAATTTAATATTCCCGAAGCACTCAAGCTTGTAATGCCAAGTCTGGTGCAGAATAAGATTTAATCATAAAATAGAAGTTTTCGAGCAGATCGACCGACTGAGTGCCTTTGCTCGCTTGACTTCAATCCACTGTATGAATTTCGACTCGTTTAAAAGTTATTGTGTTCAACTGTCTTATGATCGTGGGCAAAAATGTGAAGAAGTGAGCATCAGTATCAAAAACTTGAAACTCAACAATGAAATTGGTGGTAGAACTTATAGAGCAAAATTAAATCAAGTAATGGTTCAAGGAAGCTCGAAAAAATTATTAAATATATATTTTGTAAACTCAAAACAATACGTAAATAATGAAATTCCGAGAGATGCAGACAATTATAAAAATATCCCAAATTTCGATCCCTTTAACAACCCTTCAACACCATTTTTCCTTGTCTGTTTGAATTTTCTCATTGATTCCTACAACAGAACTTTTTATAAATTTCCAGAATGGAAAAGTTTTTTTTTAAATTACAGTATTCCAAAATTACTTGTTTCTTTTTCGATTTTACACCTTCATCGCGAATTTGAACGTTTTATTGCGACTTTCACTTCTTGGCATTTTTTTGATTATTACGAAATTTCTGGAATATTGAAAAATTCGCGAATTTGACAAAACTTCTGATACAGTTTGTGGTTTTGATATAGATATTTGTAGGGTTTTTACGTCAGCGTTTTTCAAACTCAACAGGTTTTATTTTGGTTGGTTTCCGGGTTTTGCAGCGGTCTTCTTTGGATTGAATCTCCAAACGTTTCGACTGCAACTGCGGCAGTCATCTTCAGTGGCGTGGTCGAAGTACTCTTCTAGACGTATCAACTGATATTTAAACCAAAGAAGACCACGCAAAACCCGGAAACCAACCAAAATATTGACGCCAGCCGTAAAAGCTTACATTCCTACATCAACAGTTTTTGTTTTTGGATTTCGTCGAAATTTTTTTTTCTACCCTGCTATGTCTTTGGCATTTTTTTGATTATTACGAAATTTCTGGAATATTGAAAAATTCGCAAATTTGACAAAACTTCTAATACAATTCGTGGTTTTCATATAGATATTTGTAGGGTTTTTTCGTCAGCGTTTTTCAAACTCAACAGTTTTTATTTTGGTTGGTTTCCGGGTTTTACCGCGGTCTTCTTTGGTTTGAATCTCTAAACGTTTCGACTGCAACCGCGGCAGCCATCTTCAGTGGCGTGGTCGAAGTACTCTTCTAGACGTATCAACTGATATTTAAACCAAAGAAGACCACGCAAAACCCGGAAACCAACCAAAATATTGACGCCAGCCGTAAAAGCTTACATTCCTACATCAACAGTTTTTGTTTTTGGATTTAGTCGAAATTTTTTTTTTCTACCCTGTTATGTCTTTGGCAGTTTTTTGATTATTACGAAATTTCTGGAATATTGAAAATTTCCCAAATTTGACAAAACTTCTAATACAATTTGTGGTTTTGATATAGATATTTGTAGGGTTTTTTCGTCAGCGTTTTTCAAACTCAACAGTTTTTATTTTGGTTGGTTTCCGGGTTTTGCCGTGGTCTTCTTTGGTTTGAATCTCTAAATGTTTCGACTGCAACCGCGGCAGTCATCTTCAGTGGCGTGGTCGAAGTACTCTTCTAGACGTATCAACTGATATTTAAACCAAAGAAGACCACGCAAAACCCGGAAACCAACCAAAATATTGACGCCAGCCGTAAAAGCTTACATTCCTACATCAACAGTTTTTGTTTTTGGATTTAGTCGAAATTTTTTTTTCTACCCTGTTATGTCTTTGGCATTTTTTTGATTATTACGAAATTTCTGGAATATTGAAAAATTCGCAAATTTGACAAAACTTCTAATACAATTCGTGGTTTTCATATAGACATTTGTAGGGTTTTTTCGTCAGCGTTTTTCAAACTCAACAGTTTTTATTTTGGTTGGTTTCCGGGTTTTGCCGTGGTCTTCTTTGGTTTGAATCTCTAAACTTTTCGACTGCAACCGCGGCAGTCATCTTCAGTGGCGTGGTCGAAGTACTCTTCTAGACGTATCAACTGATATTTAAACCAAAGAAGACCACGCAAAACCCGGAAACCAACCAAAATATTGACGCCAGCCGTAAAAGCTTACATTCCTACATCAACAGTTTTTGTTTTTGGATTTAGTCGAAATTTTTTTTTCTACCCTGTTATGTCTTTGGCATTTTTTTGATTATTACGAAATTTCTGGAATATTGAAAAATTCGCAAATTTGACAAAACTTCTAATACAATTCGTGGTTTTCATATAGACATTTGTAGGGTTTTTTCGTCAGCGTTTTTCAAACTCAACAGTTTTTATTTTGGTTGGTTTCCGGGTTTTGCCGTGGTCTTCTTTGGTTTGAATCTCTAAACGTTTCGACTGCAACCGCGGCAGTCATCTTCAGTGGCGTGGTCGAAGTACTCTTCTAGACGTATCAACTGATATTTAAACCAAAGAAGACCACGCAAAACCCGGAAACCAACCAAAATATTGACGCCAGCCGTAAAAGCTTACATTCCTACATCAACAGTTTTTGTTTTTGGATTTAGTCGAAATTTTTTTTTCTACCCTGTTATGTCTTTGGCATTTTTTTGATTATTACGAAATTTCTGGAATATTGAAAAATTCGCAAATTTGACAAAACTTCTAATACAATTCGTGGTTTTCATATAGACATTTGTAGGGTTTTTTCGTCAGCGTTTTTCAAACTCAACAGTTTTTATTTTGGTTGGTTTCCGGGTTTTGCCGTGGTCTTCTTTGGTTTGAATCTCTAAACGTTTCGACTGCAACCGCGGCAGTCATCTTCAGTGGCGTGGTCGAAGTACTCTTCTAGACGTATCAACTGATATTTAAACCAAAGAAGACCACGCAAAACCCGGAAACCAACCAAAATATTGACGCCAGCCGTAAAAGCTTACATTCCTACATCAACAGTTTTTGTTTTTGGATTTAGTCGAAATTTTTTTTTCTACCCTGTTATGTCTTTGGCATTTTTTTGATTATTACGAAATTTCTGGAATATTGAAAAATTCGCAAATTTGACAAAACTTCTAATACAATTCGTGGTTTTCATATAGATATTTGTAGGGTTTTTTCGTCAGCGTTTTTCAAACTCAACAGTTTTTATTTTGGTTGGTTTCCGGGTTTTGCCGTGGTCTTCTTTGGTTTGAATCTCTAAACGTTTCGACTGCAACCGCGGCAGTCATCTTCAGTGGCGTGGTCGAAGTACTCTTCTAGACGTATCAACTGATATTTAAACCAAAGAAGACCACGCAAAACCCGGAAACCAACCAAAATATTGACGCCAGCCGTAAAAGCTTACATTCCTACATCAACAGTTTTTGTTTTTGGATTTAGTCGAATTTTTTTTTTCTACCCTGTTATGTCTTTGGCATTTTTTTGATTATTACGAAATTTCTGGAATATTGAAAAATTCGCAAATTTGACAAAACTTCTAATACAATTCGTGGTTTTCATATAGATATTTGTAGGGTTTTTTCGTCAGCGTTTTTCAAACTCAACAGTTTTTATTTTGGTTGGTTTCCGGGTTTTGCCGTGGTCTTCTTTGGTTTGAATCTCTAAACGTTTCGACTGCAACCGCGGCAGTCATCTTCAGTGGCGTGGTCGAAGTACTCTTCTAGACGTATCAACTGATATTTAAACCAAAGAAGACCACGCAAAACCCGGAAACCAACCAAAATATTGACGCCAGCCGTAAAAGCTTACATTCCTACATCAACAGTTTTTGTTTTTGGATTTAGTCGAAATTTTTTTTTCTACCCTGTTATGTCTTTGGCATTTTTTTGATTATTACGAAATTTCTGGAATATTGAAAAATTCGCAAATTTGACAAAACTTCTAATACAATTCGTGGTTTTCATATAGATATTTGTAGGGTTTTTTCGTCAGCGTTTTTCAAACTCAACAGTTTTTATTTTGGTTGGTTTCCGGGTTTTGCCGTGGTCTTCTTTGGTTTGAATCTCTAAACGTTTCGACTGCAACCGCGGCAGTCATCTTCAGTGGCGTGGTCGAAGTACTCTTCTAGACGTATCAACTGATATTTAAACCAAAGAAGACCACGCAAAACCCGGAAACCAACCAAAATATTGACGCCAGCCGTAAAAGCTTACATTCCTACATCAACAGTTTTTGTTTTTGGATTTAGTCGAAATTTTTTTTTCTACCCTGTTATGTCTTTGGCATTTTTTTGATTATTACGAAATTTCTGGAATATTGAAAAATTCGCAAATTTGACAAAACTTCTAATACAATTCGTGGTTTTCATATAGATATTTGTAGGGTTTTTTCGTCAGCGTTTTTCAAACTCAACAGTTTTTATTTTGGTTGGTTTCCGGGTTTTGCCGTGGTCTTCTTTGGTTTGAATCTCTAAACGTTTCGACTGCAACCGCGGCAGTCATCTTCAGTGGCGTGGTCGAAGTACTCTTCTAGACGTATCAACTGATATTTAAACCAAAGAAGACCACGCAAAACCCGGAAACCAACCAAAATATTGACGCCAGCCGTAAAAGCTTACATTCCTACATCAACAGTTTTTGTTTTTGGATTTAGTCGAAATTTTTTTTTCTACCCTGTTATGTCTTTGGCATTTTTTTGATTATTACGAAATTTCTGGAATATTGAAAAAGTCGCAAATTTGACAAAACTTCTAATACAATTCGTGGTTTTCATATAGACATTTGTAGGGTTTTTTCGTCAGCGTTTTTCAAACTCAACAGTTTTTATTTTGGTTGGTTTCCGGGTTTTGCCGTGGTCTTCTTTGGTTTGAATCTCTAAACGTTTCGACTGCAACTGCGGCAGTCATCTTCAGTGGCGTGGTCGAAGTACTCTTCCAGACGTATCAACTGATATTTAAACCAAAGAAGACCACGGCAAAACCCGGAAACCAACCAAAATATTGACGCCAGCCGTGAAAGCTTACATTCCTACATCAACAGTTTTTGTTTTTGGATTTAGTCGAAATTTTTTTTTCTACCCTGTTATGTCTTTGGCATTTTTTTGATTATTACGAAATTTCTGGAATATTGAAAAATTCGCAAATTTGACAAAACTTCTAATACAATTCGTGGTTTTCATATAGATATTTGTAGGGTTTTTTCGTCAGCGTTTTTCAAACTCAACAGTTTTTATTTTGGTTGGTTTCCGGGTTTTGCCGCGGTCTTCTTTGGATTGAATCTCCAAACGTTTCGACTGCAACTGCGGCAGTCATCTTCAGTGGCGTGGTCGAAGTACTCTTCTAGACGTATCAACTGATATTTAAACCAAAGAAGACCACGCAAAACCCGGAAACCAACCAAAATATTTACGCCAGCCGTAAAAGCTTACATTCCTACATCAACAGTTTTTGTTTTTGGATTTAGCCGAAATTTTTTGTTCTACCCTGTTATGTCTTTCGCTACGTTTTTTATGGGCAACTCCTTATATTGACTTATTTGAGAATTTGTAAATGCCCAGACATTTCCACTAGAGACTGGTTTCTTTCTGATGAGTTGTGTTCAGTCAGCATTATTGAAGAATATCACAGGTTTCATAGATGGAAACAATTCAAATACCCGTAACGATTCAGCTTTTTTATGTTTATCGCATGTTCTGATTTGCAATGGTAGGAAATTTTTCACCTGATTTATTTGCTAAAGACGTTGATACAGCTATCAAAGGAAAATGTTCCATCAACATTTGTCTGACGCTAGACTTTCAAATTATTGAAATTGCTCAAACCTTGGGAATGATGTATGATTTTTATAGTAGTCAACATGTTCATAAACTGAAAAGGTGAGAATTGTATATCAACTTGATGGAATAATTATTATATTTTTCATTATTATAGCTTCAGTAGTAATTTTTCCATATATAAACATAGGAATACTATCAATTGAAATATAATTTTTCAATGAAATGGAAATCTTATTACTGAATTTTGATTTTAAGGTTCAATTTGTTATGTAAGGCATCAACTAGCCTCAATAATTCATTCCTGAATCTTAGGAACTCCTAAGAAAAAGTGAAATGATTTGGATAGTAAGCATGGGAGTGGAAATTCAAGGTTTTGAACTTCTATAACATTTTTATTTAAGTTTTCTCTATCGTTGAATTGTAGCTGCCTATTACAGCATTCACATATATGATCAAAGCAAGAGTCCAGGAACTGGCCCTTGTGGTAGTCCGTGCTTCACTCTAACACAATCGATAATCTTTAACCATTTTACTCTGGCTGTCGCAAAGAGGAATAGATTCAACTGGCTATTCCTTGCACCATACATTTCAAGCTCTCTTATTATGGTTAATGGTATCAATATCAAATGCAGGGGACAAGTTCAAGTATGAAGCTGTGTGGTTAGTCAAGAACTCCGGACAGTCTTGATATGAGAATGAAATAGCCAATTTTCCAGTTTTGTAACAATGTTGGAGCATATTGACTATTACTCAATGTTGGAGCTTATTGACTATTACTCAATATTGGTGAATTCGTACTTTGTAGCTGTAAAACGAGCTTGAGAAATTGGTCATAAAATCATGAGGCATGAGGAAAAATTTTTGATAAGAAATCTTTATAACTCAACGGAACATTTATTCATTTATTGAAAGTAAAGTTATTTGGAATGAAGTTGTTAAACTCAATTGTTGTGTCGTAGTGATTGATAATTGCATCAATCATCAGTGTAATGTTGACATGATTTAGTGAAATTGTTTCGTATGACACAAAATGACAAAATTTGAATGGTTGTTAGAACTGTCAATCAAATTCACCATTTGTCTTGATAGCAATCTCATGATTTGTGTCTACTGAATAAAAACTCTGTTCAGTTTTTCTCCCTAGTAAAGTCTTAAAACAAGAGAAGAGCAAAAGCAGTGGAATTAGGGGATGGACTTCTCCGTCTCTGCTAACAATGATTACAAGAAAATATGCTCTCAAGACCCTACCCAGATTCATGTAGCTCTAGATCCCATTATCAAGATTAGCTCTTACGAGATCCACCTAATTGTCTCGTAAGAAACTCCGGTCCTCCCAAATCCAATTTGAATTCTTATCTGCATCCCCGTTGTTTCTGCAGCAGATTGGAGAACGATCGGGTGGAATACCTGCGCTCTGTGCCTCTTCAGGCGAAAGCTCCATTTCCGGAGAGAAATAGCTTGCGAGCACAGGAAGTCACCTTCAATAAACTGAAAACGTTTAGATCCTACAAAATCCCCGGAGCCGTTCTGAATCGTCTGTTTGCATTCATGAGACGTACGAAATTTTATACGCTGGAATACGTCTAATTTAGGAGAGGGAGGGTTTTGGTTGTTTTTCTCATTCGTTTATCTGTTCAGCACAGGTGTTTATGAATATGTTGCTGTATAAATAATTGAACAACAGTTCAATTTTGATACGAACATTTCTTAATTTGTTCAATTCGTGTATTGAATATGATGTGTTGAAATACAAAATTGTGAAAGTGTTTCTCTTATTTTCTATAACTTTCCAGACATTCTCTTCTGATTCATTCCACGGTCTTCTTGAATTTTCCAGCACTTTCCGGAAGCTTCTAGAACATTTTAGGGTTCCTTTTCTCATATTCCATAATTTTCCAAAAAGTTCTACCAACCATGCTTCTTACTGCTAGTTGAAAATTCCAGAATATCACCCGAATGTGTTATTTGTACTTTCCAGAACCATCAGAGTCCTTGATTGGTTCATTCCACGGTTTCATTGAAATATCCGGCATATATTTGAAGCTTCAAGAATATTCTAGACTTTTTCTCGTGTATTCCGGAAATTTCCAGAGAGTTCTTATTACCCTTGCGTGTCTTGATTGTACGTTAAATAACTTTTTCCAGTCTCTGCTTTGGTTCATTCCACAGTTTTATTGTATTTTATCACAATTCCAACAAGCTTCAAGAACATTTCAGAGTTTCTTCTCATCAGTTTTGCAGATCTTTTTTGGTCCTTTTAGTATATTTGAATGTATTCTCTATCATTCTGTATCGTATATATCGTTTCATAGCATTTCAGCCAATTTTTCAAATATTTTAGATCAATCTTCATTATTTCCAAGTATCTCAGATTCTTCAGGAACATTATATAGATGGTTTTAGAACATTTATATAATTTTCGAACATTGATCTGAAGGATTTGGCCGATAGAATGGCCTGCAGAATCTCCTGATCTCAGTCAAAATGACTTTTTCATGAAGTTATCCAAATTTTTTTAAGACGATACTTTGGTGTGTTCATAAAAAGAGGTTTTCCAATGAGGCATTACAAGAAAGGTGCCTATATTGATGAATTAGAAATTGGTGATGCGGTGTTCCTCAGGGCACCGTGTTTGGACCACTTGTTTTCTCAATAAATATCAAGAGTTTATCGAATCTGGATTCAACTGGAACAATAACTACGTGATCATTTACTTACTCTACAACCACCTTGATAGAATTGAATGAGTTGAATGGCTCAGAATAACCTTTTATAAGTATAGAATAGTTTGGTGATATGCATCGTACTGACAATAACCTCTTAAAAAGTTTTTCCACCACAAGAAACGTAACTCTACTTAAGATTTAAAAGTTGGGATTGCTAGGGAAACAAAAATCAACGTATCTCGGCAAATTCTAAAATATTTTGCCAATTTCAAACAATAGGAAGTGGAGTGTTTTCAAATGAATTTAGGGCATATTTTAATAAAAACAAAAATTGATTCCTCAATAATTTCTTCATTTGGTTTTTCAAATATGAATTTTACACAATTATAGAAGTGGAACAATAGTATTCTTGCGATGTAACTTTCATATTGGAAGTTAATAAAATATATTAAAAAGAAAACAAAAAAAATAATAAAATTGATGCCGCTGTGAGTAGTAGAAAAGTATTTTTCAACAGTTTTTTTATTTTAGAGTCCACAGTGGCTGCAGCGAAGTATATTTTTTTGCAGGTAATTCAATGGGTTTAAATAATCAATCAATATATGCTTTATTGTCAGAAAAATTAAATTTCTATTGACAAAGCGAGTACTTAAATTAAATATGAAGAAGTAACTAACTGAATAAAATGTATATATTATGTATATAAAGTAACAATTATGTTGAAACATCAAATGATAAAGGCCACAGAAAAAAATTAATAACATGAAACACAATTATGCACCACTAACTTCTTGATAGTTAAATTAATCAAAATAAAATTTTTAAATGCAGAATGGTATTAAATATTTATGTAGTATGTATGAGTATAACATAAACAAGTGAAATTATTTAAAAATGTTCGCTGGAAAACAGTGCTATTAATTCGATTACTAAATTCTTCTAACTAAGTGTAAATAAGTTGAAATGATATTGAAATTCATTTTATTAAAATTTCTGACGTCCGAATTATTTGAAACTCACATTTCGTTAGAATCTTACTCATAGTTTCGATTATTTTCTTACAATGGACATGGCATAAGAATTATAAAAACTTTCTTCGCCCGAAAAGATATTTTGAAGAATGCAATATACCTAGATGATGTATCTAGATGCCAGAATATTTACTATTCTGTTGATAATAATCAAATCAATTCCAATCCATCTTTCTTTTCATCATTCTCAAACTGAAATCAACTCAATCTTCTGAAGCCCCGACATAACTGCAATTTCATCTTCATTTCTCGGTTGACTACTTCATTTTCCTTGCCCAATGACATTTCATCCGTGGCTCTTTTATACCGAAATGCATCATTCTCATCTGCAGAAGCAGAAATAATCTTAATTGAAGTAATTCCACAAAGGAGCTGTTTCAAATAATAGGATAAGACAAAGAGCACGGAACAGATGAAACCTGAAGTGTTTTGTTATAGCCAAGACATTAAAATTCCTTCTTCAACTGGCGTGGCTTTTTTATAACTGAGACGGGCCCTTATTTGGTATTATATTTTCTACAGGAAGCCTTAATTTGGTTGATTTGAATATTTCCAGTGAAGGATTAAAAAAATGTTAATATATTTCAGTCAAATGTGATTAAATTAAATGAGTCTGAAATTTTGTTTACTTGAAAAACGTTCATGAAAGATCATGGCACTGGATTTTTGGATGTATCTTTCTACAGGTCAAATAAATACTGTTTTAAAAACTAAAAAGCACGCTTTTATAACACATTGAAATAAAAAGTTAAAAATAATTGTTTATATAGACAGAAAATAATAATAGCTATTTATTTACCAAGTGCGTTATACAGGGTGTTCCTTAAAGACATACTAATATTTGAGGGGGTAATTCTTTGACTTATTTTAAGGAAAAAACTTTCTATAAACGTATGTCCTAAAAGTCCTAACTTTTGAGATACAGGGTGATAAAGTTTTGAAAAAAAATCAGTTTTTTAATAATAACTGAGATAATATTGTAGACGTTTTTATAAAGTTTGGTACATGTGTTCTATGCATCAAGGTGCATTTTTTAATGCACAAACATTTTCATTTTCTCAATCAGTGGCGTCCGTACGGGTTTTGCATTGAATATTTTTGGAGAAAAATATACTACGCCACTGCTTTCTCCTGAAAAAAAAATACTTTTGAAATCCTCATTCATTTTTGAGCAAATTTGATCTCCTGACTTTTCTTTGTCCGCCGCATGGTTTTCGCTTAAAAAAATAAAAATCGTTTCATTTCAGGATCAATTCTTCAAAAATCTGATGCGGTGTGGAAATGTTTGTGCATCGACTGAAAGCAAATTGAGGGATCAGATTTGTTCCAAAATGAATGAGAATCCAAAAAAATGTGTAATTCTTGTCAGATGCTCGGGTCTTGATTAAAATAATTAAATTGAAATTGCTTCATATCGCAGTAGGTACCTAACATTTTGTTGACAATAAATCGTCCGATAGTAATTTAGCTACCTCTTTATAACTGAAATTTCTTTTCACCACTTCTTAATCTTTTCACTTATAATCTCCCAAGTGCTTGAATTATTGCCGGAAATTTACTTTACACTTATTGGGAAAGCTACCTAGGTAGGTTTTTATCAGTGTAATCGACCGTTGATTGGTCGATTCTAAGAAATTGAAGTAATTTCATTGACTGTCAGAATAGACGTGTATTAATCATAATAAATGCATACCTGAATGGATTTACGATATTAATTCAGCTACCTATCTGTAATTAATAGCATTTTGTTCTTCAAATCACTATAAATATTGTGTTTTCACTGGTTATGAATACCATTTTGTGTTTGAAATAGCTATAGGAATAGCGAAGCGCACAATTATTTATTTGATTTTTAAGTGTGTTATTGAAGTTATTTTGGTTGCCCGCCGTTTTTCTGAATATCGGTAAATATGGTGAATTACACGAATGCAGAAATGGCGGCAATGCATTACGTATATGGCCTCGCTGATGGTAATGCAACAGAAGCCAGACGCATTTATCAGGAAAAATATCCTAATCGTGCCTTACCAGATAGCCGTACCTTTTCAAATATTCATCGCCGACTTAGGGAAACTGGTAGTTTCAAGAAAGGTACTTCGGAAGGTAGACCTAAAATAAAGTAAAATTCGTTTTTGTACAAGCTGAAATCCATATTTTCTTGATTCTCAATCATTTTGGAACAAATCTGATCCCTTTATTTGCTTTAAGTCGATGCACAATCATTTCCACACCACATCAGATTTTTGAGGAATTGATCCTGAAGTAAAACGATTATTATTTTTCTAAGCCATGCGGTGGACAAAGAAAACTCAAGAGATCAAATTTGCTCAAAAATAAATGAGGATCTCAAAAGTATTTATTTTTTTCAGGAGAAAGCAGTGGCGTAGTATTTATTTTCTCCAAAAATATTCAATGCAAAACCCGTACGCACGCCACTGGTTGAGAAAATGAAAATGTTTGTGCATCAAAAAATGCATTGACGACACGTACCAAATTTTATAAAAACGTCTACAATATTATCTCAGTGTTATTATTAAAAAACTGATTTTGTTTCAAAACTCTATCACTCTGTATCTCAAAAGTTAGGACTTTTAGGACATACGTTTATAGAAAGTTTTTTCCTTAAAATAAGTCAAAGAATCACCCCCTCAAATATTAGCATGTCTTTAAGGAACACCCTGTATAGATCCTAACGCCCGGAGGGTTGTTTACTCAATGCATTTTTTATTTTTCACGAAAAAATTATCTTAAACAACGTTGTTTACTTCATAAATTTCTTCTGGTCGGCAGCTGAGCACAAGTGAGCTTCTATGCAATTGACATGGAAACATTGAAGAGGTTGCTAACGGTTGTTTATTTAATAAAATGACGCTGCATTTTTGTAAGAATTGACAAGATTGTTAGTGGAAGAAACTAAAAACGGTTGTGTTCATAATAATTATGGAGATCCCACAGAATGTGACGCACAAAGCTGAAAAAGCTTCAGAAAATTTACCGCCTGTGAAATCCAAATACTTATACGACAAGGAGTATGACCATTTTTTGAAATTGAAAGATGAAAACAGAGTGAATATACTGTAAATAAAACTGTCTTAATGGCATACCTCCAGGAACTGGTGAGTTTTTATCATGAAAAATATTAATATTTTTTATTTATTTTATTTTACAGTCTGAAAAATATAGTGCAAATAGTCTATGGACCTAAAACTCACAGCTGAAATTAACATTGATTGTTAAAGAAAACATTAATACTTATATCAGTCAACTGATGGCCTTTCTGAAAGTTAATTCAAAAGGATACTTTGATGAAAAATCAAAGGTGTTGGAAGGTGGACAAGTATTACTTTTCATAAGAAAAGCTGCAGATGATACTTTTCTGTTACATAAAGTTGTCCTGGTAATTGTCGTATTTGGAGGTTTAAGACGTGATGAAATGGTCAAGATGACAATTGATGACATTGAAGACAGAGAAGCCGTTTCATTGACCAAGGTACCAAAAACCAAGACCGGACATTGTCTACGCCGAACGTTGTCAACGCTTCTTGTTCAAGGTGGTGCTTCCTTTGAAACACTAAAATTTCTTGAAAAATAGAAAAGTAGTACGGTAGCGGAGAGCTATATTGAAGAAAGCATCTCCTCCAAGAACAAAATTGCTACAATGATAGCCATTCCGTTTCCGAAAGAGAAAATTTTAACGTTCCGAACGAAACCGAATGCACATTGAGGAGTTCATCATCGGTCAACTCACAGAACTTCAAACTTGATACTAATTTTTCAGAAACATTTTAAATTGGTAATTTCTATTTGAGAGAAAATAATTAGTTCATTTTTCATGTACAGATATAAATAAACGTCAGTTATGAAAAATACAATCTGCCATTGGATTTTTTATATACATACATTTAGATTGATTTTCATTCTAAACATCAAAAAAAACTACTATCTTTATTTTTATGTCCCTACAGGGTGAGCAACAAAAATGGGTTGAATGTCTGACAATAATTAGGGAAAATACTGTGCACTATCGAATTTTTAATGATTTTTGGGTATAGCATGATGTGGAAAATATCGGCTGACCTTGAGTATATCAATTATCAATGCAGGATGAGGCAGAAAACGTGTTTATTTCTGAAACTTGTTTTTGACTTCTCCCAAGTGTGAATTTGTTGTTTTTTGACTCTGTCGAAGTCAACAAATTGTTCTGAATACCCTTCAGAATATGTCTACACAGTGAAAAAAAATTGCTAAACGATGGGAGTTAATACGAGTGGATTAATTCTTGATATCCTAAGTTGACCACTATGATATATCCAAAATTAAAAAATAAATTGATGAGCGCCAGAAATACAGTGCCATGTACTTTGAAGTAACCAAAACATCAATAAAAAACTTGGAATTATTTTGATCTCTGATGTCATATTGATTATGATAGATATTGAACTCTTGATATAGGTACTGTATGAAAACCCTCTATAGGGGCATAGCCATCTATCTATCTATCTAAAGAGTCCTTATTTTTCGAAATTACCAACAAATCAACTCGTTCCTGCAATCTTTTCCGGCAATTTCCTCATTCTTTGGGTAAGCCTAGTTCACTTGTAAGTTGTACACGCTGTTTCCGATCAGAAAATAGCATTTTTCGATCCACAAGTTGAGATTTTCGAAATTAATTTCCATTTTCATAAAAACCGCAATAACTCGAGAGCTATGCTAGATGGAGAAAAATGGGTCCAACTTCTGATGTACTGTATGTAAACCCTGTTCAGGGGCATATATATTAACTGCTGTGGTAAACAGTTTTTTTTCCGAAAATTCGTAATAGTCTTTATTTTTCAAAACTACCAACAAACCAACTTGTTTTTGGAGCTAAAAAACAACAATTATTGGTTCGTCAGTAATTCGATTGGAAATGTTGTTGTCGTAATAAAAAAAAGGTACTGGTACTGAGTGAAAAAATTTACCTCATCACTCACATGTTTTCCTTATGAAATTGTAGTCTGAGTTTTCCACAAGAAACTCTGCGTTTTGTGTAGAAAAACTTCAATTTCCCATAAATCTGCCGAAAGTAATCAACTGAAAAGAAGTAAACTGGAGTATCTAATAATATAAAAACAGTAATCATATGTATCCGCACAATTGAATACAAACGAGAAGCATTTTTACGACAGCATCATATACGATTATTGAAATTGTTTTTCCAGATTCGGGTATGGAAATATTTTCAATCGGTAGATTGACTTTTTTATGGTGTTTCGGGACTGACTTGGGATGGGCTCGCCTAGCAAACGAAATGGAATACTTTCATCAAGAACTATGGAAAATGGCAATAAAAACAAATGAAACTTGGTTGTTTGTCAGTCCTATGCATAGGAATGAAGGAATCCTGAAAGATGATTGTGTGAATTCTAGCGCCGGGTGTTTTTATATATTTCTGTTTGGCACTCGTTTTCTGTGAAATATGTGCTGTTATAAAGAGAAATAAGTATAGTTTTTTTCAATCTCTCTCAATTCTATCTCTCTTTTAGGGCAATTTCTGTCTTCATGCCTTGCATGAAACAAAAATAAAAGAAATACAAGTACACTGCGATTATCATAATTATATTCTGGAACAGATTTATCTCATAACAAATAAATTTGCATTTTCATGAACACAATCTTTGATAAGTTTTTACATATTGGCAAAATTTGTGGACTAAGAAATATTACTGAGAAAAATGAATCAGAAAATGTGGGATTTTTGTGGTTTTCCTCCATTCTCTGAATACATTTCAATGGACAAACGATATGCTTCAATAGCTGAATGATGTAACGTTATGATTCGTTTAATTATTTCGATTTGTATGCTAATGACAGAAAAGTCTGTGAAACTACCATAACTCACGAGTATAGTTCTTGCGAAAAACATTTCACAATATTGAGAATTGTTAATTAAGTGAATTCGTTGTGGTATCTACTCTAAACTGTGGTAACGTTATTTAATAAAATTTATAGTAAAATATAGTGTCCAGTTGACATAAAACTATGAAAGTATGCCTGTGCAAACATAATATAGGAAGAAAAAAAATTCTGTGACGTTTCATATCAGTACCTACTTCACTTTCAGTAGAAAGTGTTTTAGTATTATATATTTATACCCATATTTTCATTTCGTAGTGAAATTTACAGGCACATTTCACTTAAAATTACTTTATAATCGCGTCTATTTATTTTAAGAGAAACTAGATATCTTCCTTACAAAAGATTGTTTGAAAATCTTCTACTATTCTGTATTTGTTAGGATATAATGTAGCAAAAAAAGGCAGGAAACTCAACAGCCAAAAATTGTACCAAAACTTCTTCAAACTTATTCGTTTGTTTTTTCACATGAGATTCTGTTCTGATAGCACAAGAAGTGGACATTACCTTCAATAATATTTGTGTTTCAGTGATTATATTTTGACAATTCTTGCAACCAATCGAAACCATCAATTCTAAGCATTCATGTACGTTCAGGCCAATCACAGCATTATTATAGTGGGATTTTTCTACCTTGAAAATTGCCGCGGGAATTTTTTGTGATATTTTGGTTTTATTATGTGACAACTGATACTTTTGATCTGACGTCTGTCATCAGTTTGCACGAAAAGTGAAAAATGATTCGAAAACGGTTTAGTTCCATGAAATTAAAAAAAAATCAACGAAAATGCATGTAAGAATACTACTTTGAGTAACGTGTCAATTTGGAAACAGTTTCAATTGATAACCTAGGGACAGAAAGAAAGCAATAGCTTTCAATCCAACAGAACAAAACAATGTTACGGAATCCTCCAGCCAAGGACAAAACATCCATAATAATTGTATCTTTCATGATGAGAACTTCAAATTCCAAACTTCATTCTGTTTATAGTGATTCAAGTAAATTGTTGAATTAAAAATGTTATATGTATAAAGAATAGGTGGGCATCAAAAAATAATCTATCGAATACCACACGAGAGTTCGATAAAGTAGAAAATAATTCTCGATCCCTTTGGGCTCTCATGTCTATTGCCTGGCAACAAGTTTTCGAAAAATCTGTCAAATTATTTTCACTTTACTCTCACTCTCTTGTGATATTACAACTAAAAATAATTTTTCTACAAATCGTTCAGGTACCATTCTTAAGGTGGCGTAAAGAAGAGTAAGGGGCCCAAGGACCGAACCCTGAGGTACTCCCTGAGTAATGGCTCTGGGTTTGGATGTTGTGGTATTTATTTTATCAAGTTGTTGCCTGTTCGTTGAGTATGAGTATGGTTTCCCTCTGATAATACGTTAACTTCTGTAGAAGGAGGTCATGAGAGTATTGAATGAAACTTTGATTGTGTGCAGGTAATTCATTTTTTAACATTGTTCCTGGGTGTTTCAACATTCCACAGTCTGAAAATTAAAGAAAGATGTAAATTCAAAGAAATCTAGGATTGTAGAGAGGCAAATTACTTTTATTTTTAATTTTCAAACTGTGGAAGGTTGAACCAACTATTTTTTTCTGTGTTGATCCCAGTACAAATGGGGTAAACGTGTCAAAATAATCCAGTTATCCCCATTACGACCTTTTGGAGTCAACGAACAACATCTCGTTAATATAAAGGGGAATCCTCGCCCTTTGTGTATTATCAGGGTGGTCTTATAATTGATATTTGCGGTAAGGTTCCCGGAAAATGAAACAGTTCGGTTCACTTGGCCTTTATCTTTGCTAAGACGTCTCCATAAACTCTGATTACGTCCCGACGTACGCCGGACAAGGGTTGATAATGGCCGAAGTTTTTCGCTTTTGTTCCATCCCCCATCGTCGAAGAAAAGAACTGTCATTGCGAGTGGAAGTTATTTAATTTAAGTTTTATTCGGATTCTTGGGTTTGAGTTTTGATGCGACAGAGTTGCACCATATTTTTCGTAGGGTTATTATAGGGATGGAGGGTGAATGAAATTATATTATGAATCAGTCCGAAAAAATTCGGAGTTTCATGATAATCGTGATACAAGAAAATGTTGGAAGTTGAGACATTTTTAACAACTTTTTTAGACAAAGTGAAAGGGGCCAAAATCAATAACATATGTATGTACTGAATATTTTCCGAAACTTCATAATGTTCGTTCCCTCTCTACGATGTTTTATATCAGTTACGAATTGGGTTCTATCTTGATGATCAATCAATCAATCTTTATTTCCTTTTCTAACATGGTTTAGATGTTTTGGAATTGTCAATAAATATATAAAAATACAATATAAAATAACAAAGTGAATATAAAATAAAATAAAATTATGAAATTGAGACACTGAAAATACAGAGAGGCATAACATTAATGCAAAATACTGACGGAGACCTAAAATTACATAAAATTCGTCATATGTGCGCTAAATTGCTATAAACTCGTTTATACACTATAAAAACACTTTTCGGTTAAAAAACGTTTCAATTCGTATTTGGAAGAAGACATTATAGATATATTCTTCAGTTTTTGTGGAAGATGATCGGGAAATTCAACACCAACATGATCTGGAGCACTGGACACCTTTTTTTCTTGGCAAATGAAACATGAAAGATGTTTCATTGTTCAAGTTCTATATTTGTGAACATCAAAATTTCTTATGGATATTTCTTTCTGTTTTGAGTGAATAATGAAGCTTATACAGATGAGAAATTTTCAGGAATTGTTTAAAACACTCGAATTTTGATAACAAGCTTCTTAATTTTCTTGTTATTAAATTTATTTGTAAATTCCATTTCAGAATTATTGCACCTAGTTATTTAAAATTTTTTGGTTGTTGAATTGAATTGAATATTATCATTATTATTATTATTATAATTGGGTCGACATGATTGATTTTAATTGATCCTAAATTTGAACCTGTTTAAGAAGTGAACAGGATGTATGATGGTTTTTCAAAATTTAATGTTAGTGAATTTGCATCAAACCAATTTTTTATTGATTGGAAATCCTCTTCAACACATATTTTGAGTAGTTTCCTGTCTGGTAAGTTCTGAAGGTATCATGAGAATACTTTTGAATGTATCTGATAGTCTTCAAATTAAAATCATCAATAGTATAAATAGTATCAAAAGTGGCCACAAAACTGTTCCTTGAGGAACTTTGTATTCAAATAATATGGAATTACTAACATTACTGTTGATTTGGTCATATTGGATTCTATAGTCAGGATAATTGATGTGAATGTTCAATTTTTTGGCCCTGATTATATTAAGAGTTCATCGAATCTGGAATTAACTGGAAAAATGAAAAGCTACGTAGGCGATATTGTGCTCATTTACTCTACAACCAGCATAGGGAAAGAATTGAAATAAATGGCCTTTCAGAAATTACAGATTTTTGTGGGCATGTAAACCTATAAACATAGTATGTAGATTTTGTTAGTTATTTTGTCATTTTTTCAAATATTTTAGACGTTGTCGGCCGACAATCAAGGACGGCCATTTGGGATCAAATCTGCTAGGTGTAAATTATTTGGGAATGATTATTGATACTCATCTAAAATTGGACGAATATTTTGAAGATTTGTTGTTGTTATTATGCTCTGCAAATTCAAATGTCTAGGTTCTATGCTGGATCCAATATTCTTATGTTATTGTAGAAATATAAAGGTATAGACAAATTTATAAAAAATTCCAATGAAAAATATTGAATTGCATTTATTCTCTTGATAATAATAGGTTAATGAAATATTTTCTCGAAAAATATCGTATGATAAAAACGATAAATACCTAATATCTCTTTGCCGAAGTCAAGAGACAAAATACTGGACCTTTTTTTTCATTCATTGGATCATAATAATATGTGCTTAAGAATAAAGGATCCTTATCGAAATAAAGCATTAATACTAGAGACTAGATATCGTATATATGAAAGAAAATGTTAAAATGATTAAACAAAAAAAAAAGCAGGATAGAGATGTTTTACTTATTATAACACCCATATTGTATAATTTTCTACCATAACAAAAATGTTTCAATCATTTTATACTTACTATCAATCTAGATTCAGTAGAATAGTTGACAGCGACTCGAGATTTATTTTAGATTTGTGATCTATGAACTACGTAATCGAAACAAACCAGTTTGGTTTCACTGGGTGATCAATATGTTTATTCAATACAATTTAGCACATTTTCAGTTATGATTTTAACAGCTGTCTTCTTTGTTTCAGGCTCCACATTTCCTCATCTTCAGTGGTAAATCCAATGCGTCAAACTGTTCGGGGACGTGGAAAGAGTTCTTCATCCCTTCGAGTTGTCTAATAGGTGAGCTGAAAAAGAAATATATGGTGTAGCTACGGCAAAACGTGCCAAAGACAGAAACGCGAAGGGAAATGCAATACATTTAAGACGGCCTACTTTATCTCAAACGTGACTAAGAGAAACAAATGAAGATTATTACTGATTCCGCTGATAATAAAATTTTTACGTACTTCTCGAATTTTTTCGTTCGGTTGGTGGAAATAAGTATTCGAATTTCTGAGGGAGATTAAGGGCTTAGCTGAGATGTGGGAACAGGCTTTCTGTTGACAATGGCGAAAGTATATCAAGCCGATTCTAGCAAAATGGTCAGAATATTTTGGAAAACTATGCTTACAAATATGATTTTTTGTAAATCTGTCGTAAATGTAAATTTTTTTTCACTGCCAAAATTATTCACAAAATGAACATGAAATATTACTTTTCGAAGGATTTATATTTAACAGAATCAATTATTAATTGATTATACATCATAAAACAATTTCATTTATTGGAATGATAATTGATAGTGAAGTTTGAACAATTACTTCCAACATAAATTCCCGAAGATATTCCATACTGCTGCCGATCAGAAACGTTAGTTTTTTTTTGAAGATTTCATTCCACAATGTTATCAGATATTTCAATTTGTTTGGAAGAAGATGGACAATTCAATATTTTGATAAAAATCTCATTCAAACTATCTTCTATAAATGATTCTGCTACGGAGGCAGATTTCCAGCCACCGTAACGTTTTATGGATGTAATGTTGCCCCCTGCATTGGCCAAAAGAGTTACAGAGCTTCTCCTGAAAGGTGACCTGTGTAGCTCTTATACATGTCTTTTGCAAGCCATTTTGCAATCAAGCCGGGAATTTCTTCTAATCAGAATTTCAAACAGTGAACGTTCTTGCACAATGGGTCTTCGTATCAAGTATTTTTACAATCAATATAGATTCAGCAACTTCAATGGCATTAATAAACTATATTCAAACGCGAAGCATATTCGCCCATCATTGGCCCTCAACTGTAGTGAAATTCTCAAAAATTAATACTAACGAACGCATTTTGAAGATGAATTTTCAAAACCATTGAAAAGTAGTCAAAAAATATTATAAAGTATAATATTAATTGCCAAATGTATCATCATTTCGACGTATCAAAGAAACATATCACTCCATACAAAATAACAGAAAATTGTTCATGATTGATCAGAAGTTAAAAAAGCTTAGAAAGTAGTAAAATATGCAATTACGATCCAACTACAAAGTACCTACAAAGTAAAACTTTGAAAGATATCACAAGATTAAACATGGAATAAAATATACAAGTATAATATAATATATCCGGCTGGAATGTGCACGGTTGAATGCTCAAATGCACAATTAAAACAACAACATTAGGTTGGAATACGATCATTTATTGAGGTCACTGTCCTTCAAATGTATGGATGCATTTTTTTGCATGGAATGACAAGACTTTCTTCAGAGGAACTATGTAATTAGGAAACTGTGATTCGTGAAATTCGAAGATTTTAATAATAAAAACGAAAGAATAGATGACTCAAAAATTTGAGGTTCTACATTGGGTGAACTTCAGTTTTCAGTTCACTTATTGTGCCCTGTATTATCGAAAATTGTAGGTGAGACATAACAGAAAACGAAATGAAAATCTCATGATAGAAAAGTATGAGAGTAAATTTTGTTCGTTATTTTTGGGTGCAAATTTGCGAAAATATGATGATTTTCCAGAATAACACTGAAAATCTTTCAACAGTTTTTTTAACAGGATAGTTACAAATTATTCATTCATTTAATTATGGTCTATTTCTAATCAGTAGCAATTTTAAAAAGCAGACAATCAGTCCTCATTTGCGATATTTGGTTATTAGTCAACTCATTACACCAAAATTGAAACCAATCAACGACATTGTAGGTGAAATGTGTTTTTCTTTTATTTGGGAACACAAACAGTTTGTGAGTACTCAGTTCATATAATAGAGAAACGTCATGCATTGGAGACGTAAGATGAAATTTGAGAAATATTTTTCAGTGAGCATATCATCAATAGACTTGTGTCAATACTACAGATACTTAATAGGCAGTCACTGAATTATTGAATAATTAAACATTGAATTTTTTTCTCCGTAATCCACTAGATAATATTCATGCTGAGTGATGAAATTTTATGTAGTCAAGAACATTTCCTATCCCACTCCTGATCCAGTTGTTGCATTCAGAAGTCCCACTTCTGATTCAATCATAATTCATTATCCATGTACTGAATCTCTTTGAAAAGAGTGATTTTTTTTTATTTAGTATATACTAATATAACTTTTTATATTTTACAGACTCTCGAGAGTGTTCCCTGGCTCGACACTCGCCAGTTTTCATCAAGGTATAACTTGCTTTATATATGTTTTTCAAGTACTTTTTCTTGTCCTTTGATCTTTGGGGTAATTTTGATTATACTTTATTTTATTATTATTATTAGTATTTTAGTATTATTTTATATTAAGTTGTGTAATATTGGAATTAGTTCTACAAGTAACTTCTTGAGTGTGGCATTTGCCAAGGTAACGAAAATATCCAGCAGGTCCTGACTACAATAATTTGACACTTTCACTTTCATTGAGGTACTCCCTAAAGTCCCTATCCCTTCGGACGTTTTTGGAGTACTTTTTTGTTGACCAAGTCCCAGGAGGTAGACGGTAAAGAAAAAAAACAAAATTTTCAACTGGAAACTGCAGAGGTTCCTTATAAAGCCTTCGGAATCTTCAATTATCTTGGAATCGACTTAAAATTTGGTTTGTATATTCAATAAAGTGTGAATATATGGAAAAAATAATAAAAAAATTATGAATAAATAAACTACGGGAGAAGAGCAATTTTGCGGCCAAAGTAATACCTTGAAAAAGTCTCAAAAATCCTGAAGAATATTCTCTTTCGTTAGAATAAGTAATCATTTTAAAATTTATTTATCTACATTTTTATAATCCAAACATCCCTGGGAGCATGAGTTCGATTCTTAGCACTGCCACCGGTCTCGTGAATGGAATCACACGTTAAAAGGTAAGGGCTACGTCTTCCTCTAGCTCGCATATGTTTCTGATTTCTGAGGGTTGCACGTAGGGGTGCAGCCGGTTGACGGATATAACAATTTCAACAACAATCATCAAACTAATCCCCCATCATCCCCTCCACTCCTTCACAGGGCCGCCTGTGTCCACCGTCCAATATCTCCGCTAGCCCCCCGAACTAGATACCGGAATACCGCAATTAAACATAAGACCTGAGATTCGTATCTGGAAACCAGACTGAAAAGTCGTTAACACACACCCCTTCACTCATATAATTAAATATCTCGGCTCAGACAATCCAATTCCAGTAAGTGGTGAGTCCGGCAGAAGTGCGGAGGAGAGGCACGGCTCGCTGCATCGAGAATCAAGATATCCGCGGCTAACTAACTTACCGGAACGAATGGGAACCTCGTCCAATGCTGCTTTGTCGACGGTATCGTCACTTGGAGGGCTAATGCCGCCTGCCGATTCGCGCCGTATGTACGGCGACGTAAGGGTGATATTCGCTTGGCAATGGCTGACGCGGGATCGCGTTTTGCCGTGGAGGTCCCCGTGGCCGTTTGGCACTACACGGCTCCCACCCTCGCCCCCGGGGCGGGGATATATTTGTACATTTCTTCGCCATTGCCTGCTTGGCTGGCGCTCCGTTTGAGAATCGTCGGGGCTTGAGAAGCGCTGGCTTTTTGCCAGCGTCAGATTTAGACGCTCGTTCATTCACCTGAGGATGACGAGGTTTTGTTGTGGGGTCGGTGGATTATATTTTTGCAGGATTTGCTTTACGTACTGTCTGTGTTGTCTTTATTGATGTACTGCATAATACAGTTCAAACAATTGAGATATGAAATATAGTTTAAAAAACTTAAAAAACATGCTTTTATAACACAATGAACTGTATACATGCGGCAAAAATTCAAGGGGTTATTCTTTGACCCATTCTAAGAACTTTTGGTTCTATGATGATTTTTGAAACCCCGTTATCTCGACGATACAGTGCGAACAAAACTTACGACATTAACAACATTTTTATCATCAGAAAATACATGTAAAGTTGCTTAATCTACAGTAAATGTTCGAAATAACTTCCTCCAGCCAGGATACAAGCATCCATTCTTCTCGTCATGGACTTCCAAACTCTTTCAAACACACCAGGGACGTTTTTAATTAAGTCACACGTAGAAATTATCCGATTTCACGAATCATCCAAATTCGCCAATGGTGAAGCGTATACAGATATCTGCAGAAAAAATAATCCAAGAGGTTTGAGTCCGGGGATCGAGTAGGCCATGCATGTAGCCCACCTCAACCAATCCAGCGATCTCAGTATGTTGCTGTTGAAAAATCATTTTTTTTGGACTTGATAAACTCATGAAGTACATACTACGTTCATTTTAATTACCGATTTCCAAAAGTTTCGAATATGGTTGTCACAAATTTCGTTCGACCTGTATCTTCGAAATGAAGGGGTTTTCAAAAATCTTCATGGGACAAAATATTCTAAGAATTGGCCAAGGAGTAATTCCTTGAATTTTTGCCGCATGTTCCCCAACACCCTGTATAGACAGAAAATAATAATGAATGAATATATTAGTATTACTGTGAAAAAAGCGTGGGGTGCTTTGTTTCATATTTCGTATATCACCCCACACTTTTTTTTCACATTAATACTAATATTTTCCATTTATTATTATTTTCTGCCTATGTAAACAATTATTTTACTTATTAGTTCAGTTTGTTATGAAAACATGTTTTTTAGTTTTTTAAACTATGTGTTATTTTTCACTATTTAGTTCTCAAATTATTATTGAAAATAAAAAAATCTCCGGAGAGAGCCTGAAAAAAAAAGATATCGACCCTATCCAAGGAAGGCAGCAAGCACATTAATTACCCATCCACGATGCGGGTTTTTAAAAATATGACGAAAAAAGTGTGTAATAAATAGAGGCTATTTTCACACTGCACTTCCTTTTGAAAGAAAGTTCATGGTAAATTCTAGATAAGTAATTAGTATTTCAGCAAATTACGTGACACTTTATTTCTCGACAACTCTATCTTGACAAGTCATCGTACTATATAAAATACGTGAATCGTATACAGAGTGTCCCATCCCATTTAAAAGCGGACCATCTCTCTGAAACTGTTTTATTATCCGATTGAGAAGTAATTTTCATTTCAATAGATAGAACATCAATAGTTCTGTTAGAGCGTAATGAGTTCGAAAATAAAAATTTCAAGGACAACTTTGAATTTTTTCAAGGTAAAAAATCCAAAAATACTAGCAATT
This sequence comes from Chrysolina americana, assembly GCA_958502065.1. Classification (NCBI taxonomy): domain Eukaryota; kingdom Metazoa; phylum Arthropoda; class Insecta; order Coleoptera; family Chrysomelidae; genus Chrysolina; species Chrysolina americana. Next base: position 3,707,493 of record OY293417.1, read on the forward strand.
TTTTTAAATAAAATTTGAAAAAGTAATACTAAACTTTGATTTCGTATTTTATGCTTCACACCCACAATCAACTCATATGAGTCCGCTAAACAGGTGATTATATCTTTGTTACTAACGTTATTGTAACTACTGATGAAGATTGAAGATAATTGCGAGTTAAATTGAAAAAACTTCAAGTTGTCAACGGGCACGATAATTCATTTCCTGGAAGAAAAATCATGGTAATTTTCCACCGATAACAAGAAATTCAAGGTAATTGCTAATTGCAGCTGCATGTAATCTGCATATAATCTGCAAGGGTCATTATAAGCTGGCTGAAATGTTCAAATAAATCATTCCCAAGTCAGGTTCAATAAATTACTATAGTAACCACCATCGTTATGATTTCGAAATCAAGATTTCACCTTAGTTTTCATAACAAACGCTGAATTTTAGTGCAGAAATCTCACATCAATATGAGAACTAGTGAATTTCTTCATGGAGGTAATCTATAAGAAGGCAATCTAAATCTACTTGTTTTTTTCGTTGAGGTGGAATAAAATTACTAACGATCGTCTGCTTCAGACTTTCTTCACAATTTATTCTACTTTTACGACCAAAATCTTCCTGAACATTGCTTCACACTAGATTCCAAGCATATCGAATGTCTCTATCCAATTATGAAATTTGATAATAATTAAAACAGTTCTGAAGAATAAGCTTCGCTATATTATTAAAGATCCATATTAAGTGTGATATGCGAGACTCGTGTTTTCTCATCACTGGTACATTTTAGTGTATGAATAAAATCTTCTTCTAGCTCGCATGAGTCTTTCAAAAAACAATTCTTTTATACGTATTCTTGCAAATCATTTTTTTCAATGCGGGTAAAATATGAAGCTAAGAGAAGATCGTTCAACAATATATAGGTTGTTTGCCTTAGGGTATGGAATAATTCGTGTTTCTGAAGAAGGTAATAACACAGAAGCAATGCTTTGTGACCTATTGGCTATGTGTTCCATGACTTACTTATGAAAAGACTTGAATCCTGTCGTCATAAATTGAAAACTTTCCTGTAATATAGACCTGGGAATGAACACTGTTACACTCAAGACCTGTAACGAGTGGGGTACCTCAAGGATCAGTTTTGGACCCTTTGCTGTATCATATACGTGAATAATTTGATTTACAATCTTTCTCTAACAAGACTCACGATGAAAACGAACGTGTTGGTTTTCATGTACTGTTGAAAACTTTCAATAAGTGACAAGTGAAATTGCAGATTCCTCTGAGACATGACTCATCTTAATGTTACCACATGAGTATCTAGTATAATGAGTGAGATGTCTTAAAAAAGCCCTGTGGGTCTGAGACCATTGAAATTAGAATTAAGAATGAAAAATCTAATTGATTATCTATCTATTTGTTAAGTTATACTAATTTCATCTTGATACTTTTCCTTTCGACAACAGAATGTAATCCGAACAATGCAAAATAATTCAAAATTACTCACACATCAATAAAGACTGTTAATTCTGATGTAGTACAGCGATGTGTTGCCATAAAACAATCCAGTGGCATGGTCATTGTAATACAAGCATTTCTCTAAGTGACATTCGCCAGATTTACGCTTTCAGTTCAGAGGTAACTTCGCCAAATCATAAATCAGAAATAAGTTTATTATACTAATTAAATAAGCATTAAGCTGAGTTATGACCAATATAAAGCCACTTAAATATTTGTAAACAATAGTTATAATAAAAGCATTTAACACAACGCTTATAACAGTTAATAATGTTGATGTGGATTTGAATAAATTTTCTTTAGTATTTTTTTTTTAATTAAATAAGTTCACAATGAAATCAGTCAATATTTCGGACAACATTCGTCATCAACTTTTGTAGTGAATTCTAACTTTCAGATTTCACACATAAGACTGGACTGATAATTGTCTTTTTCAGTTCAATATAAAGAAGACACTCTGAAATCGAAAGCATAAACAGACCCTCTAATTTTATGACCTTCATAATAATTATAGGTCGTTTGACTGAGGTTAATGTTTGCTGTGAATAAGGTTTTTATTATAGTTACTACCTGTTGAACCCATATAGTGTTGTCCTTATAGCCTTATAATTATTTTAGAGCTGTTTATTAGCAATGACAATAGAAATTATTCCTCATTCTATTGGAAGTATAGGACAAAGCGATTAGTTTTGTTTATTGAAGATCGGCTTTTTCAAGAGGTTACTGATGAAATGTACTCGGAGTAAAAACGAATATCGCCCTGTATTATGTAACATTCACGTCCTGCAGTATGACTAGCTACTAGGGTAGCAGGAACAAAGACAATGAGAAAGAAGTTGTCTGAACTTGAGAAATAGCCGACGTTTCGACGTTTAATTGTCTCCTCCTTCAGTGATTTTTCAGTTACTCAGACATGATGAAAGTATAGTTTATAATAAAGTTTTACTATAAACCATTCTTTGACAAACGATGTATATGTTCAATGGCAAAGTTCATCACAGTTTTTTCAATTCATAAATCGGATATCTGAAAATGCTATGGAATAAATGTCGAAACGTCGGCAATTTCTTGAGTTCCTACCATTTATTATTTTCCTTGTTCCTGCTATCCTTTTCTTGATTCGCCTTGTATGAACTGATCTACATTATTACCACTATTATAGTTTCCTGTTTTCATAGAGTCTTCGTTCTCATTTAGCAAAAAATTCATGGGAACCAATAGAATTTTGTACTCCTGTGTAGAAAGGAAAATCACAAATAAGGTATCGAATATTGAAAAAGCGAATTACATGAAAACTTCACAAAAGATTTCTGAATTGCAAGTTCCCAAGTTCAACAGTTTCCTTGGTCCGAAAATAAAAAACTGTTTAGTCGACATAGCAATCATCTAGATATTAAAAAAAATATGAAAGTTGATTTTACAGTTTTCTAATTTATTGGGAAGGCCCTCAATTTTTATCCATTTGTCTTTATTGGGATATAATTAAGTAAGTGATTTTCAATCTATTACTCCGAAGTACTCATCTATACTAATGTAAGAAATATACATAGGAACACAACCTTCTAAAAAAATCATCAATAGCTGTTAAACTGCTAAAAAAGTATGAATGAGCTGAATATGTTCGTGTTGAAAAATGGTAATACCTTCTTTCTGACTTCGTTCAAAGACAACAAACACTCTTTTCCATTCAACCTCGTCCTCACCTCCTATATTTTCCGAAATAGATAGCGATGCATGGAAGAAACAATGCATTTTCAAGAAACGTTGGGTCTCTTTTTTAGTCTATGCAAATCCTGAACGATACCAGAAGAAAACTCTGAAGAAATACTTTCTTATGAGCAGCGCTGTATAAAATAATCAATAGAAGTATTTCAAATACCAAATACTGAATACCTTATTGAAATATATATTTGTAGTTTCAAATACGAAATATTGTAAGATTTTTCCAAATAATTAAAAAAAAATATTCGACAAATATAGTGGTATAGAAATACCTTTCGACGATTTCGAATACTTATTAGTATTCAAAATACCCATCTCTATTTGGAATACTCCTTCAAATAATATTAAGTATTTGAATAACTTTTTACGGACTTCAAATACAAGCAAAAGCAGTGCCTTTTAGGAGTACGATCTAAAATTAATCGAATATAATATGATCAAGGAAGTCCTTGAATTCCGGACAAGAAGTGGTTAAAATCCCGATTTTTTGTTCTTTTCATGATATATCTCCAAAGCGAGGAATTATGCCAAAACCAAATTCAACAGAAATATAGAAAATGATTATGCTCTTTCTATCTGTTCTTTTTATTTTGTTTTTGCACTTTTATTAAGTATATTCTGAAAACAAGGAACGATGCCACTGCAAATTTCGATTGAAATATGAAAAATGAAAGGCTCTTTTCATCCATGATCAAAAAAATCCACAAAATCCAGAAAGAAAGTCAAAAACTAGTAAAAATTTTAATTTTTCCATTGTTTTTGCCATTTTCATGAAAAGTTGTAAAAGTAAACGATCTTTTCATATGTATTTAATATGTATTCCAGTATTACAAATATATCACGGAGTACCTACTTCAATTATCAGAGTATTCAAAATTATGAATTGACTATTTAAAATACATCTAACAGTATTTGAAATACTTCCGAGAATATTTGAAATACCCTTGAATGGTATTTCAGTTACCTAATTGTATTTCATATACAGTGAAGTATTTGAAAATGAAAGGACTATATTCATTGAACTAAAAATATGAAGAAAAAAATCTAAAAATGCGTTCCAGTTTTATAGAAGACAAAAATCAAACAGTTGAATGAATGAATCATTGAAGAGTTTCAATTCCACAATCTCTGTTTTAGATTTATAAACAGAGTTTTTTGTCTAATACCCACTAAGCATTAAAATAATAATTTATAATTGACATTTTTTATTTACGAAAGGATATCAATTGTCTAAAATATATCCTTTTGGAATACCCTGAGTATTTGAGAATGAGTATCATCAGTGCTTATATCTCAAAAAGAATTTTTTTTGTTTTGTTTCAATAACCTTGTATATTGTTTTCAAAATATTGTTTTATGAGTTTTTTCGAAAAATCTGAATCAGAAAACGAGCAGAAAATATCGAATGAAATGTACCAATCTTTCATCACAATGTAAAAATCGAAAAATGTCTACAAAAAAGTCTTCAACGTGGATTTTTCGAAATTTCCAATGAATTCTGATTTTGATGAAAGTCTTTGTAGCCTCTCAAATTAAAATTAATGAACGCCTTGAAGGTGAAATAGATATCGATCTGTCTAAAAATAAAAAAAGAAACATTTCTTAGAAACTAAGTCATATTGCAGGGAATTAAGAAGATTTTTAGGTCCTAATATCTATTTTTGAATTAAGTACTTAGTTAACTATTTTTTGCCATCATTCAAGCAAAATGAACAATTTTGATTTTATAGTACTTTGCGTTTTACGAGCGATAAAAAACTCTAATTACTCCAAACTTTTGGTATACCCTGTATACACGGACGGTATTTTATCACTTCATAAGTGGAATTGAATTCAAAATTATGTAGACATGGTAATAAACTTCTCGGAATATTTAGAAACTTCTCCACGGGTATGTACTGTATATGGATTTACAATCGAAAATCTTTCCAAAAATTATTTCAAATACTTTTTCAGTGATAAAAGCAATTAGGTACTAAATACAAAAATTTTCGAAAGTATTTGGCATGGCGAGTACAGAATACCAAAATGCGTAAGTACTATAAATAAAGTATTTCAATCACAAAAAAGTACTCGACATACTTTATGCAAGAGCTTTCGTATCAAGTACAGCTCTGCCTTCAATCTAAAAAGCTCAACCGGTATCCTCCAAAGCTCAAAGCTCGATCCGAACTCCAAAGTCCAACGCGAAGCAATCAGAGAACGAGGCGCGACAATCCCATCCGCGCTCCACGGCCGAGTACGACTGTCCCGTACGTCGTAGCTTCGCCGCGGGACACGTCGCAACGTTTGCTGCCTACACCGCTAGATCGCAGGCGCGTGCCTGATCCAAGCGACAGACATACGCGAGATCCACACTCCTTCAGTGTGTGCCCGCAACTTGTACCCGTCGCTAAGGTGCAGATCGCTCCGCGTAAAAAATACGCTCGCTCGCGAAACATACAACTAAAAGTGTACAACTCCGATGAAAGTGTCAAATTTCTGAGAATTGCTCAACGGGTGTCAGCACCTGCCGAGCTTGTGGATATATTCGAGCCCTGTGGTTGTACCGCAGACTTTATTTTTGTGCTGGGGACTTAGTACGTATCCTCATTGTGGTGTTTTTGTTTCATAAACCTCCTCCTACTCGACCTGCGACTCCTGCTACTCCTGCTGCAACATCCGATGCTGTGATCCGTGATCGCCCCCTGCCACCATCATCCTCACCATCGCTGACCCCGTGGCGTGTGCCGCCCCCACACTGTACGACCATGTGCACCCTCCCGGATCATCACCAGCCACCGGAGCGGGGTCTTCCACCGGGGTAGCTTGGTGGTCCATGATGAACGGCAGCCTGTACGAGGAGAGCCCGCCGCCAGCCCCGCAGAGCGCCGCGACGCCCATCACCAACAGCGGCATGACGAGTCCGGTGCCGCCTCCAGCAGCGACCACTTCGGTGACGAGCAGCTCGTCTCCGGCGAGCGTTACGAGCAACAGCGGCTCCGTGGGCCCGCTGCACATTCCCGCAAAGAGGCTGACGGGGGGGTACGGGGAGTGTGCGGACGGGGTGATCAGGCACGGCCACGGGCAGCCGTGGTCGTACTCGCCCTCGGACAACCACCAGACCGCGTTCGAACCCTCTGTCGGGCTCAACCACCACCAGTACAACGCCCCCACCTACTACAACTTGGCCGCTGATCCTTCGGGGAACAGGGACAGGGGCAAGGCGCCGCTTTCCTTCTGGTCGCCCGCCGCCACGGCATCCGCAGGGACCCCCGAGTACAAGTACAGCAGCGTGGCCGCAGGGCCCAGCGCCGATCCTGCGGTGTCGTCCTGCCATCAGAGCTTCTCCGGCAGTTCCTGGTGCAACTACTCGCCGTACTCGACCGCCTCCAGGCATCACGTGGATGCTCACCAAGCCGTCCCTTATCTGCCCTCCGATGACCGGGGGAGAGCTGCTGCTGCAGCTGCGATGGTTGCTGAGAGCGCCTCCTTCGCCCATGCTCACGATAGAGGCTATGGCCTTGGGAACTACGGTCCTGAGCCTGTTCCGTCGACTCCTTACCCCCCTCCAGGTGAGTTACTGCATTCATTTCGACTTAGATTTATCATCAGTTCTGTCTATACCTCTAGCAACCGATTCTCAAATGTCTTCCTCCCTTGTCACTTGCTACGATGTGAATTCATTGCTCTGTATGAACATACATTGAAAAGAGATGGACAGATTTTGTTGCTCACCAAGTATGCATTTGAGATTCGGACTCCTCGTAAGCTAACCATATCAGTTATCTCTCGCAGTACCTACTTCTGCCTTAATTTCATTCACGTACGATATTTGCCATTGACAGTTGACAGATACTTCGTCAACAGGAATACTTTCGTTACGTGCAGATGTAATGAACTGACAATTTCCTTTTCTTCTTCCATAATTTCGTTCACTAGTCGCAGTTGAATTTGTTTCTGTTTTAAATTCTTCACTGACTTCAGAAAGATACCTTGAATTATTTGCTTTAGGTAGATGCTTTTGAAATACTTTCGATGTCACAGATTATTACGGCCAGATTCTTCCTTTCGATCAAAATTTGTCACTAGAAGTTTCATTACAAGCTTGAAGTAGAACATTATATATTTTTCAAACTTCTATTTCTGTTTTCACTAAGCATGATTGAAAAAACTACACAATTCTATCAATTAGAGTAGTCTTTATCGGTGCAAAAAGCATATTTTTAGCCATTTTATTAGAAACTATCGATTCTGATAAACTTCTGCATTTATTCCAATTAAATTCTGATACAAGATCAAATTCCAGAGTCACTCATAGTAGATATAATCTCACAGAAGTCTCTGCTGATCCATAATGGTTTATGAACCAATTGAGAGCTCTCAAGATCAAAGTTTAATTTTTCATTATTTCTTTCTCAACGCCCCCGTATAGTGAAATATTCATGTAGGCGTATGTTTGTTGACATTTGTAGTACACACTATCAAATTTCTCGATGTCACATCTGCAATTTTATGGTGATTGTAGTACATCGAGCAATATTCTGTATGTAACTAATTCATTGTACCTATTTGTGTACATTACTTCGTGACCCATCTTCGTAGGTCCAATTTCAAACCTTCGGCTAGTTTTTTAAGCAACTGCAGAATCAGCCAACCTTCTCTGTTTTGTGGCTATTTCAACGCGACGACTCAGCTTAGCGTTTACCGCGCTAGATGGCACTAGGATTCAAATTCATTGCTCTAGGGTCGGTGGCCCATCTTCAAGTTACACTGGAAGCCTACGGCTCCTTCAAATTGGATCGATACAAGCTTTGAAACGCTAGTATCAAAATACGGGACCGTTTCTCGAAATATATCTGATAGTTCAAGTTCAGTAGGACACGAAAAATGATAACGACGTGTGAAAGAGGTTATAAAATTTAATTGACACCATTAATTTTATGGTTTTTCTTTGTTGGACTCGCTTATATTGAACCTGCGTGTTTTGTAAATTGTAGAGATTTGGGAAAGAGCTGCTGATATAAATGTTTTCAATTGGACTATTAAACTCTTCAAATTTTGTTATGCTAGGTCAGTTTTATCGTTAGTAAAAATTGCTGCATCTGAATAGAAAGATATGGGTTTGAATCATCTCGCACTTCATATTTTCATTTGTTTTTGTTATCATCGATATTGAGATTTGTAAACCAACACGACAAACACTTGATATGACGTTGCACACTTATCACGTGATACAACAGGTGACCACCCCCATATATTATATAGTTTTAGTACTATATCAATTAATGATTTATAATTTGAAAAAGGTTTACTGTCGATCGTAAAATAAATTCATGTTTGTTATACTGATTAGGTTGTTTATATAATTTTTGGTAGCAGAATTTGATTGTTTTTGGAAGAATAATTATTTTGCCCCAATATTTCGTATTCCATATCCTTCAAAAAAAAATCCCTGTGAGAGGTAACCTATACCTCCTTCATTCTCAGAAATACCTAATGGAAATTTGGGGGGAAGGGGTTGAATACTAGACGAGAAAATGATTATTTTGACAAATTTATTTGTTTTAGCTCCAGGATAAATCAGATGATTTTTTATTTTTTTGAATAGCATTAACCCTTATATTTTTATTTTTTCCACTTGCATGTGGAAAATTATTGATTAACGTTAGAAAACAAAAGAGTGCCTACTTACGAATCATCATACCATGCACTGTTGCTCACAGTTAGAAAAGATCAATAAAAAACAAGAACAAAATCGATAAAAAAATAATAATTTCCATTGTTAAAAAAACTAAAATATATACATGTTATATTAATAGAATAGCTGAAATGTATTATCTGAAAATCAAAATTTAATGACTATCGGTTGAACTAAAAATAAAAAAAAACAACGAATTTTTAAAAATGCATACCTTTTTGAAAATTACAAAAAATAACTTCACACGTTATAGGAATATATCAGAACTCAAATAAGTATGAATCATTGAGAAGTTTAAATGCTGCAATAAAATCTATTTGAGTTTTATAAACAAATCGTCTTCTCTTGTATCCACTAAGCATTATAATGATAATTTACTGACTGACATGATTTGTTTTCGAAAGGATTTAATTTTCCCTGAAATGTATCCTTTTTTTATATCCTAAGTATTTGAAAATATTGTCACTGCTAATATTCTACTCTCGAAAATAATTCTTTCAGTTTTGTTTCAATCACCCTGTATATTTTTTTTAAATATTGAATTATGAGTTTTTTTGAAGTATCAGAATAGGAAATCAGGACAGGAAATATCGAATGAAATATAAAAATCTTTCATTACAAAGTAGAAATCGAATTATTCTAGCCACATTAACAATTATGAATTGATAGTATTTTGCGTTGAAAAACTTGAAATGGCACCAAACTATTCGGAAAATTTCAAAACTTTTCCATGGGAATCCACTTCATGAAGCATTCCAATCGAAAAAGTCAAAATGACGTGACGTTAATTTCAATTTTTATTTCAAAATTCAATTATTTTTTCATTACGTAACTTTTTTGAATTCTTTATCAATACTAAATTAGGATGAGTTGAATTTTGAATATCCGTTAGTCAATACACATCATATGTAAGTAAATAATAATATCATGCCTTTGAATGATTTCGGAAAACCTCATATAAAACATTTCTAATTCCCCCTGTCACCCATAGAACGTAAGATTTGCATGAAACCAATTCTTTTTTTCGTCGAATTATTAATTGTTCACAGTTATGTGGGGATCATCCCCATCTCTATTTGCTTCAGGTTCCTTGGGTTCCATGGGAGTGTCAGTACCTTGTGGCGCGGGTACCAATCCTTTGGAATGGACCGGGCAGGTAACAGTCCGGAAAAAACGCAAACCCTACTCCAAATACCAGACCCTCGAACTGGAAAAAGAATTCCTCTTCAACGCCTACGTCTCGAAGCAGAAACGCTGGGAGTTGGCGCGGAATCTCAACCTCACCGAAAGGCAGGTGAAGATCTGGTTCCAAAATCGGCGGATGAAGAATAAAAAAAACTCCCAGCGGCAGCAGACCCAGCAGCAGAACAACAACAATTCAGCCACCAACAACCAGAACCACCATGGTTCCCATCACCACGCACCCCACCAGGTGCATTCGCAGCACCACATTGTGAACCATCACGTTTCTGCTAATGGGACTTTGAAGCATCATCAGTGACCTATGGCATTTTCCGGGGTCGTTCTAGGTCACCACCACGGTTTAGCCACCTAACTCGCCCGATTTAGTTCCATGTAATCGATAAGTGCTTGAATGACTCAGTTCAATTAGGGTGTGGACATTCGGCGACCCGGGGGACATTCTTTGCAGTGCCAAAGCGTAAATTTATGATTGTTGAATTTGTGAATTTACTAAATGACTTTTAATACTTTTTTTTATTGAAGATATTTGGGCTTGTGCAAATGAAACTGGTGCAAAGCACGAGATTTGCTACCTCGTCTGGGTAGCTTTTCACTTCACTGTATGACGAAAAATCATTGATTGAAGCATTTAAGACTTACATTGTACATACGTCGATTGTAATATTGTCATTAGGTCATAAATTCGTTGGTATGTTTAAATTTCTGTAATCAATGTTGCCTGTAGTTCAATGTATAGTAAATTATTGCAGGTAGAGAAAATTGAGGTAGGGGTGAGTCAAAACTATGGAATAAAATTTCGAATTTTCAATTATTCTATTGAATATTTTTATAGTATCGTTTTATATACCTTCTCAACTGTGATCTATTTTTTCCCAAGAATTATTTTTCTTTTTAAAATTTTTGTTACGTCAGATTCATTAAGTCGACATTGTTAAAATGTTTTATTATCAAATGGTTGTTATATAATAATATGTTGTTCAATTTTTGGTGATTTATAGGTGCACATTGTGGAAAATGAAAGATGTTGAATATTATTGGTTTTTAATATTTTCAAAACCCACCTGTCAACAATTTTTAATATTTTTATATCATATGTTATCTTAAATAATAATATTACCAGGTCCAATTTTAGCAAAATCTTTGAGAAAAAAATAATAATTGATACATTTACATATGTCGTTATTTTGATTGATTTGACACAATAAATTCCTCATCCAAACATGTTAGGAAAAAATCAAGATTGGATCTAGGATAACACAAACAAAAAAAAATATATCTGTGCTTTGAAAAATTGATACTTTCTGTCTTGGTATTTCCAGCAACATTCTTTTTACAGTTTCAAAATATTTTCCATAAAAATGAAAAATTTCAAACGTGGAATTTTAGGAATGTGAGTTCATATTTCCTCTCATATTTTATTAATAATTTTATTATATTTATACATGTCCATATTTGAAAAAAATCATGCATACTTGTTAATTCACAAATACCATTATGCCTATTTCTAGAAATAAAAAATTTCAATAAAATACTATAACAAATTGAATAAAAAAATAATATTTTTCGAACATCCGCAACGCACTAGAAATAATATTTTAAATTAAATTAATATTTAATATTTTTATATATTTTTCCTATATTTGACTTGCCCTTTAAAAGCCATAACTTCCTGTGTTATTTTGATTTCCTACCTTGCAACTTGATGTACATAATAAATACTTTTAGGTACCTGTATATCTGTGGCTTGTTGTATACGGTTGATGCAAAATTTTATTTTTCGTTAATATGATAATACAGCTTGGTGTATAGTCACTAAACTATTGTAATATACTTGAAAAACTTCTCTAGAAATCCGAATTTCATTATAAATAATACAAACCACTATACCTACTAACCAGACCTAGGGTTCTGTCACTTTTCGAAGGCATAGTTTAGTTATGGTACCGAATAAATCATAAAGTAAATGTAAATATTACAACATTCGACTCTCGATAATCAAGATATAGGTGAAGTCCATGGATAAAGTCAATATATATAAAAAATCCCCGGCGCTTCAGCTTGATATTTTCAAAAATGTTTGATTATTCGTAATTTATTCAATTCCATCTTATATCTATTGACAGAATATTGAAATATTTATAAAATTACGAATGTATAGTTTGCTTCACCTATTTCTTCATATTGAATCGAAAATAGAAAGGGGGTTGATTGGATACTTATGAATTTTTGTTTCAGTGGGAGAAATTAATGTTTTTATCGAAATATTTTCAATCTCCAACTCGACATATTTTTGTCTATTCATTTGATTTATGTCGCCTTTTGAAACAAACATTTTTCTGGGCCATAACGTTTACTGTGTAGGAAAATTATATTATTTAGACCAATTCTGATTCTTCAATAATCTGAAATTGTTAGAATGGGTGATTCCGCAGTACTTATCTGTTCATACGAATGATCTCTGGCTGACGAAAAACTGTTACTTAATTATATGCCTACTTATTGTTTTGTCACGACTCAAAAATTGGTTATTATTTATTTATTTCCATCACTTTATCGTGGTTTTAGAATTAGATCTAGAAATTGTATTTTCGAATTTTTTTGTATCTATTTTATTAAACTGTATTTTTACTTGTTGTGTTCAAAATACAAATTGTTGTGTTATGTATGTATACACATAAATATTATTAAGTAACTCGTACATGTGTTTTATAAACATCCAAATAGAGTTTGATTTACCGAAGTTTCTGCTATTTGCGTCGATTGTTTTGTGTGTGAACGAACAGGTAAGTGGAGCAAATGTTTTGAATTCAGTCACGTTCCATAGTGATTTACGATCGATTGAAAAATTCTACGGAAAAATCGACTTTGGCAATCAGTATGAACTTACAGAGTGGTTGGGTGAACTACAAACATATTCACCAGAATGATTCCTTTAACTACTAGACAAGAAAAAATCTATGTAATCACACTTTCTCAAGTGAACATTTATTATGGTCCTACGTTTTTTCTGATTTTAAAATATTTCTTTCAGAGCATTGACCCAATAAAAAATATCATTATTATTATATAAATCATGAACAAGAGTGAAAAAAATCACCATTACCTCAACTCTTAGAGTAAAAAAAATAAATATTTACAATCATTTTATCCTTGATGATGTTTCAAGAAAAGATCATGAGTGAAAATTGTCTAGCACATATTTCCTGAGAAAAAATTATACTGCCGCTCTGTGTAAAAACTGGAGTGGTTTTCAGAACAGCGTTTTATTTTGTTCAATCGAAATATTGGATTGAAACTAGAACGAAGGAAGTTTATTTTTCTAAATAATTCCATCTCCCAATCAAGTGACTTCAAAGACGATAAAAAAATAGGATATATATGGACTCAGGTTAAACATTATTTTTGAATCAGTTGAAACTGGCTCTTCTTCCAATGATGATGATGATGAAAAGTATTCTCAAAAAAAAAAACGTTGAACAGAATTGAACAGGTGGTTAAAATTCAGTTTTTCAAGGTATTTCTTCAGTTTGATTACCAAGAGGCGAAATACTCATTAGAATATATCAAGACGCTGACGACATACAAGATCACAGATATAAATCATGAACAAGAGCGGACCCAGAACCGTTCCCTGCGATACCCCCATTGATCGTCGCTCTCAGCTCAGAAACATAAGATGGAAGCGTTTCAAGTAGAATGTTGTGGGACACTGTTAGTCTAAATGTAAGACTACGACAATTCCATCTGTTAGAATACTTCGAAATGAGTTAGTTACTAAAAATAGGTACAATTTTTTGGGATACTATTATTTGCAGATGTCTTTTTATTTTTCCTTCAATATAGAGATTTGTCTATAGTTTTTAAACGTCGATTATTTTTTTTTAGAACGCTGTAGCAACTGTTTGTAGGTACTACAAAAATATATGTGAATTGACCAAATATGGATATGGAGAGTTAATACCCTGCAGTTGTTTTGTTTTGATTGCTTTTTGGGCAAAAAACTCAAAATTCATTTGATTTGAGAGATAGCTAGTTAGGTCCCAATCCCTTTCTTCACTTAATGATAATAATTCATAGATTTTATTGACAGGAACAGCTATATAACAATTAAAATCAAAGTACAGATATGAAAATGGGAAATCCTATCAAATGGCAGGACTCTTTCATCCAACCATCTAACTTTGTGGTACTATCGATGGAAGCAAGCTGCTGCACCTGTAAAATTAACTCTCATGCGAGGGAACTTTCTAACCTCACATTTTTGTACTGTAGAAGGGGTATAAATAAGTAGGCATGTTCAAGGATACCTTCATACTGCACAGAAAGAACTCACCAACAGGAGGAAGACGAATTCTTAGAGTATCCTAATTTTTCAACGAAAAAAAAGAAATATTTTTCCCTCTTTGATAAATCTAATAAAATAACAAAAAAAGTTTTTCTCAACTCCAGAAAAAAGTCCAAAATCCAAAGGTATAAACCCCTAAAAATCAAGAAAAATACAAAATCATCAGATAACTTCATTCCCAAAATTTCATGCCGATTTCGAAAATATATGATTTGTAATTGCTAAGATACAAGGTATGGCATAAAAAAGGAATAAAACAACAAAAATTCCTCTCTCAACTACAAATGAACTTTTCAACTCGCAAACGGTTGAAGATAGAGTAATTCTGCGAACGCCAGTCTATTCACATTGGTCAAATTAGAATACTCTGTGATTTTCAAGTTGATCGCCATGAAAAATAAATGACTTGAAAAAAGTCCGAAATGCAAAGGGGTAGACCCCTAAAAATCATGAAAAATACAAAATCATCAGATTCACTCAAAATTTGCACTGTATATCCAAAAGTTCGTGATGATTTCGGAAATATATGATTTGTATTCGCTTGAATACTGGTTATGGCATGAAAAAGGAATAAAACAACAAAAATTCCTCTCTCAACTCCAAATGAACTTTTCAACTCGCAAACGGTTGAAGATAGAGTAATTCTGCGAACGCCAGTCTATTCACATTGGTCAAATTAGTATACTCTGTGATTTTCAAGTTGATCGCCATGAAAAATAAATGACTTGAAAAAAGTCCGAAATGCAAAGGGGTAGACCCCTAAAAATCATGAAAAATACAAAATCATCAGATTCACTCAAAATTTGCACTGTATATCCAAAAGTTCGTGATGATTTCGGAAATATATGATTTGTATTCGCTTGAATACTGGTTATGGCATGAAAAAGGAATAAAACAACAAAAATTCCTCTCTCAACTCCAAATGAACTTTTCAACTCGCAAACGGTTGAAAATAGAGTAATTCTGCAAACGCCAGTCTATTCACATTGGTCAAATTAGTATACTCTGTGATTTTCAAGTTGATCGCCATGAAAAATAAATGACTTGAAAAAAGTCCGAAATGCAAAGGGGTAGACCCCTAAAAATCATGAAAAATACAAAATCATCAGATTCACTCAAAATTTGCACAGTATATCCAAAAGTTCGTAATGATTTCGAAAATATATGATTTGTATTCGCTTGGATACTAGTTATGGCATAAAAAAGGAATAAAACAACAAAAATTCCTCTCTCAAGTCCAAATGAACTTTTCAACTCGCAAACGGTTGAAGATAGAGTAATTCTGCGAACGCCAGTCTATTCACATTGGTCAAATTAGTATGCTCTGTGATTTTCAAGTTGATCGCCATGAAAAATAAATGACTTGAAAAAAGTCCGAAATGCAAAGGGGTAGACCCCTAAAAATCATGAAAAATACAAAATCATCAGATTCACTCAAAATTTGCACTGTATATCCAAAAGTTCGTGATGATTTCGGAAATATATGATTTGTATTCGCTTGAATACTGGTTATGGCATGAAAAAGGAATAAAACAACAAAAATTCCTCTCTCAACTCCAAATGAACTTTTCAACTCGCAAACGGTTGAAGATAGAGTAATTCTGCGAACGCCAGTCTATTCACATTGGTCAAATTAGTATACTCTGTGATTTTCAAGTTGATCGCCATGAAAAATAAATGACTTGAAAAAAGTCCGAAATGCAAAGGGGTAGACCACTAAAAATCATAAAAATTACAAAATCATCAGATTCACTCAAAATTTGCACTGTATATCCAAAAGTTCGTGATGATTTCGGAAATATATGATTTGTATTCGCTTGAATACTGGTTATGGCATGAAAAAGGAATAAAACAACAAAAATTCCTCTCTCAACTCCAAATGAACTTTTCAACTCGCAAACGGTTGAAGATAGAGTAATTCTGCGAACGCCAGTCTATTCACATTGGTCAAATTAGTATACTCTGTGATTTTCAAGTTGATCGCCATGAAAAATAAATGACTTGAAAAAAGTCCGAAATGCAAAGGGGTAGACCCCTAAAAATCATGAAAAATACAAAATCATCAGATTCACTCAAAATTTGCACTGTATATCCAAAAGTTCGTGATGATTTCGGAAATATATGATTTGTATTCGCTTGAATACTGGTTATGGCATGAAAAAGGAATAAAACAACAAAAATTCCTCTCTCAACTCCAAATGAACTTTTCAACTCGCAAACGGTTGAAAATAGAGTAATTCTGCAAACGCCAGTCTATTCACATTGGTCAAATTAGTATACTCTGTGATTTTCAAGTTGATCGCCATGAAAAATAAATGACTTGAAAAAAGTCCGAAATGCAAAGGGGTAGACCCCTAAAAATCATGAAAAATACAAAATCATCAGATTCACTCAAAATTTGCACAGTATATCCAAAAGTTCGTAATGATTTCGAAAATATATGATTTGTATTCGCTTGGATACTAGTTATGGCATAAAAAAGGAATAAAACAACAAAAATTCCTCTCTCAACTCCAAATGAACTTTTCAACTCGCAAACGGTTGAAGATAGAGTAATTCTGCGAACGCCAGTCTATTCACATTGGTCAAATTAGTATACTCTGTGATTTTCAAGTTGATCGCCATGAAAAATAAATGACTTGAAAAAAGTCCGAAATGCAAAGGGGTAGACCCCTAAAAATCATGAAAAATACAAAATCATCAGATTCACTCAAAATTTGCACTGTATATCCAAAAGTTCGTGATGATTTCGGAAATATATGGTTTGTATTCGCTTGAATACTGGTTATGGCATGAAAAAGGAATAAAACAACAAAAATTCCTCTCTCAACTCCAAATGAACTTTTCAACTCGCAAACGGTTGAAGATAGAATAATTCTGCGAACGCCAGTCTATTCACATTGGTCAAATTAGTATACTCTGTGATTTTCAAGTTGATCGCCATGAAAAATAAATGACTTGAAAAAAGTCCGAAATGCAAAGGGGTAGACCACTAAAAATCATGAAAAATACAAAATCATCAGATTCACTCAAAATTTGCACTGTATATCCAAAAGTTCGTGATGATTTCGGAAATATATGATTTGTATTCGCTTGAATACTAGTTATGGCATAAAAAAGGAATGAAACAACAAAAATTCCTCTCTCAAGTCCAAATGAACTTTTCAACTCGCAAACGGTTGAAGATAGAGTAATTCTGCGAACGCCAGTCTATTCACATTGGTCAAATTAGTATACTCTGTGATTTTCAAGTTGATCGCCATGAAAAATAAATGACTTGAAAAAAGTCCGAAATGCAAAGGGGTAGACCCCTAAAAATCATGAAAAATACAAAATCTTCAGATTCACTCAAAATTTGCACTGTATTTCCAAAAGTTCGTGATGATTTCGGAAATATATGATTTGTATTCGCTTGAATACTGGTTATGGCATGAAAAAGGAATAAAACAACAAAAATTCCTCTCTCAACTCCAAATGAACTTTTCAACTCGCAAACGGTTGAAGATAGAGTAATTCTGCGAACGCCAGTCTATTCACATTGGTCAAATTAGTATACTCTGTGATTTTCAAGTTGATCGCCATGAAAAATAAATGACTTGAAAAAAGTCCGAAATGCAAAGGGGTAGACCACTAAAAATCATGAAAAATACAAAATCATCAGATTCACTCAAAATTTGCACTGTATATCCAAAAGTTCGTGATGATTTCGGAAATATATGATTTGTATTCGCTTGAATACTAGTTATGGCATAAAAAAGGAATAAAACAACAAAAATTCCTCTCTCAAGTCCAAATGAACTTTTCAACTCGCAAACGGTTGAAGATAGAGTAATTCTGCGAACGCCAGTCTATTCACATTGGTCAAATTAGTATACTCTGTGAATTTCAAGTTGGTCGCCATGAAAAATAAATGACTTGAAAAAAGTCCGAAATCCAAAGGGGTAGACCCCTAAAAATCATGAAAAATACAAAATCATCAGATTCACTCAAAATTTGCACTGTTTATCCAAAAGTTCGTGATGATTTCGAAAATATATGATTTGTTTTCGCTTGAATGCTAGTTATGGCATGAAAAAGGAATAAAACAACAAAAATTACTCTCTCAACTCCAAATGAACTTTTCAACTCGCAAACGGTTGAAGATAGAGTAATTCTGCGAACGCCAGTCGATTCACATTGGTCAAATTAGTAAACTCTGTGAATTTCAAGTTGATCGCCATGAAAAATAAATAACTTGAAAAAAGTCCGAAATCCAAAGGGGTAGACCCCTAAAAATCATGAAAAATAAAAAATCATCAGATTCACTCAAAATTTGCACTGTATATCCAAAAGTTCGTGATGATTTCGAAAATATATTATTTGTATTCGCTTGAATACTAGTTATGGCATAAAAAAGAAATAAAACAGAAAAAATTCTTCTCTCAACTCCAAATGAACTTTTCAACTCGCAAACGGTTGAAGATAGTGTAATTCTGCGAACGCCAGTCGATTCACATTGGTCAAATTAGTACACTCTATGAATTTCAAGTTGATCGCCATGAAAAATAAATAACTTGAAAAAAGTCCGAAATCCAAAGGGGTAGACCCCTAAAAATCATGAAAAATACAAAATCATCAGATTCACTCAAAATTTGCACTGTATATCCAAAAGTTCGTGATGATTTCGAAAATATATTATTTGTATTCGCTTGAATACTAGTTATGGTATAAAAAAGGAATAAAACAGAAAAAATTCTTCTCTCAACTCCAAATGAACTTTTCAACTCGCAAACGGTTGAAGATAGAGTAATTCTGCGAACGCCAGTCGATTCACATTGGTCAAATTAGTACACTCTGTGAATTTCAAGTTGATCGCCATGAAAAATAAATAACTTGAAAAAAGTCCGAAATCCAAAGGGGTAGACCCCTAAAAATCATGAAAAATACAAAATCATCAGATTCACTCAAAATTTGCACTGTTTATCCAAAAGTTCGTGATGATTTCGAAGATATATGATTTGTTTTCGCTTGAATGCTAGTTATGGCATGAAAAAGGAATAAAACAACAAAAATTACTCTCTCAACTCCAAATGAACTTTTCAGCTCGCAAACGGTTGAAGATAGAGTAATTCTGCGAACGCCAGTCGATTCACATTGGTCAAATTAGTACACTCTGTGAATTTCAAGTTGATCGCCATGAAAAATAAATAACTTGAAAAAAGTCCAAAATCCAAAGGGGTAGACCCCTAAAAATCATGAAAAATAAAAAATCATCAGATTCACTCAAAATTTGCACTGTATATCCAAAAGTTCGTGATGATTTCGAAAATATATTATTTGTATTCGCTTGAATACTAGTTATGGCATAAAAAAGGAATAAAACAACAAAAATTCCTCTCTCAACTGCAAATGAACTTTTCAACTCGCAAACGGTTGAAGATAGAGTAATTCTGCGAACGCCAGTCGATTCACATTGGTCAAATTAGTACACTCTGTGAATTTCAAGTTGATCGCCATGAAAAATGAATAACTTGATAAAAGTCCGAAATCCAAAGGGGTAGACCCCTAAAAATCATGAAAAATACAAAATCATCAGATTCACTCAAAATTTGCACTGTATATCCAAAAGTTCGTGATGATTTCGAAAATATATTATTTGTATTCGCTTGAATACTAGTTATGGCATAAAAAAGGAATAAAACAACAAAAATTTCTCTCTCAACTGCAAATGAACTTTTCAACTCGCAAACGGTTGAAGATAGAGTAATTCTGCGAACGCCAGTCGATTCACATTGGTCAAATTAGTACACTCTGTGAATTTCAAGTTGATCGCCATGAAAAATAAATAACTTGAAAAAAGTCCGAAATCCAAAGGGGTAGACCCCTAAAAATCATGAAAAATAAGAAATCATCAGATTCACTCAAAATTTGCACTGTATATCCAAAAGTTCGTGATGATTTCGAAAATATATTATTTGTATTCGCTTGAATACTAGTTATGGCATAAAAAAGAAATAAAACAGAAAAAATTCTTCTCTCAACTCCAAATGAACTTTTCAACTCGCAAACGGTTGAAGATAGTGTAATTCTGCGAACGCCAGTCGATTCACATTGGTCAAATTAGTACACTCTATGAATTTCAAGTTGATCGCCATGAAAAATAAATAACTTGAAAAAAGTCCGAAATCCAAAGGGGTAGACCCCTAAAAATCATGAAAAATACAAAATCATCAGATTCACTCAAAATTTGCACTGTATATCCAAAAGTTCGTGATGATTTCGAAAATATATTATTTGTATTCGCTTGAATACTAGTTATGGTATAAAAAAGGAATAAAACAGAAAAAATTCTTCTCTCAACTCCAAATGAACTTTTCAACTCGCAAACGGTTGAAGATAGAGTAATTCTGCGAACGCCAGTCGATTCACATTGGTCAAATTAGTACACTCTGTGAATTTCAAGTTGATCGCCATGAAAAATAAATAACTTGAAAAAAGTCCGAAATCCAAAGGGGTAGACCCCTAAAAATCATGAAAAATACAAAATCATCAGATTCACTCAAAATTTGCACTGTTTATCCAAAAGTTCGTGATGATTTCGAAGATATATGATTTGTTTTCGCTTGAATGCTAGTTATGACATGAAAAAGGAATAAAACAACAAAAATTACTCTCTCAACTCCAAATGAACTTTTCAGCTCGCAAACGGTTGAAGATAGAGTAATTCTGCGAACGCCAGTCGATTCACATTGGTCAAATTAGTACACTCTGTGAATTTCAAGTTGATCGCCATGAAAAATAAATAACTTGAAAAAAGTCCAAAATCCAAAGGGGTAGACCCCTAAAAATCATGAAAAATAAAAAATCATCAGATTCACTCAAAATTTGCACTGTATATCCAAAAGTTCGTGATGATTTCGAAAATATATTATTTGTATTCGCTTGAATACTAGTTATGGCATAAAAAAGGAATAAAACAACAAAAATTCCTCTCTCAACTGCAAATGAACTTTTCAACTCGCAAACGGTTGAAGATAGAGTAATTCTGCGAACGCCAGTCGATTCACATTGGTCAAATTAGTACACTCTGTGAATTTCAAGTTGATCGCCATGAAAAATGAATAACTTGATAAAAGTCCGAAATCCAAAGGGGTAGACCCCTAAAAATCATGAAAAATACAAAATCATCAGATTCACTCAAAATTTGCACTGTATATCCAAAAGTTCGTGATGATTTCGAAAATATATTATTTGTATTCGCTTGAATACTAGTTATGGCATAAAAAAGGAATAAAACAGAAAAAATTCCTTTTCAACTCGCAAACGGTTGAAGATAGAGTAATTCTGCTATCGCCAGTCGATTCAGAAAGGTCAAATTAGTATACTGTGAAGTCGATTGGCATAAAAAATTAATTACTCGAAAAAGCGTCAGGAAGTAGTTAGAAAAATGATCATATCACAAATTCGAGCCTCTCCCGTATGATACTCAATAAACAACCTTAATTCACCCGATAAAATACAAACCTCTCGTGCAATTAGAAGTGAGAAAATTTAACCAAAAAAAAACTTTTTCCCAAATATATTTGAAAGTTCAATCACTACTTTGAGCAAATATTTTAAAACATTCCCACTTTTTACTAGTGATGAAAGTCACTTGACCGCGCCCATCTATACCAGTTTTCCTAAACCATATGAACAGAAATCAGAAGTGGGATTAACTGAAACCAATCAATACCAATTAACACTTGATAAAAATATGTCAGGAACTCAAACATCTCTCAGTCTAAATGACTACAATTTCGAAAAACTCCCGCGATACTCTCAATCACTGCTTCTGGAGTTTTACGAGCCGCAGAACAGCCAATAGATATAAAACAAATATATTCTAGTATTTTTGGAAGGAATATTATATGAATTATGCAGTTCTATCCATATTCCGTTTTCCTCCAGGCAAGTACTAATTTTATTACTTCCAGACAAATCTGACGGCTGTAATATTTCAAAGCATACTTATTTTATTCATACGTGACATTAAATGTAATTCTATTAGACAAATATATTAAATGTTGTGCACGTTTTTGGAGTTATGGTTTTCTTCGTTTTTCGGTCGTGGAAATTTCTTTTTTGTTTCTGGTAGGGTTGTTTGTTTTATCACCCTAATATTGTTAAGTGTGGCAATACGTCTTCGAAAGTTTTTTTTTATTTCGACTTATATTGGAACGTCTGTTTAGAGATGTCGAACGAGTATTTCAAGAGACAAGGCGGTCATGCATACGGGAGGTGTGCCTCTTGCATTTTGAGCAAACTTCATTTCTTTCAGAACTATGAAAATGATTATTACCTCAAAATAGTTAGACCATACAGCAGCATGAATTCGAACAGAGTTCAAAAAACTTGTGAAGTATCAAAGGCACTAATAACACAATTTTCACTTCCATGGAAAATGTTTATACTGGAATCAATGGTGGGGAAATTGCTACTGCAGTATTTTGTGTTGAGCACAGAGTACTGTTGCAGAAACTTAATCTTTATAAAGTAGTGATACTGAGCAGGTGCAGCTCATATTCATCAGGTCGTGGTCAGATGGTTAAAACCAACCATCGCTCAGTAGCAGCGAAAATATATACTGGCGTGCCTCAAAGTTCGATAATGAGGCCAACGTTGTGCATCGTATATATAAACGATTTAACGAGTATAGATATTTCCGGAAAATTCATTTTTTTTGCAGACGATACTACCACTTTTTGGCACTTTAACAATCCAAATGATTCGGAAAGACTTATACCTGCAAATATTGAGAAAGTAAAGAATTGGTGTGACTCCAATGGTCTTTCTTTTGATGTTTCGAAAAGTAATATAGTAACTCTCGGATGTGAGCTTGACAATATACCGCTCAGGAATGATATTTTTGAAAACGAAAACATTTTAAAATTCTAAGGAGTGCATGTTGTTCGTAAATTGAAATTTGGAGACCATATTCGTGCATGTGGTTGTTAACACTGTTTATTACTCTCTGATGGAGTCTAACTTGAGATATGGAATTCTTATTGGGGACGTATGCAGTGGTTTTCTACTACCAAATATTCTAGTTTAGCAAAAACGAGACATAAGATATATGTGGAAATCAAAACGTAGAGAAATCAAGCAACAGTAAGTTGGCGATACCAATGACATCTGTCATAAAGGATTCCATTGTTAGCATTGCTTGTAAAATGTAAAATTTTCGATTGTTTGCCAAAAAGAAATGAAATATTCCCAATACTTTATGAAGATATGAAGATACCATGAAACAATGTGCAACACAAATTGTGAAACACATAGGTTATATTGCTAATATGCTGATTAAAAACAAAACTTTTATAAAGCTCACCAAGATTGCTGTTACTGAAAATCTCTTCAAGTCCAAAATTAGATTGGGGGTGTTAAATTATAGATCAGCATCATTGAGGAAAAATTTAGGCAAAGAAATCAAGAATCATGAATTAAATAAAACTCAATATCACATCTGATGAATATGCGGATATGGTTCGACAAACAATGAAATTGTGACTTAAAATCAAAAATATTCACCGCACTATAGATCATCCTTCTCACAAATGACTTCAATACTGATGTCAGTCACCCAGACATACTCAGAATTTTGGAAAATATTGGCTGCGATACAGCCTATCAATTTATGAAAAGTTACTTGCAAGTGCAAGAACAGTGCGCATGAAAATAGAAAATATAATGAGCAACAAACGAAATGTTCTTTTTGGAATCATCCTTGGTCGTACATACTGGTATTCCGCAGGGATCAAACCTAGCAACAACTCTGTTTATTTTGCACATTATTGATTTCCTCGAAGTTTCCACATGCATACCTCTGCAGATGATAGTACCTTCATACCGCTTTCTCTTCCAAAACTCCGACATTAGCATTGTTATTAACAAGTTGGACAAAACTGTTTGACTTTTTTACTTTTTCACAACGTTTCTATTGCTTGAACCCGCATTCGTGTTCAGGTGAATACTGACACGCTCAGATGCTATGAGTTTTCATATAGGTCAGTTGATTTGGTGTGATTATAAAGTGCAATTATGGCGGTGTTATGGCGCGTTTAGTTTCGCGCTTTTTCTTCCCTTCAAAGCGGTCTATGAGAGGTTTCCATACGTTTCCAATTTCCACGCTCGGCCATTGGCTTCGATATGCGCGGTTTTTATGAATTTCTGTTTGAACCAATGTTCTTCTCTATGAAGAACCCTAGTCTCGTCTCAAAGAGTTCTATTGTGCTCAGTCCAGGCACGGTTAGCAATTCCCGACGTCTTCCCATGTTGAATTCACTTCAAGAGGATTGAACTATATACGCTGTTGCACCAAATATGATACCTACCTTGGACATTGTGAGCTCTGTAGAATCAACGAGTACCAGGCAGAAGAGTTAATAAGGAAAGTTGAAGAAGTTTTGGAGAAGGAGCAGAATCCCCCAAAAAACATCACTGCCGGAGTACAGAAGGCCCAAAAAACTTTTCAAATGAACTTCACCATCAAAATTATCCCTGCAGACAGAGGCAATGCCACAGTGATATTGGAAATCCAGACGTACCACGACAATATAGAAGCGACACTTCACACAAGAAACTTCAAACTCCTACAGAAGTATCCAACTTCCACGATAGAAAGGAAAATCTACCACTTTTAGGAAATACAAAACTTATATTCCATGTAAGGAATTAATTGAGATAACCGGGTTTATAAACTCTTGCGCAAACCTTTGGAAACTTGTCAATATTCACCAGAAAACGATTGCGGATAGAAGCAGTTCAAACTTTGTGATTACACAAATTATAAGACGACGGAAGTCTGAAATAAATGTACTCACATTTTTATTGTTCATATATATATATTGCAATATTATAATAAGGCCAGTGCCTGTTTAACCAGAGGTCTTTTGGGTGTGATATAATTGCTATAGCAAATGGGCGGTTTGCTGTACCAGTGGTAACGATTTTATTTTAATAATAGACAAACTGGAAGCAGAAACTTTCGTCGTTCATTCACCTACAGGAGAATTTGACATTCTGTTTGTAATTACGTCAACAAAGGATAATTATTTTATCAAATTATGTAGAAGATTTGGACGATTCTTTTCCTGGCGAATGTGTTCACCAAAAATAACTCCCAATTCCTCTTCCTGAGATTGAAGCTGACATTCCATTGAAATTAGTCCAAGCTCCACTCACGAGAATAAATTAATATCGTCTTTTCCCAAGCTGAAAAATAATTATGTTGATATCAGGTACAACTTATAATAATAATAATAGTTACCGACAGATCGTGATCTACAACATAGCCTAGTTTCATTGAATTCCGCAATCAACCATAATCCCATGTATTTCGTGCGGGGTCCTTTGGCAAGAAAACAAATTTTCGAATAGTTACTTATGTTGCCAGTTATATAGTTATGTATCTGTTATCAGAATTGATGTGATGTTCCTTTTTTTATACTGATTCTATATTCTACGGGGCAATTCAAATTCGACCCCCACCATTGGGATATCCTAAACTACAGGAGATACGTCGAAGCTTAAATTGGGGCAAAGTTGCGTATTCTGGTGCTTAACAAAGTACTGTTTTGAAACTAGGAGAATTCCGAGTATTTCCGGAAATATCGGGAAAAAAACTGCAAATCGGAATTTTCGTTTTTATTTTTTCTATCGTTATTTGACAACATAGCTCAAAACCAAAAGTACATTTTCATTGATACTTTTTTTCAGCTACACGTTTTCATGTTCAGATTTACTATCCGACGTTTTGTCTTCTGGCATTCATCATCAACTTTTTTTTCTGTTATGGGCGCCATATTGTTTTTTTATACAGAAAAATAGTGATTCTCATTCTGATTTCATTGATGTATAACTTGTTATGATTTGCAATTCTGAAACCACAGATATTAAAAAAAAACTTTATCTGAGTTGGTCATGACTCCATAGAAAAATTTTGTTTAATAAACACTAGTTGTCAAAACTCATTAAACATCATAAGTTTGCACAAATACTCCAGTCGAAATGTCCTCATTCTCAAATGAAGAAAAACGAGATATGTTGAAACTTTATTATAAATTTGATAGGAATAGTACGAAAACAACACAAATTTATTTTGAATTATATCCGGAAAGACAACAGCCGGAGAGAACATTATTCGGAATTTTGGGCAAACACTTGGCTGAGTACGGTGCGTTTCAGAAACCAAGAATGAAATATGGAACAAAATATTAGACGTAACTTATTAGCCGAGGTAAAATGATTGTTCATTCCATATTCGAAGAAGTATAATTATTATTGTTACTTCTTTAGATAAATGCAGATCCTTCCAAATCAACACTTCAAGTCTAGGCAGAAATGGATGTGCCACAGCCGAGCGTTTGGAGGGAATTCAAAAAAAGTGGTCTGAAATGTTATAAGATACATATTTCACAAAAATTACATCCAGGTGATTCTGAGAGAAGGATGGAATTTTGTAGCTGGCTCTCGAATAGGGAAGACCTTACAAACTTCTTGAAAAACATTATTTGGACCGACGAAAGTACTTTTTCGAACTGTGGTGTTTTTAATAGAAATAATGAGCACATTTGGAGTGAAAATAATCCACGACACCAGAGAAGTCAGACCACAAGTTCGGTTTCGTTTGAATGTGTGGGCTAGAATTTATGACGACCGAATACTTGGACCTCATTTCTTCTCTAATACTTTGAACGGGGAAATCTGTCTTCGGTTCTTAAGAAACGAATTCGAAGAATATATGGATACGTTTCCCCTTGTTAATCATAACAGCTGCTGGTTTCAGCATGACAGGGCTCCTCCAAACAATAAAAGAGCAGTTTGCGAATATTTACACCAAAGATTTCCTAATAGGTGGTTAGGAAATTCTGGACCAGTGAGGTGGCCGGCAAGGTCACCTGACCTTACAGTTTCGGATACTTTCTTGTGGGGCACTTTAAAGAACAGAATCTATGGGGAGCAAGAATATGACACAGTAGATGAACTTAGAGACAATATCATCACGCAATTCAGGTCTATCAGAAGAAGGGATATTGTTAGGGCTGTTCTTAATTTGAGACGACGAGCTCGGTTATGTATTCAAGAGGAAGGCCATCATTTCGAACACTTGTTGTAATACTTTTTGTGCATTTTTTACAAGCTCATGATTTCATTCTTGGTTTTTGAAATGCACCGTACTCGGCCAAGTGTTTGTCCAAAATTCCGAATAATGTTCTATCCGGCTGTTGTCTTTCCGGATATAATTCAAAATAAATTTGTGCTGTTTTCGTACTATTTCTATCAAATTTATAATAAAGTTTCAACATATCTCGTTTTTCTTCATTTGACACTTCGACTGGAGTATTTGTGCAAACTTATGATGTTTAATGAGTTCTAACAAATAGTTTTTATTAAATAAAATTTTTCTATGGAGTCATGACCATCTCAGATGAAGTTGTTTTTTTTTAATATCTGTGGTTTCAGAATTGCAAATCATAACAAATTATACATCAATGAAATCAGAATGGGAATCACTATTTTCCTGTATAAATAACAATATGGCGCCCATAACAGAAAAAAAGTTGATGATGAATGCCAGAAGACGAAACGTCGAATAGTAAATCTTAACATGAAAACGTTTAGCTGAAAAAAAGTATCAATGAAAATGTACTTTTGGTTTTGAGCTATGTTGTCAAATAACGATAGAAAAAATAAAAACGAAAATTCCGATTTTCAGTCTTTTCCCGATATTTCCAGAAATACTCGGAATTTTCAAGTTTCAAAACAGTATTTTGTTAAGCATCAGAATACGCAACTTAACCCCAATTCAAGCTTCGACGTATCTCCTGTAGTTCAGGAGATCCCAATGGTGGGGGTCGAATTTGAATTGCCCTGTATATTTCAATTTAAAGGTAGGTATTTTTATGTTATTCTGTGTTATTATTTTGTTCGTTAAGGATATGTTGAAAGAATGATTGATGATTGAAAATAAAATCCAACCGCCTTCAGGTTGGGAATATTTTCGAGTGTGAATAGCGGTCCCTCAGTTTAATAGCACCAGGCGGCGAATTACCTTAAGCCCGTACTGAATAAGGCATATTTTATATTAGGTACCACATTCTATATTATCATTTATCAATATTGCTCTTGATGGCCTTGATGCAATATTGTTTTTTGACTTGCCGTATATGTTTTTTATGTACTTAAAATGGTCGAAGAAATACTCTACCATACTCTACTCATACATTATGTTTCATCAATACCTGTACAAGCTTTATCAATGGGAATTTCATTCTTCAAATGAGGGGCCTAGTTCCAAAGTGTACAATCTCCAATTTTTATTAAAAATGAGGAAGATGACGTAACAAATGTCATTTTTAGCGATGAACTCAAATAAACTAGCATTTCATACCAAATAGATCAATCGCCAATTTATTATTGATGTAGAAAATCAAGCTTAGGTCCATAACGTACAATCTCCAATAGTAATTTAGGTCCAAACCGTACAAACTCCAAACTCGTCTATTAAAACAAAACGTACAATATCCAATGAATATTAAGACATTTTCAAGAGTGATTTTTTCAAAATGAGCATTATTTCTTTCGCGCTAAATCAACTGTTTAGAGTATTGTCTCAACAGGTTATATCTAGAAATGAAACGTTTTTTGTCTGATTCCGATTCAACAGGTTAGTTTCATGGATTGCAGAGTGTGGTGTACATAATATCCAAATATTCTTATGAAAGAAATTAATTAATTTAGTTGCCAGGACAGTGGCATTTTGCTTTTTCGAAAATGAAAAGGATGGTACTCATTCAAAATTCCAATTGGGTAGTAATATTCCGGGGAGAAAGTAATTATACAACAGATCAAGGGCATCCCTAATATGGATCCAACCATAATCATCAAGTAGAATACAGTAACCGAAAACAAGAAATTTAATGTCAACAATCTTCTCCTTTCACATTATGGAAGAGTGATTAACATTTTACAAATTTGTACTGGAAGGAGAAGACCAACCAGAAGATACTGGAGGACGGTGAGACCACGGTACTATGCGAAGCAAGGGAAGAAGAGTGTGGTTTGACAGTTGGAATTTTTGCATTTTACCCAGTAAGTTCATTACAATTTTTGAGAAAGAATTCAAAAGCATTCTTGTTTACATTAGTTATGCAAGTCTGAATTTCTGTTGTTAATTGGTTCAAAATAAAAATATTTTTTTCGAATTCGAAACGGTATTTTATTTTCAAAGTGAACATTCTCCATTACAAAATTACGTAACGTACAATCTCTATAACTTATTTGTAAACAATTTTGGAAAAAAACACATTTCTTTTCTGGGAGTTCTTGAATTATCTATAGATAATGATAATATAATATTCAAATTTCAAAAAGAATGGACCACCTTCAATTTGTATAAACTGGAGATTGTACACTTTGGAACTAGGCCCCTCAAATAATGAATAAATAATTTGACTCTGTAAGTGCTTAGTAATCGCGAGCAAATAAAAGTGTTTTGGAACACTTTTCAAGAGTGCTTAGTGCCCAAGGCACTTTTCTTCAGTGCTCGGCATAACTCTGGCCAAACGTTGGGCAGAGATGATCCTGGGGAACACCGCATCTTGATTCAGAGTGGTCAGAAAACATTTACTAGATTTCAGACGTTCAAAATTCGCTACCTCATAAACTGCTTCATATTCACAGCCATTGAACGATAACATTCATAACCTCTGCAAAACCATCAACACCTTCTGCATCCCCTAGATATCATCGCGGAACGGTCCGCCAAAAAGTTGACATAAAACTTCGCCATAGTGTAGTCGCGTCGCAAGGGTGCATCGCCGTCGGGCGGCGGAGGGGTGTCCGGAGGAAAATGTTCACGATTTACGATCAGGCATCGAGTCTGTGTGCATCTGCACACGCTAATGCGAGAGAAAAGAACGGAAAACGCGCTCCATCCGAATATTAGAAGAGATCGGAGCCGAGGTCGGCCGATGGCATTCGCAAAGTGTCCTAAAAGTTTTAGAATCGCTAGCTGTGTGCGAACGAGGCCTGCTTGATGGCCCGTCTTCCAATGTGAGCGGCGGCCATAGCGCTAAGATGTATACGGCTGCGCTGGGGCCCCTCCTACATATGCAATCCGCATGCCACATACCTATAGGTATATCCCGAAGAGTGCAGGGTGATGTGACAGTCATTAGTCGTGTTCGACAGCCGCGGGCGAGAATCTTTTGAGGTGAGCTACCTAACCTACATTTTGCTAATTATAAGCCTTGCCGGAGTGGAGTTTCCCCCGGAACGCTGGCCGCCCCTGCCCCCCGGTGCGTCGGGCGCTTGTTGCTTCAAGTCGAGGCGGCCTTGCATCTTGCATGCGTACCACGACCGGCTATTATAATAACTTCGTTCCTCGTCGTTTGCATGCGTTTGTTTCATTGTTTATTCCATGCCGAAGTGATAGATTTAGTTGGCCATGACGCTACGATCACTGACTTGCCGTTGAAGGTCGCATCATTTGTCATTGCCATTGACATCCCTGATTATACTGTTCTCAACTAAACTTTGCTCTACTTGATTGAAAGTCCACCACGGCTGATTGGGCCTAACCAACCACGCTTCTTACTTTCTGGTGGTGGTAACGTGCTTAAATGTCAAGAGTCTAAGTTAAAAAACAGGTTATTTAAATTGATTTTACCTGAGAATTTGAGCAAATTTGAATTTTGAACGTTAAATTTTATTTTCGTTCTAGTAAAAACATCGAAGGTGTTTCAGGTGAAGTGAGGTTATGTGTTCTGGCAATGTTTGTAGATGTTTGCTCTACAGCAATGGGATACCGCTTATATACTATGCCTAGTATTTTACATCTTTACCTACATTTTTATATTTTCCAAATGTAATTTGAATTTTACTTTCTAATCATTGATGAAAATGCAGTTCGGTTATTCTCTATCATTATTATCGTTAGCAAACAAAGTCAAGTATTCAAATAAAATCAAAAAATATGCTTTGTTCATATTGATAAAGCTTGTTGAGGTACAAAAAATGATTCAATATAAAAAATTTCACGAAAATTTACTATTACTGAAACAAGTTGTTAGTCATGTAACTTCTGAAGTTTATTCATTGGCAAAAAATATTCCATTGTAACGTCCTACACAAATACACATATAAAAGCCATAAATAAGAAGTATCCTTGAAAATGTCGCATTTATACACTTGAAAACGACTGTAGATCTCAACAGTCGAAACGTCGTGAATAAAAAGTTGCAGAGAATTGAATGTTCTTTCTTTTCTTTGGCCGTATAGACAATGGAAGTCCAGAATAACCTTACCATGCATAGATTTTGCGTTTGAATAAAAATGAAAAATGTGCACAATTTAAAATAAAAATTTCACCACTCATTGTTAATCACCTCATAATTGAAGTGTTATCCATCACTTATGAACCGTATAGCACTCCATGCACTAGTGAAATAATGATTCGACAAAATCTTGAATCAATCACATTTCACTTATTTATTTTTAATATAAACATTTCGTTCTCAGTTTTATCATATATCATTTAGTTTCTTTTCATTTCTCCATTCATTTTTGTGAAATTCAATCTTTTTTTGGATATGCACACCAAATTGGAAATCGAATCAAAGTCAACTGAAGTTTTCATAGGCTTTCTACGAAACCTCTACACTTTCGAGTTGAAACTTTCAAAAATTTGCCTATGTGTTCATTCAAAAATTATCGTCTGTTGATAGTATCATCTCAAATTCATAGCGTATATACTAATTTCTTCATTCTAAATCGATTGGATTTCGCAAAATTGCTCTATCTTCAACCGTTCCCGAGTTGAAAAGTTCATATGGAGTTGAGAAGGGTTATTTCCCTTAAAATTTCCTTTTCAACATTTCTTTATCCATTTTCATAAAATTCAATGTTTTTTGGATATGCACACCAAATTTAAATTCTATTCGAATTCAATTAAGGCTTTGATTGGCTTTTTATAGCAATTTCAAGTTGAAAATATTGAAAATTTGCAAACGAGTTCATTCAAAAATTCTCGTCTTTACACATTTCCATTTAAAATTCACAGTGTATACTAATTTTGTCATTCTGAATCGAATAACATTCGCAGAATTGTTCTTATGTTCAAACGTTCTCGAGTTGAAAAGTTCAAATGAAGTTGAAAGGAGTTATTTCCATTCAACATTTCCTTTCCATCATTTCTTCATTCCTTTTCGTAAAATTCAAATCTTTGGATATGCTCACCAAATTTAAAATTGATTCAAAGTAAATTGAAGCTTTCATAGTCTTTTTACGGAACCTCTGCACATTCAAGTTGAAAAATTCGAAAATTTGCTTCAGGGAAAACTAAAAATGCTGTTTTCGGTTTTTTACGAATAGAGTGGTTATTTCAGAAAATATAAAAAAATGAAAGAGGGAAGTTTTATTGTATTCAAAATGTACTAGAACTACGTTATTTTTTATTTTTAATTAAACGTTTCGTGTCAACACGGCCACCATCAACTATTTTTTTCAAATACGGACGTGTCTATTTCATCACAAATATTGATAAAGCTATGAAATCACAATTCAGTGGTATATGAAACGTTATAAAAATGTCGAGTGTGATATACCACTGAATTGTGATTTTATCGCTCTATCAATATTTGTGATGAAATAGACAGGTCTGTATTTGAAAAAAATTGTTGATGATGGCGGTGTTGACACGAAACGTTTGATTAAAAATGTATCGTTACGTATTTCTAGTACATTTTGAATACAATAAAACTTTCCTTTTTAATTTTTTTATATTTTCTGAAATAACAATTCTATTCGTAAAAAACCGAAAACAGCATTTTCAGTTTTCCCTGTATAAGTTGGGAAGGGCGAGAATCCCCGTAAATTTTCTATGACCAATTTACTGCTCACCACAATAGTTACCTTTTTTTCCCATTTAATCGTCTTTGTATCTATTACGGTTTAGAATATATTAATGTTACCACATAAAAGAAACGGCCTGTATATTTCTATTTAAAATTCACAGAGTATACCTACTAATTTCGTCATTCTGGATCGATTTACTTTCGCAGAATTGCTCTATCTTTGATCGTTCTCGATTAGAAAAGTTAATATAGAGTTGAGAGTGGTTATTTTCTTTCAAAATTTTCTTTTCATCATTTTTCCAATAATTTTCGTCCAATTCAGTCTTGTTTTGATATGGACACCAAATCTGAAATCGATTCAATTGAAGCTCTCATAATTTTTACGAAACCTCCACATTTTCGAAATGGAAATTTCGAAAATTTGCTAATGTGTTCATTAATAAAATTTCCTCTGTTGATATTTTCATCTTGAATTCACAGCGTACATTGATTTCATCATTCCTAA
Organism: Chrysolina americana; assembly: GCA_958502065.1. Lineage (NCBI taxonomy): Eukaryota > Metazoa > Arthropoda > Insecta > Coleoptera > Chrysomelidae > Chrysolina > Chrysolina americana. Next base: position 3,741,326 of record OY293417.1, read on the forward strand.
TGAATTAGCTCTCGCAGGATTGCTATATCTATAACCGTTCTCGAGTTGAAAAGTTCGTATAAGTTCATTTTTGCGAAATTAAATTTTTTTTGGATATGCACACCAAATTTGAAATCAAGTTAAAGTCAATTGGAGCTTTCCTAGGCTTTTTACGAAACTTCTGCACTTTCGAATTGAAAATTTCGAAAATTCGCTGATGTGTTCATTAAAAAAAATTTATTTGTTGATTTTTCCATTTCAAATTCAGACATTATACTAATTTCGTAATTCTGAATCGATTGGCTTTCGCAGAATTGCTCTATCTTCAATCGTTCCCGAGTTGAGAAGATCATATGAAGTTGAACGGGGTTAATTAACTCCGAAATTTTCTTTTCATCATTTCTTCATTAATTTTCGTAAAATTCAATCTTTTTTGAATATGCACACCAAATTTGAAATCGATTCAATGTCATTTGAAGCTTTCGTAGTCTTTTTACGGGACCTCTGCACTTTATTGTCAAAAATTACGAATATTTGAAGTGTTCATTAAAAAAATTTTGTCTGTTGCTATTTTTATTTCAAACTCACAGAGTATACTAATTCAATCTCTTTGAAACGATTGACTCTCGCAGAATTGCTCTATCTTTAACCGTTCTCGAGTTGAAAAGTTCATATAAAGTTGAGAGGGGTTATTTCCCTTCAAAAGATTCTTTCATAATTTCTCCATTGATTTTCGTGAAATTCAATCTTTTTTGGATACCTATGCACGCCAAATTTGAAAGTCAGTTGGAACTTTCATAGGCTTTTTACGAAATCCCTGCACTTCCGAGATGAAAATATCGAAAATTTGATAATGGGTTCATTCAAAAATTTTTGTGTTGATGGCAAGGGCAGATCTGAACAAGTTTTCTGAGGGGGGGTTAAAACGTATCCATTGGGCGATATAGGTATAAAGTAGAAACATGGATATTTTTTCAATTATTATAGAATTGTTTTTGTAATATATCGAATCAGTATGTGGAGTAACTATCCCAATTACTCCTCCTTAGATCCGACCTTGTTTGTTGGTGTCACTTGACTCTATGTTGAGTTTCGCGACGTCCTCGTTTGAGAAAAATGCAATTAAATTCGTATAATATCCACTTGATCTTGTCTTATTTCGACTCCACTTTTTGTTATAGACATATTAGGGGGATAACTTCTCGCAGTCACTGAACGGAATTTTTTTGTTCATTTCATCTGTTTAAATAACACCCTGTACATCATTCTATTCATCCTTAGCACCCACCGCCTCATTGTAGGACATTGTCAATAAACTTTCTCATGTTATGACTACAACAAGTGCATGAATCTGTATAAAAGCTACCCACCTTTATAAAGAAACACTCGTGGTTTCAAGTATATGAACATGATACTGGCCGCCATTTGTAATCTGACCTCTCGCGCGTTTCAATCCGAGAAGAATTCCTGGTGACCTTCCAGTGGATTGGTCGAAATAAGTTAGCTGCCGTCCAAAAATTCCTGAGATCGCCGACTCATATCTGTCGATGACCCACTAATCAGACACTTTACCTGGCGAAACTGGTTTTCCAAATTGCGGTTTAGCCTTATTCTTGCCTTTTACAGTGGAGTCAGTTTCATGTTTCATGAGCACGTAAGAAAGAACGGGAAATGCCTTGGGTGAAACGTTTTCCCTCGAAATAAGCGTAGGAGAATGTTTTAGATTCATTTTTAGTTGATGAGTGTAGAAAAATTCTTCAGACATGCCATAGTTTTGAAAGCTCCAAGATTCAAACTATAAATAATAATAAAAAAAACAATTCATAAAAAACAACATGTTAATTAATAACAAGGCGGAGTTCAGCTATAGCTGCTTTTCAACCCAACCTATAGTCATGGGTCATGGGTACTGTATTTTTTTTTCAATATTTTGTACCAGAAACGACCCCAACTTGGAAATATTGAATGAAAAACCCTGTATGTTTTTTTTAGTACGATCATAGGATTTTAAGACAAAAAATTTGTTCCCCTGATTTTTCAGCATTTATATTTTCGCGTATATAGAGTGCATTGGACGCACTTCAAATCTTATACTTCTTATACTTATACACCAACTATTTGTTGAAAAATTGTAAGGAAATTGACGTATATCGCTCATCGGCTATGCTGTGGATGATACCATAATACCTTACTCAATATCAAGAGTATTTTTCGCAACTATAAAGTGCGTAGGACTTCAAATAGTCTAATGGACTGTTAAAAAATTATGAATGAGTTGTTGTACCCAAGTGATTAATTATGGCACTTCGAAAATCCCGAATCCACTAATAGGTAAAAAAAATTTTTTTGAAAACGACGGCTACAGACGAATACATTGATGTTTCCAATCAAAATTTAGACAGATAAATGTCCCTATACACCAACTATTCCTTGAAAATTTTTGAGGAAATTGACGTATATTGCTCATCAAGGATGCTGTGGATGATACTGTAATACCTGATATTTATTCACCATAATATCAGGAGAATTTTTGTTTCCCATTTGAATCTGAAATCAAATAAATTGAAATTCTTATAGACCAATAATTTGTTGAAAAATTATAAACGAATATCGCTCATCAAGTATGCTGTGCATGATACCATAATACCTGATATTTATCCAGCATAATATCAGGAGGAATTTTGTTTCCCATTTGAATCTAAAATCGAATGGTTAACAATTCTTATACACCAACTGTTTGTTGAAAAATTGTGAGGAAATTGGAGTATACCGCTCATTAAGTATGCTGGGGATAATACCATAATACCAGGAGATCTTTAAATTTCGAAACGAATATTTTCTTCATTTCAAATTGGAAATTGAATGGATAAAAATACTTACACAACAAATTTTTGTTGAAAATTATGACGAAATTGACTTATATCACTCATCAAGTATGCTGTGACCGATACCAGGAAGATTTATCATCATTTTTATTTCCGCATCGAAACAATCTGATTGTTATGAATTACTAATACAAAAATTATGAATAATTTTTTTGTCTATGTGAGAACCTATAACAGTTTGATACTTCGGAATCCACTAATAATTGCTAAAAAAGTGTATTCTCTCAAACGACAGCTTTCTTTGATTTGAACACGCATTCCTTACATTTTAAAATTATTATAAAAATACTCTCACACTATTTGTTGAAAACTTGTGAGGAAATTGAGGTATATTGCTCATCAAGTATGCTGTGGATGATACCAGAAGGAACGCACGTTAAAAGGAAAGACCCTAGTCATTCGCAGCTCGAACAAGTCTCCTGAAGACTTCTGAAGAGTTAAAACTTTTTTTTAACAAAATTACTTGACGGGAAGTAAATATTTTAAATTAATTCCGCCAATCTTAGTAACATTCTCTGTTTTTATATATAGCATCACATTTTGTAACTTGGCTATATTGTGATTTATCAAAGAGAATATATGTTGAAAAAAAATCATTTTGGGAAATCGTCGGGTATGAGATATGGTGTTCCTCAAAGAACAGTGTCTGGCCCTATAAGCTATTCCTTCTCTGTATCAATGAAATGTTGATTATGTACATGAGTGGAGAAAAAAAATTAAGTTAAACAAATTTCAATAAACTAATAGATTCAATTGAACTATCGTATAGGGAGTATGCCCCTTAACATGGCATGTCTTTTTTCAACACTGGAAAATTTGCTCACACGTGGGCAAGTCCAAAAACCCTTCTCCATCAAACTTCAAAAAACTTTATTAAGAGCATTACCAAGAAGGTGTTTCGAAACAACATCGATTATGAATACTGATGAGAAGCTCAACAAATTTGGAAAAAATCGTTATTTAACAACTGAACATAGAAACCATACTGAAATGATTTGTATAAGGCAGATATACTTCTTCAAATGACTTCAGAAAATCATCGTTTAATTTTTGTGATATGTCCAAGTAAAAATTGGTAAGTTTGAAGTTTTGAACAAACATGAATTCACGCGAGATAGATTGAACCAGTGGGTAAAAATCTACTCTTCGAAAATTATTACGTTAAAACAATTTTTATTCCATTCATATATACTTTCAGATAACTACTTACAACAATCAAGCTGTAATTTTCACTTTCACATTTACATTCAATTTGGTTATATACTTATTTATGTCTTCTCAATTATATTCACCATGAAATTTGTTCGAATCAAACAATTAGGTTACCGGCGCGTATCAAAGCCTTCTAATAGATTATTATTCTCATTAGAAAATACAAAAAATATTAAATTATATGACCAGAGAACAAAATCATAAAATCTTCATTAGTAATAACCTCCACATGTGTTGTTTGTTTGAAGAAGCCGACATGAGAAATTGAGACCCAAAACTTAACGACTATTATGGTATTCCAGTTATTCAAAATGATTTCTGAATTGTGTAGCCTTCTCTTATTTTCTGTATAGCGTTTATAATAAGTATTTCAGCAAATTTTATCATGGATATAGGCGTAAATCGAATGATTTACAAAATATTTAGGGACACATCTTGTTGCTGTTTCTGACACTTTTTCTCTTACACAGTTCTTTCTATTTCCACAACCACATTGCTAATATTTCATAACATACCAAGGAAATTCCTGCCTCGAGACTTTGGATAGAACCTATAATAGGCATAGAACAAAACAATGAAGATTTTGTATTTTGTAAGTCTTTCCTTTTCCATTTTCAAGGAATTTTACCAAACTATCAGTCGACACAAACATAAATTTCAAAAAAAATTCAGTTGGGTATCCTTCATGCATTATGTGAGCATATGTATGCAACGCAGCGTAATATTAATAATGATTCAGGTAATATTAATAATGATTCACGCTATCTCATAATAATGAGATAATATATCTCATCATAATAAAAAAAAGTTAATATGAGATAGGTATGAATGACAATCTGCCATGTCCCTTCAGCTTCGTAATAACGAGATGATTTATCTTTTCACAATTAAGAAAGTTATGAGTTAGGTATCTCATTGTCATGATATATTATGAAAATATGCCGTATCTCTTCTGATACGTACCCTAGATACTGAGTATCAACTCATTATAATGGCTCATGGTACGAACTTATATTAACAGTTTCATTATGATGAGATAGATTACCTATCTCATCATTATAAGTTCGTTAATAGAATGAAAATCTACCATGTTCTTTATGATACATACGCTAGATACTTACTATAAACTCATTATAATGACTCATGGTATCTCATAATAATGGGTGAATTTATCCTATCATAATGAAAACAGTTTATGTGAGTTCGGTTATATAATGAAAATCTGTTATATCCCTTCTGACACATATGCTAGATACTTAGTATTTACTCATTATAATGACTCACGATATCTCATAATAATGAGATTATTCATCTCATTATAATTAAATAAGATATTATGCGATAGGTATTTTATTTCCATGAAATAAAAATCTACTGTGAACCTTCAGATACGTATACGAAAAAAAAACACCTAATATTTTTTTTAAAAAATAAATTGTTCGAGAAAAGTAGCTGTCCAATTCAGGCGAAACCAATTCCAACTGATGAAGATAATAATGATGGGTTGACTTCAATGAATAATATTCGATAACTCGACAACTCAATTTATGCAAATCATCTATCCGCTATGTTCCATGTCGATGGGTCTGGCCAGCCTACCGCAACTGCATTTCTAACCACCATTACGGTTGAATAAATTCATCACTACGAAAATTGACTCGTTTTCCACGTGTTACGACCCCGATTCGGCAATATTCAAGTACTAATTGAATGCGTAGATGCGTTGATATGGCCCCGCCAGACGTCTATATGACGCTGATCGTGTAAACAGCACAGATCGATGGAATCCACCCCATTTTCCTCTCTTCGTCTCGCTCTACCTCAGGGCTTTCAGCATTCCGGGTCCCCTCTCTCTCTCCTTCGACTTTCTACTGTTATTCTTCGTCATCGAGGGATGAATTCCGAATGTCGGCCATCTTGATATTGGTGTCTCGAAGCAGTTGTTTATCCGTTTGACGACTTTATTAGTTTGGACGGCAATGGATAAGGGAAGGGGGCTATTGATTCTTAATCAGCTGGAATTGTTCGAATTCATTTATTGGTTTGTTTTTATCGGATCGACTGTAATAAATGACTGAATGGTATTCGTAACAATATTATGTTTTTGAAAAACAAAAAATATATTCCTATATTTTCTGACAGGCAGTTCCAATGTTAATTAAAATTACTATGTGCCCTTCGTCATCGTCAACATGTTGTTGCGACTTGTCTTCTGTCAACATATTACAAGAAAACCAGCGTTCTACTGTTCAAATTCTTCAAATTCTATTACTAATATTGAACAATCGATTAATTTTCAAATTTGACGACGCCGGCATTGTTATGTATTCTGTAAACCAGATAATCATACTACTGATAATATAAAAAAATCGTTTACATACATAACAAAAAGTATAGGTCCTAGGTTAGAACCTTGGGGTATGCCATGTGGAATTTCATCTCTCCATATGACAGGATACCATATATGCAAACTTTTCGCACACCCCATAGTGTGTGGATTATTTTTATGTTGTTTGTTCCAAGTTCTGTGTAACTTTGAATCTGTTTATTAATTTTTCTTGGAAGTATGTTGACGTTTATGAGGAATTTACCAAAGGAAGTCGTCAAGTTCTCATCAACTTTCGTTTTCAACTAATTTGGCCTATGGGTATCACAAATTATTTAACAAAATGATGAATACTTAATATTTTCGCATATTTGACTGATAATGTGTTACTTTACTGAATTCAAAATCTTTTATTAAAGTGGAACCTTGCTATAAAGTAACGTCACTGTCAATGAAACATAGTTTGACAGAAACATTATTTCCTACAACTACAATATTTTTTTTTATTTTACAGGAATGAGGCTTGAAGAAGTCTTTGAAGTGTAGTAGGTAGTTGTCCTAGTGTATCACTGGAAATTTGGGATATATGCACGGTGGTACTAAAAATCATGAAAGATACAAAAATCATGGAAGATACAAAATTATGAGATTAATTTGAAAGCCACATATATACGGAAACTTTAATGCTATAATTTCGGAAATATATGCAAAGATACAAGGTTTGTCATTCAAAAGGAACTAATGCCAAAAAAATATATTTTCAACTCGAAGTTGCAGAGGTTCTGTAAAATCCTTCGAAATCTTCAAATGAATTGGAATCGACTTCAAGTTCGGTGTGCTCATTCAAAAAACGTTGAATTTTCTGATTTTTTTTTAAATTACGACAAATTACTTTTGGAGCGAAATTATTCCTCTCAACTCCAGGTGAATTGCTAAAGATAGAGCAATTCTGCAGACGCCAATCGATTCAGAATGATAAAATTGGTGTGCTTTGTGATTATCAAGTCGATCAACGGAAAAAAAATTAAGCGAAACAAGGGGTAGACCCACAAAAATCATCGAAGTTACCAAATCATCAGATCTACTTGGAAGTCGCACTATATACACAAAAATTCATGCCAATTCCGAAAATAATTTAACTTTTTTTGTAAAAAAAAGTCGCAAACGTCCCTCCAATGTATCTCGATGAGCTGATTCTGAATCATCACAGAAATATGATTTCGATTAAGAATTGACAAAATTTCAGAAAATCATTATAAAAAAAAGGTACCCATCTATCAACAAAATAGACATTTTCTAAATGGCTTTCTAATTTGCAAATTCAATTTCGCATTATAAAGATATTTATAGACAATTAAAATCAAATAATGCAGTATTCGATATTAAAGAACATCGAATTTTCTAAAATTTTTATTTTTCACTTTCAAAAAATTGCAAGGAGTCCTTAAATGTATCTACCTCGAAGATAAATTGGCGGCAAATCACCCCTATGAACTTTTCAACTCGCAAACGGAGAAATTGATTTGGAATAATAATTTTGTTTCTGTAAATTTGTAAATGTTTGTGTTTAACAGTTGTTTTTGGAGCTAGTAATCATAAAAAATCAGGTAGATTAACGCCTGGAAAAAGCATCTACCATAAAAGGAGGCATTTTGAGTGATTTTATATCGAAAAATTGGGGTTTGAAAATCTTGAAGCCTCGGAAGGGCAAAATTTGAAAAGTAATTGAGACCCCCCTCGAATTTTTGTCAGATTGTCTGCTCAGGAGTCGAAACTACCTGGGTTATTGAACTATTTTTTTTTATTTCATAACATTTGCAAAGAATTCAGACACATTCTCTAGGTCTGTGTCAAATGTCAGATATCAGTATTGACAAAGATTAAAATCACTCTTTTATGTTGAATATTCTCATAACGTAAGTTTACCTTCTTCATTGATACGCCTTTAGTCATAAAATAATAAATGTTACATTTTATATGATACAAGTTTTCATAAAGTGGTTCATACCGATAAAAATTACGAAATCTCCCAGACAAGTCAATTTAAAAGCCAACCACCTGCTTACGTACATTTTCTTTCTCTAAAAAGTATTACTCTACTAGTCAGAGACTGATCACTCACCATATGTGTAAAGTACTTCGCCATATGCAGCGTATCCCACATAATACACTCAACACCGCCATCGTTCAACGCCAGTTATTTATCTATTTATCTTCAGACCGTTTTGGAACAAACCACAAACATTTACACCGCGTTCACTGTAGCTTAGAATCGTACTAATTTCAGATAGAAAGTTTCGAAAGAGTCCGTCTGGGACGAAGTGAAACTAGGTCATTTTTTGCTTTGCATATTTAGAAAGTTCTTGTAGGCTTTATTGTAAACGAGAGAAACGTTCCCCAGCTTTCGGATGTGTTAGGTACATAAGTAAGGGTTGATTGAGGTGAATTGGGGTTGTATATGAGACGGCGGTCACTTTTGGGAGATAGGGTTGGTTTTTGGTTATGTAATGATAATAATAACGATTTTATTAACAAAAAAGGCTGAAACACAATGGAAGTTTTATGTTTTTAGTTTTACTTTTCATGATTTTGGATATTTTTTTAAGACGAAACTGTCATTGCCATTATTATTCTGATCACGCCTCATAAACAATCTTGTTGATAAAATTCAAGCTTCATTCTTCAATTCTGTTTTGCATCTTGTTTTATTTGTAAAATTGATATCCAAAATCCCAAAACTTAAAACTTATTACATAAAACTTCCATTGTGTCTACGGCTTAACTATACATGAAGGTGCTGTCAAAAGGCAGAGTTCAAAATTCTGTTCGTAAACGGATTATGTTCTTTCGCACTCAACCATGTAGAATTTATTGTAATCAAAACAATAATATTGATGAATAAAAATTAATGAAAACTATTTCAATCATTATTTAACACAATGGGCTACCTGAAGGGAAAAATAAAAGATGAGAGGATTAACAAAATAAACAAAACTGCTCATCAGTTTAAACAAGAGTAATATTTGAAGCAACTACAGAAGCAGTTGAATATTAAGATAAGGCAAGCACCTGTTCTTAGTCGCCTTTCTTCCGAATAACAGAACCTTGGATTTGGTTGGATTAATTGAAGCGCAATATTTATCATATACTGTTTCTGAATGATTCTAAATCTTCATTCAAATTAATACCAGCATTTTTTATATCGGTTTCGTGAAAAATATAATACAATTGAGTGTCGCCAGCAAAAATATGGACCGAAGCATGTTGTAGAGCTTGGGTAAACTGTGATGGTGTAAACAACAAAAAGCAACGGACCTATAATCGATCCCTGAGGAACGCCTGACTATACTAGTGGATTCAACTCGTGTTTTTGAGGATGAGGGATGTGTAGATAATATTTGACTGTTGGTTTCAAATTTTCATTTAAGCGACCGTAGATATCACAAGTTTGCCGCAGGGTATTAATTCGTTTTAATTTCTAGAGACCTCATAAAGCCGTGCTGATAAATAGGAAACTACAAAACAGCTGTCCACGGATGATGAGTTCTCTGAATTAAATCGAAAACACTCTATTGACTATGAAAAAATAGCTAATAATTTCTGTAGAATATTCTGACATTGTTGCTAACCTATCAAAAGAACTCATCACGAAGATGGCGTGTAAAATCATAATTTGATTAGGCAGAAAACTTTAGATTCTCACATGAAAAAGAAAATATGATAACAATTTCGACTTCTCACAAGTTTCAGGTTTCTGTTATACTAATGGTACCATCAGTTAGGAAAAAGAAACATTCTCAATACATTCTCAATTGAGAATATTTCTTTTTCATAACAAGAATACCTTCTAAGAGGTCATCTTCTCAAACATGAAGAACGGCGACTAAAATTTGTCTTTTAGTAGCTGATTATTCCACATCTGACTTTATGAACATTATGTTCATATTTTCATTATAATTGAAATGGTATTCACCAGATTTTTCCAACTGAAGCAGAATTCCATATAAACGTTATTATTTCAGGGCTATATTTGCCTCCAATATCTAAACTTGCTGAAAACTCTATTTTTGTGAAGTTTGGAGATTATACGTTTCTCTCCATCATCAGCATACAAATGTTGATGTAACTGAAATTTAAATGCTCTATATCCGTGCTTTTTCAGTTGTTTTCTTGCTATATAATTCGTGCCTTATTTGTATTTCTTGACTGATATTTCTAAACCGTTTCATCCATCTCAATCGTGGCAAGAAAATTTATCTCAGACTTTCACGAGAAATTAAACTGAAATTTGTCGAAAATTGAGAAACTTCAACTGTCTGCTCATAAAAATTATGTTATTGTTATTAACTGAGTGTTTTGTTCTCCAAAGAAGACTATGAAATTAACTGCAAAATATTAGGCATTCTGGCTATCCATGACACACTTGACAAAAGTTAATAAGTTATTATCCAGTATTTTCCCTAAAAATCGCAAATAAATTACCCTCGTTATATTCGTCAAAACATCATTTTTTCGGAAAGTGATTGTCAAAAAATGGTCGCCAATTGAAAAAAAAAATATAGTGAGACACGAAAACTTAGTTTACCTAATTTAGCTGTCCCATTCCTATATGTCATAAAAAACTAGATCTAGATAGCTCTTGCGGCATAACCTCACAAGGGGTGTATAGTCACTATATATATAGTCACTAAAACATTGCCATTGTTATTTTCTGACTTCACAAAATCAGTTTACGTCTAATCATGGCCACCTAGATGCAAACCTAACTCTAAAATAGTGAAGTAGAAGTGAAAACTGTTCAAAATATCACATTTTGATTCAAAATTGTGTCGGAAATCCAAAAATTTTACTATATACAGGGTGTTCCATTTAAAAATTCGAAACCGGAGCCATTCGCGGTGCAACCAGAAGTGATCGGGAAGTGGAGAATATGCGAAAATTCTCATCTTCTCAAACCATTTACCTACACCAAATCTCATTTTGATATACCTAAGATTCTAGAAGTTATGCTTTGTCTAATATAGATTCGTTGACACCCGCTATAAAACATTATAGATTTTCATTATCTTCACACGAACAATATCTCAAATGAATATTATCTAATCTTTGGGCTGAACTAAAACTTTTTCAAATAGTTTTCAGCTTCATTTTGTATAAGCATAGTATTGAACAGTATCATCAAACATATTATACTCTAGTGTGACTAAATATTACTACTATTATCATATATGACATCGGACTTCCTTTACTGCATGCACGTGGAATTTTTCAAAGCTACGCTATAAAATGGCCGCAACTGCATTTACCATGACCTTTCCCTCTGTTATTAACATGCAGATAGTCAATTCAACTCTTCTGCCACAGTTGATGTTTGTTTTGCCGTCTGAATTCGAAGAAGGAGAAATATAATATTTACTGCCATCTTGATATGCTCATGAAATATGCATGGCCGTGTGGGAATTGCACATAAAAGTTGGGGAAATATAAAGAGCCTTCTAAGGACAACTGCAGTATACTGACTGCGTTTCAATTCCACAGTGTTTAATATCGTTCGTATAATGATAACAATTATTTTAAGCAACGGTTATTGAAATTGTTTATGGGTATATTATACTCATACAGTGTGTGCGATTCGAAATCGCAACATTCGGTTACTCTGGAACCATACACGGAGTTTAAAAAATTAAATTTTCAAGTTTTGGAACTCAATGTTGACAGATATGAATCATTTTTATTTTCAAGACCTACCATGCTCTGCTAAATGATTCAAAATTGCGAGAACAACCATTGAACGAAAATTGAATGGCCTATTGGATTTGGGCATATTTTGAACACTTTTATACCAAGTTTCAACCCAAAATAAATGGCGTTAGGTTAATATGGGTATTATCAGATAAACAGTTCTGATTTCGGGAAAATAGATCCACGAATGATGCAATATCTGAACTAGTAAAAGTTAATAAAACAGTGGATGAAGAAAAACCACCACTCAGCATCTTTGTAGACCTATCAGAAGTATTTTTTAATATTGTCAGCCATGGTAAATGGGAACGGTAAATATGGATGGTGACTGATGCGCTGCGACCTAATTGAATCTATTGTGCCCCATCTTCTTCTGCTATTTCAAGGTGTTCTCGTTTACAGCAGCCTCTCAAGCCCCCAATTCCTTGAGGAATTTAAGGATTTTGAGGGGGTCCATTCGTGGTATTTCTCCCACAGTCAGCTGGTGTGATCCCAGTATAATCAATCTTTTGTGATGTACAGCATAACACTCCATCAATATATGGTGTGGTGTTTCTGAATGTTCCCCACAGAATCTGCAGCTGCTGTCCTCCTCTAAGCCTAGCTTCCTTAGGTGTTCTTTGAGTCTGCAGTGCCCCGTCAGAAATCCCGTGATTGTCTTTAGACTAGTTTTCCTGAGGGTAATCAGTGTCTTCGATCTTGCTCTGTTAAAATTGTCGAGGAGATCTTTTGCCTGCTTTAGCCCTGGAAGTCTTTGCCAGTATGTTGCTCTCATTGCTTCTTCAGTTTTATTGAGTTCGTCTTGGAAGTAAGATTTTCAAAGCCCGCAAAATGGTTCTGGCCCGATCATCAGTGGCGTTGATGCCCCTTTTCGTGCCAAGGTATCTGCTTGTTCATTGCCCTCCACTCTGACGTGCCTCGGCACCCAGAGGAGGATTACCTTGTTGTTCCTGCCTAGATCATTAAGTTTGTCTAGGCATGCCCAAACCATCTTTGAGTTGATGTTATATGAGCTCAACGCTTTGATGGCTGTTTGACTATCGGAGAGGATTGTGATTTCCTTGTTTCGGTATTTCGGTGTACCACGTTATGGTATTCTTTCCCAGTGCTCGAATGGATTCTATGCTCTATCCACTCTTGGTATTTAATTCCGTCGAGAGAATTTCTCGAAACTGAATTTCCTGGTAATTTCACCAGTTTGGAGATCGGCAAGGTGTGCACTTTCGGTGGGGGTTGAGTCCCTTACGCTGTCCCTTTGAGTCCGACTTTAGCCAACCTGAGGTTTGCTCCCCAAGCAGTTCTCCTCACCATGATATGGAGAGGAGTGAGGCCTCTATTGCTGCTGTTGGAGTCGACCTCAATGTTCCTGTTATACAAGACATGCTAGTCTTTGCACTTTCTCCGTGCTTTTCTTTGTTGTGACGAGTTCGGTTTTGCCGTGCCACACTACTGCTGCATAGGTGATCATAGGCCTCACTTTCATGGTGTACATCCAGTATTGATGGGTTACAGCCCCACGTTTTTCCTGCAATGATCCTATGCACGATCTGTTAACGATCTTTTCTACGTGTCTGTTCCAGTGTAGTTATGAGTCTAGGGTAAGCCCTAGATATCTCACCCCTTGCTTTAAGTCTGCTCCGTCGAGGCGAACTTTGTTCTTCTAGTGAATGGTACTACTAAGGTTTTTGATGAGTTGATTCTCAACCCCACAGAAAGGCACAATCTTCTAGTAGTCTCTAGGTCCCTTTCTATGAGATCGCAGAGATACTTACTGTACAAGTTCAAATATTTATCGAATATTCTGAAAGAGGACCGATAGAAATTAATTTACTATTTACTGGCGGAATCTCATCTATCATATGAAATCATAGCCTGAAGAGGGGCTAATGAGACTCTGATACGAAATCTTGAGACTATACAAAAATTTCTGCTGAAAATTATCTACAGAAACTCAGAACGATTTTCATCTGACATGATATACATGTACCAACACGAAAATATAAAAATGTCGATTTAAATATCACATAGCTATAACACAAGAAACAAAACAAACACTCTGAAAATACCAAAACCAAAAAATCCATTACTTGAAGATGCCGTAGGACCCAAATTATATAACACAATGGAAACTGATATAAAAAAATTAATTCCCTAGCAATGTTCAAAAATCATACAAAAAAAATGTTCTCAACGCACCGAGAACTCTCTGAAATACGTGTGTTGAAATTTTCACATCGATATCATATGCAGGGCGTTTTTTATTGAGAATAAACTCTCCACGAAGGAAATAAATAAAAAAGAATACTGAAATATCATGAATATTTTCGTGTACCTCTGGAACAGCGATTCCGTACTTCCTCTGCACATATCGTATACAGGGTGTTGATTGTACTAGGAATTAAATATTTTTTAAGCTCACGCATTTTTTGTTTTCTGCTTTTCCTACTCCCACTGACTGATTTACTGTAGACGGCAATATTCTCAGAGATCAAAGTGTGGTGTGGTATTCAAAGAAAAATTATAGCACCATGTTCATGTTTTTTCGAAGGTAGCATGAATTCAGAAATAATTGTTTATTGAATAATGAATTACGATAGAGCCACGACGGAAGGTATAATTTCAGTTGGATGGTAGTCAAGCAATCATAATGCTATAGATAAGTGCGTGCGTGCTTGGTTGTGCACCAAATTCAATATTTTTTAATCTCCTGTCTTCAATGTCATAAACTCATTTTAAGTATATGGTTGGTTTCAGCCTTTGCTTTGATGTGCGATACGAAACGTAAAAGTCACCGGCATTCAGTGAAACTCTACAGTATTTCAGAATGTTCTGAATCTTTCAGTCGTCTCGATGAAAACTGGTTCGAAATACGAAATGGCTGACTGAGAAACAACTGATGTTCATGTTTTATTTGCGCCTCTGATATTCTTATCAGTTGCAGCAAAATCTTCCGTTCCGTTTATGACATACACAAAGCCAATCTTCTACATCAAAGCCACAAATGTTAAGAACATCACGGTCACGTCAGTTACTGGTTAGTTTATTGACTCTCGCGAATGATTTATGACCTTCGTTGCTTGTTACTCCGGTGTCTATTATTATTTATGGTATTTTTTATCCAAGTGCGAAATGATATAGCATGCCACAATATTCCTTAGAGCTTGTAAATATTAAAGGTGGCGTTGTTTGGGATCTACTCCCGTTCGAACAGGTGGAAACTGCAGAGACTACGGTTCGTTATCAATAAAGAGGGTCGGTCATAACTCCTTTGGGATATTATAGATTCTATAATTCCGTCTACCTTTCACAAGTACAATACAATATTCATTATTACTAAATATTGAGTATTCATTATCATTAAGTATTAATCTTTACTAATTATTGAGTATCATAAAATAAGATAAGAACTTTCTGTTGTTTCTAGGTATTGTTAAATGAATCATGTGTCCATTAACGGACAATATTCAACATTACTGTAATACTCTATCACTATAAAATTGTTGAATAATGCGTGAATTATTTAATTTACATGTCTTGTTATTGGGATATACTCCTGTTTAGACATTAAAAGTATTTTTTTTAAGTTAAAGTAAAATAAGAAATGCTATGAAATGAAAAATGAACCATATTTTATTTATTTACGTTATTACAAATAATAACTGTACAATTTTGAAATGTGTCCTGAATATTACTCCCGCCACTGAAAACAATTGCTTCTTTTGTGTGGTTGGGGCTTCTGTTCACTACTGTCGAGGTACCTGCCTCTTTTAATGGAAAAGTAGACAACATATACGCGTCCTTTTATTTCTTAATTCGATGCTATACTCCAAATACCCCTCCGCCAGCGTGGAACTTTTCCAACCTCCGTGTCTTTTTAAGTTAGTCATAGTTGCTCCTGCATCAGCTAGTAGTAGTATAGGTATATTAGGAGATGTTGAGCTAAAACGTCAAATTAAATTGGGCCCTTTTGATTTTTTAGATTCTAGGAGGTTTTGGGGTACCGTCTAGCAACTCTTCATAAAAGTACGGGCACGGATTTTCGAAATTTTGGGACTTGAAACTCAAAAATATTTTGAATCGCGAATAACTCGAAAACCATGAGGAATTCGAAAAAAAGACCCGAAGCAAAAAATGTAGAGCACAAAATTTTCTACAAATTGGTCCCTAAAAATGTTTCCTAATCTCAAAACTTTCATCGTAGAATGGGTTCATCTACTCAAAAACACTTTGAATTGCGGATAACTCGAAAACTATGAGGATTTCAACACAAAATGTCGGCACAAACAATTAAGAGCTCTAAATTCAGTACAAGAGAGTTTCTCTTTTGTCCTAACCTAGGAAAATATTTTGATTCAATTAGATTTATGATCAGTTTGATATGGCCTGTTCAAATTGCATAAAAAAGTATTATATGATAGGAAGATAAGGAAGATCCTGGAGTATTGTTTGGTGATAAAAATTCTCTTTATTTGAATGAAATATCAGATAATGTTCTCAAAGCCTTTAAAAAATATATTTGTATACAAAATGTTTTCCAAAATAATTCAAGGGAAAAGAATGGATCAATCAGTCTTCATTTTCGTTGTTCTCTTCGTCATAATCAAGCGACTCTTCATCTTCTTCGTCCTCTTTATCCGCTGCCGATTTTCTTGTGCCTTTCTATGCATTTTCAAAATCTTCATAATGAGGATACATCATACTAAGAATGTTTTTATATGAACTTGAAGCTGAAATTCTACGCTTCAAAATGAATACCCTCATCTTTAGATAAGAGAAACTATTAAAAAGTCTGTGAATATCGAAATAATAATCAATCGAGAATGAAGATTTTTTTCTTGTTAAATTGTTAATATTGTATATCCGTCAACCGGTTGCACCCCTACGTGCAACCCTCGAAAGTCAGAGACTTGTGCGAGCTAGGGGAAGACGTGTTCATGATCTCGTTTTTGAACGTCAGTTCATTTGAAACCAAGAAGTAACTCATGTATGTTATATACATGAAAATATTGATAATAATACGAACGACAAATCTCTCGTTGGATTTGCTTGTTTATATTGCGAGTGATGGAATATATTCACTGAAACTTCAAGTGCTTGTGTGGCCAATATACCTCTTCATCTCGCAAGATTTTCCAAAATTTCCTAAGTCGAAAATTATGCTACCTTACCGGAGTACAAAATAGAGAACTTACCCATCATTATGCATTTTGATTCTTTGAAAACGGAGTAGTTTTCAACGAGTTAGAGCAATTTTAATTTGCGCTTGGGACGTAAATTTGCTTGAATTCGCACTGGCGGGAATTCGCGAGCGGGTGCTACGGCTTTCGGCTTTGAGAGAGAATTACTCAGAAATAGTGGCTCTAACAAAAAAATTACTTGAGACCTTTTTTGTAGAAAATTTTGTGCTTTACATTTTTTGTTACAGCAGTTTTTTTCGAATTTCTCATGGTTTTCGAGTTATTCACGATTCAAAATATTTTTGAGTTTCAAGTCCCAAAATTTCGAAAATCCGTGCCCGTACTTTTATGAAGAGTTGCTAGACTTATTCGGTACCCCAAAACTTCCCACAATCTAGAAAATCAAAAGGCCCCAATTTTTTTTTTGGTCTTATCCTATTTAGCCTGTACTATAGCAGGAGTGCGACGAAGGCAAAACGGAGAACTCTTTTTCATCCACAACTGTGAATTCCTTCGACACACCACTTTTACTTTCCGGTATACGTTCACTACCATAACGGAATCCAGCTCCTCTATATCCGATATCTTCATATTCAAAAGTTCCTGACTTCTGCATCCTCCAATATAACCCATATTCAAAGCAACCTATAACAAAAAAAAAATTAATATATAAACACAAACCTTATGCAGCTGAATGAATTTCATTAGGAGCGTTTTTTAGAAATCTGATGACATCTTTAGTAGATAAAACGGCAGACTTTTTCAGCTTATAACTCTTACTCTTCCGTTTCAAAAAAGCATCTAGTTTATTGAAATTAGTGATATCTCGTTTCTCATGTAATAGTCAACATCGACTTTAGCATTGACCATTCAGTCCATAAGGAATTCGACTATACGTTTCTACTGCAACGAATGAACACAATTACTACCAAATTTACTGAAAAACATATAAAATACCTTAGCAATTCTTGAAAATATGCCAGAAATACAGTTTTAGAGGCATTTCTTTGAATAACATTTTTCCTTGCAAGCCACTCCAGATATATCTTGTTTTCTTTTTGGTATACGGCTTCACTTTTCGAAGGAATTAATGATTCTCTCACTTTTCAGCTTTTTTCAAAATTATATTTGAGGTAGAAAACACGTTTTTAACGCAAACCAGCTTGATAACAAAGTTCTGTTCATAAACAAGTTCTGGAAAGGGTTTTGAAAGAAATTATTGCAATGAATGCAGCTTTATTATTTTTTAAAGTATTCTCAGTTTAGGTCTTCACACTTCTGTAAAGTTTTCGAGTCTTCATTGATTTGCTGACAAACTGACAGATATCTCATTAACGTGTCATTAGATTTAGGTGCAAATAACTGAGAAAGATATATTAAAACGAGGAGAGGCCGGGAAAGGAGTCTTTTGATTTTTTTATGGTGGTAAAAAATAAGCAATATATAGTGATGGAAGAGAAACAAGCCTCACTTTCGATTACAAGCCAATTATTTTCATAAACTTGTTTTTTCGAAAACTACTGCATCAAAAAAAATTTGAAAACGCTAAAAATGAATTCAATGGCCATTATATCACTGGACCATTGATCCCATTCATGATTCAAGGTTTAAAGCTATAATCCCCTTTTGCAAGGGGCTTGAGCTAACAAAGCTGAAAATATACGCAAAATATCCCCCCCACCGCAAAGAAAATCGAGAAATTCTTTACAAATATAACAAATCGACTTGGTTGGGATATGAGACTTTCTGAATACTTAATGTTTCATGGTGGAAATCATATTGTCGATAGGTAAAACTTCTGATCTGTGATGTGAAATATCCTTCCAAAACTTTGGCGAAGTTCTGACGTATCTCCAGCATCAATGGACAATTTGGTCGAATGAATAGATACAAAGAATATTGTTTTCGGCAAGTCAATTTTGGCAAATGAAACATAAAAACACATAAAATAAATAGCTACAATATACATGTACATTCAAATATAAGAAAATATAATATAAAAAAGAAATACATAAAATCTAAAACCGTTTAATACTTTATCGTTTGTATATAAGCGACCTTGGAATTGTCTTTGGTTATTGAATCACCGCTGATGAATATAGCGGTTTCCTAAACTTCATAGTCCAAATTCAAAAAATGGCGTGTGAAAGTATTCTGCAACTTTATAAAAACAATGAGTTAAAATATGTCTTTTGATTGTGGATTTGAATTTACCAACATGATTCATTAATTTGATACTCCTGGGTAAGTAGGTACTTAAATGAATTCAAATCCAGAGAGTTTTTTTTTACATTTTGTAAGCCTATGCTCAACTGATCGGCATTTTTCGTCAAATAGTTATGGAGATTGGCTTTGATTTTATTGATTTCTATTAGTGTAACAAAAATATATAATGAAGGTAGGGGTAATATATTTAAACTTTTGAAAATGTCTTTACAAAGGTCTCTGAAACCAGCACCGACTACAATCCTGACAGCACACTTTGGCAAACGGAAAATTTTGTCAACATGACCTCACAATAACGTGCCGTTACTGAGATGGGAATGAAATAGAGCAAAATAACATGATTTCGTAGTTTCTTTGGATAACTGTTTACTTAAATTTCGTAGTACAAATATAGAGCTTGAGAGTTTTTGGCATAGTTGTTCGGCATGACAGGACCAATTTAATTTATCATCGATGCCTAATCCAAGCAGCTTCACACTATGATCAACTAGTAGTTATAAGACTATTTATTGTCAAATCTTCTATATTCGTGCTAGCATCAACCAAGGTTGTGTCATCCCCAAAAGCAACACAGGTTTTGGAATACATATTGTAAAACAATCAATTCACATAAATGATGAATAAGAGAGGTCCTAACACAGAGCCTTGCGGTAGTACATGTACGACTGGTCTATAATCAGATGATGTTTCATTAACGCTCACTCATTGTTTTCGATTACTTAGATATGACCTGAAGAAGTCGAGTGGCAAACCCCTGATTCCAAATAACGTTAGGTTTCCAACTAGTATTTCGTGATACTCCTCTTAGGCTCAATTCATGCAACGTTGTCATTATCGTAGTCCAAATCACAGTTACTGTCTTAATCATGAAGTAAAATTGAAACTGAACATTTCAGTAGTAGCATTTATGCAATTTCCTTAGTTTCAGTCTCAAAAAACAACAATTGAGACTAAAACTGTGATAATGATTGTGACTGTGATAATGACAAGTTGCATAAATTGACCCTTAGTCAACGATTTTACTATATTTTCGATTTTGATAGCTCAGATTGATAGCCCTGAAATAGTGATTCTTGTAAAGAACTCCTTAAAAACAGGCACTTCAGAACCCAAAACTGATCGTGAAAATATTTCTTCGGATTCAGAGGACTTGAACACTAACTGATGTGACAATGCACAGTTTATGTAAACTGCAACAATCTTGAAAATTTTCCAACCAACGTTACGGGACACGAATATCCAATAAACATTTTTTTGTTTAGGAACATCGAATAGACGTTGAATATTCCGGCTTTTATGTTGTTATTAAAAGTCCTATAAAATGCTGACAGAAGCGCATAAAAACCTTTCAAAATGGCGTGCATATGCCTTGTGCCGACTTTGAAAATTTCACCGTGTAACGACCCTTACAGCACAGTTGAAGGGCTATTTGAGTTCGGCATGGTGGAGGGACAATTAAAAATATACAGCCGTAGGAGGGATTTAACACTTTATAGTTTCTTTCTCCGGATATTTTACAAATCAGTTGTGTTTGTGACTCTACAAAGTTTAGTGCAAAATGAATATGTTGTTCAAGTCGGATTTTATGTCGTCGAGATAAAAACAAGTTTGTGCTGGAGCTTTCCGTATGGCGAGAGCGATTATGTTCGTTTATTGCCAGAGGTAGGTAGGAATTTTTATTGAAAATCTCATTCCTCGGTCGTGATGTGATGGCCATCCACGATGCATGGCATTATCCGCAGCCCATTTTGTGCCATTCGTGTAATTTCACTTGAGCGGGTAAAGAAAGAGATGACCTAAAATTCGAATTACGAACATCTACAATCGTTTAATGCGACATATCAACGTTACCGATTTTTACAAAATCAATTCACAGTTATTTATTGTATATAAATAAGTATTTTGGATAGCATTTCATTGGCGCAAGAATGTTTAAAGGCATGCAGTAAATACAACGTTTTATTCACAATAACTGTTATTTAGAAGCAGAATCGCCGAATTTTTTTATCTAAAAATGATTTTACATTTTGCTCTGACAGCGGCTGTCTCCCCCTCAAAAAGCATTGGAATTACCTACAAAATAATTGGGAGGTGTTGAATGGTTGGTTTTCAAAGTTCAAAAAGCACAAATGATGCAATGTTTTCTCTTCTCGAAAAATTTTATCTTCACCTGAATAATATAGAAATTGCAGCTGCAGTATTTTGAGATATGACAAAGGCTTTCGACTGTGTCAGTCACAACATATTGCTAAAAAAACTTGAAAAATATGGCTTCATGCAGAAGAAATATTTTGTTGTGGCTTGAATCATATCATATCTGACAGATCGTGTATAAAAGGTGACGTTCAATGGTGAAAAATCTATAGGAAGGGACTTAAAATACGGGGTACCACAAGGGTCTGTTCATGGCATATTGTTATTCCTATATATTAATGATTTGGCGAACACAGCTATTAGTGGGACTTTCACTATTTTTTCCGACGATACATCCAAACTTTGGCATGATGAGAACACAGCTATATTACAAAAAACTATTGAAAATTACCTTAAAAATGTTAAACAGTGGTGTAATGCAAACTTTTTAACGTTCAATACATCTAAAATAAATATTTTAACATGCAAATACAGTATTATAGATCATGTTTCACTCAATAAAGAAATAATACATTTTAAAATTTGATTATAAATTCTTGGAGCTATATTGATAAGGAATTTTTGAAGACCACATTAGAAATTTATGCCATAAGGAAAATTCCCACCCTAATGGACGTTCATTCAGCTAGAAATGCTTATTTGGCTCTTTGTGGTCACACTTGAGCTATGGAGTATGTTTCTGGGGTAAAAGTTCTTAAACTTTTATCAATGCAGTATTCATACTCCAAAAAAGAGCTTTGAGATACACATGTCGGACAGGAATGAGAGATTCTTGCAGACCACTTTTTTCATCCCAATTTCGAGTTGAAAATCTTAATTTTTTCATTGGTATCATTTTTACGCTAAATCTTGTATCAGATAATAAACAAATCATATATTTTCAGAATTTCGCGTAAATAGTACGAATTTGAAGGGAATCTGATGATAACCGTTCTCGAGTTGAAAAATTCATCTGGAGTTGAGAGGGATCATACCACTCCAAATTTTTTTTTTATTTTTTCCAATTATTTTTCAAAAACTCAACTATTTTTGAATACGCATACCTAATTAGAAATTGGTTC
This sequence comes from Chrysolina americana, assembly GCA_958502065.1. Lineage (NCBI taxonomy): Eukaryota > Metazoa > Arthropoda > Insecta > Coleoptera > Chrysomelidae > Chrysolina > Chrysolina americana. The sequence continues at coordinate 3,764,088 of OY293417.1, forward strand.
GTGAAGTCATTTGAAGATTTCGTAGGCTTTTCACAGAACCTTTGCAATTTCGAGTTGAAAATCTGTTAGTATATTTGATTTTGCTAAATATTGTATCCGATCATGAATAAGTCTCATATTTTCGGAATCAGCATTAAAATTTTGCGTATATACTACGAATTTCAAGGGAATCTGATGATTCTGTGTTTTTCATGATTTTTAGGGGTCAGACCCTTCGAACTTTTTTGAAGTATCGTTTTTATTTATCCAACAACTTGAAATTCACAGGGTACACTAATTTTTTCATTAGATCGACTGCTGGTCACCCAATTTCTCTATCTGTAACTAAGACACTACGATTTCGTTTTTTATTGGACTCTTCATCTCAAAATATTAATATTTTACATGGTTTATTGGACAGTTTTGACGTAAGACTGAAGAGAATTTTTCAAATTTCATCAGTTTTTTTCTGTAGGAATTTTGGTTGTGGAGAAAATTTTCGAAAACCGATAGAATCACAAAATTTTACATGTTTTTTGCCTAAAGAAGTGTGAAAAATTTTTGGATTTACAGTGTACTACTTACTCTTCATCAATTACTATTCCCAAAAATAGTTATTTATATGTATTTATTTAAAGCATGTTTTCTATTCCTCTCTTTTTCCTAAAATGTGTATGTACTTGAGGATAACATTCAGACACAATTTTGATAGATAGAAAAACAAAAAAAAATTGTGGGTATGCACCTTCGCCATAACTGAGAACATTTTGGATTACTCTTCTTCAATTACTATTCCAGATTTTTTTTTATTTATAAACCATGTTTCCTACTCGCTTCTTTCTAATAAAATTTGTAAGTACACTTGGATGGCATTAAGACATGAATGATTGACAATTTTGACGTAAGGCATTATACATTTTTTTAAGTCTCGTCAGTTTGTTTTCTGTATCAATGACGATTTCAGAGATAATTTTCAAAAACCGATAGAATCACTAAAATTCCACTTGTTTTTTTTTTATAAAAAAGTGGTGGGTGGACTTTAACCTCCGCCACATTTTTGGATTTAGGTACTGTCTACCTACTCAATCTTTATTAATTGATATATTATATGTTATATGTATATATATAAACCATGTTTCCTATTTTCCACTTCCTCCCCAAATTCGTATGTACTTTAAGGTACCTGAAGGTACATGCTTGATAGGACAATTTTGAGGTACTTAGAATTAAAAAAAAAATTGACACTAGTTTTTTCAGTAGGAATAATAGTTTTGGAAAGGATTGTCGAAAACCGTTAAATACTCAATATTTCCCTGTTTTTTTCAAAAAAATTGGTGGGAAATAAATATAAAATAAATAAAAATATTTTGCACGAAATACAAATTTTCTTCCTTCAAGTATATTGAAGCGTGCACACAGCTTGACAAATTCATTATTATTATTAGCCGTGACGAATTACCGATGTTTGTTGGTGTATTAACTTTTCAGCTGTAAAAAAACCTACAGCACCACGAAGGGTGGTCGGGGGCACACTCCAAGCTAGCACCGCCAGACGTCGGGATTGGCATCCAGGCAACTCACATAACACTTGCTTAACAACAAGGCATGTGGTTGCCTAACGAAACCGATGAACTTGAAAAAAAAATTTCGCGTACTGGGGCTTCGAACCTCTGTCCGATGCGAGCCAGAAGATCCACTGCCCAATACCTTTGCCTCTAGGCTACCGGTCACCCACATGGAAACAAGAATTCAATAAACGAAACAAACATCAGTTACTTTTTCCCAAAAAATCATTTTTATAAACAAATGAAATATGTCTCCTGTTCTCCACTCTCTCCTCAAATTTGTATGTACCTTATTTTCCATACTTACTATTTTTTTACGGTGTGTGAAACTGTTTTTTTTTTACTATGTGACTAGCCCATTCGGTGTTGAGGATCCTGCAGAGATCCTCTTTTGGCTCGATTCTCTGTTCTGCGGGAAATCCTCTCGTATTCCGAACATCTCAAAACAGAGACGTCACCTACATCTAGTAGCGAAACCCGAAAGCAACATTCACCAGAAAATCATAAAATTTTAACTATTCATCATCCAATGGTATTCTTTACGACGTATGTCTATCTCCGTTACGGAATTACGGCTTCGCTAGCTGCGTCTCGCTCCCAAAGGCGTGTCCAGTACGGTTGCCATGGCGATATCGATCCGTTCCGACAGCTTATTGGCGGCGAAGTCATTAGAGCGGCCACGTGACGGCTTGATTCACTTTTCACCATCATGGCTGAACTGCCAGGACACCGGCTCTCGTCTTATGATTTATCAAAGACGTACGTCGAGCGCTGTCTCTTTTTGGTACGTTGGGTGGTGTGTAGTTGGCTTATTTTTAAAGGTACACTGTTTCATTTGTTTGTGGAACGTCAACTCGAGTAGCTTCTTCTTCTTCTCATGTTCATTCGCATATTTTGAATACAGGATGGCTTGTGTTTGAAAGACTTTATGGCTAATACAGGGTGGAATATTTCAAGTTGCTGTGGTGTGTCATTTATTTTCCTATGTATTTATATCAAAATGATTCAATTCGTATACAGGGTGGTCAAAACGTACCGTATCTGTACGATGAATCTGTGAGATATTGAGTAGTATGTGCCCAGCTAAGCATTCGAGCTTATTTTGAGTCAATTCCATGCTCTAGGAACAGACTAGATCAGTATACAGAGTAATTGATTTTTTTTGTCTTTTTTGTTCAGAACCAACTCAGGTGTGGATATCGATGACAATGAAATGAATGTTTTTTTTAACTAGTACATTTCTTGTACAGGGTGTTTCCTAACTACGGTTCCTAACTGCAGGAGGACTCGATAGGACATTTTATGAAGAAAAGTTCCTATGTTCGGAGTTGCTTTTTTTCTGGGATACAGGGCGTTGAAATAAAAAAAGCGATAATCATAAAATATTATGTATATCCTAGAACAGATTTGGTTGAAATTTGGTTCATTCATTTGAACTGATAAGACGCTCCTTTATCCTCAACTAGACTGAAATTATTAGGTCCGGTTGCGTCTCAGTGGGCACCTCAACCAACAATATAGTAATACGTACGCCACCTTTTCGAAAAAAATTTATTTTTATAAATTAATCCACCAAAAATACAACTCTTTGGTCTCTTGTATTTTCTTCATGTCTAGCATCGTTTTCGATAAAAAAATTTAAAGCCACTCCATTGCAGATCATGAACACCTGCATTGGAGATCAGCTGACATTGCTAGTAGGGTTTTTCCTACACATATATCATTTCAAATTGAGAAAGTTCATTTTTGTTTTCGATTATTGGTATCTAATTATTTGTTCACCATACGTAATAATTTAGGAAATTCTTGATATTTCATAATTACCGATTTTTTTTTATTCCATCGCCCTGTATCTCAGAAACGAAGCAACTGCGGACATATGTGAAAGGGAACTTTTTTTCTTGAAATGATCTAACGAATCACTCCCTGCAGTGATGTTGAAAACTGTATTATTCCTGTATTTGCTATAATAAAATTGAAATAAATTAAAAAAATTATTACTAGTATGAAAAAAAAGATATTGATGCTGTTCATATCTTTCTGATCCATTGTAAGAGAGTTATTATTCTTGTATTGATGTTATGTTCAAAATTGATACCGTTTAATTAGATCCTAAAAAAATGGGCTCTTTGATGTAAATCACCATATCTTCAAAACGTGTGAAATTCAGATACAATAATTCTTTGAAAAAATGTTCTGTCCTGAAAGAAGAACAGTATCTCGGGAAAAATATGAATTTTTGCTCTCATCTGATGTTATAAATCAGTAAGTCGCCCCGGAGCGCCACGGCAAATAATAATAATAGCCATCCTCTACCCGCACAGAATAAGCCTTTGGGTACACTCAACGAGTATTTATGAGTGAGTATTATTATTATTACTATTATTACCCGTACAGATAAACTTTCATCAATATTCCTATGTTATACGGTTTAATCATGTCTATAACTTCTAAGTATACACTTTTCTGTTTTTATCTGTATACATTTTTGTTCAGTAATTTTTTAGGGTTGTAAGGACGTATTGACAGGGTACCACTAAAAATAATCATTGACATAATTCAATTTTGAAACGAGATATCACACTGCGTGATTGGAACACAGCCACCACAGTCGTCAGAAGGTATAATATTTTATAGTCGTCACCCCTCGTGAATGGCCTTTAGTTCAAGGCTTTGCCGCCACACCATTAGGGGGCAGCACTGTCCCTACAACTTGTAGATATTTGGTTACCTGCGAAGAAGATGTGAGAGATATAGTTAAATTTATTGAAATTCGTCGGAAATAGGTATTCGAGGGTTTTTGTATGGTATGAAAATATTTCTTACTCGGGTAACATACGTATCTAAATTTTTTTGAAAAATCTGTATTCATCCCTCTTTCTCTATTGGGTGTACGTATTTTATTATTTCTGGGTACTCTCTAGTGAAACTGGATTGTATTCATATTGAATTTTTGATATAGTACCCACCTATCAGTGTCTGATTGAAATTGGTACAGTGCTGGGAAAATATGCTACATCAGTCTCCAATTTAATTAGATTTCTACAATCAAGCCATAGGCATTTATCTTGCAGGGGTAGTCACATAAAAACAAACACACTGTGTCCTACCGAAAGTAACGAAATAACGAATAAAACAAGCATTTCAACGATTCTAAACTTGATGATAACGTCACCCTAAACATTTGACCAAACTTGCATATTTTTTTGGACTATCTATTTAACTCGCTAATTTTTCTGTTGAAAACAGTATAACTTTCATGCCTCTGAACTAGTAGGTATAGGTATATTATCTTTTTGAACATAAAATTTTACCAAAAACCAGCCTTACCATGACCATATGCAAGCACAGAAAGAAGTCCTTTTTCCAATGATAGTGAGTACTTATCCATTGACATACCATTTGTTTATATTTATATTGTTGAAACCTTCGAAAAACTCCAATTAGTTCAGTCGAATGCATAGAATTGAAAATAGATCTGATATACTGTTCTAAAATCTATCTTTCACTTTGTAGGATGCCGCGTGAAATTGTTTTATCACAAGTTTTCGGGCGAATTCTACCATATCAAAAGTTTCCCCATAAAACAATTTTGTTTTCCCTAAACTCTGGAATAGAAAGCCAAGGAAGATCTCTCAGAGTTTTTGTCTTAATTAGGTTCGTCGCTAATAGGTACTTTTAATTCTCGACTGCGAAGAACTTTCCATTCTTGATTTTTCTTTAGTGGCAGACGGTAATCTATGAAATTGTTCAAGTTATTGTTGACGATTTCCTTAATGTTACTAAAGTAACAATTGATGTATACAAGAATGTTTATTAATTTCATTCAAACGTCCTAAATTTCAGTTTCTATTTTCTATACGTTAGTCTTTGTTATCAATCGCAGTCGGTTTTACCCTATTGCTTCATAATTAACATTGAGAAACTAATTGACTTCTCTTTTATCCAAATCTATTTCGTTTCATGGTAATAGTATCAGGAGTTCTTATTATAGATATTTCTATCTGTTGATAAATTATTTAAGAACAAGATTTGCATATGGATGTAATTATGATTGGAAGTTCCTTGAAACTATAGAAAAAATATTTCCCAATCATTTCTTTTATGTAAATAAGCCATAATTGTGTGTTTGGGGAACTCAACCTGAAATTAAGTTAGATATGATCCTGGAATATTGTCAATGTCTTCCGACGGATAAATCTTTAGCTAACACTATATAATGGGGCAAATATCTGTTTTAAGTCACTCATTCATCTTCTGAGAAAATATTAGGAAGAGTTCTTGTTGAAACATTTTGAATGAGAGTTATTTGAATCTAGACATACCTAGGTATAATTTAAATTGTTTCCCAATTAATGTATCATAATTAATGAAAATAGCTGATAACAGCCCTATGCTGTTTCACTTCCGTTAAAAATAACGTCACCGTTATTCGCCATTTCTGTTATTTTGCTGTTACAAAGCAATAGCAAAATAACGGAAATGTCAGCATAAGGCTGAATAACTTGAATCAAATGTGAATTCGTTTGAGCCAATATAGGGATGTTTTTTTCATCCAAACTCTGATATTATTGAAATGAAGTGTATTTTGCTGCTTCCAAGAAGAGTTTATTGTATTGTGACTTATGAGGTTTCCGAAATACCTACTGTTACAAAATGAACATTTTTCTTCGATTCACAAAAAGGAAATATTTATACGTAAATACGTTTGAAACATCGTTTATTTCAACCGGGAGTTGTTTTAATCACAGTTTATATCATCTTTGAAACTATTAATTGCATTCAAACCATAAAAATTTATTGAAATGGACCCTTTCGAAAAATTACTTATATTTACAAAATTCCACTTCTGCGAGTGAGAATCTGAATGATTCTTCAAAAATGACTTCTATTCTCTTTGGGAGGATGCCAACCAATTCCTATTTTCTCCGACTGAGGAAGTGGAGTACCACAAGTACCTATTTTGGGGCCACTTGAATACCTACTTTATTATAATGATTTACCTTATGTTACTCCTGATTCCAATTATCCATTATTTATATTTCCAGGAAGAGATGATCATACACTTTTTCGAAATTCAATTGAAAACATAAATAAAATAAAATATTGTAGCCTTTCAAACAAAATATATCTGAATGTTGCATAAAATTGGGAGAAAAGTCATACGAAACTCTACCGATTCACAAATAAATTGAATATCGCATATTAGCGAATTGATTTGATGGTGCTGGATAGTCTGAATTAGGAATCGATAAAAATTCTGTACCATGCCGAACTTATCTCCAAATTATTGTAACGTTTGATGTTCTGGAAACAGAAACGTTCTATACGAATAATGATAGGCTCAAATAGAAGAGAGTATTTTAGAGTATACTTCGAACAATCAAATATTGATACCATATGCTCTGTGAATCTAACCCGTAAGAACCATACCATCTGCCCGACATTCTCCCTGTTACAATCTTCGTACGTATTAACCACAAAGATTCTACTTTGTTTCAACTTGTCGTGCCCTATTTTTTAGTACGTTCATGCTGAATATTGGAGATGTAGTCTCATGAAGACCTCAGTTTTCAATAATAATGAAAATATCACGATTATAATAATAGCACAGTATTTTTAATACTATAATCATGAACAGTCCTAGAGTGTACCCGAAGTAATAGCCTTTGTGAGTAGAGTGCGGCCAGTATTATTATTCGCCGTGGCGCACTTGTTCCTTTCTTTGACCACTGCCAACGCCGTTTCACCTGTATCTTCAGAACTTTTGAAAAATTTGACTGCTGAAATAGGTTGACAATCTTGTTGAAGACCAGTTATTGTTAAGTCTGGACGGTAAAACTCTGAAAGGTTCCGCAAGAGATTGTTAGGTAGACGAAGTTTGAGATTGGCCAGCCACCTCTCCAGAACTGATGCCAATCGAGTTTTTATGCTGATGAGCTCGTATTCAGAGTAGCTGACTGAAATTTTGTCAAACTTATGGAAAATATCAATAAACAATATTGTTCACAAATTGTTTTCAACATTGCATACCCAATATTTGTCGATTCTAGACATAAAAACAATATTGTATATCCAGGTTTTATATCACGTTCAATGATTTTTCCTCCAATATTCAAAGAACCATACTAATAACCTATGTTGAAACGGAAATATCAAGGCAATTTTGAAATAATAATAATATTAAGACAATATTACGAGGGATACTTACAGTTAGAATATTATAACTTTACCCGTGCGTCATCAATGTTATTTATTTATTTTTTATTTATTTATTTATTTATACTGCATACAAACAGATAAACCATTTACATGTATACAGTTTGGATATATAAATATAAATATTGTAAATAATATAACATAATTTAAATTTAAATAGGGTCAACTTATAAAACTAGACATAAATAATACAATTAGATTTTAAACAACACTGGAATATAGATTATAGTTCTCAAAAAATATCACATTTCATAATCAAGCAGAAATTTATATAAATAAATGACTAGTCTCTTAAAATTGCTAGTATTGGTTTCTTCATATTGAAGAAATCTATGTCATTAACGCTGTTTTGCATCAACTTATTTGCAGCTATCACGCAGTATTCAATTGGAAATATTAAATATTTTAAAAGTGGTTTCTCTACGTCGCAGTCTTATGTCAGGTACGTTAATATTAATTTTGTTTAGGAGATCAGGTATAGAAATTTCACCTTGTAAAACATCGGAGATAAAAATAATTTGTGCATTTTCTCTTCGTCTGCTCAGACAGGACATGCTAAAGTCCTTCCTTTGTTTTTCATATGAAACTTTAAATGGATACACACCGTATTTTTTAAAATGCATTGATCTCAGAAACTTTTTTGTACTCGTTTGATTGTTTCAGAATGTATTACAGTTTGTGGATTCCATATGATACTGGCGTATTCCAATTTGGAACGAAGGTATATGTTATATAATGTAATACAAGTTTCCCAGGTGAACTCGTGCCCTATTCGTAATATGAAACCGAGAGTTCTATTGCACTGGCATACTAGTGTCTTTATATGTTCAGCAAATTGAAAGTTTTTCGAAAATATCACCCCAAGATCTTTCATTTCCTTAACTACCTCTATTGCAACTCCATTTATGGAGTAATCTGGGAGTAAGTAATCCCTTCTCCTCGTAAAAGACATTGCTTTACATTTTGATTCGTGTAGTGTGAGATCGTTCGCTTTGCAGTATTCAGTAACAGAAGCAATATCACTTTTGAGCTTATTTATGTCTTCTTCAGAGCTAATCTTCATGTACATTTTTAGGTCATCTGCATACAATAAAAAGTTGGCATGCTTGATCTGATCAGATATATCATTTACAAACATTACAAGCAGTAATGGACCCAATATGGACCCTTGTGGTACCCCAGAATTATTGACAAAAGGATTTGACTGGGAATTGATGAATTTGACTACATTTGTACGATTTGTGAGATAGGATTCCAGAAATCGGATGATATTTTCTTGAAATGAGTATGATTTGACTTCAGACTCTTGAATTGCATTTGCTACAAAGTTACTAAAAATAGACAGATTCGTAACTGTAGATTTATTTCTGATAATACCATGTTGTTCGTTAATTAAGACGGGCTCTACATGGGTAATGATTCTATTGTATATTGTTTTTTCAAATATTTTAGATTATAGCAGTTATGCATATGAAATAAGTCGAGACGTTTCAGACAAATGACGTCTAAATGTAGAATGAAAGTAAAAACAAAATTCTGATTCAGAACTGTCACCAATGTTTATAATAATGGGTCCAATAACCACATCACAAATGAGCTTTTCTCGTTCATACCATTTTTCAATGAGCGATTCGGTGTGTTTTATTAATTTCTCCATGATAATCTAGAATCAAAGATTTCGAACAGAACAATGAACTGGCTTCTGGAACAAACCCTTTTGCAGAACCAGCATGCACAACAATAATCGGGTTTGCGTACACTTTTGACATTATCATCCTGCCAAGACTTGGTTTTATTTCCTCTAGAATAAATCCATGTTTCATCTAAAAAAAAACACTTCTCGTGGATATAAACTTTTTCGGTTTTCATGGTATTTACGTAAAACATATGCTCTTTGTGAAACAATATGAGTCTTTTCAATCTAAGCTCTTCGATTACCATCATTTTTAAATTTAAATCCCAGCTCTTTCAGTCAAACATTCAAAGATGATTTGCACATCGAAACAATCTCCCTATTCTTCAGTTCATCGTTCAAGGATTGAAGAGTACCATGTTTTTCTGGAAGAAAAAAATTCAAATAAATATAGGCACATGTCAAAATTCATTGAAGTGAAGTTTCAAATTAAAAAGAAAACTAGATGTGACAATAAAGTTTGACTTTTCAACTAATATACATAAATCCAATGACTTCCTTGATGAAGTTGTGATTGATGATAATGGGGCGGTTACATTATTAGTTCAGAAATTTTTCTCACTAGTCAGTGTCACGTCAATCGAATGAACAATCAATATTATCTTCATTTCCCTCACAAGGTAATACGGAGGTATACTCACTTTTGTCATACATATCGTACAAAGTATTTCGTACTGCCATTTTCTGTCCTTCAGGTAAATCAGTTGTTTTCTTTTTGAGACGACGTCTACTTTTTCCTGGAGTTGATGGAATGGGTTTATTTTCGTTTCTTATTTTGATCTTGTACACCGTTTTTCGATATATTTTAAGTTCATCTGCAACTCTCTAAATTACAGTGAAGAAAAGTTATGACATTTCTTTTGTGGTTTTAATTGTTACCTCTTGAAGAGATGAAAGTGGTAAAAAAGGTCCACCACTCGCTCTTTCCCTTTCAAAATACTCACACAAGTTCAACACAAATTGTGTGTGCTTGTGAGTGTAGAATAGTTCCAGATATTATGAATGTTTTTGACCTGTATTTATGTTTTTCTCTCAATATGGTTTCCACACTATGGATAATTGTTGTGTTAATATCCCGGTAGTACGGAATTATAGTCACAAATGTCAGTTGTGAGGTTAAACATTTTGAAGATTATTTGTGAATAAAACACATTGTATTGTACTTACTTAGAAAGTAATGATTCCAAGAGACGTTTAGCTTTGATATAAACTATTTTTATAATATATCCGACTGCAAAACATAGTAAAACTGGCGACAAATAATACTCCAATGACAGAAAACAATGAGGCCATTGATGGTACACGCTAGCCAACACAATGTTTGGCAAGTTTAGTTGAAATGTAAAAGACTGTCGGAATTATGAACAAATCTTTGTAAGAAACCTCTAGGTGGCACTACATATACAACGTTATTTTGCCAATTTTTACATATTATTGTCCCATTGGGTAATGGCGTTAGTTTACAGATGAAAATATAATAATAAATAAATGATGAATTATTAAGCATAAAGCATAGGTATTGATTTTTCATGAGGTTTAGATTTATTTTGAAAAAAATGTACGTATATTCTCAGAGATTTCCAAAATAGGCGTTATTGAATAGTATACCCTGATTAATCAAAAGATCTTTTTTTGACAGGCCAAATCTAAGTTGACTGTTTATCGTTGTATGGAAAATCATTTATTCATGATCGATGTTTCCCAGGTAACCAAGACTAGGTCATGACTATAAATTATAATCCCTGAAAATTAATTTAATTGAGGTAATAGTTTTCTCCTTGAATGAGAGGTTGATCGTATTCATATCTCCTGCATTGAAGCACGTTCTAACAAAATTATCTCAGGTAGAGCACTCGGGTATTTCGATATTTGAATAAGAAATCCATTACAAGAAGAAATTCATCTATGCAACTCAATTACGACTATATCTTCCCTCGTGCATCATTATAATGAACTGTTCTCGGAATTTCAATAGAAATGAAACAAAGCAATGAATTGAGTTTTATTGAATCGTCCTCGATTTGTTTTAGGTACAGTGTTTTCCATTTTTATATACATGCTGCACTGACTTTAAATAAATGTTCTCTATTCGGGTGGATCCAACTTTAGCCATCGTGGTGTTCGAAAGTAGGTCTCTCGCGCCCTTCTGAAATCCCTTGGAAGTTATTTAGATGTCTTAAAAGTACATATTGTGGATCAAAGAGTTTGAGAAAGTGAGTTTTTTGTGGTTGATGGAAATTGAAGGGATCAGAGAGGGTATTTGCAACATGAGCACAAAGGAGTTTCAGGGCTGCTATTATTTAGGAAATAAAAATCAGTATAGTGAGTTGATAATATACACAGTCGTCAATTTAGAAAAATATTTCAACAGATAAGGTGAAACCCCGACTTGGTCCGTGTAGCAGATCCATGGAGTTGTGTCTTTTTCCAAAGAAGTTCAATTATTTTGAATAAAGTATTGTCGATGAACGTTAATACACATTTCTAGAGGGTGGTTGATGTCCTTGGACTATCTCTGAAGTATCAGCATTGTTCCATTTTTCCTGGAAGAAAAACAACATTGTTATTGAATTTTTTTTAAACTGGGTGTCGTAATTATGAAAATGTAGTAGGCTAAGGTGAATAAACTTCTGAAAGAGATCAAAATGTACAAATAGATCAGAAACTACGTGTTATTTGTTTCGAACAGTATGAATACTTTTTTCATCTGCACGATATATACAGAGCGTTCATCAAATATCTTTTCTATTAATAACACTTCGGAAAATTTTTCGAGTATGTCGAATTTGCATTTAAATTTTGTATTTCACAAACAAAATGACAACCTCCGTTTTAGTTTTTTTAGTTTTAATTGCAACTTTTTGATAACTCGATAAATAGCATCTCAATTTCAACATAACACTTGTTTGACATACCTGATGTACAGGGTGTCCCAAATTCGAGCCTCAGTATTGGGATCTCGAGAAGTTGAAGAGATTCGAGATTTGTTAGAAAGAGGCAAAGTTGCGCAATTTGGTGCTCATTAAAACGCCGCTTTGAAATTTGAAATTTTTTTGAATATATCCGAAGATTATTGAAAAAAAAAGAAAATTCGCCTTTTCATTTAAATTTTTTGATGACTCTGATTGAATAGATGTAGCAAAACAAATCACACATTCTCATTGCTACTTTTTCTGTTCTACAAGAAAGTGTTATCAGATTTTCAAACCGACGTTTCGTCTTTGAGCTGCCTTCATCAACTTTGGCTTTTTAAACACGCCCTTGGATTTTTATTATGGATTTTAAGAGTTTATAATATCTCAAAACCAATGATATATCGTTTTTTTTTCGAATATATCAATTTAACCATGTCCTGGTAAGATTCTACCAAAAATCTATTCCCTGTCTCTCTCTAACACATGAGTTCTTATGGAAATTTCCATTGATATAAATTTTTCAAATAAGTGCGTTACATAGTTGGTTTTAGGACATAAGAAGCTCTAAAAATTCACTTAAAAAAATCCAGGGCCGTGTTTAAAAAATCAAAGTTGATGATGGCAGCTCAGAGACGATACGTCGGTTTGAAAATCTGATATCACCATCTTGTAGAACAGAAAAAGTAGCAATGAGAAGTGTAGTTTGTTTTGTTTCATCTATTCAAATAGAATCATAAAAAAATTAAAATAAAATCGCGAATATTCGGTTTTTCCAAAAATTTTCGGAAATATTTGGAGTTTTTCGAATTTCAAAGCGGATTTTTGATGAGCACCAATTGCGCAACTTTGCCTCCATTCAACCGTATCTCTTCTAATTTCCGAGATCCCAATGATGAAGTTTGAATTTGGGACACCCTGTACATAAGGTAACAGAGTTGGGATCATCAGGAACGTTAATCGACTGATTTTTATTTGATTTTATTAATCATTCCTTTACTTCCAATCGAACCCGACAGTTTAATGAGCCCACTATCCTACGGTTATAGTCAAAACCATATGGTCAATAATCCTAACACACATGGTCCATCTTGTCTGGCCGACATTCTTTCTGTTACAATCTCTGCACGTCACTACATAAATTCCACTGTTTTCTTACTTATCGTGTCTTATAGGTATTTTGGATTGTTTTATTTTGTAGGATTTTCACAGACTTGCAAACTATCCCTATGTCTTCTTTTCTAATAATGCGGCAAGTCTTTTAGAAAGTTTTCAGTTGGAAAAAGCTGACTGAGCTAGTTTTCTAGTCTACCAACACCTCGAAAACACTAATAAATAATCTGAAGGATAGCAGACACGTTGAAAATAAGTGGATTTTAAGAGGTTAGATGCGAAAACTATAACAGAAAGTAGGTTGGGCAGACGAGGCATGCCGAACAGATTAGTTTCAACGAGCATAGGGCTTTTCCTTTGTTTGTTCCACCCTCCCATATTGTATCAATGCATGGAAACTGTAATTCATTCTCTTGCATACAAATACTTCCAGAATATTTGTATTATTCTCATAATTTGGTGGTTCCTGAGACGGATATATTGTCTTATAAGTAATATTTATCGGTTCATATGTAAATATATTCCTCCACATGAATGTTAGGTGTTTCTACCACACCCAGCTGTAAATAGTTCACTAAGAATGTAGAGTTCAGTCTAATGTGTGACAGCAAAATCAACTGAAATTGAAATATTGACGGCAAACATTGCCATCGCACCAATATGCCCAAATAACGTTGGATATCATTTATATATTAAATGAAAATATAAGAGGCCCTAAAACCAAGCCGTGTGGAACCCCAATGCGCCATTTCAAATATGATAGTTGGGCATTTCTGCGAATATTATTATAATAAAAAAAAATTGTATTGGAAACTGGTTGGAACTGAGGTTGCAAAATGGGTGGGAGAAGTATTCCTTATGATTGATTCATGACCAATCAATCGACTGTTTTTAGACTCCCATCTGCTCATTTATATGAAGTGGTCAGTTGAGAGTGTGAAGGGTTAGGGCTGGTAGTTAGCCCAAACTCTGAAGAGAAATGAGACTATTCAAATTTTTTTACATGTTTTTATATAAGTTTCGTTGATGACATCAATATTCATCGTATGCCACGATTTCATCAAATTTAAGCTGAAATATAGTATTATAATATGAGAAACCTGGCACTGCTTAATCCCAGAAATGTTTCATCAAAATTTCTGCCGTTCCGACATAGCAATAACAACCAAAATAATATCTGAACACGAATGAAGGAAAAACACCCAACACAAACTATAATCAGATCCGGTATCACGACTTCTGTGCTCTGGTACAACTAGGAAGTGGACAAGGAGACAATTTATTGATTTCCTCCAGCACCAGATATTGCCGACCTAATTTCAAAGTTTCATCGGGGAGAGAAACTTTTGCTGCGCTACTTCCCGCTAGGAACTGATTGGGCATATGTATCCACCATCAACTATGATACTTTGAAGAAACTTGGAAAAACCGAATAAGTAACGAACAAGGGCTGTACATATGCAGGACCGGGTTCAGTAGGTAAACATATTTGAACAATATTGAATTCACAATGTAGAATTGATTTGGTGACTACTACTTTTATTGCAGATATTTTTCAATATCGTATGAAATTACGAGCTTAGTTAATGTTGGCATCGTATAAAGCGAATGAACAGCAGAAAATTAAAAGAATAAAGGGCAACACTTTAACTAATTTCCTGACAAATAGAGTCTCTGTTTGAAATGTATTGGAATCTGCCGTTACGTCCAAATCAATACACATTTTGGATAGATGTGATATATAGCAACTAGTAACAGTTTGAGCAGACTCAATCAAATATGACGTGAAAATTCCAGAGAATCGAATATTCCGAAAAAGCATCAATGCTGGAGAAGACATGCACCAGATGCAGATGGAAGCTAAACCAGAAAACTATAAAGATATATAGGACGATCTGAAAACTACCAATGAAGAAAAACAAATGGGCAAGGATGGTTTCCCTCTTCTTCATGCTTCAAAAAATTATTCCTAGACCACGTTTACAATGGATACAAGCGCTAAATGGGTCAAATAAGGGGTTTGTTGGCTGCTGATCGCTATATACATTACGCAGGATTCCTTACTGTAGAAGCGTAACCTTTCGATTCCTGGATCCTGGATACAATTGCTCAGATTATTTGCGGTACCTGATGAAATAGTGTAATGTTTTGGACAGATGGAACCTCTCTACCATAAGACCTGGTCAAAGTCTACAAAAAACAAGTAGAAGTCAGCAAGGTCGTGATTCAGGGAGACTTCTTCTTCCTTTTTCTTTTCTGCATCTCCCTGTATAAGGCCCGTGGGAATGAATCTTGCATCCTAAATCGTCCTATAGTGGGCGACTTTTGAGTTTGTAGTTACTCTGGGGCTTGGTGGAGCCTGTAGAGTCATTAGGAATCTAGTTCCCCTTTCTACATGAAAAAGCAGAGATCAGAGCGTTCATAGCAGATATATAATATCTGGGTGGGAATAAAAAAAATGGTGATTCTTAGGCCCTTTCCCACTTCATTCACTGTGATATCATTTATTCTCAGTGTCTTGATAGTATGGCCTGTCGTCGTATTGAAAAAAACAGAATTCTTGTGTATGATTGATATATAGTACACACTATGATTTTTCTAAAAAATCTTGAAAACAAAACAACCTCAATGAGTATTTAAGAACAATATGAAAATTATTTTCTAGCCAGACATACACAATTTAACTTTAAAGAAAATAAAAGTATTCGTGATTCCTCAGCATGAAAAAGAACTGTTCAAAAAATCATTCCAATACCAAATTGCTTCCAACCTATCAATTTGGTAGGTATACTTTGTGAATTTTGAATTGATCGAAGACCAAAAGTAATACCTCTGAAAAAGTCATAAGAGGTAGACCCCTTGATATCATGGAAAATTCGGTGTGCATATTCGAGAATGGTTGAATATTTGGAATGCTAATGAAAAACTCATGAAAAAAGTTTGGGAGCCAAATGATCCTTCTCAACTCAAGATGAAATTTTGAACACGAGAAAGGTGGACGATAGGGCAATTCTGCCAGTCGATTCAGAATGATGAAATTAGTATATTTTGTGAATTTCAAATTGATAGAAGAACAGCAGTAGTACCTCTAAAAAAGTCATAAGAGGTAGACCCCTAAAAATCATGAAAAATTGAAAATCATCAGATTTGCTTGAAATTCTCAGTATATACGCACAATTTCATGCTGATTCTGAAAATACATGATTTGTCTATGCTCAGTTACAATGTGTACCAGAAAAAAGGATCTGACGAAAAAACGATTATTTTCAACTCGACATTGCAAAGGTTCCGTATTAAGTCCATGAAATCTTTAAATGACACGGAATCGACTTTGAATTTTGAGTGCATATTTTAAAAATACGAAGGCGTAGAAGGGCCAACAACAAAATGTTTTTTAAAATTGTTGAAACTGCCACTTTGAAGTGACAATTGCCACTTTGATCTGACAATTGTCACTTTGAAATGGAAATTGACACTTTGAAATGGAAATTGACACTTTGAACTGGCAATTGTCACTTCGAACTGGCAATTGTCACTTTGATCTAACAATTATCACTTTGATCTGGCAATTGTAACTTTGAACTGGCACTTTTTTTGCCAACCCCATGCAAAAATATAATATTTTAGTCAAATACAAAGTGACAATTGCCAGTTCGAAGTGACAATTGTCAGATCAAAGTGACAATTGCCACTTCAAAGTGACAATTGCCACTTCAAAGTGACAATTGCCATTTCAAACTGACAATTGTCAGATCAAAGTAGCAATTGTCACTTCAAAGTGGCAATTGTCACTTCAAAGTGGCAATTCCAATTATTTTGAAAAATATTTTGTTTTTGGCCCTTCTACGCCTTCGTACAAAAAGGTTGTTGATTTGAAATATTGATGAAAATTTTCGAAAAAATGGTTTTGGAGCGGAATGAACCTTCCTAACTCCAGATAAATTTTTCAACTTGAGAACGGTTAAGGATAGAGCAATTCTGCAAACGGCAATCGATTCAAAATGATGATATACCTAATGAGTCTGCGAGCAGAGCACGATCCACAGTTCCTTTCTAATAACTGTTCTTTCGATAAATGGAGTTTTTCCTTGAACGGACGGTGAATCGCCACAATTGCCGCTGTTAGTCCGATTCAAACCCAAGAGTTTTTCATGAGGTGCATATACAGCAACCGGAGAGATTAAAAGTAAGAGCTGTCATTTGCGCTGACCGACTAATAGGTTATTTTTTCCCCCAGAAAATTTCACTGGTATATTTGAAAATAATCCACAGTATGACGAAGATCATTTTGCTTTTAAACAGGACCGTGCTCCTTCGCATTATGCGACGATTTTTCGTCAGTATTTAGACCAACGTCTTCCACGGCATTGGATTGGGAGAAGAGGCAGCATTGAATGGCCTTCACGATCGCCAGATTTATCGACCTTTGATTTTTTTTGTGGGGACATCTGAAAAGTAAAATCTTTAAAACAACCAGCGTCGTCGGGAGATTTGGGCCAAAGAAGTGCTGTCGAATCACTCTGGAAAGTATTCGGAATGTGCGTGAACGTTTCAACCAAAATCTTTACCATTGTATGGAAGTAGGCGGTCATCCATCAGTTTGAACATTTGACCAATCAAGTAGTAAGTAAGCAACTAAAATAATTTGAATTTTAATATGTTGTTTCGGAGGAAATGTGAAATTCAAAGAATATGGTGAAGAGACTTGTAAGAGCTTTCAAAAGAAATCTTCTTCGACGCTCAATGCCATTCAAAATTTTTAGGGTAATTCTTCCCCTCGCTTGGGGTTGAAAGTAGTGGAGTTGAAAATACCGGAAAAGCGTGCTCCCCTTTAATCAAGAATGGACGAGTCTGAGCGTTTTTCTAAATTGTTGACGAGGTTCCTGACATTCAGCCCTATGCTGCATCACCTCCGTTAAAAATAACGTCACCGTTATTCGCCATTTCCGTTATTTTGCTATGATTGGTGATAATCTTGTGAACGGAGCTCGTCTTTTGAAAAGTTTCTAAAATTTCTCCCTGCCTCGTGGATGATCCTCTATCCAATAGTCATAATCAGGAATTGGGATCCGTATGAGTGCGGGAGGCATCGATCCAGACGTCCAACCCTTCCTTGCATATACATTTATCATGATAAAACCGTGTGATAGTCGCTGACTCACCTATACGGTGCGCTGAGGGCCATTCCGGAGCTCCACCGAATCTCTCATTCGACGGGGAAATACGGACAGAGGTCCTAAAAGCAGAAGAGCGAGTCGTCTACTAAACTGATGAGAAATGAACATATAAAGCATGCTGTCAGCCCCGTGATGGACGAGTCGTTCACGTGTCGCCAGAAGTCTGTTCTGTCGTGAGAATTTTTGAGTGCACTCGGTCTGTCTGCTGCCACAAAGCCCGGTTGGAGCTTTTTGTAAAGCTCGGGAATGTTTGGATCGCGTCTGGATGTTATTGGTAAGAAACGTAGATCGCGCGCACAAGGGATATGGATTTTATTCTGAGTGCATGGCTGATTTGAATAGTGATAACTGTTCGTCTTCAATCACCGTTAAATCGATAATAACCCTGATTACTTAGGTATCGGACTTCCATAGTCTTCACAGTTCCTCTTCCTCTCACTTGTTTCCCTCTGCCGCTGTTCCTTCTCTCCCTGTTTATATCTGTTCTATCTGTAGCTGTTTCTCGTCCTATTGTTCCTCTTCAAGCATACGTTCTGCATCTGGTTTCTCTTTGCAGGACAGTTCTGTATCTTCTTTCTCATGTATCCTATTGTTTCTCTTTGCATCTTTCTTCTCCATCCTTTGGGTCTTCATTCTTCATCTCTTTTTTCTTGAGCTGACAAATTGCATCAAATAACGCCAAGTATTCCATTACAAGCGCACAGCACAAGTTCTGCCCATCGTCTGCACTATTCCTTTACCTCTCAATTGTTTTCCTCTGTCGCTGTTCCTCCTCTTCCTGTTTATATCTTTCGCTATGACCAGTCCTTCAGTTTCTATCTGTAGCTGTTTCTTATCTTATTGCTTCTCTTCAAGCATTCGTTCTGCATCTTGTTTCTTTTTGCGCGACAGTTCTTTATCTTCTTTTTTGTCGTGCTTCCTATTGTTTTTCTTTGCGCATCCGTTCTCCATCGACTTGTTTATTTTTGCGACTTTGTTTTTCATATTCTTTTTTTCGAGCTGGCAAATTATATTAAATTGCGCCAAGTATTCCATTACATGAGCACAGCAAAAGTTCTGTCCATCATCTTCACTATTCCTTTACCAATTGTTTTCCTCTGTCGCTGTTCCCCCTCTTCCCGTTTATATCTGTCGCTATAACTCGTCCTTCATTTTCTCTCTGAAGCAGTTTCTCCTCCTCTTGTTTCTCTTCAAGCCTCCGTTCTGCATATTTTTTCTCTTTGCGCTACAGATCTTCGTATTCTTTATTAAGTGCTTCCTATTTTTTCTTTTTGCGTTTTCGTCATCCTCTAGTTCATTTTTGCATCTTCATTCTCCATCTGCTTCTCCTCCAGCTGGCAAATTGCATTAAATAACGCCAAGTGTTACATTACATGCGTACAGCAAAATTTCTGCCCATCGTCTTTCTTTTCCTCTCAATAATTGTTTCCCCCTGTCGCTGTTCCTCCATCTTGTTTTCCATTACGCGACCGGTCCTCATCTTCTTTTCATCGTGCTTCCTATTGTTTCTCTTTTCGCCTTGTGTTCTCCATCCTCTAGTTTATTATTGCATCTTTGTACTTCATCTTCTTTTCTTCGAGCTGTTACATTGCATCAAATTACGCCAAGTATTCCATTACGTACGCAGAGTACAAACTCTGCCCATCATCGTCAATATTTCTCTTCCTCTCAATTGTTTCTCCCTGTCGCTGTTCCTCCTCTTCCTGTTTATATCTGTCGCTAAAACTCGCATTTCATTTTTTCTCTGAAGCAGTTTCTTCTGCACTTGTTTCTCTTCAAGCCTCCGTTCTGCATTTTTTCTCTCTTTGCGCTACATATTTTCATCTTCCACTTTTGCCGTGCTTCCTATTGTTCCTCTTTTCGCCTTCGTTCTCCATCCTCTAGCTTATTTTTGCGTCTTCGTTCTTCATCTTCTTCTCCTTGAGCTGGCAAGTTGGATCTAATGACGCTTAGTATTCCATTTCATGCGCGCAGCACATTGTCTTCAATATTCCACTTTCCATTCTTTTCCTCTGTCGCTGTTCCTCCTCTTTCTGTTTATTTCTGTCGCTATTACTCATCCTCCTATGTAGCTGTTTCTCCTCCTCTTGTCTCTCTTCAAGCCTTCGTTCTGCATATTACTTCTCTTTGCATGACAGTTCTTCGTCTTCTTTGTTTCATGCTTCCTATTGTTCTTCTTTGCGCCTTCGATCTACATCCTCTAGTTTATTTTTGCGTCGTTGTTCTTCATCTTCTTTCCCTTGAGCTGGCAGATTGCATCTAATGACGCTTAGTATTACATTTCATGCGTCCAACACAAGTTCTGCCCATGGTCTTCACTATTTCTCTTTCTCTCAATTGTTTCACCCTGTCGCTGTTCCTCGTCTTCGTATTTATAACTGTCACTATTATTCGGCCATCAGTTCCTTCCTGTATCTGCTCCTCTTTCTATTGTTTCTCTCCAAGCCTTCGTTCTGTATCTTTTTTTCTTTGCGCGACAGGTCCTCATCTTCTTTTCGTCGTGCTTTCTATGGTTTTTCTTTGCGACTTCGTTCTCCATCATCTACTTTATTATTGGGTCTTTGTTCTCCATCTTCCTTTCTTCGAGCTGTCAAATTGCATCAAATTACATCAGGTATTCCATTACATGCGCACAGTACAAATTCTGTCAATCGTCTTCACAATTCCTCTTCCTCTCAGCTGTTTCGCTCTCTCACTGTTCCCCTTTTTCTCTTTATATCTGTCGCTATCACTCGTCCTCCAGTTTCTCCCTGTAGCTGTTTCTCCTCCTATTGTTGTTTCATCGCCCGACTTCACATCCGAAATTTCAAGTGGTTCTAATCCTTAGTGAAATGTGTTTTCGAATAGCGAAAGACGTCGACCTCATTCTCTTCTCTTGGTTTCTCCATCCCAAACAAACACCACCTTTGCCGCGGTCATTCGGCCAATAACAAATGCAAATCCCCATAACATCCAAGCGGGCCTATAACGCGACAAGTCTTAATTATCCAGCACAATATTCCCAAGAATATATGTCGTTCAATTAACATAAAGTCAAAGTTTTTATTGCGAAACCCAAGTAGAAATATCGCTATGTTCGATTCTGATCGGCCATTCGCATGCAAATTCCGATAGATCTGGACGCAATCGCCATGATAAAACGAGAAAAATACGCTTTTCCATTATCAGATTTGCAGGACCTGGGCTGCCATGCGGCATAAAGTAGATATCAAAATGGCAACAACAACGGCCGGCTAGAGTGGTACCGATGAAACGTCAACGGTTTCGCGTTAATTTTCTTGAATTCACTTCATTAACGCGAACTCGTTGACATGTTAATTGCTGGGTGGGGTATGTGGGCTGTGGAATGTATCAGTACTGTGCTGGTCAATCGCGTGGATCACCACGAACGAATAATAATAAAATTCACTATACACTTTAGAAAAATCCTGGTGTGCTTCCAGACCATGGCTGGTTGGTTGATTGGTTTGAAGCTGACGGGCCAGATGCAGGGTTTACTCATGAGAGTGCCCCTTAACCCCAAGACCTGCTGGGTTCTATTGTATTATTCTGTCGTCAGTGGTTCCTAGTTAAATAGGCCTGTGTCTTCATATATTGACAAATCCCCAACAAATTTCTGATGAATTCGTTAAACACTTCACAGGAATGGGAAAAAAACTGGCACAAAAAATCAATAAAGTAGATTTTAAAACGAAGAAACGACTACCAGTGCTAAAACACTAAAATCCTTAGTTAATGTTATTACCAATCCTCTTTTCACCTCTTCAACCTCATACTGAAGCAAGAAAATTGGCCATCCCAACTCAAAATTTCAGTTATAAAACCAATATTCAAGAGCGGTGATAAACGTGACTGCAGTAACTATAGGCCTATATAACTAATATCCAATATTGGGAAAATATTGGAACCAATAATCAAAACACGAATCTCTCTTGACAAATTCAAAATTCTATCACCCGGTTTTCGGCAGGCTAGATCTACAGATGATGCAGTAGAAGCTTTAACAACGAAAATATACCAGTGTCTGGAGGAAAGTAAACCATCATTATGCATTTTTGACGACCTAGCCAAAGCATTTGATACTGTGAGCCATCATATGTTACTAGAAACAAAAAAAGAAGAGGACTAAGAGGAAATATCCTCAAACTGCTGAAAAGTTACATTGGAATGAGGAAGCAATGCGTTAGTGCAGATGGACATCTAAGCAATTTCGAAACCATCGAATTTGGGGTACCACAGGGTACAGTTCTTGGTCCCATATTATTCAATATGTAAGTACCTCAATGACTTATACGAAGTGAACACAAGTGCATATCATCAGTTTTGCAGATGATAGCACAATCTTCTATTCTGATGAAAACTGGCAATTACGTTATGATAAGGTGCAGAAGGATTTTAAAAATATGAAAGAATGGTTCAACTCCAGGCTCCTCACTATTGATTCAATACAGTTCAGTAAGGATGGATAGAAGTATTTCCAGTCCGTTTTGAAGCAGAGCTGGAAATATACCATCCTCCGGTGCTGTTTAATTTTTCATCCGACTTTCAAATTTTTGAGCGACCTACAGTGTGTGTGATCTGAAACGGCAACACCCTGTTATTGGTCATCGGTCTCGTGCATGGCATCACACGTTAAAAGGTAAGGGGTGCGTCTTCCCTAGCTCGGACAAGTCTTTCAAAGACTTTTGAGGGTTGTACTCTTAAGGGTGTGCAGCTGGTTGACGGATATAACAATAACAACAATAACAATTTTGGAACCCATGGACCAATTTTGAAAAATGATAATTCTGAATTACTCGAAGAGCTCTATGCAAATGTGTTGACAGATATGAGTTATCTATCAGACCAATTATTATGCTCTGATAAATGGATTGAAAAATTACCATTGGGCATTTTCTTCTCGGAAAAGTGGATGAAAACCTAATAATTTCTTATTGTGTGTCTTTTAATTTAAACATGAATAACGAACTAATTACACGCCAATTAGTTATGATTTATGAATGAAGTTCATTGCCTCCACAATATAATTTGCATATTCCTTTGAAGCACTCGCCGCTAAAGGATATTTTGTAGCAGTTCAACTGATTTAATCTTCCATTTGGAGAACTGAAGTCTGGAAATTATTAGAAATTCACAAAAACATGATAATGAGTTTGCCAAGTCGATTATTTCTGCACAGATTTCAATCATAATTTGAAGTGTTTCACGGCATGATTTTGGCATTTGGGTTAGAATTCGAAATATCCTCGTTCCAAGTTTGAAGTTATAGCAAAATAGTTTTTTTATAAATCTTTTGTCTTAATTATTAAATACTAATGATAATGGCTGTGGAGTATTTTTTGGGATTTAGGTCTCGGATTAAAGAAACCGATATTTCTTGAAAGCCAACGTTTTCTTTAATCTGAGACCTAAATCCCAAAAAATACTCCACAGTCATCATCAGTAAGGTCGTAAAAAAATTGTAATTTAACTAATGATAATTTTTCATCAAGAAAACTTCAACTCCCAAGAAAACTTACATAATATCTATTAATTATTGTTATTTGGCTATATATACAGTGTGTTATAGTTTGCTAATCTTTACGTTTATTTGAATGATCAGAATGGTTTTACAATTCGTTATTTGGTAAGAAAGCCATAATAATATCTACGTTTTCGTCACTTCAGAAATTGCAAATTCCTTCAAAACGATGGAAGAAAACTAGTCAAACGAGGTTCAAACGAGCTAATTAGCCATCACTAAAATTTTATACTCTTTGGAAATGTTGATTTTTTTTCGTGAAATATTTAAATCTCATAAATAGTTTCCAACCACTTTTAATCTTAATTAAGTGAATAAATGCATACATGAATAATCGAGTGACATTATAAATCACAGAACTTTATAAAGAGATACCGGAATTTTAATATTATGTATAGTTTTTGTGTCCAAAACACGTGATGTTTATCAGAACTATATTCGAAAAAAAGGTAGATATCGGTTCAGAATTGCTGACTAACGGTGATTTCTGAAAATATTAAATTCATTTATGTTAAATTATTCCAAACCAGAATACGATTAGCAGGAAGTAATTCAATAAATACTCACTACATTAATTCAAATCTATCGAGCAAACATATGTTTATGTTCAATTAGGAAGAATATTGGAATTTTTTACCATACTATCAGAATTTAATTTGGATATGCGTTTGCTAATGACGTAGTTATAATGGCAGAAGCTGGTGAATTATTTTTTAGAAATAATGGTTAATTATGGATGAAAGATCATTTAAATGAATGTGATTCGAGGATCAACTATTTCAATTCTGATACCCTCTGGAAATGATGGCGGTGCAAAACATCCATTCATCCCCTATGGTTATAGAAGGAATGGCCAAAACGAATACAATAGTGACAATACAAGCAGGGGGTAATGGTTTTTGGGTAAACACATTTCGTCCTTTGTTGTTATAAACTAGGCCACACCCTTGACATTTGCCTCCACTGTGTCAGTTTGCCTTATTCTAAGTGATCAAATTAGTTGTGTTTTACTGGTTTTCCGGTATCTATTAGAGTGTTTCAGCAGTTTCATCAAATGTGGTGCAGTGTGAAAATGATGAGTACAATAAAAGGATTAATTGTAATGGATATGAGGAATATTAACTAGAAATCATAATTATTTTCTTTATAGTTGAAAAAAAAGGTACGCTATCAATAGTAAAATTATCAAGTTTATTATTATTAACGATTACTCAATTCTGACGATAAAACTAAAAAATTGTGAATGTTTCGGGGACGTTTCCATGAGAAACTAAACAAATTTGGATTATTCAGAACTGAAGGTACAAAGTAAATTGGTAAAACTGCTGTTTTAGCAATTCGAAGACCTTTAGCTTCCAATTATAGTTTTACTTAATTATTTGTGGTTGCATCGCTGCTGGCGTACAGTGTATATCACTTGAAACGACCCTTTCTAGACAATTTTGTTCATTTATGCTGAAAATTGCTGTAAATATGCTGTAAATACTTATGGATTAATTCTTCTTGACATGTCCAAAACTATCTAGGTCTCTCTGGATCGAATCTAATATTATTATTTTTTTGAATCAACATTTTCTGGAGGACGTTCTGGCCTTACCAACCCTAAAATGGGTTTGACCTATAATTGGGTTTTCCAAACAGGTATATCTTGGGTGGAAGAACGAATACTTTATTGTATTTTCTGATTATCTTCAATTATCTCATTTTCAACATTTGTATTAACGGTTGAAATCAGCTCTTTGGAAAGGATTGGAAAATACACAATTCCAGTTTCAAATTGTAGTACTGACATATCTGCATATCACTGCAAAAAAACTTGTTTTTATTTTTTGCTTTTTCAATCTAAATACTGGCCGAGACCCCTTAGATGATAGTCAGTACCTGAAAACTATATTCATAAAATATCATCAAGCTTTTTCAAACAAAAAAAAACACTTGTCCCACTACGAGTCTTTATAGTGAAATAAAATTCCTTTACGGTAACAAAAAATTGAAAATATATCTATATACAGGGTGAGTCAGAATAAGACCGATGAAAAGTTCCTATTAAGGTATGTCCTGAAACGTATCCCCTCTGAGATACAGGGTGTCAAAAGTACAAAATGAAATGTTATTACATTTTTTTTCTCCAAAATTGCCGAAGCATAAAATATCAAACTTGGTACACTATTTAAGGTTTATCAACATGATAATTTCAAGTTATAATTCTTAATTTTCGTAAACCAAGTTACGTTGGTATGTGGAAATATTTTCCTTCATATTTTCTTTGGACAAGTGAAACGATACTCAACTTAAAAGTCATAACATTCCATGGACCTACCTAAAAGTAAAGGTTTGTGAGAAAATTCAGAAAAACTGAAAATATGTCCTGAGTAGCAAAATAATTTCATATGCAAAAATCGCATAATGATAAGTTCTTACAACAAATCAGAATATTTGTCAACCTCCTGAACATTTTTCAATGTTAAAAGAATCGGAAATATAGTACATATTATTTGACGAAATCCGATAATAAGTCAAAAGCGTCCTGGAATGTGGTTTCCGGACTAACAAAAAGTGAGAACCAAAAAATGTATTTATTGAAAAAGGTGGAGTACTAATTGAAGACCCTCAAATCATAGCAACTGAGCTCAATACATTTTTTTCGAATGAACCATGTGAAATCTTAAATAAAATAGATCGTGGTAGTATAATAAAGAAAACATTCTTCAATAATAATTTCAACATGCATACCTTTTTTCTTCAAACTTATACCGAACAAGAATTATATATCATATTGAGCAAAAGATTGAAAAACAAAAAGTCCTCTGGTCCAGACGAAGTACCCTTATTTCTACTGACGAAATTGCTTCATTCAATAATACACCCCATAATAATTTTAATCAACCTCTCATTCTATGAGGGCAATTTTCCGAAGATAATAAAAAAAGGTAAGGTGGTTCCAATACATAAAAAAGACAATACAAAGATGACGAAAAATTACAGGCCAGTAACTGTTCCATACTCATTTTCCAAGGTAGATGGGCTCATAAATATAATCGATAGAAACGATATCCCCGAGTGCCCTGCTGTCATATTTTGTGATTTGAGCAGGGCATTCGATTGCGTCAATCATACTAAACTCCTGTTATCTCTGGAAAACTATGGTTTTAGAGGAGTATCTGTAAATTGGATTTCTTCTCTTTTAAAAGATCGTGAACAGTATGTTTGCTTGCAATACTGTCATAATGCACGAGTAACTAAGAAAAGCTCAGAGTCTGTTTCTACCAATATGGATGGGTTTCCCACAAGGATCCATTTTGGGACCAATTTTATTTTTACTATACGTCAACCAAACTGAAACTGCTCTCGAGAAAACACACTTCACTGCGTATGCAGATGACTTTTCGCGGATTGTGTCTGATCCTAATCAGGTTTCTATGGTTGAAAAATGTAGCAATTCAATTTCACTAGCATCCGATTATTTCAATAGCAATGTTGATAAAACCCAGATTCTTCAGTTTTATCATCGCCAAAATAATATTACCGACTACATTTCGATAATAATAATCATATTTTACAGAGCAGTCTTGACCAGATTAATTTTTGGGTATTCATTTTGATTGGAAAGCTCACTGAAAACAATTAGTTTCGAGATTGAATTCTTCAACGTATCTGTTTGTTTTTGTATCTGTTTAATGATTTACCTGACATGATCAAAGACAGAAATAATATTTCTGTGTTCAAAATTAGGTTAGAATTTTTTTTATATGAGAAATGCTTTTTTAGTTTAGGAGAGTTCTCTTGATTTCACCCTCAATTTGACTATTGCTTTATAATTTTGTAAATTATCTGATGGAAAATAAATGATTATTATTATTATTATTATTATTAAGAGTGGGATGTTATAATTGTTCGGACTTCCATTGTATAGTGACAATAACTTTGCAAAGGCAAATTAAGCAGGCGTACCCGCTGATAAACGATAACCAAGTCGACGTCGAAACAGACAAAAATCCTGCAAGGAAACTCGACTTCCTAGCCGCCTTTGAGTGCTTGCCGCACATTACTTCCCGATCCATTTCGTTTAACAGCCTGTTTGTCAAACACCAACACTCGTGCCCATCAAACTTTCCAAATGGCGATTGAAGCAATTATCTTTTTCCAGGTGACGTGTCCGGAGTGTGGAAAGTGCAGTGCGGTGATGGATCGCGCAGTGCGTCGCGGCGTTCCCGGCGTCCTTGTGTCTGGTATCGGCGTCTCCGTCGACTTTTGCGTGCCGCCGATGGGCGTCGTCCTGGCCGGGGGGAAAGGTAAGCCCATTCATCACGTATTTATTGCTCGATAGTGTATTGTTTGTTGGAATATGCAGCGGGGTGTGGGGTGTTTTGTTTAGCCGGGGTGTATCATAGTAGGGGAGCCCACGATGCTAAATGTGGATTTACTCGAGCGTCATAGGGTAGAAAAGCTTAGATGATAAGAAGAAAAACATGTTATGTAATGTATACCTTTTCTGGTGGGGGTAGCGGCTATAGATTTTCAAATTTGTAAAAAAAAAGTGTTGCATGGACATATTCGAGCGCGTCAGATATTGATAGCATTAATGTCCTACGTATTTGTAATAATGTACGTATATTAATCAGATCGTAGGTGAGGGTTGAAAATGAAAAAAAAAATTCATCGAGGGCGTCAGATTTTCTTAGGGGGTGTTAAGTAAACCTAAAAAGAGCTCCCATGCCATAATCTGACGATGTCGATGTGACGCAAACTCGCGGCCATTATTATAATATGAAAAAAAAATCGCCAGTTTGAAATACTCAAGCGCGTCAGATTAAGATATATATGGTTCATCATTATGTCCTGGATGTGCTGTCTCCTAAGCTGAGGATTATCTAGAGGGCTTCGCCTAAAATGACAAAAAAAAAATAAGGAAAGCGGTTGTCCTTAAAGGCCATCCCTGCAACTTTCCGCTAACTCCATACCTAAGCGCTCAACATTTCACTTATTTTGCTTTTGAGCTCTCCGAGCTCAAAAATATGATTTTTGTGTCATGAGCTCTCCGAGCTCAAATGTCTGATAGAAGTTTATACCGTTTTTTGAATTTTCAAACTGATTTTCACGCGGTTGGCGGCATTCGACGCAGTTTTTCAAGCTCCATGAAGAATCTTTAGGTTTGAATTGATCGAACTAGAAATTTCGGAATGATTCCAAAAAACACTTCGACAACGATAACTCACGAACGAATCAACCGTTTAAATTATTCCAAAAAAAACAAATTTGAAAAAAAAAAGAGATTTTTCAAAATCTACCGGTACGAATCGGTTCAAATTATATTCAAAATCTAAGTTTGGCCAAGCCAAATAAATAGAGGGAGAGTGAGAGAGAAATAGTAACGCGGAGAGGGGAATATAGGCATAACGCAGCTGCACGCATTAGACTTTATCGACGAATTTTTGTTATTTCGGCTTGTGGAAATCATCAGATTATATATTTTTCGCTATCCTTGAATTATATTTCCTTCAAAATAAAAAAATCAGCCACGCTCGAGAATGTCGAGATGACGTTTTTTTTACAACTTTGTAGCCCTCATCTTTCTTTACGTCACTCTCAAATTGTCAGATTAGTAGAATATACACTTTTTAGCATGTAACTAACTCACCTTATCTCAATCTGACGCGCTCGAGAATTATTGATGATCAATTTTTTGTACTAATCTGATCATTTATCTTTTACGCGCGGACTTATTTATGAGGTTCATATTTGATGGAGGTACTTAACCCCTATATATTAATCTGCCGCGCTTCAGTAAATCCCGAAATCCCCGCTTGGGCTCCCCTGCTATTAGCGTGGCAGCACTGGGGAAGTTTGTCCTTGATTCTATGGGCCGGGATAGCCTAGTAGAGAAAATGGGTTGTTGGGTCCGTATGGAGGAAAATATATTTAGTGTGTCCCGCTTCTCAAAACACCCTAATATCTGTGATTTTCTTGAAATTTTGATGATGGAGAGGAAAGACGAATGTTAGGGCTCATTTTAGACAAATTTTCCTATCAGCATCCCCTTAAAGATGATTTCTGTATTTTATTGTAAATTTTCTATAAGAATTAAAAAGATGTGAATACGAATTGTAGAATGTCCCGGAATTGTTTCATTTCTCTTTGTTTTTGTTGATGATATCAGTTCACGTAAGTCCGCAATTTCTTTAGATTATTGTGATATATCAGCCAGACAGGAACAAAGTTTATTGGCAGCATTCAGACTTAGATATCCTTTATTAGATTAAGAAAATGTAGGAGTTATTTCCATGATTTTATCAGCTACAGCTGCTTGCGATTTCAATGATGACTCTTCTCCGAATCTAGGAAAAAAAAACTGAAAAAAAAAGAAAATATACCCCCGGAAAAAATCCCCCGGAAAGAAAACCCCCGGAAAAAATATTTGATTCATTTTTCAATACCAATAAAAGTTTAAACCTATCTATCCTGTGGAATGTTCATCGTCGACGATTTATGACTCGATTATTCCTGAACCAACTAACCTGGTGACAGATACGCCTTTTTGCAAGGCTGGAAAATCTGTTATTCCACCCCTCTGTATTGTAGTTTCTTTAACATGACACCCAGTTTCATTACTTTTTGTGTACTGGATATTGTTATAGAATGTAGGGGTATTTTTCTGGGAGTTTTCTTTCTCGGTTTTTTTTTTCCGTGGGGTAATTTTTCCGTTTTTTTTTTCGTTTTTTTTTTTCCCGGGGTTATTTTTCTGGGGGTATTTTTTCCGTTTTTTTTTCTGGTTAACCCTCTTCTCCAAGAGTGGTTAAAATGATCTCAACATTTGTGGGAAGTCTTTGGATAAAAATTTCTCTGAGTATTGAAGAACAAGGAGGTACAATTTAAATCAAAGACACTATCCAGACGAGGAACGTATCTTAGCAGAATTTCGAAAAATCCCAAATTGTACTTACACTTCGTTTTATGGTGATTTTGAACAACAGACTTTTCTACACAAACTAAAATTTACAGTCGATGCAACGTTTACAACAAATGGTGTGGTATCTAATCAAAATTGTAGGCTTTAGGCAGCTGTAAATCCGAATTAGGTTATTAATAATAATAGCTGTCCTCTACCCGCACAGGCTATGCCTTTGGGTATTATTATTATTATTATTATTAATTGTAAAAACCAATACAGTGAAAAAGTTACCGTGTACTGTGGCATCTTAAGCAAACGAATTCTTGGCACTTTTTTTCTGGATAACCTAACCGGAGAATCTTTTTTACATTTTGTACAAAATAATTTTCACGAATTTCTCATAGAATTGCATTCAGCACAGAGACAAAACCTAATCTTTCAATTGGTTGGTGCCTCTGCACAAAATTCTCTGAGAGTTAGGAACCTTTTAAATGCAACTTATTATTATAGAAAATGTCGAGGTTAATTAAAAAAATCTTTAAAAAAACGTTTTTTCATCACCCTGTACCTCAAAAACCAAGCCGTCTGGGTCATATGTTCATATTAACTTTTCGTCTTGAAATATTTCAAAAATTCACCTCTCGAAGTTTGTCAACGTACCTAATTAACACCCTTTATATACAATTTTGATAACGATTATCAATTTATTTTATCTAAGCTTTTGTATAAGAAAATATGGTGAATGAACCTAGACATACATTTATAGTTAGTTTTACGTGAAACGCATGTTTGGTTCGATTTGGTTTTCCTTTTTTCAAAATACCGTCAGCAAAACTGACAACGAACAACTCTCAACTTCGTTACAGTAATCCAAAACTCCAAGTACTATAAAGTTTCGTGAGACAGACGTACAAATTGAGGATTGGCTCGAAATATGTGTTCCTGCAGATAAGGCATATAATGTTTCTATGCTGTAATGAAATCTGGGATTATCTTGATGCTTCCTCAAAACTTAATTGAAGTTTGCAACGACACAGTTGATTACTTCCATCAGCATGTGGACACCGAATGCAATTTCAAAGAAAACGTTTTGATGAAAACATTCGGTTACATGGAATGATCATTTTTCAACTTAGCTGGGAAAGAAATATCAGAATTTTGTAGGTTGCAAGCTTAATTTTACATAGCGCTTCAAAGCTTTATTTTTCAAACTATTATTTGCGTTAGCAGGATGTCAGAGTTATGTTTCCTATTCCCATAATAAAGCCTACGAACAATGTTACAAACGTTCTTAAAAATTAGAAAAAGGTTTTTGAATGAAATTTTGTAACTCCAGAACTTCATGAATAGAGGAATGAAGCCTAATTTCATCCAGAAGCATGGAAGTGACTGAAGACTATAAAGAAATAAGTAAAAGAAAAATGCAAATCTATATTGAGAAAATAAATAAAAGTTACGAATGAAACAAGGATCAAAGATTTTTATCCTCAAGTAA
The DNA here is from genome assembly GCA_958502065.1 of Chrysolina americana. Lineage (NCBI taxonomy): Eukaryota > Metazoa > Arthropoda > Insecta > Coleoptera > Chrysomelidae > Chrysolina > Chrysolina americana. The sequence goes on from OY293417.1 coordinate 3,796,651, forward strand.
CAAATTAGACAAACAGTAAACCATATTGAAAAAACGCCAAATTCACAGTACTTAATTTTGAATAAAAAATATTTGAACCTAACAAAATGAGTCAGAAAGAATATAGTAGGGAATAGGATGCCAACTAGCTATATAGATGAAATTTCATTGTCAATATGTGATTATCACAAATTCAATAAGTGAATACGAATTATTCGTGAAAAAATTACTGATACAAGGGGCCATGAAAATAGAGGTAGTATGTGGACTAATTTAGTGGGTGATTATTCTTTTCAGGACGAGAATTGCACTCTCAACGCAAAATTTTATGCTTATTCCGAAAATATATGACATTTATATGCTAAGATACAAGGGTTACCGTAAAAAAGGAACTAACGAAAAAACGGATATTTTCAACACGAAATTACAGAAAGCCTACAAAATTTTTAGTTGACATGGAATCGACTTCAAATTTGGTGTGCATATTCAAAAAAGGTTGAATATTTGGAATTTTAATGGAAAAGTTATAGAAAAATTGTTTTAGTGAAATTACCCCTCTCAACCCCTGATAAATTTTTCAACTCGATCATAGTTAAAGATACAGCAATTCTGCGAACGGCAATCGATTCAGAATGATGAAATTAGTATAGTCTGCGAATTTCAAATCAGTCGAAGAACAAAAGTTAAAATTTGGGGTGTACATTTGAAAAAGGCTGTTCATTTGGAATGTTAATGGAAAAATAAAAATAAAAAGTTTTGTTGCAAAATGATCCTTCTCAACTCCAGATGATTTTTTTAACTTGAGAAGGGGTGAGGCTAGAGAAATTTTGCAAACGGCAATCGATTCAGAATGATGAAGTTAGTATAGTCTGTGAATTTCAAATCGATCGAAGAACAAAAGTAGTACCTCGAAAAATTCGTAAGGGGTAGACCCCTAAAAACCATGAAAAATACAAATTCATCAGATCCACTTGAAATTCTCACTATATATGCAAAATTTCATACTGATTTCGAAAATATATGATTTGTGTATGCGCAGATACAAGATTTACCATAAAAAAGGAACTAACGGAAAAACCAATATTTTCAACTTGAAATCGCAGAGTTTAGGCAAAAGGCCTACGAAATCTTTAATTAACCTGGAATCGACTTCATATTTGGGGTGCATACTTGAGAAAGATCATTAATTTGGATTGTTGAGGGAAAAATTTAAAAAAAAGTTTTGGAACGAAACGATCCTTCTCAACTCCAAATGAATTTTTCAACTCGAGAACGGGTGAGGCTAGAGCAATTCTGCAAACGGTAATCGATTCAGAATGATGAAGTTAGTATAGTCTGTGAATTTCAAATCGATCGAAGAACAAAAGTAGAACTTCGAAAAATTCGTAAGGGGTAGACCCCTAAAAACCGTGAAAAATACAAATTCAACAGATCCACTTGAAATTCTCACTATATATGCAAAATTTCATGCTGATTTCGAAAATATATGATTTGTGTATGCGCAGATACAAGGTTTGCCATAAAAAAGGAACTAACGGAAAAACCAATATTTTCAACTTGAAATCGCAGAGTTTAGGCAAAAGACCTACGAAATCTTTAATTAACCTGGAATCGACTTCATATTTGGGGTGCATATTTGAGAAAGATCATTAATTTGGAATGTTGAGGAAAAAATAAAAAAAAAAAAGTTTTGGAACGAAACGATCCTTCTCAACTCCAAATGAATTTCTCAACTCGAGAACGGGTGAGGCTATAGCAATTCTGCAAACGGCAATCGATTCAGAATGATGAAATTAGTATAATCTGTGAATTTCAATTAGATCGAAGAACAAAAGTAGTACCTTGAAAAAATCGTAAGGGGTAGACCCCTAAAACCCATGAAAAATACAAATTCAACAGATCCACTTGAAATTCTCACTATATATGCAAAATTTCATGCTGATTTCGAAAATATATGATTTGTGTATGCGCAGATACAAGGTTTGCCATAAAAAAGGAACTAACGGAAAAACCAATATTTTCAACTTGAAATCGCAGAGTTTAGGCAAAAGACCTACGAAATCTTTAATTAACCTGGAATCGACTTCATATTTGGGGTGCATATTTGAGAAAGATCATTAATTTGGAATGTTGAGGAAAAAATTAAAAAAAAAAAAAGTTTTGGAACGAAACGATCCTTCTCAACTCCAAATGAATTTCTCAACTCGAGAACGGGTGAGGCTATAGCAATTCTGCAAACGGCAATCGATTCAGAATGATGAAATTAGTATAATCTGTGAATTTCAATTAGATCGAAGAACAAAAGTAGTACCTTGAAAAAATCGTAAGGGGTAGACCCCTAAAACCCATGAAAAATACAAATTCAACAGATCCACTTGAAATTCTCACTATATATGCAAAATTTCATGCTGATTTCGAAAATATATGATTTGTGTATGCGCAGATACAAGGTTTGCCATAAAAAAGGAACTAACGGAAAAACCAATATTTTCAACTTGAAATCGCAGAGTTTAGGCTAAAGGCCTACGAAATCTTTAATTAACATGGAATCGACTTCATATTTGGGGTGCATATTTGAGAAAGATCATTAATTTGGAATGTTGAGGGAAAAATTAAAAAAAAAAAGTTTTGGAACGAAACGATCCTTCTCAACTCCAAATGAATTTTTCAACTCGAGAACGGGTGAGGCTAGAGCAATTCTGCAAACGGCAATCGATTCAGAATGATGAAATTAGTATAGTTTGTGAATTTCAAATCGATCGAAGAACAAAAGTAGTACCTCGAAAAATGTGTAAGGGGTAGACCCCTAAAAACCATGAAAAATACAAATTCATCAGATCCACTTGAAATTCTCACTATATATGCAAAATTTCATACTGATTTCGAAAATATATGATTTGTGTATGCGCAGATACAAGATTTACCATAAAAAAGGAACTAACGGAAAAACCAATATTTTCAACTTGAAATCGCAGAGTTTAGGCAAAAGGCCAACGAAATCTTTAATTAAACTGGAATCGACTTCATACTTGGGGTTCATATTTGAGAAAGATCATTAATTTGGAATGTTGAGGGAAAAAAAAAAAAGTTTTGGAACGAAACGATCCTTCTCAACTCCAAATGAATTTTTCAACTCGAGAACGGGTGAGGCTAGAGCAATTCTGCAAACGGCAATCGATTCAGAATGATGAAGTTAGTATAGTCTGTGAATTTCAAATCGATCGAAGAACAAAAGTAGTACTTCAAAAAATTCGTAAGGGGTAGACCCCTAAAAACCGTGAAAAATACAAATTCAACAGATCCACTTGAAATTCTCACTATATATGCAAAATTTCATGCTGATTTCGAAAATATATGATTTGTGTATGCGCAGATACAAGGTTTGCCATAAAAAAGGAACTAACGGAAAAACCAATATTTTCAACTTGAAATCGCAGAGTTTAGGCAAAAGGCCTACGAAATCTTTAATTAACATGGAAACGACTTCATATTTGGGGTGCATATTTGAGAAAGATCATTAATTTGGAATGTTGAGGAAAAAATTAAAAAAAAAAAGTTTTGGAACGAAACGATCCTTCTCAACTCCAAATGAATTTTTCAACTCGAGAACGGGTGAGGCTAGAGCAATTCTGCAAACGGTAATCGATTCAGAAAGATGAAGTTAGTATAGTCTGTGAATTTCAAATCGATCGAAGAACAAAAGTAGAACTTCGAAAAATTCGTAAGGGGTAGACCCCTAAAAACCATGAAAAATACAAATTCATCAGATCCACTTGAAATTCTCACTATATATGCAAAATTTCATGCTGATTTCGAAAATATATGATTTGTGTATGCGCAGATACAAGGTTTACCATAAAAAAGGAACTAACGGAAAAACCAATATTTTCAACTTGAAATCGCAGAGTTTAGGCAAAAGGCCTACGAAATCTTTAATTAACCTGGAATCGACTTCATATTTGGGGTGCATATTTGAGAAAGATCATTAATTTGGAATGTTGAGGGAAAAATTAAAAAAAAAAGTTTTGGAATGAAACGATCCTTCTCAACTCCAAATGAATTTTTCAACTCGAGAACGGGTGAGGCTAGAGCAATTCTGCAAACGGCAATCGATTCAGAATGATGAAGTTAGTATAGTCTGTGAATTTCAAATCGATCGAAGAACAAAAGTAGTACTTCAAAAAATTCGTTAGGGGTAGACCCCTAAAAACCATGAAAAATACAAATTCATCAGATCCACTTGAAATTCTCACTATATATGCAAAATTTCATACTGATTTCGAAAATATATGATTTGTGTATGCGCAGATACAGGATTTACCATAAAAAAGGAACTAACGGAAAAACCAATATTTTCAACTTGAAATCGCAGAGTTTAGGCAAAAGGCCTACGAAATCTTTAATTAACCTGGAATCGACTTCATATTTGGGGTGCATATTTGAGAAAGATCATTAATTTGGATTGTTGAGGGAAAAATTTTAAAAAAAGTTTTGGAACGAAACGATCCTTCTCAACTCCAAATGAATTTTTCAACTCGAGAACGGGTGAGGCTAGAGCAATTCTGCACACGGCAATCGATTCAGAATGATGAAATTAGTATAATCTGTGAATTTCAAATCGATCGAAGAACAAAAGTAGTACCTTGAAAAAATCGTAAGGGGTAGACCCCTAAAAACCATGAAAAATACAAATTCAACAGATCCACTTGAAATTCTCACTATATATGCAAAATTTCATGCTGATTTCGAAAATATATGATTTGTGTATGCGCAGATACAAGGTTTGCCATAAAAAAGGAACTAACGGAAAAACCAATATTTTCAACTTGAAATCGCAGAGTTTAGGCAAAAGGCCTACGAAATCTTTAATTAACATGGAATCGACTTCATATTTGGGGTGCATATTTGAGAAAGATCATTAATTTGGAATGTTGAGGGAAAAATAAAAAAAAAAAGTTTTGGAACGAAACGATCCTTCTCAACTCCAAATGAATTTTTCAACTCGAGAACGGGTGAGGCTAGAGCAATTCTGCAAACGGCAATCGATTCAGAATGATGAAGTTAGTATAGTCTGTGAATTTCAAATCGATCGAAGAACAAAAGTAGTACTTCAAAAAATTCGTTAGGGGTAGACCCCTAAAAACCATGAAAAATACAAATTCATCAGATCCACTTGAAATTCTCACTATATATGCAAAATTTCATACTGATTTCGAAAATATATGATTTGTGTATGCGCAGATACAAGATTTACCATAAAAAAGGAACTAACGGAAAAACCAATATTTTCAACTTGAAATCGCAGAGTTTAGGCAAAAGGCCTACGAAATCTTTAATTAACCTGGAATCGACTTCATATTTGGGGTGCATATTTGAGAAAGATCATTAATTTGGATTGTTGAGGGAAAAATTTTAAAAAAAGTTTTGGAACGAAACGATCCTTCTCAACTCCAAATGAATTTTTCAACTCGAGAACGGGTGAGGCTAGAGCAATTCTGCAAACGGCAATCGATTCAGAATGATGAAGTTAGTATAGTCTGTGAATTTCAAATCGATCGAAGAACAAAAGTAGTACTTCAAAAAATTCGTTAGGGGTAGACCCCTAAAAACCATGAAAAATACAAATTCATCAGATCCACTTGAAATTCTCACTATATATGCAAAATTTCATACTGATTTCGAAAATATATGATTTGTGTAAGCGCAGATACAAGATTTACCATAAAAAAGGAACTAACGGAAAAACCAATATTTTCAACTTGAAATCGCAGAGTTTAGGCAAAAGGCCTACGAAATCTTTAATTAACCTGGAATCGACTTCATATTTGGGGTGCATATTTGAGAAAGATCATTAATTTGGATTGTTGAGGGAAAAATTTTAAAAAAAGTTTTGGAACTAAACGATCCTTCTCAACTCCAAATGAATTTTTCAACTCGAGAACGGGTGAGGCTAGAGCAATTCTGCAAACGGCAATCGATTCAGAATGATGAAGTTAGTATAGTCTGTGAATTTCAAATTGATCGAAGAACAAAAGTAGTACCTTGAAAAAATCGTAAGGGGTAGACCCCTAAAAACCATGAAAAATACAAATTCAACAGATCCACTTGAAATTCTCACTATATATGCAAAATTTCATGCTGATTTCGAAAATATATGATTTGTGTATGCGCAGATACAAGGTTTGCCATAAAAAAGGAACTAACGGAAAAACCAATATTTTCAACTTGAAATCGCAGAGTTTAGGCAAAAGGCCTACGAAATCTTTAATTACCATGGAAACGACTTCATATTTGGGGTGCATATTTGAGAAAGATCATTAATTTGGAATGTTGAGGGAAAAATTAAAAAAAAAAAGTTTTGGAACGAAACGATCCTTCTCAACTCCAAATGAATTTTTCAACTCGAGAACGGGTGAGGCTAGAGGAATTCTGCAAACGGCAATCGATTCAGAATGATGAAATTGGTATAGTTTGTGAATTTCAAACCGATCGAAGAACAAAAGTAGTACCTCCAAAAATGTGTAAGGGGTAGACCCCTAAAAACCATGAAAAATACAAATTCATCAGATCCACTTGAAATTCTCACTATATATGCAAAACTTCATACTGATTCCGAAAATATATGATTTGTGTATGCGCAGATACAAGATTTACCATAAAAAAGGAACTAACGGAAAAACCAATATTTTCAACTTGAAATCGCAGAGTTTAGGCAAAAGGCCTACGAAATCTTTAATTAACCTGGAATCGACTTCATATTTGGGGTGCATATTTGAGAAAGATCATTAATTTGTAATGTTGAGGGAAAAATTAAAAAAAAGTTTTGGAACGAAACGATTCTTCTCAACTCCAAATGAATTTTTCAACTCGAGAACGGGTGAGGCTAGAGCAATTCTGCAAACGGTAATCGATTCAGAAAGATGAAGTTAGTATAGTCTGTGAATTTCAAATCGATCGAAGAACAAAAGTAGAACTTCGAAAAATTCGTAAGGGGTAGACCCCTAAAAACCATGAAAAATACAAATTCAACAGATCCACTTGAAATTCTCACTATATATGCAAAATTTCATGCTGATTTCGAAAATATATGATTTGTGTATGCGCAGATACAAGGTTTGCCATAAAAAAGGAACTAACGGAAAAACCAATATTTTCAACTTGAAATCGCAGAGTTTAGGCAAAAGGCCTACGAAATCTTTAATTAACATGGAAACGACTTCATATTTGGGGTGCATATTTGAGAAAGATCATTAATTTGGAATGTTGAGGAAAAAATTAAAAAAAGTTTTGGAACGAAACGATTCTTCTCAACTCCAAATGAATTTTTCAACTCGAGAACGGGTGAGGCTAGAGCAATTCTGCAAACGGTAATCGATTCAGAAAGATGAAGTTAGTATAGTCTGTGAATTTCAAATCGATCGAAGAACAAAAGTAGAACTTCGAAAAATTCGTAAGGGGTAGACCCCTAAAAACCATGAAAAATACAAATTCAACAGATCCACTTGAAATTCTCACTATATATGCAAAATTTCATGCTGATTTCGAAAATATATGATTTGTGTATGCGCAGATACAAGGTTTGCCATAAAAAAGGAACTAACGGAAAAACCAATATTTTCAACTTGAAATCGCAGAGTTTAGGCTAAAGGCCTACGAAATCTTTAATTAACATGGAATCGACTTCATATTTGGGGTGCATATTTGAGAAAGATCATTAATTTGGAATGTTGAGGGAAAAATTAAAAAAAAAAAGTTTTGGAACGAAACGATCCTTCTCAACTCCAAATGAATTTTTCAACTCGAGAACGGGTGAGGCTAGAGCAATTCTGCAAACGGCAATCGATTCAGAATGATGAAATTAGTATAGTTTGTGAATTTCAAATCGATCGAAGAACAAAAGTAGTACCTCGAAAAATGTGTAAGGGGTAGACCCCTAAAAACCATGAAAAATACAAATTCATCAGATCCACTTGAAATTCTCACTATATATGCAAAATTTCATACTGATTTCGAAAATATATGATTTGTGTATGCGCAGATACAAGATTTACCATAAAAAAGGAACTAACGGAAAAACCAATATTTTCAACTTGAAATCGCAGAGTTTAGGCAAAAGGCCAACGAAATCTTTAATTAAACTGGAATCGACTTCATACTTGGGGTTCATATTTGAGAAAGATCATTAATTTGGAATGTTGAGGGAAAAAAAAAAAAGTTTTGGAACGAAACGATCCTTCTCAACTCCAAATGAATTTTTCAACTCGAGAACGGGTGAGGCTAGAGCAATTCTGCAAACGGCAATCGATTCAGAATGATGAAGTTAGTATAGTCTGTGAATTTCAAATCGATCGAAGAACAAAAGTAGTACTTCAAAAAATTCGTAAGGGGTAGACCCCTAAAAACCGTGAAAAATACAAATTCAACAGATCCACTTGAAATTCTCACTATATATGCAAAATTTCATGCTGATTTCGAAAATATATGATTTGTGTATGCGCAGATACAAGGTTTGCCATAAAAAAGGAACTAACGGAAAAACCAATATTTTCAACTTGAAATCGCAGAGTTTAGGCAAAAGGCCTACGAAATCTTTAATTAACATGGAAACGACTTCATATTTGGGGTGCATATTTGAGAAAGATCATTAATTTGGAATGTTGAGGAAAAAATTAAAAAAAAAAAGTTTTGGAACGAAACGATCCTTCTCAACTCCAAATGAATTTTTCAACTCGAGAACGGGTGAGGCTAGAGCAATTCTGCAAACGGTAATCGATTCAGAAAGATGAAGTTAGTATAGTCTGTGAATTTCAAATCGATCGAAGAACAAAAGTAGAACTTCGAAAAATTCGTAAGGGGTAGACCCCTAAAAACCATGAAAAATACAAATTCATCAGATCCACTTGAAATTCTCACTATATATGCAAAATTTCATGCTGATTTCGAAAATATATGATTTGTGTATGCGCAGATACAAGGTTTACCATAAAAAAGGAACTAACGGAAAAACCAATATTTTCAACTTGAAATCGCAGAGTTTAGGCAAAAGGCCTACGAAATCTTTAATTAACCTGGAATCGACTTCATATTTGGGGTGCATATTTGAGAAAGATCATTAATTTGGAATGTTGAGGGAAAAATTAAAAAAAAAAGTTTTGGAATGAAACGATCCTTCTCAACTCCAAATGAATTTTTCAACTCGAGAACGGGTGAGGCTAGAGCAATTCTGCAAACGGCAATCGATTCAGAATGATGAAGTTAGTATAGTCTGTGAATTTCAAATCGATCGAAGAACAAAAGTAGTACTTCAAAAAATTCGTTAGGGGTAGACCCCTAAAAACCATGAAAAATACAAATTCATCAGATCCACTTGAAATTCTCACTATATATGCAAAATTTCATACTGATTTCGAAAATATATGATTTGTGTATGCGCAGATACAAGATTTACCATAAAAAAGGAACTAACGGAAAAACCAATATTTTCAACTTGAAATCGCAGAGTTTAGGCAAAAGGCCTACGAAATCTTTAATTAACCTGGAATCGACTTCATATTTGGGGTGCATATTTGAGAAAGATCATTAATTTGGATTGTTGAGGGAAAAATTTTAAAAAAAGTTTTGGAACGAAACGATCCTTCTCAACTCCAAATGAATTTTTCAACTCGAGAACGGGTGAGGCTAGAGCAATTCTGCACACGGCAATCGATTCAGAATGATGAAATTAGTATAATCTGTGAATTTCAAATCGATCGAAGAACAAAAGTAGTACCTTGAAAAAATCGTAAGGGGTAGACCCCTAAAAACCATGAAAAATACAAATTCAACAGATCCACTTGAAATTCTCACTATATATGCAAAATTTCATGCTGATTTCGAAAATATATGATTTGTGTATGCGCAGATACAAGGTTTGCCATAAAAAAGGAACTAACGGAAAAACCAATATTTTCAACTTGAAATCGCAGAGTTTAGGCAAAAGGCCTACGAAATCTTTAATTAACATGGAATCGACTTCATATTTGGGGTGCATATTTGAGAAAGATCATTAATTTGGAATGTTGAGGGAAAAATAAAAAAAAAAAGTTTTGGAACGAAACGATCCTTCTCAACTCCAAATGAATTTTTCAACTCGAGAACGGGTGAGGCTAGAGCAATTCTGCAAACGGCAATCGATTCAGAATGATGAAGTTAGTATAGTCTGTGAATTTCAAATCGATCGAAGAACAAAAGTAGTACTTCAAAAAATTCGTTAGGGGTAGACCCCTAAAAACCATGAAAAATACAAATTCATCAGATCCACTTGAAATTCTCACTATATATGCAAAATTTCATACTGATTTCGAAAATATATGATTTGTGTATGCGCAGATACAAGATTTACCATAAAAAAGGAACTAACGGAAAAACCAATATTTTCAACTTGAAATCGCAGAGTTTAGGCAAAAGGCCTACGAAATCTTTAATTAACCTGGAATCGACTTCATATTTGGGGTGCATATTTGAGAAAGATCATTAATTTGGATTGTTGAGGGAAAAATTTTAAAAAAAGTTTTGGAACGAAACGATCCTTCTCAACTCCAAATGAATTTTTCAACTCGAGAACGGGTGAGGCTAGAGCAATTCTGCAAACGGCAATCGATTCAGAATGATGAAGTTAGTATAGTCTGTGAATTTCAAATCGATCGAAGAACAAAAGTAGTACTTCAAAAAATTCGTTAGGGGTAGACCCCTAAAAACCATGAAAAATACAAATTCATCAGATCCACTTGAAATTCTCACTATATATGCAAAATTTCATACTGATTTCGAAAATATATGATTTGTGTAAGCGCAGATACAAGATTTACCATAAAAAAGGAACTAACGGAAAAACCAATATTTTCAACTTGAAATCGCAGAGTTTAGGCAAAAGGCCTACGAAATCTTTAATTAACCTGGAATCGACTTCATATTTGGGGTGCATATTTGAGAAAGATCATTAATTTGGATTGTTGAGGGAAAAATTTTAAAAAAAGTTTTGGAACTAAACGATCCTTCTCAACTCCAAATGAATTTTTCAACTCGAGAACGGGTGAGGCTAGAGCAATTCTGCAAACGGCAATCGATTCAGAATGATGAAGTTAGTATAGTCTGTGAATTTCAAATTGATCGAAGAACAAAAGTAGTACCTTGAAAAAATCGTAAGGGGTAGACCCCTAAAAACCATGAAAAATACAAATTCAACAGATCCACTTGAAATTCTCACTATATATGCAAAATTTCATGCTGATTTCGAAAATATATGATTTGTGTATGCGCAGATACAAGGTTTGCCATAAAAAAGGAACTAACGGAAAAACCAATATTTTCAACTTGAAATCGCAGAGTTTAGGCAAAAGGCCTACGAAATCTTTAATTACCATGGAAACGACTTCATATTTGGGGTGCATATTTGAGAAAGATCATTAATTTGGAATGTTGAGGGAAAAATTAAAAAAAAAAAGTTTTGGAACGAAACGATCCTTCTCAACTCCAAATGAATTTTTCAACTCGAGAACGGGTGAGGCTAGAGGAATTCTGCAAACGGCAATCGATTCAGAATGATGAAATTGGTATAGTTTGTGAATTTCAAACCGATCGAAGAACAAAAGTAGTACCTCCAAAAATGTGTAAGGGGTAGACCCCTAAAAACCATGAAAAATACAAATTCATCAGATCCACTTGAAATTCTCACTATATATGCAAAACTTCATACTGATTCCGAAAATATATGATTTGTGTATGCGCAGATACAAGATTTACCATAAAAAAGGAACTAACGGAAAAACCAATATTTTCAACTTGAAATCGCAGAGTTTAGGCAAAAGGCCTACGAAATCTTTAATTAACCTGGAATCGACTTCATATTTGGGGTGCATATTTGAGAAAGATCATTAATTTGTAATGTTGAGGGAAAAATTAAAAAAAAGTTTTGGAACGAAACGATTCTTCTCAACTCCAAATGAATTTTTCAACTCGAGAACGGGTGAGGCTAGAGCAATTCTGCAAACGGTAATCGATTCAGAAAGATGAAGTTAGTATAGTCTGTGAATTTCAAATCGATCGAAGAACAAAAGTAGAACTTCGAAAAATTCGTAAGGGGTAGACCCCTAAAAACCATGAAAAATACAAATTCAACAGATCCACTTGAAATTCTCACTATATATGCAAAATTTCATGCTGATTTCGAAAATATATGATTTGTGTATGCGCAGATACAAGGTTTGCCATAAAAAAGGAACTAACGGAAAAACCAATATTTTCAACTTGAAATCGCAGAGTTTAGGCAAAAGGCCTACGAAATCTTTAATTAACATGGAAACGACTTCATATTTGGGGTGCATATTTGAGAAAGATCATTAATTTGGAATGTTGAGGAAAAAATTAAAAAAAGTTTTGGAACGAAACGATTCTTCTCAACTCCAAATGAATTTTTCAACTCGAGAACGGGTGAGGCTAGAGCAATTCTGCAAACGGTAATCGATTCAGAAAGATGAAGTTAGTATAGTCTGTGAATTTCAAATCGATCGAAGAACAAAAGTAGAACTTCGAAAAATTCGTAAGGGGTAGACCCCTAAAAACCATGAAAAATACAAATTCATCAGATCCACTTGAAATTCTCACTATATATGCAAAATTTCATGCTGATTTCGAAAATATATGATTTGTGTATGCGCAGATACAAGGTTTACCATAAAAAAGGAACTAACGGAAAAACCAATATTTTCAACTTGAAATCGCAGAGTTTAGGCAAAAGGCCTACGAAATCTTTAATTAACCTGGAATCGACTTCATATTTGGGGTGCATATTTGAGAAAGATCATTAATTTGGAATGTTGAGGGAAAAATTAAAAAAAAAAGTTTTGGAATGAAACGATCCTTCTCAACTCCAAATGAATTTTTCAACTCGAGAACGGGTGAGGCTAGAGCAATTCTGCAAACGGCAATCGATTCAGAATGATGAAGTTAGTATAGTCTGTGAATTTCAAATTGATCGAAGAACAAAAGTAGTACTTCGAGAAATTCGTAAGGGGTAGACCCCTAAAAACCATGAAAAATACAAATTCAACAGATCCACTTGAAATTCTCACTATATATGCAAAATTTCATGCTGATTTCGAAAATATATGATTTGTGTATGCGCAGATACAAGGTTTGCCATAAAAAAGGAACTAACTAACGGAAAAACCAATATTTTCAACTTGAAATCGCAGAGTTTAAAAAGGCCTACGAAATCTTTAATTAAACTGGAATCGACTTCATATTTGGGGTGCATATTTGAGAAAGATCATTAATTTGGAATGTGAGGAAAAAAAAAAAAAAAAAAAAGTTTTGGAACGAAACGATCCTTGTCAACTCCAAATGAATTTATCAACTCGAGAACGGGTGAGGCTAGAGCAATTCTGCAAACGGCAATCGATTCAGAATGATGAAATTAGTATAATCTGTGAATTTCAAATCGATAGAAGAACAAAAGTAGTACCTTGAAAAAATCGTAAGGGGTAGACCCTAAAAATCATGAACAATACAACATCATCAGATAGCTCAAATACAAGCTTTACCATAAAAAAGGTACTAACAGAACAACCTTTATTTTCAACTTGAAATTGTAGAGGTTCCGTAAAAAGCCTTCGAAATCTCTAATTGACGTGGAATCGACTTCATATTTGGGGTGCATATTTCAAAAAGATTGTTAATTTGAAATGTTGATGAAAAAATTTTGAAAAAAATGATTTGGAACGAAATGACGCTTCTCAACACCAGATAAATTTTTCAACTCGAGAACGGTTGAGAACAGAGCAATTTTGCAAATGGCAAATGATGAAATTATTATGCTCTACGAATTTCAAATTGATGAAAAACAAAAGTACATCGAAAAAAGTAGTAAAAATCATGAAAAATACAAAATGATCAGATCCACTTTTGAAATACAAGGTTTAGCATAAGACAAGAAAGAATCGTCAAAAATTCTAAAAAATGCAGAACGTATACCAATGAGTGCTACTAGAAGACACTTTGCAGCTCAAAACTAAGTGATATGCGTCTCAGTTGGCTATGTTCAGTGTGGGAAGTGGCACTTTGACTGAACAACAATGAGAGTTGCTTTTTTTGAGAAAAATAACTTTAAATCCACCATCTTCCGAAATATGTCGTTTTTTCTGAGTTGACGCAGGAATTTCTCAATCGGTTGGTGTGTACTCAGTTATCATGATAACTCATTAAATATTTAGTGAATTAGACTGTACAGGTTATATTTTTCCTGACTGTAATGCATCTGAAAATATTAGAAATATCAGTTCAGCCTCGAGGTTTTCCAAACTTTTTGAGCTGATTTGGAAAAACTAGCTCATTGATTTTTCTCTCAGCAGGAAATCATGATTGAAGTATTGAAACGACACTATAAAACTTCACTGAATACATACCCACTCCCTTTGACTGCTAAGTTCATTTTCTGGATCTTTCCAATAAGTGAATACTGAACTACCATTCTTGGAGTCAGAAGCATATCTTATGAAAGAGCGGTTGCCTTGAATTTGATCGAGGCATCATTGAAAAGTACTCATCAAAAATACTCAGAGCAAGTCAGCACCAATCGAACAAGGTGTTCCTCAGGAATCCATACTTGGGCCATTACTTTTCACCATGTACCCGAATGACTTTATAAATTATGAATCATTGTGTTAAGGAGATTTTGTTAAATATTTATCACATAACCATACATTTTATTCTGTGATATGGTAATGGATATTTTTTATGTATGAATACGATTTCTCTGCATATTCATCATCAAAAACGGGATATCTTTCATATCACACTGACAGAATTATCTATTATATCCATCTACACACTGCCAAAAGTCAACAACTGCAAATCTTGAAGCCATAGATGTTTCATAGCCGTCTTTAAGTAACTGAAACGTCGACACATTTACTCCCAGAGAGACATTACCTCCATTATCCACCCACGTCATAGGTACAGAGATCGCGATGATAGTTTAAGACCTTCAGGGACATGTTTCAACTATTTTATACGCCTTGGCGAGAAATAATATCCTTCTGTAAATAGCTGTCGATTTAAATTCCGTATGTAACACTAAGTTTGTATAAACTTTCTAAAATTAGACACGTTTTGAATAGAAGCGGGTGTGGAGCATCGTATGAAATCTCTGTTCGATTCATTCCAGGGAAACATTACGAGGATATACACTGCTCAACACTTGGAGTGTATGCCACAAGCATATCTGAAGTTGACTATGATATTCTCTAGTGGCGAGCATTAATATCAGTGTAAATATAAACATCAACAAGCTGATGTTGAATAAAGTGAGGAGAAAATTAATCGTTTTGAAAGTAAACCGATCTGAATTCCTCAGTCAGTACAAGTAATAAATAGGTGTGACTTCTGGATACACAATAAATAAGATTGTACTTCAAACTATATGTCCTCAACATAATCTGCACTCTTAAAATATTTCCTTAAAAAATCGAGTGAGGTGAGGTCTGTAGATCATGCTGGCTACTCAATTGAACTTCTTTCATCCATCTACTTAGGCTAATCCTTTCTGGTACGATAGATCTCTGTCTTGTTGGTACCATACTCTTGTGTCTGATAAATCTCTATTTGACTTGGAATCTAGTTCAAATTCGGTAAGCACTTACTAAAAAGGTTGAGTTTAACGAATATGTGAATAGAAGAATTGTAAATAAAAATTGGCCGGAAATAACAGCTCTCAACTCAAGAAGAATTTTCAAGAAGGGTTGGAGATAGAGCAAGTCTGCGAAAGCCATTCGATTCAGAATGACGAAACCAGCATAGTCTAGAAATATGAAAAAATGATTAAGGGGTAGTATTTTTCATATACCCTGAAAGAGCAGATTTTCGAAATTTTGTATTTTCCATTTTTGATAAAATCGCAAAAAGCCTCAAACCTATTTTGTCCAGCTGATCTCGAATATGTCATTGAAAATTATTTTGGATGGAGGATTCACCGAAATATTCCAGATAATTGTTAATTGTTATTGTTATTTCCGTCAACCAGCTGCTAGGGAAGCTAGGGAAGACGCAGCCCTTACCTTTTAACGTGTGATGCCATGCACGAGACCGATGACCATGCTGGGAATCGAACCCATGACCCTTAGGTCAAGAGACAAGCGCTCTACCATCACGACCATCACGGCCTATAAATCAGACTACTTTGATGATTTACTATCAGTTTAGTACATTCTACTGATGAAAATAATCTGATTATATAGAAATTAAATTACTTGTGTGGTGAAGGGGAAAATTACTATTTATCATAGCAAGTATACAATCAATCATTTCATCAGTTTTTCAATGATAAATTCCAGGTTTTTGTAACTCACTTTTTGAGCAGTTTATCTGTATAAAAGGTGCGTCTGGATTGTCGAGGTTTAGGTCTCTGTCTCCATTTTATTTTCTTGTCCATAATTCAGAAGACTCTATTGACCAATTTACCTTTGGATCAGTTGTTTATTGACGGTTTTGTATATTTCATAATATTCTAGTCAAGCAGTTCTCAAATTATATCATTGCCTATAAAGTGGTGAACAGGTTACCATTACAGAATTACAGAAAAATGAAGAGAATAAATAATTTTTCAATAAATAATACATATAGTCATAGAAAATGTATCCCCATACAATCAAAAAGACCATGTTTAGTGATTTTTTTATTCTAATTCTCACGGAAAGATATATCGTGAGATTATCGTAAAAATCAAGTGATTTTTCTTTCGAAAACTCAATGCCTCGAGAAACATTTCCTCAGGCTTTGAGTTCTAAAGAGTCACCGTTCTAGAGAAAAACAAGCCTCGGAAAAGGACGGAAAAAGACGGAAAAAGAACCGACGTCAGAGGGGTGTGAAGACTGAATTCGTCGGTTCAATCTCGATGAAACTGATAACGATTGATGATATTTCAGAAGACATGAAAATATCTATAGAATACAAATAGATCGCCTACTTTTCTGTAGGATACAAGGAAGGTGAGCGAGTTTGTGTATAGGTATGACATCACCGACGAGTCGAACTTTTGTTGTACAGAAAATGAAAGTTTCAGGGTATGTTTAGTACGTGAACCCTATTATAGATGGAAACAGGTTACTAGGATAGGTCAAATCTGTGTCTTTAAGACACAATCATAAGTTGCTGACAAGGAGTGACAAAGCAGTCAGTTTATACATTCAAGTGTGTGTTCACAATGAAATATGAAATATGGTGAAGTATTCGACGTACTTTCAGGGGAATTCTGCAAATCCAACTAAATCATATAGGTAGCTGAAATTATATTTTGATTGGGGGCAGGGGCTGGAAACTGACTGATACGTATTTATAAATATAAAAAAAGTTGGAATACTTGAATATTCTAGCTGATGGATTCATTTTCATTACTTAGTATAGGTACAATAAGTAAGTTTTCTATAATATATTTTTCCATTACGTTTTTAATCTTTGTGTTTTTTGTAGGTATAGTTGAAAATGAATAATTTCTTCACTTGTTTCATTATTTGCATCAAATTTATAGTACAGCTGTATGATATCCTTTCGTTTCTTGATTAAAAATATACATTTTACATTTACAGATATTTTGAATTCAGTACAATTTTAAAATATTTCTCTTTTCTTGATTTGAAAAAATCATTTAACCTTTAGTATCCTTTTGGATTAGCCTTCAATCTTTCAGATGAATGAAAATATAAAATAGAAACAATTGAAAACAAATTTTTGAATAAATGCAGGCTGGTTCAAAACATTCGGCTAAATAAATACGTTTATGAAAAATAAAAGCAGAGAATTCTATCAAAGGTCCTCAAATTGCCACAAAGCATATACAATGTGTTCGCCCAAGTTCACAGCATATATTACTCTTTATAAACAGTCATGTATGATCTAAAGCCTGAAACTTAACATTCAGATATCAAATTTTTCAGTCGTATACGAGGAGTCATAAAAAATTTTAATTTTGTGCAAGAGTATGAGAGTAAGTACCTTTATTTTTGATAATATCCAAAATTGTTGTGAAAAAAATATTTAGAATTGAAAACTACTTCAGATATCCATGCAGAACTTTTTATGAACAATACGTTTTTTTCTCAAAATTAACAAAAATAAGAAAAATTAAAAATGACAAAACTATTTTTCAATGTGGATATATCTCATCGTAATTTTAATTCTGAACTAATTTTTTTTCGTACAAACGTAGAAATGTACTGTATTTATAAAAAATAAAGTTTTTTTGTACGAAATTCATGTTTTCAAGAAAACCTCGTAGGTATACGACTGACTGAAAAAATTCAGTATCTGATGGTTGATTTTCAGGTTTCAGATCATGCAGAATTTTTATCAGGAGTGACTTTTTTTGTGCTTTTAATACTTTTTTTGTACAATAAATATCTAATATTTCATATGCTGCGAACTTAAGAGGACACACTGTATATTTAGATATTTCTATGAGCATTTTTATTGAATATATTCATACAATTCAACATTATTATCAATTCAAACTGTATCATTCTAGACGAGGAAGTCTTCTTAATGATTTCTCACCATTCCTCCAGCTTATAGAACAGGCACGAAAATTTGTTAAAAATTATGGCGTCTTCCTCGCTCCTTCCCATCTTTCTCTCCACTCCGAAAACGTACTCATTTGCCAACATCATCCCCATAAAATTTCCCAACCATTCCTGGGCGAAAAACGTAATCATCGGAGCTATAAGTAAAAAATGAAAGGTAGCACCGAAACCCTGGAAGCGTATAAAATATTATATCCCCTGCATAGAATTCTCCTATTACAAATGTGGTGTAGTGAAAAGAGGTCAGCAGCCAGGCATTTCTCGGGCCGTAAAGACCAGGTTGATCTCGGTGATGGCCCGGTATAGGGGTGGATATGAGAGAGGTGGTTTTTTTCAAGAATACTTATTCACCAATTCGAAATCACAATTGACGAAGGCAAAGCTGGTCTTTTTTGTCCCGTGAAAATGAAATGAGACGTGACGAATATTGGCAAAATTCTCATGATGCTTCATCTTCATCTTCATTTCATACGGCCAAATCATAACATTATATCAACAGACACTATGTTCTTCACAGCAGGCTTGACAGTTATCCTCAAAAGGCTTTTCTCGAGCATTTTCTAAAAATTAAAATCGGTTTTGTGGGTTTTCAAAATGGTAAATCTCAACTCAGTTGAGATAATTGAGATTGTGCTTTTAGTTGATTATAATGTTCGATCAATGAGGGAAGCTGTTGAAGAATTCAACAGAAAACATCCATATCGTGAACCAATACACCATACCACTGTCTACAGGATTCATATATTATTTATTAGAGCATATACCGAAATAAAGAGAAAATCTAGAGATATAAACGGACAAATTCAATTCTACTCCTTCAAATTTCAACGTGGATTTATATTTCTCTACCAGTTATTTTTTTTCCTGTTATCATATATGCTGATTTATTTGGATTTACAAGCAGCTTGTTCGCTTTCATCCAGTTTCAATATTAATAATAGGTTGTTCAACTTTTTAATTGCAGCATCAACGCATGTACCATAAACATAAAAAATTGTGTCGTCAGCAAATAGGTGCATTTTGCAGTCACCCAACTCAATCATGAAAATATCATTTATGAACATTATGAAGAGCAGATACCCCAATACACTATCTTGAGGTACTCCACTACTCACCTCAATTTTGAATGAATATTCATCACCAATTTTTGTCTTCTGGTTTCTATTCCTCAAGTACGATTGAAATTACTCGTCAAAGCCAAGTAATGTTTTAATTTCAATAGTAAAATGTTTCTATCAACCACTTCAAAGGCTCTTCTTAAGTCTAGAAATAGGTACTATTAAAATTCAATTCATTTATAATTTCTTAAAGAGCTGTTTCACATGAATGTCCTCTGAAACCAGTCGTTGGGAAAGAATATTCTATATGAATCGAACAAAACTTGTAGAACATTCATTTGAATATCAGAATATCGCGGGATTTCAAACTATTCTTTGAAGGCAAAGTAATTATCCAAAGATATGTTCGTACACCGACTGACTCAACTACTGATCAGTGACCAAATCACTATCACCGCATCGTTTCTAATTAACGAACCACTTTAAAAAAGTATTCCCGAGCTAATCACTCTCGCTCGTTATTTACCCACGTGTAAGAGATATCGTCAGAAGCAAGGCCAATTTAAAAGTACGGCTTTCAATCTAATTGAAAGTCCTCGCTACCGACTGTCGGCCTAAAATGACCAGGTCTCGTCGCCATGTCGGCTTGGGTGTGGCAAAGTCCGACGGAAACATGTTCGATTCGAGACTGGAAGATAACACGTTAGTTCGTCTTGCGGCCATGTTGGATATCGAATATCCCAGTTCAATTTCCCTTTGAGGAAGGTAAGGGATGGGTCAATTCCATTCGTCGGAATTGGACGAATTTTCAAAATTAACTTAAAATTGGAGTAGCACGGTACAAAATAAACACAGAAAAAAATATGTAGTAAAAGAAATTAAAGAAAATATGACCATGAACGAACTGCAAGTAAAGATAAAGGAATTATAGGCTGGAAAGTCACCGGGAACAGATAAATTACCAACAGAGATGATAAAAAATCTAGGGGAAACAGGAATCAAAGCACTCGGACTGTATAATAAAGCATGGAACGAAGAACAGCCCTAATAGTGCCAATATAAGAAAAGAGAACAGGCATGACTGTAATAACTATAGAGGAATAACTCTCCTTAGTACAGCAAGGAAAATATATGGAAAATCATCCACAGTAGGATAAGACAAATAATAATAATAATAATCTCTAGCTACATAAGGATAAGCCGATGCATGGGGTCTTCTTCAAGAACATTGAAGACCTAGGCTTATCCAGAGACCTGACCTTCTCGTTTCTCAGGTCAAGTGGGCTGAAGTCGGAGACCGAGGGATTCATAATGACCTGCCAGGATGGTGTCTTCAACACTCTCGTCTACCGCAGTCGCGTGATGGGTATAGAGGTCCCTGACACTAGATGCAGCTGAGACCATAATGCATTTGCTGTCAGCTTGTCCAGCTTATGCGGTCTCAGCCTATATCAACAGACATTACGCGGCCTTACGAGTGTTGTACTACCATCTACGACACTCGTACGGTGTAGACGAGACACCGGTGTTGCCTTATGCTCCGGGGGATATTGAGTCCGTGGTGGAGAATGAGAAGTGCCGAATCTATTGGAACTATTCATTCCCCACCCTCAGGCAAATACAAGCCAATAAGCCTGATGTAGTCCTCCTCGACCATCAAAGTAGGACGAATTTCGTCATTGAGTTTTCAGCTACTGGCGAAACGAACATCGTCCGAAAAGAGGAAGAAAAACGGACTAAATATCGAGATCTTCTCTTTGAACTCCGCAGGCTTTACCCAACAAAAAAAAAAAAAACCACTATTGTATAAATGAGTTGGTAAATTTGCATTATAAAAATCCTTATTATTGAATAAAAACATTAGACACTCTTCAATGTATATTGCTGCAACAGTTAAAATTTGATTGCTTTTAAAAATGCCTCTGCAAGAAGATCTAAAACTTTTTGATGGTTCTCAGTGCTCTTTTTTGGCATATGAATATTTTTTACTACTGCTACCATAAAAAATAGAACCGTATCTAACAAGAGATTCAAAATTTGAAAAATAAATGACCCTTAGACCATCTTCACTCAAGTACAGTGACATTACCCTCAATGTATAACAGAGTTCAATGTTTTAGAAAGTGCTACTATATGACTTTCCCATGACAGAACTTCATCTATAGTTACCCCTAAAAGCTTCGTTTCTGCACTTATATTGATTTCAGATTCATCTAATTGAATGCTTTGTGGATATTCTAACTGCGACCTATTTGTTTTGAACACTATGCAATTTGTCTTTTTTTCATTTAGAAGTAGCTTCTCATTCGAGATCCAACCTGACATTGCTGCAAAAATGTTTTCTACGTTATCGAGTGTAGTTTGGAAATCCGGTGCAGTTATTAAAATATTTGTATCATCAGCATAACTACTTAAGAAGCAATTGGTATTTGTGATACAGTTTGGCATATCATTTATATACAAAATGAATATTATTGGACCAATTATACTACCCTGTGGTATTCCCATTTTAACGAGTTCAGTTTTGGACTTAACATTCTCACCCTGTTTTGTAATTTTTATTTGCTGATAAATAAGAATTTAGCCAAGAATAGGCGAGACGATTTATTCCATAGAGCTTTAATTTTTTTAGTAGAAGTTGATGATTTACACAGTCGTATGCTTTTGTTAAGTCCAAAAATAAACCCATTATTATAGACTCATTTTTCTCAAGTGACTGCAAGATGTTTTCAGTGAATTGATATAGTGCTGCGTGAGTTCCCTTTCCTTTTAAGTATACATGTTGACATGTACAGAACATATCATTTTTAGTAGGTACTCCATTAATCTGTTTGTTTAAAGGCCTAATAGTTGCTAATTTCAATCTATCTGGAAACATCTTAAATGATATACCAACTGCATATGTCAAAGGTGTAATGATCTCATTTACACAACATTTTATTAATGAAGTTGGAATGTCATCATCACTACTGCTTTGTTTATTTTATAATAATAATAGAGAATACTCTTGAAGAATCACAAATTGGATTTGGAAAAGATAGTATATTATAGGACCATATATTCCCGGTGAAACAAATAATTGAAAAGTTGTCACTGCAAAAAAAAAAGCTAATAAGAGTTTCATAGAACTTAAAAGACTTTCGATACAGTAGAAAGGGAAAAGCTACAGAACATACTGGAAGTGAGGGAGATTTACAACAGAATAACAGAAATAATTAAAAACGTCTTCCTACCATAACAACATGAATTGTGTTATATATCAGAAACAAAACATCAGCAGCTTTTCCAACACAAGAAAGGTTAAGGCAAGGAGGACTGTATCATTATTATTTACAATTTCTATTGATAGAATAATAGAAAAGTATTTTAGCAGAATGGCATAACTACACGTGGGACATTGGGGAATTCAAGAGTACATATCAGAAGAAGCTTTTGAAGATGATGTAATAATTATGGCAGAAAAAGAAAATGATCAATTTGGAAATTTGGAATGCAGTTTGTGAAGAGAGTAAATAAGTTAGGTTTTGAAGTTTCAATACACACCAATTAGGAGAAATATATGCATATAGGTATACTTAAAATTGTTCATATGTAGGAGTGTTCTTAAAAGATTTGAAATAATCATAAAAATACATAAAGTGAGGAAAAAAATTGTGGAATAAATTCATTTTTCCGAGAATAGGCGACTTATAAAGCAATTCTCATAGGAAGTCGTCTTTCATTTTCAAATTATGATTTTTGGCATATACCTATATCACACTAGTGACGCTTTTCATCTAGGCGTGATAAGGTTATCGATGATATTTTTTATGAGAATGGGGATCGTGTGATAGCTCATTGCAAAGGATATTCAATTCTCTATTCAGTAATATAAACATTTGCTGAATAATTTATACAAGGAAGCCAGAAAAATAAAACAAGAAGTACCTATGTAATTTAATTAATTTAAAATACTGCCAGAAAACGAATAAAAATTATTACGTGACGAATGAAATTGCTTTTTGCTCTAATTAAATGTTCAACTTGCCACCCACCTGCCTCTCGGCAGTAATTGAACCGACGACAACATTCTTCTTGAACATTGTGTATCATTTTATTACTAATTTACAATCTGATTCTATTTTTGAAATCTTGTCTATCGATGTAAACTCATTTGAAGAAACCCTATAAAGAATCAATTGGTATAAAATCTGGAGATCTTAGGGGCCACTCTGTTGTTCCTCGTCTACCAATCCATCTCCTAGGAAAACGAACAAGAAGTGCAAAGTACGGAGGTGCACCATCTTGCTAGAACCATATATTTTTATTTGATGAAGCACGATCATTGTCATTTGGAAAAATGTCTGTAAGGGCGGATACAAGTTCATTTTGTGAAAAATCAAGACATCTCTGCTTTTAAGAGACTCAAAGAAGGAAAAAGGACCTATAATTCTATCCTCGACTATCCCTGCTCATACGTTTACTTTATGAGGGTGATGCCGAGGATTCTCTTGACTTCAATATCAGTTCAAAAAGTATCAATATGCAGTTTGCCGATTCATTGTTCCATTTGAACAAAAGGTTGCTCCATCAGAGAAAAGGATTTGAAAAATGAAGCGTGGATTTTGATTACAAAATACATTCATAGAAAAAGAATTATTTGAGGACTCTCTGCCGCGTGTCCACGTTTCTCTAAATTTATTCTTAATTTTACTAACACTGGATTGTCTGATATGTGTATCAAGATTATTTATTTACAATGCCATAAACTGGTCTTCAATAGAATCTACTTTTGCCATGTTTTTTTTTATTTCTCATTATGTGCCTTCTATCAAAATTTATTTTTGTTTTTTCATACTAGTAGGAAGAACAGCAGTACTAAACATTCATTTATAAACTTCTCAAAGTGTTTTAATAGTAGACAAAATTAGGGACTAATTTACTTCCACATTTCATAGAATTAATGAGGATAATCCAGATCGACGATAGACCACAAAATTGGTGGAGAACTTGCGTCACCTCGGTCAGTAAGTTACATGAGATTTATTTCACAAGCAGCACAGGATGCTGCCTTTAAAAAATCAATCATCCTCGTGAATTTGGGTTGGAATATCTGGAACTTGAATTGAAGTAGACACAGAAACTTCACGAATTATACGGCTTGCTCTATATGAGACATCACTGTTTCTCCTATCTCCAACGAACTCCATTTTCTCTGTTGTTCCACCTCACTTAATTAAAGCAAGCAACGAAAAGGCGACAGAACATAAACTTGACGTTATTAACTAAGTCAACACAACATATGGACTGAGGTCATATTGAATAACTCAATTAAAGCGGTGTATTGTCGTTGTTTTATAAACAAGCCGATTTCGATGCAAGTACGGCCCTTATCGGCATCCCTACAATATTCTGGAGTCCTTTTCATTCGGGTAGAACACGTGTATCTCGCTGTTCCAGATATGGTAGAGTGGCAGGAGGGAGAGGTAGGATATGAACCAAAAGTGATATCGAGATCGTGGGAACAAAATTTGATTCGAGATTATGTGTCGAATTTTCGAGGTAATTGGCGTGAAATTTTCCATTTCTGTAACTTATTGAGTGTATTTATGATTATATACCATTGGTTATTCACCTGGATATTTCATACCTGTTAATTTCAACCAATCAGATGATTCTGATCAGAAATGTGGTGTTATTTAATTTAATTGTAACTTTTATGGTATTTGGAGCCAAGACCATGAAATGTATTCATTCTAAAAGTAATTTTTCTATTTATCTAATATCGTATATTTGCTGATTGGAATGCAAGGGAATGTGGTACGAATTAGTTTTTTCTGTGTGGAACATTCCTCCAAGTATAACAATATTTACCTATCTGTATGAATAAATTACGTTTCAACGTATTCGAAAATCAACCAAGAAGATGCAAAAATTAAATAATCTGGAAATGGTATTTGGCATGAATTGCAGATCCAAAGTAAAGAGCATGTTTTATCCAATCACTCTCAATATTTATTTCATCGATTTGAAGATATGTTTCAATCTGAATCTTTAATAACGCGAAAATTTTGTAGTAGAATGGTACCTACAGAAAATTCATGGCGTGGAAAAAATCATGTCCTCAAATTTTCAAGACTTGTGTTCAGGAAATTCTCGTAAACACGTTGCTAACCACTGAAACTCCCAGTAACCTTGTCATTTACTATGGCTATTAAAACAAGTGACTAAAAATCAGCTGTTCTTGACTCAGCTTGGAGTTCGAGGAATTGAGAAATATGGGTTGATGATCGTATTGAGACATTAAAACCAGTTCATTCAAAATAGATTCTGGTTCTGGTATCCTTGTTGGATATCGAGCAAACCTTTGCTGAATATTTTAGGAACTACTCATCTTGATATTTTAAAGTAAAACAAACTCGCATGCTATTCGAAATTACAATAAAAAAAAACTCGACCAACCATTTTTCGTAGGCTTTGAAACTGTATCAATAAAATATTTCTTTTCTGAAATTTTACTGTGAATCGCAATTATCAAAACTGCCAGGCCAAATTTTGATTTAACCTTTTTTGAATATTCACACCAAATTTGAAGTCGATTCCGAGTCAAACAAAGATTTCGTAGGCTTTTCTACAGAACTTCGTGTTGAAAATATCCGATTTTTGTTAGTTCCTTTTATATGGTAAAACTTGTATTTGAACATATAAAAATCATATATTTTCAAAAGTTTTGAATATATGGTATGAATTTGAAGTAAAACTGATAATTTCGTATTTTTCTGCATTTTCAATCACGTGGAAATTCATATAGTATCCTAATTTCATCATTCTGAATCGACTGCCGTTTGCAGAATTGCTCTATCTTCAACTGTTCCCGAGTTGAAAAGTTCATCTTGAGTTGAGAAGGATCATTCCTCTCCAAAATTTTTTTCATTAATTTTTCCATGCATTTTCAAAAAATATAACTTTTTTTGAATAAGCACGCCGAATTTGAAGTCGATTCCATATCAACTGAAGATTTTTATCGAAACTCCATTCAATTTCGAGTTGAAAATATTCCTTTTTTTGTTAGTTCCATTTTCATGGTTAACCTTGTATCTAAGCATAAAAAACTCATATATATTCGGAATCAGCATGAAATTTTGAGCATATAATCCCAATTTCAAGTGGATCTGATGATTTTGTGTTTTTCATGATTATTAGGGGTCTACCCCTTACGACTTTTTAAAGGTAATACTTTTGTTCTTCGATCATTTTGAAATTCACAGAGCATACTTATTTCACCATTCTGAATCGACTGCCGTTCGCAGAATTTCTCTATCTTCAACCGCTCCCGAGTTGAAAATTTCTCTGGAGCTGAGAGGGATGATTTAGTTTCAAATCTTTTCTTTTTTCACAATTTTTCCATCAACTTTCCAAAAATTCAACTTTTTTTAATAAGCTCACCACATTTGGAGTCAATTCCAAGACAATTTAAGATTTCGTGTGATTTAAGTGGTAATTCCGAGTTGAAAAGACTCAAATAAAAACGCTGTTTTTAATAATTTTTTACTCACTATATCTTCAGGAGGAGTCGCCATTTTATCCATGTTCTTCTCCTCTATTGGTCGACTCGGCTTCATTTCCAGAAAAAAATTGAATTTTGAATATGAATTTTCTCTCATCCGTAGAATTTTGACATGACCACTGATATTTCGGCATAGCTGTTTGAATTCAGAATCCCACGGCAAAGCTCGACAAATGTTTTACATTTCTTCCGCTCATTTAGTGCAACTGCAAAATGAAACTTCAATTAATTATTCACCCAGAAATTTAAATTAGCTACAAAAATGGTGACTCCAACCGTCAGAGAGAACTGAGTGAATTAAACTGTGAAATTGTGCTTCGAGTTCGGTGGCGTAGAAATTTGTTTTTATTAGGAGGTGTTATAGAATTTTTTCCTCCGTCCGATGACGAATTATTGCACGTCAATGGATGAAAATTAGTATTGTTTATATAAGAAAGGTTTTTAGTACATGTGTGATTACGGCAAATTTTCTAATGAAAGTCTTATGGCAACTTCAACAAAACTAGGATGAGCAGCGTCATATATTATCTATAAATTCTCACTCACGTATGAATTACCCCAGCCAACACAGATACATCTCTAAGATATTGCTGCGATGTCACTTCGTGGCTTGCGACATGCATCGTTACGTCGCACGGACGTCCCAGCGACTCACTTTTGTCACACTCATGAGGTATGCTGGCGACCTCTATGCGATGTAGTTATGAGACGTCTTCACGATGTAGTTCTGAGACGCCGCAAAGATGCCTCCTAATAACGTATCAGGGATGTAACAGAGAGACATAGCAGCGATTTCTTCACTGTTATATTCAAGAGACGTCAACGTCTATGCGATATTCCAGACAGAAACAACAAATAGAAACAGAAAATATATTTTCAATATGAAAAAAATTAATATGATAAAAATATAAATAAAAATTATTCAAAAAATTAAAACATTCTGGCATAACATTAACAAAGTACAAAATAAAAATTAACAAAGTAACAAATGGAAATAAATAAATTAAAAAACTAAAAGTCGATTGCTTTTGTTCCTTTTCCTGTCGAGCCTTTGTTTGGCATGCCCCTGAACCAATTGGAACAGGCTGCTTCCACATTTTTTTTTGTTCTCTACGTGAATAAGGCTCATTCATCACCACATCTGGGAATCAATGAAACAATATGAGACCACTGAAAGCTACAATGCCAGATAGTAAGGAGAGAAATAATGGAATCTCACTTTGTTGATACTCAACAACTATACTCACTTTTCACTTTCAGTTTATGGACACTGAAATCCGCAAATGTGATCAATCCAGTTGGAAATATCAGAACATGAACAGTATAGAAAGCATTCGAAACGACAAAGCTTCGATCTTCGATCAATGCATCGATACAAAGAACATAGAACTAGAACTAAATATGTTTATACAATACAAGCCGGTCACGCAGTCGCCTCCCGCTTTCAGGTTGGCCAACTTGAATACGATCTGTGTTGCCAACTTCTTGCCAACTTACCGCGTTAATTCAAAATAAACATTTAACACAAATTGAGGATTCGCCTTTCGACCGTGGTGGAGGACAGTTGGCGTCCTTGTGGTCGGCAGTCAAGTGAATGTGTGTGAAAGATCACCAGATCTGGAGATAACTCAATAAAAATATAGCAGCAGAGATATCTAAGTATAGATTTTGATGTCTAAATGATGTCGCAGTATGACGTCTATGGCAAGTAACAATTTGACATCGCAAGGACTTCTAAATCCACTATCACTAATTTAGATATCACAGGGATGTCGCAGAGTGATATCGCAGTAATGACAACAATATGACATCGCAGAGACATCTATATTCGACTATTATTGATTTTGATACCTAAGGGATGTCACGGTGTAATATCGCAGGAATGTCAACGATATGATATCACAAGGACATCTAAATCCCATTTTTGACGATATTGACATCCCTGAGATGTGGATATTTGCCCAGTGTTGACTGGGACGGCTTCAGAACGTGTTTATAGGGCCGTTATTTATATAAGAATGGCATAGTTTACGCTAAATCTCGTTTAGTACCCATGAAAAGCATAGAGTTAGTTACCTAGACTGGAGCTATGTGAAGCTCTTTCACTTGCGCAATTACTGCAAAAGGTAAGGCCCATCTTACGTTTTCATGTCGATAAAATATATGTTTGGACAGACTCGTTAATTGTATTAGCCTGGTCGAACTTCAAACCTAATCTTTGGAAAACTTTTGTATCGAAAATCTCACGGAAAACTGTGAATTGCGTCATATTAGATCGCCTGAAAATCCAGGGGACATCATATCGCGTTTTACGCACTCAATACAAAAATAACTATTTTTCATTACATGATCAATATTTGATCGCATTTCAGTTGACACTGAAATGTTCCTCTGAGCCTCCCTAGTTCCGTCACCACTGTTCGAGCTCATTCTAAATTTAATTTTCGCTTCAGCATCATTCACCGAAGTAATGTTTGTCGCTGGTGCATTCCCAACTTGTTTTTGGCGTAAACAGTTTAATTTTGTTGCGGTTTTATATATATGCAAGTTTTGTTAAATTCGCTCCGCGTTATTTGCTTGAACGGGTCAAAGTTTTACTGTCCTGTTGGTTGTGTCTAGATAATTTCACTTCGCATCTACTAGTGGCTTATTTATCTTATCCCGTGGAACAAAGTGATGTTTATAGAGTTAGTTGCTTTGTCTAGACGTTTTGCCTAGGTCATCGTTAAATACGATGACCCGACAATGAACTTTGGGGGTAATAAGCTCGACGAATTATATAACCAGATAGCAATGTTGTGTACGAGAACGGTCCATATAAGGTGTCGATCATAGGAATATTCAGGATTTCCTTGTCTTCCATTTAAAAAAAAACTCCAAATGACATTTAGTGACACTTGCCAGGCTCAAAAGTTGTGCAAAAAAGTTTGTTGCTGTTACATATGTGTATGAATGTGTATGAAATTATCCTTAGAAAGATGTAGTTTTTTTCAATCGAAAATTTCGTACCTAGGACATGATATCGATGCCGAAGGCCTGCATACTTCAGAATCAAAAGTTTCTGCCATAATGAATGCTCCAATACCCACCGATATACATTCCCTGAAATCATTCTTAGGGCTGATTAATTACTACGGAAAATTCGTTCCAAACCTTTCGACTATTTTGAACCCATTATATAACCTTTTGAAAGATAAAGTAAAGTGGGAATATGTTATCGAATTGTTAAAGGGCTTTTGAAAAAGTAAAAAAAACTATTGGTGTCCGCTCCAATTTTAGTTCACTACAATCCTGATTTGCCCTTACGCTTGACAATTGACGCAAGTGATTATGGGGTGGGATCGTTAATATTATTATGCCTGATGAATCAGAAAAAGTTATCGCGTATGCATCAAGAACGCTGTCCGATACTGAACGCAGATATTGCACACTAGAAAAGGAAGCTTGGAGGTCATCTTTGGTTTATGCAAATTCCATAATTACCTATTTTTAAAAAAATTTACACTGGTTATTGATAACAAGCCGCTATCATATATTTTTAATCCTTACAAAAACATTCCGGTGTATGCAGCAAAACGTTCAAAGCGATGGGCGTTAATACTTTCTAGTTATAATTACGAGGTCGAACTGGTTAAATCAAAAAAAAACTTAGCCGATACTCTATCACGTTTACCAATACCTTTAGAAGAAAATTCGTGTGCTGAAGTAGAATTTAATTTTATTAATTATGTTAGCAAGAATGAACATATTCCAGTGGATTTCAATAAAATTCAAATCGCTACATCTCAAGATGAAATTTTGTCCTCAGTTTTGAAGTTGGTAAATACTGGGTGGCCAAAAAAGAGCTCGTGGCATAATTGAGTATTGAATCTAATTGCCTATTATGGAACAACAGGATCATAATTCCTGAAAGCTTACGCGTAGTTATCTTAAAAGATTTGCACTCGACACACATAAGCATGGTCAAAATGAAAAGCTTGGCAAGATCCTATTTTTGGTGGCCTGGAATTGGTAAAAATATTGAAGAAATGTGTAGAACTTGTCAAAATTGTTTAGTCCATAAAAAATCTCCTGATAAGTCAGTCCTAACTACATGGCTCTGGCCTAACCAACCTTGGCATCGACTTCACATAGACTTCATGAGGCCATTTTTGAACAAGTATTTTCTGATCATTTTAAATGCCCATAGTAAATGGATCGAGGTGTTCCCGATGGCGGTGATAACCTCGAAGTTGACAATTGAAGTCTTACGGTCGTGTTTCGCGTGTTTTGGCTTACCAAAAAAACTAATCACAGACAACGGGAGATCGTTCTGCTCTGCGGAATTCGAGGAATTTTTAACAAAAAATAATATTGCGCATTTCACTACCCCGCCTTACCACCTTTCTTCTAATGGCGCTGCAGAGAATGCTGTGAAAACAGTAAAATATGCATTAAAAAATGCACTTGGTAAAAACTCTAACTTAAGTAATTTGAATTTAGTTTTGAACAATTTTTTAATGGATTATCGTTCAACAAAGTATTGTATAACGAACGAAAGCCCACCCAAATTGTTGCTGGGTCGGGAACTGCGGACACGTTTCAATGTCTTGTTACCAGATTATGAGTATGATAATGAGTTGAGGGATCGACTCTCAAAAAGGCAGGCAAAGCAAAAAGAATATCATGGTGGAAAACGCAATATTTGTTTAATATGAGTGTAATAGTGCGGGACTATCGAAAAGTGAACTCAAAATAGTGGATTAAAGGAGTAATTTTTAGAAAAATCGGGAGATCTGTTTATATTGTGATCATTCCAGAACTTAACGTTAGATGGAATCAGGAATTTTAGAAAATAAGGAAATAACAATCGATAAAAGCGACACAGAAAACGGTGATTAAAATGACGTTTCAACTGAAATTGTGTTTACCGAAAAAAAAATTCTTACTAATGAAGACAGGGTTTGCAATGAGAGACCAAAGAGAATGGTCAAACCCCCAGAACGGTGGGCATATGATTAGTTTTTTTTTTATATTTTCAAATATTTTTTTAGGGGGGAGATGTTACATATGTGTATGAATATTTATATTTCATTTATTTGTGCCACAGGGTATAAGTATGGGTCTTTCGTTGTGAGTAGAAATAAACTGATAAAAAACTGTCATGGGGTTTTTGGATACTTTGAGATCCATTGAATACGTGCATTGTTTACGGAATAAATGAAGAATAAAGTTGGCTTATTCAGAATCG
The DNA here is from genome assembly GCA_958502065.1 of Chrysolina americana. Lineage (NCBI taxonomy): Eukaryota > Metazoa > Arthropoda > Insecta > Coleoptera > Chrysomelidae > Chrysolina > Chrysolina americana. The sequence continues at coordinate 3,829,072 of OY293417.1, forward strand.
TGATTCTTTTTGGTTGTATCAGCACCCTCACATTAGGGTGTAATATGTTACAGTTGCTATTCAACCTCCCGATGCTTTGGCTGGTTCCATAGCCTCGGCTATAAAACACCATCCGCGGCATTAAATCTTGTGCCTAGTAAAACAAATAACTATTGTATCGCTATTTAATTTTCCAGACACTCCAGTATGTTGTAGATATATTCCAACTTCATTCCATTCAACAATATGTTTCCGAAGGTACTCTAATATTATTATTTCCGATGAGCAGTTTCGAAAAATTGCTTTCTAAACTTACAGAAGTTATTAGAACTTGCCTGCACTGAGATGCATGGTTTTCAGGTTATTATTCAAACAAAAAAGCTATTTATATACTTACCAAGTGCGATATATAGATCCTAACGCCTGGACGCTCAAAGTTGAAAAAGCGTCAGGAAATTTACTGCCTGTGAAATCCAAATACTTATACGAGGAGTATGACCATTTTTTGAAATGGAAAGATGAAAACAGAGTGAATATCGTAAATGAAACTGTCTTAATGGCATACTTCCAGGAACTGGTGAGTTTATCTCATGAAAAATATTAATATTATTTCAGTCTGAAAAATATAGTGCAAATAGTCTATGGACCAAATACTCACAGCTAAAATCAACATTGATTGTTAAAGACAACATTAATATATCAGCATTCAGTCACCTGATGGCCTTTCTCAAAAATCAAAGGATTTGGAAGGTGGACAAGTATTACTTTTCATAAGAAAAGCTCCAGATGATACTTTTCTGCTACATAAAGTTGTTCTGGTAATCGGCGTATTTGGAGGCTTAAGACGTGATGAAATAGTAATAATGACAGTAGATGACATTGAATACAGTGGAGCCGTTTTTCTGATCGAGGTATCAGTAACCAAGACCTGCATCTCAAAAAGTTTCACCATTGTTGAAGAAAGCGAAATAGGAGCCTTGAACTTAGTTATAAAGTACATTGCATTACGACCAAAAGGATGAAAACAACGTAGTTTTTTTTCAACCTGCAGAAATGATAAATGTAGGTAAAAATACTATAGGAAGTGTTCCTTCTATTAAAGCGAAATACTTTAATTTGGAAAACCCGAAAGGTTACACCGAACATTGTCTACGCCGAACGTCGTCAACGCTTCTTGTTCAAGGTGGTGCTTCCTTTGAAACACTAAAATTACATGGAAGAACAAAATTGCTGCAATGATAGCCCATTCCGTTTCCGAAAAAGAAAATGTTAACGTTCCGTACGAAACCGAATGCACATTGGGGAGTTCATCATCGGTCAACTCACTTCAAACTTGGTACTAATTTTTCAGGAACATTTGAAAATTGTAATTTCTATTTGAGAGAAAATAATTAGTCCCTTTTTCATGAACAGTTATAAATAAAACTTTTCCGAGTACTTAATTTATTGAACTGCAGAAAAATACATTTAGCGGGCGTTATGGGTCTGTTAATAGCAACCGCTACCAAGGTATCATAAAGTAGTACTGGACAAGTGAAAAATAAATATTTTTACTACGTCTCCTCATAGTTGACAATTAGGTGGCACCGTTCCAACTCTTCATTAGCAATCAGCTCCAAACAAATTACATCAAAATATTGAAATGTAGATGGCCGCTAAAATTCCACAGATAACCTTAATTATTTTACTACTTCTGCTGAAGAAAGCTTCTGTTTTCAAGCAAATATTATCGATGAGGTAATATAGTTCTGCTCATTGTTCTGGATAATGATAAATTTTGAGAGTACAAAAGTATAAAAACTGAAGAATTTAAATGATTTTAATTAATGATTTTTTTGTATGAAATAAATCCAAATTGTAATAAGTCACCGGTATGTGCTTGCTTTGTTGACAAAGTTTCTGGAAACTAGTACAGTGAAGAAAAAAAAAGGGATATCCCCAATTGGAGTTTTGGGAAATTGCTGCAGAGCCAACAAGCTCCTTATGATCAGCTGTAAAATCAAGCGCAGATCCAAGGTGGGGGGTCAGGACCGTCCCCCTAGGCCCAGGTCAACCGGTGATTTTTCATTATCTTTGTTCAGATGTAATAATTTTGTTTTTCGATCAATTTGAAATTCGTATACTAATTTCATCATTCTAAATTGAATGGCTTTCGCAGAATTGCCCTATCTTTAACCGTGGAAAAGGATCATTTCACTCCAAAACTTTTCTGAAATTATTTTGTCAATAATTTTCCAAATAGTCAACCTTTTTTAAATTTGAAGTTGATTCCATCCCAGTTCAAGATTTCGTAGGCTTTTTACGAAACCTCTTCAATTTCGATTTGAAAATATCCGTTTTTTCGTTAGTTCCTTTTTTATGATATCCCTTGTATCTGATCATAAACAAATCATATATTTTCGGAATCAGCATGAAATTTTGCGTGTCTACACTGTTTATGATATTCAATAATATGCAATGAAATACAATAAATACTATGACAAAACTATGCAATGACACACAAAAAAGACAATAAAATATAATGAAATGGAGTAAAATACAATAATAAGATATGATTCAGAAATTTTTATAAATGTTTTATTGTTATAATCATTTGTCTTCCTGATGCTAGTGAAGTAGGACGGACCTAAGAGTCCGTAGTAAAAAAGAATTTAGGTGTAATGTGAATGATGTTTTGTTTTATCATTCCAGTAATAGTATTAGGTTTACATTTTTGTGCCGATGTAGTATAGTAAAAAAATTAGTCCTTGAGTATTTTGATTAAAAACTGGTCTATGGGTTCCAAAATAACAGGGTGTTTCAAATCGCATACACGGTATGTAATTCAATGAAATGCAATGAATACAATAAAATGCAATAACATACAAAAAATACAATGAAATGGGGTGAAATACAATAATAAGATTTGATTCAGAAAGATCATTAGCAGAAAGAGTTCACGATAGATATTTTCCTTTAATTTTGTTGTTACATTTAACCATTTCGTCTTCTTCATGCTAGTGAAGAGTAAGAGACTGTAGTAAAAAAGGGTCTAGGTGTAATTTAAATGATTTTTTTTGCTGATAGTATGCTTCCAGGACTAGTATTATACATTTGTGTGCCGATAAAATAGTAAAATAATTAGTCATTGAGTATTCTGAGTTTTTTTTTTGTTCGAGTTTCATCGGCATCCATAGCCGATCAAGGACTCTTTCCACTTGAGTAGATGCATGCATAAAGATGAGAGTGAAGTGAATCCAGAGACAAAATATGCATACGAAGCGAATAATTCCGCCCCGTAACAATATAAAACCATGAATTATTTATTTAATTGGGTTAAACGCTGCTATGCTGGAAATGGCCGTATTTCTCTCGCGTGACTTTCGCGCCAATTGCCGGGAGCCATTTTCATTTTGCATACGAAATGCAGTTATCTAATAAGTTATTCGCGGAGCTTACTCTCAGTCCATTTAATTTTATGATCGTTAGTAGTAAAGAACCCGTATTTTCCTTCCAATAGTATTTACAGCCAGCATTATATCTTCATTGATAATTATTATGTATGGCATTGGTAGGATTGAGACGACATAATTAATGGATAATGCATGAGGACTTTGGGCGCAAAGTATAGGGGCTGGCGACTATATATTTTTTTCTATCTAGTTTTGTCAAGGTAATCATTGGAGTCATCAAGTGCAGAAACATGTTCGACATGAACTAAGCCAAATGTTCACAAAAAATGAATATGATGAAACGATGACAAGATTACTAACGAAATACCAACTGAAGAAAAGAAAAGAAAGAATTAAATATCAAAACTAGACCAGTTTAGAGACGTGTTAAGTCTTGCATATGCGAATTAAAATGCTTTTGTCATATTTTCTGAATATCAGGAGGGCACGAGGATGTTTTTCACTATTTTTAGGAATTTTTCACACTTCAGCAAATCACATTTCTTGAGTTAAATTATTCGTTGATACCATGTCTATTACTATTTTTACGGTATTTTAAATTTTTATTTCGCAAGTTTTCGCATTTTTTTTTCACCGAATTTTTTTACCTTTTTTGTCAACGTCCGAGAAAGTCGTGAATGACTTGGAATTTCTGCAGGACCTCTACTTAGTTTTCAGAAGGGCACAGGAATGTTTTTCACAATTTTTACGGGTTTTTCAGAATTTATTTCGGTGAGGTTTCGTAAATTCAAGGTGATAGACATTTATTCAGATAAATCACTCGATATCCCATGCCTATTACTATTTTTATTTATTTTCCGATTTTAATTTCGCGAAATTTCGCAACTTAATGCCGTCCGACATTTTTTTGGCACATTTTTCAATGTCCGAAACAGTCGGAAATGACTTCTAGTTTGTACAATGTCTCTATTCAGTTTTCAGGAGGGCACAGGCATGTTTTTCACTATTTTTACGGGTTTTTAAAAATCTATTTCAGCGAGGTTTCGCAAATTCAAGGTGACAGAATTTTTTTTCAAATTACTCGATGATCCCATGCTTATACTATTGTTATGTATTTTTCGATTTTAATTTCGAGAGATTTCGCAACTTAATTCCGACTAACATTTTTTTCCATATTTTTGAATTTCCGAATAAGTCGGAAATGGCTCCAAATTTCTACAGGATCTTTATTTAGTTTTCAGAAAGGCACAGGGATGTTTTCACAATATTTACGGGTTTTTCAGAATTTATTTCGTCGAGGTATCGCAAAATCACGTTTACAGACATTTTTTTCAATTATATTTTTTGATGATCCTATGCTTATAACTATTTTTATGGATTTTAGATTTCAATTTCGCGAGTTTTCGCAACTTTTTTCCTACCTTAATATTTTTGCCGTATTTTTCTATTCTATTTTTGGAGTTGAATTATTCGATGTTCCCACGTTTATTACTGTTTTTACTGAATTTTTCTAATTTTATTTTCAAAAATTCTAGCATTTTTTTTTTCGAAAGGCAGTGGTCCAAGCCCCTCGGCTCACATTTTCTTTTGTCGTCGTCTAAAACCGTTGGTTTAAGGGACAGGGGGGATTTGTTTGTAGTAAAATCATCATTATTCGATGGTTCCATGTTTTTCATTATTTTTACATATTTTTTCGATTTCATTTTCACGAGCTATCGATTTTTTTTTTCGACTGACTGATATATTTTTTTGCCATAATTTCGACATCCGATATTGCAAGAATCTCTTTCGGTTCTCATTACGTGTGCCAAATCCGGACGCCAGCTTGATAACGGATTGCAAATTTTGAAACGGAAAAACAGACAGACTACATAGCAAGTTGAATAAAACCATGTAAAAATATTCTGGTGGATGCGGAAATCTCCCCAAAATAATGTTGACTCCTGAAACTATATTTATATTTTTAATACTTTTCATTCAACGTCGAAATTTTTTTTGTATTATAAAATATTAATAAAAAAATTCATAAAATTATGGTTTTATGCAGACACCTGAAATTCAATTAAATTGCTATTTGATCTTTTGAAATTATGATAATGAATTAGTATAAAATATATTTTGAGCCCTCTTTTAAAATGTTTGTTCCTTGAGTAACTCAAAATAAAAAAATTACTTAACGATGGGTTCATTTTAGGAGAGATAAGATGTTTTTTTTTTCTGATTATCTTCTCTTACTTATGTATTAGGTATGTGATTTATTTTCTTTGTATATTCAAATATATATCGATTGAAAAAAATTGAAAAAATTGTTGAAAAATTTGTTCAACCCATCATTCTGCTGCACCCTAACGAGTAACCCTCAGAAGTCTTCGAGAGACTTGTGCGAGCAAGGGAAGACGAGGTCCTCACTTTTTAACGTGTGATGCCATGCACGGACGAGAATTCAAACGCTTCAGCTGTCTTCTGGATATTTGTCCCCTACTTTGCTAATTAAAAAATTCTTGTAGACTCATAGACCACAAGCAAAAGTGTAGTTTTGCTAAAACTTTATTTGTCTGTTTTACTGAAGAATTTTCATTCATGAGTAATATAACAATCGCATCGAATACTTCGTTGGTTTCATACGTGACTGCTTCGTCCAACATCATAAATAATGATTAGCATGGATTTGCATGAGCGGCACGAGAACAAAAGAATTCTTAATTGGTATGTCGGTAATCCATTTCAAGCGTGCTCGCAAATTTGGTCATGTGAGGCAAAAAGGTACTCTAGTGGAACTGATTTGAATGTATACGGAGGTATAAGCACTATATAGGTTATTCACATGCGATATATTTTTAAATGATCTATAAATTGATTAGACTAGATGAAGTTATACTTAGTGAACTTTTTTCAGTGATAGATGTAGAGAAATGTGATTTTGTGGGTAGTTCTTGTCTCAAATATTTTGAGTCCCATTCAATTCTGGACACAAGTGTACATTTTTTTATTTTTATTCAAGTTGAACGATTTTTCTTCAATGAAAATAGCCCGAGAAACTGTATTTATACCGCCATAACTTTGAAGTAAAATTCAAAATCTCAAAGCCTCCTTTCTCAACAAAAGCAATAGGTATTTTGGGTATTCTATTCTGCATTGGCAATTGTGATATGAGGCAATACTACAGGAGCTGATGTGTGTGATATCACGGGCTCTGTTCACACAATTTCATAATTCAGTAATGTTTCTATAAAGATTGTCATACATAAAATTTGTTTAAACCTTCATGAAAAGGTCTCAAATTTCACAAGTACTTCCTTTCGTACCTGAATTTTTTTCCTGGCTGATATTTCCATACCGTCTATCTTGAGATTCCACATTTTTCATTATTATATACAATGCTTCGTCTACCAAGTTGATATTAAAAAAAAATATATCTTTATAGAAGGTGCCCTAAATATATTATCGTGAAATAATTGAATTCAAATTTCAATGAGTAAATACCTTAATGCCAAAACATCTATGAAATCACTCTTAGATAGAATTCAGAGATAAGGAATAAGAAGTATTCCGCACCAGTGGTTGTGTATATAGCTTTCTCAATTCAAAAATTCAGTATGTAGTCATCAAAGGTGTTATCTCTTCAAAACAAAAAGTCGCAATTGGTTTACCTCAGGGCTCAGTTTTAGAACATATTCTCTTGATTTAGACAATCTTCCAGTCCAGTCTTCTTTTACTAGTATACAGGATTGGTTCAGAGCAAACCTAAATATTGACAAAACAAATTCAATACGATTTCATAATCGTCAAAAAACTTGCTCGAACGTGACTATATCAGTTGACATAACGGTGGTAATGTAAAAATCCTAGGCCTTCATCTACATGAAGATGTAGACGAATGTCTTACTTGGAGTAACCATCGTCAGATGTTGAATTCTAAATCAAATTCTCTTTGCTATCAGTGCTGACCAACTGATGAAATTATACTATGCCCAGATTGGTTCCAGATTGAGGTATGGTGTACGGTTTTGGGGTTATGGCACCTCATCATCAGGTGTTTTTGTTGTTCAGAAGCGTAGCATGGTTGAAATATCTGAACGATCTTCTAAAGAATACTCTAAAAATCTGAATATTTTAACGTTGCCATCGACTATAATTTTTGATTTCTGCTTGTACGTTTTTGAAAATTGTAGAGATTTCACAATCAACAATTCCAGGAATAGATAGAATACGCGACAAAAAGACGATTTTTATTTTTCCCCTCAGTTGTACAAAAATTCGTTTCAATTCTTGTAGCCATGGCTCTTGACTGTTCAATTCTTTACAAAAAGAAATAAAAAATTGCAAAATAATCTACAGTTTCAAGAGAGAGATGAAAGACTTCCTTTTCAAAAATGTTTCTATTCAATAGAACAATATTTACAATGTAAAAAGTGACATGATTTTTAAATGTTTCCTTTCTAGTTGTAAGTTTCAATGTTCTATTTTTTTCCTCTTCGTGTAATCAATGAACCAGCTCATGAGTTGGCAAGGTTTTTATCGATATTTCTTTCTGTCTTGAGTGAAACTAGACGGGCAGAAGAAGACAGTTGATGTAGCATGGTGGATGTTACAAGATCTTCTGAAACGAAAGTGGTAAAAATGAACCCTCGCGGGTTTGGATTTTCCATAAAAAATGACGAACTTCAACAATTCTAACTGCCAATGAAGAAGAAGAAAAACTACCAGATTTTTTCCTGGAAACATCACTTTCGTACCTCGTATGCATGGAGTGACGTAGCAATGGCTCTCTTCGGCTTAGTACGACCCTGGAAGCAAACACACTTGATGTTGGGTGGTCGCAGCATTATCGGTGCACAAAAAGTCTCGACTGCGTTAACACATGGTTGCTGGTAGAATTAAAATATAAGCAACTTTCGTCAAACGACTACCATCGGCGATAAATTGCCATTAAATGCCAAATGGAATAATGTAACCGCGCGAGGCCTCCAGCCAATTACATATTCGAGAAAATTATCGTCGGGATCTTAATTAGGTTCGGACATAACTGGAATTCATATTGGATAATTTCGATTTTTAATTGAGGTATAACCGGAATCGTCTGCCGGGAATTATGAATATTCATTGGCTTGGTGTTAAAATGGTGGATCGATTTGACGAAAAATTTTGGTTGAAACTAATCCTTAATGGAATATTTCAGAAAAAAATAGTATATTATAGTTCCATATTTCCTATTTAAACATTTTATAGGCCAAACCCAGAACCGTAGATGAAAACAGCTGTCGATAAATTGAACACTGACCAACTCTGTCACTACAGAGTTTTATGGGTTCTATTGATTGACATTGTGTCTTCAAGAAAAAGAAGCGCCTAAAAAATTCCTCAATTATCGATTCATTGGATCCTAGTGGTTTTAAGAAGATGGCCCTTTCAGTGATGAAGCAGATGAACCATCTTCGAACAAACCGATGAAGAAAGTTTAAAAAAACACTGATATTAACAAACTCAAAGCCATGGTAATATATGAAAATTGAGATGATGTCATGAATTGTAAGCTTATGACAAATTCATCAAAAAGTTTTAAAACTATATCCAGCTCACTAGTGCGACAAAAAAAAATACATTTTAATAATGTACAAAATCAAGCCATGCATAACAACTGGATTAATAGCATCTATAAATCAATGGGATTATTTACAAAAACAAGTAAACAAGAATTGAGAAATGAATACACATCATATAGAAACAAACTGAATCAGAGAAATAGAAAAACCAAATATCAACATTACAAAGATAAATTAACTGGCGCTGAAGAAATTGACAAAAAAACATGGGGTATCGACAATGAAGTAGCAAATAGAAGTAATAAAAAACAATCACTCAACAGTGTACCTATCAAAAACTCAAAACTAATCAGATATTTTTAATGAATACTCCACCAATTTGGATGGAAATGACCCAAATAATCAATAATAAATCCCTCCCTGAGATCTTTCTCGATAATCCGTCGATCCAACTTCAAAAATACCTGAAACACAGAAGTTTTTGAACGAAGCTCCTGACGACGAGTACTTGTTGAAAACATCCCCGAAACCGTAATTTTTGGCGTACAATTCTGAATATATCAAATATATACAAAGGAATAATTTTATCTGATGTAAACTGAACTATAGCAGAAAATTCATAATAGGAGGCAGATAAAGTCTAAAATGTCTTTGGATTCGCAAAAAAAATCAAAATAATTAAAAATTTTCGTGAAAACACCTCTGTAATTTTTCAAATTCGAAATTTTGTGAACAACATATATCTGCAAATATCAGACCCTTATTTGACCTACATGGAAATCTAGTTGCTGTTTATAGTCCCCCAAACAAAATCAAACACAAAGCGACCCGTGATGGCCGAAAGTGATGAGGCGCCCCTGTATACTAGTCTGTCATTGGCTGACCCGGTTGGCCTTGCTTCTAGTGCCGTTATGGTTGTCAGATCCAATGAATTTATCGACTCCTCGAGTTTGAATACCTCTCAATTTGTTTCAAAGAAAAAAGATTTACTTTAAACTTACTTTGTTTCGAAATGTGTATAAATTAATTGGTTGTCGCCACGGAGATTTTTGGAATTGATGATTGATATCGTCGTCGACGTTATTTTTGGGTAATAGGCATATATAATGAGGGTTAGGGTTGGCAATAATTAGTTTGAATGGACTGTTCGGTGTAGACTTTCACATTAGCATTAGTCGATATTTATTTCAAAGCAACTGTTATTTTGATATTAAGATGGAAGAGCTATTAGTTGTTTGATGCTTTTTCAAAATTTCTGTCACACCCTTTTACAAATAACGCTACCCTTTTCAAAAGAGTTCATTGTTATTTTACCTACTGAAATCTACTTATACCACTAAAATGGCGCCAAATGATCGATTAAACACAGATTCACAATCCGTGTCAATCCAAAATTCAAAAACTTTACCATGCATGTCGAATCCATTTTTCATAATAATAAAAATGAGTTTATTCACATCAAAAATTAACAATCAATGCATACATAATACTTTGGGAGTCAATTGTAAATGAAATATAGTTGAAAAAGCTAAAAAACACGCTTTTATAACACATTGAACCAAACAGGAAAAAATAAGCGTTTCTATAGGCAGAAAATAATAATACATTCATAATAATAGTATCACTGTGTGAAAAAAGCGTGGGGCGCTTTGTTTCATATTTTCGTATATCGAGCACCCCACCACGCTTTTTTACAGTGATACTACTATTTCAATAGTCAATAGTTCAATGTTGTATAAAAGCGTGTTTTTTAGTTTTATTAAACTATATACTATGGTTCATTCCATTGACACCCTTAAGGAAATTCCACATTCGCTTTTCAAAAATGCACAATATGTTCAATCAACCATATTTTTTGACACGTTTCGTCTGCGTAGAGAAGTTATTGATTTTTAATTTTATGTTTCAATGATTTTCATGCGTAGTCACGTCTGCTGTCACAATTTCAAAAAAAATTATAAATTTGAAATAATGTTTTCAAACCAAGAAAAACGGGATATGATTAAACTGTTTTATAAATCAGACAGTAATACTGAGAGAACTGCAGAAATAATGTATCTTCAACTATACCCAGAAAGAATACAACCAGCGACAACATTTTTCAAAAAATTATACAGTGTGCCCAAGATAAGAATGAACAGCATGGGGATATCGGAAACGGTAAGTGATACGGGGTCGATTAAATTAGAGAAAAGTAGCGCATTTATGTGCCTAATAATATGCCATTTAGAAAGTTTTAATATTCCGAGTAGTTTCGGAGATATCCGAGAAAAACCGAAATTTGAGAATTTCGTTTTTATTTTCTCCTAGCTTTATTTTCAAAGGAAATGTAAAACAAATAGCACTTTGCCATGGCCACTTTTTGAGGACTACACGATAACGTAAGCAGAATTTTTCTGCGACGTTTCGTCTTTTAGAAAACATCATCAACTTTGTATTTTTATATGGGCCGAAACTAAAGTATACCCTGTATACGACTCCATATTTCATTGTGAATACAGCAACGTATCAAACAATATGATTTCGGAACAATTTCTCGCGCAAAATGTAATTTAGTGATTACTTAATATGTTTTTCTTCAATTTTAGATAGTAGGCGCTGGAAAAAATGACACATATTGTTCCGTTGTCATAATAATACTGTAGTTTGGTAGAATTTTTGACACATTTTCGTTCCTACTTTTACATCTCGCTACCTACCTAATTTGTGTTAAAAATGGAAAACGGCAGCTTTTCGAATACTGAAAAATTTGATATGTTGTCATGTTACATTGTGTGCCAAAGAAATTGTGTTGATGCTGAACGTGCGTACTCTAATAAGTATCCAGAGAGGCGACAACCTGGTAAATCAATATTTAGACGGTTAGTTTTTAATTTAAAAGAATACGGATCATTTAAAAAACCTGTGGTTTCCCGACAAAAGCAATCTAATGAAGAAAGTCAGCGTGATGTGTTACAGGCCGTTGTTGAAAATCCTGAGATATCTACTCGCACCATTGAAGATAATACCGGAGTTGCCAAATCCACCGCTCACTTCATTTTAAAAAAAAATAAATATCATCCTTATAAATTTAGGATTTGTCATGGACTCAGGCCAGGTGATGATGCAAGGCGAAGAACCTTTTGTGAATGGTACACTAGAAAATGCCAAGACGATGAAAATTTCCCTTTCAAAATAATTTGGTCTGATGAAAGTATGATCACCAACAATGGCATTTTTAACAGGCGGAATGTTCATTATTGGTCACAACAAAATCCGCGGGTACACAAAGTGTCCAGACACCAACATCGTTTCGGTTTTAACATGTGGGTTGGGATTCTCGGTACGAATGTAATTGGGCCTTTTATCTACCGAAACAATTTAACAAAAGAGCGGTACATAAATTTGTTAGTAAATGATTTGGAAGATGCTCTAGATAATTTGCCTTTAGCGGTTACTCACAGCTGCTGGTTTCAACAAGATGGTGCTCCAGCACATAACGCTATAATTGTTCGTGATTATTTGAACCGTCGCTTCCCAGGACAGTGGATAGGTACTCATAGTGATACACCCTGGCCTGCAAGGGCCCCCGACCTAACCCCACTAGACTTTTTCCTTTGGGGACATATCAAGAATCAAGTGTACTCTAATCATAATTTTCAAAATGAAGAAGATTTGCTAAGATTGGTAACTGCTTCCTTTAACAATATTTGTCCGAATATGTTAACTCAAGTTTTAAATTCGTCTGTGAGACGAGCGTACTTGTGCTTAGAAAATAACGGCGGGTTATTTGAACACTTGTTATAAGTTTCTGTTTGTTTCCTGTAATACATATCAGCTCCTTGTTATTACATTACAATTACATTTATAAAGTTAACTTTTGATTTGGCGACTCATCTTTGTATTCAACAACGCAAAAATTCTGGAAAGTGGTAAGTTTAAATTTAGTATAAATAGGACTAATCAATTTATTTCATGTACCAAAATATGTCATTTTTTCCAGCGCCTACTATCTAAAATTGAAGAAAAACATATTAAGTAATCACTAAATTACATTTTGCGCGAGAAATTGTTCCGAAATCATATTGTTTGATACGTTGCTGTATTCACAATGAAATATGGAGTCGTATACAGGGTATACTTTAGTTTCGGCCCATATAAAAATACAAAGTTGATGATGTTTTCTAAAAGACGAAACGTCGCAGAAAAATTCTGCTTACGTTATCGTGTAGTCCTCAAAAAGTGGCCATGGCAAAGTGCTATTTGTTTTACATTTCCTTTGAAAATAAAGCTAGGAGAAAATAAAAACGAAATTCTCAAATTTCGGTTTTTCTCGGATATCTCCGAAACTACTCGGAATATTAAAACTTTCTAAATGGCATATTATTAGGCACATAAATGCGCTACTTTTCTCTAATTTAATCGACCCCGTATCACTTACCGTTTCCGATATCCCCATGCTGTTCATTCTTATCTTGGGCACACTGTATACTTACCGAGTATGAAAGTTTCAAAAACCGAGGAGCAAATATAGAACTATCAGATGAAAATACGAGAAACGATATTCAAAATGCGGTAATAAACTTCAATCCATTGATTTTTTTCAACTTTCTTTCTTTCTTTCTTTTTTAGATTGACATGAATTCATCAGTTTCAACACATGAAGTTGCTCAAATGCGCCACAAACAAGTGTATAGAGGGATTCATATTTGCCAAATATTATACCTAGATGATCTTGAACGGAGGTTGGCTGTATTGGCTAATGAATAGAAATGATTTTCCTCAATTTCTTTCAAAGGTCATTTGGACAGATGCGAGCACTTTTACTAATTGTGGTATGTTCAATTTGAAGTAGGTATAAGAAAAAATTAAGTTGATAATGATGGCCAAAAACGAAACGTCGGATAGTAAATCTGAAGATACAGTCGCGGAGGTTCTTTCCAGATATCTTTGGAGTTTTCAAACTTTCTCAACAGCATATTATTCGTCACATAGATGCGTAAATTTGTAATATTTTTGTATCTCTCATAGTTTCCGAAATCCCTATAGTTGCCCATGAGTTCGAATTACCCTGTACACAACCTAAGAAATGCAAAATTCATCAAACTGTTCCGCCGTCTGTTGGAAATTCCAGCGAAAACCCTTGTTATTTTTGTAGTTGACGTGGCAGGACAATTTGCTTGGAAATGCCTCATTTCGTCCCAGACGAATCTTGCATCAAAACTTTTATATCTCGAGATATCTGAGCTAGTTTGTACTTTTGAGGAATTTCAACTTTCTGTTTGTGCATATCTGTCGGAACCAGATATGCAATTCGACGAAAATCGACGTAGTTTATTTCTTTAACGAATTTTTTTACTGTTATTACGACGATAACCTTGTTTGGCAGTCTTTGTCGTGGACAATGTGGTGCAATTGTTATTTGCCTGGGTCCCTCATATGAATATGTATGGTGGTGGTTGATATTTTGGTAATTTATGACTTAGTAACTCAGAATTAGCTAATTCCTAAGTACTAAGTCAGAATTCTGACTCAATAACTCACAATCAGCTAATTCCAAGATATTCAGTCAGAATTCTGACTTGGTATATCTGAATCAACTAATTCCGAGATGATAAGTCAGAATTCCGAGATGATAAGTCAAAATTCCGACTTGATAACTCAGAATTAGTTATTTCCAAGATTTTAAGTCAGAATTCTGACTTATTATATCAGAATTAACTAATTCCGCGATAAGTCAAAATTCCGAGATGATAAGTCAAAATTCCGACTTGATAACTCAGAATTAGTTATTTCCAAGATTTTAAGTCAGAATTCTGACTTATTATATCAGAATTAACTAATTCCGCGATAAGTCAAAATTCCGAGATGATAAGTCAAAATTCCGACTTAGTAACTCAGAATTAACTAATTCCGGGATACTAAGTCAGAATTCTGACTTAATAACTCAGAATCAGGTAGGTAATTCCGAGAAGTTATGTCAGAATTCTGACATCCTTTGACAAAACTTCTACAAGGACTACTCTGCAGTTGGAAAAATAGAATATTCTCAAAAGATTTTTTTTTTATTGAAAACAACCTACGATAAAAATTGAGATTTATTTGTAATATCTAACAAAAAACAACTACTTCTCGGCTGAAGCCATGCTGGACATTGAATTACATCTGAAAGATATTGTGAAAAAACCCTAACTTGAAAGAAAAAATCTAAAAGTAACGATTTGCATTTCCATTTATATAGTTGACTTTTTAACTATTAAGTTTGCATTGAGAATTCATAAAGACAAATGAGAATGTTATTGAAAAGTATCATTCAATTCGAATGAAGGAGGACCGTATACACAATCATCGTATTCAAACTCAGAGCAAAGAAGAAAACTGTTTGAATAGATCAAACATTTTCAGTAAACATGAGTAATATTGTTGAAATAAATCAGATTCAGAGAGCAAAATGCTTTCTGGATGATGGAGAAAACTTGTTTTTTGAGTCCCATCTCGAATTCTAAAAATAAACTTAAGTTTCCTTCACAAAGATAAAGATCCATTGCAGAATCATCTGAATAAGTTGTTGTACGAGTCTATCTCAACTTATTTTCCATCTAAATAGAAGTATTTTTGACTTGGTAATTTTATTCTATTACTGATAGGGAATTTTATACTTTTCACACTGAGTTGACTTAATTCTCGTTAAATGGTATATAGAGTGGCGTATCATCAGCATGAAAATGTAATGAGTATTTCGCAATAGTTTTGTGATACTGCGAAGTTAATATCATAAAGAGCAAGGGGCCAAGGATGGATCCTTGGAGTACACCACAAGCAGTATAGGCAAACATTGATGATTTACCACCCAAAAACAGTGTCTATCATTCAGATGGTTATTCACAAGATCACAGACTGCTTCAGAATCTTCCACGTGCTGGTGCAGATTTGATAGCAGTTGTAGAACTGTTAGCCCTAATGAAACCTAGATTAATTAAGATTTTTGTTTTGGCATACTCTCTTATTCTTGGTCTTAAATTTTTTCTAGACTCTTCGAAATGGCACAAATAGTGCTACTGCGTGGTTTCATGATATAGTATGGTCAGATTAGAGGTAAGTTTGGGATAATTCAGAACTTTCGGGAATGTTTTCAGAAAGATACATCTGTGTTATGATGTTCTGGATTTTCAGCATCACTGTCTGTTGCAATGTGGCTGAAGATTTTTGGTGACGGTGCATCTTTGAGTAATCGTGTTTTTACCCGAATTGGGTTATAATACAGTAGAAATATTGTTATTGAAGAAACTGTTATTAGTAAAACAAAATCAATGAAAGAAAATCTCCAGTATCAGTGGCCCATTGAAGAATATTGAACCAGTAAGTACACCCCCTCGTTCTTCTGTCTTCATAATACCAAAATCATAATTTTCCTGTCGAATTGGTGCTACTTCCGCCATATTCTTCGGATTTCGCTCCTTGAGATTTATTTTGTCCCAAACTTGAAGTTGCTAGACGGAACCAACAGCTCATTGCAGCCTAGGACAAATTCTACTTCTTGTGAAATGAAGTGAATTCTATGTTTTCGATACATAGACAAACAGGTCCGTTTTCTGACATGAAGCTATCGAATGGGCCCTTCCACAGTGTTTCATAAGTCTCAGACGAACTGAATATCAATAATTGTCGATGTTCTATATCTTCTAGAGTACTCATTAGGGTATATAAGCGCTTGGGCCAAGTATGAGGGTAAGTTGGATTACTTGAACTGAATACTGTCTTATAATTGTTGTTTTCGGGTATTTACTGAGGATTTTAACTGATGGTATTAACTTGGTGCGGTATTCTTGAAAGTTGTTACAATTCCAACGAAACCCTGCAACTGAGTAAAATCCGTACAAAACCTCACACGTGCTGTGTTACCAAAACGACACGAATAAAACTCGAAAATAAAGTTCTCGTCGCAATCCTCGCCAAAAATTCATTTTGTGCAGAAAGCTTCCGACGATTTTGTCTTTTCCGAGGCTCAATAATACATTACTCTCATGAAAAAACTACATTTCCATCATGTTTCAAGTTATTCTCGGGTGACACGGGCATGCATAAAACACGAGTCGTTTCGTTACTTCCACGTATGCTGTGCCATCAGAGATTTCTTGCAATAAACATTTGGCCTCCGAAATTTCCGCGGAAATACTGAGCCGGATGAAGAATTCAGGTCGAGAAAAGTGTGAATTCTGGATTTTTTTTGATGTTGTAGGTTCATAATACAGAGTGGATGATTAAAAAACAATTGGGGGACTTTTATCGAAGATTCCTGTATAAATTTAAAGAGAATGCAGATATAAAGCGTGCAAAATCAAAAAAGTATAATTAGAAATTGATTATACAGTGCCCTTCAAAGGGACTTATGGGGGACATAATGATAATCAATTCTGAAATTTGATTTGAAAAAATAACCTACTCCGCTGTAATCTAGTGATTTCCGCTACCTGTCAAAAGTAATATTTTTCAAAAATAATTGCTGAAAATTAGGCTTATTTCAATGAATTTCAAAAACATTTCAAAGAAGAAAGTTGTTTCTATTCCAGTTTCACACCTTTGTATCAAATTTGAACGTTCTATGGCAACTCTAACTCTTTGCCATTTTTTTGATAATTACGAAATTTCTGGAATAATAAAAATTAAGTAACTTTGACGAAACTGTTCTATACCAATTACTCTACTTTGTGACTAACTTTCAATTGCGAATCATCAACAAAAATATGTTTTTCTCTAGAAAATAAGAATTACTGCTAAAAATGTTTTATGTTTGATGCAAAGTTGACGTTTCTTCAAGCATTTTGGTTTGAAATTCATGTTAGTACAAAACCTGACACGTGCTGTGTTACCAAAACGACACGAATAAAAGTCGAAAATAAAGTTCTCGTCGCAATCCTCGCCAAAAATTCATTTTGTGCAAAAAGCTTTCGACGATTTTGTCATCTCCGAGGCTCAATAATACAATACTCTCATGAAAAAAATTCATTTCCATCATGTTTCAAGTTATTCTCGGGTGACACGGGCATGCATAAAACACGAGTCGTTTCGTTACTTCCACGTATGCTGTGCCATCAGAGATTTCTTGCAATAAACATTTGGCCTCCGAAATTTCCGCGGAAATACTGAGCCGGATGAAGAATTCAGGTCGAGAAAAGTGTGAATTCTGGATTTTTTTTGATGTTGTAGGTTCATAATACAGAGTGGATGATTAAAAAACAATTGGGGGACTTTTATCGAAGATTTCTGTATAAATTTAAAGAGGATGCAGATATAAAGCGTGCAAAATCAAAAAAGTATAATTAGAAATTGATTATACAGTGCCCTTCAAAGGGACTTATGGGGGACATAATGATAATCAATTCTGAAATTCGATTTGAAAAATTAACCTACTCCGCTGTAATCTAGTGATTTCCGCTACCTGTCAAAAGTAATATTTTTCAAAAATAATTGCTGAAAATTAGGCTTATTTCAATGAATTTCAAAAACATTTCAAAGAAGAAAGTTGTTTCTATTCCAGTTTCACACCTTTGTATCAAATTTGAACGTTCTATGGCAACTCTAACTCTTTGCCATTTTTTTGATAATTACGAAATTTCTGGAATAATAAAAATTAAGTAACTTTGACGAAACTGTTCTATACCAATTTCTCTACTTTGCGACTAACTTTCAATTGCGAATCATCAACAAAAATATGTTTTTCTCTAGAAAAAAAGAATTACTGCTAAAAATGTTTTATGTTTGATGCAAAGTTGACGTTTCTTCAAGCATTTTGGTTTGAAATTCATGTTATTACAAAACCTGACACGTGCTGTGTTACCAAAACGACACGAATAAAACTCGAAAATAAAGTTCTCGTCGCAATCCTCGCCAAAAATTCATTTTGTGCAAAAAGCTTTCGACGATTTTGTCATCTCCGAGGCTCAATAATACAATACTCTCATGAAAAAAATACATTTCCATCATGTTTCAAGTTATTCTCGGGTGACACGGGCATGCATAAAACACGAGTCGTTTCGTTACTTCCACGTATGCTGTGCCATCAGAGATTTCTTGCAATAAACATTTGGCCTCCGAAATTTCCGCGGAAATACTGAGCCGGATGAAGAATTCAGGTCGAGAAAAGTGTGAATTCTGGATTTTTTTTGATGTTGTAGGTTCATAATACAGAGTGGATGATTAAAAAACAATTGGGGGACTTTTATCGAAGATTCCTGTATAAATTTAAAGAGAATGCAGATATAAAGCGTGCAAAATCAAAAAAGTATAATTAGAAATTGATTATACAGTGCCCTTCAAAGGGACTTATGGGGGACATAATGATAATCAATTCTGAAATTTGATTTGAAAAAATAACCTACTCCGCTGTAATCTAGTGATTTCCGCTACCTGTCAAAAGTAATATTTTTCAAAAATAATTGCTGAAAATTAGGCTTATTTCAATGAATTTCAAAAACATTTCAAAGAAGAAAGTTGTTTCTATTCCAGTTTCACACCTTTGTATCAAATTTGAACGTTCTATGGCAACTCTAACTCTTTGCCATTTTTTTGATAATTACGAAATTTCTGGAATAATAAAAATTAAGTAACTTTGACGAAACTGTTCTATACCAATTACTCTACTTTGTGACTAACTTTCAATTGCGAATCATCAACAAAAATATGTTTTTCTCTAGAAAATAAGAATTACTGCTAAAAATGTTTTATGTTTGATGCAAAGTTGACGTTTCTTCAAGCATTTTGGTTTGAAATTCATGTTAGTACAAAACCTGACACGTGCTGTGTTACCAAAACGACACGAATAAAAGTCGAAAATAAAGTTCTCGTCGCAATCCTCGCCAAAAATTCATTTTGTGCAAAAAGCTTTCGACGATTTTGTCATCTCCGAGGCTCAATAATACAATACTCTCATGAAAAAAATTCATTTCCATCATGTTTCAAGTTATTCTCGGGTGACACGGGCATGCATAAAACACGAGTCGTTTCGTTACTTCCACGTATGCTGTGCCATCAGAGATTTCTTGCAATAAACATTTGGCCTCCGAAATTTCCGCGGAAATACTGAGCCGGATGAAGAATTCAGGTCGAGAAAAGTGTGAATTCTGGATTTTTTTTGATGTTGTAGGTTCATAATACAGAGTGGATGATTAAAAAACAATTGGGGGACTTTTATCGAAGATTTCTGTATAAATTTAAAGAGGATGCAGATATAAAGCGTGCAAAATCAAAAAAGTATAATTAGAAATTGATTATACAGTGCCCTTCAAAGGGACTTATGGGGGACATAATGATAATCAATTCTGAAATTCGATTTGAAAAATTAACCTACTCCGCTGTAATCTAGTGATTTCCGCTACCTGTCAAAAGTAATATTTTTCAAAAATAATTGCTGAAAATTAGGCTTATTTCAATGAATTTCAAAAACATTTCAAAGAAGAAAGTTGTTTCTATTCCAGTTTCACACCTTTGTATCAAATTTGAACGTTCTATGGCAACTCTAACTCTTTGCCATTTTTTTGATAATTACGAAATTTCTGGAATAATAAAAATTAAGTAACTTTGACGAAACTGTTCTATACCAATTTCTCTACTTTGCGACTAACTTTCAATTGCGAATCATCAACAAAAATATGTTTTTCTCTAGAAAAAAAGAATTACTGCTAAAAATGTTTTATGTTTGATGCAAAGTTGACGTTTCTTCAAGCATTTTGGTTTGAAATTCATGTTATTACAAAACCTGACACGTGCTGTGTTACCAAAACGACACGAATAAAACTCGAAAATAAAGTTCTCGTCGCAATCCTCGCCAAAAATTCATTTTGTGCAAAAAGCTTTCGACGATTTTGTCATCTCCGAGGCTCAATAATACAATACTCTCATGAAAAAAATACATTTCCATCATGTTTCAAGTTATTCTCGGGTGACACGGGCATGCATAAAACACGAGTCGTTTCGTTACTTCCACGTATGCTGTGCCATCAGAGATTTCTTGCAATAAACATTTGGCCTCCGAAATTTCCGCGGAAATACTGAGCCGGATGAAGAATTCAGGTCGAGAAAAGTGTGAATTCTGGATTTTTTTTGATGTTGTAGGT
This sequence comes from Chrysolina americana, assembly GCA_958502065.1. Classification (NCBI taxonomy): domain Eukaryota; kingdom Metazoa; phylum Arthropoda; class Insecta; order Coleoptera; family Chrysomelidae; genus Chrysolina; species Chrysolina americana. Next base: position 3,850,078 of record OY293417.1, read on the forward strand.
GCATAATACAGAGTGGATGATTAAAAAACAATTGGGGGACTTTTATCGAAGATTCCTGTATAAATTTAAAGAGGATGCAGATATAAAGCGTGCAAAATCAAAAAAGTATAATTAGAAATTGATTATACAGTGCCCTTCAAAGGGACTTATGGGGGACATAATGATAATCAATTCTGAAATTCGATTTGAAAAAATAACCTACTCCACTGTAATCTAGTGATTTCCGCTACCTGTCAAAAGTAATATTTTTCAAAAGTAATTGCTGAAAATTAGGCTTATTTGAATGAATTTCAAAAACATTCCAAAGAAGAAAGTTGTTTCTATTCCAGTTTCACACCTTTGTATTAAATTTGAACGTTCTATGGCAACTCTAAGTTTTTGCCATTTTTTTGATAATTACGAAATTTCTGGAATAATAAAAATTAAGTAACTTTGACGAAACTGTTCTATACCAATTACTCTACTTTGCGACTAACTTTCAATTGCGAATCATCAACAAAAATATGTTTTTCTCTAGAAAAAAAGAATTACTGCTAAAAATGTTTTATGTTTGATGCAAAGTTGACGTTTCTTCAAGCATTTTGGTTTGAAATTCATGATAGTAGATTTTTTTCAGTACTAAAAAGATGCCAAAGTTATAATTTGAAATTTCGAAAAACATCTTTACGTATCTATAATCAAAGTTTACTACTTTTTACGGTACAGATCTCGAATTCAATTATTACTAGTCCAGCAACGATACTTGCATCAATTTTGTGACAAATAAAATGTGTAGTCAATTAAAATGATTTCATATCAAACACTGTTTGACAGTTAAATACGCAATTCAATACGTTTGAATCAGAAACATGTAAAAAGTAGTGGTTCACTTTCATATTAATTTCAAAAAACAACATAATAAATCCTCCGAAAAACATTGATTAAGTGCCGTCAAATGTTTGTTTGAAAATTTTTCAGCACGGCAAGTCCAGTATTTTTCAAATCAGTAGAATCACGATGTCAAGAGTTTTAAGAAAAAATTGATTTGTGCCTTTCAAGCTAAAATTTATTAATACTTATCTTGAAGAAAAGGAACTTTGATGTCAGATATGGGTTTTTAGCTGGTATCAGGGAGAATTTGAAGAAGATTACAGATTTTCATATAAAATATTGTGGACCGATGACCAGTACTCGTTAAAAACTAATGTATTTTATGGTATGGGACAATCAAGTTATGCGACCATATATTTTCAGAGGAAACTCAAACGCTGTGCAAATATTGAATATATTTCAAATTCACCGAGTGAAATATTAGACAATAAGTCCCTTCAAATTTTTCAGCATTGGTATGGTTTCAATCAGATGGCGCATCTTTCAAATTTTCACAGCAGTAAGAAATTTTCGTGGTGAAACGTTTAGAGGTAAAATAATTAGCAATAACTGTGGGCATCATTGGCCACCTCGTTCTCCTGATTTAACCCCACTTGATTTTTTTCATGCGGGGTTATCTGACGCAGCAAGTATATGAGTATCGGCCATTTAACGACAGTGACCATTGGGAATGGGTTTTAAATCGGAATAGAAACAACTTTTTTGTTTATATTTTTTTTATTCGAATATATAAGCTCATTTGCAGCGATTATTTCGAAAAAATATTTTTTTTTGACAGTTGGCGAAAGTCACGTGACTATATATGTTCTCCTGTGGGGACAAATCCAGAATGTTCTCGGAATTTTGCATAGTAGTATCATCAAGATACCTACGCCTGCCTATTTAATGCCTCTGTCGCCCCGTGGGGTTCTAATAGGAATGAAAACTACCTTTCGACACCCACTTCTCTAGAGTTACTTCTCCTCTCCACACTTTATCGTACGATAAAATCAAAACAAACCTTCAATGAGAATTTTGTCTCCAATTTGAATTATCTGGAGGTATACACGACTGGTTGTCACGTAATGAGATATTTTTATTCAGTTACATAAAACGTAAAAAAAAAGCAAAGAAGATATTAAGTAGAAAAGAGCAAACTCCTCACGAGTTTGAAAAAGTTGCGGCACGAGCGCCAGCGAGAGCTGTAATTCAAACGAGTGAGAAATTGCATTTCTGCTCGTGTTACACACTATACTTTTTCTACAACACACTTTTTGCTAAAAATAATACTATACTATAAGACGGAGTTAGATATCAGTGATTCATTGTCAGCTTCATAGTGCCCCAAATAAAAAGCAAAGGAAGAGGGTTAAATCGCTCTCATTCGTGTTTTTCTGAAAATTTTGGCACAGAAATGTCACTTTAGCGAGAGCTGTAATTCAAACGAGTGAGAAATTGCATTTCTGCTCGTGTTACACACTATACTTTTTCTACAACACACTTTTTGCTAAAAATAATACTATACTATAAGACGGAGTTAGATATCAGTGATTCATTGTCAGCTTCATAGTGCCCCAAATAAAAAGCAAAGGAAGAGGGTTAAATCGCTCTCATTCGTGTTTTTCTGAAAATTTTGGCACAGAAATGTCACTTTAGCGAGAGCTGTAATTCAAACGAGTGAGAAATTGCATTTCTGCTCATGTTACACACTATACTTTTTCTGCAACACACTTTTTACTAAAAATAATACTATACTATAAGACGGAATTAGATATCAGTGATTCATTCTTAGCTTCATGGTGCCCAAAAAAGAAAGCAAAGGAATAGGATCAAGTCGCTCTCATTCGTGTTTTTCTGAAAATTTTGGCACAGAAATGTCACTTTGCGGCACACTAATGTCAAATCTGAATGTAACTATAAAATGCTTTGTTAGTACGTAAATACACATTTTTCTCAATTACAACCAACCCCAATCAACTTCCCGTTGGGGTGGTAAATACCCTTTGGTCTCCAGGTGGTAATAAGGGAGTTTGATCACGGTGGATGGTTGTGGGTGGCGAAAATGTTGAAACATATATTTCTGTCCTTTTCTAACGCATGAGGACTTCTGGAAAGATTTCAACATTTCTTGAATGTTTCTGATTATCCACATAATTGGCCTCAGAGTCTGTTTGCATGGTGAAGATTTTTTCATGGAAAATTTGGAAGTAACATCTGGAATACCTGGGAAAGTCAGGGAATTTGATTTAACAAAATTGGTGGGCACCCTGTAGAATGTACGAAAAAGTTCTAGAAAATTTATGAAGGAAGTTTCAGAATGTGTAAAACAGTTATAATTGAATGTTCTAGAATGATCTAGAAATGTCTGGAACGATCTAGAAAATTCTAGAATGAGTGCAAACTATTATAATCGATATAGAATGTTTGAGAAAGTTCTACAAATTTCTGGCTCCATCTAGAAAGTTCCATAATGTCCAAAACTGTTATTATCGAGTTAGAATGTTCGAGAAAGTTCTAGAAAATTCTTGAATTGTCTAGAAAGTTCCAAAATGTGTTAAATGGTTATAATTGATCCGGAATGTTCTAGAAAGTTCTAGAAATATCTGGAACGGTCAAGAAAATTTTAGAATGAGTGCAAATTATTATAATCGATATAATCGCGACAGAATGTTTGGGAAAGTTCTACAAATTTCTGGCCTCATCTAGAAAGTTCCATAATGTCTAAAACTGTTATTATCGAGTTAGAATGTTCGAGAAAGTTCTAGAAAATCCATGAATGTTCTAGAAAGTTCCAAAATGTGTTGAACGGTTATAATTGATCTGGAATGTTCTAAAAAGTTCTAGAAATATCTGGAACGATCAAGAAAATTCTAGAATGAGTGCAAATTATTATAATTGATACAGAATGTTTGAAAAAGTTCTACAAATTTCTGTCTCCATCTAGAAAGTTCCATAATGTCCAAAATCTAGAATGTTCGAGAACGTTCTAGAACCTTCCCGAATGATGTGTAAAGTTTCAAAATGAGTGCAATTAATTGAGATCGATTTAGAATTGAATTTCCTTCCGGAGGGGAGAGAAGTACCATTCTCCTCCCTTCTTTGATTGTCGAAAATGAAGTTTTCTAGTAAGGTAGTAGAGAAAAAAAATATTTTATTAGTGGTATCACGCTGAACCGATATTGATCTCCTCGTACTTTGAGTATTCCCTAGAAACAAGTTTGTTTAATTAAACTCGATGCGACGTAGCTTCATTATTTCCTCACTCATTCTGAAAGTATAAAGTGCGTAATGTATATTCTCGTCTCGCATCGCATTTTCCACGAATGGAACGAAGCGGATGCGAATTGGCCTGTTAGCTTTTTCCGAATCATCTCCGGTTGAAACGCATCGTTGGATTTTTTTCCCCGCGGTGTATGCACACGGGAAGCGAAACGATTGCCTGGGCATGTATCGAATTCAAATGACTTTTTCTATTCGCTCGATTTGACGTGGGAATGTCGGCAGTCGGCATGCTTTCACGGATGCGGAGAGAGATTAGGAAGTGCGATAATTTAGCGAGGTTTGCGGAGTTCTCGGTAGGTTCGAAGATGCCGTCGATATGACCGTGCTTAAGAATTTATTCTTCTGTATATTCACCAAAGGAAGGATTCCTTCCAGTGTTGTTTTTTTATCTTGATCTAATCAAGAAAAATGGTAGAGTACGTAATCTGAATATTCCGCTAAAGATCCTGTACAATAGGCGTTGTCGTCGGCACGTATTCAACAGAAAACAACCACTGCCCCCTACAACCGTTGAATTATATCTGTTTAGTACTCGACAGAGTTTTCTACAAGAACAAACTTTGCAATGCATTTCAAATTTAAGTTGAAATACAGCTTCAGCTGACACTTCACCTCTTCTTCCACAATATATTTCTATTGTCAACAAAAATTTGTAAAAGTATTTGTAGAAGGATAAAGAACATTTATTATTATTCTTATCACTATAAATATCAAAGCTGATATTATTTTTTGATTTAACTGGGGAAACACCTCCGTACCGGTTTCATGTTCATTGCCAATCATCAGCGAAGGCTAGTTCGACCCAATTGAAAATACTTTCCGCCTTATTGGAAATCCCTGAGTCAAATACTGAAGTATGAATTCAGCGCCATCTCTGGGTTCCAGAATTAAAAGGCACTCCGACTGCGTGTCGACATTGAAATGCCTTGTAAAGTTTGTTCTCGTAGAAAACTTTGCCAAGTTATCAACAGATCTTATTCATCAGTCGTAGGGGCAGTAGTTGTTTTCTGTTGAATACTTGCCGACAATAATGCAAATTGTATAGGATCTTTAACGGAAAATTGGGATTACGTAATTCACCATTTTTCTTGATTAGTTTAATGGTCATTTGTCAAGTAGTGTCGCCCCTCTTCATGATTGTATTTTGAAGTCTAGTCGATAGATGGTTTATTCATTTTCAAGATCACAATAGTGTGATCAGACAAGATATAGAATAAAATTTGTTTAATATGTTACTAGGAGCATTCAAATCCCAAAAAACATATCAACATTGTAAAACTGTTCGAAACAAATTCGAAAATATTGTGAGAGGTATCAACAAAGTGGAATGAAAAATAAAGGCAAATATCTGTCAGAAAACAACTACTTCCCTGGCTAATACCACAACGGACATTGATCTACATCTGACAGATATTTGTGCAACGTTCCTCCAAGAAGACCCAATTGCAAGTGCTTGTCTCGTAATTAAACAGAAAATTGTCCTTCACTTGGCTGGGAATGACCACCTGCAGGCATGCATGTTTCGAGGTTTATTGCCTCTCATCAGTGACAGGGTAGGTCGGACAACATTATAATTGTCATGTCCCTGCCAAATGAATAATAATCAACCGTTCAACTAATATTTCCCTACAGATGACACTACGACCCACAACTGCGCCATCCGCACGGGAAATCATTGTCTTGTTCTTGATTTCCCGTACGGATGGCGCTGCGGTCAACTTTGACAAATATCTGTCAGATGTAGTTCAATGTCCGTCGGTTAGCCAGGGAAGTAGTTGTTTTCTGACAGATGTTTGCCTTTATTTTTTCCACTTGGTGGAATCGCTAAGAGAGGAGGGTACTCCGTATTCATTTCATATCAACATTATTCTACATAAGTAGAAAAACATAGTAAAATCACTGTAATTTCGTATCAAGAAATGAATATTCCCTTATACATGCACATGCAAAAAATCTCAACAAGATGATATTTGGTAAAATTTTAGGTCTCATAGTCTTTCCTTAAATAGTTATTTATCGTCATTATACAGGTCAGAAGTTTGTTGTTAAACCCTAATTTTAAAACATCCAGTAGAATAATTTCGTCATCAAATTCTTTCAAAATACCAATTTTTGTCAAGAACCATTCCTTTTTAACATTTTATTTTTTCGTTCATGCCTTTGAGTGCACTAGTTCATTTTTAAGAGAGAAATGAACTCCAAACAACAGTTTACCCAATTTTAAGAATTTTTTTTTTTGACGTGATGGCTTTGCTAATTGTGCCATAATGCCAGTTTGACAACTCAGTTTATGAGTCTGGAATGAGGAGGCAACAATATATTGTTCAGTTGTAATAATAAGCAATTATTGCAAAATGTATTTATGCAACCCTACTCAATTCAAATTCAAAATCACACCTCAAAATAAACCAATTCTCCTGTTACTTGCATAAACTGAAGAAACGTACTTTTTACAACAAATTCAGCTTGATATTTTGTATTACCACCAGCTCTTATTACTGCCTGCATCTGTCGGTCCATACTGTCAATTAGGTTACGAATAGCATCTTGAGGAATATTTTGCCATTTCTCTTAAATTGCTTAACGAAGCTCATTTATCGTAGCCGGAGCTACTTCGCGATCTCTGACTTGCCTACCAAGCATGTCCCTAACATGCTCTATGGGGTTGAGATCAGGCAAACATCCATACTCCTTTTCGTCAATCTGGAGAATGTAAGCAAAATTTGGATTCGTCAGTGAAAAGAACATTGTTTCGTTGCCCTAAGTTTCAATGTAAATGTTCAGTAGCAAATTGAAGTCTAGCTACTCCGTGACGCTGACGTAATTTGGATCCAGTTGCTGGTCTGCAAGCTTTCAAACCAAAGTGCTTCATTCTTCGGTGAACTGTCCACACCCTAATATTTGTACCTCGGACCTTTTGAAGTGGATTTCTAGTCTGCACTGATGTTAAATGACGATCCCGCAGAGTATTCACGTGAAGAAATCTGTCATCAAGAGCAGTCGTTTTTTGTTTTCTGTCACGACCTTCCCTACTCTTATTTCTGCAAGTTTTTCAAACCGTTCAACTACTCTTTTGATGGAAAAGCGATGAACATGAAGTATTCTTGCAACATGTTCATAATTACGTCCATCTTCAACAAGAGCAACAACTTTTGCGCAGTTTTCTGCACTTAAAACCATGGTTGAAGTTTTTTTTATGTAAAGAATGAACAAAGCCACCTCTTCAAAAATTATATTTATTGAAGTAAACCGTTGATGACAAGTTCATTCCTCTCTTGAAGATGAACTAGTCCACTTAAAGGTATGAACCAAAAAACAAAATGTTGATAAGGAATGGTTCTTAAAAATTAGTAATTTCAGGAAGTTTCACCACGAAATGATTCCACATTCAACAACAAACTTATAATTAACCCTGAATGTGCAAGATGAAATTGATAATTTTATCTACATTTTGAAAATTGAAATAAAAACAAAAAATATGAGACGTCAAATTTTACCAAACATTATCGTTTTTTTTTGCATGTGAGTACTTGAACAAATAAGTCTTGATGAAATTACTGATCTTGAGAAGGAGCAATTTTTTCGATTGGTTTGTTCTCAACCCATTTCCCAAATGAGAATATATCGATAAACGTAATTGACTCGCGATATCACCCCAAAAACTGCGTAAAACATCTCAACGAGGAACTTCTATCATTCCGTTCGGGAATAAGGAAAAGAAAACTGTTATTTGTTTCATCCAACTTAATTTTGGACAAAGCAAATACTGCTCTGTATCAGCAGAATGTAGTTTGAACTTTATAGAACATTTCCTGCACTTTATATATGGTAGTAAACCTTGAGGAGAATTTTGGTGCATTTTCCTTGGTATCAAGTTTGGGAATGTTTAAATGGGACTGACTATACAGTGCGGAAACACATGATATATGTTGATGATAGAAATAATATGACCCTTATACCAGGTGACCACGAGGTGAGGTACGCTCCCCAATTTTTCTATAGTTTCAATGATACAGGTTTTAAATTTGGTAAGTACGTCAATATATTTTTTTCACTCATACTCAAATTCGATTTCCCCAATAACACTGGCCTGCAAAAAAATTTTTTTTTTTTCTCCTTCTTGCTTTCATGCATGAATTCATCATATTTTGTGCTCTAAACACGGAATCTGACATACAATTAAGTACCACACGTAGATTTGCAATATAATATTTATTTAATTACCAAACAATATTATTAAAATACCAATTATCATAACGAAATGAAAAAATATTACGGTCTAAGTTTTACAGTGAAAAATCCTAAATTATAGTCACAAAATGAATATATATCGGTCAGTTATCTCATTATATGGTGAGAAAATTTGTTATTTTGTGGTTTTTTTCCTTTTCATCGTTTCTATTGGTGTTTCTCGGCGAATTGACCAACAGAAATCAGCAAGCATTGCTGCTGACCATTTCCCACTGTAGCGTTTTTCAATCTGCATTATATCCTGATGAAACCTTTCACCATGCTCATCTGATACGGCTCCCAGATTTTCAGGAAAGAAATCTAAATGAGAGTCCAAAAAATGAATCTTGAGTGACATATTGCATCCTAAAGCTTTATAAGCAGAAAGAAGCTTCCGAATGATTTGTCGGTAATTCTCACTTTTTGTATTCCCAAGAAAATTATGACAAACTTCTTTAAAAGCCACCCAAGCTTTTTTTTCTGCTTCGCTCAACTTCGAATCAAAAGCTTCATCTTTCATTAGCTCACGTATCTGCGGACCTACAAAAATTCCTTCCTTCAATTTTGCGTCACTGATTCGAGGAAATTTTGTTTTAAGATATTGAAAACCTGCACCATCTTTATTCATAGCTTTCACAAAGTTTTTCATGAGTCCCAACTTTATATGAAGTGGTGGCAGAAAAATTTTCTCACTTGGCACTAAAGGTTTCTGAGACACATTTTTAAGCCCAGGAGTTAAACTTTTTCTTAGTGGCCAAGTTTTTATTTTGTAATGTTTTTCTCTTGCGCGACTGTCCCACTCACAAAGAAAACAGCAAAACTTTGTGTATCCTCCTTGTAATCCAGTGAGTATAGCGACGACTTTCAAATCAGCACAAATATTCCATAAGTATTGGGAATATTCAATTTTTTCGAGTAATACCTCTAGGTTTACATAATTTTCCTTCATGTTTGTAGCATGTGCAACGGGCACAGATGGGTATTTATTACCATTATGGAGTAGAACGGCTTTTAAGCTTATTTTTGAAGCATCAATAAAAAGTCTCCATTCACTAGAATCTTCTGGAAAACTCAGTTCTTGAAGAAGCCCTGCAGCATCATTACAATATACCAAATCATCTTCTTTGGAAAAATAACTCGTAAAATCTTCTTGCCTCGTACGAAAATATGAAACTCTGGTACTTTTATCCAATAGATTCCACTGTTTTAATCTTGATCCAAGTAATTGCGCCTTAGATTTTGAAAGTCCCAAGTCTCTAACAAGATCATTTAAGTCACCTTGCTTAAGTAAATGAGGTTCTTTAGATGGACTGGAAGATCCAGACGAAGTGTATGAAGATGAAGATGTACCGGCAGAAAGAAAACTCGATTGAGATTGAAGACCAGAAATATTTTTATTTTCCACCTTCTCATTAATTGGTGGAATTGGAGGTAAAGTACCTTCACCACGAGGAATTGTTCTCTTTGCAGATGGGACGTTCGGGTATACAATCTTATTTTTATTTTTTTTCGAGAATCCTCGTGTTGATGTCATGCAAAAATAACAATCATTTTCATGATTCTGAGGCTCACTCCAAATCATTGGCATTGTAAACGGCATGGATTTGTGGCTTCCTTCAAGCCAACCTCTCAACGTTCTTGAGCAGCTATTGCAACATACTTTTGGCAACCAACTCTTATCTCGCTCATCGATAGAAAATCCAAAATATAGCTTATAAGCTGTTTTAACAAGATCTGTCATGACATTTCGCTGTGTTTTTAGTACGAATTCCCCACAAATGTAGCAAAAACAGTCGGTAGAATTTTTACAAGTTCGAGGCATTTTATAACCTAAAATTACATAAAATTTTATTGAAATAATTTTCAAACATCTATTTTATATTTATTGGCTCTGCTCATAAAAAAATACATAAACTACAAATAAAATACTCAAAACCAATATAGAGAACATGAACTTTATGCAAAACTTACCAAAATATTTGATACAAAATGTAAACAATTGAGAGACAAGTTTTCACTCAACTGTTGTGAAGTCACAGCGAATACTGCGCATGTGCGTTTGTAGCACCATTAAAATCACCTTCGGCACTTCCCTTCTTTCTCTTACAACTCGCTAAAACTTATTTTGTACATACACTATTTGTATATACACTGTTTATAACATTGACGCGCAAAAAAAATTAAAAAAAAACCCAAATTTTTGAAATTTAAAAAAATATTCATAGCAAAAAATCTAGACGTGATGGAAAAAATCGGCCAACGGGGATAGATTCAGAACATTTGAATCGTCATGTTTATGACAAAATTTTTTAAAGGAGGATTTCATTGCAGACCAGTGTAATATACACTTTTAGTTATTATTTTGTGAACAGTCTTCTTGTACAACTAAATTAAACATTTTCTGGAGCTCAAAATTTAAAATAGGTTGTACAGCTGACGGATAGTTTTTATTTATTATTCATGTTTCACGCTGTTTACAAGTTTTTTGTAGCATCCAACATCTGTAAGCTTTAACGGTATGAGTGTATAAAATTTCGACGTGAGATGCCATGTTTAATAAATATTGAGGACTCTTTGCGCGCTAATAGTTGTAATAAATCACTCCTAACAAGATATTCTTATGTTTATTATGTCGTGGTATAGATTAATATCCAGGATACCGCCAACTAACCTGAATTTTCAGGTTTTTCTCTGAGAAATATTTTGATAATGTTTGAGTTTGATGAGCGCGTTGGATGATGGAAGCTCATGAATCCAAATAATTCGGGTAATATCATATAAATAACACCAGTTGCATAACAAAATATCCTGGAATATTGTGGGAATCAAGAGTATGGAATTAATCTAGAGGAATTTGAGTTATTTTTGGAATATTCGCGATGCAGCTTTCAACGTTTTGCTATCTGCTGTTGTGGTATATAAACTTCAAGATGACGAGATGAAAATGGGAATAATGAAATCATGGGTTTACTCTCAATGAAACTGCCAAGAGAAGTAACAGTGAGACAGTGTTTCTTAAATGAAAGCTAACCTCTTGGAGCCCTTGATAAAAAAGTTAGTAACAATAAATCATGGTAACTTCTTTATTTACTCAAATTTTCTTGAAACGTGTGTATTTTTTTTAATCCCGAGACACGTCAACAAATGTTTCGAAGGGGACAAGTTTTCATTGGAAAATGAACGCGCCCCCTTTCATCCCCTGCAAGGGGGAGCTACCAACTTCAAAATCTTAAATGCGAAGGGGTATCGAGAAATATCTCATTAAAAAGGTTTTTTCAATCTCTTTACGTTGGTTTCTTTTTTCAAAATTTATCGATCTGACGTTGTCGAGTTATTTAGGAAAATCTATTTTCTGTTTCGTACCATTGAAATAAAAAATATAGGTATTTAATAGTCGTCATATAAATCACAATGTTTTTGAAAATATCGTTTAAAATGCTATTTTAGGTCGTTATAGCAGTCGAATTTGCGAAAAGCAGTTATTCAACTTGTTGTCAAATTCAGATTTTTACGAACATAACTCCATAGTATAGGAGATAGTTATGTCCATCAGAACGCTGCATTTTTTTTGTCAGAGAAATGAAAATAGAAGTATAAACAATAAACTTAACTTTCTGCTACACTTTAAGAGATAATCGACTGTTTCCATAAAAAAAATCGACCTTGTATTTAACTTTACGTATTTGTTGGGTAGGTATAACACAAATTTTGAGTAATTTTTTTATGATATCAATATCAATGCCGCATTGATTTCATTGAATAAACAAACAAATACTTGACAATGTAGACATGTAAAAAATGTGTTACTTAGCATTTTCACCCACCTTCATTTCCTCTGCTATTTCCTCGGAATCCATCAACGGCACCGAAACTAAAACAAGCGTACCAACTTTGTAGATCCTAGACATGCACAATTTGAAGTATATCGCTCTACTAAATCCTCAACTTCTACTAAAAGTAACCTACGACTATAACGGGATCCACTTTACATGTTTTATTGCTCATTTTACTGCCAGTGTCATGTTTTGCCCATAAAAACATGCGTAACATTACATAACGGTACTCCCCGGTACTCGGATCAACGTCGTAAAAGGACAAAAGGGTTAGGATAATGATCTTTCACAACATTGGCCTTCGTTAACGGTTCATGCTTTTTGCTCTGATTCCTTTTCAAAATAACGTAAACGGCCTCTTCTAATTGAACCCGAATGCATTCTCTGAGCGAGGTCAATGGATTTCCTTGAAAGGATCGTTCGACTGAAAAAATGTTTACGGGCGACACTGTTATGCCTAGTTGGTGAAAAATGCATGAAGATGTCCTTTGAAGTTGTTTAATACTCCTTCGAAATTATGGTATACATTTCCGTTCAAATAATACGTTTATTCCATATAGATCATAGTACATGATAATGGACATCTATCAAACTTTATCAGCAATTGCTCTTCATCATGATAAAATATATAATGCATGCATTTTCCATAAGGAACATGGAGAACAAAAAAAACTTAGCTAACCAAAGGATTAAATATATCGGCAAAAAATATGCGCTCTCTCCACCAGATCAAAGAACATCTTGGCAGAAATAATTAATATTACATTCAATATTACGACAAATACAGAAATACCTACAGGAAGGTATTAAAAATAGCAAAAAACATATATTACTCAAACAGAACCAAAAGGAAACATGGAAAATTATCAATGGGCTGTGAGGAAAAATTAAACCTGATGCAGTAAAAAATAAGTTAGCAGCTAAATTTGCGCAAAATATTACAGTCCCAACTGATCCAATGGAATAATTGAAAGCGATTTCCGTTTCAGAAAACGTTTTCTTCATACCAACCGACTTAAAGTCATTGAAAAATTGCTGGATATTTTGGCTGAGGTTACCTACAGGATCATTTCCATCATATACTTGAAAATCGCCACAATCATTCCAATCTAGAAAGGGGGAGACCATAACATCGCTGCTTATTTCAGACCAATTTCTTTGCTACCAATACTCTCTGAAATCATTGAAAAACTGGTGAAAAAAATTGTAATTTCCTTCCTCAAGAATTTTAATATACAATTTGGATATCAGATCATGATATATATTGTTAGGTTAGTAATATCATCATTTGCAGGTTCATGTGAATATTTCCTGCCAAGAAACTGAATCAAAAGTGTTTTTTATTGTTGACTATAAGCCTGTTTCTGCGATACCAATCTGTGAATGATTCACTAATAATATTCACTTTGAACTTCTGCAGGATTATCGGCTTATTGTGAAACTGAAGTACCTATATCAAAATTATGTGGGAGATTATTTAAATAACCTAAAAATATTAATGGCCCTAAAACTGAGCCCTGTGGAATTCCAACGTTAACCTCACACATATCGAAGTCGGTATTGTCTCATCTTACATATTTTTTTATATATTTCATATAGGAGAGTATCCATGCAATTCTTCCCGAACACCTGTAGTGACAATTCATTAGCGAGTAAATCAAGTATCTGGAATCGAAGGCTTCAGATGGGTCGAAGAAAAGTGCCGAAACAAATTTTTCTCTGTCGACACCACTATAAATAGTTTTTAGTTGGTATAAAATACAAAACACATGAATTTACTTTTCTCTGATGCATCTCATTGACAGTTTTACTGAACTCAAACATTATTTAAACGATTTTGGATTATAAATTAATAAATTCATTCTCTATTGCAGGCTGTGTCAAGACTCTATCCACTATACGAAATGGACACAAGTAGGTGAGTTTTTATTTCTTTGTGTGTTCAATTTTGTAATTTTTGCAATCAGATGGTTTTATATTCGACTTCTAAACACTTTCGAAATGTCAAAATGACATCACTCAATTCCTTTGTACTCAATACATTGAAAACATTTGGCACAAATTCAAAAAACCTTTCCGCAGTTTTTATCGACTTTTGGTGCTGGAATGATGGAACGGAAACAGAAAAATAGTATTTTTTGTGAAATCGAAAATTTGCGAAAGTCCATCAACAGGAAAGAAATTAATTGAGTAGAGTCCTATACAAAATCATCAGATTCACTTCAAATTTAAACTAAGTACGCAAAATTTTATGCTGATTCCAAAAATGTATGATTTATGTATGCCCATATACAAGGTTTGCCGTTAAAGAGGAACTAACAAAAAAACGGATGTTTCAACTCTAAACGGCAGAGGTTCTGTAGAAACCGTACAAAATCTTTAGTTTTCATTGAATCGACTTCGAATTTGGTGTGCGTACTCAAAAAAACTTGAGTTTTTGGATAATTATTGGAAAAAAATTAAAAAAGAGATTTGGAGCGAAATGATCCTTCTCAATTACAGTATAATTTTTCAACTCGGGAACGGTTGAAGATAGAGCAATTCTGCGAACGCCAATCGATTCAGAATGATCAAATTAGTATATGCTGTGAATTTCAAGTTGATCGAAGAAGGAAAGTAATATCTCAAAAAAAGTGCTAAGGGGTAGACCCCTAAAATGCATGTAAAATACAAAATCATCGGATTGACTTGAAATTCGCAGTATATAAGCCAAATATAATGCTAATTCTGAAAATGTATGATTTGTACATGTTTAGATTAAAGTTCTACCATAAAAAAAAGCTAAGGAAAAAATAGATATTTTTAACTCGAATACCAGAGGTTTCTAAAAACCCTACAAAATCTTTAATTAACTTGGAATCGACCTCAAATTTTGTGTGCATATTAAAAAAATTTACTTTTTGGGAAATTGATGGAAAAATTAGGAAAAAAGAGTTTTGTAGCGAAATGTTGCCTTCTCAATACCTGGTGAATTTTTCAATTCGAGAACGGTCGAAGATAGAGCAATTCTGCGAACGTCAATCAATTCAGAATAATGGAATTACTATGCTCTGTGAATTTCAAGTTGATCGAAGACCAAAAGTAATACCTAAAAAAAGTACTAAGGGGTATAGCCCTAAATTGCATGAAAAATACAAAATCATCAGATTCACTTGGAATTCGCACTTTATACGCAACATTTCATGCTAGTTCATCACAAGGTTCATCATTAAAAAGGGTCTAACTAAAAAGCCTACAAAAACTTTAATTGATATGGAATCGTGTTCAAATTTGGTATGCAAATTCAAAAATTTTGCACGAAAAATTCAAAATAATCAGTTTCCGTTGTAATTTGCAATAAAACGTCGAAAATTCCTTCGCACGGATGAATTTTCAAACAATTTCATTTTCTCCTTTTCGAAATACTACAAAAATTCCGGAAGATTTTTCTGACAAACATCTTCAACTCCAGATGAACTTTTCAACTCGAGAACAGTTGATTCGATTCAGCTTTCGTGAGTAAGATATTCAACAGTAAAAATGCATTTTTAACACTTGTTACATAAAAATATCATCACTAGGTTGTAAAGTAGCACTTTTTTGTATAAGTGTGAGGTTTGTTGCAAATAGCGTAGCCGAATTCAACAAAAAGCTTTTCACGCAATTGTATCGTACAAAGTTTCTTCTACAACAGTTATTGTCTTGGAAAATCATTGCAATTGTTTTATTATTCGACAGTTTTACGTTTTGAAGTTTAGTCGCATTATGAATTGATCGAATCTTAATAAAACTTGACGCTAAATACTGTTTTTTTCCGAAATGTCTCAAAGTATGAACAGTGTGTAAATATTACTTTATGCACAGTTGAATTTTTCACGCACTTGTGCTAAAAAAGATCACTTTACCCACTGTGAACAGTGTATAAATACTTTTCTTATGCAATGTCTCAGAAAAAAATAGATTCTCACAAATATGTGATGAGATAGTGAAGATTCATAATCGGCAAAAAATCTCTAAATGTGAAGATTCATAAGTTAGAGAAAGTTACAGATTATTTTGAATTGCTTGGATTCAAATTTGAAATCATCAAACTACTGTATAACTGTTTTTCACACGTTGCCGAATTTATAACAGCCCATAATAAACCCACAAATATCCACTTTTTTTATATAAAATTTGGATGAATTTTCGATGTTTTGTTTCAATTTTTGAATACCCTACCTGATAAGTGTATGAATCTGGACATATTCATTTATTTTTATTTTATTAACAATTTACTCTCCTAAATAATGTTTTGTTTTTCTATTTTTTTGATGACTGAAATTTTTATCTGTTACAAAGTATGTAATTTAATCACTAGATATTGCCAATGATTATATTCACCTATTACGAGATAGATTTTTTGATTTTTGGATATATCATTCTACAGGTCAACACAAGCAACTTTCTTCATAAGACTTTTTTTCTGGCTCTACAGCGTGAGCTACAAAAATATTATCTGCGAATGGATTTTTCTTGATTTTTGAGTATAATATCATGTGAAAAATTTCAATTTCCTTTGATTATATCAATTATGATGTACATTACTACAAGACGAGGCAGAAAACGCGATTTTTCTGAAGCTCGTTTATTGACTTCTCGCCCAATTGTGGGCATTTCGTTGAATTTCTTGAGGCATATTGTGTAGATGAATCCAACGAACTGTTCTAAATGCACTTCACAACGTTTCTACACAGTGAGCCAAAGATGAGTTGGTTGATTAAGCTAGAAATCACACTGACCGACCAGGATCGACCGTCCAGCAACGACCAAAAATTAAAAGAGATCAATGAAAACTTTCAAACATAGATTGACCAAAATTTTCAGCAGATTGGAGTTCAAAAATGATCTTTAAAATCCGACGATTATTCAGTCTGAGTTATCCGATAAACATACACGTGATGGAAATTTTGGTCGTAGTTGGACGATCGCGGACGGTCGGTGTGTGTCTGCTGCCTAACGGGATATGATGGGATAGTGGAATTTTTGTTGATATCTGAGTTTGATTTTTCACAGAGAATGAAAATCAAGTTTCGTCTACTCTTTTTGTGTGACGCTACAGAGTGACTCCAAAAAGAAGAATTCTCAAATACCTATATTTTAACGAAATAGTCGTAGAGGAATATTGAAGAACACATTAATTTTCCTTCAGTAGAGCACATCGTTAGTGATCTCTTCTTGCAGCATCCCTAACTGCTCTGAGTAATAGGTTAGAGGGGTATTTAACAAAGTTTTCATAACCCTAAATGGGCCAATACGTTGATCTTCGATACACTTAGGGGTATGTTGCAAGAGCTGATGAAGTTAGTTTAGTTTTTTTGACTTGTATATATAGGTACAAACGTGTAAAAAACAAAATTGCTAACACGAGCAACTTCGGGAGAATTGCTTCCGGGAAATTCAACGAAACGCCCACAATTGGGCGAGAAGTCAATGAACAAATTTCAGAAAAATTACGTTTTCTGCCTCGTCCTGTAGTAATGTACACCATAATTGATATAATCAAAGGAAATTGATATTTTTCACATGATATTGTACTCAAAAATCAAGAAAAATCCATTCGCAGAAAATATTTTCCATAACTAGCGTTAGACAATTAAACTATTTTTGTAGCTCACGCTGTAGAGACAGAAAAAAAGTCTGATGAAGAAAGTTGAATTTGAAATTCCCTATTGAAAAAAAAAACAAATAAATACTCGTGAAATTGCACATTTGTTGAAAAGAAAAGTTTACACTAATCCCCATCTTCTAACGAGTGGTAGTGGAAGCACAATTGTTATTTCATGGCCAGGTATATTGTTTGGCTCTCTGAGATTTCCGTACATAATTTCGTACTTGAGCTGAAAAAATATTACTGTTTAGATTGGCCAAATATGAAGGTTCACTCTTACCCTGACAAGTAGGTCACACTATCCCCAATAACATTTCATTTCGGGGCAAGTGTGACATGCAATGAAAAAATGTTAAAAAAACAATTTCAAGAGAAAACGGCAATCTATAGTCAGATTCATTGTTTAGGTAGAAGAAGAGTGTATAAAATGGATTCTTACCTTAGGTTTCAACAATAAACTAAAAGCTTGAAATAAACTCGTTGTTCTCGTTCGAATTGATGAATTGTAGGTTGGGAAATTGAGAAAAATATTTCAAATTCACAAGATCTCTTTTGTATTTTATATGACGGTTACGGATTCATTAGGAGTATAGGCTAATCCTCGACAGATGGTATCGGCCTATCGCCCGGTTTAGCGAAGACAGAGCAAACTCACATTTGCTCCAAATTCACACTTACCCAATTTTACCCTTTTTTTTTTTCAAAAAATATACTAGTTTTTTTAACAACCATGACAACATTGTGGATAAACATTTCCATTGATTTTTGTACGGGAATGCCTGCATCCTCACACCGTTGACCTGCCATTTGCAAACAGAATTGAAAGTTTTTCGCGCACTATTCAATACCTCGGACCAAGTAGTGCATATTTTATGCCGTGGCAGCAAGTGAGAGAAGTAATCGAGAATTTTATGTCAGCCAGATCCGTATCTTGGTGTAATAACAAAAGTTGCATCCTCATACGTTAAATTCCTGTTTTCGGTTGGCGAACTTCTATCAGTCTCGAAGACAGACTCGCTGAATATTTTCAATTCGGTTTGCTCATTTGAATGATTGGATTGGCAGATAAACAGACAGAAGTACTTTAATTTCATGGAATTATGCTTTTACTTTAAATCGATTTCTTCTTCTTTTGAACATCTTATCAGCATTAAGAAAACTACAGCATTTTTATAGTATACATTTTCTTTTCAACGGACGAATAAAATTTGAAGTTAAACACTGAAGAAATATTTTTTTTTTATTTTTCTTCGATAGACACTGATCAGTTCCTCGATTATTCATTCATTGTATTTCGAGATTAATATAGTTTAGTTCTGACGGGGGATATTATAAACTTAATTCGTCATAGTTACGCTATCAATAAAGATGGGGTATGAGGATTCGAGATAGCGCAATTTGTATTGGATCAGAATACATTAATTTCTGTCCTTATAACAACTTCTCATCATTAACGATCATTGCCGGGTCGTTAGAGGAGTGAGGTCGTCATTTGAATATTTTGAAGTGATCTCTAAAATAGGATTCAAGTTGGCGCGGTTTGTATTGGGTCAGAATACATTAATTTCTGTCCTTATAACAACTTCTCATCATTAACGATCATTACCGGGTCGTTAGAGGAGTGCGGTCGTCATTTGAATATTTTGAAGTGATCTCTAAAATAGGATTCGAGTTGGCGCGGTTTGTATTGGGTCAGAATACATTAATTTCTGTCCTTATTACAACTTCTCATCATTAACGATCATTGCCGGGTCGTTAGAGGAGTGCGGTCGTCATTTGAATATTTTGAAGTGATCTCAAAAATAGGATTCGAGTTGGCGCGGTTTGTATTGAGTCGGAATACATTAATTTCTGTCCTTATAACAACTTCTCATCATTGACGATCATTGCCGGGTCGTTAGAGGAGTGCGGTCGTCATTTGAATATTTTGAAGTGATCTCTAAAATAGGATTCGAGTTGGCGCGGTTTGTATTGGGTCAGAATACATTAATTTCTGTCCTTATTACAACTTCTCATCATTAACGATCATTGCCGGATCGTTAGAGGAGTGCGGTCGTCATTTGAATATTTTGAAGTGATCTCTAAAATAGGATTCGAGTTGGCGCGGTTTGTATTGGGTCAGAATACATTAATTTCTGTCCTTATAACAACTTCTCATCATTGACGATCATTGCCGGGTCGTTAGAGGAGTGCGGTCGTCATTTGAATATTTTGAAGTGATCTCTAACATAGGATTCAAGTTGGCGCGGTTTGTATTGGGTCAGAATACATTAATTTCTGTCCTTATAACAACTTCTCATCATTAACGATCATTGCCGGGTCGTTAGAGGAGTGCGGTCGTCATTTGAATATTTTGAAGTGATCTCTAAAATAGGATTCGAGTTGGCGCGGTTTGTATTGAGTCAGAATACATTAATTTCTGTCCTTATAACAACTTCTCATCATTAACGATCATTACCGGGTCGTTAGAGGAGTGCGGTCGTCATTTGAATATTTTGAAGTGATCTCTAAAATAGGATTCGAGTTGTCGCGGTTTGTATTGGGTCAGAATACATTAATTTCTGTCCTTGTAACAACTTCTCATCATTAACGATCATTGCCGGGTCGTTAGAGGAGTGCGGTCGTCATTTGAATATTTTGAAGTGATCTCAAAAATAGAATTCGAGTTGGCGCGGTTTGTATTGGGTCAGAATACATTAATTTCTGTCCTTATAACAAATTCTCATCATTAACGATCATTGCCGGGTCGTTAGAGGAGTGCGGTCGTCATTTGAATATTTTGAAGTGATCTCAAAAATAGGATTCGAGTTGGCGCGGTTTGTATTGGGTCAGAATACATTAATTTCTGTCCATATAACAACTCCTCATCATTAACGATCATTGCCGGGTCGTTAGAGGAGTGCGGTCGTCATTTGAATATTTTGAAGTGATCTCAAAAATAGGATTCGAGTTGGCGCGGTTTGTATTGGATCAGAATACATTAATTTCTGTCCAAATATTAACTTCTAATCATCGACGATCATTGCCGGGTCGTTGGAGGAGTGCGGTCGGCATTTGACTATTTTTAAGTGATCTCAAAAATAGGATTCGAGTTGGCGCGGTTTGTATTGGGTCAGAATACATTAATTTCTGTCCTTATTACAACTTCTCATCATTAACGATCATTGCCGGGTCGTTAGAGGAGTGCGGCCGTCATTTGAATATTTTGAAGTGATCTCAAAAATAGGATTCGAGTTGGCGCGGTTTGTATTGGGTCAGAATACATTAATTTCTGTCCTTATTACAACTTCTCATCATTAACGATCTTTGCCGGGTCGTTAGAGGAGTGCGGTCGTCATTTGAATATCTTGAAGTGATCTCAAAAATAGGATTCGAGTTGGCGCGGTTTATATTGAGTCAGAATACAATAATTTCTGTCCTTATAACAACTTCTCATCATTAACGATCATTGCCGGGTCGTTAGAGGAGTGCGGTCGTCATTTGAATATTTTGAAGTGATCTCAAAAATATGATTCGAGTTGGCGCGGTTTGTATTGGGTCAGAATACATTAATTTCTGGCCTTATTACAACTTCTCATCATTAACGATCATTGCCGGGTCGTTAGAGGAGTGCGGTCGTCATTTGAATATTTTGAGGTGATCTCAAAAATGGGATTCGAGTTGGCGCGGTTTGTATTGGGTCAGAATACATTAATTTCTGTCCTTATTACAACTTCTCATCATTAACGATCATTGCCGGGTCGTTAGAGGAGTGCGGTCGTCATTTGAATATTTTGAAGTGATCTCAAAAATAGGATTCGAGTTGGCGCGGTTTGTATTGAGTCAGAATACATTAATTTCTGTCCTTATAACAACTTCTCATCATTAACGATCATTGCCGGGTCGTTAGAGGAGTGCGGTCGTCATTTGAATATTTTGAAGTGATCTCAAAAATAGGATTCGAGTTGGCGCGGTTTGTATTGGGTCAGAATACATTAATTTCTGTCCTTATTACAACTTCTCATCATTAACGATCATTGCCAGGTCGTTAGAGGAGTGCGGTCGTCATTTGAATATTTTGAAGTGATCTCAAAAATAGGATTCGAGTTGGCGCGGTTTGTATTGGGTCAGAATACATTAATTTCTGTCCTTATTACAACTTCTCATCATTAACGATCAATGCCGGGTCGTTAGAGGAGTGCGGTCGTCATTTGAATATTTTGAAGTGATCTCAAAAATAGGATTCGAGTTGGCGCGGTTTGTATTGGGTCAGAATACATTGATTTCTGTCCTTATTACAACTTCTCATCATTAACGATCATTGCCGGGTCGTTAGAGGAGTGCGGTCGTCATTTGAATATTTTGAAGTGATCTCAAAAATAGGATTCTAGTTGGCGCGGTTTGTATTGAGTCAGAATACATTAATTTCTGTCCTTATAACAACTTCTCATCATTAACGATCATTGCCGGGTCGTTAGAGGAGTGCGGTCGTCATTTGAATATTTTGAAGTGATCTCAAAAATAGGATTCGAGTTGGCGCGGTTTGTATTGGGTCAGAATACATTAATTTCTGTCCTTATTACAACTTCTCATCATTAACGATCATTGCCAGGTCGTTAGAGGAGTGCGGTCCTCATTTGAATATTTTGAAGTGATCTCAAAAATAGGATTCGAGTTGGCGCGGTTTGTATTGGGTCAGAATACATTAATTTCTGTCCTTATTACAACGTCTCATCATTAACGATCAATGCCGGGTCGTTAGAGGAGTGCGGTCGTCATTTGAATATTTTGAAGTGATCTCAAAAATAGGATTCGAGTTGGCGCGGTTTGTATTGGGTCAGAATACATTGATTTCTGTCCTTATTACAACTTCTCATCATTAACGATCATTGCCGGGTCGTTAGAGGAGTGCGGTCGTCATTTGAATATTTTGAAGTGATCTCAAAAATAGGATTCGAGTTGGCGCGGTTTGTATTGGGTCAGAATACATTAATTTCTGTCCTTATAACTTCTCATCATTAACGATCATTGCCGGGTCGTTAGAGGAGTGCGGTCGTCATTTGAATATTTTGAAGTGATCTCAAAAATAGGATTCGAGTTGGCGCGGTTTGTATTGAGTCAAAATACATTAATTTCTGTCCTTATAACAACTTCTCATCATTAACGATCATTGCCGGGTCGTTAGAGGAGTGCGGTCGTCATTTGAATATTTTGAAGTGATCTCAAAAATAGGATTCCAGTTAACGCGGTTTGTATTGGGTCAGAATACATTGATTTCTGTCCTTATTACAACTTCTCATCATTTACGATCATTGCCGGGTCGTTAGAGGAGTGTGGTCGTCATTTGAATATTTTGAAGTGATCTCAAATATAGGATTCGAGTTGGCGCGGTTTGTATTGAGTCAGAATACATTAATTTCTGTCCTTATAACAACTTCTCATCATTTACGATCATTGCCGGGTCGTTAGAGGAGTGTGGTCGTCATTTGAATATTTTGAAGTGATCTCAAATATAGGATTCGAGTTGGCGCGGTTTGTATTGGGTCAGAAAACATTAATTTCTGTCCAAATATTAACTTCTAATCATCGTCGATCATTGCCGGGTCGTTGGAGGAGTGCGGTCGGCATTTGACTATTTTGAAGTGATCTCAAAAATAGGATTCGAGTTGGCGCGGTTTGTATTGGGACAGAATTCATCAATTTCTGTCCATATAACAACATCTCATCATTAACGATCATTGCCGGGTCGTTAGAGGAGTGCGGTCGTCATTTGAATATTTTGAAGTGATTTCAAATATAGGATTCGAGTTGGCGCGGTTTGTATTGGGACAGAATACATCAATTTCTGTCCATATAACAACATCTCATCATTTACGATCATTGCCGGGTCGTTAGAGGAGTGCGGTCGTCATTTGAATATTTTGAAGTGATCTCAAAAATAGGATTCGAGTTGACGCGGTTTGTATTGGGTTAGAATACATTCATTTTTGTCCATATAACTACTTCTTATCATTAACGATCATTGCCGGGTCGTTAGAGGAGTGCGGTCGTCATTTGAATATTTTGAAGTGATCTCAAAAATAGGATTCGAGTTGGCGCGGTTGGTGGTGGGTCAGAATACATTAATTCTTGTCCAAATATTAACTTCTATTCATCGACGATCATTGCCGGGTCGTGAGAGGAGTGCGGTCGGCATTTGACTATTTTGAAGTGATCTCAAAAATAGGATTCAAGTTGGCGCGGTTTGAATTGGGTCAGAATACTTTAATTTTTGTCCATATAACAACTTCTCATCATTAACGATCATTGCCGGGTCGTAAGAGGAGTGCGGTCGTCATTTGATTAATTTGAAGTGATCTCAAAAATAGGATTTGAGTTGGCGCGGTTTGTGGTGGGTCAGAATACATTATTTTTTGTCCAAATATTAACATCTAATCATCAACGATCATTGCCGGGTCGTTAGAGGAGTGCGGTTGGCAATTGACTATTTTGAAGTGATCTCTAAAATAGGATTCGAGTTGGCGCGGTTTGTATTCGGTCAGAATACATTAATTTTTTTCCATATAACGACTTCTCATCATTAACGATCATTGCCGGGTCGTTAGAGCAGTACGGTCGGCATTTGAATATTTTGAAGTGATCTCTAAAATAGGATTCGAGTTGGCGCGGTTTGTATTGGGTCAAAATACATTAATTCCTGTCCTTATAACAACTTCTCATCATTAACGATCATTGCCGGGTCGTTAGAGGAGTTCGGTCGTCATTTGAATATTTTGAAGTGATCTCAAAAATAGGATTCGAGTTGGCGCGGTTTGTATTGGGTCAAAATACATTGATTCCTGTCCTTATAACAACTTCTCATCATTAACGACCATTGCCGGGTCGTTAGAGGAGTACGGTCGGCATTTGAATATTTTGAAGTGATCTCAAAAATAGGATTCGAGTTGGCGCGGTTTGTATTGGGTCAGAATACATTAAATACTGTCCATATAACAACTTCTCATCATTAACGATCATTGCCGGGTCGTTAGAGCAGTACGGTCGGCATTTGAATATTTTGAAGTGATCTCAAAAATAGGATTCAGGTTGTCGCGGTTTGTGGTGGGTCAGAATACATTCATTTCTGTCCCAGTAACAACTTCCCATCATTAACGATCATTGCCGGGTCGTTAGATGAGTTCGGTCGTCATTTGAATATTTTGAAGTGATCTCAAAAATAGGATTCGAGTTGTCGCGGTTTGTATTGGGTCAAAATACATTGATTCCTGTCCTTATAACAACTTCTCATCATTAACGATCTTTGCCGGGTCGTTAGAGGAGTACGGTCGGCATTTGAATATTTTGAAGTGATCTCAAAAATAGGATTCGAGTTGTCGCGGTTTGTATTGGGTCAGAATACATTAATTTCTGTCCTTATAACAACTTCTCATCATTAACGATCATTGCCGGGTCGTTAGAGGAGTGCGGTCGTCATTTGAATATTTTGAAGTGATTTCAAAAATAGGATTCGAGTTGGCGCGGTTTGTAATGGGTCAGAATACATTAATTTCTGTCCTTATTACAACTTTTCATTATTAACGATCATTGCCGGGTCGTTAGAGGAGTGCGGTCGTCATTTGAATATTTTGAAGTAATCTCAAAAATAGGATTCGAGTTGGCGCGGTTTGTATTGAGTCAGAATACATTAATTTCTGTCCATATAACAACTTCTCATCATTAACGATCATTGCCGGTCGTTAGAGGAGTGCGGTCGACATTTGAATATTTTGAAGTGATCTCAAAAATAGGATTCGAGTTGGCGCGGTTTGTATTGGGTCAGAATACATTGATTTCTGTCCTCATTACAACTTCTCATCATTAACGATCATTGCCGGGTCGTTAGAGGAGTGCGGTCGTCATTTGAATATTTTGAAGTGATCTCAAAAATAGGATTCGTGTTGGCGCGGTTTGTATTGGGTCAGAATACTTAAATTTCTGTCCATAAAACAACTTTTCATCATTAACGATCATTGCCGGGTCGTAAGAGGAGTGCGGTCGTCATTTGAATATTTTGAAGTGATCTTAAAAATAGGATTCGAGTTGGCGCGGTTTGTGGTGGGTCAGAATACATTATTTCTTGTCCGAATATTAACTTCTATTCATCGACGATCATTGCCGGGTCGTTAGAGGAGTGCGGTCGGCATTTGATTATTTTGAAGTGATCTCAAAAATAGGATTCAAGTTGGCGCGGTTTGAATTGGGTCAGAATACTTTAATTTCTGTCCATAAAACAACTTTTCATCATTAACGATCATTGCCGGGTCGTTAGAGGAGTGCGGTCGTCATTTGATTATTTTGAAGTGATCTCAAAAATAGGATTTGAGTTAGCGCGGTTTGTGGTGGGTCAGAATACATTCTTTTTTGTCCAAATATTGACTTCCAATCATCAACGATCATTGCCGGGTCGTTAAAGGAGTGCGGTTGGCAATTGACTATTTTGAAGTGATCTCTAAAATAGGATTCGAGTTGGCGCGGTTTGTATTGGGTTAGAATACATTAATTTCTGTCCATATAACAACTTCTCATCATTAACGATCATAGCCGGGTCGTTAGAGGAGTGCAGTCGTCATTTGAATATTTTGTAGTGATCTCAAAAATAGGATTCGAGTTGGCGCGGTTTGTATTGGGTTGTAATACATTGATTTCTGTCCATATAACAACTTCTCATCATTAACGATCATTGCCGGGTCGTTAGAGGAGTGCGGTCGTCATTTGAATATTTTGAAGTGATCTCTAAAATAGGATTCGAGTTGGCGCGGTTTGTATTGGGTCAGTATACATTGATTTCTGTCCATATAACAACTTCTCATCATTAACGATCATAGCCGGGTCGTTAGAGGAGTGCAGTCGTCATTTGAATATTTTGAAGTGATCTCAAAAATAGGATTCGAGTTGGCGCGGTTTGTATTGGGTTGGAATACATTGATTTCTGTCCATATAACAACTTCTCATCATTAACGATCATTGCCGGGTCGTTAGAGGAGTGCGGTCGTCATTTGAATATTTTGAAGTGATCTCAAAAATAGGATTCGAGTTGGCGCGGTTTGTGGTATGTCAGAATACATTCATTCTGGTCCAAATAATAACTTCTAATCATCGACGATCATTGCCGGGTCGTTAGAGGAGTGCGGTCGGCATTTGACTATTTTGAAGTGATCTCAAAAATAGGATTCGAGTTGGCGCGGTTTGTATTGGGTTGGAATACATTGATTTCTGTCCATATAACAACTTCTCATCATTAACGATCATTGCCGGGTCGTTAGAGGAGTGCGGTCGTCATTTGAATATTTTGAAGTGATCTCAAAAATAGGATTCGAGTTGGCGCGGTTTGTGGTATGTCAGAATACATTCATTCTGGTCCAAATATTAACTTCTAATCATCGACGATCATTGCCGGGTCGTTAGAGGAGTGCGGTCGGCATTTGACTATTTTGAAGTGATCTCTAAAATAGGATTCGAGTTGGCGCGGTTTGTATTCGGTCAGAATACATTAATTTTTTTCCATATAACGACTTCTCATCATTAACGATCATTGCCGGGTCGTTAGAGCAGTACGGTCGGCATTTGAATATTTTGAAGTGATCTCTAAAATAGGATTCGAGTTGGCGCGGTTTGTATTGAGTCAGAATACATTAATTTTTGTCCTTATAACAACTTCTCATCATTAACGATCATTGCCGGGTCGTTAGAGGAGTGCGGTCGTCATTTGAATATTTTGAAATGATCTCAAAAATAGGATTCGAGTTGGCGCGGTTTGTATTGGGTCAGAATACATTAATTTCTGTCCTTATTACAACTTCTCATCATTAACGATCATTGCCAGGTCGTTAGAGGAGTGCGGTCGTCATTTGAATATTTTGAAGTGATCTCAAAAATAGGATTCGAGTTGGCGCGGTTTGTATTGGGTCAGAATACATTAATTTCTGTCCTTATTACAACGTCTCATCATTAACGATCAATGCCGGGTCGTTAGAGGAGTGCGGTCGTCATTTGAATATTTTGAAGTGATCTCAAAAATAGGATTCGAGTTGGCGCGGTTTGTATTGGGTCAGAATACATTGATTCCTGTCCTTATTACAACTTCTCATCATTAACTATCATTGCCGGGTCGTTAGAGGAGTGCGGTCGTCATTTGAATATTTTGAAGTGATCTCAAAAATAGGATTCGAGTTGGCGCGGTTTGTATTGGGTCAGAATACATTAATTTCTGTCCTTATTACAACTTCTCATCATTAACGATCATTGCCGGGTCGTTAGAGGAGTGCGGTCGTCATTTGAATATTTTGAAGTGATCTCAAAAATAGGATTCGAGTTGGCGCGGTTTGTATTGGGTCAGAAAACATTAATTTCTGTCCAAATATTAACTTCTAATCATCGTCGATCATTGCCGGGTCGTTGGAGGAGTGCGGTCGGCATTTGACTATTTAGAAGTGATCTCAAAAATAGGATTCGAGTTGGCGCGGTTTGTATTGGGACAGAATACATCAATTTCTGTCCATATAACAACATCTCTTCATTAACGATCATTGCCGGGTCGTTAGAGGAGTGCGGTCGTCATTTGAATATTTTGAAGTGATTTCAAATATAGGATTCGAGTTGGCGCGGTTTGTATTGGGACATAATACATCAATTTCTGTCCATATAACAACATCTCATCATTTACGATCATTGCCGGGTCGTTAGAGGAGTGCGGTCGTCATTTGAATATTTTGAAGTGATCTCAAAAATAGGATTCGAGTTGGCGCGGTTTGTATTGGGTTAGAATACATTCATTTTTGTCCATATAACAACTTCTTATCATTAACGATCATTGCCGGGTCGTTAGAGGAGTGCGGTCGTCATTTGAATATTTTGAAGTGATCTCAAAAATAGGATTCGAGTTGGCGCGGTTGGTGGTGGGTCAGAATACATTAATTCTTGTCCAAATATTAACTTCTATTCATCGACGATCATTGCCGGGTCGTGAGAGGAGTGCGGTCGGCATTTGACTATTTTGAAGTGATCTCAAAAATAGGATTCTAGTTGGCGCGGTTTGAATTGGGTCAGAATACTTTAATTTCTGTCCATATAACAACTTCTCATCATTAACGATCATTGCCGGGTCGTAAGAGGAGTGCGGTGGTCATTTGATTATTTTGAAGTGATCTCAAAAATAGGATTTGAGTTGGCGCGGTTTGTGGTGGGTCAGAATACATTCTTTTTTGTCCAAATATTAACATCTAATCATCAACGATCATTGCCGGGTCGTTAGAGGAGTGCGGTTGGCAATTGACTATTTTGAAGTGATCTCTAAAATAGGATTCGAGTTGGCGCGGTTTGTATTCGGTCCGAATACATTAATTTTTTTCCATATAACGACTTCTCATCATTAACGATCATTGCCGGGTCGTAAGAGCAGTACAGTCGGCATTTGAATATTTTGAAGTGATCTCTAAAATAGGATTCGAGTTGGCGCGGTTTGTATTGGGTCAAAATACATTAATTCCTGTCCTTATAACAACTTCTCATCATTAACGACCATTGCTGGGTCGTTAGAGGAGTACGGTCGGCATTTGAATAATTTGAAGTGATCTCAAAAATAGGATTCGAGTTGGCGCGGTTTGTATTGGGTCAAAATACATTAATTCCTGTCCTTATAACAACTTCTCATCATTAACGATCATTGCCGGGTCGTTAGAGGAGTGCGGTCGTCATTTGAATATTTTGAAGTGATCTCAAAAATAGGATTCGAGTTGGCGCGGTTTGTGGTATAACAGAATAAATACATTAATTCTGGTCCAAATATTAACTTCTAA
Source organism: Chrysolina americana (assembly GCA_958502065.1). Lineage (NCBI taxonomy): Eukaryota > Metazoa > Arthropoda > Insecta > Coleoptera > Chrysomelidae > Chrysolina > Chrysolina americana. The sequence goes on from OY293417.1 coordinate 3,879,714, forward strand.
TCATCGACGATCATTGCCGGGTCGTTAGAGCAGTACGGTCGGCATTTGAATATTTTGAAGTGATCTCAAAAATAGGATTCAGGTTGGTGCGGTTTGTGGTGGGTCAGAATACATTTATTTCTGTCCCAATAACAACTTCTCATCATTAACGATCATTGCCGGGTCGTTAGAGGAGTTTGGTCGTCATTTGAATATTTTGAAGTGATCTCAAAAATAGGATTCGAGTTGGCGCAGTTTGTATTGGGTCAAAATACATTAATTCCTGACCTTATAACAACTTCTCATCACTAACGATCATTGCCGGGTCGTTAGAGGAGTACGGTCGGCATTTGAATATTTTGAAGTGATCTCAAAAATAGGATTCGAGTTGGGGCGGTTTGTATTGGGTCAGAATACATTAAATACTGTCCATATAACAACTTCTCATCATTAACGATCATTGCCGGGTCGTTAGAGGAGTGCATTCGTCATTTGAATATTTTGAAGTGATCTCAAAAATAGGATTCGAGTTGGCGCGGTTGGTGGTGGGTCAGAATACATTAATTCTTGTCCAAATATTAACTTCTATTCATCGACGATCATTGCCGGGTCGTGAGAGGAGTGCGGTCGGCATTTGACTATTTTGAAGTGATCTCAAAAATAGGATTCTAGTTGGCGCGGTTTGAATTGGGTCAGAATACTTTAATTTCTGTCCATATAACAACTTCTCATCATTAACGATCATTGCCGGGTCGTAAGAGGAGTGCGGTGGTCATTTGATTATTTTGAAGTGATCTCAAAAATAGGATTTGAGTTGGCGCGGTTTGTGGTGGGTCAGAATACATTCTTTTTTGTCCAAATATTAACATCTAATCATCAACGATCATTGCCGGGTCGTTAGAGGAGTGCGGTTGGCAATTGACTATTTTGAAGTGATCTCTAAAATAGGATTCGAGTTGGCGCGGTTTGTATTCGGTCCGAATACATTAATTTTTTTCCATATAACGACTTCTCATCATTAACGATCATTGCCGGGTCGTTAGAGCAGTACAGTCGGCATTTGAATATTTTGAAGTGATCTCTAAAATAGGATTCGAGTTGGCGCGGTTTGTATTGGGTCAAAATACATTAATTCCTGTCCTTATAACAACTTCTCATCATTAACGACCATTGCTGGGTCGTTAGAGGAGTACGGTCGGCATTTGAATAATTTGAAGTGATCTCAAAAATAGGATTCGAGTTGGCGCGGTTTGTATTGGGTCAAAATACATTAATTCCTGTCCTTATAACAACTTCTCATCATTAACGATCATTGCCGGGTCGTTAGAGGAGTGCGGTCGTCATTTGAATATTTTGAAGTGATCTCAAAAATAGGATTCGAGTTGGCGCGGTTTGTGGTATAACAGAATACATTAATTCTGGTCCAAATATTAACTTCTAATCATCGACGATCATTGCCGGGTCGTTAGAGCAGTACGGTCGGCATTTGAATATTTTGAAGTGATCTCAAAAATAGGATTCAGGTTGGTGCGGTTTGTGGTGGGTCAGAATACATTTATTCCTGTCCCAATAACAACTTCTCATCATTAACGATCATTGCCGGGTCGTTAGAGGAGTTTGGTCGTCATTTGAATATTTTGAAGTGATCTCAAAAATAGGATTCGAGTTGGCGCAGTTTGTATTGGGTCAAAATACATTAATTCCTGACCTTATAACAACTTCTCATCACTAACGATCATTGCCGGGTCGTTAGAGGAGTACGGTCGGCATTTGAATATTTTGAAGTGATCTCAAAAATAGGATTCGAGTTGGGGCGGTTTGTATTGGGTCAGAATACATTAAATACTGTCCATATAACAACTTCTCATCATTAACGATCATTGCCGGGTCGTTAGAGCAGTACGGTCGGCATTTGAATATTTTGAAGTGATCTCAAAAATGGGATTCAGGTTAGCGCGGTTTGTGGTGGGTCAGAATACATTCATTTCTGTCCCAATAACAACTTCTCATCATTACCGATCATTGCCGGGTGGTTAGAGGAGTTCGGTCGTTATTTGAATAATTTGAAGTGATCTCAAAAATAGGATTTGAGTTGGCGCGGTTTGTATTGGGTCAAAATACATTAATTCCTGTCCTTATAACAACTTCTCATCATTAACGATCATTGCCGGGTCGTTAGAGGAGTACGGTCGGCATTTGAATATTTTGAAGTGATCTCAAAAATAGGATTCGAGTTGGCGCGGTTTGTATTTGGTCAGAATACATTAATTTCTGTCCTTATAACAACTTTTCATCATTAACGATCATTGCCGGGTCGTTCGAGGAGTGTGGTCATCATTTGAATATTCTGAAGTGATCTCAAAAATAGGATTCGAGTTGGCGCGGTTTGTATTGGGTCAGAATTCATTAATTTCTGTCCAAATATTAACTTCTAATCATCGACGATCATTGCCGGGTCGTTGGAGGAGTGCGGTCGGCATTTGACTATTTTGAAGTGATCTCAAAAATAGGATTCGAGTTGGCGCGGTTTGTATTGGGACAGAATACATTAATATCTGTCCATATAACATTTAATCATCATTAACGATCATTGCCGGGTCGTTAGAGGAGTGCGGTCGTCATTTGAATATTTTGAAGTGATCTCAAATATAGGATTCGAGTTGGCGCGGTTTGTATTGGGTTAGAATACATTAATTTTTGTCCATATAACAACTTCTTATCATTAACGATCATTGCCGGGTCGTTAGAGGAGTGCGGTCGTCATTTGAATATTTTGAAGTGATCTCAAAAATAGGATTCGAGTTGGCGCGGTTTGTGGTGGATCAGAATACATTAATTCTTGTCCAAATATTAACTTCTATTCATCGACGATCATTGCCGGGTCGTTAGAGGAGTGCGGTCGGCATTTGATTATTTTGAAGTGATCTCTAAAATAGGATTCAAGTTGGCGCGGTTTGAATTGGGTCAGAATACTTTAATTTCTGTCCATATAACAACTTTTCATCATTAACGATCATTGCCGGGTCGTAAGAGGAGTGCGGTCGTCATTTGATTATTTTGAAGTGATCTCAAAAATAGGATTTGAGTTAGCGCGGTTTGTGGTGGGTCAGAATACATTCTTTTTTGTCCAAATATAAACTTCTAATCATCAACGATCATTGCCGGGTCGTTAGAGGAGTGCGGTTGGCAATTGACTATTTTGAAGTGATCTCTAAAATAGGATTCGAGTTGGCGCGGTTTGTATACGGTCAGAATACATTAATTTCTGTCCATATAACAACTTCTCATCATTAACGATCATTGCCGGGTCGTTAGAGGAGTGCGGTCGTCATTTGAATATTTTGAAGTGATCTGTAAAATAGGATTCGAGTTGGCGCGGTTTGTATTGAGTTAGAATACATTGATTTCTGTCTGGGTCAGAAAACAATAATTTCTGTCCAAATATTAACTTCTAATCATCGTCGATCATTGCCGGGTCGTTGGAGGAGTGCGGTCGGCATTTGACTATTTAGAAGTGATCTCAAAAATAGGATTCGAGTTGGCGCGGTTTGTATTAGGACAGAATACATCAATTTCTGTCCATATAACAACATCTCATCATTAACGATCATTGCCGGGTCGTTAGAGGAGTGCGGTCGTCATTTGAATATTTTGAAGTGATTTCAAATATAGGATTCGAGTTGGCGCGGTTTGTATTGGGACAGAATACATCAATTTCTGTCCATATAACAACATCTCATCATTTACGATCATTGCCGGGTCGTTAGAGGAGTGCGGTCGTCATTTGAATATTTTGAAGTGATCTCAAAAATAGGATTCGAGTTGGCGCGGTTTGTATTGGGTTAGAATACATTCATTTTTGTCCATATAACAACTTCTTATCATTAACGATCATTGCCGGGTCGTTAGAGGAGTGCGGTCGTCATTTGAATATTTTGAAGTGATCTCAAAAATAGGATTCGAGTTGGCGCGGTTGGTGGTGGGTCAGAATACATTAATTCTTGTCCAAATATTAACTTCTATTCATCGACGATCATTGCCGGGTCGTGAGAGGAGTGCGGTCGGCATTTGACTATTTTGAAGTGATCTCAAAAATAGGATTCGAGTTGGCGCGGTTTGTATTGGGACAGAATACATTAATATCTGTCCATATAACATTTAATCATCATTAACGATCATTGCCGGGTCGTTAGAGGAGTGCGGTCGGCATTTGAATATTTTGAAGTGATCTCTAAAATAGGATTCGAGTTGGCGCGGTTTGTATTGAGTCAGAATACATTAATTTTTGTCCTTATAACAACTTCTCATCATTAACGATCATTGCCGGGTCGTTAGAGGAGTGCGGTCGTCATTTGAATATTTTGAAGTGATCTCAAAAATAGGATTCGAGTTGGCGCGGTTTGTATTGGGTCAGAATACATTAATTTCTGTCCTTATTACAACTTCTCATCATTAACGATCAATGCCGGGTCGTTAGAGGAGTGCGGTCGTCATTTGAATATTTTGAAGTGATCTCAAAAATAGGATTCGAGTTGGCGCGGTTTGTATTGGGTCAGAATACATTGATTTCTGTCCTTATTACAACTTCTCATCATTAACGATCATTGCCGGGTCGTTAGAGGAGTGCGGTCGTCATTTGAATATTTTGAAGTGATCTCAAAAATAGGATTCGAGTTGGCGCGGTTTGTATTGGGTCAGAATACATTAATTTCTGTCCTTATTACAACTTCTCATCATTAACGATCATTGCCGGGTCGTTAGAGGAGTGTGGTCATCATTTGAATATTTTGAAGTGATCTCAAAAATAGGATTCGAGTTGGCGCGGTTGGTGGTGGGTCAGAATACATTAATTCTTGTCCAAATATTAACTTCTATTCATCGACGATCATTGCCGGGTCGTGAGAGGAGTGCGGTCGGCATTTGACTATTTTGAAGTGATCTCAAAAATAGGATTCTAGTTGGCGCAGTTTGAATTGGGTCAGAATACTTTAATTTCTGTCCATATAACAACTTCTCATCATTAACGATCATTGCCGGGTCGTAAGAGGAGTGCGGTGGTCATTTGATTATTTTGAAGTGATCTCAAAAATATGATTTGAGTTGGCGCGGTTTGTGGTGGGTCAGAATACATTCTTTTTTGTCCAAATATTAACATCTTATCATCAACGATCATTGCCGGGTCGTTAGAGGAGTGCGGTTGGCAATTGACTATTTTGAAGTGATCTCTAAAATAGGATTCGAGTTGGCGCGGTTTGTATTCGGTCAGAATACATTAATTTTTTTCCATATAACGACTTCTCATCATTAACGATCATTGCCGGGTCGTTAGAGCTGTACGGTCGGCATTTGAATATTTTGAAGTGATCTCTAAAATAGGATTCGAGTTGGCGCGGTTTGTATTGGGTCAAAATACATTAATTCCTGTCCTTATAACAACTTCTCATCATTAACGACCATTGCTGGGTCGTTAGAGGAGTACGGTCGGCATTTGAATAATTTGAAGTGATCTCAAAAATAGGATTCGAGTTGGCGCGGTTTGTATTGGGTCAAAATACATTAATTCCTGTCCTTATAACAACTTCTCATCATTAACGACCATTGCTGGGTCGTTAGAGGAGTACGGTCGGCATTTGAATAATTTGAAGTGATCTCAAAAATAGGATTCGAGTTGGCGCGGTTTGTATTGGGTCAGAATACATTAAATACTGTCCATATAACAACTTCTCATCATTAACGATCATAGCCGGGTCGTTAGAGGAGTGCAGTCGTCATTTGAATATTTTGAAGAGATCTCAAAAATAGGATTCGAGTTGGCGCGGTTTGTGGTGGGTCAGAATACATTCATTTCTGTTCCAGTAACAACTTCCCATCATTAACGATCATTGCCGGGTCGTTAGAGGAGTTCGGTCGTCATTTGAATATTTTGAAGTGATCTCAAAAATAGGATTCAAGTTGTCGCGGTTTGTATTGGGTCAAAATACATTGATTCCTGTCCTTATAACAACTTCTCATCATTAACGATCATTGCCGGGTCGTTAGAGGAGTACGGTCGGCATTTGAATATTTTGAAGTGATCCCAAAAATAGGATTCGAGTTGGCGCGGTTTGTATTGGGTCAGAATACATTAATTTCTGTCCTTTTAACAACTTCTCATCATTAACGAACATTGCCGGGTCGTTAGAGGAGTGCGGTCGTCATTTGAATATTTTGAAGTGATCTCAAAAATAGGATTCGAGTTGGCGCGGTTTTTATTGGGTCAGAATACATTAGTTTCTGTCCTTATTACAACTTCTCATCATTAACGATCATTGCCGGGTCGTTAGAGGAGTGCGGTCGTCATTTGAATATTTTGAAGTAATCTCAAAAATAGGATTCGAGTTGGCGCGGTTTGTATTGAGTCAGAATACATTAATTTCTGTCCATATAACAACTTCTCATCATTAACGATCATTGCCGGGTCGTAAGAGGAGTGCGGTCGACATTTGAATATTTTGAAGTTATCTCAAAAATAGGATTCGAGTTGGCGCGGTTTGTATTGGGTCAGAATACATTAATTTCTGTCCTCATTACAACTTCTCATCATTAACGATCATTGCCGGGTCGTTAGAGGAGTGCGGTCGTCATTTGAATATTTTGAAGTGATCTCAAAAATAGGATTCGAGTTGGCGCGGTTTGTATTGGGTCAGAATACATTAATTTCTGTCCTTATTACAACTTCTCATCATTAACGATCATTGCCGGGTCGTTAGAGGAGTGCGGTCGTCATTTGAATATTTTGAAGTGATCTCAAAAATAGGATTCGAGTTGGCGCGGTTTGTATTGGGTCAGAAAACATTAATTTCTGTCCAAATATTAACTTCTAATCATCGTCGATCATTGCCGGGTCGTTGGAGGAGTGCGGTCGGCATTTGACTATTTAGAAGTGATCTCAAAAATAGGATTCGAGTTGGCGCGGTTTGTATTGGGACAGAATACATCAATTTCTGTCCATATAACAACATCTCATCATTAACGATCATTGCCGGGTCGTTAGAGGAGTGCGGTCGTCATTTGAATATTTTGAAGTGATTTCAAATATAGGATTCGAGTTGGCGCGGTTTGTATTGGGACAGAATACATCAATTTCTCTCCATATAACAACATCTCATCATTTACGATCATTGCCGGGTCGTTAGAGGAGTGCGGTCGTCATTTGAATATTTTGAAGTGATCTCAAAAATAGGATTCGAGTTGGCGCGGTTTGTATTGGGTTAGAATACATTCATTTTTGTCCATATAACAACTTCTTATCATTAACGATCATTGCCGGGTCGTTAGAGGAGTGCGGTCGTCATTTGAATATTTTGAAGTGATCTCAAAAATAGGATTCGAGTTGGCGCGGTTTGTATTGGGTCAGAATTCATTAATTTCTGTCCAAATATTAACTTCTAATCATCGACGATCATTGCCGGGTCGTTGGAGGAGTGCGGTCGGCATTTGACTATTTTGAAGTGATCTCAAAAATAGGATTCGAGTTGGCGCGGTTTGTATTGGGACAGAATACATTAATATCTGTCCATATAACATTTAATCATCATTAACGATCATTGCCGGGTCGTTAGAGGAGTGCGGTCGTCATTTGAATATTTTGAAGTGATCTCAAATATAGGATTCGAGTTGGCGCGGTTTGTATTGGGTTAGAATACATTAATTTTTGTCCATATAACAACTTCTTATCATTAACGATCATTGCCGGGTCGTTAGAGGAGTGCGGTCGTCATTTGAATATTTTGAAGTGATCTCAAAAATAGGATTCGAGTTGGCGCGGTTTGTGGTGGGTCAGAATACATTAATTCTTGTCCAAATATTAACTTCTATTCATCGACGATCATTGCCGGGTCGTTAGAGGAGTGCGGTCGGCATTTGATTATTTTGAAGTGATCTCAAAAATAGGATTCAAGTTGGCGCGGTTTGAATTGGGTCAGAATACTTTAATTTCTGTCCATATAACAACTTTTCATCATTAACGATCATTGCCGGGTCGTAAGAGGAGTGCGGTCGTCATTTGATTATTTTGAAGTGATCTCAAAAATAGGATTTGAGTTAGCGCGGTTTGTGGTGGGTCAGAATACATTCTTTTTTGTCCAAATATTAACTTCTAATCATCAACGATCATTGCCGGGTCGTTAGAGGAGTGCGGTTGGCAATTGACTATTTTGAAGTGATCTCTAAAATAGGATTCGAGTTGGCGCGGTTTGTATACGGTCAGAATACATTAATTTCTGTCCATATAACAACTTCTCATCATTAACGATCATTGCCGGGTCGTTAGAGGAGTGCGGTCGTCATTTGAATATTTTGAAGTGATCTGTAAAATAGGATTCGAGTTGGCGCGGTTTGTATTGAGTTAGAATACATTGATTTCTGTCCATATAACAACTTCTCATCATTAACGATCATAGCCGGGTCGTTAGAGGAGTGCAGTCGTCATTTGAATATTTTGAAGAGATCTCAAAAATAGGATTCGAGTTGGCGCGGTTTGTATTGGGTTGGAATACATTGATTTCTGTCCATATAACAACTTCTCATCATTAACGATCATTGCCGGGTCGTTAGAGGAGTTCGGTCGTCATTTGAATATTTTGAAGTGATCTCAAAAATAGGATTCGAGTTGGCGCGGTTTGTATTGGGTCAGAATACATTAATTTCTGTCCTTAATACAACTTCTCATCATTAACGATCAATGCCGGGTCGTTAGAGGAGTGCGGTCGTCATTTGAATATTTTGAAGTGATCTCAAAAATAGGATTCGAGTTGGCGCGGTTTGTATTGGGTCAAAATACATTAATTCCTGTCCTTATAACAACTTCTCATCATTAATGACCATTGCTGGGTCGTTAGAGGAGTACGGTCGGCATTTGAATAATTTGAAGTGATCTCAAAAATAGGATTCGAGTTGGCGCGGTTTGTATTGGGTCAAAATACATTAATTCCTGTCCTTATAACAACTTCTCATCATTAACGATCATTGCCGGGTCGTTAGAGGAGTTCAGTCGTCATTTGAATATTTTGAAGTGATCTCAAAAATAGGATTCGAGTTGGCGCGGTTTGTATTGGGTCAAAATACATTAATTCCTGTCCTTATAACAACTTCTCATCATTAACGACCATTGCTGGGTCGTTAGAGGAGTACGGTCGGCATTTGAATAATTTGAAGTGATCTCAAAAATAGGATTCGAGTTGGCGCGGTTTGTATTGGGTCAGAATACATTAAATACTGTCCATATAACAACTTCTCATCATTAACGATCATTGCCGGGTCGTTAGAGCAGTACGGTCGGCATTTGAATATTTTGAAGTGATCTCAAAAGTAGGATTCAGGTTGTCGCGGTTTGTGGTGGGTCAGAATACATTCATTTCTGTCCCAGTAACAACTTCCCATCATTAACGATCATTGCCGGGTCGTTAGAGGAGTTCGGTCGTCATTTGAATATTTTGAAGTGATCTCAAAAATAGGATTCGAGTTGTCGCGGTTTGTATTGGGTCAAAATACATTGATTCCTGTCCTTATAACAACTTCTCATCATTAACGATCATTGCCGGGTCGTTAGAGGAGTACGGTCGGCATTTGAATATTTTGAAGTGATCCCAAAAATAGGATTCGAGTTGGCGCGGTTTGTATTGGGTCAGAATACATTAATTTCTGTCCTTTTAACAACTTCTCATCATTAACGATCATTGCCGGGTCGTTAGAGGAGTGCGGTCGTCATTTGAATATTTTGAAGTGATCTCAAAAATAGGATTCGAGTTGGCGCGGTTTTTATTGGGTCAGAATACATTAGTTTCTGTCCTTATTACAACTTCTCATCATTAACGATCATTGCCGGGTCGTTAGAGGAGTGCGGTCGTCATTTGAATATTTTGAAGTAATCTCAAAAATAGGATTCGAGTTGGCGCGGTTTGTATTGAGTCAGAATACATTAATTTCTGTCCATATAACAACTTCTCATCATTAACGATCATTGCCGGGTCGTAAGAGGAGTGCGGTCGACATTTGAATATTTTGAAGTAATCTCAAAAATAGGATTCGAGTTGGCGCGGTTTGTATTGAGTCAGAATACATTAATTTCTGTCCATATAACAACTTCTCATCATTAACGATCATTGCCGGGTCGTAAGAGGAGTGCGGTCGACATTTGAATATTTTGAAGTTATCTCAAAAATAGGATTCGAGTTGGCGCGGTTTGTGGTGGGTCAGAATACATTCTTTTTTGTCCAAATATTAACATCTTATCATCAACGATCATTGCCGGGTCGTTAGAGGAGTGCGGTTGGCAATTGACTATTTTGAAGTGATCTCTAAAATAGGATTCGAGTTGGCGCGGTTTGTATTCGGTCAGAATACATTAATTTTTTTCCATATAACGACTTCTCATCATTAACGATCATTGCCGGGTCGTTAGAGCTGTACGGTCGGCATTTGAATATTTTGAAGTGATCTCTAAAATAGGATTCGAGTTGGCGCGGTTTGTATTGGGTCAAAATACATTAATTCCTGTCCTTATAACAACTTCTCATCATTAACGACCATTGCTGGGTCGTTAGAGGAGTACGGTCGGCATTTGAATAATTTGAAGTGATCTCAAAAATAGGATTCGAGTTGGCGCGGTTTGTATTGGGTCAAAATACATTAATTCCTGTCCTTATAACAACTTCTCATCATTAACGACCATTGCTGGGTCGTTAGAGGAGTACGGTCGGCATTTGAATAATTTGAAGTGATCTCAAAAATAGGATTCGAGTTGGCGCGGTTTGTATTGGGTCAGAATACATTAAATACTGTCCATATAACAACTTCTCATCATTAACGATCATAGCCGGGTCGTTAGAGGAGTGCAGTCGTCATTTGAATATTTTGAAGAGATCTCAAAAATAGGATTCGAGTTGGCGCGGTTTGTGGTGGGTCAGAATACATTCATTTCTGTTCCAGTAACAACTTCCCATCATTAACGATCATTGCCGGGTCGTTAGAGGAGTTCGGTCGTCATTTGAATATTTTGAAGTGATCTCAAAAATAGGATTCAAGTTGTCGCGGTTTGTATTGGGTCAAAATACATTGATTCCTGTCCTTATAACAACTTCTCATCATTAACGATCATTGCCGGGTCGTTAGAGGAGTACGGTCGGCATTTGAATATTTTGAAGTGATCCCAAAAATAGGATTCGAGTTGGCGCGGTTTGTATTGGGTCAGAATACATTAATTTCTGTCCTTTTAACAACTTCTCATCATTAACGAACATTGCCGGGTCGTTAGAGGAGTGCGGTCGTCATTTGAATATTTTGAAGTGATCTCAAAAATAGGATTCGAGTTGGCGCGGTTTTTATTGGGTCAGAATACATTAGTTTCTGTCCTTATTACAACTTCTCATCATTAACGATCATTGCCGGGTCGTTAGAGGAGTGCGGTCGTCATTTGAATATTTTGAAGTAATCTCAAAAATAGGATTCGAGTTGGCGCGGTTTGTATTGAGTCAGAATACATTAATTTCTGTCCATATAACAACTTCTCATCATTAACGATCATTGCCGGGTCGTAAGAGGAGTGCGGTCGACATTTGAATATTTTGAAGTTATCTCAAAAATAGGATTCGAGTTGGCGCGGTTTGTATTGGGTCAGAATACATTAATTTCTGTCCTCATTACAACTTCTCATCATTAACGATCATTGCCGGGTCGTTAGAGGAGTGCGGTCGTCATTTGAATATTTTGAAGTGATCTCAAAAATAGGATTCGAGTTGGCGCGGTTTGTATTGGGTCAGAATACATTAATTTCTGTCCTTATTACAACTTCTCATCATTAACGATCATTGCCGGGTCGTTAGAGGAGTGCGGTCGTCATTTGAATATTTTGAAGTGATCTCAAAAATAGGATTCGAGTTGGCGCGGTTTGTATTGGGTCAGAAAACATTAATTTCTGTCCAAATATTAACTTCTAATCATCGTCGATCATTGCCGGGTCGTTGGAGGAGTGCGGTCGGCATTTGACTATTTAGAAGTGATCTCAAAAATAGGATTCGAGTTGGCGCGGTTTGTATTGGGACAGAATACATCAATTTCTGTCCATATAACAACATCTCATCATTAACGATCATTGCCGGGTCGTTAGAGGAGTGCGGTCGTCATTTGAATATTTTGAAGTGATTTCAAATATAGGATTCGAGTTGGCGCGGTTTGTATTGGGACAGAATACATCAATTTCTCTCCATATAACAACATCTCATCATTTACGATCATTGCCGGGTCGTTAGAGGAGTGCGGTCGTCATTTGAATATTTTGAAGTGATCTCAAAAATAGGATTCGAGTTGGCGCGGTTTGTATTGGGTTAGAATACATTCATTTTTGTCCATATAACAACTTCTTATCATTAACGATCATTGCCGGGTCGTTAGAGGAGTGCGGTCGTCATTTGAATATTTTGAAGTGATCTCAAAAATAGGATTCGAGTTGGCGCGGTTTGTATTGGGTCAGAATTCATTAATTTCTGTCCAAATATTAACTTCTAATCATCGACGATCATTGCCGGGTCGTTGGAGGAGTGCGGTCGGCATTTGACTATTTTGAAGTGATCTCAAAAATAGGATTCGAGTTGGCGCGGTTTGTATTGGGACAGAATACATTAATATCTGTCCATATAACATTTAATCATCATTAACGATCATTGCCGGGTCGTTAGAGGAGTGCGGTCGTCATTTGAATATTTTGAAGTGATCTCAAATATAGGATTCGAGTTGGCGCGGTTTGTATTGGGTTAGAATACATTAATTTTTGTCCATATAACAACTTCTTATCATTAACGATCATTGCCGGGTCGTTAGAGGAGTGCGGTCGTCATTTGAATATTTTGAAGTGATCTCAAAAATAGGATTCGAGTTGGCGCGGTTTGTGGTGGGTCAGAATACATTAATTCTTGTCCAAATATTAACTTCTATTCATCGACGATCATTGCCGGGTCGTTAGAGGAGTGCGGTCGGCATTTGATTATTTTGAAGTGATCTCAAAAATAGGATTCAAGTTGGCGCGGTTTGAATTGGGTCAGAATACTTTAATTTCTGTCCATATAACAACTTTTCATCATTAACGATCATTGCCGGGTCGTAAGAGGAGTGCGGTCGTCATTTGATTATTTTGAAGTGATCTCAAAAATAGGATTTGAGTTAGCGCGGTTTGTGGTGGGTCAGAATACATTCTTTTTTGTCCAAATATTAACTTCTAATCATCAACGATCATTGCCGGGTCGTTAGAGGAGTGCGGTTGGCAATTGACTATTTTGAAGTGATCTCTAAAATAGGATTCGAGTTGGCGCGGTTTGTATACGGTCAGAATACATTAATTTCTGTCCATATAACAACTTCTCATCATTAACGATCATTGCCGGGTCGTTAGAGGAGTGCGGTCGTCATTTGAATATTTTGAAGTGATCTGTAAAATAGGATTCGAGTTGGCGCGGTTTGTATTGAGTTAGAATACATTGATTTCTGTCCATATAACAACTTCTCATCATTAACGATCATAGCCGGGTCGTTAGAGGAGTGCAGTCGTCATTTGAATATTTTGAAGAGATCTCAAAAATAGGATTCGAGTTGGCGCGGTTTGTATTGGGTTGGAATACATTGATTTCTGTCCATATAACAACTTCTCATCATTAACGATCATTGCCGGGTCGTTAGAGGAGTTCGGTCGTCATTTGAATATTTTGAAGTGATCTCAAAAATAGGATTCGAGTTGGCGCGGTTTGTATTGGGTCAGAATACATTAATTTCTGTCCTTATTACAACTTCTCATCATTAACGATCAATGCCGGGTCGTTAGAGGAGTGCGGTCGTCATTTGAATATTTTGAAGTGATCTCAAAAATAGGATTCGAGTTGGCGCGGTTTGTATTGGGTCAAAATACATTAATTCCTGTCCTTATAACAACTTCTCATCATTAATGACCATTGCTGGGTCGTTAGAGGAGTACGGTCGGCATTTGAATAATTTGAAGTGATCTCAAAAATAGGATTCGAGTTGGCGCGGTTTGTATTGGGTCAAAATACATTAATTCCTGTCCTTATAACAACTTCTCATCATTAACGATCATTGCCGGGTCGTTAGAGGAGTTCAGTCGTCATTTGAATATTTTGAAGTGATCTCAAAAATAGGATTCGAGTTGGCGCGGTTTGTATTGGGTCAAAATACATTAATTCCTGTCCTTATAACAACTTCTCATCATTAACGACCATTGCTGGGTCGTTAGAGGAGTACGGTCGGCATTTGAATAATTTGAAGTGATCTCAAAAATAGGATTCGAGTTGGCGCGGTTTGTATTGGGTCAGAATACATTAAATACTGTCCATATAACAACTTCTCATCATTAACGATCATTGCCGGGTCGTTAGAGCAGTACGGTCGGCATTTGAATATTTTGAAGTGATCTCAAAAGTAGGATTCAGGTTGTCGCGGTTTGTGGTGGGTCAGAATACATTCATTTCTGTCCCAGTAACAACTTCCCATCATTAACGATCATTGCCGGGTCGTTAGAGGAGTTCGGTCGTCATTTGAATATTTTGAAGTGATCTCAAAAATAGGATTCGAGTTGTCGCGGTTTGTATTGGGTCAAAATACATTGATTCCTGTCCTTATAACAACTTCTCATCATTAACGATCATTGCCGGGTCGTTAGAGGAGTACGGTCGGCATTTGAATATTTTGAAGTGATCCCAAAAATAGGATTCGAGTTGGCGCGGTTTGTATTGGGTCAGAATACATTAATTTCTGTCCTTTTAACAACTTCTCATCATTAACGATCATTGCCGGGTCGTTAGAGGAGTGCGGTCGTCATTTGAATATTTTGAAGTGATCTCAAAAATAGGATTCGAGTTGGCGCGGTTTTTATTGGGTCAGAATACATTAGTTTCTGTCCTTATTACAACTTCTCATCATTAACGATCATTGCCGGGTCGTTAGAGGAGTGCGGTCGTCATTTGAATATTTTGAAGTAATCTCAAAAATAGGATTCGAGTTGGCGCGGTTTGTATTGAGTCAGAATACATTAATTTCTGTCCATATAACAACTTCTCATCATTAACGATCATTGCCGGGTCGTAAGAGGAGTGCGGTCGACATTTGAATATTTTGAAGTGATCTCAAAAATAGGATTCGAGTTGGCGCGGTTTGTATTGGGTCAGAATACATTAATTTCTGTCCTCATTACAACTTCTCATCATTAACGATCATTGCCGGGTCGTTAGAGGAGTGCGGTCGTCATTTGAATATTTTGAAGTGATCTCAAAAATAGGATTCGAGTTGGCGCGGTTTGTATTGGGTCAGAATACATTAATTTCTGTCCTTATTACAACTTCTCATCATTAACGATCATTGCCGGGTCGTTAGAGGAGTGCGGTCGTCATTTGAATATTTTGAAGTGATCTCAAAAATAGGATTCGAGTTGGCGCGGTTTGTATTGGGTCAGAAAACATTAATTTCTGTTCAAATATTAACTTCTAATCATCGTCGATCATTGCCGGGTCGTTGGAGGAGTGCGGTCGGCATTTGACTATTTAGAAGTGATCTCAAAAATAGGATTCGAGTTGGCGCGGTTTGTATTGGGACAGAATACATCAATTTCTGTCCATATAACAACATCTCATCATTAACGATCATTGCCGGGTCGTTAGAGGAGTGCGGTCGTCATTTGAATATTTTGAAGTGATTTCAAATATAGGATTCGAGTTGGCGCGGTTTGTATTGGGACAGAATACATCAATTTCTGTCCATATAACAACATCTCATCATTTACGATCATTGCCGGGTCGTTAGAGGAGTGCGGTCGTCATTTGAATATTTTGAAGTGATCTCAAAAATAGGATTCGAGTTGGCGCGGTTTGTATTGGGTTAGAATACATTCATTTTTGTCCATATAACAACTTCTTATCATTAACGATCATTGCCGGGTCGTTAGAGGAGTGCGGTCGTCATTTGAATATTTTGAAGTGATCTCAAAAATAGGATTCGAGTTGGCGCGGTTGGTGGTGGGTCAGAATACATTAATTCTTGTCCAAATATTAACTTCTATTCATCGACGATCATTGCCGGGTCGTGAGAGGAGTGCGGTCGGCATTTGACTATTTTGAAGTGATCTCAAAAATAGGATTCTAGTTGGCGCGGTTTGAATTGGGTCAGAATACTTTAATTTCTGTCCATATAACAACTTCTCATCATTAACGATCATTGCCGGGTCGTAAGAGGAGTGCGGTGGTCATTTGATTATTTTGAAGTGATCTCAAAAATAGGATTTGAGTTAGCGCGGTTTGTGGTGGGTCAGAATACATTCTTTTTTGTCCAAATATTAACATCTAATCATCAACGATCATTGCCGGGTCGTTAGAGGAGTGCGGTTGGCAATTGACTATTTTGAAGTGATCTCTAAAATAGGATTCGAGTTGGCGCGGTTTGTATTCGGTCCGAATACATTAATTTTTTTCCATATAACGACTTCTCATCATTAACGATCATTGCCGGGTCGTTAGAGCAGTACGGTCGGCATTTGAATATTTTGAAGTGATCTCTAAAATAGGATTCGAGTTGGCGCGGTTTGTATTGGGTCAAAATACATTAATTCCTGTCCTTATAACAACTTCTCATCATTAACGACCATTGCTGGGTCGTTAGAGGAGTACGGTCGGCATTTGAATAATTTGAAGTGATCTCAAAAATAGGATTCGAGTTGGCGCGGTTTGTATTGGGTCAAAATACATTAATTCCTGTCCTTATAACAACTTCTCATCATTAACGATCATTGCCGGGTCGTTAGAGGAGTGCGGTCGTCATTTGAATATTTTGAAGTGATCTCAAAAATAGGATTCGAGTTGGCGCGGTTTGTGGTATAACAGAATACATTAATTCTGGTCCAAATATTAACTTCTAATCATCGACGATCATTGCCGGGTCGTTAGAGCAGTACGGTCGGCATTTGAATATTTTGAAGTGATCTCAAAAATAGGATTCAGGTTGGTGCGGTTTGTGGTGGGTCAGAATACATTTATTTCTGTCCCAATAACAACTTCTCATCATTAACGATCATTGCCGGGTCGTTAGAGGAGTTTGGTCGTCATTTGAATATTTTGAAGTGATCTCAAAAATAGGATTCGAGTTGGCACAGTTTGTATTGGGTCAAAATACAATAATTCCTGACCTTATAACAACTTCTCATCACTAACGATCATTGCCGGGTCGTTAGAGGAGTACGGTCGGCATTTGAATATTTTGAAGTGATCTCAAAAATAGGATTCGAGTTGGGGCGGTTTGTATTGGGTCAGAATACATTAAATACTGTCCATATAACAACTTCTCATCATTAACGATCATTGCCGGGTCGTTAGAGCAGTACGGTCGGCATTTGAATATTTTGAAGTGATCTCAAAAATGGGATTCAGGTTAGCGCGGTTTGTGGTGGGTCAGAATACATTCATTTCTGTCCCAATAACAACTTCTCATCATTACCGATCATTGCCGGGTGGTTAGAGGAGTTCGGTCGTTATTTGAATAATTTGAAGTGATCTCAAAAATAGGATTCGAGTTGGCGCGGTTTGTATTGGGTCAAAATACATTAATTCCTGTCCTTATAACAACTTCTCATCATTAACGATCATTGCCGGGTTGTTAGAGGAGTACGGTCGGCATTTGAATATTTTGAAGTGATCTCAAAAATAGGATTCGAGTTGGCGCGGTTTGTATTTGGTCAGAATACATTAATTTCTGTCCTTATAACAACTTTTCATCATTAACGATCATTGCCGGGTCGTTCGAGGAGTGTGGTCATCATTTGAATATTCTGAAGTGATCTCAAAAATAGGATTCGAGTTGGCGCGGTTTGTATTGGGTCAGAATTCATTAATTTCTGTCCAAATATTAACTTCTAATCATCGACGATCATTGCCGGGTCGTTGGAGGAGTGCGGTCGGCATTTGACTATTTTGAAGTGATCTCAAAAATAGGATTCGAGTTAGCGCGGTTTGTGGTGGGTCAGAATACATTCTTTTTTGTCCAAATATTAACTTCTAATCATCAACGATCATTGCCGGGTCGTTAGAGGAGTGCGGTTGGCAATTGACTATTTTGAAGTGATCTCTAAAATAGGATTCGAGTTGGCGCGGTTTGTATTCGGTCAGAATACATTAATTTCTGTCCATATAACAACTTCTCATCATTAACGATCATTGCCGGGTCGTTAGAGGAGTGCGGTCGTCATTTGAATATTTTGAAGTGATCTCTAAAATAGGATTCGAGTTGGCGCGGTTTGTATTGAGTTAGAATACATTGATTTCTGTCCATATAACAACTTCTCATCATTAACGATCATAGCCGGGTCGTTAGAGGAGTGCAGTCGTCATTTGAATATTTTGAAGAGATCTCAAAAATAGGATTCGAGTTGGCGCGGTTTGTATTGGGTTGGAATACATTGATTTCTGTCCATATAACAACTTCTCATCATTAACGATCATTGCCGGGTCGTTAGAGGAGTTCGGTCGTCATTTGAATATTTTGAAGTGATCTCAAAAATAGGATTCGAGTTGGCGCGGTTTGTATTGGGTCAGAATACATTAATTTCTGTCCTTATTACAACTTCTCATCATTAACGATCATTGCCGGGTCGTTAGAGGAGTGCGGTCGTCATTTGAATATTTTGAAGTGATCTCAAAAATAGGATTCGAGTTGGCGCGGTTTGTATTGGGTCAGAATACACTAATTCCTGTCCTTATTACAACTTCTCATCATTAACGATCATTGCCGGGTCGTTAGAGGAGTGCGGTCGTCATTTGAATATTTTGAAGTGGTCTCAAAAATAGGATTCGAGTTGGCGCGGTTTGTATTGAGTCAGAATACATTAATTCTTGTCCTTATAATAACTTCTCATCATTAACGATCATTGCCGGGTCGTTAGAGGGGTGCGGTCGTCATTTGAATATTTTGAAGTGATCTCAAAAATAGGACTCGAGTTGGCGCGGTTTGTATTGGGTCAGAATACATTAATTTCTGTCCTTATTACAACTTCTCATCATTAACGATCATTGCCAGGTCGTTAGAGGAGTGCGGTCGTCATTTGAATATTTTGAAGTGATCTCAAAAATAGGATTCGAGTTGGCGCGGTTTGTATTGGGTCAGAATACATTAATTTCTGTCCTTATTACAACGTCTCATCATTAACGATCAATGCCGGGTCGTTAGAGGAGTGCGGTCGTCATTTGAATATTTTGAAGTGATCTCAAAAATAGGATTCGAGTTGGCGCGGTTTGTATTGGGTCAGAATACATTGATTTCTGTCCTTATTACAACTTCTCATCATTAACGATCATTGCCGGGTCGTTAGAGGAGTGCGGTCGTCATTTGAATATTTTGAAGTGATCTCAAAAATAGGATTCGAGTTGGCGCGGTTTGTATTGGGTCAGAATACATTAATTCCTGTCCTTATTACAACTTCTCATCATTAACGATCATTGCCGGGTCGTTAGAGGAGTGCGGTCGTCATTTGAATATTTTGAAGTGATCTCAAAAATAGGATTCGAGTTGGCGCGGTTTGTATTGGGTCAGAAAACATTAATTTCTGTCCAAATATTAACTTCTAATCATCGTCGATCATTGCCGGGTCGTTGGAGGAGTGCGGTCGGCATTTGACTATTTAGAAGTGATCTCAAAAATAGGATTCGAGTTGGCGCGGTTTGTATTGGGACAGAATACATCAATTTCTGTCCATATAACAACATCTCATCATTAACGATCATTGCCGGGTCGTTAGAGGAGTGCGGTCGGCATTTGACTATTTTGAAGTGATCTCAAAAATAGGATTCAAGTTGGCGCGGTTTGAATTGGGTCAGAATACTTTAATTTCTGTCCATAAAACAACTTTTTATCATTAACGATCATTGCCGGGTCGTAAGAGGAGTGCGGTCGTCATTTGATTATTTTGAAGTGATCTCAAAAACAGGATTTGAGTTAGCGCGGTTTGTGGTGGGTCAGAATACATTCTTTTTTGTCCAAATATTACTTCTTATCATCAACGATCATTGCCGGGTCGTTAAAGGAGTGCGGTTGGCAATTGACTATTTTGAAGTGATCTCTAAAATAGGATTCGAGTTGGCGCGGTTTGTATTCGGTCAGAATACATTAATTTCTGTCCATATAACAACTTCTCATCATTAACGATCATTGCCGGGTCGTTAGAGGAGTGCGGTCGTCATTTGAATATTTTGAAGTGATCTCTAAAATAGGATTCGAGTTGGCGCGGTTTGTATTGGGTAGGAATACATTGATTTCTGTCCATATAATAACTTCTCATCATTAACGATCATAGCCGGGTCGTTAGAGGAGTGCAGTCGTCATTTGAATATTTTGAAGTGATCTCAAAAATAGGATTCGAGTTGGCGCGGTTTGTATATGGTTGGAATACATTGATTTCTGTCCATATAACAACTTCTCATCATTAACGATCATTGCCGGGTCGTTAGAGGAGTGCGGTCGTCATTTGAATATTTTGAAGTGATCTCAAAAATAGGATTCGAGTTGGCGCGGTTTGTGGTATGTCAGAATACATTCATTCTGGTCCAAATATTAACTTCTGATCATCGACGATCATTGCCGGGTCGTTAGAGGTGTGCGGTCGGCATTTGACTATTTTGAAGTGATCTCAAAAATAGGATTCGAGTTGGCGCGGTTTGTATTGGGTTGGTATACATTGATTTCTGTCCATATAACAACTTCTCATCATTAACGATCATTGCCGGGTCGTTAGAGGAGTGCGGTCGTCATTTGAATATTTTGAAGTGATCTCAAAAATAGGATTCGAGTTGGCGCGGTTTGTGGTATAACAGAATACATTAATTCTGGTCCAAATATTAACTTCTAATCATCGACGATCATTGCCGGGTCGTTAGAGCAGTACGGTCGGCATTTGAATATTTTGAAGTGATCTCAAAAATAGGATTCAGGTTGGCGCGGTTTGTGGTGGGTCAGAATACATTTATTTCTGTCCCAATAACAACTTCTCATCATTAACGATCATTGCCGGGTCGTTAGAGGAGTTCGGTCGTCATTTGAATATTTTGAAGTGATCTCAAAAATAGGATTCGAGTTGGCGCGGTTTGTATTGGGTCAAAATACATTAATTCCTGTCCTTATAACAACTTCTCATCACTAACGATCATTGCCGGGTCGTTAGAGGAGTACGGTCGGCATTTGAATATTTTGAAGTGATCTCAAAAATAGGATTCGAGTTGGCGCGGTTTGTATTGGGTCAGAATACATTAAATACTGTCCATATAACAACTTCTCATCATTAACGATCATTGCCGGGTCGTTAGAGCAGTACGGTCGGCATTTGAATATTTTGAAGTGATCTCAAAAATAGGATTCAGGTTAGCGCGGTTTGTGGTGGGTCAGAATACATTCATTTCTGTCCCAATAACAACTTCTCATCATTACCGATCATTGCCGGGTGGTTAGAGGAGTTCGGTCGTTATTTGAATAATTTGAAGTGATCTCAAAAATAGGATTCGAGTTGGCGCGGTTTGTATTGGGTCAAAATACATTAATTCCTGTCCTTATAACAACTTCTAATCATTAACGATCGTTGCCGGGTCGTTAGAGGAGTACGGTCGGCATTTGAATAATTTGAAGTGATCTCAAAAATAGGATTCGAGTCGGCGCGGTTTGTATTGGGACAGAATACATTAATTTCTGTCCATATAACAACTAATCATCATTAACAATCATTGCCGGGTCGTTAGAGGAGTGCGGTCGTCATTTGAATATTTTGAAGTGATTTCAAAAATAGGATTCGCGTTGGCGTGGTTTGTATTGGGTCAGAATACATTAATTTCTGTCTTTATAACAATTTCCCATCATTTACGATCATTGCCGGGTCGTTAGAGGAGTGCGGTCGTCATTTGAATATTTTGAAGTGATCTCAAATATAGGATTCGAGTTGGCGCGGTTTGTATTGGGTAAGAATACATTCATTTTTGTCCATATAACAACTTCTTATCATTAACGATCATTGCCGGGTCGTTAGAGGAGTGCGGTCGTCATTTGAATATTTTGAAGTGATCTCAAAAATAGGATTCGAGTTGGCGCGGTTTGTGGTGGGTCAGAATACATTAATTCTTGTCCAAATATTAACTTCTATTCATCGACGATCATTGCCGGGTCGTTAGAGGAGTGCGGTCGGCATTTGATTATTTTGAAGTGATCTCAAAAATAGGATTCAAGTTGGCGCGGTTTGAATTGGGTCAGAATACTTTAATTTCTGTCCATATAACAACTTTTCATCATTAACGATCATTGCCGGGTCGTAAGAGGAGTGCGGTCGTCATTTGATTATTTTGAAGTGATCTCAAAAATAGGATTTGAGTCAGCGCGGTTTGTGGTGGGTCAGAATACATTCTTTTTTGTCCAAATATTAACTTCTAATCATCAACGATCATTGCCGGGTCGTTAGAGGAGTGCGGTTGGCAATTGACTATTTTGAAGTGATCTCTAAAATAGGATTCGAGTTGGCGCGGTTTGTATTCGGTCAGAATACATTAATTTCTGTCCATATAACAACTTCTCATCATTAACGATCATTGCCGGGTCGATAGAGGAGTGCGGTCGTCATTTGAATATTTTGAAGTGATCTCTAAAATAGGATTCGAGTTGGCGCGGTTTGTATTGAGTTAGAATACATTGATTCCTGTCCATATAACAACTTCTCATCATTAACGATCATAGCCGGGTCGTTAGAGGAGTGCAGTCGTCATTTGAATATTTTGAAGAGATCTCAAAAATAGGATTCGAGTTGGCGCGGTTTGTATTGGGTTGGAATACATTGATTTCTGTCCATATAACAACTTCTCATCATTAACGATCATTGCCGGGTCGTTAGAGGAGTGCGGTCGTCATTTGAATATTTTGAAGTGATCTCAAAAATAGGATTCGAGTTGGCGCGGTTTGTGGTATGTCAGAATACATTCATTCTGGTACAAATATTAACTTCTAATCATCGACGATCATTGCCGGGTCGTTACAGGAGTGCGGTCGGCATTTGACTATTTTGAAGTGATCTCAAAAATAGGATTCGAGATGGCGCGGTTTGTATTGGGTTGGAATACATTGATTTCTGTCCATATAACAACTTCTCATCATTAACGATCATTGCCGGGTCGTTAGAGGAGTGCGGTCGTCATTTGAATATTTTGAAGTGATCTCAAAAATAGGATTCGAGTTGGCGCGGTTTGTGGTATGTCAGAATACATTCATTCTGGTCCAAATATTAACTTCTAATCATCGACGATCATTGCCGGGTCGTTAGAGCAGTACGGTCGGCATTTGAATAATTTGAAGTGATCTCAAAAATAGGATTCAGGTTGGCGCGGTTTGTGGTGGGTCAGAATACATTCATTTCTGTCCCAATAACAACTTTTCATCATTAACGATCATTGCCGGGTCGTAAGAGGAGTGCGGTCGTCATTTGATTATTTTGAAGTGATCTCAAAAATAGGATTTGAGTCAGCGCGGTTTGTGGTGGGTCAGAATACATTCTTTTTTGTCCAAATATTAACTTCTAATCATCAACGATCATTGCCGGGTCGTTAGAGGAGTGCGGTTGGCAATTGACTATTTTGAAGTGATCTCTAAAATAGGATTCGAGTTGGCGCGGTTTGTATTCGGTCAGAATACATTAATTTCTGTCCATATAACAACTTCTCATCATTAACGATCATTGCCGGGTCGATAGAGGAGTGCGGTCGTCATTTGAATATTTTGAAGTGATCTCTAAAATAGGATTCGAGTTGGCGCGGTTTGTATTGAGTTAGAATACATTGATTCCTGTCCATATAACAACTTCTCATCATTAACGATCATAGCCGGGTCGTTAGAGGAGTGCAGTCGTCATTTGAATATTTTGAAGAGATCTCAAAAATAGGATTCGAGTTGGCGCGGTTTGTATTGGGTTGGAATACATTGATTTCTGTCCATATAACAACTTCTCATCATTAACGATCATTGCCGGGTCGTTAGAGGAGTGCGGTCGTCATTTGAATATTTTGAAGTGATCTCAAAAATAGGATTCGAGTTGGCGCGGTTTGTGGTATGTCAGAATACATTCATTCTGGTACAAATATTAACTTCTAATCATCGACGATCATTGCCGGGTCGTTACAGGAGTGCGGTCGGCATTTGACTATTTTGAAGTGATCTCAAAAATAGGATTCGAGATGGCGCGGTTTGTATTGGGTTGGAATACATTGATTTCTGTCCATATAACAACTTCTCATCATTAACGATCATTGCCGGGTCGTTAGAGGAGTGCGGTCGTCATTTGAATATTTTGAAGTGATCTCAAAAATAGGATTCGAGTTGGCGCGGTTTGTGGTATGTCAGAATACATTCATTCTGGTCCAAATATTAACTTCTAATCATCGACGATCATTGCCGGGTCGTTAGAGCAGTACGGTCGGCATTTGAATAATTTGAAGTGATCTCAAAAATAGGATTCAGGTTGGCGCGGTTTGTGGTGGGTCAGAATACATTCATTTCTGTCCCAATAACAACTTTTCATCATTCACGATCATTGCCGGGTCGTTAGAGGAGTACGGTCGGCATTTGAATATTTTGAAGTGATCTCAAAAATAGGATTCAGGTTGGCGCGGTTTGTGGTGGGTCAGAATACATTCATTTCTGTCCCAATAACAACTTCTCATCATTAACGATCATTGCCGGGTGGTTAGAGGAGTTCGGTCGTTATTTCAATATTTTGAAGTGATCTCAAAAATAGGATTCGAGTTGGCGCGGTTTGTATTGGGTCAAAATACATTAATTCCTGTCTTTATAACAACTACTCATCATTAACGATCATTGCCGGGTCGTTAGAGGAGTACGGTCGGCATTTGAATATTTTGAAGTGATCTCAAAAATAGGATTCAGGTTGGCGCGGTTTGTGGTGGGTCAGAATACATTCATTTCTGTCCCAATAACAACTTCTCATCATTAACGATCATTGCCGGGTGGTTAGAGGAGTTCGGTCGTTATTTCAATATTTTGAAGTGATCTCAAAAATAGGATTCGAGTTGGCGCGGTTTGTGTTGGGTCAAAATACATTAATTTCTGTCCTTATAACAACTACTCATCATTAACGATCATTGCCGGGTCGTTAGAGGAGTACGGTCGGCATTTGAATATTTTGAAGTGATCTCAAAAATAGGATTCGAGTTGGCGCGGTTTGTATTGGGTCAGAATACATTAATTTCTGTCCTTATAACAACTTCTCATCAATAACGATCATTGTCGGGTCGTTAGAGGTGTGCGGTCGTCATTTGAATATTTTGAAGTGATCTCAAAAATAGGATTCGAGGTGGCGCGGTTTGTATTGGGTCAGAATACATTAATTTCTGTTCTTATAACAACTTCTCATCATTAACGATCATTGCTGGGTCGTTAGAGGAGTGCGGTCGTCATTTGAATATTTTGAAGTGATCTCAAAAATGGGATTCGAGTTGGCGCGGTTTGTATTGGGTCAGAATACATTAATTTCTGTCCTTATTACAACTTCTCATCATCAACGATCATTGCCGGGTCGTTAGAGGAGTGCGGTCGTCATTTGAATATTTTAAAGTGATCTCAAAAATAGGATTCGAGTTGGCGCGGTTTGTATTGGATCAGAATACATTAATTTCTGTCCTTATTACAACTTCTCATCATTAACGATCATTGCCGGGTCGTTAGAGGAGTGCGGTCGTCATTTGAATATTTTGAAGTGATCTCAAAAATAGGATTCAAGTTGGCGCGGTTTGTATTGGGTCAGAATACATTAATTTCTGTCCTTATAACAACTTCTCATCATTAACGATCATTGCCGGGTCGTTAGAGGAGTGCGGTCGTCATTTGAATATTTTGAAGTGATCTCAAAAATAGGATTCGAGTTGGCGCGGTTTGTATTGGGTCAGAATACATCAATTTCTGTCCTTATAACAACTTCTCATCATTAACGATCATTGCCGGGTCGTTAGAGGAGTGCGGTCGTCATTTGAATATTTTGAAGTGATCTCAAAAATAGGATTCGAGTTGGCGCGGTTTGTATTGAGTCAGAATACAATAATTTCTGTCCTTATAACAACTTCTCATCATTAACGATCATTGCCGGGTCGTTAGAGGAGTGCGGTCGTCATTTGAATATTTTATAGTGATCTCAAAAATTGGATTCGAGTTGGCGCGGTTTGTATTGGGTCAGAATACATTAATTTTTGTCCTTATTACAACTTCTCATCATTAACGATCATTGCCGGGTCGTTAGAGGAGTGCGGTCGTCATTTGAATATTTTGAAGTGATCTCAAAAATAGGATTCGAGTTGGCGCGGTTTGTATTTGGTCAGAATACATTAATTTCTGTCCTTATCACAACTTCTCATCATTAACGATCATTGCCGGGTCGTTAGAGGAGTGCGGTCGTCATTTGAATATTTTGAAGTGATCTCAAAAATAGGATTCGAGTTGGCGCGGTTTGTATTGAGTTAGAATACATTAATTTCTGTCCTTATTACAACTTCTCATCATCAACGATCATTGCCGGGTCGTTAGAGGAGTGCGGTCGTCATTTGAATATTTTAAAGTGATCTCAAAAATAGGATTCGAGTTGGCGCGGTTTGTATTGGGTCAGAATACATTAATTTTTGTCTTTATTACAACTTCTCATCATTAACGATCATTGCCGGGTCGTTAGAGGAGTGCGGTCGTCATTTGAATATTTTCAAGTGATCTCAAAAATAGGATTCGAGTTGGCGCGGTTTGTATTGGGTCAGAATACATTAATTTCTGTCCTTATTACAATTTCTCATCATTAACGATCATTGCCGGGACCTTAGAGGAGTGCGGTCGTCATTTGTATATTTTGAAGTGATCTCAAAAATAGGATTCGAGTTGGCGCGGTTTGTATTGGATCAGAATACATTAATTTCTGTCCTTATTACAACTTCTCATCATTAACGATCATTGCCGGGTCGTTAGAGGAGTGCGGTCGTCATTTGAATATTTTGAAGTGATCTCAAAAATAGGATTCAAGTTGGCGCGGTTTGTATTGGGTCAGAATACATTAATTTCTGTCCTTATAACAACTTCTCATCATTAACGATCATTGCCGGGTCGTTAGAGGAGTGCGGTCGTCATTTGAATATTTTGAAGTGATCTCAAAAATAGGATTCGAGTTGGCGCGGTTTGTATTGGGTCAGAATACATCAATTTCTGTCCTTATAACAACTTCTCATCATTAACGATCATTGCCGGGTCGTTAGAGGAGTGCGGTCGTCATTTGAATATTTTGAAGTGATCTCAAAAATAGGATTCGAGTTGGCGCGGTTTGTATTGAGTCAGAATACAATAATTTCTGTCCTTATAACAACTTCTCATCATTAACGATCATTGCCGGGTCGTTAGAGGAGTGCGGTCGTCATTTGAATATTTTATAGTGATCTCAAAAATTGGATTCGAGTTGGCGCGGTTTGTATTGGGTCAGAATACATTAATTTTTGTCCTTATTACAACTTCTCATCATTAACGATCATTGCCGGGTCGTTAGAGGAGTGCGGTCATCATTTGAATATTTTGAAGTGATCTCAAAAATAGGATTCGAGTTGGCGCGGTTTGTATTTGGTCAGAATACATTAATTTCTGTCCTTATCACAACTTCTCATCATTAACGATCATTGCCGGGTCGTTAGAGGAGTGCGGTCGTCATTTGAATATTTTGAAGTGATCTCAAAAATAGGATTCGAGTTGGCGCGGTTTGTATTGGGTCAGAATACATTAATTTCTGTCCTTATAACATCTTCTCATCATTACCGATCATTGCCGGGTCGTTAGAGGAGTGCGGTCGTCATTTGAATATTTTGAAGTGATCTCAAAAATAGGATTAGAGTTGGCGCGGTTTGTATTGGGTCAGAATACATTTATTTCTGTCCTTATAACAACTTCTCATCATTAACGATCATTGCCGGGTCGTTAGAGGAGTGCGGTCGTCATTTGAATATTTTGAAGTGATCTCAAAAATAGGATTCGAGTTGGCGCGGTTTGTATTGAGTTAGAATACATTAATTTCTGTCCTTATTACAACTTCTCATCATTAGCGATCATTGCGGGGTCGATAGAGGAGTGCGGTCGTCATTTGAATATTTTGAAGTGATCTCAAAAATAGGATTCGAGTTGGCGCGGATTGTATTGGCTCAGAATACATTAATTCCTGTCCTTATTACAACTTCTCATCATTAACGATCATTGCCGGGTCGTTAGAGGAGTGCGGTCGTCATTTGAATATTTTGAAGTGATCTCAAAAATAGGATTCGAGTTGGCGCGGTTTGTATTGAGTCAGAATACATTAATTTCTGTCCTTATAACAACTTCTCATCATTAACGATCATTTCCGGGTCGATAGAGGAGTGCGGTCGTCATTTGAATATTTTGAAGTGATCTCAAAAATGGGATTCTAGTTGGCGCGGTTTGTATTGGGTCAGAATACATTATTTTCTGTCCTTATTACAACTTCTCATCATTAACGATCATTGCCGGGTCGTTAGAGGAGTGTGGTCGTCAATTGAATATTTTGAAGTGATCTCAAAAATAGGATTCGAGTTAGCGCGGTTTGTATTGGGTCAGAATACATTAATTTTTGTCCAAATATTAACTTCTAATCATCGACGATTATTGCTGGGTCGTTGGAGGAGTGCGGTATGCATTTGACTATTTTGAAGTGATCTCAAAAATAGGATTCTAGTTGGCGCGGTTTGTATTGGGTCAGAATACAATAATTTCTGTCCTTATAACAACTTCTCATCATTAACGATCATTGCCGGGTCGTTAGAGGAGTGCGGTCGTCATTTGAATATTTTGAAGTGATCTCAAAAATAGGATTCGAGTTGGCGCGGTTTGTATTGAGTCAGAATACAATAATTTCTGTCCTTATAACAACTTCTCTTCATTAACTATCATTGCCGGGTCGTTAGAGGAGTGCGGTTGTCATTTGAATATTTTAAAGTGATCTCAAAAATAGGATTCGAGATGGCGCGGTTTGTATTGGGTCAGAATACATTAATTTTTGTCCTTATTACAACTTCTCATCATTAACGATCATTGCCGTGTCGTTAGAGGAGTGCGGTCGTCATTTGAATATTTTGAAGTGATCTCAAAAATAGGATTCGAGTTGGCGCGGTTTGTATTTGGTCGGAATACATTAATTTCTGTCCTTATTACAACTTCTCATCATTAACGATCATTGCCGGGTCGTTAGAGGAGTGCGGTCGTCATTTGAATATTTTGAAGTGATCTCTAAAATAGGATTCGAGTTGGCGCGGTTTGTATTGGGTCAGAATATATTAATATCTGTCCTTATTACAACTTCTCATCATTAACGATCATTGCCGGGTCGTTAGAGGAGTGCGGTCGTCATTTGAATATTTTGAAGTGATCTCAAAAATAGGATTCGAGTTGGCGCGGTTTGTATTGATTCAGAATACATTAATTCCTGTCCTTATAACAACTTCTCATCATTGACGATCATTGCCGGGTCGTTAGAGGAGTGCGGTCGTCATTTGAATATTTTGAAGTGATCTCTAAAATAGGATTCGAGTTGGCGCGGTTAGTATTGGGTCAGAATACATTAATTTCTGTCCTTATTACAACTTCTCATCATTAACGATCATTGCCGGATCGTTAGAGGAGTGCGGTCGTCATTTGAATATTTTGAAGTGATCTCTAAAATAGGATTCAAGTTGGCGCGGTTTGTATTGGGTCAGAATACATTAATTTCTGTCCTTATAACAACTTCTCATCATTAACGATCATTGCCGGGTCGTTAGAGGAGTGCGGTCGTCATTTGAATATTTTGAAGTGATCTCTAAAATAAGATTCGAGTTGGCGCGGTTTGTATTGGGTCAGAATACATTAATTTCTGTCCTTATAACATCTTCTCATCATTACCGATCATTGCCGGGTCGTTAGAGGAGTGCGGTCGTCATTTGAATATTTTGAAGTGATCTCAAAAATAGGATTAGAGTTGGCGCGGTTTGTATTGGGTCAGAATACATTTATTTCTGTCCTTATAACAACTTCTCATCATTAACGATCATTGCCGGGTCGTTAGAGGAGTGCGGTCGTCATTTGAATATTTTGAAGTGATCTCAAAAATAGGATTCGAGTTGGCGCGGTTTGTATTGAGTTAGAATACATTAATTTCTGTCCTTATTACAACTTCTCATCATTAGCGATCATTGCGGGGTCGATAGAGGAGTGCGGTCGTCATTTGAATATTTTGAAGTGATCTCAAAAATAGGATTCGAGTTGGCGCGGTTTGTATTGGCTCAGAATACATTAATTTCTGTCCTTATTACAACTTCTCATCATTAACGATCATTGCCGGGTCGTTAGAGGAGTGCGGTCGTCATTTGAATATTTTGAAGTGATCTCAAAAATAGGATTCGAGTTGGCGCGGTTTGTATTGAGTCAGAATACATTAATTTCTGTCCTTATAACAACTTCTCATCATTAACGATCATTTCCGGGTCGATAGAGGAGTGCGGTCGTCATTTGAATATTTTGAAGTGATCTCAAAAATGGGATTCTAGTTGGCGCGGTTTGTATTGGGTCAGAATACATTATTTTCTGTCCTTATTACAACTTCTCATCATTAACGATCATTGCCGGGTCGTTAGAGGAGTGTGGTCGTCAATTGAATATTTTGAAGTGATCTCAAAAATAGGATTCGAGTTAGCGCGGTTTGTATTGGGTCAGAATACATTAATTTTTGTCCAAATATTAACTTCTAATCATCGACGATTATTGCTGGGTCGTTGGAGGAGTGCGGTATGCATTTGACTATTTTGAAGTGATCTCAAAAATAGGATTCTAGTTGGCGCGGTTTGTATTGGGTCAGAATACAATAATTTCTGTCCTTATAACAACTTCTCATCATTAACGATCATTGCCGGGTCGTTAGAGGAGTGCGGTCGTCATTTGAATATTTTGAAGTGATCTCAAAAATAGGATTCGAGTTGGCGCGGTTTGTATTGAGTCAGAATACAATAATTTCTGTCCTTATAACAACTTCTCTTCATTAACTATCATTGCCGGGTCGTTAGAGGAGTGCGGTTGTCATTTGAATATTTTAAAGTGATCTCAAAAATAGGATTCGAGATGGCGCGGTTTGTATTGGGTCAGAATACATTAATTTTTGTCCTTATTACAACTTCTCATCATTAACGATCATTGCCGGGTCGTTAGAGGAGTGCGGTCGTCATTTGAATATTTTGAAGTGATCTCAAAAATAGGATTCGAGTTGGCGCGGTTTGTATTTGGTCGGAATACATTAATTTCTGTCCTTATTACAACTTCTCATCATTAACGATCATTGCCGGGTCGTTAGAGGAGTGCGGTCGTCATTTGAATATTTTGAAGTGATCTCTAAAATAGGATTCGAGTTGGCGCGGTTTGTATTGGGTCAGAATATATTAATATCTGTCCTTATTACAACTTCTCATCATTAACGATCATTGCCGGGTCGTTAGAGGAGTGCGGTCGTCATTTGAATATTTTGAAGTGATCTCAAAAATAGGATTCGAGTTGGCGCGGTTTGTATTGATTCAGAATACATTAATTCCTGTCCTTATAACAACTTCTCATCATTGACGATCATTGCCGGGTCGTTAGAGGAGTGCGGTCGTCATTTGAATATTTTGAAGTGATCTCTAAAATAGGATTCGAGTTGGCGCGGTTAGTATTGGGTCAGAATACATTAATTTCTGTCCTTATTACAACTTCTCATCATTAACGATCATTGCCGGATCGTTAGAGGAGTGCGGTCGTCATTTGAATATTTTGAAGTGATCTCTAAAATAGGATTCAAGTTGGCGCGGTTTGTATTGGGTCAGAATACATTAATTTCTGTCCTTATAACAACTTCTCATCATTAACGATCATTGCCGGGTCGTTAGAGGAGTGCGGTCGTCATTTGAATATTTTGAAGTGATCTCTAAAATAAGATTCGAGTTGGCGCGGTTTGTATTGGGTCAGAATACATTAATTTCTGTCCTTATAACAACTTCTCATCATTAACGATCATTACCGGGTCGTTAGAGGAGTGCGGTCGTCATTTGAATATTTTGAAGTGATCTCTAAAATAGGATTCGAGTTGTCGCGGTTTGTATTGGGTCAGAATACCTTAATTTCTGTCCATGTAACAACTTCTCATCGTTAACGATCATTGCCGGGTCGTTAGAGGAGTGCGGTCGTCATTTGAATATTTTGAAGTGATCTCAAAAATAGAATTCGAGTTGGCGCGGTTTGTATTGGGTCAGAATACAATAATTCCTGTCCTTATAACAACTTCTTATCATTAACGATCATTGCCGGGTCGTTAGAGGAGTGCGGTCGGCATTTGACTATTTTGAAGTGATCTCAAAAATAGGATTCGAGTTGTCGCGGTTTGTATTGGGTCAGAATATATTAATTTTTGTCCATATAACAACTTCTCATCATTAACGATCATTGCCGGGTTGTTAGAGGAGTGCGGTCGTCATTTGAATATTTTGAAGTGATCTCAAAAATAGGATTCGAGTTGGCGCGGTTTGTATTGGGTCAGAATACATTAATTTCTGTCCTTATTACAACTTCTCATCATTAACGATCATTGCCGGGTCGTTAGAGGAGTGCGGTCGTCATTTGAATATCTTGAAGTGATCTCAAAAATAGGATTCGAGTTGGCGCGGTTTGTGGTATGTCAGAATACATTCATTCTGGTACAAATATTAACTTCTAATCATCGACGATCATTGCCGGGTCGTTACAGGAGTGCGGTCGGCATTTGACTATTTTGAAGTGATCTCAAAAATAGGATTCGAGTTGTCGCGGTTTGTATTGGGTCAGAATACCTTAATTTCTGTCCATGTAACAACTTCTCATCGTTAACGATCATTGCCGGGTCGTTAGAGGAGTGCGGTCGTCATTTGAATATTTTGAAGTGATCTCAAAAATAGGATTCGAGTTGGCGCGGTTTGTATTGGGTCAGAATACATTAATTTCTGTCCAAATATTAACTTCTAATCATCGACGATCATTGCCGGGTCGTTGGAGGAGTGCGGTCGGCATTTGACTATTTTGAAGTGATCTCAAAAATAGGATTCGAGTTGGCGCGGTTTGTATTGGGTCAGAATACATTAATTTCTGTCTTTATTACAACTTCTCATCATTAACGATCATTGCCGGGTCGTTAGAGGAGTGCGGTCGTCATTTGAATATTTTGAAGTGATCTCAAAAATAGGATTCGAGTTGGCGCGGTTTGTATTGGGTCAGAATACATTAATTTCTGTCCTTATTACAACTTCTCATCATTAACGATCATTGCCGGGTCGTTAGAGGAG
This sequence comes from Chrysolina americana, assembly GCA_958502065.1. Classification (NCBI taxonomy): domain Eukaryota; kingdom Metazoa; phylum Arthropoda; class Insecta; order Coleoptera; family Chrysomelidae; genus Chrysolina; species Chrysolina americana. The sequence continues at coordinate 3,913,142 of OY293417.1, forward strand.
TGCAGTCGTCATTTGAATATCTTGAAGTGATCTCAAAAATAGGATTCGAGTTGGCGCGGTTTATATTGAGTCAGAATACAATAATTTCTGTCCTTATAACAACTTCTCATCATTAACGATCATTGCCGGGTCGTTAGAGGAGTGCGGTCGTCATTTGAATATTTTGAAGTGATCTCAAAAATAGGATTCGAGTTGGCGCGGTTTGTATTGGGTCAGAATACATTAATTTCTGTCCTTATTACAACTTCTCATCATTAACAATCATTGCCGGGTCGTTAGAGGAGTGCGGTCGTCATTTGAATAATTTGAAGTGATCTCAAAGATAGGATTTGAGTTGGCGCGGTTTGTATTGGGTCAGAGTACATTAATTTCTGTCCATATAACAACTTCTCATCATTAACATCATTGCCGGGTCGTTAGAGGAGTGCGGTCGTCATTTGAATATTTTGAAGTGATCTCAAATATAGGATTCGAGTTGGCGCGGTTTGTATTGGGTCAGAATACATTAACTTCTGTCCTTATTACAACTTCTCATCATTAACGATCATTGCCGGGTCGTTAGAGGAGTGCGGTCGTCATTTGAATATTTTGAAGTGATCTCAAAAATAGGATTCGAGTTGGCGCGGTTTGTATTGGGTCAGAATACATTAATTTCTGTCCTTATTTCAACTTCTCATCATTAACGATCAATGCCGGGTCGTTAGAGGAGTGCGGTCGTCATTTGAATATTTTGAAGTGATCTCAAAAATAGGATTCGAGTTGGCGCGGTTTGTATTGGGTCAGAATACATTGATTTCTGTCCTTATTACAACTTCTCATCATTAACGATCATTGCCGGGTCGTTAGAGGAGTGCGGTCGTCATTTGAATATTTTGAAGTGATCTCAAAAATAGGATTCGAGTTGGCGCGGTTTGTATTGGGTCAGAATACATTAATTTCTGTCCCTATCACAACTTCTCATCATTAACGATCATTGCCGGGTCGTTAGAGGAGTGCGGTCGTCATTTGAATAATTTGAAGTGATCTCAAAAATAGGATTCGAGTTGGCGCGGTTTGTATTGAGTCAGAATACATTAATTTCTGTCCTTATAACAACTTCTCATCATTAACGATCATTGCCGGGTCGTTAGAGGAGTGCGGTCGTCATTTGAATATTTTGAAGAGATCTCAAAAATAGGATTCGAGTTGGCGCGGTTTGTATTGGGTTGGAATACATTGATTTCTGTCCATATAACAACTTCTCATCATTAACGATCATTGCCGGGTCGTTAGAGGAGTGCGGTCGTCATTTGAATATTTTGAAGTGATCTCAAAAATAGGATTCGAGTTGGCGCGGTTTGTGGTATGTCAGAATACATTCATTCTGGTACAAATATTAACTTCTAATCATCGACGATCATTGCCGGGTCGTTACAGGAGTGCGGTCGGCATTTGACTATTTTGAAGTGATCTCAAAAATAGGATTCGAGTTGGCGCGGTTTGTATTGGGTTGGAATACATTGATTTCTGTCCATATAACAACTTCTCATCATTAACGATCATTGCCGGGTCGTTAGAGGAGTGCGGTCATCATTTGAATATTTTGAAGTGATCTCAAAAATAGGATTCGAGTTGGCGCGGTTTGTGGTATGTCAGAATACATTCATTCTGGTCCAAATATTAACTTCTAATCATTGACGATCATTGCCGGGTCGTTAGAGCAGTACGGTCGGCATTTGAATATTTTGAAGTGATCTCAAAAATAGGATTCAGGTTGGCGCGGTTTGTGGTGGGTCAGAATACATTCATTTCTGTCCCAATAACAACTTCTCATCATTAACGATCATTGCCGGGTCGTTAGAGGAGTACGGTCGGCATTTGAATATTTTGAAGTGATCTCAAAAATAGGATTCGGGTTGGCGCGGTTTGTATTGGGTCAGAATACATTAAATACTGTCCATATAACAACTTCTCATCATTAACGATCATTGCCGAGTCGTTAGAGCAGTACGGTCGGCATTTGAATATTTTGAAGTGATCTCAAAAATAGGATTCAGGTTGGCGCGGTTTGTGGTGGGTCAGAATACATTCATTTCTGTCCCAATAACAACTTCTCATCATTAACGATCATTGCCGGGTGGTTAGAGGAGTTCGGTCGTTATTTCAATATTTTGAAGTGATCTCAAAAATAGGATTCGAGTTGGCGCGGTTTGTATTGGGTCAAAATACATTAATTCCTGTCCTTATAACAACTACTCATCATTAACGATCATTGCCGGGTCGTTAGAGGAGTGCGGTCGTCATTTGAATATTTTGAAGTCATCTCAAAAATAGGATTCGAGTTGGCGCGGATTGTATTGGGTCAGAATACATAAATTGCTGTCCATGTAACAACTTCTCATCATTTACAATCATTGCCGGGTCGTTAGAGGAGTGCGGTCGTCATTTGAATATTTTGAAGTGATCTCAAAAATAGGATTCTAGTTGGCGCGGTTTGTAGTGGGTCAGAATATATTGATTTCTGTCCTTATTACAACTTCTCATCATTAACGATCATTGCCGGGTCGTTAGAGGAGTGCGGTCGTCATTTGAATATTTTGAAGTGATCTCAAAAATAGGATTCGAGTTGGCGCGGTTTGTATTGAGTCAGAATACATTAATTTCTGTCCTTATAACAACTTCTCATCATTAACGATCATTGCCGGGTCGTTAGAGGAGTGTGGTCGTCATTTGAATATTTTGAAGTGATCTCAAAAATAGGATTCGAGTTGGCGCGGTTTGTATTGGGTCAGAATACTTTAAATACTGTCCATATAACAACTTCTCATCATTAACGATCATTGCCGGGTCGTTAGAGGAGTGCGGTCGTCATTTGAATATTTTGAAGTGATCTCAAAAATAGGATTCGAGTTGGCGCGGTTTGTATTGAGTCAGAATACATTAATTTCTGTCCTTATAACAACTTCTCATCATTAACGATCATTGCCGGGTCGTTAGAGGAGTGCGGCTGGCAATTGAATATTTTGAAGTGATCTCAAAAATAGGATTCGAGTTGGCGCGGTTTGTATTGAGTCAGAATACATTAATTTCTGTCCTTATAACAACTTCTCATCATTAACGATCATTGCCGGGTCGTTGGAGGAGTGTGGTCGTCATTTGAATATTTTGAAGTGATCTCAAAAATAGGATTCGAGTTGGCGCGGTTTGTATTGGGTCAGAATACATTAATTTCTGTCCAAATATTAACTTCTAATCATCGACGATCATTGCTGGGTCGTTGGAGGAGTGCGGTATGCATTTGACTATTTTGAAGTGATCTCAAAAATAGGATTCGAGTTGGCGTGGTTTGTATTGGGTCAGAATACATTAATTTCTGTCCTTATAACAACTTCTCATCATTAACGATCATTTCTGGGTCGTTAGAGGAGTGCGGTTGGCAATTGACTATTTTGAAGTGATCTCTAAAATAGGATTCGAGTTGGCGCGGTTTGTATTGGGTCAGAATACATTAATTTCTGTCCATATAACAACTTCTCATCATTAACGATCATTGCCGGGTCGTTAGAGGACTGCGGTCGTCATTTGAATATTTTGAAGTGATCTCAAAATTAGGATTCGAGTTGGCGCGGTTTGTATTGGGTCAGAATACATTAATTCCTGTCCATATAACAACTTGTCATCATTAACGATAATTGCCGGGTCGTTAGAGGAGTGCGGTCGTCATTTGAATATTTTGAAGTCATCTCAAAAATAGGATTCGAGTTGGCGCGGTTTGTGGTGGGTCAGAATACATTCATTTCTGTCCAAATATTGACTTCTAATCATCGACGATCATTGCCGGGTCGTTGGAGGAGTGCGGTATGCATTTGACCATTTTGAAGTGATCACAAAAATAGGATTCGAGTTGGCGCGGTTTGTATTGGGTCAGAATACATTAATTACTGTCCATGTAACAACTTGTCATCATTAACGATCATTGCCGGGTCGTTAGGGGAGTACGGTCGGCATTTGAATAGTTTGAAGTGATCTCAAAAATAGGATTCGGGTTGGCGCGGTTTGTGATGGGTCAGAATACATTCATTTCTGTCCCAATAACAACTTCTCATCATTAACGATCATTGCCGAGTCGTTAGTGGAGTGCGGTCGTCATTTGAATATTTTGAAGTGATCTCAAAAATAGGATTCTAGTTGGCGCGGTTTGTATTGGGTCAGAATACATTAATTTCTGTCCATATAACAACTTCTCATCATCGACGATCATTGCCGGGTCGTTAGAGGAGTGCGGTCGTCATTTAAATATTTTGAAGTGATCTCAAAAATAGCATTCAATTTGGCGCTGTAAGTATTGGGTCAGAATACATTAATTCCTGTCCCAATAACAACTTGTCATCATTAACGATCATTGCCGGGTCGTTAGAGGAGTACGGTCGGCATTTGAATATTTTGAAGTGATCTCAAAAATAGGATTCGGGTTGGCGCGGTTTGTGGTGGACCAGAATACATTGATTTCTGTCCCAATAACACTTTCTCATCATTAATGATCATTGCCGGGTCGATAGAGGAGTTCGGTCGTCATTTGAATATTTTGAAGTGATCTCAAAAATGGGATTCGAGTTGGCGCGGTTTGAATTGGGTCAAAATACATTAATTTCTGTCCTTATAACAACTTCCCATCATTAACGATCATTGCCGGGTCGTTAGAGGAGTGCGGTCGTCATTTGAATATTTTGAAGTGATCTCAAAAATAGGATTCGAGTTGGCGCGGTTTGTATTGGGTCAGAATACATTAAATACTGTCCATATAACAACTTCTCATCATTAACGATCATTGCCGAGTCGTTAGAGCAGTACGGTCGGCATTTGAATATTTTGAAGTGATCTCAAAAATAGGATTCAGGTTGGCGCGGTTTGTGGTGGGTCAGAATACATTCATTTCTGTCCCAATAACAACTTCTCATCATTAACGATCATTGCCGGGTCGTTAGAGGAGTGCGGTCGTCATTTGAATATTTTGAAGAGATCTCAAAAATAGGATTCGAGTTGGCGCGGTTTGTATTGGGTTGGAATACATTGATTTCTGTCCATATAACAACTTCTCATCATTAACGATCATTGCCGGGTCGTTAGAGGAGTGCGGTCGTCATTTGAATATTTTGAAGTGATCTCAAAAATAGGATTCGAGTTGGCGCGGTTTGTATTGGGTCAGAATACATTAATTTCTGTCCTTATTTCAACTTCTCATCATTAACGATCAATGCCGGGTCGTTAGAGGAGTGCGGTCGTCATTTGAATATTTTGAAGTGATCTCAAAAATAGGATTCGAGTTGGCGCGGTTTGTATTGGGTCAGAATACATTGATTTCTGTCCTTATTACAACTTCTCATCATTAACGATCATTGCCGGGTCGTTAGAGGAGTGCGGTCGTCATTTGAATATTTTGAAGTGATCTCAAAAATAGGATTCGAGTTGGCGCGGTTTGTATTGGGTCAGAATACATTAATTTCTGTCCCTATCACAACTTCTCATCATTAACGATCATTGCCGGGTCGTTAGAGGAGTGCGGTCGTCATTTGAATAATTTGAAGTGATCTCAAAAATAGGATTCGAGTTGGCGCGGTTTGTATTGAGTCAGAATACATTAATTTCTGTCCTTATAACAACTTCTCATCATTAACGATCATTGCCGGGTCGTTAGAGGAGTGCGGTCGTCATTTGAATATTTTGAAGAGATCTCAAAAATAGGATTCGAGTTGGCGCGGTTTGTATTGGGTTGGAATACATTGATTTCTGTCCGTATAACAACTTCTCATCATTAACGATCATTGCCGGGTCGTTAGAGGAGTGCGGTCGTCATTTGAATATTTTGAAGTGATCTCAAAAATAGGATTCGAGTTGGCGCGGTTTGTGGTATGTCAGAATACATTCATTCTGGTACAAATATTAACTTCTAATCATCGACGATCATTGCCGGGTCGTTACAGGAGTGCGGTCGGCATTTGACTATTTTGAAGTGATCTCAAAAATAGGATTCGAGTTGGCGCGGTTTGTATTGGGTTGGAATACATTGATTTCTGTCCATATAACAACTTCTCATCATTAACGATCATTGCCGGGTCGTTAGAGGAGTGCGGTCATCATTTGAATATTTTGAAGTGATCTCAAAAATAGGATTCGAGTTGGCGCGGTTTGTGGTATGTCAGAATACATTCATTCTGGTCCAAATATTAACTTCTAATCATTGACGATCATTGCCGGGTCGTTAGAGCAGTACGGTCGGCATTTGAATATTTTGAAGTGATCTCAAAAATAGGATTCAGGTTGGCGCGGTTTGTGGTGGGTCAGAATACATTCATTTCTGTCCCAATAACAACTTCTCATCATTAACGATCATTGCCGGGTCGTTAGAGGAGTACGGTCGGCATTTGAATATTTTGAAGTGATCTCAAAAATAGGATTCGGGTTGGCGCGGTTTGTATTGGGTCAGAATACATTAAATACTGTCCATATAACAACTTCTCATCATTAACGATCATTGCCGAGTCGTTAGAGCAGTACGGTCGGCATTTGAATATTTTGAAGTGATCTCAAAAATAGGATTCAGGTTGGCGCGGTTTGTGGTGGGTCAGAATACATTCATTTCTGTCCCAATAACAACTTCTCATCATTAACGATCATTGCCGGGTGGTTAGAGGAGTTCGGTCGTTATTTCAATATTTTGAAGTGATCTCAAAAATAGGATTCGAGTTGGCGCGGTTTGTATTGGGTCAAAATACATTAATTCCTGTCCTTATAACAACTACTCATCATTAACGATCATTGCCGGGTCGTTAGAGGAGTGCGGTCGTCATTTGAATATTTTGAAGTCATCTCAAAAATAGGATTCGAGTTGGCGCGGATTGTATTGGGTCAGAATACATAAATTGCTGTCCATGTAACAACTTCTCATCATTTACAATCATTGCCGGGTCGTTAGAGGAGTGCGGTCGTCATTTGAATATTTTGAAGTGATCTCAAAAATAGGATTCTAGTTGGCGCGGTTTGTAGTGGGTCAGAATATATTGATTTCTGTCCTTATTACAACTTCTCATCATTAACGATCATTGCCGGGTCGTTAGAGGAGTGCGGTCGTCATTTGAATATTTTGAAGTGATCTCAAAAATAGGATTCGAGTTGGCGCGGTTTGTATTGAGTCAGAATACATTAATTTCTGTCCTTATAACAACTTCTCATCATTAACGATCATTGCCGGGTCGTTAGAGGAGTGTGGTCGTCATTTGAATATTTTGAAGTGATCTCAAAAATAGGATTCGAGTTGGCGCGGTTTGTATTGGGTCAGAATACTTTAAATACTGTCCATATAACAACTTCTCATCATTAACGATCATTGCCGGGTCGTTAGAGGAGTGCGGTCGTCATTTGAATATTTTGAAGTGATCTCAAAAATAGGATTCGAGTTGGCGCGGTTTGTATTGAGTCAGAATACATTAATTTCTGTCCTTATAACAACTTCTCATCATTAACGATCATTGCCGGGTCGTTAGAGGAGTGCGGCTGGCAATTGAATATTTTGAAGTGATCTCAAAAATAGGATTCGAGTTGGCGCGGTTTGTATTGAGTCAGAATACATTAATTTCTGTCCTTATAACAACTTCTCATCATTAACGATCATTGCCGGGTCGTTGGAGGAGTGTGGTCGTCATTTGAATATTTTGAAGTGATCTCAAAAATAGGATTCGAGTTGGCGCGGTTTGTATTGGGTCAGAATACATTAATTTCTGTCCAAATATTAACTTCTAATCATCGACGATCATTGCTGGGTCGTTGGAGGAGTGCGGTATGCATTTGACTATTTTGAAGTGATCTCAAAAATAGGATTCGAGTTGGCGTGGTTTGTATTGGGTCAGAATACATTAATTTCTGTCCTTATAACAACTTCTCATCATTAACGATCATTTCTGGGTCGTTAGAGGAGTGCGGTTGGCAATTGACTATTTTGAAGTGATCTCTAAAATAGGATTCGAGTTGGCGCGGTTTGTATTGGGTCAGAATACATTAATTTCTGTCCATATAACAACTTCTCATCATTAACGATCATTGCCGGGTCGTTAGAGGACTGCGGTCGTCATTTGAATATTTTGAAGTGATCTCAAAATTAGGATTCGAGTTGGCGCGGTTTGTATTGGGTCAGAATACATTAATTCCTGTCCATATAACAACTTGTCATCATTAACGATAATTGCCGGGTCGTTAGAGGAGTGCGGTCGTCATTTGAATATTTTGAAGTCATCTCAAAAATAGGATTCGAGTTGGCGCGGTTTGTGGTGGGTCAGAATACATTCATTTCTGTCCAAATATTGACTTCTAATCATCGACGATCATTGCCGGGTCGTTGGAGGAGTGCGGTATGCATTTGACCATTTTGAAGTGATCACAAAAATAGGATTCGAGTTGGCGCGGTTTGTATTGGGTCAGAATACATTAATTACTGTCCATGTAACAACTTGTCATCATTAACGATCATTGCCGGGTCGTTAGGGGAGTACGGTCGGCATTTGAATAGTTTGAAGTGATCTCAAAAATAGGATTCGGGTTGGTGCGGTTTGTGATGGGTCAGAATACATTCATTTCTGTCCCAATAACAACTTCTCATCATTAACGATCATTGCCGAGTCGTTAGTGGAGTGCGGTCGTCATTTGAATATTTTGAAGTGATCTCAAAAATAGGATTCTAGTTGGCGCGGTTTGTATTGGGTCAGAATACATTAATTTCTGTCCATATAACAACTTCTCATCATTTACGATCATTGCCGGGTCCTTAGAGGAGTGCGGTCGTCATTTGAATATTTTGAAGTGATCTCGAAAATAGGATTCGAGTTGGCGCGGTTTGTGGTGGGTCAGAATACATTTATTTCTGTCCCAATAACAACTTCTCATCATTAACGATCATTGCCGGGTCGTTAGAGGAGTGCGGTCGTCATTTAAATATTTTGAAGTGATCTCAAAAATAGCATTCAATTTGGCGCTGTAAGTATTGGGTCAGAATACATTAATTCCTGTCCCAATAACAACTTGTCATCATTAACGATCATTGCCGGGTCGTTAGAGGAGTACGGTCGGCATTTGAATATTTTGAAGTGATCTCAAAAATAGGATTCGGGTTGGCGCGGTTTGTGGTGGACCAGAATACATTGATTTCTGTCCCAATAACACTTTCTCATCATTAATGATCATTGCCGGGTCGATAGAGGAGTTCGGTCGTCATTTGAATATTTTGAAGTGATCTCAAAAATGGGATTCGAGTTGGCGCGGTTTGAATTGGGTCAAAATACATTAATTTCTGTCCTTATAACAACTTCCCATCATTAACGATCATTGCCGGGTCGTTAGAGGAGTGCGGTCGTCATTTGAATATTTTGAAGTGATCTCAAAAATAGGATTCGAGTTGGCGCGGATTGTATTGGGTCAGAATACATAAATTGCTGTCCATGTAACAACTTCTCATCATTTACAATCATTGCCGGGTCGTTAGAGGAGTGCGGTCGTCATTTGAATATTTTGACGTTATCTCAAAAATAGGATTCGAGTTGGCGCGGTTTGTATTGGGTTATAATACATTGATTTCTGTCCATATAACAATTTCTCATCATTAACGATCATTGCCGGGTCGTTAGAGGAGTGCGGTCGTCATTTGAATATTTTGAAGTGATCTCAAAAATAGGATTCGAGTTGGCGCGGTTTGTGGTGTGTCAGGATACATTCATTCTGGTCCAAATATTAACTTCTAATCATCGACGATCATTGCCGGGTCGTTAGAGGAGTGCGGTTGGCAATTGACTATTTTGAAGTGATCTCTAAAATAGGATTCGAGTTGGCGCGGTTTGTATTCGGTCAGAATACATTAATTTCTGTCCATAGAACAACTTCTCATCATTAACGATCATTGCCGGGTCGTTAGAGGAGTGCGGTCGTCATTTGAATATTTTGAAGTAATCTCAAAAATAGGATTCGAGTTGGCGCGGTTTGTATTGGGTCAGAATACATAAATTTCTGTCCATATAACGACTTCTCATCATTAACGATCATTGCCGGGTCGTTAGAGGAGTGCGGTCGTCATTTGAATATTTTGACGTGATCTCAAAAATAGGATTCGAGTTGGCGCGGTTTGTATTGGGATAGAATACATTGATTTCTGTCCATTTAACAACTTCTCATCATTAATGATCATTGCCGGGTCGTTAGATGAGTGCGGTCGTCATTTGAATATTTTGAAGTGATCTCAAAAATAGGATTCGAGTTGGCGCGGTTTGTATTGTGTTAGAATACATTGATTCCTGTCCATATAACAACTTCTCATCATTAATGATCATTGCCGGGTCGTTAGAGGAGTGCGGTCGTCATTTGAATATTTTGAAGTGATCTCAAAAATAGGATTCAGGTTGGCGCGGTTTGTGGTGGGTCAGAATACATTCATTTCTGTCCCAATAACAACTTCTCATCATTAACGATCATTGCCGGGTCGTTAGAGGAGTACGGTCGGCATTTGAATATTTTGAAGTGATCTCAAAAATAGGATTCGAGTTGGCGCGGTTTGTATTGGGTCAGAATACATTAAATACTGTCCATATAACAACTTCTCATCATTAACGATCATTGCCGAGTCGTTAGAGCAGTACGGTCGGCATTTGAATATTTTGAAGTGATCTCAAAAATAGGATTCAGGTTGGCGCGGTTTGTGGTGGGTCAGAATACATTCATTTCTGTCCCAATAACAACTTCTCATCATTAACGATCATTGCCGGGTGGTGAGAGGAGTTCGGTCGTTATTTCAATATTTTGAAGTGATCTCAAAAATAGGATTCGAGTTGGCGCGGTTTGTATTGGGTCAAAATACATTAATTCCTGTCCTTATAAAAACTACTCATCATTAACGATCATTGCCGGGTCGTTAGAGGAGTGCGGTCGTCATTTGAATATTTTGAAGTCATCTCAAAAATAGGATTCGAGTTGGCGCGGATTGTATTGGGTCAGAATACATAAATTGCTGTCCATGTAACAACTTCTCATCATTTACAATCATTGCCGGGTCGTTAGAGGAGTGCGGTCGTCATTTGAATATTTTGAAGTGATCTCAAAAATAGGATTCTAGTTGGCGCGGTTTGTAGTGGGTCAGAATATATTGATTTCTGTCCTTATTACAACTTCTCATCATTAACGATCATTGCCGGGTCGTTAGAGGAGTGCGGTCGTCATTTGAATATTTTGAAGTGATCTCAAAAATAGGATTCGAGTTGGCGCGGTTTGTATTGAGTCAGAATACATTAATTTCTGTCCTTATAACAACTTCTCATCATTAACGATCATTGCCGGGTCGTTAGAGGAGTGTGGTCGTCATTTGAATATTTTGAAGTGATCTCAAAAATAGGATTCGAGTTGGCGCGGTTTGTATTGGGTCAGAATACTTTAAATACTGTCCATATAACAACTTCTCATCATTAACGATCATTGCCGGGTCGTTAGAGGAGTGCGGTCGTCATTTGAATATTTTGAAGTGATCTCAAAAATAGGATTCGAGTTGGCGCGGTTTGTATTGAGTCAGAATACATTAATTTCTGTCCTTATAACAACTTCTCATCATTAACGATCATTGCCGGGTCGTTAGAGGAGTGCGGCTGGCAATTGAATATTTTGAAGTGATCTCAAAAATAGGATTCGAGTTGGCGCGGTTTGTATTGAGTCAGAATACATTAATTTCTGTCCTTATAACAACTTCTCATCATTAACGATCATTGCCGGGTCGTTGGAGGAGTGTGGTCGTCATTTGAATATTTTGAAGTGATCTCAAAAATAGGATTCGAGTTGGCGCGGTTTGTATTGGGTCAGAATACATTAATTTCTGTCCAAATATTAACTTCTAATCATCGACGATCATTGCTGGGTCGTTGGAGGAGTGCGGTATGCATTTGACTATTTTGAAGTGATCTCAAAAATAGGATTCGAGTTGGCGTGGTTTGTATTGGGTCAGAATACATTAATTTCTGTCCTTATAACAACTTCTCATCATTAACGATCATTTCTGGGTCGTTAGAGGAGTGCGGTTGGCAATTGACTATTTTGAAGTGATCTCTAAAATAGGATTCGAGTTGGCGCGGTTTGTATTGGGTCAGAATACATTAATTTCTGTCCATATAACAACTTCTCATCATTAACGATCATTGCCGGGTCGTTAGAGGACTGCGGTCGTCATTTGAATATTTTGAAGTGATCTCAAAATTAGGATTCGAGTTGGCGCGGTTTGTATTGGGTCAGAATACATTAATTCCTGTCCATATAACAACTTGTCATCATTAACGATAATTGCCGGGTCGTTAGAGGAGTGCGGTCGTCATTTGAATATTTTGAAGTCATCTCAAAAATAGGATTCGAGTTGGCGCGGTTTGTGGTGGGTCAGAATACATTCATTTCTGTCCAAATATTGACTTCTAATCATCGAAGATCATTGCCGGGTCGTTGGAGGAGTGCGGTATGCATTTGACCATTTTGAATTGATCTCAAAAATAGGATTCGAGTTGGCGCGGTTTGTATTGGGTCAGAATACATTAATTACTGTCCATGTAACAACTTGTCATCATTAACGATCATTGCCGGGTCGTTAGGGGAGTACGGTCGGCATTTGAATAGTTTGAAGTGATCTCAAAAATAGGATTCGGGTTGGCGCGGTTTGTGATGGGTCAGAATACATTCATTTCTGTCCCAATAACAACTTCTCATCATTAACGATCATTGCCGAGTCGTTAGTGGAGTGCGGTCGTCATTTGAATATTTTGAAGTGATCTCAAAAATAGGATTCTAGTTGGCGCGGTTTGTATTGGGTCAGAATACATTAATTTCTGTCCATATAACAACTTCTCATCATTTACGATCATTGCCGGGTCCTTAGAGGAGTGCGGTCGTCATTTGAATATTTTGAAGTGATCTCGAAAATAGGATTCGAGTTGGCGCGGTTTGTGGTGGGTCAGAATACATTTATTTCTGTCCCAATAACAACTTCTCATCATTAACGATCATTGCCGGGTCGTTAGAGGAGTGCGGTCGTCATTTAAATATTTTGAAGTGATCTCAAAAATAGCATTCAATTTGGCGCTGTAAGTATTGGGTCAGAATACATTAATTCCTGTCCCAATAACAACTTGTCATCATTAACGATCATTGCCGGGTCGTTAGAGGAGTACGGTCGGCATTTGAATATTTTGAAGTGATCTCAAAAATAGGATTCGGGTTGGCGCGGTTTGTGGTGGACCAGAATACATTGATTTCTGTCCCAATAACACTTTCTCATCATTAATGATCATTGCCGGGTCGATAGAGGAGTTCGGTCGTCATTTGAATATTTTGAAGTGATCTCAAAAATGGGATTCGAGTTGGCGCGGTTTGAATTGGGTCAAAATACATTAATTTCTGTCCTTATAACAACTTCCCATCATTAACGATCATTGCCGGGTCGTTAGAGGAGTGCGGTCGTCATTTGAATATTTTGAAGTGATCTCAAAAATAGGATTCGAGTTGGCGCGGATTGTATTGGGTCAGAATACATAAATTGCTGTCCATGTAACAACTTCTCATCATTTACAATCATTGCCGGGTCGTTAGAGGAGTGCGGTCGTCATTTGAATATTTTGACGTTATCTCAAAAATAGGATTCGAGTTGGCGCGGTTTGTATTGGGTTATAATACATTGATTTCTGTCCATATAACAATTTCTCATCATTAACGATCATTGCCGGGTCGTTAGAGGAGTGCGGTCGTCATTTGAATATTTTGAAGTGATCTCAAAAATAGGATTCGAGTTGGCGCGGTTTGTGGTGTGTCAGGATACATTCATTCTGGTCCAAATATTAACTTCTAATCATCGACGATCATTGCCGGGTCGTTAGAGGAGTGCGGTTGGCAATTGACTATTTTGAAGTGATCTCTAAAATAGGATTCGAGTTGGCGCGGTTTGTATTCGGTCAGAATACATTAATTTCTCTCCATAGAACAACTTCTCATCATTAACGATCATTGCCGGGTCGTTAGAGGAGTGCGGTCGTCATTTGAATATTTTGAAGTAATCTCAAAAATAGGATTCGAGTTGGCGCGGTTTGTATTGGGTCAGAATACATAAATTTCTGTCCATATAACGACTTCTCATCATTAACGATCATTGCCGGGTCGTTAGAGGAGTGCGGTCGTCATTTGAATATTTTGACGTGATCTCAAAAATAGGATTCGAGTTGGCGCGGTTTGTATTGGGTTAGAATACATTGATTTCTGTCCATTTAACAACTTCTCATCATTAATGATCATAGCCGGGTCGTTAGATGAGTGCGGTCGTCATTTGAATATTTTGAAGTGATCTCAAAAATAGGATTCGAGTTGGCGCGGTTTGTATTGTGTTAGAATACATTGATTCCTGTCCATATAACAACTTCTCATCATTAATGATCATTGCCGGGTCGTTAGAGGAGTGCGGTCGTCATTTGAATATTTTGAAGTGATCTCAAAAATAGGATTCGAGTTGGCGCGGTTTGTATTGTGTCAGAATTCATTAATTTTTGTCTTTATAACAACTTCTCATCATCAACGATCATTGCCGGGTCGTTAGAGGAGTGCGGTCGGCATTTGACTATTTTGAAGTGATCTCTAAAATAGGATTCGAGTTGGCGCGGTTTGTATTGGGTCAGAATACATTAATTTCTGTCCATATAACAACTTCTCATCATTAACGATCATTGCCGGGTCGTTAGATGAGTGCGGTCGTCATTTGAATATTTTGAAGTGATCTCAAAAATAGGATTCGAGTTGGCGCGGTTTGTATTGGGTTAGAATACATTGATTTCTGTCCATATAACAACTTCTCATCATTAACGATCATTGCCGGGTCGTTAGAGGAGTGCGGTCGTCATTTGAATATTTTGAAGTGATCTCAAAAATAGGATTTGAGTTGGCGCGGTTTGTTTTGGGTCAGAATACATTAATTTCTGTCCTTATTACAACTTCTCATCATTAACGATCATTGCCGGGTCGTTAGAGGAGTGCGGTCGTCATTTGAATATCTTGAAGTGATCTCAAAAATAGGATTCGAGTTGGCGCGGTTTATATTGAGTCAGAATACAATAATTTCTGTCCTTATAACAACTTCTCATCATTAACGATCATTGCCGGGTCGTTAGAGGAGTGCGGTCGTCATTTGAATATTTTGAAGTGATCTCAAAAATAGGATTCGAGTTGGCGCGGTTTGTATTGGGTCAGAATACATTAATTTCTGTCCTTATTACAACTTCTCATCATTAACGATCATTGCCGGGTCGTTAGAGGAGTGCGGTCGTCATTTGAATATTTTGAAGTGATCTCAAAGATAGGATTTGAGTTGGCGCGGTTTGTATTGGGTCAGAGTACATTAATTTCTGTCCATATAACAACTTCTCATCATTAACATCATTGCCGGGTCGTTAGAGGAGTGCGGTCGTCATTTGAATATTTTGAAGTGATCTCAAATATAGGATTCGAGTTGGCGCGGTTTGTATTGGGTCAGAATACATTAACTTCTGTCCTTATTACAACTTTTCATCATTAACGATCATTGCCGGGTCGTTAGAGGAGTGCGGTCGTCATTTGAATATTTTGAAGTGATCTCAAAAATAGGATTCGAGTTGGCGCGGTTTGTATTGGGTCAGAATACATTAATTTCTGTCCTTATTTCAACTTCTCATCATTAACGATCAATGCCGGGTCGTTAGAGGAGTGCGGTCGTCATTTGAATATTTTGAAGTGATCTCAAAAATAGGATTCGAGTTGGCGCGGTTTGTATTGGGTCAGAATACATTGATTTCTGTCCTTATTACAACTTCTCATCATTAACGATCATTGCCGGGTCGTTAGAGGAGTGCGGTCGTCATTTGAATATTTTGAAGTGATCTCAAAAATAGGATTCGAGTTGGCGCGGTTTGTATTGGGTCAGAATACATTAATTTCTGTCCCTATCACAACTTCTCATCATTAACGATCATTGCCGGGTCGTTAGAGGAGTGCGGTCGTCATTTGAATAATTTGAAGTGATCTCAAAAATAGGATTCGAGTTGGCGCGGTTTGTATTGAGTCAGAATACATTAATTTCTGTCCTTATAACAACTTCTCATCATTAACGATCATTGCCGGGTCGTTAGAGGAGTGCGGTCGTCATTTGAATATTTTGAAGAGATCTCAAAAATAGGATTCGAGTTGGCGCGGTTTGTATTGGGTTGGAATACATTGATTTCTGTCCATATAACAACTTCTCATCATTAACGATCATTGCCGGGTCGTTAGAGGAGTGCGGTCGTCATTTGAATATTTTGAAGTGATCTCAAAAATAGGATTCGAGTTGGCGCGGTTTGTGGTATGTCAGAATACATTCATTCTGGTACAAATATTAACTTCTAATCATCGACGATCATTGCCGGGTCGTTACAGGAGTGCGGTCGGCATTTGACTATTTTGAAGTGATCTCAAAAATAGGATTCGAGTTGGCGCGGTTTGTATTGGGTTGGAATACATTGATTTCTGTCCATATAACAACTTCTCATCATTAACGATCATTGCCGGGTCGTTAGAGGAGTGCGGTCGTCATTTGAATATTTTGAAGTGATCTCAAAAATAGGATTCGAGTTGGCGCGGTTTGTGGTATGTCAGAATACATTCATTCTGGTCCAAATATTAACTTCTAATCATTGACGATCATTGCCGGGTCGTTAGAGCAGTACGGTCGGCATTTGAATATTTTGAAGTGATCTCAAAAATAGGATTCAGGTTGGCGCGGTTTGTGGTGGGTCAGAATACATTCATTTCTGTCCCAATAACAACTTCTCATCATTAACGATCATTGCCGGGTCGTTAGAGGAGTACGGTCGGCATTTGAATATTTTGAAGTGATCTCAAAAATAGGATTCGAGTTGGCGCGGTTTGTATTGGGTCAGAATACATTAAATACTGTCCATATAACAACTTCTCATCATTAACGATCATTGCCGAGTCGTTAGAGCAGTACGGTCGGCATTTGAATATTTTGAAGTGATCTCAAAAATAGGATTCAGGTTGGCGCGGTTTGTGGTGGGTCAGAATACATTCATTTCTGTCCCAATAACAACTTCTCATCATTAACGATCATTGCCGGGTGGTTAGAGGAGTTCGGTCGTTATTTCAATATTTTGAAGTGATCTCAAAAATAGGATTCGAGTTGGAGCGGTTTGTATTGGGTCAAAATACATTAATTCCTGTCCTTATAACAACTACTCATCATTAACGATCATTGCCGGGTCGTTAGAGGAGTGCGGTCGTCATTTGAATATTTTGAAGTCATCTCAAAAATAGGATTCGAGTTGGCGCGGATTGTATTGGGTCAGAATACATAAATTGCTGTCCATGTAACAACTTCTCATCATTTACAATCATTGCCGGGTCGTTAGAGGAGTGCGGTCGTCATTTGAATATTTTGAAGTGATCTCAAAAATAGGATTCTAGTTGGCGCGGTTTGTAGTGGGTCAGAATATATTGATTTCTGTCCTTATTACAACTTCTCATCATTAACGATCATTGCCGGGTCGTTAGAGGAGTGCGGTCGTCATTTGAATATTTTGAAGTGATCTCAAAAATAGGATTCGAGTTGGCGCGGTTTGTATTGAGTCAGAATACATTAATTTCTGTCCTTATAACAACTTCTCATCATTAACGATCATTGCCGGGTCGTTAGAGGAGTGTGGTCGTCATTTGAATATTTTGAAGTGATCTCAAAAATAGGATTCGAGTTGGCGCGGTTTGTATTGGGTCAGAATACTTTAAATACTGTCCATATAACAACTTCTCATCATTAACGATCATTGCCGGGTCGTTAGAGGAGTGCGGTCGTCATTTGAATATTTTGAAGTGATCTCAAAAATAGGATTCGAGTTGGCGCGGTTTGTATTGAGTCAGAATACATTAATTTCTGTCCTTATAACAACTTCTCATCATTAACGATCATTGCCGGGTCGTTAGAGGAGTGCGGCTGGCAATTGAATATTTTGAAGTGATCTCAAAAATAGGATTCGAGTTGGCGCGGTTTGTATTGAGTCAGAATACATTAATTTCTGTCCTTATATCAACTTCTCATCATTAACGATCATTGCCGGGTCGTTGGAGGAGTGTGGTCGTCATTTGAATATTTTGAAATGATCTCAAAAATAGGATTCGAGTTGGCGCGGTTTGTATTGGGTCAGAATACATTAATTTCTGTCCAAATATTAACTTCTAATCATCGACGATCATTGCTGGGTCGTTGGAGGAGTGCGGTATGCATTTGACTATTTTGAAGTGATCTCAAAAATAGGATTCGAGTTGGCGTGGTTTGTATTGGGTCAGAATACATTAATTTCTGTCCTTATAACAACTTCTCATCATTAACGATCATTTCTGGGTCGTTAGAGGAGTGCGGTTGGCAATTGACTATTTTGAAGTGATCTCTAAAATAGGATTCGAGTTGGCGCGGTTTGTATTGGGTCAGAATACATTAATTTCTGTCCATATAACAACTTCTCATCATTAACGATCATTGCCGGGTCGTTAGAGGACTGCGGTCGTCATTTGAATATTTTGAAGTGATCTCAAAATTAGGATTCGAGTTGGCGCGGTTTGTATTGGGTCAGAATACATTAATTCCTGTCCATATAACAACTTGTCATCATTAACGATAATTGCCGGGTCGTTAGAGGAGTGCGGTCGTCATTTGAATATTTTGAAGTCATCTCAAAAATAGGATTCGAGTTGGCGCGGTTTGTGGTGGGTCAGAATACATTCATTTCTGTCCAAATATTGACTTCTAATCATCGACGATCATTGCCGGGTCGTTGGAGGAGTGCGGTATGCATTTGACCATTTTGAAGTGATCTCAAAAATAGGATTCGAGTTGGCGCGGTTTGTATTGGGTCAGAATACATTAATTACTGTCCATGTAACAACTTGTCATCATTAACGATCATTGCCGGGTCGTTAGGGGAGTACGGTCGGCATTTGAATAGTTTGAAGTGATCTCAAAAATAGGATTCGGGTTGGCGCGGTTTGTGATGGGTCAGAATACATTCATTTCTGTCCCAATAACAACTTCTCATCATTAACGATCATTGCCGAGTCGTTAGTGGAGTGCGATCGTCATTTGAATATTTTGAAGTGATCTCAAAAATAGGATTCTAGTTGGCGCGGTTTGTATTGGGTCAGAATACATTAATTTCTGTCCATATAACAACTTCTCATCATTTACGATCATTGCCGGGTCCTTAGAGGAGTGCGGTCGTCATTTGAATATTTTGAAGTGATCTCGAAAATAGGATTCGAGTTGGCGCGGTTTGTGGTGGGTCAGAATACATTTATTTCTGTCCCAATAACAACTTCTCATCATTAACGATCATTGCCGGGTCGTTAGAGGAGTGCGGTCGTCATTTAAATATTTTGAAGTGATCTCAAAAATAGCATTCAATTTGGCGCTGTAAGTATTGGGTCAGAATACATTAATTCCTGTCCCAATAACAACTTGTCATCATTAACGATCATTGCCGGGTCGTTAGAGGAGTACGGTCGGCATTTGAATATTTTGAAGTGATCTCAAAAATAGGATTCGGGTTGGCGCGGTTTGTGGTGGACCAGAATACATTGATTTCTGTCCCAATAACACTTTCTCATCATTAATGATCATTGCCGGGTCGATAGAGGAGTTCGGTCGTCATTTGAATATTTTGAAGTGATCTCAAAAATGGGATTCGAGTTGGCGCGGTTTGAATTGGGTCAAAATACATTAATTTCTGTCCTTATAACAACTTCCCATCATTAACGATCATTGCCGGGTCGTTAGAGGAGTGCGGTCGTCATTTGAATATTTTGAAGTGATCTCAAAAATAGGATTCGAGTTGGCGCGGATTGTATTGGGTCAGAATACATAAATTGCTGTCCATGTAACAACTTCTCATCATTTACAATCATTGCCGGGTCGTTAGAGGAGTGCGGTCGTCATTTGAATATTTTGACGTTATCTCAAAAATAGGATTCGAGTTGGCGCGGTTTGTATTGGGTTATAATACATTGATTTCTGTCCATATAACAATTTCTCATCATTAACGATCATTGCCGGGTCGTTAGAGGAGTGCGGTCGTCATTTGAATATTTTGAAGTGATCTCAAATATAGGATTCGAGTTGGCGCGGTTTGTGGTGTGTCAGGATACATTCATTCTGGTCCAAATATTAACTTCTAATCATCGACGATCATTGCCGGGTCGTTAGAGGAGTGCGGTTGGCAATTGACTATTTTGAAGTGATCTCTAAAATAGGATTCGAGTTGGCGCGGTTTGTATTCGGTCAGAATACATTAATTTCTGTCCATAGAACAACTTCTCATCATTAACGATCATTGCCGGGTCGTTAGAGGAGTGCGGTCGTCATTTGAATATTTTGAAGTGATCTCAAAAATAGGATTCGAGTTGGCGCGGTTTGTATTGGGTCAGAATACATAAATTTCTGTCCATATAACGACTTCTCATCATTAACGATCATTGCCGGGTCGTTAGAGGAGTGCGGTCGTCATTTGAATATTTTGACGTGATCTCAAAAATAGGATTCGAGTTGGCGCGGTTTGTATTGGGTTAGAATACATTGATTTCTGTCCATTTAACAACTTCTCATCATTAATGATCATTGCCGGGTCGTTAGATGAGTGCGGTCGTCATTTGAATATTTTGAAGTGATCTCAAAAATAGGATTCGAGTTGGCGCGGTTTGTATTGTGTTAGAATACATTGATTCCTGTCCATATAACAACTTCTCATCATTAATGATCATTGCCGGGTCGTTAGAGGAGTGCGGTCGTCATTTGAATATTTTGAAGTGATCTCAAAAATAGGATTCGAGTTGGCGCGGTTTGTATTGTGTCAGAATTCATTAATTTTTGTCTTTATAACAACTTCTCATCATCAACGATCATTGCCGGGTCGTTAGAGGAGTGCGGTCGGCATTTGACTATTTTGAAGTGATCTCTAAAATAGGATTCGAGTTGGCGCGGTTTGTATTGTGTCAGAATACATTAATTTCTGTCCATATAACAACTTCTCATCATTAACGATCATTGCCGGGTCGTTAGATGAGTGCGGTCGTCATTTGAATATTTTGAAGTGATCTCAAAAATAGGATTCGAGTTGGCGCGGTTTGTATTGGGTTAGAATACATTGATTTCTGTCCATATAACAACTTCTCATCATTAACGATCATTGCCGGGTCGTTAGAGGAGTGCGGTCGTCATTTGAATATTTTGAAGTGATCTCAAAAATAGGATTTGAGTTGGTTCGGTTTGTGGTGGGTCAGAATACATTCATTTCTGTCCAAATAACAACTTCTCATCATTAACGATCATTGCCGGGTCGTTAGAGGAGTGCGGTCGTCATTTGAATATTTTGAAGTGATCTCAAAAATAGGATTTGAGTTGGTTCGGTTTGTGGTGGGTCAGAATACATTCATTCCTCTCCATATAACAACTTCTCATCATTAACGATCATTGCCGGGTCGTTGGAGGAGTGCGGTATGCATTTGACTATTTTGATGTGATCTCAAAAATAGGATTCGAGTTGGCGCGGTTTGTATTGGGTCAGAATACATTAATTACTGTCCATGTAACAACTTGTCATCATTAACGATCATTGCCGGGTCGTTAGGGGAGTACGGTCGGCATTTGAATAGTTTGAAGTGATCTCAAAAATAGGATTCGAGTCGGCGCGGTTTGTGATGGGTCAGAATACATTCATTTCTGTCCCAATAATATCTTCTCATCATTAACGATCATTGCCGGGTCGTTAGAGGAGTGCGGTCGTCATTTGAATATTTTGAAGTGATCTCAAAAATAGCATTCAAGTTGGCGCTGTTAGTATTGGGTCAGAATACATTAATTTTCTTCCATATAACAACTTCTCATCATTAACGATCATTGCCGGGTCGTTGAAGGAGTACGGTCGGCATCTGTATATTTTGAAGTGATCTCAAAAATAGGATTCGGGTTGGCGCGGTTTGTGGTGGGTCAGAATACATTCATTTCTGTCCCAATAACACTTTCTCATCATTAATGATCATTGCCGGGTCGATAGAGGAGTTCGGTCGTCATTTAAATATTTTGAAGTGATCTCAAAAATGGGATTCGAGTTGGCGCGGTTTGTATTGGGTCGAAATACATTAATTTCTGTCCTTATAACAACTTCTCATCATTAACGATCATTGCCAAGTCTTTAGAGGAGTGCGGTCGTCATTTGAATATTTTGAAGTGGTCTCAAAAATGGAATTCGAGTTGGCGCGGATTGTATTGGGTCAGAATACATGAATTTCTGTCCATGTAACAACTTCTCATCATTTACAATCATTGCCGGGTCGTTAGAGGAGTGCGGTCGTCATTTCAATATTTTGAAGTGATCTCAAAAATAGGATTCGAGTTAGCGCGGTTTGTATTGGGTTAGAATACATTTATTCCTGTCCATATAACAACTTCTCATCATTGACGATCATTGCCGGGTCGTTAGAGGAGTGCGGTCGTCATTTGAATATTTTGAAGTGATCTCAAAAATAGGATTCGAGTTGGCGCGGTTTGTGGTGAGTCAGAATACATTCATTCTGGTCCAAATATTAACTTCTAATCATCGACGATCATTGCCGGGTCGTTAGAGGAGTGCGGTCGGCATTTGACTATTTTGAAGTGATCTCTAAAATAGGATTCGTGTTGGCGCGGTTTGTATTGGGTCAGAATACATTAATTTCTGTCCATATAACAACTTCTCATCATTAACGATCATTGCCGGGTCGTTAGAGGACTGCGGTCGTCATTTGAATATTTTGAAGTGATCTCAAAATTAGGATTCGAGTTGGCGCGGTTTGTATTGGGTCAGAATACATTAATTCCTGTCCATATAACAACTTGTCATCATTAACGATAATTGCCGGGTCGTTAGAGGAGTGCGGTCGTCATTTGAATATTTTGAAGTCATCTCAAAAATAGGATTCGAGTTGGCGCGGTTTGTGGTGGGTCAGAATACATTCATTTCTGTCCAAATATTGACTTCTAATCATCGACGATCATTGCCGGGTCGTTGGAGGAGTGCGGTATGCATTTGACCATCTTGAAGTGATCTCAAAAATAGGATTCGAGTTGGCGCGGTTTGTATTGGGTCAGAATACATTAATTACTGTCCATGTAACAACTTGTCATCATTAACGATCATTGCCGGGTCGTTAGGGGAGTACGGTCGGCATTTGAATAGTTTGAAGTGATCTCAAAAATAGGATTCGGGTTGGCGCGGTTTGTGATGGGTCAGAATACATTCATTTCTGTCCCAATAACAACTTCTCATCATTAACGATCATTGCCGAGTCGTTAGTGGAGTGCGGTCGTCATTTGAATATTTTGAAGTGATCTCAAAAATAGGATTCTAGTTGGCGCGGTTTGTATTGGGTCAGAATACATTGATTTCTGTCCATATAACAACTTCTCATCATTTACGATCATTGCCGGGTCCTTAGAGGAGTGCGGTCGTCATTTAAATATTTTGAAGTGATCTCAAAAATAGCATTCAATTTGGCGCTGTAAGTATTGGGTCAGAATACATTAATTCCTGTCCCAATAACAACTTGTCATCATTAACGATCATTGCCGGGTCGTTAGAGGAGTACGGTCGGCATTTGAATATTTTGAAGTGATCTCAAAAATAGGATTCGGGTTGGCGCGGTTTGAGGTGGACCAGAATACATTGATTTCTGTCCCAATAACACTTTCTCATCATTAATGATCATTGCCGGGTCGATAGAGGAGTTCGGTCGTCATTTGAATATTTTGAAGTGATCTCAAAAATGGGATTCGAGTTGGCGCGGTTTGAATTGGGTCAAAATACATTAATTTCTGTCCTTATAACAACTTCCCATCATTAACGATCATTGCCGGGTCGTTAGAGGAGTGCGGTCGTCATTTGAATATTTTGAAGTGATCTCAAAAATAGGATTCGAGTTGGCGCGGATTGTATTGGGTCAGAATACATAAATTGCTGTCCATGTAACAACTTCTCATCATTTACAATCATTGCCGGGTCGTTAGAGGAGTGCGGTCGTCATTTGAATATTTTGACGTTATCTCAAAAATAGGATTCGAGTTGGCGCGGTTTGTATTGGGTTATAATACATTGATTTCTGTCCATATAACAATTTCTCATCATTAACGATCATTGCCGGGTCGTTAGAGGAGTGCGGTCGTCATTTGAATATTTTGAAGTGATCTCAAAAATAGGATTCGAGTTGGCGCGGTTTGTGGTGTGTCAGGATACATTCATTCTGGTCCAAATATTAACTTCTAATCATCGACGATCATTGCCGGGTCGTTAGAGGAGTGCGGTTGGCAATTGACTATTTTGAAGTGATCTCTAAAATAGGATTCGAGTTGGCGCGGTTTGTATTCGGTCAGAATACATTAATTTCTGTCCATAGAACAACTTCTCATCATTAACGATCATTGCCGGGTCGTTAGAGGAGTGCGGTCGTCATTTGAATATTTTGAAGTGATCTCAAAAATAGGATTCGAGTTGGCGCGGTTTGTATTGGGTCAGAATACATAAATTTCTGTCCATATAACGACTTCTCATCATTAACGATCATTGCCGGGTCGTTAGAGGAGTGCGGTCGTCATTTGAATATTTTGACGTGATCTCAAAAATAGGATTCGAGTTGGCGCGGTTTGTATTGGGTTAGAATACATTGATTTCTGTCCATTTAACAACTTCTCATCATTAATGATCATTGCCGGGTCGTTAGATGAGTGCGGTCGTCATTTGAATATTTTGAAGTGATCTCAAAAATAGGATTCGAGTTGGCGCGGTTTGTATTGTGTTAGAATACATTGATTCCTGTCCATATAACAACTTCTCATCATTAATGATCATTGCCGGGTCGTTAGAGGAGTGCGGTCGTCATTTGAATATTTTGAAGTGATCTCAAAAATAGGATTCGAGTTGGCGCGGTTTGTATTGTGTCAGAATTCTTTAATTTTTGTCTTTATAACAACTTCTCATCATCAACGATCATTGCCGGGTCGTTAGAGGAGTGCGGTCGGCATTTGACTATTTTGAAGTGATCTCTAAAATAGGATTCGAGTTGGCGCGGTTTGTATTGGGTCAGAATACATTAATTTCTGTCCATATAACAACTTCTCATCATTAACGATCATTGCCGGGTCGTTAGATGAGTGCGGTCGTCATTTGAATATTTTGAAGTGATCTCAAAAATAGGATTCGAGTTGGCGCGGTTTGTATTGGGTTAGAATACATTGATTTCTGTCCATATAACAACTTCTCATCATTAACGATCATTGCCGGGTCGTTAGAGGAGTGCGGTCGTCATTTGAATATTTTGAAGTGATCTCAAAAATAGGATTTGAGTTGGTTCGGTTTGTGGTGGGTCAGAATACATTCATTTCTGTCCATATAACAACTTCTCATCATTAACGATCATTGCCGGGTCGTTAGAGGAGTGCGGTCGTCATTTGAATATTTTGAAGTGATCTCAAAAATAGGATTTGAGTTGGTTCGGTTTGTGGTGGGTCAGAATACATTCATTCCTCTCCATATAACAACTTCTCATCATTAACGATCATTGCCGGGTCGTTGGAGGAGTGCGGTATGCATTTGACTATTTTGATGTGATCTCAAAAATAGGATTCGAGTTGGCGCGGTTTGTATTGGGTCAGAATACATTAATTACTGTCCATGTAACAACTTGTCATCATTAACGATCATTGCCGGGTCGTTAGGGGAGTACGGTCGGCATTTGAATAGTTTGAAGTGATCTCAAAAATAGGATTCGAGTTGGCGCGGTTTGTGATGGGTCAGAATACATTCATTTCTGTCCCAATAATATCTTCTCATCATTAACGATCATTGCCGGGTCGTTAGAGGAGTGCGGTCGTCATTTGAATATTTTGAAGTGATCTCAAAAATAGCATTCAAGTTGGCGCTGTTAGTATTGGGTCAGAATACATTAATTTTCTTCCATATAACAACTTCTCATCATTAACGATCATTGCCGGGTCGTTGAAGGAGTACGGTCGGCATCTGTATATTTTGAAGTGATCTCAAAAATAGGATTCGGGTTGGCGCGGTTTGTGGTGGGTCAGAATACATTCATTTCTGTCCCAATAACACTTTCTCATCATTAATGATCATTGCCGGGTCGATAGAGGAGTTCGGTCGTCATTTAAATATTTTGAAGTGATCTCAAAAATGGGATTCGAGTTGGCGCGGTTTGTATTGGGTCGAAATACATTAATTTCTGTCCTTATAACAACTTCTCATCATTAACGATCATTGCCAAGTCTTTAGAGGAGTGCGGTCGTCATTTGAATATTTTGAAGTGATCTCAAAAATGGAATTCGAGTTGGCGCGGATTGTATTGGGTCAGAATACATGAATTTCTGTCCATGTAACAACTTCTCATCATTTACAATCATTGCCGGGTCGTTAGAGGAGTGCGGTCGTCATTTCAATATTTTGAAGTGATCTCAAAAATAGGATTCGAGTTAGCGCGGTTTGTATTGGGTTAGAATACATTTATTCCTGTCCATATAACAACTTCTCATCATTGACGATCATTGCCGGGTCGTTAGAGGAGTGCGGTCGTCATTTGAATATTTTGAAGTGATCTCAAAAATAGGATTCGAGTTGGCGCGGTTTGTGGTGTGTCAGAATACATTCATTCTGGTCCAAATATTAACTTCTAATCATCGACGATCATTGCCGGGTCGTTAGAGGAGTGCGGTCGGCATTTGACTATTTTGAAGTGATCTCAAAAATAGGATTCGAGTTGTCGCGGTTTGTATTGGGTCAGAATATATTAATTTTTGTCCATATAACAACTTCTCATCATTAACGATCATTGCCGGGTTGTTAGAGGAGTGCGGTCGTCATTTGAATATTTTGAAGTGATCTCAAAAATAGGATTCGAGTTGGCGCGGTTTGTATTGGGTCAGAATACATTAATTTCTGTCCTTATTACAACTTCTCATCATTAACGATCATTGCCGGGTCGTTAGAGGAGTGCGGTCGTCATTTGAATATCTTGAAGTGATCTCAAAAATAGGATTCGAGTTGGCGCGGTTTGTGGTATGTCAGAATACATTCATTCTGGTACAAATATTAACTTCTAATCATCGACGATCATTGCCGGGTCGTTACAGGAGTGCGGTCGGCATTTGACTATTTTGAAGTGATCTCAAAAATAGGATTCGAGTTGGCGCGGTTTGTATTGGGTTGGAATACATTGATTTCTGTCCATATAACAACTTCTCATCATTAACGATCATTGCCGGGTCGTTAGAGGAGTGCGGTCGTCATTTGAATATTTTGAAGTGATCTCAAAAATAGGATTCGAGTTGGCGCGGTTTGTGGTATGTCAGAATACATTCATTCTGGTACAAATATTAACTTCTAATCATCGACGATCATTGCCGGGTCGTTACAGGAGTGCGGTCGGCATTTGACTATTTTGAAGTGATCTCAAAAATAGGATTCGAGTTGGCGCGGTTTGTATTGGGTTGGAATACATTGATTTCTGTCCATATAACAACTTCTCATCATTAACGATCATTGCCGGGTCGTTAGAGGAGTGCGGTCGTCATTTGAATATTTTGAAGTGATCTCAAAAATAGGATTCGAGTTGGCGCGGTTTGTGGTATGTCAGAATACATTCATTCTGGTACAAATATTAACTTCTAATCATCGACGATCATTGCCGGGTCGTTACAGGAGTGCGGTCGGCATTTGACTATTTTGAAGTGATCTCAAAAATAGGATTCGAGTTGGCGCGGTTTGTATTGGGTTGGAATACATTGATTTCTGTCCATATAACAACTTCTCATCATTAACGATCATTGCCGGGTCGTTAGAGGAGTGCGGTCGTCATTTGAATATTTTGAAGTGATCTCAAAAATAGGATTCGAGTTGGCGCGGTTTGTGGTATGTCAGAATACATTCATTCTGGTCCAAATATTAACTTCTAATCATTGACGATCATTGCCGGGTCGTTAGAGCAGTACGGTCGGCATTTGAATATTTTGAAGTGATCTCAAAAATAGGATTCAGGTTGGCGCGGTTTGTGGTGGGTCAGAATACATTCATTTCTGTCCCAATAACAACTTCTCATCATTAACGATCATTGCCGGGTCGTTAGAGGAGTACGGTCGGCATTTGAATATTTTGAAGTGATCTCAAAAATAGGATTCGAGTTGGCGCGGTTTGTATTGGGTCAGAATACATTAAATACTGTCCATATAACAACTTCTCATCATTAACGATCATTGCCGAGTCGTTAGAGCAGTACGGTCGGCATTTGAATATTTTGAAGTGATCTCAAAAATAGGATTCAGGTTGGCGCGGTTTGTGGTGGGTCAGAATACATTCATTTCTGTCCCAATAACAACTTCTCATCATTAACGATCATTGCCGGGTGGTTAGAGGAGTTCGGTCGTTATTTCAATATTTTGAAGTGATCTCAAAAATAGGATTCGAGTTGGAGCGGTTTGTATTGGGTCAAAATACATTAATTCCTGTCCTTATAACAACTACTCATCATTAACGATCATTGCCGGGTCGTTAGAGGAGTGCGGTCGTCATTTGAATATTTTGAAGTCATCTCAAAAATAGGATTCGAGTTGGCGCGGATTGTATTGGGTCAGAATACATAAATTGCTGTCCATGTAACAACTTCTCATCATTTACAATCATTGCCGGGTCGTTAGAGGAGTGCGGTCGTCATTTGAATATTTTGAAGTGATCTCAAAAATAGGATTCTAGTTGGCGCGGTTTGTAGTGGGTCAGAATATATTGATTTCTGTCCTTATTACAACTTCTCATCATTAACGATCATTGCCGGGTCGTTAGAGGAGTGCGGTCGTCATTTGAATATTTTGAAGTGATCTCAAAAATAGGATTCGAGTTGGCGCGGTTTGTATTGAGTCAGAATACATTAATTTCTGTCCTTATAACAACTTCTCATCATTAACGATCATTGCCGGGTCGTTAGAGGAGTGTGGTCGTCATTTGAATATTTTGAAGTGATCTCAAAAATAGGATTCGAGTTGGCGCGGTTTGTATTGGGTCAGAATACTTTAAATACTGTCCATATAACAACTTCTCATCATTAACGATCATTGCCGGGTCGTTAGAGGAGTGCGGTCGTCATTTGAATATTTTGAAGTGATCTCAAAAATAGGATTCGAGTTGGCGCGGTTTGTATTGAGTCAGAATACATTAATTTCTGTCCTTATAACAACTTCTCATCATTAACGATCATTGCCGGGTCGTTAGAGGAGTGCGGCTGGCAATTGAATATTTTGAAGTGATCTCAAAAATAGGATTCGAGTTGGCGCGGTTTGTATTGAGTCAGAATACATTAATTTCTGTCCTTATATCAACTTCTCATCATTAACGATCATTGCCGGGTCGTTGGAGGAGTGTGGTCGTCATTTGAATATTTTGAAATGATCTCAAAAATAGGATTCGAGTTGGCGCGGTTTGTATTGGGTCAGAATACATTAATTTCTGTCCAAATATTAACTTCTAATCATCGACGATCATTGCTGGGTCGTTGGAGGAGTGCGGTATGCATTTGACTATTTTGAAGTGATCTCAAAAATAGGATTCGAGTTGGCGTGGTTTGTATTGGGTCAGAATACATTAATTTCTGTCCTTATAACAACTTCTCATCATTAACGATCATTTCTGGGTCGTTAGAGGAGTGCGGTTGGCAATTGACTATTTTGAAGTGATCTCTAAAATAGGATTCGAGTTGGCGCGGTTTGTATTGGGTCAGAATACATTAATTTCTGTCCATATAACAACTTCTCATCATTAACGATCATTGCCGGGTCGTTAGAGGACTGCGGTCGTCATTTGAATATTTTGAAGTGATCTCAAAATTAGGATTCGAGTTGGCGCGGTTTGTATTGGGTCAGAATACATTAATTCCTGTCCATATAACAACTTGTCATCATTAACGATAATTGCCGGGTCGTTAGAGGAGTGCGGTCGTCATTTGAATATTTTGAAGTCATCTCAAAAATAGGATTCGAGTTGGCGCGGTTTGTGGTGGGTCAGAATACATTCATTTCTGTCCAAATATTGACTTCTAATCATCGACGGTCATTGCCGGGTCGTTGGAGGAGTGCGGTATGCATTTGACCATTTTGAAGTGATCTCAAAAATAGGATTCGAGTTGGCGCGGTTTGTATTGGGTCAGAATACATTAATTACTGTCCATGTAACAACTTGTCATCATTAACGATCATTGCCGGGTCGTTAGGGGAGTACGGTCGGCATTTGAATAGTTTGAAGTGATCTCAAAAATAGGATTCGGGTTGGCGCGGTTTGTGATGGGTCAGAATACATTCATTTCTGTCCCAATAACAACTTCTCATCATTAACGATCATTGCCGAGTCGTTAGTGGAGTGCGATCGTCATTTGAATATTTTGAAGTGATCTCAAAAATAGGATTCTAGTTGGCGCGGTTTGTATTGGGTCAGAATACATTAATTTCTGTCCATATAACAACTTCTCATCATTTACGATCATTGCCGGGTCCTTAGAGGAGTGCGGTCGTCATTTGAATATTTTGAAGTGATCTCGAAAATAGGATTCGAGTTGGCGCGGTTTGTGGTGGGTCAGAATACATTTATTTCTGTCCCAATAACAACTTCTCATCATTAACGATCATTGCCGGGTCGTTAGAGGAGTGCGGTCGTCATTTAAATATTTTGAAGTGATCTCAAAAATAGCATTCAATTTGGCGCTGTAAGTATTGGGTCAGAATACATTAATTCCTGTCCCAATAACAACTTGTCATCATTAACGATCATTGCCGGGTCGTTAGAGGAGTACGGTCGGCATTTGAATATTTTGAAGTGATCTCAAAAATAGGATTCGGGTTGGCGCGGTTTGTGGTGGACCAGAATACATTGATTTCTGTCCCAATAACACTTTCTCATCATTAATGATCATTGCCGGGTCGATAGAGGAGTTCGGTCGTCATTTGAATATTTTGAAGTGATCTCAAAAATGGGATTCGAGTTGGCGCGGTTTGAATTGGGTCAAAATACATTAATTTCTGTCCTTATAACAACTTCCCATCATTAACGATCATTGCCGGGTCGTTAGAGGAGTGCGGTCGTCATTTGAATATTTTGAAGTGATCTCAAAAATAGGATTCGAGTTGGCGCGGATTGTATTGGGTCAGAATACATAAATTGCTGTCCATGTAACAACTTCTCATCATTTACAATCATTGCCGGGTCGTTAGAGGAGTGCGGTCGTCATTTGAATATTTTGACGTTATCTCAAAAATAGGATTCGAGTTGGCGCGGTTTGTATTGGGTTATAATACATTGATTTCTGTCCATATAACAATTTCTCATCATTAACGATCATTGCCGGGTCGTTAGAGGAGTGCGGTCGTCATTTGAATATTTTGAAGTGATCTCAAATATAGGATTCGAGTTGGCGCGGTTTGTGGTGTGTCAGGATACATTCATTCTGGTCCAAATATTAACTTCTAATCATCGACGATCATTGCCGGGTCGTTAGAGGAGTGCGGTTGGCAATTGACTATTTTGAAGTGATCTCTAAAATAGGATTCGAGTTGGCGCGGTTTGTATTCGGTCAGAATACATTAATTTCTGTCCATAGAACAACTTCTCATCATTAACGATCATTGCCGGGTCGTTAGAGGAGTGCGGTCGTCATTTGAATATTTTGAAGTGATCTCAAAAATAGGATTCGAGTTGGCGCGGTTTGTATTGGGTCAGAATACATAAATTTCTGTCTATATAACGACTTCTCATCATTAACGATCATTGCCGGGTCGTTAGAGGAGTGCGGTCGTCATTTGAATATTTTGACGTGATCTCAAAAATAGGATTCGAGTTGGCGCGGTTTGTATTGGGTTAGAATACATTGATTTCTGTCCATTTAACAACTTCTCATCATTAATGATCATTGCCGGGTCGTTAGATGAGTGCGGTCGTCATTTGAATATTTTGAAGTGATCTCAAAAATAGGATTCGAGTTGGCGCGGTTTGTATTGTGTTAGAATACATTGATTCCTGTCCATATAACAACTTCTCATCATTAATGATCATTGCCGGGTCGTTAGAGGAGTGCGGTCGTCATTTGAATATTTTGAAGTGATCTCAAAAATAGGATTCGAGTTGGCGCGGTTTGTATTGTGTCAGAATTCATTAATTTTTGTCTTTATAACAACTTCTCATCATCAACGATCATTGCCGGGTCGTTAGAGGAGTGCGGTCGGCATTTGACTATTTTGAAGTGATCTCTAAAATAGGATTCGAGTTGGCGCGGTTTGTATTGGGTCAGAATACATTAATTTCTGTCCATATAACAACTTCTCATCATTAACGATCATTGCCGGGTCGTTAGATGAGTGCGGTCGTCATTTGAATATTTTGAAGTGATCTCAAAAATAGGATTCGAGTTGGCGCGGTTTGTATTGGGTTAGAATACATTGATTTCTGTCCATATAACAACTTCTCATCATTAACGATCATTGCCGGGTCGTTAGAGGAGTGCGGTCGTCATTTGAATATTTTGAAGTGATCTCAAAAATAGGATTTGAGTTGGTTCGGTTTGTGGTGGGTCAGAATACATTCATTTCTGTCCAAATAACAACTTCTCATCATTAACGATCATTGCCGGGTCGTTAGAGGAGTGCGGTCGTCATTTGAATATTTTGAAGTGATCTCAAAAATAGGATTTGAGTTGGTTCGGTTTGTGGTGGGTCAGAATACATTCATTCCTCTCCATATAACAACTTCTCATCATTAACGATCATTGCCGGGTCGTTGGAGGAGTGCGGTATGCATTTGACTATTTTGATGTGATCTCAAAAATAGGATTCGAGTTGGCGCGGTTTGTATTGGGTCAGAATACATTAATTACTGTCCATGTAACAACTTGTCATCATTAACGATCATTGCCGGGTCGTTAGGGGAGTACGGTCGGCATTTGAATAGTTTGAAGTGATCTCAAAAATAGGATTCGAGTCGGCGCGGTTTGTGATGGGTCAGAATACATTCATTTCTGTCCCAATAATATCTTCTCATCATTAACGATCATTGCCGGGTCGTTAGAGGAGTGCGGTCGTCATTTGAATATTTTGAAGTGATCTCAAAAATAGCATTCAAGTTGGCGCTGTTAGTATTGGGTCAGAATACATTAATTTTCTTCCATATAACAACTTCTCATCATTAACGATCATTGCCGGGTCGTTGAAGGAGTACGGTCGGCATCTGTATATTTTGAAGTGATCTCAAAAATAGGATTCGGGTTGGCGCGGTTTGTGGTGGGTCAGAATACATTCATTTCTGTCCCAATAACACTTTCTCATCATTAATGATCATTGCCGGGTCGATAGAGGAGTTCGGTCGTCATTTAAATATTTTGAAGTGATCTCAAAAATGGGATTCGAGTTGGCGCGGTTTGTATTGGGTCGAAATACATTAATTTCTGTCCTTATAACAACTTCTCATCATTAACGATCATTGCCAAGTCTTTAGAGGAGTGCGGTCGTCATTTGAATATTTTGAAGTGGTCTCAAAAATGGAATTCGAGTTGGCGCGGATTGTATTGGGTCAGAATACATGAATTTCTGTCCATGTAACAACTTCTCATCATTTACAATCATTGCCGGGTCGTTAGAGGAGTGCGGTCGTCATTTCAATATTTTGAAGTGATCTCAAAAATAGGATTCGAGTTAGCGCGGTTTGTATTGGGTTAGAATACATTTATTCCTGTCCATATAACAACTTCTCATCATTGACGATCATTGCCGGGTCGTTAGAGGAGTGCGGTCGTCATTTGAATATTTTGAAGTGATCTCAAAAATAGGATTCGAGTTGGCGCGGTTTGTGGTGAGTCAGAATACATTCATTCTGGTCCAAATATTAACTTCTAATCATCGACGATCATTGCCGGGTCGTTAGAGGAGTGCGGTCGGCATTTGACTATTTTGAAGTGATCTCTAAAATAGGATTCGTGTTGGCGCGGTTTGTATTGGGTCAGAATACATTAATTTCTGTCCATATAACAACTTCTCATCATTAACGATCATTGCCGGGTCGTTAGAGGACTGCGGTCGTCATTTGAATATTTTGAAGTGATCTCAAAATTAGGATTCGAGTTGGCGCGGTTTGTATTGGGTCAGAATACATTAATTCCTGTCCATATAACAACTTGTCATCATTAACGATAATTGCCGGGTCGTTAGAGGAGTGCGGTCGTCATTTGAATATTTTGAAGTCATCTCAAAAATAGGATTCGAGTTGGCGCGGTTTGTGGTGGGTCAGAATACATTCATTTCTGTCCAAATATTGACTTCTAATCATCGACGATCATTGCCGGGTCGTTGGAGGAGTGCGGTATGCATTTGACCATCTTGAAGTGATCTCAAAAATAGGATTCGAGTTGGCGCGGTTTGTATTGGGTCAGAATACATTAATTACTGTCCATGTAACAACTTGTCATCATTAACGATCATTGCCGGGTCGTTAGGGGAGTACGGTCGGCATTTGAATAGTTTGAAGTGATCTCAAAAATAGGATTCGGGTTGGCGCGGTTTGTGATGGGTCAGAATACATTCATTTCTGTCCCAATAACAACTTCTCATCATTAACGATCATTGCCGAGTCGTTAGTGGAGTGCGGTCGTCATTTGAATATTTTGAAGTGATCTCAAAAATAGGATTCTAGTTGGCGCGGTTTGTATTGGGTCAGAATACATTGATTTCTGTCCATATAACAACTTCTCATCATTTACGATCATTGCCGGGTCCTTAGAGGAGTGCGGTCGTCATTTAAATATTTTGAAGTGATCTCAAAAATAGCATTCAATTTGGCGCTGTAAGTATTGGGTCAGAATACATTAATTCCTGTCCCAATAACAACTTGTCATCATTAACGATCATTGCCGGGTCGTTAGAGGAGTACGGTCGGCATTTGAATATTTTGAAGTGATCTCAAAAATAGGATTCGGGTTGGCGCGGTTTGAGGTGGACCAGAATACATTGATTTCTGTCCCAATAACACTTTCTCATCATTAATGATCATTGCCGGGTCGATAGAGGAGTTCGGTCGTCATTTGAATATTTTGAAGTGATCTCAAAAATGGGATTCGAGTTGGCGCGGTTTGAATTGGGTCAAAATACATTAATTTCTGTCCTTATAACAACTTCCCATCATTAACGATCATTGCCGGGTCGTTAGAGGAGTGCGGTCGTCATTTGAATATTTTGAAGTGATCTCAAAAATAGGATTCGAGTTGGCGCGGATTGTATTGGGTCAGAATACATAAATTGCTGTCCATGTAACAACTTCTCATCATTTACAATCATTGCCGGGTCGTTAGAGGAGTGCGGTCGTCATTTGAATATTTTGACGTTATCTCAAAAATAGGATTCGAGTTGGCGCGGTTTGTATTGGGTTATAATACATTGATTTCTGTCCATATAACAATTTCTCATCATTAACGATCATTGCCGGGTCGTTAGAGGAGTGCGGTCGTCATTTGAATATTTTGAAGTGATCTCAAAAATAGGATTCGAGTTGGCGCGGTTTGTGGTGTGTCAGGATACATTCATTCTGGTCCAAATATTAACTTCTAATCATCGACGATCATTGCCGGGTCGTTAGAGGAGTGCGGTTGGCAATTGACTATTTTGAAGTGATCTCTAAAATAGGATTCGAGTTGGCGCGGTTTGTATTCGGTCAGAATACATTAATTTCTGTCCATAGAACAACTTCTCATCATTAACGATCATTGCCGGGTCGTTAGAGGAGTGCGGTCGTCATTTGAATATTTTGAAGTGATCTCAAAAATAGGATTCGAGTTGGCGCGGTTTGTATTGGGTCAGAATACATAAATTTCTGTCCATATAACGACTTCTCATCATTAACGATCATTGCCGGGTCGTTAGAGGAGTGCGGTCGTCATTTGAATATTTTGACGTGATCTCAAAAATAGGATTCGAGTTGGCGCGGTTTGTATTGGGTTAGAATACATTGATTTCTGTCCATTTAACAACTTCTCATCATTAATGATCATTGCCGGGTCGTTAGATGAGTGCGGTCGTCATTTGAATATTTTGAAGTGATCTCAAAAATAGGATTCGAGTTGGCGCGGTTTGTATTGTGTTAGAATACATTGATTCCTGTCCATATAACAACTTCTCATCATTAATGATCATTGCCGGGTCGTTAGAGGAGTGCGGTCGTCATTTGAATATTTTGAAGTGATCTCAAAAATAGGATTCGAGTTGGCGCGGTTTGTATTGTGTCAGAATTCTTTAATTTTTGTCTTTATAACAACTTCTCATCATCAACGATCATTGCCGGGTCGTTAGAGGAGTGCGGTCGGCATTTGACTATTTTGAAGTGATCTCTAAAATAGGATTCGAGTTGGCGCGGTTTGTATTGGGTCAGAATACATTAATTTCTGTCCATATAACAACTTCTCATCATTAACGATCATTGCCGGGTCGTTAGATGAGTGCGGTCGTCATTTGAATATTTTGAAGTGATCTCAAAAATAGGATTCGAGTTGGCGCGGTTTGTATTGGGTTAGAATACATTGATTTCTGTCCATATAACAACTTCTCATCATT
Source organism: Chrysolina americana (assembly GCA_958502065.1). Taxonomy (NCBI): domain Eukaryota; kingdom Metazoa; phylum Arthropoda; class Insecta; order Coleoptera; family Chrysomelidae; genus Chrysolina; species Chrysolina americana. The sequence goes on from OY293417.1 coordinate 3,949,890, forward strand.
AACGATCATTGCCGGGTCGTTAGAGGAGTGCGGTCGTCATTTGAATATTTTGAAGTGATCTCAAAAATAGGATTTGAGTTGGTTCGGTTTGTGGTGGGTCAGAATACATTCATTTCTGTCCATATAACAACTTCTCATCATTAACGATCATTGCCGGGTCGTTAGAGGAGTGCGGTCGTCATTTGAATATTTTGAAGTGATCTCAAAAATAGGATTTGAGTTGGTTCGGTTTGTGGTGGGTCAGAATACATTCATTCCTCTCCATATAACAACTTCTCATCATTAACGATCATTGCCGGGTCGTTGGAGGAGTGCGGTATGCATTTGACTATTTTGATGTGATCTCAAAAATAGGATTCGAGTTGGCGCGGTTTGTATTGGGTCAGAATACATTAATTACTGTCCATGTAACAACTTGTCATCATTAACGATCATTGCCGGGTCGTTAGGGGAGTACGGTCGGCATTTGAATAGTTTGAAGTGATCTCAAAAATAGGATTCGAGTTGGCGCGGTTTGTGATGGGTCAGAATACATTCATTTCTGTCCCAATAATATCTTCTCATCATTAACGATCATTGCCGGGTCGTTAGAGGAGTGCGGTCGTCATTTGAATATTTTGAAGTGATCTCAAAAATAGCATTCAAGTTGGCGCTGTTAGTATTGGGTCAGAATACATTAATTTTCTTCCATATAACAACTTCTCATCATTAACGATCATTGCCGGGTCGTTGAAGGAGTACGGTCGGCATCTGTATATTTTGAAGTGATCTCAAAAATAGGATTCGGGTTGGCGCGGTTTGTGGTGGGTCAGAATACATTCATTTCTGTCCCAATAACACTTTCTCATCATTAATGATCATTGCCGGGTCGATAGAGGAGTTCGGTCGTCATTTAAATATTTTGAAGTGATCTCAAATATGGGATTCGAGTTGGCGCGGTTTGTATTGGGTCGAAATACATTAATTTCTGTCCTTATAACAACTTCTCATCATTAACGATCATTGCCAAGTCTTTAGAGGAGTGCGGTCGTCATTTGAATATTTTGAAGTGATCTCAAAAATGGAATTCGAGTTGGCGCGGATTGTATTGGGTCAGAATACATGAATTTCTGTCCATGTAACAACTTCTCATCATTTACAATCATTGCCGGGTCGTTAGAGGAGTGCGGTCGTCATTTCAATATTTTGAAGTGATCTCAAAAATAGGATTCGAGTTAGCGCGGTTTGTATTGGGTTAGAATACATTTATTCCTGTCCATATAACAACTTCTCATCATTGACGATCATTGCCGGGTCGTTAGAGGAGTGCGGTCGTCATTTGAATATTTTGAAGTGATCTCAAAAATAGGATTCGAGTTGGCGCGGTTTGTGGTGTGTCAGAATACATTCATTCTGGTCCAAATATTAACTTCTAATCATCGACGATCATTGCCGGGTCGTTAGAGGAGTGCGGTCGGCATTTGACTATTTTGAAGTGATCTCAAAAATAGGATTCGAGTTGTCGCGGTTTGTATTGGGTCAGAATATATTAATTTTTGTCCATATAACAACTTCTCATCATTAACGATCATTGCCGGGTTGTTAGAGGAGTGCGGTCGTCATTTGAATATTTTGAAGTGATCTCAAAAATAGGATTCGAGTTGGCGCGGTTTGTATTGGGTCAGAATACATTAATTTCTGTCCTTATTACAACTTCTCATCATTAACGATCATTGCCGGGTCGTTAGAGGAGTGCGGTCGTCATTTGAATATCTTGAAGTGATCTCAAAAATAGGATTCGAGTTGGCGCGGTTTATATTGAGTCAGAATACAATAATTTCTGTCCTTATAACAACTTCTCATCATTAACGATCATTGCCGGGTCGTTAGAGGAGTGCGGTCGTCATTTGAATATTTTGAAGTGATCTCAAAAATAGGATTCGAGTTGGCGCGGTTTGTATTGAGTTAGAATACATTGATTTCTGTCCATATAACAACTTCTCATCATTAACGATCATAGCCGGGTCGTTAGAGGAGTGCAGTCGTCATTTGAATATTTTGAAGAGATCTCAAAAATAGGATTCGAGTTGGCGCGGTTTGTATTGGGTTGGAATACATTGATTTCTGTCCATATAACAACTTCTCATCATTAACGATCATTGCCGGGTCGTTAGAGGAGTTCGGTCGTCATTTGAATATTTTGAAGTGATCTCAAAAATAGGATTCGAGTTGGCGCGGTTTGTATTGGGTCAGAATACATTAATTTCTGTCCTTATTACAACTTCTCATCGTTAACGATCATTGCCGGGTCGTTAGAGGAGTGCGGTCGTCATTTGAATATTTTGAAGTGATCTCAAAAATAGGATTCGAGTTGGCGCGGTTTGTATTGGGTCAGAATACACTAATTCCTGTCCTTATTACAACTTCTCATCATTAACGATCATTGCCGGGTCGTTAGAGGAGTGCGGTCGTCATTTGAATATTTTGAAGTGATCTCAAAAATAGGATTCGAGTTGGCGCGGTTTGTATTGAGTCAGAATACATTAATTCTTGTCCTTATAACAACTTCTCATCATTAACGATCATTGCCGGGTCGTTAGAGGAGTGCGGTCGTCATTTGAATATTTTGAAGTGATCTCAAAAATAGGATTCGAGTTGGCGCGGTTTGTATTGGGTCAGAATACATTAATTTCTGTCCTTATTACAACTTCTCATCATTAACGATCATTGCCAGGTCGTTAGAGGAGTGCGGTCGTCATTTGAATATTTTGAAGTGATCTCAAAAATAGGATTCGAGTTTTCGCGGTTTGTATTGGGTCAGAATACATTAATTTCTGTCCTTATTACAACGTCTCATCATTAACGATCAATGCCGGGTCGTTAGAGGAGTGCGGTCGTCATTTGAATATTTTGAAGTGATCTCAAAAATAGGATTCGAGTTGGCGCGGTTTGTATTGGGTCAGAATACATTGATTCCTGTCCTTATTACAACTTCTCATCATTAACGATCATTGCCGGGTCGTTAGAGGAGTGCGGTCGTCATTTGAATATTTTGAAGTGATCTCAAAAATAGGATTCGAGTTGGCGCGGTTTGTATTGGGTCAGAATACATTAATTTCTGTCCTTATTACAACTTCTCATCATTAACGATCATTGCCGGGTCGTTAGAGGAGTGCGGTCGTCATTTGAATATTTTGAAGTGATCTCAAAAATAGGATTCGAGTTGGCGCGGTTTGTATTGGGTCAGAAAACATTAATTTCTGTCCAAATATTAACTTCTAATCATCGTCGATCATTGCCGGGTCGTTGGAGGAGTGCGGTCGGCATTTGACTATTTAGAAGTGATCTCAAAAATAGGATTCGAGTTGGCGCGGTTTGTATTGGGACAGAATACATCAATTTCTGTCCATATAACAACATCTCATCATTAACGATCATTGCCGGGTCGTTAGAGGAGTGCGGTCGTCATTTGAATATTTTGAAGTGATTTCAAATATAGGATTCGAGTTGGCGCGGTTTGTATTGGGACAGAATACATCAATTCCTGTCCATATAACAACATCTCATCATTTACGATCATTGCCGGGTCGTTAGAGGAGTGCGGTCGTCATTTGAATATTTTGAAGTGATCTCAAAAATAGGATTCGAGTTGGCGCGGTTTGTATTGGGTTAGAATACATTCATTTTTGTCCATATAACAACTTCTTATCATTAACGATCATTGCCGGGTCGTTAGAGGAGTGCGGTCGTCATTTGAATATTTTGAAGTGATCTCAAAAATAGGATTCGAGTTGGCGCGGTTTGTGGTGTGTCAGAATACATTCATTCTGGTCCAAATATTAACTTCTAATCATCGACGATCATTGCCGGGTCGTTAGAGGAGTGCGGTCGGCATTAGACTATTTTGAAGTGATCTCAAAAATAGGATTCGAGTTGTCGCGGTTTGTATTGGGTCAGAATATATTAATTTTTGTCCATATAAAAACTTCTCATCATTAACGATCATTGCCGGGTTGTAAGAGGAGTGCGGTCGTCATTTGAATATTTTGAAGTGATCTCAAAAATAGGATTCGAGTTGGCGCGGTTTGTATTGGGTCAGAATACATAAATTTTTGTCCATATAACAACTTCTCATCATTAACGATCATTGCCGGGTCGTTAGAGGAGTGCGGTCGTCATTTGAATATTTTGAAGTCATCTCAAAAATAGGATTCAAGTTGGCGCGGTTTGTGGTGGGACAGAATACATTCATTTCTGTCCAAATATTAATTCCTGATCATCGACGATCATTGCCGGGTCGTTGGAGGAGTGCGGTATGCATTTGACTATTTTGAAGTGATCTCAAAAATAGGATTCGAGTTGGCGCGGTTTGTATTGGATCAGAATACATTAATTACTGTCCATGTAACAACTTGTTATCATTAACGATCATTGCCGGGTCGTTAGGGGAGTACGGTCGGCATTTGAATAGTTTGAAGTGATCTCAAAAATAGGATTCGGGTTGGCGCGGTTTGTGATGGGTCAGAATACATTCATTTCTGTCCCAATAACAACTTCTCATCATTAACGATCATTGCCGGGTCGTTAGTGGAGTGCGGTCGTCATTTGAATATTTTGAAGTGATCTCAAAAATAGGATTCTAGTTGGCGCGGTTTGTATTGGGTCAGAATACATTAATTTCTGTCCATATAACAACTTCTCATCATTTACGATCATTGCCGGGTCCTTAGAGGAGTGCGGTCGTCATTTGAATATTTTGAAGTGATCTCGAAAATAGGATTCGAGTTGGCGCGGTTTGTGGTGGGTCAGAATACATTCATTCCTGTCCCAATAACAACTTCTCATCATTAACGATCATTGCCGGGTCGTTAGTGGAGTGCGGTCGTCATTTGAATATTTTGAAGTGATCTCTAAAATAGGATTCGAGTTGGCGCGGTTTGTATTGAGTTAGAATACATTGATTTCTGTCCATATAACAACTTCTCATCATTAACGATCATAGCCGGGTCGTTAGAGGAGTGCAGTCGTCATTTGAATATTTTGAAGAGATCTCAAAAATAGGATTCGAGTTGGCGCGGTTTGTATTGGGTTGGAATACATTGATTTCTGTCCATATAACAACTTCTCATCATTAACGACCATTGCCGGGTCGTTAGAGGAGTTCGGTCGTCATTTGAATATTTTGAAGTGATCTCAAAAATAGGATTCGAGTTGGCGCGGTTTGTATTGGGTCAGAATACATTAATTTCTGTCCTTATTACAACTTCTCATCATTAACGATCATTGCCGGGTCGTTAGAGGAGTGCGGTCGTCATTTGAATATTTTGAAGTGATCTCAAAAATAGGATTCGAGTTGGCGCGGTTTGTATTGGGTCAGAATACACTAATTCCTGTCCTTATTACAACTTCTCATCATTAACGTTCATTGCCGGGTCGTTAGAGGAGTGCGGTCGTCATTTGAATATTTTGAAGTGATCTCAAAAATAGGATTCGAGTTGGCGCGGTTTGTATTAAGTCAGAATACATTAATTCTTGTCCTTATAACAACTTCTCATCATTAACGATCATTGCCGGGTCGTTAGAGGAGTGCGGTCGTCATTTGAATATTTTGAAGTGATCTCAAAAATAGGATTCGAGTTGGCGCGGTTTGTATTGGGTCAGAATACATTAATTTCTGTCCTTATTACAACTTCTCATCATTAACGATCATTGCCAGGTCGTTAGAGGAGTGCGGTCGTCATTTGAATATTTTGAAGTGATCTCAAAAATAGGATTCGAGTTGGCGCGGTTTGTATTGGGTCAGAATACATTAATTTCTGTCCCTATTACAACGTCTCATCATTAACGATCAATGCCGGGTCGTTAGAGGAGTGCGGTCGTCATTTGAATATTTTGAAGTGATCTCAAAAATAGGATTCGAGTTGGCGCGGTTTGTATTGGGTCAGAATACATTGATTTCTGTCCTTATTACAACTTCTCATCATTAACGATCATTGCCGGGTCGTTAGAGGAGTGCGGTCGTCATTTGAATATTTTGAAGTGATCTCAAAAATAGGATTCGAGTTGGCGCGGTTTGTATTGGGTCAGAATACATCAATTTCTGTCCTTATTACAACTTCTCATCATTAACGATCATTGCCGGGTCGTTAGAGGAGTGCGGTCGTCATTTGAATATTTTGAAGTGATCTCAAAAATAGGATTCGAGTTGGCGCGGTTTGTATTGGGTCAGAAAACATCAATTTCTGTCCAAATATTAACTTCTAATCATCGTCGATCATTGCCGGGTCGTTGGAGGAGTGCGGTCGGCATTTGACTATTTAGAAGTGATCTCAAAAATAGGATTCGAGTTGGCGCGGTTTGTATTGGGACAGAATACATCAATTTCTGTCCATATAACAACATCTCATCATTAACGATCATTGCCGGGTCGTTAGAGGAGTGCGGTCGTCATTTGAATATTTTGAAGTGATTTCAAATATAGGATTCGAGTTGGCGCGGTTTGTATTGGGACAGAATACATCAATTTCTGTCCATATAACAACATCTCATCATTTACGATCATTGCCGGGTCGTTAGAGGAGTGCGGTCGTCATTTGAATATTTTGAAGTGATCTCAAAAATAGGATTCGAGTTGGCGCGGTTGGTGGTGGGTCAGAATACATTAATTCTTGTCCAAATATTAACTTCTATTCATCGACGATCATTGCCGGGTCGTGAGAGGAGTGCGGTCGGCATCTGACTATTTTGAAGTGATCTCAAAAATAGGATTCAAGTTGGCGCGGTTTGAATTGGGTCAGAATACTTTAATTTCTGTCCATTTAACAACTTCTCATCATTAACGATCATTGCCGGGTCGTAAGAGGAGTGCGGTGGTCATTTGATTATTTTGAAGTGATCTCAAAAATAGGATTTGAGTTGGCGCGGTTTGTGGTGGGTCAGAATACATTCTTTTTTGTCCAAATATTAACATCTAATCATCAACGATCATTGCCGGGTCGTTAGAGGAGTGCGGTTGGCAATTGACTATTTTGAAGTGATCTCTAAAATAGGATTCGAGTTGGCGCGGTTTGTATTCGGTCAGAATACATTAATTTTTTTCCATATAACGACTTCTCATCATTAACGATCATTGCCGGGTCGTCAGAGCAGTACGGTCGGCATTTGAATATTTTGAAGTGATCTCTAAAATAGGATTCGAGTTGGCGCGGTTTGTATTGAGTCAGAATACATTAATTTTTGTCCTTATAACAACTTCTCATCATTAACGATCATTGCCGGGTCGTTAGAGGAGTGCGGTCGTCATTTGAATATTTTGAAGTGATCTCAAAAATAGGATTCGAGTTGGCGCGGTTTGTATTGGGTCAGAATACATTAATTTCTGTCCTTATTACAACTTCTCATCATTAACGATCATTGCCAGGTCGTTAGAGGAGTGCGGTCGTCATTTGAATATTTTGAAGTGATCTCAAAAATAGGATTCGAGTTGGCGCGGTTTGTATTGGGTCAGAATACATTAATTTCTGTCCTTATTACAACGTCTCATCATTAACGATCAATGCCGGGTCGTTAGAGGAGTGCGGTCGTCATTTGAATATTTTGAAGTGATCTCAAAAATAGGATTCGAGTTGGCGCGGTTTGTATTGGGTCAGAATACATTGATTTCTGTCCTTATTACAACTTCTCATCATTAACGATCATTGCCGGGTCGTTAGAGGAGTGCGGTCGTCATTTGAATATTTTGAAGTGATCTCAAAAATAGGATTCGAGTTGGCGCGGTTTGTATTGGGTCAGAATACATTAATTTCTGTCCTTATTACAACTTCTCATCATTAACGATCATTGCCGGGTCGTTAGAGGAGTGCGGTCTTCATTTGAATATTTTGAAGTGATCTCAAAAATAGGATTCGAGTTGGCGCGGTTTTTATTGGGTCAGAAAACATTAATTTCTGTCCAAATATTAACTTCTAATCATCGTCGATCATTGCCGGGTCGTTGGAGGAGTGCGGTCGGCATTTGACTATTTAGAAGTGATCTCAAAAATAGGATTCGAGTTGGCGCGGTTTGTATTGGGACAGAATACATCAATTTCTGTCCATATAACAACATCTCATCATTAACGATCATTGCCGGGTCGTTAGAGGAGTGCGGTCGTCATTTGAATATTTTGAAGTGATTTCAAATATAGGATTCGAGTTGGCGCGGTTTGTATTGGGACAGAATACATCAATTTCTGTCCATATAACAACATCTCATCATTTACGATCATTGCCGGGTCGTTAGAGGAGTGCGGTCGTCATTTGAATATTTTGAAGTGATCTCAAAAATAGGATTCGAGTTGGCGCGGTTTGTATTGGGTTAGAATACATTCATTTTTGTCCATATAACAACTTCTTATCATTAACGATCATTGCCGGATCGTTAGAGGAGTGTGGTCGTCATTTGAATATTTTGAAGTGATCTCAAAAATAGGATTCGAGTTGACGCGGTTGGTGGTGGGTCAGAATACATTAATTCTTGTCCAAATATTAACTTCTATTCATCGACGATCATTGCCGGGTCGTGAGAGGAGTGCGGTCGGCATTTGACTATTTTGAAGTGATCTCAAAAATAGGATTCTAGTTGGCGCGGTTTGAATTGGGTCAGAATACTTTAATTTCTGTCCATATAACAACTTCTCATCATTAACGATCATTGCCGGGTCGTAAGAGGAGTGCGGTGGTCATTTGATTATTTTGAAGTGATCTCAAAAATAGGATTTGAGTTGGCGCGGTTTGTGGTGGGTCAAAATACATTCTTTTTTGTCCAAATATTAACATCTAATCATCAACGATCATTGCCGGGTCGTTAGAGGAGTGCGGTTGGCAATTGACTATTTTGAAGTGATCTCTAAAATAGGATTCGAGTTGGCGCGGTTTGTATTCGGTCAGAATACATTAATTTTTTTCCATATAACGACTTCTCATCATTAACGATCATTGCCGGGTCGTTAGAGCAGTACGGTCGGCATTTGAATATTTTGAAGTGATCTCTAAAATAGGATTCGAGTTGGCGCGGTTTGTATTGGGTCAAAATACATTAATTCCTGTCCTTATAACAACTTCTCATCATTAACGACCATTGCTGGGTCGTTAGAGGAGTACGGTCGGCATTTGAATAATTTGAAGTGATCTCAAAAATAGGATTCGAGTTGGCGCGGTTTGTATTGGGTCAAAATACATTAATTCCTGTCCTTATAACAACTTCTCATCATTAACGATCATTGCCGGGTCGTTAGAGGAGTTCGGTCGTCATTTGAATATTTTGATGTGATCTCAAAAATAGGATTCGAGTTGGCGCGGTTTGTATTGGGTCAAAATACATTAATTCCTGTCCTTATAACAACTTCTCATCATTAACGACCATTGCTGGGTCGTTAGAGGAGTACGGTCGGCATTTGAATAATTTGAAGTGATCTCAAAAATAGGATTCGAGTTGGCGCGGTTTGTATTGGGTCAGAATACATTAAATACTGTCCATATAACAACTTCTCATCATTAACGATCATTGCCGGGTCGTTAGAGCAGTACGGTCGGCATTTGAATATTTTGAAGTGATCTCAAAAATAGGATTCAGGTTGTCGCGGTTTGTGGTGGGTCAGAATACATTCATTTCTGTCCCAGTAACAACTTCCCATCATTAACGATCATTGCCGGGTCGTTAGAGGAGTTCGGTCGTCATTTGAATATTTTGAAGTGATCTCAAAAATAGGATTCGAGTTGTCGCGGTTTGTATTGGGTCAAAATACATTGATTCCTGTCCTTATAACAACTTCTCATCATTAACGATCATTGCCGGGTCGTTAGAGGAGTACGGTCGGCATTTGAATATTTTGAAGTGATCTCAAAAATAGGATTCGAGTTGGCGCGGTTTGTATTGGGTCAGAATACATTAATTTCTGTCCTTTTAACAACTTCTCATCATTAACGATCATTGCCGGGTCGTTAGAGGAGTGCGGTCGTCATTTGAATATTTTGAAGTGATCTCAAAAATAGGATTCGAGTTGGCGCGGTTTTTATTGGGTCAGAATACATTAGTTTCTGTCCTTATTACAACTTCTCATCATTAACGATCATTGCCGGGTCGTTAGAGGAGTGCGGTCGTCATTTGAATATTTTGAAGTGATTTCAAAAATAGGATTCGAGTTGGCGCGGTTTGTAATGGGTCAGAATACATTAATTTCTGTCCTTATTACAACTTCTCATCATTAACGATCATTGCCGGGTCGTTAGAGGAGTGCGGTCGTCATTTGAATATTTTGAAGTAATCTCAAAAATAGGATTCGAGTTGGCGCGGTTTGTATTGAGGCAGAATACATTAATTTCTGTCCATATAACAACTTCTCATCATTAACGATCATTGCCGGGTCGTAAGAGGAGTGCGGTCGACATTTGAATATTTTGAAGTGATCTCAAAAATAGGATTCGAGTTGGCGCGGTTTGTATTGGGTCAGAATACATTAATTTCTGTCCTCATTACAACTTCTCATCATTAACGATCATTGCCGGGTCGTTAGAGGAGTGCGGTCGTCATTTGAATATTTTGAAGTGATCTCAAAAATAGGATTCGAGTTGGCCTGGTTTGTATTGAGTCAGAATACATTAATTTCTGTCCTTATAACAACTTCTCATTATTAACGATCATTGCCGGGTCGTTAGAGGAGTGTGGTCGTCATTTGAATATTTTGAAGTGATCTCAAAAATAGGATTCGAGTTGACGCGGTTTGTATTGAGTCAGAATACATTAATTTCTGTCCTTATAACAACTTCTCATCATTAACGATCATTGCCGGGTCGTTAGAGGAGTGCGGTCGTCATTTGAATATTTTGAAGTGATCTCAAAAATAGGATTCGGGTTGGCGCGGTTTGTATTGGGTTAGAATACATTCATTTTTGTCCATATAACAACTACTTATCATTAACGATCATTGCCGGGTCGTTAGAGGAGTGCGGTCGTCATTTGAATATTTTGAAGTGATCTCAAAAATAGGATTCGAGTTGGCGCGGTTTGTGGTGGGTCAGAATACATTAATTCTTGTCCGAATATTAACTTCTATTCATCGACGATCATTGCCGGGTCGTTAGAGGAGTGCGGTCGGCATTTGACTATTTTGAAGTGATCTCAAAAATAGGATTCAAGTTGGCGCGGTTTGAATTGGGTCAGAATACTTTAATTTCTGTCCATAAAACAACTTTTTATCATTAACGATCATTGCCGGGTCGTAAGAGGAGTGCGGTCGTCATTTGATTATTTTGAAGTGATCTCAAAAACAGGATTTGAGTTAGCGCGGTTTGTGGTGGGTCAGAATACATTCTTTTTTGTCCAAATATTACTTCTTATCATCAACGATCATTGCCGAGTCGTTAAAAGGAGTGCGGTTGGCAATTGACTATTTTGAAGTGATCTCTAAAATAGGATTCGAGTTGGCGCGGTTTGTATTCGGTCAGAATACATTAATTCCTGTCCATATAACAACTTCTCATCATTAACGATCATTGCCGGGTCGTTAGAGGAGTGCGGTCGTCATTTGAATATTTTGAAGTGATCTCTAAAATAGGATTCGAGTTGGCGCGGTTTGTATTGGGTAGGAATACATTGATTTCTGTCCATATAATAACTTCTCATCATTAACGATCATAGCCGGGTCGTTAGAGGAGTGCAGTCGTCATTTGAATATTTTGAAGTGATCTCAAAAATAGGATTCGAGTTGGCGCGGTTTGTATATGGTTGGAATACATTGATTTCTGTCCATATAACAACTTCTCATCATTAACGATCATTGCCGGGTCGTTAGAGGAGTGCGGTCGTCATTTGACTATTTTGAAGTGATCTCAAAAATAGGATTCGAGTTGGCGCGGTTTGTATTAGGTTGGTATACATTGATTTCTGTCCATATAACAACTTCTCATCATTAACGATCATTGCCGGGTCGTTAGAGGAGTGCGGTCGTCATTTGAATATTTTGAAGTGATCTCAAATATAGGATTCGAGTTGGCGCGGTTTGTGGTATAACAGAATACATTAATTCTGGTCCAAATATTAATTTCTGATCATCGACGATCATTGCCGGGTCGTTAGAGGTGTGCGGTCGGCATTTGACTATTTTGAAGTGATCTCAAAAATAGGATTCGAGTTGGCGCGGTTTGTATTAGGTTGGTATACATTGATTTCTGTCCATATAACAACTTCTCATCATTAACGATCATTGCCGGGTCGTTAGAGGAGTGCGGTCGTCATTTGAATATTTTGAAGTGATCTCAAATATAGGATTCGAGTTGGCGCGGTTTGTGGTATAACAGAATACATTAATTCTGGTCCAAATATTAACTTCTAATCATCGACGATCATTGCCGGGTCGTTAGAGCAGTACGGTCGGCATTTGAATATTTTGAAGTGATCTCAAAAATAGGATTCAGGTTGGCGCGGTTTGTGGTGGGTCAGAATACATTTATTTCTGTCCCAATAACAACTTCTCATCATTAACGATCATTGCCGGGTCGTTAGAGGAGTTCGGTCGTCATTTGAATATTTTGAAGTGATCTCAAAAATAGGATTCGAGTTGGCGCGGTTTGTATTGGGTCAAAATACATTAATTCCTGTCCTTATAACAACTTCTCATCACTAACGATCATTGCCGGGTCGTTAGAGGAGTACGGTCGGCATTTGAATATTTTGAAGTGATCTCAAAAATAGGATTCGAGTTGGCGCGGTTTGTATTGGGTCAGAATACATTAAATACTGTCCATATAACAACTTCTCATCATTAACGATCATTGCCGGGTCGTTAGAGCAGTACGGTCGGCATTTGAATATTTTGAAGTGATCTCAAAAATAGGATTCAGGTTAGCGCGGTTTGTGGTGGGTCAGAATACATTCATTCCTGTCCCAATAACAACTTCTCATCATTACCGATCATTGCCGGGTGGTTAGAGGAGTTCGGTCGTTATTTGAATAATTTGAAGTGATCTCAAAAATAGGATTCGAGTTGGCGCGGTTTGTATTGGGTCAAAATACATTAATTCCTGTCCTTATAACAACTTCTCATCATTAACGATCGTTGCCGGGTCGTTAGAGGAGTACGGTCGGCATTTGAATAATTTGAAGTGATCTCAAAAATAGGATTCGAGTTGGCGCGGTTTGTATTGGGTCAGAATTCATTAATTTCTGTCCAAATATTAACTTCTAATCATCGACGATCATTGCCAGGTCGTTGGAGGAGTGCGGTCGGCATTTGACTATTTTGAAGTGATCTCAAAAATAGGATTCGAGTCGGCGCGGTTTGTATTGGGACAGAATACAATTATTTCTGTCCATATAACAACTAATCATCATTAACAATCATTGCCGGGTCGTTAGAGGAGTGCGGTCGTCATTTGAATATTTTGAAGTGATTTCAAAAATAGGATTCGCGTTGGCGTGGTTTGTATTGGGTCAGAATACATTAATTTCTGTCTTTATAACAACTTCCCATCATTTACGATCATTGCCGGGTCGTTAGAGGAGTGCGGTCGTCATTTGAATATTTTGAAGTGATCTCAAATATAGGATTCGAGTTGGCGCGGTTTGTATTGGGTAAGAATACATTCATTTTTGTCCATATAACAACTTCTTATCATTAACGATCATTGCCGGGTCGTTAGAGGAGTGCGGTCGTCATTTGAATATTTTGAAGTGATCTCAAAAATAGGATTCGAGTTGGCGCGGTTTGTGGTGGGCCAGAATACATTAATTCTTGTCCAAATATTAACTTCTATTCATCGACGATCATTGCCGGGTCGTTAGAGGAGTGCGGTCGGCATTTGATTATTTTGAAGTGATCTCAAAAATAGGATTCAAGTTGGCGCGGTTTGAATTGGGTCAGAATACTTTAATTTCTGTCCATATAACAACTTTTCATCATTAACGATCATTGCCGGGTCGTAAGAGGAGTGCGGTCGTCATTTGATTATTTTGAAGTGATCTCAAAAATAGGATTTGAGTTAGCGCGGTTTGTGGTGGGTCAGAATACATTCTTTTTTGTCCAAATATTAACTTCTAATCATCAACGATCATTGCCGGGTCGTTAGAGGAGTGCGGTTGGCAATTGACTATTTTGAAGTGATCTCTAAAATAGGATTCGAGTTGGCGCGGTTTGTATTCGGTCAGAATACATTAATTTCTGTCCATATAACAACTTCTCATCATTAACGATCATTGCCGGGTCGATAGAGGAGTGCGGTCGTCATTTGAATATTTTGAAGTGATCTCTAAAATAGGATTCGAGTTGGCGCGGTTTGTATTGAATTAGAATACATTGATTCCTGTCCATATAACAACTTCTCATCATTAACGATCATAGCCGGGTCGTTAGAGGAGTGCAGTCGTCATTTGAATATTTTGAAGAGATCTCAAAAATAGGATTCGAGTTGGCGCGGTTTGTATTGGGTTGGAATACATTGATTTCTGTCCATATAACAACTTCTCATCATTAACGATCATTGCCGGGTCGTTAGAGGAGTGCGGTCGTCATTTGAATATTTTGAAGTGATCTCAAAAATAGGATTCGAGTTGGCGCGGTTTGTGGTATGTCAGAATACATTCATTCTGGTACAAATATTAACTTCTAATCATCGACGATCATTGCCGGGTCGTTACAGGAGTGCGGTCGGCATTTGACTATTTTGAAGTGATCTCAAAAATAGGATTCGAGATGGCGCGGTTTGTATTGGGTTGGAATACATTGATTTCTGTCCATATAACAACTTCTCATCATTAACGATCATTGCCGGGTCGTTAGAGGAGTGCGGTCGTCATTTGAATATTTTGAAGTGATCTCAAAAATAGGATTCGAGTTGGCGCGGTTTGTGGTATGTCAGAATACATTCATTCTGGTCCAAATATTAACTTCTAATCATCGACGATCATTGCCGGGTCGTTAGAGCAGTACGGTCGGCATTTGAATAATTTGAAGTGATCTCAAAAATAGGATTCAGGTTGGCGCGGTTTGTGGTGGGTCAAAATACATTAATTCCTGTCCTTATAACAACTACTCATCATTAACGATCATTGCCGGGTCGTTAGAGGAGTACGGTCGGCATTTGAATATTTTGAAGTGATCTCAAAAATAGGATTCGAGTTGGCGCGGTTTGTATTGGGTCAGAATACATTGAATACTGTCCATATAACAACTTCTCATCATTAACGATCATTGCCGAGTCGTTAGAGCAGTACGGTCGGCATTTGAATATTTTGAAGTGATCTCAAAAATAGGATTCAGGTTGGCGCGGTTTGTGGTGGGTCAGAATACATTCATTTCTGTCCCAATAACAACTTCTCATCATTAACGATCATTGCCGGGTGGTTAGAGGAGTTCGGTCGTTATTTCAATATTTTGAAGTGATCTCAAAAATAGGATTCGAGTTGGCGCGGTTTGTGTTGGGTCAAAATACATTAATTTCTGTCCTTATAACAACTACTCATCATTAACGATCATTGCCGGGTCGTTAGAGGAGTACGGTCGGCATTTGAATATTTTGAAGTGATCTCAAAAATAGGATTCGAGTTGGCGCGGTTTGTATTGGGTCAGAATACATTAATTTCTGTCCTTATAACAACTTCTCATCAATAACGATCATTGTCGGGTCGTTAGAGGAGTGCGGTCGTCATTTGAATATTTTGAAGTGATCTCAAAAATAGGATTCGAGGTGGCGCGGTTTGTATTGGGTCAGAATACATTAATTTCTGTTCTAATAACAACTTCTCATCATTAACGATCATTGCTGGGTCGTTAGAGGAGTGCGGTCGTCATTTGAATATTTTGAAGTGATCTCAAAAATAGGATTCGAGTTGGCGCGGTTTGTATTGGGTCAGAATACATTAATTTTTGTCTTTATTACAACTTCTCATCATTAACGATCATTGCCGGGTCGTTAGAGGAGTGCGGTCGTCATTTGAATATTTTCAAGTGATCTCAAAAATAGGATTCGAGTTGGCGCGGTTTGTATTGGGTCAGAATACATTAATTTCTGTCCTTATTACAATTTCTCATCATTAACGATCATTGCCGGGACCTTAGAGGAGTGCGGTCGTCATTTGTATATTTTGAAGTGATCTCAAAAATAGGATTCGAGTTGGCGCGGTTTGTATTGGATCAGAATACATTAATTTCTGTCCTTATTACAACTTCTCATCATTAACGATCATTGCCGGGTCGTTAGAGGAGTGCGGTCGTCATTTGAATATTTTGAAGTGATCTCAAAAATAGGATTCAAGTTGGCGCGGTTTGTATTGGGTCAGAATACATTAATTTCTGTCCTTATAACAACTTCTCATCATTAACGATCATTGCCGGGTCGTTAGAGGAGTGCGGTCGTCATTTGAATATTTTGAAGTGATCTCAAAAATAGGATTCGAGTTGGCGCGGTTTGTATTGGGTCAGAATACATCAATTTCTGTCCTTATAACAACTTCTCATCATTAACGATCATTGCCGGGTCGTTAGAGGAGTGCGGTCGTCATTTGAATATTTTGAAGTGATCTCAAAAATAGGATTCGAGTTGGCGCGGTTTGTATTGAGTCAGAATACAATAATTTCTGTCCTTATAACAACTTCTCATCATTAACGATCACTGCCGGGTCGTTAGAGGAGTGCGGTCGTCATTTGAATATTTTATAGTGATCTCAAAAATTGGATTCGAGTTGGCGTGGTTTGTATTGGGTCAGAATACATTAATTTTTGTCCTTATTACAACTTCTCTTCATTAACGATCATTGCCGGGTCGTTAGAGGAGTGCGGTCGTCATTTGAATATTTTGAAGTGATCTCAAAAATAGGATTCGAGTTGGCGCGGTTTGTATTTGGTCAGAATACATTAATTTCTGTCCTTATTACAACTTCTCATCATTAACGATCATTGCCGGGTCGTTAGAGGAGTGCGGTCGTCATTTGAATATTTTGAATTGATCTCAAAAATAGGATTCGAGTTGGCGCGGTTTGTATTGGGTCAGAATACATTAATTTCTGTCCTTATAACATCTTCTCATCATTAACGATCATTGCCGGGTCGTTAGAGGAGTGCGGTCGTCATTTGAATATTTTGAAGTGATCTCAAAAATAGGATTCGAGTTGGCGCGGTTTGTATTGGGTCAGAATACATTAATTTCTGTCCTTATAACAACTTCTCATCATTAACGATCATTGCCGGGTCGTTAGAGGAGTGCGGTCGTCATTTGAATATTTTGAAGTGATCTCAAAAATAGGATTCGAGTTGGCGCGGTTTGTATTGAGTTAGAATACATTAATTTCTGTCCTTATTACAACTTCTCATCATTAGCGATCATTGCGGGGTCGATAGAGGAGTGCGGTCGTCATTTGAATATTTTGAAGTGATCTCAAAAATAGGATTCGAGTTGGCGCGGTTTGTATTGGGTCAGAATACATTAATTTCTGTCCTTATTACAACTTCTCATCATTAACGATCATTGCCGGGTCGTTAGAGGAGTGCGGTCGTCATTTGAATATTTTGAAGTGATCTCAAAAATAGGATTCGAGTTGGCGCGGTTTGTATTGAGTCAGAATACATTAATTTCTGTCCTTATAACAACTTCTCATCATTAACGATCATTTCCGGGTCGATAGAGGAGTGCGGTCGTCATTTGAATATTTTGAAGTGATCTCAAAAATAGGATTCTAGTTGGCGCGGTTTGTATTGGGTCAGAATACATTATTTTCTGTCCTTATTACAACTTCTCATCATTAACGATCATTGCCGGGTCGTTAGAGGAGTGTGGTCGTCAATTGAATATTTTGAAGTGATCTCAAAAATAGGATTCGAGTTAGCGCGGTTTGTATTGGGTCAGAATACATTAATTTTTGTCCAAATATTAACTTCTAATCATCGACGATTATTGCTGGGTCGTTGGAGGAGTGCGGTATGCATTTGACTATTTTGAAGTGATCTCAAAAATAGGATTCTAGTTGGCGCGGTTTGTATTGGGTCAGAATACAATAATTTCTGTCCTTATAACAACTTCTCATCATTAACGATCATTGCCGGGTCGTTAGAGGAGTGCGGTCGTCATTTGAATATTTTGAAGTGATCTCAAAAATAGGATTCGAGTTGGCGCGGTTTGTATTGAGTCAGAATACAATAATTTCTGTCCTTATAACAACTTCTCTTCATTAACGATCATTGCCGGGTCGTTAGAGGAGTGCGGTTGTCATTTGAATATTTTAAAGTGATCTCAAAAATAGGATTCGAGATGGCGCGGTTTGTATTGGGTCAGAATACATTAATTTTTGTCCTTATTACAACTTCTCATCATTAACGATCATTGCCGGGTCGTTAGAGGAGTGCGGTCGTCATTTGAATATTTTGAAGTGATCTCAAAAATAGGATTCGAGTTGGCGCGGTTTGTATTTGGTCAGAATACATTAATTTCTGTCCTTATTACAACTTCTCATCATTAACGATCATTGCCGGGTCGTTAGAGGAGTGCGGTCGTCATTTGAATATTTTGAAGTGATCTCTAAAATAGGATTCGAGTTGGCGCGGTTTGTATTGGGTCAGAATATATTAATATCTGTCCTTATTACAACTTCTCATCATTAACGATCATTGCCGGGTCGTTAGAGGAGTGCGGTCGTCATTTGAATATTTTGAAGTGATCTCAAAAATAGGATTCGAGTTGGCGCGGTTTGTTTTGGGTCAGAATACATTAATTCCTGTCCTTATAACAACTTCTCATCATTGACGATCATTGCCGGGTCGTTAGAGGAGTGCGGTCGTCATTTGAATATTTTGAAGTGATCTCTAAAATAGGATTCGAGTTGGCGCGGTTTGTATTGGGTCAGAATACATTAATTTCTGTCCTTATTACAACTTCTCATCATTAGCGATCATTGCCGGATCGTTAGAGGAGTGCGGTCGTCATTTGAATATTTTGAAGTGATCTCTAAAATAGGATTCAAGTTGGCGCGGTTTGTATTGGGTCAGAATACATTAATTTCTGTCCTTATAACAACTTCTCATCATTAACGATCATTGCCGGGTCGTTAGAGGAGTGCGGTCGTCATTTGAATATTTTGAAGTGATCTCTAAAATAGGATTCGAGTTGGCGCGGTTTGTATTGGGTCAGAATACATTAATTTCAGTCCTTATAACAACTTCTCATCATTAACGATCATTACCGGGTCGTTAGAGGAGTGCGGTCGTCATTTGAATATTTTGAAGTGATTTCTAAAATAGGATTCGAGTTGTCGCGGTTTGTATTGGGTCAGAATACATTAATTTCTGTCCTTGTAACAACTTCTCATCGTTAACGATCATTGCCGGGTCGTTAGAGGAGTGCGGTCGTCATTTGAATATTTTGAAGTGATCTCAAAAATAGAATTCGAGTTGGCGCGGTTTGTATTGGGTCAGAATACAATAATTCCTGTCCTTATAACAACTTCTTATCATTAACGATCATTGCCGGGTCGTTAGAGGAGTGCGGTCGTCATTTGAATATTTTGAAGTGATCTCAAAAATAGGATTCGAGTTGGCGCGGTTTGTATTGGGTCAGAATACATTAATTTCTGTCCTTATAACAACTCCTCATCATTAACGATCATTGCCGGGTCGTTAGAGGAGTGCGGTCGTCATTTGAATATTTTGAAGTGATCTCAAAAATAGGATTCGAGTTGGCGCGGTTTGTATTGGGTCAGAATACATTGATTTCTGTCCAAATATTAACTTCTAATCATCGACGATCATTGCCGGGTCGTTGGAGGAGTGCGGTCGGCATTTGACTATTTTGAAGTGATCTCAAAAATAGGATTCGAGTTGGCGCGGTTTGTATTGGGTCAGAATACATTAATTTCTGTCCTTGTTACAACTTCTCATCATTAACGATCATTGCCGGGTCGTTAGAGGAGTGCGGTCGTCATTTGAATATTTTGAAGTGATCTCAAAAATAGGATTCGAGTTGGCGCGGTTTGTATTGGGTCAGAATACATTAATTTCTGTCCTTATTACAACTTCTCATCATTAACGATCATTGCCGGGTCGTTAGAGGAGTGCGGTCGTCATTTGAATATCTTGAAGTGATCTCAAAAATAGGATTCGAGTTGGCGCGGTTTATATTGAGTCAGAATACAATAATTTCTGTCCTTATAACAACTTCTCATCATTAACGATCATTGCCGGGTCGTTAGAGGAGTGCGGTCGTCATTTGAATATTTTGAAGTGATCTCAAAAATAGGATTCGAGTTGGCGCGGTTTGTATTGGGTCAGAATACATTAATTTCTGTCCCTATTACAACTTCTCATCATTAACGATCATTGCCGGGTCGTTAGAGGAGTGCGGTCGTCATTTGAATATTTTGAAGTGATCTCAAATATAGGATTCGAGTTGGCGCGGTTTGTATTGGGTCAGAATACATTAACTTCTGTCCTTATTACAACTTCTCATCATTAACGATCATTGCCGGGTCGTTAGAGGAGTGCGGTCGTCATTTGAATATTTTGAAGTGATCTCAAAAATAGGATTCGAGTTGGCGCGGTTTGTATTGGGTCAGAATACATTAATTTCTGTCCTTATTTCAACTTCTCATCATTAACGATCAATGCCGGGTCGTTAGAGGAGTGCGGTCGTCATTTGAATATTTTGAAGTGATCTCAAATATAGGATTCGAGTTGGCGCGGTTTGTATTGGGTCAGAATACATTAACTTCTGTCCTTATTACAACTTCTCATCATTAACGATCATTGCCGGGTCGTTAGAGGAGTGCGGTCGTCATTTGAATATTTTGAAGTGATCTCAAAAATAGGATTCGAGTTGGCGCGGTTTGTATTGGGTCAGAATACATTAATTTCTGTCCTTATTTCAACTTCTCATCATTAACGATCAATGCCGGGTCGTTAGAGGAGTGCGGTCGTCATTTGAATATTTTGAAGTGATCTCAAAAATAGGATTCGAGTTGGCGCGGTTTGTATTGGGTCAGAATACATTGATTTCTGTCCTTATTACAACTTCTCATCATTAACGATCATTGCCGGGTCGTTAGAGGAGTGCGGTCGTCATTTGAATATTTTGAAGTGATCTCAAAAATAGGATTCGAGTTGGCGCGGTTTGTATTGGGTCAGAATACATTAATTTCTGTCCCTATCACAACTTCTCATCATTAACGATCATTGCCGGGTCGTTAGAGGAGTGCGGTCGTCATTTGAATAATTTGAAGTGATCTCAAAAATAGGATTCGAGTTGGCGCGGTTTGTATTGAGTCAGAATACATTAATTTCTGTCCTTATAACAACATCTCATCATTAACGATCATTGCCGGGTCGTTAGAGGAGTGCGGTCGTCATTTGAATATTTTGAAGAGATCTCAAAAATAGGATTCGAGTTGGCGCGGTTTGTATTGGGTTGGAATACATTGATTTCTGTCCATATAACAACTTCTCATCATTAACGATCATTGCCGGGTCGTTAGAGGAGTGCGGTCGTCATTTGAATATTTTGAAGTGATCTCAAAAATAGGATTCGAGTTGGCGCGGTTTGTGGTATGTCAGAATACATTCATTCTGCTACAAATATTAACTTCTAATCATCGACGATCATTGCCGGGTCGTTACAGGAGTGCGGTCGGCATTTGACTATTTTGAAGTGATCTCAAAAATAGGATTCGAGTTGGCGCGGTTTGTATTGGGTTGGAATACATTGATTTCTGTCCATATAACAACTTCTCATCATTAACGATCATTGCCGGGTCGTTAGAGGAGTGCGGTCATCATTTGAATATTTTGAAGTGATCTCAAAAATAGGATTCGAGTTGGCGCGGTTTGTGGTATGTCAGAATACATTCATTCTGGTCCAAATATTAACTTCTAATCATTGACGATCATTGCGGGTCGTGAGAGCAGTACGGTCGGCATTTGAATATTTTGAAGTGATCTCAAAAATAGGATTCAGGTTGGCGCGGTTTGTGGTGGGTCAGAATACATTCATTTCTGTCCCAATAACAACTTCTCATCATTAACGATCATTGCCGAGTCGTTAGAGCAGTACGGTCGGCATTTGAATATTTTGAAGTGATCTCAAAAATAGGATTCAGGTTGGCGCGGTTTGTGGTGGGTCAGAATACATTCATTTCTGTCCCAATAACAACTCATCATTAACGATCATTGCCGGGTGGTTAGAGGAGTTCGGTCGTTATTTCAATATTTTGATGTGATCTCAAAAATAGGATTCGAGTTGGCGCGGTTTGTATTGGGTCAAAATACATTAATTCCTGTCCTTATAACAACTACTCATCATTAACGATCATTGCCGGGTCGTTAGAGGAGTGCGGTCGTCATTTGAATATTTTGAAGTCATCTCAAAAATAGGATTCGAGTTGGCGCGGATTGTATTGGGTCAGAATACATAAATTGCTGTCCATGTAACAACTTCTCATCATTTACAATCATTGCCGAGTCGTTAGAGGAGTGCGGTCGTCATTTGAATATTTTGAAGTGATCTCAAAAATAGGATTCTAGTTGGCGCGGTTTGTAGTGGGTCAGAATATATTGATTTCTGTCCTTATTACAACTTCTCATCATTAACGATCATTGCCGGGTCGTTAGAGGAGTGCGGTCGTCATTTGAATATTTTGAAGTGATCTCAAAAATAGGATTCGAGTTGGCGCGGTTTGTATTGAGTCAGAATACATTAATTTCTGTCCTTATAACAACTTCTCATCATTAACGATCATTGCCGGGTCGTTAGAGGAGTGTGGTCGTCATTTGAATATTTTGAAGTGATCTCAAAAATAGGATTCGAGTTGGCGCGGTTTGTATTGGGTCAGAATATTCTAAATACTGTCCATATAACAACTTCTCATCATTAACGATCATTGCCGGGTCGTTAGAGGAGTGCGGTCGTCATTTGAATATTTTGAAGTGATCTCAAAAATAGGATTCGAGTTGGCGCGGTTTGTATTGAGTCAGAATACATTAATTTCTGTCCTTATAACAACTTCTCATCATTAACGATCATTGCCGGGTCGTTAGAGGAGTGCGGCTGGCAATTGAATATTTTGAAGTGATCTCAAAAATAGGATTCGAGTTGGCGCGGTTTGTATTGAGTCAGAATACATTAATTTCTGTCCTTATAACAACTTCTCATCATTAACGATCATTGCCGGGTCGTTGGAGGAGTGTGGTCGTCATTTGAATATTTTGAAGTGATCTCAAAAATAGGATTCGAGTTGGCGTGGTTTGTATTGGGTCAGAATACATTAATTTCTGTCCTTATAACAACTTCTCATCATTAACGATCATTTCTGGGTCGTTAGAGGAGTGCGGTTGGCAATTGACTATTTTGAAGTGATCTCTAAAATAGGATTCGAGTTGGCGCGGTTTGTATTGGGTCAGAATACATTAATTTCTGTCCATATAACAACTTCTCATCATTAACAATCATTGCCGGGTCGTTAGAGGACTGCGGTCGTCATTTGAATATTTTGAAGTGATCTCAAAATTAGGATTCGAGTTGGCGCGGTTTGTATTGGGTCAGAATACATTAATTCCTGTCCATATAACAACTTGTCATCATTAACGATAATTGCCGGATCGTTAGAGGAGTGCGGTCGTCATTTGAATATTTTGAAATCATCTCAAAAATAGGATTCGAGTTGGCGCGGTTTGTGGTGGGTCAGAATACATTCATTTCTGTCCAAATATTGACTTCTAATCATCGACGATCATTGCCGGGTCGTTGGAGGAGTGCGGTATGCATTTGACCATTTTGAAGTGATCTCAAAAATAGGATTCGAGTTGGCGCGGTTTGTATTGGGTCAGAATACATTAATTACTGTCCATGTAACAACTTGTCATCATTAACGATCATTGCCGGGTCGTTAGGGGAGTACGGTCGGCATTTGAATAGTTTGAAGTGATCTCAAAAATAGGATTCGGGTTGGCGCGGTTTGTGATGGGTCAGAATACATTCATTTCTGTCCCAATAACAACTTCTCATCATTAACGATCATTGCCGAGTCGTTAGTGGAGTGCGGTCGTCATTTGAATATTTTGAAGTGATCTCAAAAATAGGATTCTAGTTGGCGCGGTTTGTATTGGGTCAGAATACATTAATTTCTGTCCATATAACAACTTCTCATCATTTACGATCATTGCCGGGTCCTTAGAGGAGTGCGGTCGTCATTTGAATATTTTGAAGTGATCTCGAAAATAGGATTCGAGTTGGCGCGGTTTGTGGTGGGTCAGAATACATTTATTTCTGTCCCAATAACAACTTCTCATCATTAACGATCATTGCCGGGTCGTTAGAGGAGTGCGGTCGTCATTCAAATATTTTGAAGTGATCGCAAAAATAGCATTCAATTTGGCGCTGTAAGTATTGGGTCAGAATACATTAATTCCTGTCCCAATAACAACTTGTCATCATTAACGATCATTGCCGGGTCGTTAGAGGAGTACGGTCGGCATTTGAATATTTTGAAGTGATCTCAAAAATAGGATTAGGGTTGGCGCGGTTTGTGGTGGACCAGAATACATTGATTTCTGTCCCAATAACACTTTCTCATCATTAATGATCATTGCCGGGTCGTTAGAGGAGTTCGGTCGTCATTTGAATATTTTGAAGTGATCTCAAAAATGGGATTCGAGTTGGCGCGGTTTGAATTGGGTCAAAATACATTAATTTCTGTCCTTATAACAACTTCCCATCATTAACGATCATTGCCGGGTCGTTAGAGGAGTGCGGTCGTCATTTGAATATCTTGAAGTGATCTCAAAAATAGGATTCGAGTTGGTGCGGATTGTATTGGGTCAGAATACATAAGTTGCTGTCCATGTAACAACTTCTCATCATTTACAATCATTGCCGGGTCGTTAGAGGAGTGCGGTCGTCATTTGAATATTTTGACGTTATCTCAAAAATAGGATTCGAGTTGGCGCGGTTTGTATTGGGTTATAATACATTGATTTCTGTCCATATAACAATTTCTCATCATTAACGATCATTGCCGGGTCGTTAGAGGAGTGCGGTCGTCATTTGAATATTTTGAAGTGATCTCAAAAATAGGATTCGAGTTGGCGCGGTTTGTGGTGTGTCAGGATACATTCATTCTGGTCCAAATATTAACTTCTAATCATCGACGATCATTGCCGGGTCGTTAGAGGAGTGCGGTTGGCAATTGACTATTTTGAAGTGATCTCTAAAATAGGATTCGAGTTGGCGTGGTTTGTATTCGGTCAGAATACATTAATTTCTGTCCATAGAACAACTTCTCATCATTAACGATCATTGCCGGGTCGTTAGAGGAGTGCGGTCGTCATTTGAATATTTTGAAGTGATCTCAAAAATAGGATTCGAGTTGGCGCGGTTTGTATTGGGTCAGAATACATAAGTTTCTGTCCATATAACAACTTCTCATCATTAACGATCATTGCCGGGTCGTTAGAGGAGTGCGGTCGTCATTTGAATATTTTGACGTGATCTCAAAAATAGGATTCGAGTTGGCGCGGTTTGTATTGGGTTAGAATACATTGATTTCTGTCCATTCAACAACTTCTCATCATTAATGATCATTGCCGGGTCGTTAGATGAGTGCGGTCGTCATTTGAATATTTTGAAGTGATCTCAAAAATAGGATTCGAGTTGGCGCGGTTTGTATTGTGTTAGAATACATTGATTCCTGTCCATGTAACAACTTCTCATCATTAATGATCATTGCCGGGTCGTGAGAGGAGTGCGGTCGTCATTTGAATATTTTGAAGTGATCTCAAAAATAGGATTCGAGTTGGCGCGGTTTATATTGTGTCAGAATTCATTAATTTTTGTCTTTATAACAAATTCTCATCATCAACGATCATTGCCGGGTCGTTAGAGGAGTGCGGTCGGCATTTGACTATTTTGAAGTGATCTCTAAAATAGGATTCGAGTTGGCGCGGTTTGTATTGGGTCAGAATACATTAATTTCTGTCCATATAACAACTTCTCATCATTAACGATCATTGCCGGGTCGTTAGATGAGTGCGGTCGTCATTTGAATATTTTGAAGTGATCTCAAAAATAGGATTCGAGTTGGCGCGGTTTGTATTGGGTTAGAATACATTGATTTCTGTCCATATAACAACTTCTCATCATTAACGATCATTGCCGGGTCGTTAGAGGAGTGCGGTCGTCATTTGAATATTTTGAAGTGATCTCAAAAATAGGATTTGAGTTGGTTCGGTTTGTGGTGGGTCAGAATACATTCATTTCTGTCCATATAACAACTTCTCATCATTAACGATCATTGCCGGGTCGTTAGAGGAGTGCGGTCGTCATTTGAATATTTTGAAGTGATCTCAAAAATAGGATTTGAGTTGGTTCGGTTTGTGGTGGGTCAGAATACATTCATTTCTCTCCATATAACAACTTCTCATCATTAACGATCATTGCCGGGTCGTTGGAGGAGTGCGGTATGCATTTGACTATTTTGATGTGATCTCAAAAATAGGATTCGAGTTGGCGCGGTTTGTATTGGGTCAGAATACATTAATTACTGTCCATGTAACAACTTGTCATCATTAACGATCATTGCCGGGTCGTTAGGGGAGTACGGTCGGCATTTGAATAGTTTGAATTGATCTCAAAAATAGGATTCGGGTTGGCGCGGTTTGTGATGGGTCAGAATACATTCATTTCTGTCCCAATAACATCTTCTCATCATTAACGATCATTGCCGGGTCGTTAGAGGAGTGCGGTCGTCATTTGAATATTTTGAAGTGATCTCAAAAATAGCATTCAAGTTGGCGCTGTTAGTATTGGGTCAGAATACATTAATTTTCTTCCATATAACAACTTCTCATCATTAACGATCATTGCCGGGTCGTTAAAGGAGTACGGTCGGCATCTGTATATTTTGAAGTGATCTCAAAAATAGGATTCGGGTTGGCGCGGTTTGTGGTGGGTCAGAATACATTCATTTCTGTCCCAATAACACTTTCTCATCATTAATGATCATTGCCGGGTCGATAGAGGAGTTCGGTCGTCATTTAAATATTTTGAAGTGATCTCAAAAATGGGATTCGAGTTGGCGCGGTTTGTATTGGGTCGAAATACATTAATTTCTGTCCTTATAACAACTTCTCATCATTAACGATCATTGCCAAGTCTTTAGAGGAGTGCGGTCGTCATTTGAATATTTTGAAGTGATCTCAAAAATGGAATTCGAGTTGGCGCGGATTGTATTGGGTCAGAATACATGAATTTCTGTCCATGTAACAACTTCTCATCATTTACAATCATTGCCGGGTCGTTAGAGGAGTGCGGTCGTCATTTCAATATTTTGAAGTGATCTCAAAAATAGGATTCGAGTTAGCGCGGTTTGTATTGGGTTAGAATACATTTATTCCTGTCCATATAACAACTTCTCATCATTGACGATCATTGCCGGGTCGTTAGAGGAGTGCGGTCGTCATTTGAATATTTTGAAGTGATCTCAAAAATAGGATTCGAGTTGGCGCGGTTTGTGGTGTGTCAGAATACATTCATTCTGGTCCAAATATTAACTTCTAATCATCGACGATCATTGCCGGGTCGTTAGAGGAGTGCGGTCGGCATTTGACTATTTTGAAGTGATCTCAAAAATAGGATTCGAGTTGTCGCGGTTTGTATTGGGTCAGAATATATTAATTTTTGTCCATATAACAACTTCTCATCATTAACGATCATTGCCGGGTTGTTAGAGGAGTGCGGTCGTCATTTGAATATTTTGAAGTGATCTCAAAAATAGGATTCAAGTTGGCGCGGTTTGTATTGGGTCAGAATACATAAATTTTTGTCCATATAACAACTTCTCATCATTAACGATCATTGCCGGGTCGTTAGAGGAGTGCGGTCGTCATTTGAATATTTTGAAGTCATCTCAAAAATAGGATTCAAGTTGGCGCGGTTTGTGGTGGGACAGAATACATTCATTTCTGTCCAAATATTAATTCCTGATCATCGACGATCATTGCCGGGTCGTTGGAGGAGTGCGGTATGCATTTGACTATTTTGAAGTGATCTCAAAAATAGGATTCGAGTTGGCGCGGTTTGTATTGGATCAGAATACATTAATTACTGTCCATGTAACAACTTGTCATCATTAACGATCATTGCCGGGTCGTTAGGGGAGTACGGTCGGCATTTGAATAGTTTGAAGTGATCTCAAAAATAGGATTCGGGTTGGCGCGGTTTGTGATGGGTCAGAATACATTCATTTCTGTCCCAATAACAACTTCTCATCATTAACGATCATTGCCGGGTCGTTAGTGGAGTGCGGTCGTCATTTGAATATTTTGAAGTGATCTCAAAAATAGGATTCTAGTTGGCGCGGTTTGTATTGGGTCAGAATACATTAATTTCTGTCCATATAACAACTTCTCATCATTTACGATCATTGCCGGGTCCTTAGAGGAGTGCGGTCGTCATTTGAATATTTTGAAGTGATCTCGAAAATAGGATTCGGGTTGGCGCGGTTTGTGGTGGGTCAGAATACATTCATTCCAGTCCCAATAACAACTTCTCATCATTAACGATCATTTTCGGGTCGTTAGAGGAGTGCGGTCGTCATTTAAATATTTTGAAGTGATCTCAAAAATAGCATTCAAGATGGCGCTGTGAGTATTGGGTCAGAATACATTAATTTTTTTCCATATAACAACTTCTCATCATTAACGATCATTGCCGGGTCGTTAGAGGAGTACGGTCGGCATTTGAATATTTTGAAGTGATCTCAAAAATAGGATTCGGGTTGGCGCGGTTTGTGGTGGACCAGAATACATTGATTTCTGTCCCAATAACACTTTCTCATCATTAATGATCATTGCCGGGTCGATAGAGGAGTTCGGTCGTCATTTGAATATTTTGAAGTGATCTCAAAAATGGGATTCGAGTTGGCGCGGTTTGAATTGGGTCAAAATACATTTATTTCTGTCCTTATAACAACTTCTCATCATTAACGATCATTGCCGGGTCGTTAGAGGAGTGCGGTCGTCATTTGAATATTTTGAAGTCATCTCAAAAATAGGATTCGAGTTGGCGCGGATTGTATTGGGTCAGAATACATAAATTGCTGTCCATGTAACAACTTCTCATCATTTACAATCATTGCCGGGTCGTTAGAGGAGTGCGGTCGTCATTTGAATATTTTGACGTTATCTCAAAAATAGGATTCGAGTTGGCGCGGTTTGTATTGGGTTATAATACATTGATTTCTGTCCATATAACAATTTCTCATCATTAACGATCATTGCCGGGTCGTTAGAGGAGTGCGGTCGTCATTTGAATATTTTGAAGTGATCTGAAAAATAGGATTCGAGTTGGCGCGGTTTGTGGTGTGTCAGAATACATTCATTCTGGTCCAAATATTAACTTCCAATCATCGACGATCATTGCCGGGTCGTTAGAGGAGTGCGGTCGGCATTTGACTATTTTGAAGTGATCTCAAAAATAGTATTCGAGTTGGCGCGGTTTGTATTGGGTCAGAATATATTAATTTCTATCCATATAACAACTTCTCATCATTAACGATCATTGCCGGGTCGTTAGAGGAGTGCGGTCGTCATTTGAATATTTTGAAGTGATCTCAAAAATAGGATTCGAGTTGGCGCGGTTTGTATTGGGTCAGAATACATAAATTTCTGTCCATATAACAACTTCTCATCATTAACGATCATTGCCGGGTCGTTAGAGGAGTGCGGTCGTCATTTGAATATTTTGAAGTGATCTCAAAAATAGGATTCGAGTTGGCGCGGTTTGTATTGTGTCAGAATTCATTAATTTTTGTCTTTATAACAACTTCTCATCATCAACGATCATTGCCGGGTCGTTAGAGGAGTGCGGTCGGCATTTGACTATTTTGAAGTGATCTCTAAATTAGGATTCGAGTTGGCGCAATTTGTATTGGGTCAGAATACATCAATTTCTGTCCATATAACAACTTCTCATCATTAACGATCATTGCCAGGTCGTTAGATGAGTGCGGTCGTCATTTGAATATTTTGAAGTGATCTCAAAAATAGGATTCGAGTTAGCGCGGTTTGTATTGGGTTAGAATACATTGATTTCTGTCCATATAACAACTTCTCATCATTAACGATCATTGCCGGGTCGTTAGAGGAGTGCGGTCGTCATTTGAATATTTTGAAGTGATCTCAAAAATAGGATTTGAGTTGGTTCGGTTTGTGGTGGGTCAGAATACATTCATTCCTGTCCATATAACAACTTCTCATCATTAACGATCATTGCCGGGTCGTTGGAGGAGTGCGGTATGCATTTGACTATTTTGAAGTGATCTCAAAAATAGGATTCGAGTTGGCGCGGTTTGTATTGGGTCAGAATACATTAACTACTGTCCATGTAACAACTTGTCATCATTAACGATCATTGATGGGTCGTTAGGGGAGTACGGTCGGCATTTGAATAGTTTGAAGTGATCTCAAAAATAGGATTCGGGTTGGCGCGGTTTGTGATGGGTCAGAATACATTCATTTCTGTCCCAATAACAACTTCTCATCATTAACGATCATTGCCGGGTCGTTAGTGGAGTGCGGTCGTCATTTGAATATTTTGAAGTGATCTCAAAAATAGGATTCTAGTTGGCGCGGTTTGTATTGGGTCAGAATACATTAATTTCTGTCCATATAACAACTTCTCATCATTTACGATCATTGCCGGGTCCTTAGAGGAGTGCGGTCGTCATTTGAATATTTTGAAGTGATCTCAAAAATAGGATTCGAGTTGGCGCGGTTTGTGGTGTGTCAGAATACATTCATTCTGGTCCAAATATTAACTTCTAATCATCGACGATCATTGCCGGGTCGTTAGAGGAGTGCGGTCGGCATTTGACTATTTTGAAGTGATCTCAAAAATAGTATTCGAGTTGGCGCGGTTTGTATTGGGTCAGAATATATTAATTTCTGTCCATATAACAACTTCTCATCATTAACGATCATTGCCGGGTCGTTAGAGGAGTGCGGTCGTCATTTGAATATTTTGAAGTGATCTCAAAAATAGGATTCGAGTTGGCGCGGTTTGTATTGGGTCAGAATACATGAATTTCTGTCCATATAACAACTTCTCATCATTAACGATCATTGCCGGGTCGTTAGAGGAGTGCGGTCGTCATTTGACTATTTTGACGTGATCTCAAAAATAGGATTCGAGTTGGCGCGGTTTGTATTGGGTTAGAATACATTGATTTCTGTCCATATAACAACTTCTCAATATTAATGATCATTGCCGGGTCGTTAGAGGAGTGCGGTCGTCATTTGAATATTTTGAAGTGATCTCAAAAATAGGATTCGAGTTGGCGCGGTTTGTATTGTGTTAGAATACATTGATTTCTGTCCATATAACAACTTCTCATCATTAATGATCATTGCCGGGTCGTTAGAGGAGTGCGGTCGTCATTTGAATATTTTGAAGTGATCTCAAAAATAGGATTCGAGTTGGCGCGGTTTGTATTGTGTCAGAATACATTAATTTTTGTCTTTATAACAACTTGTCATCATCAACGATCATTTCCGGGTCGTTAGAGGAGTGCGGTCGGCATTTGACTATTTTGAAGTGATCTCTAAATTAGGATTCGAGTTGACGCGGTTTGTATTGGGTCAGAATACATTAATTTCTGTCCATATAACAACTTCTCATCATTAACGATCATTGCCGGGTCGTTAGAGGAGTGCGGTCGTCATTTGAATATTTTGAAGTGATCTGGAAAATAGGATTCGAGTTGGCGCGGTTTGTGGTGGGTCAGAATACATTTTTTCCTGTCCCAATAACAACTTCTCATCATTAACGATCATTGCCGGGTCGTTAGAGGAGTGCGGTTGTCATTTGAATATTTTGAAGTGATCTCAAAAATAGGATTCGAGTTGGCGCGGTTTGTATTGGGTTAGAATACATTGATTTCTGTCCATGTAACAACTTCTCGTCATTAACGATCATTGCCGAGTCGTTAGAGGAGTGCGGTTGTCATTTGAATATTTTGAAGTGATCTCAAAGATAGGATTTGAGTTGGTTCGGTTTGTGGTGGGACAGAATACATTCATTTCTGTCCATATAACAACTTCTCATCATTAACGATCATTGCCGGGTCGTTAGAGGAGTGCGGTCGTCATTTGAATATTTTGAAGTGATCTCAAAAATAGGATTTGAGTTGGTTCGGTTTGTGGTGGGTCAGAATACATTCATTCCTGTCCATATAACAACTTCTCATCATTAACGATCATTGCCGGGTCGTTGGAGGAGTGCGGTATGCATTTGACTATTTTGAAGTGATCTCAAAAATAGGATTCGAGTTGACGCGGTTTGTATTGGGTCAGAATACATTAATTACTGTCCATGTAACAACTTGTCATCATTAACGATCATTGCCGGGTCGTTAGGGGAGTACGGTCGGCATTTGAATAGTTTGAAGTGATCTCATAAATAGGATTCGGGTTGGCGCGGTTTGTGATGGGTCAGAATACATTCATTTCTGTCCCAATAACAACTTCTCATCATTAACGATCATTGCCGGGTCGTTAGTGGAGTGCGGTCGTCATTTGAATATTTTGAAGTGATCTCAAAAATAGGATTCTAGTTGGCGCGGTTTGTATTGGGTCAGAATACATTAATTTCTGTCCATATAACAACTTCTCATCATTTACGATCATTGCCCGGTCCTTAGAGGAGTGCGGTCGTCATTTGAATATTTTGAAGTGATCTCGAAAATAGGATTCGAGTTGGCGCGGTTTGTGGTGGGTCAGAATACATTTATTCCTGTCCCAATAACAACTTCTCATCATTAACGATCATTTCCGGGTAGTTAGAGGAGTGCGGTCGTCATTTAAATATTTTGAAGTGATCTCAAAAATAGCATTCAAGTTGGCGCTGTAAGTATTGGGTCAGAATACATTAATTTTCTTCCATATAACAACTTCTCATCATTAACGATCATTGCCGGGTCGTTAGAGGAGTACGGTCGGCATTTGAATATTTTGAAGTGATCTCAAAAATAGGATTCGGGTTGGCGCGGTTCGTGGTGGGTCAGAATACATTCATTTCTGTCCCAATAACACTTTCTCATCATTAATGATCATTGCCGGGTCGATAGAGGAGTTCGGTCGTCATTTGAATATTTTGAAGTGATCTCAAAAATGGGATTCGAGTTGGCGCGGTTTGAATTGGGTCAAAATACATTAATTCCTGTCCTTATAACAACTTCTCATCATTAACGATCATTGCCGGGTCGTTAGAGGAGTGCGGTCGTCATTTGAATATTTTGAAGTGATCTCAAAAATAGGATTCGAGTTGGCGCGGATTGTATTGGGTCAGAATACATAAATTTTTGTCCATGTAACAACTTCTCATCATTTACAATCATTGCCGGGTCGTTAGAGGAGTGCGGTCGTCATTTGAATATTTTGACGTTATCTCAAAAATAGGATTCGAGTTGGCGCGGTTTGTATTGGGTTATAATACATTGATTTCTGTCCATATAACAATTTCTCATCATTAACGATCATTGCCGGGTCGTTAGATGAGTGCGGTCGTCATTTGAATATTTTGAAGTGATCTCAAAAATAGGATTCGAGTTGGCGCGGTTTGTGGTGTGTCAGAATACATTCATTCTGGTCCAAATATTAACTTCTAATCATCGACGATCATTGCCGGGTCGTTAGAGGAGTGCGGTCGGCATTTGACTATTTTGAAGTGATCTCAAAAATAGTATTCGAGTTGGCGCGGTTTGTATTGGGTCAGAATATATTAATTTCTGTCTATATAACAACTTCTCATCTTTAACGATCATTGCCGGGTCGTTAGAGGAGTGCGGTCGTCATTTGAATATTTTGAAGTGATCTCAAAAATAGGATTCGAGTTGGCGCGGTTTGTATTGGGTCAGAATACATGAATTTCTGTCCATATAACAACTTCTCATCATTAACGATCATTGCCGGGTCGTTAGAGGAGTGCGGTCGTCATTTGACTATTTTGACGTGATCTCAAAAATAGGATTCGAGTTGGCGCGGTTTGTATTGGGTTAGAATACATTGATTTCTGTCCATATAACAACTTCTCAATATTAATGATCATTGCCGGGTCGATAGAGGAGTGCGGTCCTCATTTGAATATTTTGAAGTGATCTCAAAAATAGGATTCGAGTTGGCGCGGTTTGTATTGTGTTAGAATACATTGATTTCTGTCCATATAACAACTTCTCATCATTAATGATCATTGCCGGGTCGTTAGAGGAGTGCGGTCGTCATTTGAATATTTTGAAGTGATCTCAAAAATAGGATTCGAGTTGGCGCGGTTTGTATTTTGTCAGAATACATTAATTTTTGTCTTTATAACAACTTGTCATCATCAACGATCATTGCCGGGTCGTTAGAGGAGTGCGGTCGGCATTTGACTATTTTGAAGTGATCTCTAAATTAGGATTCGAGTTGGCGCGGTTTGTATTGGGTCAGAATACATTAATTTCTGTCCATATAACAACTTCTCATCATTAACGATCATTGCCGGGTCGTTAGATGAGTGCGGTCGTCATTTGAATATTTTGAAGTGATCTCAAAAATAGGATTCGAGTTGGCGCGGTTTGTATTGGGTTAGAATACATTGATTTCTGTCCATGTAACAACTTCTCGTCATTAACGATCATTGCCGGGTCGTTAGAGGAGTGGGGTTGTCATTTGAATATTTTGAAGTGATCTCAAAGATAGGATTTGAGTTGGTTCGGTTTGTGGTGGGTCAGAATACATTCATTTCTGTCCATATAACAACTTCTCATCATTAACGATCATTGCCGTGTCGTTAGAGGAGTGCGGTCGTCATTTGAATATTTTGAAGTGATCTCAAAAATAGGATTTGAGTTGGTTCGGTTTGTGGTGGGTCAGAATACATTCATTCCTGTCCATATAACAACTTCTCATCATTAACGATCATTGCCGGGTCGTTGGAGGAGTGCGGTATGCATTTGACTATTTTGAAGTGATCTCAAAAATAGGATTCGAGTTGACGCGGTTTGTATTGGGTCAGAATACATTAATTACTGTCCATGTAACAACTTGTCATCATTAACGATCATTGCCGGGTCGTTAGGGGAGTACGGTCGGCATTTGAATAGTTTGAAGTGATCTCATAAATAGGATTCGGGTTGGCGCGGTTTGTGATGGGTCAGAATACATTCATTTCTGTCCCAATAACAACTTCTCATCATTAACGATCATTGCCGGGTCGTTAGTGGAGTGCGGTCGTCATTTGAATATTTTGAAGTGATCTCAAAAATAGGATTCTAGTTGGCGCGGTTTGTATTGGGTCAGAATACATTAATTTCTGTCCATATAACAACTTCTCATCATTTACGATCATTGCCCGGTCCTTAGAGGAGTGCGGTCGTCATTTGAATATTTTGAAGTGATCTCGAAAATAGGATTCGAGTTGGCGCGGTTTCTGGTGGGTCAGAATACATTTATTCCTGTCCCAATAACAACTTCTCATCATTAACGATCATTTCCGGGTCGTTAGAGGAGTGCGGTCGTCATTTAAATATTTTGAAGTGATCTCAAAAATAGCATTCAAGTTGGCGCTGTAAGTATTGGGTCAGAATACATTAATTTTCTTCCATATAACAACTTCTCATCATTAACGATCATTGCCGGGTCGTTAGAGGAGTACGGTCGGCATTTGAATATTTTGAAGTGATCTCTAAAATAGGATTCGGGTTGGCGCGGTTCGTGGTGGGTCAGAATACATTCATTTCTGTCCCAATAACACTTTCTCATCATTAATGATCATTGCCGGGTCGATAGAGGAGTTCGGTCGTCATTTGAATATTTTGAAGTGATCTCAAAAATGGGATTCGAGTTGGCGCGGTTTGAATTGGGTCAAAATACATTAATTCCTGTCCTTATAACAACTTCTCATCATTAACGATCATTGCCGGGTCGTTAGAGGAGTGCGGTCGTCATTTGAATATTTTGAAGTGATCTCAAAAATAGGATTCGAGTTGGCGCGGATTGTATTGGGTCAGAATACATAAATTTTTGTCCATGTAACAACTTCTCATCATTTACAATCATTGCCGGGTCGTTAGAGGAGTGCGGTCGTCATTTGAATATTTTGACGTTATCTCAAAAATAGGATTCGAGTTGGCGCGGTTTGTATTGGGTTATAATACATTGATTTCTGTCTATATACAATTTCTCATCATTAACGATCATTGCCGGGTCGTTAGATGAGTGCGGTCGTCATTTGAATATTTTGAAGTGATCTCAAAAATAGGATTCGAGTTGGCGCGGTTTGTGGTGTGTCAGAATACATTCATTCTGGTCCAAATATTAACTTCTAATCATCGACGATCATTGCCGGGTCGTTAGAGGAGTGCGGTCGGCATTTGACTATTTTGAAGTGATCTCAAAAATAGTATTCGAGTTGGCGCGGTTTGTATTGGGTCAGAATATATTAATTTCTGTCCATATAACAACTTCTCATCATTAACGATCATTGCCGGGTCGTTAGAGGAGTGCGGTCGTCATTTGAATATTTTGAAGTGATCTCAAAAATAGGATTCGAGTTGGCGCGGTTTGCATTGGGTCAGAATACATGAATTTTTGTCCATATAACAACTTCTCATCATTAACGATCATTGCCGGGTCGTTAGAGGAGTGCGGTCGTCATTTGACTATTTTGACGTGATCTCAAAAATAGGATTCGAGTTGGCGCGGTTTGTATTGGGTTAGAATACATTGATTTCTGTCCATATAACAACTTCTCAATATTAATGATCATTGCCGGGTCGATAGAGGAGTGCGGTCGTCATTTGAATATTTTGAAGTGATCTCAAAAATAGGATTCGAGTTGGCGCGGTTTGTATTGGGTCAGAATACATTAATTTATGTCCATATAACAACTTCTCATCATTAACGATCATTGCCGGGTCGTTAGATGAGTGCGGTCGTCATTTGAATATTTTGAAGTGATCTCAAAAATAGGATTCGAGTTGGCGCGGTTTGTATTGGGTTAGAATACATTGATTTCTGTCCATATAACAACTTCTCATCATTAACGATCATTGCCGGGTCGTTAGAGGAGTGCGGACGTCATTTGAATATTTTGAAGTGATCTCAAAAATAGGATTTGAGTTGGTTCGGTTTGTGGTGGGTCAGAATACATTCATTCCTGTCCATATAACAACTTCTCATCATTAACGATCATTGCCGGGTCGTTGGAGGAGTGCGGTATGCATTTGACTATTTTGAAGTGATCTCAAAAATAGGATTCGAGTTGACGCGGTTTGTATTGGGTCAGAATACATTAATTACTGTCCATGTAACAACTTGTCATCATTAACGATCATTGCCGGGTCGTTAGGGGAGTACGGTCGGCATTTGAATAGTTTGAAGTGATCTCATAAATAGGATTCGGGTTGGCGCGGTTTGTGATGGGTCAGAATACATTCATTTCTGTCCCAATAACAACTTCTCATCATTAACGATCATTGCCGGGTCGTTAGTGGAGTGCGGTCGTCATTTGAATATTTTGAAGTGATCTCAAAAATAGGATTCTAGTTGGCGCGGTTTGTATTGGGTCAGAATACATTAATTTCTGTCCATATAACAACTTCTCATCATTAACGATCATTGCCGGGTCGTTAGGGGAGTACGGTCGGCATTTGAATAGTTTGAAGTGATCTCATAAATAGGATTCGGGTTGGCGCGGTTTGTGATGGGTCAGAATACATTCATTTCTGTCCCAATAACAACTTCTCATCATTAACGATCATTGCCGGGTCGTTAGTGGAGTGCGGTCGTCATTTGAATATTTTGAAGTGATCTCAAAAATAGGATTCTAGTTGGCGCGGTTTGTATTGGGTCAGAATACATTAATTTCTGTCCATATAACAACTTCTCATCATTTACGATCATTGCCGGGTCCTTAGAGGAGTGCGGTCGTCATTTGAATATTTTGAAGTGATCTCAAAAATAGGATTCGAGTTGGCGCGGTTTGTGGTGTGTCAGAATACATTCATTCTGGTCCAAATATTAACTTCTAATCATCGACGATCATTGCCGGGTCGTTAGAGGAGTGCGGTCGGCATTTGACTATTTTGAAGTGATCTCAAAAATAGTATTCGAGTTGGCGCGGTTTGTATTGGGTCAGAATATATTAATTTCTGTCCATATAACAACTTCTCATCATTAACGATCATTGCCGGGTCGTTAGAGGAGTGCGGTCGTCATTTGAATATTTTGAAGTGATCTCAAAAATAGGATTCGAGTTGGCGCGGTTTGTATTGGGTCAGAATACATGAATTTCTGTCCATATAACAACTTCTCATCATTAACGATCATTGCCGGGTCGTTAGAGGAGTGCGGTCGTCATTTGACTATTTTGACGTGATCTCAAAAATAGGATTCGAGTTGGCGCGGTTTGTATTGGGTTAGAATACATTGATTTCTGTCCATATAACAACTTCTCAATATTAATGATCATTGCCGGGTCGTTAGAGGAGTGCGGTCGTCATTTGAATATTTTGAAGTGATCTCAAAAATAGGATTCGAGTTGGCGCGGTTTGTATTGTGTTAGAATACATTGATTTCTGTCCATATAACAACTTCTCATCATTAATGATCATTGCCGGGTCGTTAGAGGAGTGCGGTCGTCATTTGAATATTTTGAAGTGATCTCAAAAATAGGATTCGAGTTGGCGCGGTTTGTATTGTGTCAGAATACATTAATTTTTGTCTTTATAACAACTTGTCATCATCAACGATCATTTCCGGGTCGTTAGAGGAGTGCGGTCGGCATTTGACTATTTTGAAGTGATCTCTAAATTAGGATTCGAGTTGACGCGGTTTGTATTGGGTCAGAATACATTAATTTCTGTCCATATAACAACTTCTCATCATTAACGATCATTGCCGGGTCGTTAGAGGAGTGCGGTCGTCATTTGAATATTTTGAAGTGATCTGGAAAATAGGATTCGAGTTGGCGCGGTTTGTGGTGGGTCAGAATACATTTTTTCCTGTCCCAATAACAACTTCTCATCATTAACGATCATTGCCGGGTCGTTAGAGGAGTGCGGTTGTCATTTGAATATTTTGAAGTGATCTCAAAAATAGGATTCGAGTTGGCGCGGTTTGTATTGGGTTAGAATACATTGATTTCTGTCCATGTAACAACTTCTCGTCATTAACGATCATTGCCGAGTCGTTAGAGGAGTGCGGTTGTCATTTGAATATTTTGAAGTGATCTCAAAGATAGGATTTGAGTTGGTTCGGTTTGTGGTGGGACAGAATACATTCATTTCTGTCCATATAACAACTTCTCATCATTAACGATCATTGCCGGGTCGTTAGAGGAGTGCGGTCGTCATTTGAATATTTTGAAGTGATCTCAAAAATAGGATTTGAGTTGGTTCGGTTTGTGGTGGGTCAGAATACATTCATTCCTGTCCATATAACAACTTCTCATCATTAACGATCATTGCCGGGTCGTTGGAGGAGTGCGGTATGCATTTGACTATTTTGAAGTGATCTCAAAAATAGGATTCGAGTTGACGCGGTTTGTATTGGGTCAGAATACATTAATTACTGTCCATGTAACAACTTGTCATCATTAACGATCATTGCCGGGTCGTTAGGGGAGTACGGTCGGCATTTGAATAGTTTGAAGTGATCTCATAAATAGGATTCGGGTTGGCGCGGTTTGTGATGGGTCAGAATACATTCATTTCTGTCCCAATAACAACTTCTCATCATTAACGATCATTGCCGGGTCGTTAGTGGAGTGCGGTCGTCATTTGAATATTTTGAAGTGATCTCAAAAATAGGATTCTAGTTGGCGCGGTTTGTATTGGGTCAGAATACATTAATTTCTGTCCATATAACAACTTCTCATCATTTACGATCATTGCCCGGTCCTTAGAGGAGTGCGGTCGTCATTTGAATATTTTGAAGTGATCTCGAAAATAGGATTCGAGTTGGCGCGGTTTGTGGTGGGTCAGAATACATTTATTCCTGTCCCAATAACAACTTCTCATCATTAACGATCATTTCCGGGTAGTTAGAGGAGTGCGGTCGTCATTTAAATATTTTGAAGTGATCTCAAAAATAGCATTCAAGTTGGCGCTGTAAGTATTGGGTCAGAATACATTAATTTTCTTCCATATAACAACTTCTCATCATTAACGATCATTGCCGGGTCGTTAGAGGAGTACGGTCGGCATTTGAATATTTTGAAGTGATCTCAAAAATAGGATTCGGGTTGGCGCGGTTCGTGGTGGGTCAGAATACATTCATTTCTGTCCCAATAACACTTTCTCATCATTAATGATCATTGCCGGGTCGATAGAGGAGTTCGGTCGTCATTTGAATATTTTGAAGTGATCTCAAAAATGGGATTCGAGTTGGCGCGGTTTGAATTGGGTCAAAATACATTAATTCCTGTCCTTATAACAACTTCTCATCATTAACGATCATTGCCGGGTCGTTAGAGGAGTGCGGTCGTCATTTGAATATTTTGAAGTGATCTCAAAAATAGGATTCGAGTTGGCGCGGATTGTATTGGGTCAGAATACATAAATTTTTGTCCATGTAACAACTTCTCATCATTTACAATCATTGCCGGGTCGTTAGAGGAGTGCGGTCGTCATTTGAATATTTTGACGTTATCTCAAAAATAGGATTCGAGTTGGCGCGGTTTGTATTGGGTTATAATACATTGATTTCTGTCCATATAACAATTTCTCATCATTAACGATCATTGCCGGGTCGTTAGATGAGTGCGGTCGTCATTTGAATATTTTGAAGTGATCTCAAAAATAGGATTCGAGTTGGCGCGGTTTGTGGTGTGTCAGAATACATTCATTCTGGTCCAAATATTAACTTCTAATCATCGACGATCATTGCCGGGTCGTTAGAGGAGTGCGGTCGGCATTTGACTATTTTGAAGTGATCTCAAAAATAGTATTCGAGTTGGCGCGGTTTGTATTGGGTCAGAATATATTAATTTCTGTCTATATAACAACTTCTC
Organism: Chrysolina americana; assembly: GCA_958502065.1. Classification (NCBI taxonomy): domain Eukaryota; kingdom Metazoa; phylum Arthropoda; class Insecta; order Coleoptera; family Chrysomelidae; genus Chrysolina; species Chrysolina americana. Next base: position 3,990,917 of record OY293417.1, read on the forward strand.
ATCTTTAACGATCATTGCCGGGTCGTTAGAGGAGTGCGGTCGTCATTTGAATATTTTGAAGTGATCTCAAAAATAGGATTCGAGTTGGCGCGGTTTGTATTGGGTCAGAATACATGAATTTCTGTCCATATAACAACTTCTCATCATTAACGATCATTGCCGGGTCGTTAGAGGAGTGCGGTCGTCATTTGACTATTTTGACGTGATCTCAAAAATAGGATTCGAGTTGGCGCGGTTTGTATTGGGTTAGAATACATTGATTTCTGTCCATATAACAACTTCTCAATATTAATGATCATTGCCGGGTCGATAGAGGAGTGCGGTCCTCATTTGAATATTTTGAAGTGATCTCAAAAATAGGATTCGAGTTGGCGCGGTTTGTATTGTGTTAGAATACATTGATTTCTGTCCATATAACAACTTCTCATCATTAATGATCATTGCCGGGTCGTTAGAGGAGTGCGGTCGTCATTTGAATATTTTGAAGTGATCTCAAAAATAGGATTCGAGTTGGCGCGGTTTGTATTTTGTCAGAATACATTAATTTTTGTCTTTATAACAACTTGTCATCATCAACGATCATTGCCGGGTCGTTAGAGGAGTGCGGTCGGCATTTGACTATTTTGAAGTGATCTCTAAATTAGGATTCGAGTTGGCGCGGTTTGTATTGGGTCAGAATACATTAATTTCTGTCCATATAACAACTTCTCATCATTAACGATCATTGCCGGGTCGTTAGATGAGTGCGGTCGTCATTTGAATATTTTGAAGTGATCTCAAAAATAGGATTCGAGTTGGCGCGGTTTGTATTGGGTTAGAATACATTGATTTCTGTCCATGTAACAACTTCTCGTCATTAACGATCATTGCCGGGTCGTTAGAGGAGTGGGGTTGTCATTTGAATATTTTGAAGTGATCTCAAAGATAGGATTTGAGTTGGTTCGGTTTGTGGTGGGTCAGAATACATTCATTTCTGTCCATATAACAACTTCTCATCATTAACGATCATTGCCGTGTCGTTAGAGGAGTGCGGTCGTCATTTGAATATTTTGAAGTGATCTCAAAAATAGGATTTGAGTTGGTTCGGTTTGTGGTGGGTCAGAATACATTCATTCCTGTCCATATAACAACTTCTCATCATTAACGATCATTGCCGGGTCGTTGGAGGAGTGCGGTATGCATTTGACTATTTTGAAGTGATCTCAAAAATAGGATTCGAGTTGACGCGGTTTGTATTGGGTCAGAATACATTAATTACTGTCCATGTAACAACTTGTCATCATTAACGATCATTGCCGGGTCGTTAGGGGAGTACGGTCGGCATTTGAATAGTTTGAAGTGATCTCATAAATAGGATTCGGGTTGGCGCGGTTTGTGATGGGTCAGAATACATTCATTTCTGTCCCAATAACAACTTCTCATCATTAACGATCATTGCCGGGTCGTTAGTGGAGTGCGGTCGTCATTTGAATATTTTGAAGTGATCTCAAAAATAGGATTCTAGTTGGCGCGGTTTGTATTGGGTCAGAATACATTAATTTCTGTCCATATAACAACTTCTCATCATTTACGATCATTGCCCGGTCCTTAGAGGAGTGCGGTCGTCATTTGAATATTTTGAAGTGATCTCGAAAATAGGATTCGAGTTGGCGCGGTTTCTGGTGGGTCAGAATACATTTATTCCTGTCCCAATAACAACTTCTCATCATTAACGATCATTTCCGGGTCGTTAGAGGAGTGCGGTCGTCATTTAAATATTTTGAAGTGATCTCAAAAATAGCATTCAAGTTGGCGCTGTAAGTATTGGGTCAGAATACATTAATTTTCTTCCATATAACAACTTCTCATCATTAACGATCATTGCCGGGTCGTTAGAGGAGTACGGTCGGCATTTGAATATTTTGAAGTGATCTCTAAAATAGGATTCGGGTTGGCGCGGTTCGTGGTGGGTCAGAATACATTCATTTCTGTCCCAATAACACTTTCTCATCATTAATGATCATTGCCGGGTCGATAGAGGAGTTCGGTCGTCATTTGAATATTTTGAAGTGATCTCAAAAATGGGATTCGAGTTGGCGCGGTTTGAATTGGGTCAAAATACATTAATTCCTGTCCTTATAACAACTTCTCATCATTAACGATCATTGCCGGGTCGTTAGAGGAGTGCGGTCGTCATTTGAATATTTTGAAGTGATCTCAAAAATAGGATTCGAGTTGGCGCGGATTGTATTGGGTCAGAATACATAAATTTTTGTCCATGTAACAACTTCTCATCATTTACAATCATTGCCGGGTCGTTAGAGGAGTGCGGTCGTCATTTGAATATTTTGACGTTATCTCAAAAATAGGATTCGAGTTGGCGCGGTTTGTATTGGGTTATAATACATTGATTTCTGTCTATATACAATTTCTCATCATTAACGATCATTGCCGGGTCGTTAGATGAGTGCGGTCGTCATTTGAATATTTTGAAGTGATCTCAAAAATAGGATTCGAGTTGGCGCGGTTTGTGGTGTGTCAGAATACATTCATTCTGGTCCAAATATTAACTTCTAATCATCGACGATCATTGCCGGGTCGTTAGAGGAGTGCGGTCGGCATTTGACTATTTTGAAGTGATCTCAAAAATAGTATTCGAGTTGGCGCGGTTTGTATTGGGTCAGAATATATTAATTTCTGTCCATATAACAACTTCTCATCATTAACGATCATTGCCGGGTCGTTAGAGGAGTGCGGTCGTCATTTGAATATTTTGAAGTGATCTCAAAAATAGGATTCGAGTTGGCGCGGTTTGCATTGGGTCAGAATACATGAATTTTTGTCCATATAACAACTTCTCATCATTAACGATCATTGCCGGGTCGTTAGAGGAGTGCGGTCGTCATTTGACTATTTTGACGTGATCTCAAAAATAGGATTCGAGTTGGCGCGGTTTGTATTGGGTTAGAATACATTGATTTCTGTCCATATAACAACTTCTCAATATTAATGATCATTGCCGGGTCGATAGAGGAGTGCGGTCGTCATTTGAATATTTTGAAGTGATCTCAAAAATAGGATTCGAGTTGGCGCGGTTTGTATTGGGTCAGAATACATTAATTTATGTCCATATAACAACTTCTCATCATTAACGATCATTGCCGGGTCGTTAGATGAGTGCGGTCGTCATTTGAATATTTTGAAGTGATCTCAAAAATAGGATTCGAGTTGGCGCGGTTTGTATTGGGTTAGAATACATTGATTTCTGTCCATATAACAACTTCTCATCATTAACGATCATTGCCGGGTCGTTAGAGGAGTGCGGACGTCATTTGAATATTTTGAAGTGATCTCAAAAATAGGATTTGAGTTGGTTCGGTTTGTGGTGGGTCAGAATACATTCATTCCTGTCCATATAACAACTTCTCATCATTAACGATCATTGCCGGGTCGTTGGAGGAGTGCGGTATGCATTTGACTATTTTGAAGTGATCTCAAAAATAGGATTCGAGTTGACGCGGTTTGTATTGGGTCAGAATACATTAATTACTGTCCATGTAACAACTTGTCATCATTAACGATCATTGCCGGGTCGTTAGGGGAGTACGGTCGGCATTTGAATAGTTTGAAGTGATCTCATAAATAGGATTCGGGTTGGCGCGGTTTGTGATGGGTCAGAATACATTCATTTCTGTCCCAATAACAACTTCTCATCATTAACGATCATTGCCGGGTCGTTAGTGGAGTGCGGTCGTCATTTGAATATTTTGAAGTGATCTCAAAAATAGGATTCTAGTTGGCGCGGTTTGTATTGGGTCAGAATACATTAATTTCTGTCCATATAACAACTTCTCATCATTTACGATCATTGCCCGGTCCTTAGAGGAGTGCGGTCGTCATTTGAATATTTTGAAGTGATCTCGAAAATAGGATTCGAGTTGGCGCGGTTTGTGGTGGGTCAGAATACATTTATTCCTGTCCCAATAACAACTTCTCATCATTAACGATCATTTCCGGGTCGTTAGAGGAGTGCGGTCGTCATTTAAATATTTTGAAGTGATCTCAAAAATAGCATTCAAGTTGGCGCTGTAAGTATTGGGTCAGAATACATTAATTTTCTTCCATATAACAACTTCTCATCATTAACGATCATTGCCGGGTCGTTAGAGGAGTACGGTCGGCATTTGAATATTTTGAAGTGATCTCAAAAATAGGATTCGGGTTGGCGCGGTTCGTGGTGGGTCAGAATACATTCATTTCTGTCCCAATAACACTTTCTCATCATTAATGATCATTGCCGGGTCGATAGAGGAGTTCGGTCGTCATTTGAATATTTTGAAGTGATCTCAAAAATGGGATTCGAGTTGGCGCGGTTTGAATTGGGTCAAAATACATTAATTCCTGTCCTTATAACAACTTCTCATCATTAACGATCATTGCCGGGTCGTTAGAGGAGTGCGGTCGTCATTTGAATATTTTGAAGTGATCTCAAAAATAGGATTCGAGTTGGCGCGGATTGTATTGGGTCAGAATACATAAATTTTTGTCCATGTAACAACTTCTCATCATTTACAATCATTGCCGGGTCGTTAGAGGAGTGCGGTCGTCGTTTGAATATTTTGACGTTATCTCAAAAATAGGATTCGAGTTGGCGCGGTTTGTATTGGGTTATAATACATTGATTTCTGTCCATATAACAATTTCTCATCATTAACGATCATTGCCGGGTCGTTAGATGAGTGCGGTCGTCATTTGAATATTTTGAAGTGATCTCGAAAATAGGATTCGAGTTGGCGCGGTTTGTGGTGTGTCAGAATACATTCATTCTGGTCCAAATATTAACTTCTAATCATCGACGATCATTGCCGGGTCGTTAGAGGTGTGCGGTCGGCATTTGACTATTTTGAAGTGATCTCAAAAATAGTATTCGAGTTGGCGCGGTTTGTATTGGGTCAGAATATATTAATTTCTGTCCATATAACAACTTCTCATCATTAACGATCATTGCCGGGTCGTTAGAGGAGTGCGGTCGTCATTTGAATATTTTGAAGTGATCTGGAAAATAGGATTCGAGTTGGCGCGGTTTGTGGTGGGTCAGAATACATTTTTTCCTGTCCCAATAACAACTTCTCATCATTAACGATCATTGCCGGGTCGTTAGAGGAGTGCGGTTGTCATTTGAATATTTTGAAGTGATCTCAAAGATAGGATTTGAGTTGGTTCGGTTTGTGGTGGGTCAGAATACATTCATTTCTGTCCATATAACAACTTCTCATCATTAACGATCATTGCCGGGTCGTTAGAGGAGTGCGGTCGTCATTTGAATATTTTGAAGTGATCTCAAAAATAGGATTTGAGTTGGTTCGGTTTGTGGTGGGTCAGAATACATTCATTCCTGTCCATATAACAACTTCTCATCATTAACGATCATTGCCGGGTCGTTGGAGGAGTGCGGTATGCATTTGACTATTTTGAAGTGATCTCAAAAATAGGATTCGAGTTGACGCGGTTTGTATTGGGTCAGAATACATTAATTACTGTCCATGTAACAACTTGTCATCATTAACGATCATTGCCGGGTCGTTAGGGGAGTACGGTCGGCATTTGAATAGTTTGAAGTGATCTCATAAATAGGATTCGGGTTGGCGCGGTTTGTGATGGGTCAGAATACATTCATTTCTGTCGCAATAACAACTTCTCATCATTAACGATCATTGCCGGGTCGTTAGTGGAGTGCGGTCGTCATTTGAATATTTTGAAGTGATCTCAAAAATAGGATTCTAGTTGGCGCGGTTTGTATTGGGTCAGAATACATTAATTTCTGTCCATATAACAACTTCTCATCATTTACGATCATTGCCCGGTCCTTAGAGGAGTGCGGTCGTCATTTGAATATTTTGAAGTGATCTCGAAAATAGGATTCGAGTTGGCGCGGTTTGTGGTGGGTCAGAATACATTTATTCCTGTCCCAATAACAACTTCTCATCATTAACGATCATTTCCGGGTCGTTAGAGGAGTGCGGTCGTCATTTAAATATTTTGAAGTGATCTCAAAAATAGCATTCAAGTTGGCGCTGTAAGTATTGGGTCAGAATACATTAATTTTCTTCCATATAACAACTTCTCATCATTAACGATCATTGCCGGGTCGTTAGAGGAGTACGGTCGGCATTTGAATATTTTGAAGTGATCTCAAAAATAGGATTCGGGTTGGCGCGGTTCGTGGTGGGTCAGAATACATTCATTTCTGTCCCAATAACACTTTCTCATCATTAATGATCATTGCCGGGTCGATAGAGGAGTTCGGTCGTCATTTGAATATTTTGAAGTGATCTCAAAAATGGGATTCGAGTTGGCGCGGTTTGAATTGGGTCAAAATACATTAATTCCTGTCCTTATATCAACTTCTCATCATTAACGATCATTGCCGGGTCGTTAGAGGAGTGCGGTCGTCATTTGAATATTTTGAAGTGATCTCAAAAATAGGATTCGAGTTGGCGCGGATTGTATTGGGTCAGAATACATAAATTTTTGTCCATGTAACAACTTCTCATCATTTACAATCATTGCCGGGTCGTTAGAGGAGTGCGGTCGTCATTTGAATATTTTGACGTTATCTCAAAAATAGGATTCGAGTTGGCGCGGTTTGTATTGGGTTATAATACATTGATTTCTGTCTATATACAATTTCTCATCATTAACGATCATTGCCGGGTCGTTAGATGAGTGCGGTCGTCATTTGAATATTTTGAAGTGATCTCAAAAATAGGATTCGAGTTGGCGCGGTTTGTGGTGTGTCAGAATACATTCATTCTGGTCCAAATATTAACTTCTAATCATCGACGATCATTGCCGGGTCGTTAGAGGAGTGCGGTCGGCATTTGACTATTTTGAAGTGATCTCAAAAATAGTATTCGAGTTGGCGCGGTTTGTATTGGGTCAGAATATATTAATTTCTGTCCATATAACAACTTCTCATCATTAACGATCATTGCCGGGTCGTTAGAGGAGTGCGGTCGTCATTTGAATATTTTGAAGTGATCTCAAAAATAGGATTCGAGTTGGCGCGGTTTGCATTGGGTCAGAATACATGAATTTCTGTCCATATAACAACTTCTCATCATTAACGATCATTGCCGGGTCGTTAGAGGAGTGCGGTCGTCATTTGACTATTTTGACGTGATCTCAAAAATAGGATTCGAGTTGGCGCGGTTTGTATTGGGTTAGAATACATTGATTTCTGTCCATATAACAACTTCTCAATATTAATGATCATTGCCGGGTCGATAGAGGAGTGCGGTCGTCATTTGAATATTTTGAAGTGATCTCAAAAATAGGATTCGAGTTGGCGCGGTTTGTATTGGGTCAGAATACATTAATTTCTGTCCATATAACAACTTCTCATCATTAACGATCATTGCCGGGTCGTTAGATGAGTGCGGTCGTCATTTGAATATTTTGAAGTGATCTCAAAAATAGGATTCGAGTTGGCGCGGTTTGTATTGGGTTAGAATACATTGATTTCTGTCCATATAACAACTTCTCATCATTAACGATCATTGCCGGGTCGTTAGAGGAGTGCGGACGTCATTTGAATATTTTGAAGTGATCTCAAAAATAGGATTTGAGTTGGTTCGGTTTGTGGTGGGTCAGAATACATTCATTTCTGTCCATATAACAACTTCTCATCATTAACGATCATTGCCGGGTCGTTAGGGGAGTACGGTCGGCATTTGAATAGTTTGAAGTGATCTCAAAAATAGGATTCGGGTTGGCGCGGTTTGTGATGGGTCAGAATACATTCATTTCTGTCCCTATAACATCTTCTCATCATTAACGATCATTGCCGGGTCGTTAGAGGAGTGCGGTCGTCATTTGAATATTTTGAAGTGATCTCAAAAATAGGATTCGAGTTGGCGCGGTTTGTATTGGGTTAGAATACATTCATTTCTGTCCATATAACAACTTCTCATCATTAACGATCATTGCCGGGTCGTTAGGGGAGTACGGTCGGCATTTGAATATTTTGAAGTGATCTCAAAAATAGGATTTGAGTTGGTTCGGTTTGTGGTGGGTCAGAATACATTCATTTCTGTCCATATAACAACTTCTCATCATTAACGATCATTGCCGGGTCGTTAGGGGAGTACGGTCGGCATTTGAATAGTTTGAAGTGATCTCAAAAATAGGATTCGGGTTGGCGCGGTTTGTGATGGGTCAGAATACATTCATTTCTGTCCCTATAACATCTTCTCATCATTAACGATCATTGCCGGGTCGTTAAAGGAGTACGGTCGGCATTTGTATATTTTGAAGTGATCTCAAAAATAGGATTCGGGTTGGCGCGGTTTGTGGTGGGTCAGAATACATTCATTTCTGTCCCAATAACACTTTCTCATCATTAATGATCATTGCCGGGTCGATAGAGGAGTTCGGTCGTCATTTAAATATTTTGAAGTGATCTCAAAAATTGGATTCGAGTTGGCGCGGTTTGTATTGGGTCGAAATACATTAATTTCTGTCCTTATAACAACTTCTCATCATTAACGATCATTGCCAAGTCTTTAGAGGAGTGCGGTCGTCATTTGATTATTTTGAAGTGATCTCAAAAATAGGATTCGAGTTGGCGCGGATTGTATTGGGTCAGAATACATGAATTTCTGTCCATGTAACAACTTCTCATCATTTACAATCATTGCCGGGTCGTTAGAGGAGTGCGGTCGTCATTTGAATATTTTGAAGTGATCTCAAAAATAGGATTCGAGTTAGCGCGGTTTGTATTGGGTTAGAATACATTGATTCCTGTCCATATAACAACTTCTCATCATTGACGATCATTGCCGGGTCGTTAGAGGAGTGCGGTCGTCATTTGAATATTTTGAAGTGATCTCAAAAATAGGATTCGAGTTGGCGCGGTTTGTGGTGTGTCAGAATACATTCATTCTGGTCCAAATATTAACTTCTAATCATCGACGATCATTGCCGGGTCGTTAGAGGAGTGCGGTCGGCATTTGACTATTTTGAAGTGATCTCAAAAATGGGATTCGAGTTGTCGCGGTTTGTATTGGGTCAGAATATATTAATTTTTGTCCATTTAACAACTTCTCATCATTAACGATCATTGCCGGGTCGTTAGAGGAGTGCGGTCGTCATTTGAATATTTTGAAGTGATCTCAAAAATAGGATTCGAGTTGGCGCGGTTTGTATTGGGTCAGAATACATAAATTTTTGTCCATATAACAACTTCTCATCATTAACGATCATTGCCGGGTCGTTAGAGGAGTGCGGTCGTCATTTGAATATTTTGAAGTCATTTCAAAAATAGGATTCGAGTTGGCGCTGTTTGTGGTGGGACAGAATACATTCATTTCTGTCCAAATATTAATTCCTGATCATCGACGATCATTGCCGGGTCGTTGGAGGAGTGCGGTATGCATTTGACTATTTTGAAGTGATCTCAAAAATAGGATTCGAGTTGGCGCGGTTTGTATTGGGTCAGAATACATTAATTACTGTCCATGTAACAACTTGTCATCATTAACGATCATTGCCGGGTCGTTAGGGGAGTACGGTCGGCATTTGAATAGTTTGAAGTGATCTCAAAAATAGGATTCTAGTTGGCGCGGTTTGTATTGGGTCAGAATACATTAATTTCTGTCCATATAACAACTTCTCATCATTTACGATCATTGCCGGGTCCTTAGAGGAGTGCGGTCGTCATTTGAATATTTTGAAGTGATCTCGAAAATAGGATTCTAGTTGGCGCGGTTTGTGGTGGGTCAGAATACATTCATTTCTGTCCCAGTAACAACTTCTCATCATTAACGATCATTTTCGGGTCGTTAGAGGAGTGCGGTCGTCATTTAAATATTTTGAAGTGATCTCAAAAATAGCATTCAAGTTGGCGCTGTAAGTATTGGGTCAGAATACATTAATTTTCTTCCATATAACAACTTCTCATCATTAACGATCATTGCCGGGTCGTTAGAGGAGTACGGTCGGCATTTGAATATTTTGAAGTGATCTCAAAAATAGGATTCGGGTTGGCGCGGTTTGTGGTGGACCAGAATACATTGATTTCTGTCCCAATAACACTTTCTCATCATTAATGATCATTGCCGGGTCGATAGAGGAGTTCGGTCGTCATTTGAATATTTTGAAGTGATCTCAAAAATGGGATTCGAGTTGGCGCGGTTTGAATCGGGTCAAAATACATTAATTTCTGTCCTTATAACATCTTCTCATCATTAACGATCATTGCCGGGTCGTTAGAGGAGTGCGGTCGTCATTTGAATATTTTGAAGTCATCTCAAAAATAGGATTCGAGTTGGCGCGGATTGTATTGGGTCAGAATACATAAATTGCTGTCCATGTAACAACTTCTCATCATTTACAATCATTGCCGGGTCGTTAGAGGAGTGCGGTCGTCATTTGAATATTTTGACGTTATCTCAAAAAAAGGATTCGAGTTGGCGCGGTTTGTGGTGTGTCAGAATACATTCATTCTGGTCCAAATATTAACTTCTAATCATCGACGATTATTGCCGGGTCGTTAGAGGAGTGCGGTCGGCATTTGACTATTTTGAAGTGATCTCAAAAATAGTATTCGAGTTGGCGCGGTTTGTATTGGGTCAGAATATATTAATTTCTGTCCATATAACAACTTCTCATCATTAACGATCATTGCCGGGTCGTTAGAGGAGTGCGGTCGTCATTTGAATATTTTGAAGTGATCTCAAAAATTGGATTCGAGTTGGCGCGGTTTGTATTGGGTCAGAATACATAAATTTCTGTCCATATAACAACTTCTCATCATTAACGATCATTGCCGGGTCGTTAGAGGAGTGCGGTCGTCATTTGAATATTTTGAAGTCATTTCAAATATAGGATTCGAGTTGGCGCTGTTTGTGGTGGGACAGAATACATTCATTCCTGTCCAAATATTAATTCCTGATCATCGACGATCATTGCCGGGTCGTTGGAGGAGTGCGGTATGCATTTGACTATTTTGAAGTGATCTCAAAAATAGGATTCGAGTTGGCGTGGTTTGTATTGGGTCAGAATACATTAATTACTGTCCATGTAACAACTTGTCATCATTAACGATCATTGCCGGGTCGTTAGGGGAGTACGGTCGGCATTTGAATAGTTTGAAGTGATCTCAAAAATAGGATTCTAGTTGGCGCGGTTTGTATTGGGTCAGAATACATTAATTTCTGTCCATATAACAACTTCTCATCATTTACGATCATTGCCGGGTCCTTAGAGGAGTGCGGTCGTCATTTGAATATTTTGAAGTGATCTCGAAAATAGGATTCTAGTTGGCGCGGTTTGTGGTGGGTCAGAATACATTCATTTCTGTCCCAATAACAACTTCTCATCATTAACGATCATTTTCGGGTCGTTAGAGGAGTGCGGTCGTCATTTAAATATTTTGAAGTGATCTCAAAAATAGCATTCAAGTTGGCGCTGTAAGTATTGGGTCAGAATACATTAATTTTCTTCCATATAACAACTTCTCATCATTAACGATCATTGCCGGGTCGTTAGAGGAGTACGGTCGGCATTTGAATATTTTGAAGTGATCTCAAAAATAGGATTCGGGTTGGCGCGGTTTGTGGTGGACCAGAATACATTGATTTCTGTCCCAATAACACTTTCTCATCATTAACGATCATTGCCGGGTCGTTAGAGGAGTGCGGTCGTCATTTGAATATTTTGAAGTGATCTCAAAAATAGGATTTGAGTTGGTTCGGTTTGTGGTGGGTCAGAATACATTCATTCCTGTCCATATAACAACTTCTCATCATTAACGATCATTGCCGGGTCGTTGGAGGAGTGCGGTATGCATTTGACTATTTTGAAGTGATCTCAAAAATAGGATTCGAGTTGACGCGGTTTGTATTGGGTCAGAATACATTAATTACTGTCCATGTAACAACTTGTCATCATTAACGATCATTGCCGGGTCGTTAGGGGAGTACGGTCGGCATTTGAATAGTTTGAAGTGATCTCATAAATAGGATTCGGGTTGGCGCGGTTTGTGATGGGTCAGAATACATTCATTTCTGTCCCAATAACAACTTCTCATCATTAACGATCATTGCCGGGTCGTTAGTGGAGTGCGGTCGTCATTTGAATATTTTGAAGTGATCTCAAAAATAGGATTCTAGTTGGCGCGGTTTGTATTGGGTCAGAATACATTAATTTCTGTCCATATAACAACTTCTCATCATTTACGATCATTGCCCGGTCCTTAGAGGGGTGCGGTCGTCATTTGAATATTTTGAAGTGATCTCGAAAATAGGATTCGAGTTGGCGCGGTTTGTGGTGGGTCAGAATACATTTATTCCTGTCCCAATAACAACTTCTCATCATTAACGATCATTTCCGGGTCGTTAGAGGAGTGCGGTCGTCATTTAAATATTTTGAAGTGATCTCAAAAATAGCATTCAAGTTGGCGCTGTAAGTATTGGGTCAGAATACATTAATTTTCTTCCATATAACAACTTCTCATCATTAACGATCATTGCCGGGTCGTTAGAGGAGTACGGTCGGCATTTGAATATTTTGAAGTGATCTCAAAAATAGGATTCGGGTTGGCGCGGTTCGTAGTGGGTCAGAATACATTCATTTCTGTCCCAATAACACTTTCTCATCATTAATGATCATTGCCGGGTCGATAGAGGAGTTCGGTCGTCATTTGAATATTTTGAAGTGATCTCAAAAATGGGATTCGAGTTGGCGCGGTTTGAATTGGGTCAAAATACATTAATTCCTGTCCTTATAACAACTTCTCATCATTAACGATCATTGCCGGGTCGTTAGAGGAGTGCGGTCGTCATTTGAATATTTTCAAGTGATCTCAAAAATAGGATTCGAGTTGGCGCGGATTGTATTGGGTCAGAATACATAAATTTTTGTCCATGTAACAACTTCTCATCATTTACAATCATTGCCGGGTCGTTAGAGGAGTGCGGTCGTCATTTGAATATTTTGACGTTATCTCAAAAATAGGATTCGAGTTGGCGCGGTTTGTATTGGGTTATAATACATTGATTTCTGTCCATATAACAATTTCTCATCATTAACGATCATTGCCGGGTCGTTAGATGAGTGCGGTCGTCATTTGAATATTTTGAAGTGATCTCAAAAATAGGATTCGAGTTGGCGCGGTTTGTGGTGTGTCAGAATACATTCATTCTGGTCCAAATATTAACTTCTAATCATCGACGATCATTGCCGGGTCGTTAGAGGAGTGCGGTCGGCATTTGACTATTTTGAAGTGATCTCAAAAATAGTATTCGAGTTGGCGCGGTTTGTATTGGGTCAGAATATATTAATTTCTGTCCATATAACAACTTCTCATCATTAACGATCATTGCCGGGTCGTTAGAGGAGTGCGGTCGTCATTTGAATATTTTGAAGTGATCTCAAAAATAGGATTCGAGTTGGCGCGGTTTGTATTGGGTCAGAATACATGAATTTCTGTCCATATAACAACTTCTCATCATTAACGATCATTGCCGGGTCGTTAGAGGAGTGCGGTCGTCATTTGACTATTTTGACGTGATCTCAAAAATAGGATTCGAGTTGGCGCGGTTTGTATTGGGTTAGAATACATTGATTTCTGTCCATATAACAACTTCTCAATATTAATGATCATTGCCGGGTCGATAGAGGAGTGCGGTCGTCATTTGAATATTTTGAAGTGATCTCAAAAATAGGATTCGAGTTGGCGCGGTTTGTATTGGGTCAGAATACATTAATTTCTGTCCATATAACAACTTCTCATCATTAACGATCATTGCCGGGTCGTTAGATGAGTGCGGTCGTCATTTGAATATTTTGAAGTGATCTCAAAAATAGGATTCGAGTTGGCGCGGTTTGTATTGGGTTAGAATACATTGATTTCTGTCCATATAACAACTTCTCATCATTAACGATCATTGCCGGGTCGTTAGAGGAGTGCGGTCGTCATTTGAATATTTTGAAGTGATCTCAAAAATAGGATTTGAGTTGGTTCGGTTTGTGGTGGGTCAGAATACATTCATTCCTGTCCATATAACAACTTCTCATCATTAACGATCATTGCCGGGTCGTTAGAGGAGTGCGGTCGTCATTTGAATATTTTGAAGTGATCTCAAAAATAGGATTTGAGTTGGTTCGGTTTGTGGTGGGTCAGAATACATTCATTCCTGTCCATATAACAACTTCTCATCATTAACGATCATTGCCGGGTCGTTGGAGGAGTGCGGTATGCATTTGACTATTTTGATGTGATCTCAAAAATAGGATTCGAGTTGGCGCGGTTTAAATTGGGTCAGAGTACATTAATTACTGTCCATGTAACAACTTGTTATCATTAACGATCATTGCTGGGTCGTTGGGGGAGTACGGTCGGCATTTGAATAGTTCGAAGTGATCTCAAAAATAGGATTCGGGTTGGCGCGGTTTGTGATGGGTCAGAATACATTCATTTCTGTCCCAATAACATCTTCTCATCATTAACGATCATTGCCGGGTCGTTAGAGGAGTGCGGTCGTCATTTGAATATTTTGAAGTGATCTCAAAAATAGCATTCAAGTTGGCGCTGTTAGTATTGGGTCAGAATACATTAATTTTCTTCCATATAACAACTTCTCATCATTAACGATCATTGCCGGGTCGTTAAAGGAGTACGGTCGGCATTTGTATATTTTGAAGTGATCTCAAAAATAGGATTCGGGTTGGCGCGGTTTGTGGTGGGTCAGAATACATTCATTTCTGTCCCAATAACACTTTCTCATCATTAATGATCATTGCCGGGTCGATAGAGGAGTTCGGTCGTCATTTAAATATTTTGAAGTGATCTCAAAAATTGGATTCGAGTTGGCGCGGTTTGTATTGGGTCGAAATACATTAATTCCTGTCCTTATAACAACTTCTCATCATTAACGATCATTGCCAAGTCTTTAGAGGAGTGCGGTCGTCATTTGAATATTTTGAAGTGATCTCAAAAATAGGATTCGAGTTGGCGCGGATTGTATTGGGTCAGAATACATGAATTTCTGTCCATGTAACAACTTCTCATCATTTACAATCATTGCCGGGTCGTTAGAGGAGTGCGGTCGTCATTTGAATATTTTGAAGTGATCTCAAAAATAGGATTCGAGTTAGCGCGGTTTGTATTGGGTTAGAATACATTGATTCCTGTCCATATAACAACTTCTCATCATTGACGATCATTGCCGGGTCGTTAGAGGAGTGCGGTCGTCATTTGAATATTTTGAAGTGATCTCAAAAATAGGATTCGAGTTGGCGCGGATTGTATTGGGTCAGAATACATGAATTTCTGTCCATGTAACAACTTCTCATCATTTACAATCATTGCCGGGTCGTTAGAGGAGTGCGGTCGTCATTTGAATATTTTGAAGTGATCTCAAAAATAGGATTCGAGTTAGCGCGGTTTGTATTGGGTTAGAATACATTGATTCCTGTCCATATAACAACTTCTAATCATCGACGATCATTGCCGGGTCGTTAGAGGAGTGCGGTCGGCATTTGACTATTTTGAAGTGATCTCAAAAATGGGATTCGAGTTGTCGCGGTTTGTATTGGGTCAGAATATATTAATTTTTGTCCATTTAACAACTTCTCATCATTAACGATCATTGCCGGGTCGTTAGAGGAGTGCGGTCGTCATTTGAATATTTTGAAGTGATCTCAAAAATAGGATTCGAGTTGGCGCGGTTTGTATTGGGTCAGAATACATAAATTTTTGTCCATATAACAACTTCTCATCATTAACGATCATTGCCGGGTCGTTAGAGGAGTGCGGTCGTCATTTGAATATTTTGAAGTCATTTCAAAAATAGGATTCGAGTTGGCGCTGTTTGTGGTGGGACAGAATACATTCATTTCTGTCCATGTAACAACTTGTCATCATTAACGATCATTGCCGGGTCGTTAGGGGAGTACGGTCGGCATTTGAATAGTTTGAAGTGATCTCAAAAATAGGATTCTAGTTGGCGCGGTTTGTATTGGGTCAGAATACATTAATGACTGTCCATGTAACAACTTGTCATCATTAACGATCATTGCCGGGTTGTTAGGGGAGTACGGTCGGCATTTGAATAGTTTGAAGTGATCTCAAAAATAGGATTCTAGTTGGCGCGGTTTGTATTGGGTCAGAATACATTAATTTCTGTCCATATAACAACTTCTCATCATTTACGATCATTGCCGGGTCCTTAGAGGAGTGCGGTCGTCATTTGAATATTTTGAAGTGATCTCGAAAATAGGATTCTAGTTGGCGCGGTTTGTGGTGGGTCAGAATACATTCATTTCTGTCCCAATAACAACTTCTCATCATTAACGATCATTTTCGGGTCGTTAGAGGAGTGCGGTCGTCATTTAAATATTTTGAAGTGATCTCAAAAATAGCATTCAAGTTGGCGCTGTAAGTATTGGGTCAGAATACATTAATTTTCTTCCATATAACAACTTCTCATCATTTACGATCATTGCCGGGTCCTTAGAGGAGTGCGGTCGTCATTTGAATATTTTGAAGTGATCTCGAAAATAGGATTCTAGTTGGCGCGGTTTGTGGTGGGTCAGAATACATTCATTTCTGTCCCAATAACAACTTCTCATCATTAACGATCATTGCCGGGTCGTTAGAGGAGTACGGTCGGCATTTGAATATTTTGAAGTGATCTCAAAAATAGGATTCGGGTTGGCGCGGTTTGTGGTGGACCAGAATACATTGATTTCTGTCCCAATAACACTTTCTCATCATTAATGATCATTGCCGGGTCGATAGAGGAGTTCGGTCGTCATTTGAATATTTTGAAGTGATCTCAAAAATGGGATTCGAGTTGGCGCGGTTTGAATCGGGTCAAAATACATTAATTTCTGTCCTTATAACAACTTCTCATCATTAACGATCATTGCCGGGTCGTTAGAGGAGTGCGGTCGTCATTTGAATATTTTGAAGTCATCTCAAAAATAGGATTCGAGTTGGCGCGGATTGTATTGGGTCAGAATACATAAATTGCTGTCCATGTAACAACTTCTCATCATTTACAATCATTGCCGGGTCGTTAGAGGAGTGTGGTCGTCATTTGAATATTTTGAAGTGATCTCAAAAATAGGATTCTAGTTGGCGCGGTTTGTATTGGGTCAGAATACATTAATTTCTGTCCATATAACAACTTCTCATCATTTACGATCATTGCCCGGTCCTTAGAGGAGTGCGGTCGTCATTTGAATATTTTGAAGTGATCTCGAAAATAGGATTCGAGTTGGCGCGGTTTGTGGTGGGTCAGAATACATTTATTCCTGTCCCAATAACAACTTCTCATCATTAACGATCATTTCCGGGTCGTTAGAGGAGTGCGGTCGTCATTTAAATATTTTGAAGTGATCTCAAAAATAGCATTCAAGTTGGCGCTGTAAGTATTGGGTCAGAATACATTAATTTTCTTCCATATAACAACTTCTCATCATTAACGATCATTGCCGGGTCGTTAGAGGAGTACGGTCGGCATTTGAATATTTTGAAGTGATCTCAAAAATAGGATTCGGGTTGGCGCGGTTTGTGATGGGTCAGAATACATTCATTTCTGTCCCAATAACAACTTCTCATCATTAACGATCATTGCCGGGTCGTTAGTGGAGTGCGGTCGTCATTTGAATATTTTGAAGTGATCTCAAAAATAGGATTCTAGTTGGCGCGGTTTGTATTGGGTCAGAATACATTAATTTCTGTCCATATAACAACTTCTCATCATTTACGATCATTGCCGGGTCCTTAGAGGAGTGCGGTCGTCATTTGAATATTTTGAAGTGATCTCGAAAATAGGATTCTAGTTGGCGCGGTTTGTGGTGGGTCAGAATACATTCATTTCTGTCCCAATAACAACTTCTCATCATTAACGATCATTTTCGGGTCGTTAGAGGAGTGCGGTCGTCATTTAAATATTTTGAAGTGATCTCAAAAATAGCATTCAAGTTGGCGCTGTAAGTATTGGGTCAGAATACATTAATTTTCTTCCATATAACAACTTCTCATCATTAACGATCATTGCCGGGTCGTTAGAGGAGTACGGTCGGCATTTGAATATTTTGAAGTGATCTCAAAAATAGGATTCGGGTTGGCGCGGTTTGTGGTGGACCAGAATACATTGATTTCTGTCCCAATAACACTTTCTCATCATTAATGATCATTGCCGGGTCGATAGAGGAGTTCGGTCGTCATTTGAATATTTTGAAGTGATCTCAAAAATGGGATTCGAGTTGGCGCGGTTTGAATCGGGTCAAAATACATTAATTTCTGTCCTTATAACAACTTCTCATCATTAACGATCATTGCCGGGTCGTTAGAGGAGTGCGGTCGTCATTTGAATATTTTGAAGTCATCTCAAAAATAGGATTCGAGTTGGCGCAGATTGTATTGGGTCAGAATACATAAATTGCTGTCCATGTAACAACTTCTCATCATTTACAATCATTGCCGGGTCGTTAGAGGAGTGCGGTCGTCATTTGAATATTTTGACGTTATCTCAAAAATAGGATTCGAGTTGGCGCGGTTTGTATTGGGTTATAATACATTGATTTCTGTCCATATAACAATTTCTCATCATTAACGATCATTGCCGGGTCGTTAGAGGAGTGCGGTCGTCATTTGAATATTTTGAAGTGATCTGAAAAATAGGATTCGAGTTGGCGCGGTTTGTGGTGTGTCAGAATACATTCATTCTGGTCCAAATATTAACTTCTAATCATCGACGATCATTGCCGGGTCGTTAGAGGAGTGCGGTCGGCATTTGACTATTTTGAAGTGATCTCAAAAATAGTATTCGAGTTGGCGCGGTTTGTATTGGGTCAGAATATATTAATTTCTGTCCATATAACAACTTCTCATCATTAACGATCATTGCCGGGTCGTTAGAGGAGTGCGGTCGTCATTTGAATATTTTGAAGTGATCTCAAAAATTGGATTCGAGTTGGCGCGGTTTGTATTGGGTCAGAATACATAAATTTCTGTCCATATAACAACTTCTCATCATTAACGATCATTGCCGGGTCGTTAGAGGAGTGCGGTCGTCATTTGAATATTTTGACGTGATCTCAAAAATAGGATTCGAGTTGGCGCGGTTTGTATTGGGTTAGAATACATTGATTTCTGTCCATATAACAACTTCTCATCATTAATGATCATTGCCGGGTCGTTAGAGGAGTGCGGTCGTCATTTGAATATTTTGAAGTGATCTCAAAAATAGGATTCGAGTTGGCGCGGTTTGTATTGTGTCAGAATTCATTAATTTTTGTTTTTATAACAACTTCTCATCATCAACGATCATTGCCGGGTCGTTAGAGGAGTGCGGTCGGCATTTGACTATTTTGAAGTGATCTCTAAATTAGGATTCGAGTTGGCGCGGTTTGTATTGGGTCAGAATACATTAATTTCTGTCCATATAACAACTTCTCATCATTAACGATCATTGCCGGGTCGTTAGATGAGTGCGGTCGTCATTTGAATATTTTGAAGTGATCTCAAAAATAGGATTCGAGTTAGCGCGGTTTGTATTGGGTTAGAATACATTGATTTCTGTCCATATAACAACTTCTCATCATTAACGATCATTGCCGGGTCGTTAGAGGAGTGCGGTCGTCATTTGAATATTTTGAAGTGATCTTAAAAATAGGATTTGAGTTGGTTCGGTTTGTGGTGGGTCAGAATACATTCATTTCTGTCCATATAACAACTTCTCATCATTAACGATCATTGCCGGGTCGTTAGAGGAGTGCGGTCGTCATTTGAATATTTTGAAGTGATTTCAAAAATAGGATTTGAGTTGGTTCGGTTTGTGGTGGGTCAGAATACATTCACTCCTGTCCATATAACAACTTCTCATCATTAACGATCATTGCCGGGACGTTGGAGGAGTGCGGTATGCATTTGACTATTTTGAAGTGATCTCAAAAATAGGATTCGAGTTGGCGCGGTTTGTATTGGGTCAGAATACATTAATTACTGTCCATGTAACAACTTGTCATCATTAACGATCATTGATGGGTCGTTAGGGGAGTACGGTCGGCATTCGAATAGTTTGGAGTGATCTCAAAAAAAGGATTCGGGTTGGCGCGGTTTGTGATGGGTCAGAATACATTCATTTCTGTCCCAATAACAACTTCTCATCTTTAACGATCATTGCCGGGTCGTTAGTGGAGTGCGGTCGTCATTTGAATATTTTGAAGTGATCTCAAAAATAGGATTCTAGTTGGCGCGGTTTGTATTGGGTCAGAATACATTAATTTCTGTCCATATAACAACTTCTCATCATTTACGATCATTGCCGGGTCCTTAGAGGAGTGCGGTCGTCATTTGAATATTTTGAAGTGATCTCAAAAATAGGATTCGAGTTGGCGCGGTTTGTGGTGTGTCAGAATACATTCATTCTGGTCCAAATATTAACTTCTAATCATCGACGATCATTGCCGGGTCGTTAAAGGAGTGCGGTCGGCATTTGACTATTTTGAAGTGATCTCAAAAATAGTATTCGAGTTGGCGCGGTTTGTATTGGGTCAGAATATATTAATTTCTGTCCATATAACAACTTCTCATCATTAACGATCATTGCCGGGTCGTTAGAGGAGTGCGGTCGTCATTTGAATATTTTGAAGTGATCTCAAAAATAGGATTCGAGTTGGCGCGGTTTGTATTGGGTCAGAATACATGAATTTCTGTCCATATAACAACTTCTCATCATTAACGATCATTGCCGGGTCGTTAGAGGAGTGCGGTCGTCATTTGACTATTTTGACGTGATCTCAAAAATAGGATTCGAGTTGGCGCGGTTTGTATTGGGTTAGAATACATTGATTCCTGTCCATATAACAACTTCTCAATATTAATGATCATTGCCGGGTCGTTAGAGGAGTGCGGTCGTCATTTGAATATTTTGAAGTGATCTCAAAAATAGGATTCGAGTTGGCGCGGTTTGTATTGTGTTAGAATACATTGATTTCTGTCCATATAACAACTTCTCATCATTAATGATCATTGCCGGGTCGTTAGAGGAGTGCGGTCGTCATTTGAATATTTTGAAGTGATCTCAAAAATAGGATTCGAGTTGGCGCGGTTTGTATTGTGTCAGAATACATTAATTTTTGTCTTTATAACAACTTGTCATCATCAACGATCATTGCCGGGTCGTTAGAGGAGTGCGGTCGGCATTTGACTATTTTGAAGTGATCTCTAAATTAGGATTCGAGTTGGCGCGGTTTGTATTGGGTCAGAATACATTAATTTCTGTCCATATAACAACTTCTCATCATTAACGATCATTGCCGGGTCGTTAGATGAGTGCGGTCGTCATTTGAATAATTTGAAGTGATCTCAAAAATAGGATTCGAGTTGGCGCGGTTTGTATTGGGTTAGAATACATTGATTTCTGTCCATGTAACAACTTCTCATCATTAACGATCATTGCCGGGTCGTTAGAGGAGTGCGGTCGTCATTTGAATATTTTGAAGTGATCTCAAAAATAGGATTTGAGTTGGTTCGGTTTGTGGTGGGTCAGAATACATTCATTCCTGTCCATATAACAACTTCTCATCATTAACGATCATTGCCGGGTCGTTGGAGGAGTGCGGTATGCATTTGACTATTTTGAAGTGATCTCAAAAATAGGATTCGAGTTGACGCGGTTTGTATTGGGTCAGAATATATTAATTACTGTCCATGTAACAACTTGTCATCATTAACGATCATTGCCGGGTCGTTAGGGGAGTACGGTCGGCATTTGAATAGTTTGAAGTGATCTCATAAATAGGATTCGGGTTGGCGCGGTTTGTGATGGGTCAGAATACATTCATTTCTGTCCCAATAACAACTTCTCATCATTAACGATCATTGCCGGGTCGTTAGTGGAGTGCGGTCGTCATTTGAATATTTTGAAGTGATCTCAAAAATAGGATTCTAGTTGGCGCGGTTTGTATTGGGTCAGAATACATTAATTCCTGTCCATATAACAACTTCTCATCATTTACGATCATTGCCCGGTCCTTAGAGGAGTGCGGTCGTCATTTGAATATTTTGAAGTGATCTCGAAAATAGGATTCGAGTTGGCGCGGTTTGTGGTGGGTCAGAATACATTTATTCCTGTCCCAATAACAACTTCTCATCATTAACGATCATTTCCGGGTCGTTAGGGGAGTGCGGTCGTCATTTAAATAATTTGAAGTGATCTCAAAAATAGCATTCAAGTTGGCGCTGTAAGTATTGGGTCAGAATACATTAATTTTCTTCCATATAACAACTTCTCATCATTAACGATCATTGCCGGGTCGTTAGAGGAGTACGGTCGGCATTTGAATATTTTGAAGTGATCTCAAAAATAGGATTCGGGTTGGCGCGGTTCGTGGTGGGTCAGAATACATTCATTTCTGTCCCAATAACACTTTCTCATCATTAATGATCATTGCCGGGTCGATAGAGGAGTTCGGTCGTCATTTGAATATTTTGAAGAGATCTCAAAAATGGGATTCGAGTTGGCGCGGTTTGAATTGGGTCAAAATACATTAATTTCTGTCCTTATAACAACTTCTCATCATTAACGATCATTGCCGGGTCGTTAGAGGAGTGCGGTCGTCATTTGAATATTTTGAAGTGATCTCAAAAATAGGATTCGAGTTGGCGCGGATTGTATTGGGTCAGAATACATAAATTTTTGTCCATGTAACAACTTCTCATCATTTACAATCATTGCCGGGTCGTTAGAGGAGTGCGGTCGTCATTTGAATATTTTGACGTTATCTCAAAAATAGGATTCGAGTTGGCGCGGTTTGTATTGGGTTATAATACATTGATTTCTGTCCATATAACAATTTCTCATCATTAACGATCATTGCCGGGTCGTTAGATGAGTGCGGTCGTCATTTGAATATTTTGAAGTGATCTCAAAAATAGGATTCGAGTTGGCGCGGTTTGTGGTGTGTCAGAATACATTCATTCTGGTCCAAATATTAACTTCTAATCATCGACGATCATTGCCGGGTCGTTAGAGGACTGCGGTCGGCATTTGACTATTTTGAAGTGATCTCAAAAATAGTATTCGAGTTGGCGCGGTTTGTATTGGGTCAGAATATATTAATTTCTGTCCATATAACAACTTCTCATCATTAACGATCATTGCCGGGTCGTTAGAGGAGTGCGGTCGTCATTTGAATATTTTGAAGTGATCTCAAAAATAGGATTCGAGTTGGCGCGGTTTGTATTGGGTCAGAATACATAAATTCCTGTCCATATAACAACTTCTCATCATTAACGATCATTGCCGGGTCGTTAGAGGAGTGCGGTCGTCATTTGAATATTTTGACGTGATCTCAAAAATAGGATTCGAGTTGGCGCGGTTTGTATTGGGTTAGAATACATTGATTTCTGTCCATATAACAACTTCTCATCATTAATGATCATTGCCGGGTCGTTAGAGGAGTGCGGTCGTCATTTGAATATTTTGAAGTGATCTCAAAAATAGGATTCGAGTTGGCGCGGTTTGTATTGTGTTAGAATACATTGATTTCTGTCCATATAACAACTTCTCATCATTAATGATCATTGCCGGGTCGTTAGAGGAGTGCGGTCGTCATTTGAATATTTTGAAGTGATCTCAAAAATAGGATTCGAGTTGGCGCGGTTTGTATTGTTTCAGAATACATTAAATTTTGTCTTTATAACAATTTCTCATCATCAACGATCATTGCCGGGTCGTTAGAGGAGTGCGGTCGGCATTTGACTATTTTGAAGTGATCTCTAAAATAGGATTCGAGTTGGCGCGGTTTGTATTGGGTCAGAATACATGAGTTTCTGTCCATGTAACAACTTCTCATCATTTACAATCATTGCCGGGTCGTTAGAGGAGTGCGGTCGTCATTTGAATATTTTGAAGTGATCTCAAAAATAGGATTCGAGTTGGCGCGGTTTGTATTGGGTTAGAATACATTGATTTCTGTCCATATAACAACTTCTCATCATTAATGATCATTGCCGGGTCGTTAGAGGAGTGCGGTCGTCATTTGAATATTTTGAAGTGATCTCAAAAATAGGATTCGAGTTGGCGCGGTTTGTATTGTGTTAGAATACATTGATTTCTGTCCATATAACAACTTCTCATCATTAATGATCATTGCCGGGTCGTTAGAGGAGTGCGGTCGTCATTTGAATATTTTGAAGTGATCTCAAAAATAGGATTCGAGTTGGCGCGGTTTGTATTGTTTCAGAATACATTAAATTTTGTCTTTATAACAATTTCTCATCATCAACGATCATTGCCGGGTCGTTAGAGGAGTGCGGTCGGCATTTGACTATTTTGAAGTGATCTCTAAAATAGGATTCGAGTTGGCGCGGTTTATATTGGGTCAGAATACATGAATTTCTATCCATGTAACAACTTCTCATCATTTACAATCATTGCCGGGTCGTTAGAGGAGTGCGGTCGTCATTTGAATATTTTGAAGTGATCTCAAAAATAGGATTCGAGTTGGCGCGGTTTGTGGTGTGCCAGAATACATTCATTCTGGTCCAAATATTAACTTCTAATCATCGACGATCATTGCCGGGTCGTTAGAGGAGTGCGGTCGGCATTTGACTATTTTGAAGTGATCTCAAAAATAGGATTCGAGTTGTCGCGGTTTGTATTGGGTCAGAATATACTAATTTTTGTCCATATAACAACTTCTCATCTTTAACGATCATTGCCGGGTCGTTAGAGGAGTGCGGTCGTCATTTGAATATTTTGAAATGATCTCAAAAATAGGATTCGAGTTGGCGCGGTTTGTATTGGGTCAGAATACATAAATTTTTGTCCATATAACAACTTCTCATCATTAACGATCATTGCCGGGTCGTTAGAGGAGTGCGGTCGTCATTTGAATATTTTGAAGTCATCTCAAAAATAGGATTCGAGTTGGTTCGGTTTGTGGTGGGTCAGAATACATTCATTTCTGTCCAAATATTAACTTCTAATCATCGACGATCATTGCCGGGTCGTTGGAGGAGTGCGGTATGCTTTTGACTATTTTGAAGTGATCTCAAAAATAGGATTCGAGTTGGCGCGGTTTGTATTGGGTCAGAATACATTAATTACTGTCCATGTAACAACTTGTCATCATTAACGATCATTGCCGGGTCGTTAGGGGAGTACGGTCGGCATTTGAATAGTTTGAAGTGATCTCAAAAATAGGATTCGGGTTGGCGCGATTTGTGATGGGTCAGAATACATTCATTTCTGTCCCAATAACAACTTCTCATCATTAACGATCATTGCCGGGTCGTTAGTGGAGTGCGGTCGTCATTTGAATATTTTGAAGTGATCTCAAAAATAGGATTCTAGTTAGCGCGGTTTGTATTGGGTCAGAATACATTAATTTCTGTCCATATAACAACTTCTCATCATTTACGATCATTGCCGGGTCCTTAGAGGAGTGCGGTCGTCATTTGAATATTTTGAAGTGATCTCGAAAATAGGATTCGAGTTGGCGCGGTTTGTGGTGGGTCAGAATACATTTATTTCTGTCCCAATAACAACTTCTCATCATTAACGATCATTGCCGGGTCGTTAGAGGAGTGCGGTCGTCATTTAAATATTTTGAAGTGATCTCAAAAATAGCATTCAAGTTGGCGCTGTAAGTATTGGGTCAGAATACATTAATTTTCTTCCATATAACAACTTCTCATCATTAACGATCATTGCCGGGTCGTTAGAGGAGTACGGTCGGCATTTGAATATTTTGAAGTGATCTCAAAAATAGGATTCGGGTTGGCGCGGTTTGTGGTGGACCAGAATACATTGATTTCTGTCCCAATAACACTTTCTCATCATTAATGATCATTGCCGGGTCGATAGAGGAGTTCGGTCGTCATTTGAATATTTTGAAGTGATCTCAAAAATGGGATTCGAGTTGGCGCGGTTTGAATTGGGTCAAAATACATTAATTTCTGTCCTTATAACAACTTCTCATCATTAACGATCATTGCCGGGTCGTTAGAGGAGTGCGGTCGTCATTTGAATATTTTGAAGTGATCTCAAAAATAGGATTCGAGTTGGCGCGGATTGTATTGGGTCAGAATACATAAATTTCTGTCCATGTAACAACTTCTCATCATTTACAATCATTGCCGGGTCGTTAGAGGAGTGCGGTCGTCATTTGAATATTTTGACGTTATCTCAAAAATAGGATTCGAGTTCGCGCGGTTTGTATTGGGTTATAATACATTGATTTCTGTCCATATAACAATTTCTCATCATTAACGATTATTGCCGGGTCGTTAGAGGAGTGCGGTCGCCATTTGAATATTTTGAAGTGATCTCAAAAATAGGATTCAAGTTGGCGCGGTTTGTGGTGTGTCAGAATACATTCATTCTGGTCCAAATATTAACTTCTAATCATCGACGATCATTGCCGGGTCGTTAGAGGAGTGCGGTCGGCATTTGACTATTTTGAAGTGATCTCAAAAATAGGATTCGAGTTGGCGCGGTTTGTATTGGGTCAGAATACATAAATTTCTGTCCATATAACAACTTCTCATCATTAACGATCATTGCCGGGTCGTTAGAGGAGTGCGGTCGTCATTTGAATATTTTGACGTGATCTCAAAAATAGGATTCGGGTTGGCGCGGTTTGTATTGGGTTAGAATACATTGATTTCTGTCCATATAACAACTTCTCATCATTAATGATCATTGCCGGGTCGTTAGAGGAGTGCGGTCGTCATTTGAATATTTTGAAGTGATCTCAAAAATAGGATTCGAGTTGGCGCGGTTTGTATTGTGTTAGAATACATTGATTTCTGTCCATATAACAACTTCTCATCATTAATGATCATTGCCGGGTCGTTACAGGAGTGCGGTCGTCATTTGAATATTTTGAAGTGATCTCAAAAATAGGATTCGAGTTGGCGCGGTTTGTATTGTGTCAGAATTCATTAATTTTTGTCTTTATAACAACTTCTCATCATCAACGATCATTGCCGGGTCGTTAGAGGAGTACGGTCGGCATTTGAATATTTTGAAGTGATCTCAAAAATAGGATTCGGGTTGGCGCGGTTCGTGGTGGGTCAGAATACATTCATTTCTGTCCCAATAACACTTTCTCATCATTAATGATCATTGCCGGGTCGATAGAGGAGTTCGGTCGTCATTTGAATATTTTGAAGAGATCTCAAAAATGGGATTCGAGTTGGCGCGGTTTGAATTGGGTCAAAATACATTAATTTCTGTCCTTATAACAACTTCTCATCATTAACGATCATTGCCGGGTCGTTAGAGGAGTGCGGTCGTCATTTGAATATTTTGAAGTGATCTCAAAAATAGGATTCGAGTTGGCGCGGATTGTATTGGGTCAGAATACATAAATTTTTGTCCATGTAACAACTTCTCATCATTTACAATCATTGCCGGGTCGTTAGAGGAGTGCGGTCATCATTTGAATATTTTGACGTTATCTCAAAAATAGGATTCGAGTTGGCGCGGTTTGTATTGGGTTATAATACATTGATTTCTGTCCATATAACAATTTCTCATCATTAACGATCATTGCCGGGTCGTTAGATGAGTGCGGTCGTCATTTGAATATTTTGAAGTGATCTCAAAAATAGGATTCGAGTTGGCGCGGTTTGTGGTGTGTCAGAATACATTCATTCTGGTCCAAATATTAACTTCTAATCATCGACGATCATTGCCGGGTCGTTAGAGGACTGCGGTCGGCATTTGACTATTTTGAAGTGATCTCAAAAATAGTATTCGAGTTGGCGCGGTTTGTATTGGGTCAGAATATATTAATTTCTGTCCATATAACAACTTCTCATCATTAACGATCATTGCCGGGTCGTTAGAGGAGTGCGGTCGTCATTTGAATATTTTGAAGTGATCTCAAAAATAGGATTCGAGTTGGCGCGGTTTGTATTGGGTCAGAATACATAAATTTCTGTCCATATAACAACTTCTCATCATTAACGATCATTGCCGGGTCGTTAGAGGAGTGCGGTCGTCATTTGAATATTTTGACGTGATCTCAAAAATAGGATTCGAGTTGGCGCGGTTTGTATTGGGTTAGAATACATTGATTTCTGTCCATATAACAACTTCTCATCATTAATGATCATTGCCGGGTCGTTAGAGGAGTGCGGTCGTCATTTGAATATTTTGAAGTGATCTCAAAAATAGGATTCGAGTTGGCGCGGTTTGTATTGTGTTAGAATACAATGATTTCTGTCCATATAACAACTTCTCATCATTAATGATCATTGCCGGGTCGTTAGAGGAGTGCGGTCGTCATTTGAATATTTTGAAGTGATCTCAAAAATAGGATTCGAGTTGGCGCGGTTTGTATTGTTTCAGAATACATTAAATTTTGTCTTTATAACAATTTCTCATCATCAACGATCATTGCCGGGTCGTTAGAGGAGTGCGGTCGGCATTTGACTATTTTGAAGTGATCTCTAAAATAGGATTCGAGTTGGCGCGGTTTGTATTGGGTCAGAATACATGAATTTCTGTCCATGTAACAACTTCTCATCATTTACAATCATTGCCGGGTCGTTAGAGGAGTGCGGTCGTCATTTGAATATTTTGAAGTGATCTCAAAAATAGGATTCGAGTTGGCGCGGTTTGTATTGGGTTAGAATACATTGATTTCTGTCCATATAACAACTTCTCATCATTAATGATCATTGCCGGGTCGTTAGAGGAGTGCGGTCGTCATTTGAATATTTTGAAGTGATCTCAAAAATAGGATTCGAGTTGGCGCGGTTTGTATTGTGTTAGAATACATTGATTTCTGTCCATATAACAACTTCTCATCATTAATGATCATTGCCGGGTCGTTAGAGGAGTGCGGTCGTCATTTGAATATTTTGAAGTGATCTCAAAAATAGGATTCGAGTTGGCGCGGTTTGTATTGTTTCAGAATACATTAAATTTTGTCTTTATAACAATTTCTCATCATCAACGATCATTGCCGGGTCGTTAGAGGAGTGCGGTCGGCATTTGACTATTTTGAAGTGATCTCTAAAATAGGATTCGAGTTGGCGCGGTTTATATTGGGTCAGAATACATGAATTTCTGTCCATGTAACAACTTCTCATCATTTACAATCATTGCCGGGTCGTTAGAGGAGTGCGGTCGTCATTTGAATATTTTGAAGTGATCTCAAAAATAGGATTCGAGTTGGCGCGGTTTGTGGTGTGCCAGAATACATTCATTCTGGTCCAAATATTAACTTCTAATCATCGACGATCATTGCCGGGTCGTTAGAGGAGTGCGGTCGGCATTTGACTATTTTGAAGTGATCTCAAAAATAGGATTCGAGTTGTCGCGGTTTGTATTGGGTCAGAATATACTAATTTTTGTCCGTATGACAACTTCTCATCATTAACGATCATTGCCGGGTCGTTAGAGGAGTGCGGTCGTCATTTGAATATTTTGAAATGATCTCAAAAATAGGATTCGAGTTGGCGCGGTTTGTATTGGGTCAGAATACATAAATTTTTGTCCATATGACAACTTCTCATCATTAACGATCATTGCCGGGTCGTTAGAGGAGTGCGGTCGTCATTTGAATATTTTGAAGTCATCTCAAAAATAGGATTCGAGTTGGTTCTGTTTGTGGTGGGTCAGAATACATTCATTTCTGTCCAAATATTAACTTCTAATCATCGACGATCATTGCCGGGTCGTTGGAGGAGTGCGGTATGCTTTTGACTATTTTGAAGTGATCTCAAAAATAGGATTCGAGTTGGCGCGGTTTGTATTGGGTCAGAATACATTAATTACTGTCCATGTAACAACTTGTCATCATTAACGATCATTGCCGGGTCGTTAGGGGAGTACGGTCGGCATTTGAATAGTTTGAAGTGATCTCAAAAATAGGATTCGGGTTGGCGCGGTTTGTGATGGGTCAGAATACATTCATTTCTGTCCCAATAACAACTTCTCATCATTAACGATCATTGCCGGGTCGTTAGTGGAGTGCGGTCGTCATTTGAATATTTTGAAGTGATCTCAAAAATAGGATTCTAGTTGGCGCGGTTTGTATTGGGTCAGAATACATTAATTTCTGTCCATATAACAACTTCTCATCATTTACGATCATTGCCGGGTCCTTAGAGGAGTGCGGTCGTCATTTGAATATTTTGAAGTGATCTCGAAAATAGGATTCGAGTTGGCGCGGTTTGTGGTGGGTCAGAATACATTTATTTCTGTCCCAATAACAACTTCTCATCATTAACGATCATTGCCGGGTCGTTAGAGGAGTGCGGTCGTCACTTAAATATTTTGAAGTGATCTCAAAAATAGCATTCAAGTTGGCGCTGTAAGTATTGGGTCAGAATACATTAATTTTCTTCCATATAACAACTTCTCATCATTAACGATCATTGCCGGGTCGTTAGAGGAGTGCGGTCGTCATTTGAATATTTTGAAGTCATCTCAAAAATAGGATTCGAGTTGGTTCGGTTTGTGGTGGGTCAGAATACATTCATTTCTGTCCAAATATTAACTTCTAATCATCGACGATCATTGCCGGGTCGTTGGAGGAGTGCGGTATGCTTTTGACTATTTTGAAGTGATCTCAAAAATAGGATTCGAGTTGGCGCGGTTTGTATTGGGTCAGAATACATTAATTACTGTCCATGTAACAACTTGTCATCATTAACGATCATTGCCGGGTCGTTAGGGGAGTACGGTCGGCATTTGAATATTTTGAAGTGATCTCAAAAATGGGATTCGAGTTGGCGCGGTTTGAATTGGGTCAAAATACATTAATTTCTGTCCTTATAACAACTTCTCATCATTAACGATCATTGCCGGGTCGTTAGAGGAGTGCGGTCGTCATTTGAATATTTTGAAGTGATCTCAAAAATAGGATTCGAGTTGGCGCGGATTGTATTGGGTCAGAATACATAAATTTCTGTCCATGTAACAACTTCTCATCATTTACAATCATTGCCGGGTCGTTAGAGGAGTGCGGTCGTCATTTGAATATTTTGACGTTATCTCAAAAATAGGATTCGAGTTCGCGCGGTTTGTATTGGGTTATAATACATTGATTTCTGTCCATATAACAATTTCTCATCATTAACGATTATTGCCGGGTCGTTAGAGGAGTGCGGTCGCCATTTGAATATTTTGAAGTGATCTCAAAAATAGGATTCAAGTTGGCGCGGTTTGTGGTGTGTCAGAATACATTCATTCTGGTCCAAATATTAACTTCTAATCATCGACGATCATTGCCGGGTCGTTAGAGGAGTGCGGTCGGCATTTGACTATTTTGACGTGATCTCAAAAATAGGATTCGGGTTGGCGCGGTTTGTATTGGGTTAGAATACATTGATTTCTGTCCATATAACAACTTCTCATCATTCATGATCATTGCCGGGTCGTTAGAGGAGTGCGGTCGTCATTTGAATATTTTGACGTGATCTCAAAAATAGGATTCGGGTTGGCGCGGTTTGTATTGGGTTAGAATACATTGATTTCTGTCCATATAACAACTTCTCATCATTCATGATCATTGCCGGGTCGTTAGAGGAGTGCGGTCGTCATTTGAATATTTTGAAGTGATCTCAAAAATAGGATTCGAGTTGGCGCGGTTTGTATTGTGTTAGAATACATTGATTTCTGTCCATATAACAACTTCTCATCATTAATGATCATTGCCGGGTCGTTACAGGAGTGCGGACGTCATTTGAATATTTTGAAGTGATCTCAAAAATAGGATTCGAGTTGGCGCGGTTTGTATTGTGTCAGAATTCATTAATTTTTGTCTTTATAACAACTTCTCATCATCAACGATCATTGCCGGGTCGTTAGAGGAGTGCGGTCGGCATTTGACTATTTTGAAGTGATCTCTAAATTAGGATTCGAGTTGGCGCGGTTTTTATTGGGTCAGAATACATTAATTTCTGTCCATATAACAACTTCTCATCATTAACGATCATTGCCGGGTCGTTAGATGAGTGCGGTCGTCTTTTGAATATTTTGAAGTGATCTCAAAAATAGGATTCGAGTTGGCGCGGTTTGTATTGGGTTAGAATACATTGATTTCTGTCCATATAACAACTTCTCATCATTAACGACCATTGCCGGGTCGTTAGAGGAGTGCGGTCGTCATTTGAATATTTTGAAGTGATCTCAAAAATAGGATTTGAGTTGGTTCGGTGTGTGGTGGGTCAGAATACATTCATTTCTGTCCATATAACAACTTCTCATCATTAACGATCATTGCCGGGTCGTTAGAGGAGTGCGGTCGTCATTTGAATATTTTGAAGTGATCTCAAAAATAGGATTTGAGTTGGTTCGGTTTGTGGTGGGTCAGAATACATTCATTCCTGTCCATATAACAACTTCTCATCATTAACGATCATTGCCGGGTCGTTGGAGGAGTGCGGTATGCATTTGACTATTTTGATGTGATCTCAAAAATAGGATTCGAGTTGGCGCGGTTTGTATTGGGTCAGAATACATTAATTACTGTCCATGTAACAACTTGTCATCATTAACGATCATTGCCGGGTCGTTAGGGGAGTACGGTCGGCATTTGAATAGTTTGAAGTGATCTCAAAAATAGGATTCGGGTTGGCGCGGTTTGTGATGGGTAAGAATACATTCATTTCTGTCCCAATAACATCTTCTCATCATTAACGATCATTGCCGGGTCGTTAGAGGAGTGCGGTCGTCATTTGAATATTTTGAAGTGATCTCAAAAATAGCATTCAAGTTGGCGCTGTTAGTATTGGGTCAGAATACATTAATTTTCTTCCATATAACAACTTCTCATCATTAACGATCATTGCCGGGTCGTTAAAGGAGTACGGTCGGCATTTGTATATTTTGAAGTGATCTCAAAAATAGGATTCGGGTTGGCGCGGTTTGTGGTGGGTCAGAATACATTCATTTCTGTCCCAATAACAACTTCTCATCATTAACGATCATTGCCGGGTCGTTAGTGGAGTGCGGTCGTCATTTGAATATTTTGAAGTGATCTCAAAAATAGGATTCTAGTCGGCGCGGTTTGTATTGGGTCAGAATACATGAATTTCTGTCCATGTAACAACTTCTCATCATATACAATCATTGCCGGGTCGTTAGAGGAGTGCGGTCGTCATTTGAATATTTTGAAGTGATCTCAAAAATAGGATTCGAGTTAGCGCGGTTTGTATTGGGTTAGAATACATTGATTCCTGTCCATATAACAACTTCTCATCATTAACGATCATTGCCGGGTCGTTAGAGGAGTGCGGTCGTCATTTGAATATTTTGAAGTGATCTCAAAAATAGGATTCGAGTTGTCGCGGTTTGTATTGGGTCAGAATATATTAATTTTTGTCCATATAACAACTTCTCATCATTAACGATCATTGCCGGGTCGTTAGAGGAGTGCGGTCGGCATTTGACTATTTTGAAGTGATCTCAAAAATAGGATTCGAGTTGTCGCGGTTTGTATTGGGTCAGAATATATTAATTTTTGTCCATATAACAACTTCTCATCATTACCGATCATTGCCGGGTCGTTAGAGGAGTGCGGTCGTCATTTGAATATTTTGAAGTCATCTCAAAAGTAGGATTCGAGTTGGCGCGGTTTGTGGTGGGTCAGAATACATTCATTTCTGTCCCAATAACAACTTCTCATCATTAACGATCATTGCCGGGTCGTTGGAGGAGTGCGGTATGCATTTGACTATTTTGAAGTGATCTCAAAAATAGGATTCGAGTTGGCGCGGTTTGTATTGAGTCAGAATACATTAATTACTGTCTATGTAACAACTTGTCATCATTAACGATCATTGCCGGGTCGTTAGGGGAGTACGGTCGGCATTTGAATAGTTTGAAGTGATCTCAAAAATAGGATTCGGGTTGGCGCGGTTTGTGATGGGTCAGAATACATTTATTTCTGTCCCAATAACAACTTCTCATCATTAACGATCATTGCCGGGTCGTTAGTGGAGTGCGGTCGTCATTTGAATATTTTGAAGTGATCTCAAAAATAGGATTCTAGTTGGCGCGGTTTGTATTGGGTCAGAATACATTTATTTCTGTCCCAATAACAACTTCTCATCATTAACGACCATTGCCGGGTCGTTAGAGGAGTGCGGTCGTCATTTGAATATTTTGAAGTGATCTCAAAAATAGGATTTGAGTTGGTTCGGTTTGTGGTGGGTCAGAATACATTCATTTCTGTCCATATAACAACTTCTCATCATTAACGATCATTGCCGGGTCGTTAGAGGAGTGCGGTCGTCATTTGAATATTTTGAAGTGATCTCAAAAATAGGATTTGAGTTGGTTCGGTTTGTGGTGGGTCAGAATACATTCATTCCTGTCCATATAACAACTTCTCATCATTAACGATCATTGCCGGGTCGTTGGAGGAGTGCGGTATGCATTTGACTATTTTGATGTGATCTCAAAAATAGGATTCGAGTTGGCGCGGTTTGTATTGGGTCAGAATACATTAATTACTGTCCATGTAACAACTTGCCATCATTAACGATCATTGCCGGGTCGTTAGGGGAGTACGGTCGGCATTTGAATAGTTTGAAGTGATCTCAAAAATAGGATTCGGGTTGGCGCGGTTTGTGATGGGTAAGAATACATTCATTTCTGTCCCAATAACATCTTCTCTTCATTAACGATCATTGCCGGGTCGTTAGAGGAGTGCGGTCGTCATTTGAATATTTTGAAGTGATCTCAAAAATAGCATTCAAGTTGGCGCTGTTAGTATTGGGTCAGAATACATTAATTTTCTTCCATATAACAACTTCTCATCATTAACGATCATTGCCGGGTCGTTAAAGGAGTACGGTCGGCATTTGTATATTTTGAAGTGATCTCAAAAATAGGATTCGGGTTGGCGCGGTTTGTGGTGGGTCAGAATACATTCATTTCTGTCCCAATAACAACTTCTCATCATTAACGATCATTGCCGGGTCGTTAGTGAAGTGCGGTCGTCATTTGAATATTTTGAAGTGATCTCAAAAATAGGATTCTAGTTGGCGCGGTTTGTATTGCGTCAGAATACATGAATTTTTGTCCATGTAACAACTTCTCATCATTTACAATCATTGCCGGGTCGTTAGAGGAGTGCGGTCGTCATTTGAATATTTTGAAGTGATCTCAAAAATAGGATTCGAGTTAGCGCGGTTTGTATTGGGTTAGAATACATTGATTCCTGTCCATATAACAACTTCTCATCATTAACGATCATTGCCGGGTCGTTAGAGGAGTGCGGTCGTCATTTGAATATTTTGAAGTGATCTCAAAAATAGGATTCGAGTTGGCGCGGTTTGTGGTGTGTCAGAATACATTCATTCTGGTCCAAATATTAACTTCTAATCATCGACGAGGAGTGCGGTCGGCATTTGACAATTTTGAAGTGATCTCAAAAATAGGATTCGAGTTGTCGCGGTTTGTATTGGGTCAGAATATATTAATTTTTGTCCATATAACAACTTCTCATCATTAACGATCATTGCCGGGTCGTTAGAGGAGTGCGGTCGTCATTTGAATATTTTGAAGTGATCTCTAAAATAGGATTCGAGTTGGCGCGGTTTGTATTGGGTCAGAATACATAAATTTTTGTCCATATAACAACTTCTCATCATTAACGATCATTGCCGGGTCGTTAGAGGAGTGCGGTCGTCATTTGAATATTTTGAAGTCATCTCAAAAATAGGATTCGAGTTGGCGCGGTTTGTGGTGGGACAGAATACATTCATTTCTGTCCCAATAACAACTTCTCATCATTAACGATCATTGCCGGGTCGTTGGAGGAGTGCGGTATGCATTTGACTATTTTGAAGTGATCTCAAAAATAGGATTCGAGTTGGCGCGGTTTGTATTGGGTCAGAATACATTAATTACTGTCCATGTAACAACTTGTCATCATTAACGATCATTGCCGGGTCGTTAGGGGAGTACGGTCGGCATTTGAATAGTTTGAAGTGATCTCAAAAATAGGATTCGGGTTGGCGCGGTTTGTGATGGGTCAGAATACATTTATTTCTGTCCCAATAACAACTTCTCATCATTAACGATCATTGCCGGGTCGTTAGAGGAGTGCGGTCGTCATTTAAATACTTTGAAGTGATCTCAAAAATAGCATTCAAGTTGGCGCTGTAAGTATTGGGTCAGAATACATTAATTTTCTTCCATATTACAACTTCTCATCATTAACGATCATTGCCGGGTCGTTAGTGGAGTGCGGTCGTCATTTGAATATTTTGAAGTGATCTCAAAAATAGGATTCTAGTTGGCGCGGTTTGTATTGGGTCAGAATACATTAATTTCTGTCCATATAACAACTTCTCATCATTTACGATCATTGCCGGGTCCTTAGAGGAGTGCGGTCGTCATTTGAATATTTTGAAGTGATCTCGAAAATAGGATTCGAGTTGGCGCGGTTTGTGGTGGGTCAGAATACATTTATTCCTGTCCCAATAACAACTTCTCATCATTAACGATCATTGCGGGGTCGTTAGAGGAGTGCGGTCGTCATTTAAATATTTTGAAGTGATCTCAAAAATAGCATTCAAGTTGGCGCTGTAAGTATTGGGTCAGAATACATTAATTTTCTTCCATATTACAACTTCTCATCATTAACGATCATTGCCGGGTCGTTAGAGAAGTACGGTCGGCATTTGAATATTTTGAAGTGATCTCAAAAATAGGATTCGGGTTGGCGCGGTTTGTGGTGGACCAGAATACATTGATTTCTGTCCCAATAACACTTTCTCATCATTAATGATCATTGCCGGGTCGATAGAGGAGTTCGGTCGTCATTTGAATATTTTGAAGTGATCTCAAAAATGGGATTCGAGTTGGCGCGGTTTGAATTGGGTCAAAATACATTAATTCCTGTCCTTATAACAACTTCTCATCATTAACGATCATTGCCGGGTCGTTAGAGGAGTGCGGTCGTCATTTGGATATTTTGAAGTGATCTCAAAAATAGGATTCGAGTTGGCGCGGATTGTATTGGGTCAGAATACATAAATTGCTGTCCATGTAACAACTTCTCATCATTTACAATCATTGCCGGGTCGTTAGAGGAGTGCGGTCGTCATTTGAATATTTTGACGTTATCTCAAAAATAGGATTCGAGTTGGCGCGGTTTGTATTGGGTTATTATACATTGATTTCTGTTCATATAACAATTTCTCATCATTAACGATCATTGCCGGGTCGTTAGAGGAGTGCGGTCGTCATTTGAATATTTTGAAGTGATCTCAAAAATAGGATTCGAGTTGGCGCGGTTTGTGGTGTGTCAGAATACATTCATTCTGGTCCAAATATTAACTTCTAATCATCGACGATCATTGTCGGGTCGTTAGAGGAGTGCGGTCGACATTTGACTATTTTGAAGTGATCTCAAAAATAGTATTCGAGTTGGCGCGGTTTGTATTGGGTCACAATATATTAATTTCTGTCCATATAACAACTTCTCATCATTAACGATCATTGCCGGGTCGTTAGAGGAGTGCGGTCGTCATTTGAATACTTTGAAGTGATCTCAAAAATAGGATTCGAGTTGGCGCGGTTTGTATTGGGTCAGAATACATGAATTTCTGTCCATATAACAACTTCTCATCATTAACGATCATTGCCGGGTCGTTAGAGGAGTGCGGTCGTCATTTGAATATTTTGACGTGATCTCAAAAATAGGATTCGAGTTGGCGCGGTTTGTATTGGGTTAGAATACATTGATTTCTGTCCATATAACAACTTCTCATCATTATTGATCATTGCCGGGTCGTTAGAGGAGTGCGGTCGTCATTTGAATACTTTGAAGTGATCTCAAAAATAGGATTCGAGTTGGCGCGGTTTGTATTGTGTCAGAATTCATTAATTTTTGTCTTTATAACAACTTCTCATCATCAACGATCATTGCCGGGTCGTTAGAGGAGTGCGGTAGGCATTTGACTATTTTGAAGTGATGTCTAAATTAGGATTCGAGTTGGCGCGGTTTGTATTGGGTCAGAATACATTTACTTCTGTCCATATAACAACTTCTCATCATTAACGATCATTGCCGGGTCGTTAGATGAGTGCGGTCGTCATTTGAATATTTTGAAGTGATCTCAAAAATAGGATTCGAGTTGGCGCGGTTTGTATTGGGTTAGAATACATTGATTTCTGTCCATATAACAACTTCTCATCATTAACGATCATTGCCGGGTCGTTAGAGGAGTGCGGTCGTCATTTGAATATTTTGAAGTGATCTCAAAAATAGGATTTGAGTTGGTTTGGTTTGTGGTGGGTCAGAATACATTCATTTCTGTCCATATAAAAACTTCTCATCATTAACGATCATTGCCGGGTCGTTAGAGGAGTGCGGTCGTCATTTGAATATTTTGAAGTGATCTCAAAAATAGGATTTGAGTTGGTTCGGTTTGTGGTGGGTCAGAATACATTCATTCCTGTCCATATAACAACTTCTCATCATTAACGATCATTGCCGGGTCGTTGGAGGAGTGCGGTATGCATTTGACTATTTTGAAGTGATCTCAAAAATAGGATTCGAGTTGGCGCGGTTTGTATTGGGTCAGAATACATTAATTACTGTCCATGTAACAACTTGTCATCATTAACGATCATTGCCGGGTCGTTAGGGGAGTACGGTCGTCATTTAAATATTTTGAAGTGATCTCAAAAATAGCATTCAAGTTGGCGCTGTAAGTATTGGGTCAGAATACATTAATTTTCTTCCATATAACAACTTCTCATCATTAACGATCATTGCCGGGTCGTTAGAGGAGTACGGTCGGCATTTGAATATTTTGAAGTGATCTCAAAAATAGGATTCGGGTTGGCGCGGTTGGTGGTGGACCAGAATACATTGATTTCTGTCCCAATAACACTTTCTCATCATTAATGATCATTGCCGGGTCGATAGAGGAGTTCGGTCGTCATTTGAATATTTTGAAGTGATCTCAAAAATGGGATTCGGGTTGGCGCGGTTTGAATTGGGTCAAAATACATTAATTTCTGTCCTTATAACAACTTCTCATCATTAACGATCATTGCCGGGTCGTTAGAGGAGTGCGGTCGTCATTTGAATATTTTGAAGTGATCTCAAAAATAGGATTCGAGTTGGCGCGGATTGTATTCGGTCAGAATTCATAAATTGCTGTCCATGTAACAACTTCTCATCATTTACAGTCATTGCCGGGTCGTTAGAGGAGTGCGGTCGTCATTTGAATATTTTGAAGTGATCTCAAAAATAGGATTCGAGTTGGCGCGGTTTGTGGTGTGTCAGAATACATTCATTCTGGTCCAAATATTAACTTCTAATCATCGACGATCATTGCCGGGTCGTTAGAGGAGTACGGTCGACATTTGACTATTTTGAAGTGATCTCAAAAATAGTATTCGAGTTGGCGCGGTTTGTATTGGGTCACAATATATTAATTTCTGTCCATATAACAACTTCTCATCATTAACGATCATTGCCGGGTCGTTAGAGGAGTGCGGTCGTCATTTGAATATTTTGAAGTGATCTCAAAAATAGGATTCGAGTTGGCGCGGTTTGTATTGGGTCAGAATACATAAATTTCTGTCCATATAACAACTTCTCATCATTAACGATCATTGCCGGGTCGTTAGAGGAGTGCGGTCGTCATTTGAATATTTTGACGTGATCTCAAAAATAGGATTCGAGTTGGCGCGGTTTGTATTGGGTTAGAATACATTGATTTCTGTCCATATAACAACTTCTCATCATTAATGATCATTGCCGGGTCGTTAGAGGAGTGCGGTCGTCATTTGAATATTTTGAAGTGATCTCAAAAATAGGATTCGAGTTGGCGCGGTTTGTATTGGGTCAGAATACATAAATTTCTGTCCATATAACAACTTCTCATCATTAACGATCATTGCCGGGTCGTTAGAGGAGTGCGGTCGTCATTTGAATATTTTGACGTGATCTCAAAAATAGGATTCGAGTTGGCGCGGTTTGTATTGGGTTAGAATACATTGATTTCTGTCCATATAACAACTTCTCATCATTAACGATCATTGCCGGGTCGTTAGAGGAGTGCGGTCGTCATTTGAATATTTTGAAGTGTTCTCATAAATAGGATTTGAGTTGGTTCGGTTTGTGGTGGGTCAGAATACATTCATTTCTGTCCATATAACAACTTCTCATCATTAACGATCATTGCCGGGTCGTTAGAGGAGTGCGGTCGTCATTTGAATATTTTGAAGTGATCTCAAAAATAGGATTTGAGTTGGTTCGGTTTGTGGTGGGTCAGAATACATTCATTCCTGTCCATATAACAACTTCTCATCATTAACGATCATTGCCGGGTCGTTGGAGGAGTGCGGTATGCATTTGACTATTTTGAAGTGATCTCAAAAATAGGATTCGAGTTGGCGCGGTTTGTATTGGGTCAGAATACATTAATTACTGTCCATGTAACAACTTGTCATCATTAACGATCATTTCCGGGTCGTTAGGGGAGTACGGTCGGCATTTGAATAGTTTGAAGTGATCTCAAAAATAGGATTCGGGTTGGCGCGGTTTGTGATGGGTCAGAATACATTCATTTCTGTCCCAATAACAACTTCTCATCATTAACGATCATTGCCGGGTCGTTAGTGGAGTGCGGTCGTCATTTGGATATTTTGAAGTGATCTCAAAAATAGGATTCTAGTTGGCGCGGTTTGTATTGGGTCAGAATACATTAATTTCTGTCCATATAACAACTTCTCATCATTTACGATCATTGCCGGGTCCTTAGAGGAGTGCGGTCGTCATTTGAATATTTTGAAGTGATCTCAAAAATAGGATTCGAGTTGGCGCGGTTTGTGGTGTGTCAGAATACATTCATTCTGGTCCAAATATTAACTTCTAATCATCGACGATCATTGCCGGGTCGTTAGAGGAGTGCGGTCGGCATTTGACTATTTTGAAGTGATCTCAAAAATAGTATTCGAGTTGGCGCGGTTTGTATTGGGTCAGAATATATTTTTATCTGTCCATATAACAACTTCTCATCATTAACGATCATTGCCGGGTCGTTAGAGGAGTGCGGTCGTCATTTGAATATTTTGAAGTGATCTCAAAAATAGGATTCGAGTTGGCGCGGTTTGTATTGGGTCAGAATACATGAATATCTGTCCATATAACAACTTCTCATCATTAACGATCATTGCCGGGTCGTTAGAAGAGTGCGGTCGTCATTTGACTATTTTGACGTGATCTCAAAAATAGGATTCGAGTTGGCGCGGTTTGTATTGGGTTAGAATACATTGATTTCTGTCCATATAACAACTTCTCAATGTTAATGATCATTGCCGGGTCGTTAGATGAGTGCGGTCGTCATTTGAATATTTTGAAGTGATCTCAAAAATAGGATTCGAGTTGGCGCGGTTTGTATTGTGTTAGAATACATTGATTTCTGTCCATATAACAACTTCTCATCATTAATGATCATTGCCGGGTCGTTAGAGGATTGCGGTCGTCATTTGAATATTTTGAAGTGATCTCAAAAATAGGATTCGAGTTGGCGCGGTTTGTATTGTGTCAGAATACATTAATTTTTGTCTTTATAACAACTTGTCATCATCAACGATCATTGCCGGGTCGTTAGAGGAGTGCGGTCGGCATTTGACTATTTTGAAGTGATCTCTAAATTAGGATTCGAGTTGGCGCGGTTTGTATTGGGTCAGAATACATTAATTTCTGTCCATATAACAACTTCTCATCATTAACGATCATTGCCGGGTCGTTAGATGAGTGCGGTCGTCATTTGAATATTTTGAAGTGATCTCAAAAATGGGATTCGAGTTGGCGCGGTTTGTATTGGGTTAGAATACATTGATTTCTGTCCATATAACAACTTCTCGTCATTAACGATCATTGCCGGGTCGTTAGAGGAGTGCGGTCGTCATTTGAATATTTTGAAGTGATCTCAAAAATAGGATTTGAGTTGGTTCGGTTTGTTGTGGGTCAGAATACATTCATTTCTGTCCATATAACAACTTCTCATCATTAACGATCATTGCCGGGTCGTTAGAGGAGTGCGGTCGTCATTTGAATATTTTGAAGTGATCTCAAAAATAGGATTTGAGTTGGTTCGGTTTGTGGTGGGTCAGAATACATCCATTCCTGTCCATATAACAACTTCTCATCATTAACGATCATTGCCGGGTCGTTGGAGGAGTGCGGTATGCATTTGACTATTTTGAAGTGATCTCAAAAATAGGATTCGAGTTGACGCGGTTTGTATTGGGTCAGAATACATTAATTACTGTCCATGTAATAACTTGTCATCATTAACGATCATTGCCGGGTCGTTAGGGGAGTACGGTCGGCATTCGAATAGTTTGAAGTGATCTCAAAAATAGGATTCGGGTTGGCGCGGTTTGTGATGGGTCAGAATACATTCATTTCTGTCCCAATAACAACTTCTCATCATTAACGATCATTGCCGGGTCGTTAGTGGAGTGCGGTCGTCATTTGAATATTTTGAAGTGATCTCAAAAATAGGATTCTAGTTGGCGCGGTTTGTATTGGGTCAGAATACATTAATTTCTGTCCATATAACAACTTCTCATCATTTACGATCATTGCCCGGTCCTTAGAGGAGTGCGGTCGTCATTTGAATATTTTGAAGTGATCTCGAAAATAGGATTCGAGTTGGCGCGGTTTGTGGTAGGTCAGAATACATTTATTCCTGTCCCAATAACAACTTCTCATCATTAACGATCATTGCCGGGTCGTTAGAGGAGTGCGGTCGTCATTTAAATATTTTGAAGTGATCTCAAAAATAGCATTCAAGTTGGCGCTGTGAGTATTGGGTCAGAATACATTAATTTTCTTCCATATAACAACTTCTCATCATTAACGATCATTGCCGGCTCGTTAGAGGAGTACGGTCGGCATTTGAATATTTTGAAGTGATCTCAAAAATAGGATTCGGGTTGGCGCGGTTCCTGGTGGGTCAGAATACATTCATTTCTGTCCCAATAACACTTTCTCATCATTAATGAACATTGCCGGGTCGATAGAGGAGTTCGGTCGTCATTTGAATATTTTGAAGTTATCTCAAAAATGGGATTCGAGTTGGCGCGGTTTGAATTGGGTCAAAATACATTAATTCCTGTCCTTATAACAACTTCTCATCATTAACGATCATTGCCGGGTCGTTAGAGGAGTGCGGTCGTCATTTGAATATTTTGAAGTGATCTCAAAAATAGGATTCGAGTTGGCGCGGTTTGTGGTGTGTCAGAATACATTCATTCTGGTCCAAATATTAACTTCTAATCATCGACGATCATTGCCGGGTCGTTAGAGGTGTGCGGTCGGCATTTGACTATTTTGAAGTGATCTCAAAAATAGTATTCGAGTTGGCGCGGTTTGTATTGGGTCAGAATATATCAATTTCTGTCCATATAACAACTTCTCATCATTAACGATCATTGCCGGGTCGTTAGAGGAGTGCGGTCGTCATTTGAATATTTTGAAGTGATCTCAAAAATAGGATTCGAGTTGGCGCGGTTTGTATTGGGTCAGAATACATAAATTTTTGTCCATATAACAACTTCTCATCATTAACGATCATTGCCGGGTCGTTAGAGGAGTGCGGTCGTCATTTGAATATTTTGAAGTGATCTCAAAAATAGGATTCGAGTTAGCGCGGTTTGTATTGGGTTAGAATACATTGATTCCTGTCCATATAACAACTTCTCATCATTAACGATCATTGCCGGGTCGTTAGAGGAGTGCGGTCGTCATTTGAATATTTTGAAGTGATCTCAAAAATAGGATTCGAGTTGGCGCGGTTTGTGGTGTGTCAGAATACATTCATTCTGGTCCAAATATTAACTTCTAATCATTGACGATCATTGCCGGGTCGTTAGAGGAGTGCGGTCGGCATTTGACAATTTTGAAGTGATCTCAAAAATAGGATTCGAGTTGTCGCGGTTTGTATTGGGTCAGAATACATTCATTCTGGTCCAAATATTAACTTCTAATCATCGACGATCATTGCCGGGTCGTTAGAGGAGTGCGGTCGGCATTTGACTATTTTGAAGTGATCTCAAAAATAGGATTCGAGTTGTCGCGGTTTGTATTGGGTCAGAATATACTAATTTTTGTCCATATAACAACTTCTCATCTTTAACGATCATTGCCGGGTCGTTAGAGGAGTGCGGTCGTCATTTGAATATTTTGAAATGATCTCAAAAATAGGATTCGAGTTGGCGCGGTTTGTGGTGGGTCAGAATACATTC
Organism: Chrysolina americana; assembly: GCA_958502065.1. Taxonomy (NCBI): domain Eukaryota; kingdom Metazoa; phylum Arthropoda; class Insecta; order Coleoptera; family Chrysomelidae; genus Chrysolina; species Chrysolina americana. The sequence goes on from OY293417.1 coordinate 4,035,175, forward strand.
ATTTCTGTCCCAATAACAACTTCTCATCATTAACGATCATTGCCGGGTCGTTGGAGGAGTGCGGTATGCATTTGACTATTTTGAAGTGATCTCAAAAATAGGATTCGAGTTGGCGCGGTTTGTATTGGGTCAGAATACATTAATTACTGTCCATGTAACAACTTGTCATCATTAACGATCATTGCCGGGTCGTTAGGGGAGTACGGTCGGCATTTGAATAGTTTGAAGTGATCTCAAAAATAGGATTCGGGTTGGCGCGGTTTGTGATGGGTCAGAATACATTTATTTCTGTCCCAATAACAACTTCTCATCATTAACGATCATTGCCGGGTCGTTAGTGGAGTGCGGTCGTCATTTGAATATTTTGAAGTGATCTCAAAAATAGGATTCTAGTTGGCGCGGTTTGTATTGGGTCAGAATACATTAATTTCTGTCCATATAACAACTTCTCATCATTTACGATCATTGCCGGGTCCTTAGAGGAGTGCGGTCGTCATTTGAATATTTTGAAGTGATCTCGAAAATAGGATTCGAGTTGGCGCGGTTTGTGGTGGGTCAGAATACATTTATTCCTGTCCCAATAACAACTTCTCATCATTAACGATCATTGCCGGGTCGTTAGAGGAGTGCGGTCGTCATTTAAATATTTTGAAGTGATCTCAAAAATAGCATTCAAGTTGGCGCTGTAAGTATCGGGTCAGAATACATTAATTTTCTTCCATATTACAACTTCTCATCATTAACGATCATTGCCGGGTCGTTAGAGGAGTACGGTCGGCATTTGAATATTTTGAAGTGATCTCAAAAATAGGATTCGGGTTGGCGCGGTTTGTGGTGGACCAGAATACATTTATTTCTGTCCCAATAACACTTTCTCATCATTAATGATCATTGCCGGGTCGATAGAGGAGTTCGGTCGTCATTTGAATATTTTGAAGTGATCTCAAAAATGGGATTCGAGTTGGCGCGGTTTGAATTGGGTCAAAATACATTAATTTCTGTCCTTATAACAACTTCTCATCATTAACGATCATTGCCGGGTCGTTAGAGGAGTGCGGTCGTCATTTGAATATTTTGAAGTGATCTCAAAAATAGGATTCGAGTTGGCGCGGATTGTATTGGGTCAGAATACATAAATTGCTGTCCATGTAACAACTTCTCATCATTTACAATCATTGCCGGGTCGTTAGAGGAGTGCGGTCGTCATTTGAATATTTTGACGTTATCTCAAAAATAGGATTCGAGTTGGCGCGGTTTGTATTGGGTTATAATACATTGATTTCTGTCCATATAACAATTTCTCATCATTAACGATCATTGCCGGGTCGTTAGAGGAGTGCGGTCGTCATTTGAATATTTTGAAGTGATCTCAAAAATAGGATTCGAGTTGGCGCGGTTTGTGGTGTGTCAGAATACATTCATTCTGGTCCAAATATTAACTTCTAATCATCGACGATCATTGCCGGGTCGTTAGAGGAGTGCGGTCGACATTTGACTATTTTGAAGTGATCTCAAAAATAGTATTCGAGTTGGCGCGGTTTGTATTGGGTCACAATATATTAATTTCTGTCCATATAACAACTTCTCATCATTAACGATCATTGCCGGGTCGTTAGAGGAGTGCGGTCGTCATTTGAATATTTTGAAGTGATCTCAAAAATAGGATTCGAGTTGGCGCGGTTTGTATTGGGTCAGAATACATAAATTTCTGTCTATATAACAACTTCTCATCATTAACGATCATTGCCGGGTCGTTAGAGGAGTGCGGTCGTCATTTGAATATTTTGACGTGATCTCAAAAATAGGATTCGAGTTGGCGCGGTTTGTATTGGGTTAGAATACATTGATTTCTGCCCATATAACAACTTCTCATCATTATTGATCATTGCCGGGTCGTTAGAGGAGTGCGGTCGTCATTTGAATACTTTGAAGTGATCTCAAAAATAGGATTCGAGTTGGCGCGGTTTGTATTGTGTCAGAATTCATTAATTTTTGTCTTTATAACAACTTCTCATCATCAACGATCATTGCCGGGTCGTTAGAGGAGTGCGGTAGGCATTTGACTATTTTGAAGTGATGTCTAAATTAGGATTCGAGTTGGCGCGGTTTGTATTGGGTCAGAATACATTGATTTCTGTCCATATAACAACTTCTCATCATTAACGATCATTGCCGGGTCGTTAGATGAGTGCGGTCGTCATTTGAATATTTTGAAGTGATCTCAAAAATAGGATTCGAGTTGGCGCGGTATGTATTGGGTTAGAATACATTGATTTCTGTCCATATAACAACTTCTCATCATTAACGATCATTGCCGGGTCGTTAGAGGAGTGCGGTCGTCATTTGAATATTTTGAAGTGATCTCAAAAATAGGATTTGAGTTGGTTTGGTTTGTGGTGGGTCAGAATACATTCATTTCTGTCCATATAACAACTTCTCATCATTAACGATCATTGCCGGGTCGTTAGAGGAGTGCGGTCGTCATTTGAATATTTTGAAGTGATCTCAAAAATAGGATTTGAGTTGGTTCGGTTTGTGGTGGGTCAGAATACATTCATTCCTGTCCATATAACAACTTCTCATCATTAACGATCATTGCCGGGTCGTTGGAGGAGTGCGGTATGCATTTGACTATTTTGAAGTGATCTCAAAAATAGGATTCGAGTTGGCGCGGTTTGTATTGGGTCAGAATACATTAATTACTGTCCATGTAACAACTTGTCATCATTAACGATCATTGCCGGGTCGTTAGGGGAGTACGGTCGTCATTTAAATATTTTGAAGTGATCTCAAAAATAGCATTCAAGTTGGCGCTGTAAGTATTGGGTCAGAATACATTAATTTTCTTCCATATAACAACTTCTCATCATTAACGATCATTGCCGGGTCGTTAGAGGAGTACGGTCGGCATTTGAATATTTTGAAGTGATCTCAAAAATAGGATTCGGGTTGGCGCGGTTTGTGGTGGACCAGAATACATTGATTTCTGTCCCAATAACACTTTCTCATCATTAATGATCATTGCCGGGTCGATAGAGGAGTTCGGTCGTCATTTGAATATTTTGAAGTGATCTCAAAAATGGGATTCGGGTTGGCGCGGTTTGAATTGGGTCAAAATACATTAATTTCTGTCCTTATAACAACTTCTCATCATTAACGATCATTGCCGGGTCGTTAGAGGAGTGCGGTCGTCATTTGAATATTTTGAAGTGATCTCAAAAATAGGATTCGAGTTGGCGCGGATTGTATTCGGTCAGAATTCATAAATTGCTGTCCATGTAACAACTTCTCATCATTTACAATCATTGCCGGGTCGTTAGAGGAGTGCGGTCGTCATTTGAATATTTTGACGTTATCTCAAAAATAGGATTCGAGTTGGCGCGGTTTGTATTGGGTTATAATACATTGATTTCTGTCCATATAACAATTTCTCATCATTAACGATCATTGCCGGGTCGTTAGAGGAGTGCGGTCGTCATTTGAATATTTTGAAGTGATCTCAAAAATAGGATTCGAGTTGGCGCGGTTTGTGGTGTGTCAGAATACATTCATTCTGGTCCAAATATTAACTTCTAATCATCGACGATCATTGCCGGGTCGTTAGAGGAGTACGGTCGACATTTGACTATTTTGAAGTGATCTCCAAAATAGTATTCGAGTTGGCGCGGTTTGTATTGGGTCACAATATATTAATTTCTATCCATATAACAACTTCTCATCATTAACGATCATTGCCGGTTCGTTAGAGGAGTGCGGTCGTCATTTGAATATTTTGAAGTGATCTCAAAAATAGGATTCGAGTTGGCGCGGTTTGTATTGGGTCAGAATACATAAATTTCTGTCCATATAACAACTTCTCATCATTAACGATCATTGCCGGGTCGTTAGAGGAGTGCGGTCGTCATTTGAATATTTTGACGTGATCTCAAAAATAGGATTCGAGTTGGCGCGGTTTGTATTGGGTTAGAATACATTGATTTCTGTCCATATAACAACTTCTCATCATTAATGATCATTGCCGGGTCGTTAGAGGAGTGCGGTCGTCATTTGAATATTTTGAAGTGAACTCAAAAATAGGATTCGAGTTGGCGCGGTTTGTATTGTGTCAGAATTCATTAATTTTTGTCTTTATAACAACTTCTCATCATCAACGATCATTGCCGGGTCGTTAGAGGAGTGCGGTCGGCATTTGACTATTTTGAAGTGATCTCTAAATTAGGATTCGAGTTGGCGCGGTTTGTATTGGGTCAGAATACATTAATTTCTGTCCATATAACAACTTCTCATCATTAACGATCATTGCCGGGTCGTTAGATGAGTGCGGTCGTCATTTGAATATTTTGAAGTGATCTCAAAAATAGGATTCGAGTTGGCGCGGTTTGTATTGGGTTAGAATACATTGATTTCTGTCCATATAACAACTTCTCATCATTAACAATCATTGCCGGGTCGTTAGAGGAGTACGGTCGGCATTTGAATATTTTGAAGTGATCTCAAAAATAGGATTCGGGTTGGCGCGGTTTGTGGTGGACCAGAATACATTGATTTCTGTCCCAATAACACTTTCTCATCATTAATGATCATTGCCGGGTCGATAGAGGAGTTCGGTCGTCATTTGAATATTTTGAAGTGATCTCAAAAATGGGATTCGGGTTGGCGCGGTTTGAATTGGGTCAAAATACATTAATTTCTGTCCTTATAACAACTTCTCATCATTAACGATCATTGCCGGGTCGTTAGAGGAGTGCGGTCGTCATTTGAATATTTTGAAGTGATCTCAAAAATAGGATTCGAGTTGGCGCGGATTGTATTCGGTCAGAATTCATAAATTGCTGTCCATGTAACAACTTCTCATCATTTACAATCATTGCCGGGTCGTTAGAGGAGTGCGGTCGTCATTTGAATATTTTGACGTTATCTCAAAAATAGGATTCGAGTTGGCGCGGTTTGTATTGGGTTATAATACATTGATTTCTGTCCATATAACAATTTCTCATCATTAACGATCATTGCCGGGTCGTTAGAGGAGTGCGGTCGTCATTTGAATATTTTGAAGTGATCTCAAAAATAGGATTCGAGTTGGCGCGGTTTGTGGTGTGTCAGAATACATTCATTCTGGTCCAAATATTAACTTCTAATCATCGACGATCATTGCCGGGTCGTTAGAAGAGTACGGTCGACATTTGACTATTTTGAAGTGATCTCAAAAATAGTATTCGAGTTGGCGCGGTTTGTATCGGGTCACAATATATTAATTTCTATCCATATAACAACTTCTCATCATTAACGATCATTGCCGGTTCGTTAGAGGAGTGCGGTCGTCATTTGAATATTTTGAAGTGATCTCAAAAATAGGATTCGAGTTGGCGCGGTTTGTATTGGGTCAGAATACATAAATTTCTGTCCATATAACAACTTCTCATCATTAACGATCATTGCCGGGTCGTTAGAGGAGTGCGGTCGTCATTTGAATATTTTGACGTGATCTCAAAAATAGGATTCGAGTTGGCGCGGTTTGTATTGGGTTAGAATACATTGATTTCTGTCCATATAACAACTTCTCATCATTAATGATCATTGCCGGGTCGTTAGAGGAGTGCGGTCGTCATTTGAATATTTTGAAGTGAACTCAAAAATAGGATTCGAGTTGGCGCGGTTTGTATTGTGTCAGAATTCATTAATTTTTGTCTTTATAACAACTTCTCATCATCAACGATCATTGCCGGGTCGTTAGAGGAGTGCGGTCGGCATTTGACTATTTTGAAGTGATCTCTAAATTAGGATTCGAGTTGGCGCGGTTTGTATTGGGTCAGAATACATTAATTTCTGTCCATATAACAACTTCTCATCATTAACGATCATTGCCGGGTCGTTAGATGAGTGCGGTCGTCATTTGAATATTTTGAAGTGATCTCAAAAATAGGATTCGAGTTGGCGCGGTTTGTATTGGGTTAGAATACATTGATTTCTGTCCATATAACAACTTCTCATCATTAACGATCATTGCCGGGTCGTTAGAGGAGTGCGGTCGTCATTTGAATATTTTGAAGTGATCTCATAAATAGGATTTGAGTTGGTTCGGTTTGTGGTGGGTCAGAATACATTCATTTCTGTCCATATAACAACTTCTCATCATTAACGATCATTGCCGGGTCGTTAGAGGAGTGCGGTCGTCATTTGAATATTTTGAAGTGATCTCAAAAATAGGATTTGAGTTGGTTCGGTTTGTGGTGGGTCAGAATACATTCATTCCTGTCCATATAACAACTTTCATCATTAACGATCATTGCCGGGTCGTTGGAGGAGTGCGGTATGCATTTGACTATTTTGAAGTGATCTCAAAAATAGGATTCGAGTTGACGCGGTTTGTATTGGGTCAGAATACATTAATTACTGTCCATGTAACAACTTGTCATCATTAACGATCATTGCCGGGTCGTTAGGGGAGTACGGTCGGCATTTGAATAGTTTGAAGTGATCTCAAAAATAGGATTCGGGTTGGCGCGGTTTGTGATGGGTCAGAATACATTCATTTCTGTCCCAATAACAACTTCTCATCATTAACGATCATTGCCGGGTCGTTAGTGGAGTGCGGTCGTCATTTGGATATTTTGAAGTGATCTCAAAAATAGGATTCTAGTTGGCGCGGTTTGTATTGGGTCAGAATACATTAATTTCTGTCCATATAACAACTTCTCATCATTTACGATCATTGCCGGGTCCTTAGAGGAGTGCGGTCGTCATTTGAATATTTTGAAGTGATCTCAAAAATAGGATTCGAGTTGGCGCGGTTTGTGGTGTGTCAGAATACATTCATTCTGGTCCAAATATTAACTTCTAATCATCGACGATCATTGCCGGGTCGTTAGAGGAGTGCGGTCGGCATTTGACTATTTTGAAGTGATCTCAAAAATAGTATTCGAGTTGGCGCGGTTTGTATTGGGTCAGAATATATTAATATCTGTCCATATAATAACTTCTCATCATTAACGATCATTGCCGGGTCGTTAGAGGAGTGCGGTCGTCATTTGAATATTTTGAAGTGATCTCAAAAATAGGATTCGAGTTGGCGCGGTTTGTATTGGGTCAGAATACATGAATATCTGTCCATATAACAACTTCTCATCATTAACGATCATTGCCGGGTCGTTAGAAGAGTGCGGTCGTCATTTGACTATTTTGACGTGATCTCAAAAATAGGATTCGAGTTGGCGCGGTTTGTATTGGGTTAGAATACATTGATTTCTGTCCATATAACAACTTCTCAATATTAATGATCATTGCCGGGTCGTTAGATGAGTGCGGTCGTCATTTGAATATTTTGAAGTGATCTCAAAAATAGGATTCGAGTTGGCGTGGTTTGTATTGTGTTAGAATACATTGATTTCTGTCCATATAACAACTTCTCATCATTAATGATCATTGCCGGGTCGTTAGAGGAGTGCGGTCGTCATTTGAATATTTTGAAGTGATCTCAAAAATAGGATTCGAGTTGGCGCGGTTTGTATTGTGTCAGAATACATTAATTTTTGTCTTTATAACAACTTGTCATCATCAACGATCATTGCCGGGTCGTTAGAGGAGTGCGGTCGGCATTTGACTATTTTGAAGTGATCTCTAAATTAGGATTCGAGTTGGCGCGGTTTGTATTGGGTCAGAATACATTAATTTCTGTCCATATAACAACTTCTCATCATTAACGATCATTGCCGGGTCGTTAGATGAGTGCGGTCGTCATTTGAATATTTTGAAGTGATCTCAAAAATGGGATTCGAGTTGGCGCGGTTTGTATTGGGTTAGAATACATTGATTTCTGTCCATATAACAACTTCTCGTCATTAACGATCATTGCCGGGTCGTTAGAGGAGTGCGGTCGTCATTTGAATATTTAGAAGTGATCTCAAAAATAGGATTTGAGTTGGTTCGGTTTGTTGTGGGTCAGAATACATTCATTTCTGTCCATATAACAACTTCTCATCATTAACGATCATTGCCGGGTCGTTAGAGGAGTGCGGTCGTCATTTGAATATTTTGAAGTGATCTCAAAAATAGGATTTGAGTTGGTTCGGTTTGTGGTGGGTCAGAATACATTCATTCCTGTCCATATAACAACTTCTCATCATTAACGATCATTGCCGGGTCGTTGGAGGAGTGCGGTATGCATTTGACTATTTTGAAGTGATCTCAAAAATAGGATTCGAGTTGACGCGGTTTGTATTGGGTCAGAATACATTAATAACTGTCCATGTAACAACTTGTCATCATTAACGATCATTGCCGGGTCGTTAGGGGAGTACGGTCGGCATTCGAATAGTTTGAAGTGATCTCAAAAATAGGATTCGGGTTGGCGCGGTTTGTGATGGGTCAGAATACATTCATTTCTGTCCCAATAACAACTTCTCATCATTAACGATCATTGCCGGGTCATTAGTGGAGTGCGGTCGTCATTTGAATATTTTGAAGTGATCTCAAAAATAGGATTCTAGTTGGCGCGGTTTGTATTGGGTCAGAATACATCAATTTCTGTCCATATAACAACTTCTCATCATTTACGATCATTGCCCGGTCCTTAGAGGAGTGCGGTCGTCATTTGAATATTTTGAAGTGATCTCGAAAATAGGATTCGAGTTGGCGCGGTTTGTGGTAGGTCAGAATACATTTATTCCTGTCCCAATAACAACTTCTCATCATTAACGATCATTGCCGGGTCGTTAGAGGAGTGCGGTCGTCATTTAAATATTTTGAAGTGATCTCAAAAATAGCATTCAAGTTGGCGCTGTAAGTATTGGGTCAGAATACATTAATTTTCTTCCATATAACAACTTCTCATCATTAACGATCATTGCCGGGTCGTTAGAGGAGTACGGTCGGCATTTGAATATTTTGAAGTGATCTCAAAAATAGGATTCGGGTTGGCGCGGTTCCTGGTGGGTCAGAATACATTCATTTCTGTCCCAATAACACTTTCTCATCATTAATGAACATTGCCGGGTCGATAGAGGAGTTCGGTCGTCATTTGAATATTTTGAAGTGATCTCAAAAATGGGATTCGAGTTGGCGCGGTTTGAATTGGGTCAAAATACATTAATTCCTGTCCTTATAACAACTTCTCATCATTAACGATCATTGCCGGGTCGTTAGAGGAGTGCGGTCGTCATTTGAATATTTTGAAGTGATCTCAAAAATAGGATTCGAGTTGGCGCGGTTTGTGGTGTGTCAGAATACATTCATTCTGGTCCAAATATTAACTTCTAATCATCGACGATCATTGCCGGGTCGTTAGAGGTGTGCGGTCGGCATTTGACTATTTTGAAGTGATCTCAAAAATAGTATTCGAGTTGGCGCGGTTTGTATTGGGTCAGAATATATTAATTTCTGTCCATATAACAACTTCTCATCATTAACGATCATTGCCGGGTCGTTAGAGGAGTGCGGTCGTCATTTGAATATTTTGAAGTGATCTCAAAAATAGGATTCGAGTTGGCGCGGTTTGTATTGGGTCAGAATACATAAATTTCTGTCCATATAACAACTTCTCATCATTAACGATCATTGCCGGGTCGTTAGAGGAGTTCGGTCGTCATTTGAATATTTTGAAGTGATCTCAAAAATAGGATTCGAGTTGGCGCGGTTTGTGGTGTGTCAGAATACATTCATTCTGGTCCAAATATTAACTTCTAATCATCGACGATCATTGCCGGGTCGTTAGAGGACTGCGGTCGGCATTTGACTATTTTGAAGTGATCTCAAAAATAGTATTCGAGTTGGCGCGGTTTGTATTGGGTCAGAGTATATTAATTCCTGTCCATATAACAACTTCTCATCATTAACGATCATTGCCGGGTCGTTAGAGGAGTGCGGTCGTCATTTGAATATTTTGAAGTGATCTCAAAAATAGGATTCGAGTTGGCGCGGTTTGTATTGGGTCAGAATACATAAATTTCTGTCCATATAACAACTTCTCATCATTAACGATCATTGTCGGGTCGTTAGAGGAGTGCGGTCGTCATTTGAATATTTTGACGTGATCTCAAAAATAGGATTCGAGTTGGCGCGATTCGTATTGGGTTAGAATACATTGATTTCTGTCCATATAACAACTTCTCATCATTAATGATCATTGCCGGGTCGTTAGAGGAGTGCGGTCGTCATTTGAATATTTTGAAGTGATCTCAAAAATAGGATTCGAGTTGGCGCGGTTTGTATTGTGTTAGAATACATTGATTCCTGTCCATATAACAACTTCTCATCATTAATGATCATTGCCGGGTCGTTAGAGGAGTGCGGTCGTCATTTGAATATTTTGAAGTGATCTCAAAAATAGGATTCGAGTTGGCGCGGTTTGTATTGTTTCAGAATACATTAAATTTTGTCTTTATAACAACTTCTCATCATCAACGATCATTGCCGGATCGTTAGAGGAGTGCGGTCGGCATTTGACTATTTTGAAGTGATCTCTAAAATAGGATTCGAGTTGGCGCGGTTTGTATTGGGTCAGAATACATGAATTTCTGTCCATATAACAACTTCTCATCATTAACGATCATTGCCGGGTCGTTAGAGGAGTGCGGTCGTCATTTGACTATTTTGACGTGATCTCAAAAATAGGATTCGAGTTGGCGCGGTTTGTATTGGATTAGAATACATTGATTTCTGTCCATATAACAACTTCTCAGAATTAATGATCATTGCCGGGTCGTTAGAGGAGTGCGGTCGTCATTTGAATATTTTGAAGTGATCTCAAAAATAGGATTCGAGTTGGCGCGGTTTGTATTGTGTTAGAATACATTGATTTCTGTCCATATAACAACTTCTGATCATTAATGATCATTGCCGGGTCGTTAGAGGAGTGCGGTCGTCATTTGAATATTTTGAAGTGATCTCAAAAATAGGATTCGAGTTGGCGCGGTTTGTATTGTGTCAAAATACATTAATTTTTGTCTTTATAATAACTTGTCATCATCAACGATCATTGCCGGGTCGTTAGAGGAGTGCGGTCGGCATTTGACTATTTTGAAGTGACCTCTAAATTAGGATTCGAGTTGGCGCGGTTTGTATTGGGTCAGAATACATTAATTTCTGTCCATACAACAACTTCTCATCATTAACGATCATTGCCGGGTCGATAGATGAGTGCGGTCGTCATTTGAATATTTTGAAGTGATCTCAAAAATAGGATTCGAGTTGGCGCGGTTTGTATTGGGTTAGAATACATGGATTTCTGTCCATATAACAACTTCTCATCATTAACGATCATTGCCGGGTCGTTAGAGGAGTGCGGTCGTCATTTGAATATTTTGAAGTGATCTCAAAAATAGGATTTGAGTTGGTTCGGTTTGTGGTGGGTCAGAATACATTCATTTCTGTCCATATAACAACTTCTCATCATTAACGATTATTGCCGGGTCGTTAGAGGAGTGCCGTCGTCATTTGAATATTTTGAAGTGATCTCAAAAATAGGATTTGAGTTGGTTCGGTTTGTGGTGGGTCAGAATACATTCATTCCTGTCCATATAATAACTTCTCATCATTAACGATCATTGCCGGGTCGTCGGAGGAGTGCGGTATGCATTTGACTATTTTGAAGTGATCTCAAAAATAGGATTCGAGTTGACGCGGTTTGTATTGGGTCAGAATACATTAATTACTGTCCATGTAACAACTTGTCATCATTAACGATCATTGCCGGGTCGTTAGGGGAGTACGGTCGGCATTTGAATAGTTTGAAGTGATCTCAAAAATAGGATTCAGGTTGGCGCGGTTTGTGATGGGTCAGAATACATTCATTCCTGTCCCAATAACAACTTCTCATCATTAACGATCATTGCCGGGTCGTTAGTGGAGTGCGGTCGTCATTTGAATATTTTGAAGTGATCTCAAAAATAGGATTCTAGTTGGCGCGGTTTGTATTGGGTCAGAATACATTAATTTCTGTCCATATAACAACTTCTCATCATTTACGATCATTGCCCGGTCCTTAGAGGAGTGCGGTCGTCATTTGAATATTTTGAAGTGATCTGGAAAATAGGATTCGAGTTGGCGCGGTTTGTGGTGGGTCAGAATACATTTATTCCTGTCCCAATAACAACTTCTCATCATTAACGATCATTGCCGGGTCGTTAGAGGAGTGCGGTCGTCATTTAAATATTTTGAAGTGATCTCAAAAATAGCATTCAAGTTGGCGCTGTGAGTATTGGGTCAGAATACATTAATTTTCTTCCATATAACAACTTCTCATCATTAACGATCATTGCCGGGTCGTTAGAGGAGTTCGGTCGTCATTTGAATATTTTGAAGTGATCTCAAAAATGGGATTCGAGTTGGCGCGGTTTGAATTGGGTCAAAATACATTAATTCCTGTCCTTATAACAACTTCTCATCATTAACGATCATTGCCGGGTCGTTAGAGGAGTGCGGTCGTCATTTGAATATTTTGAAGTGATCTCAAAAATAGGATTCGAGTTGGCGCGGATTGTATTGTGTCAGAATACATTCATTCTGGTCCAAATATTAACTTCTAATCATCGACGATCATTGCCGGGTCGTTAGAGGTGTGCGGTCGGCATTTGACTATTTTGAAGTTATCTCAAAAATAGTATTCGAGTTGGCGCGGTTTGTATTGGGTCAGAATATATTAATTTCTGTCCATATAACATCTTCTCATCATTAACGATCATTGCCGGGTCGTTAGAGGAGTGCGGTCGTCATTTGAATATTTTGAAGTGATCTCAAAAATAGGATTCGAGTTGGCGCGGTTTGTGTTGGGTCAGAATACATGAATTTCCGTCCATATAACAACTTCTCATCATTAACGATCATTGCCGGGTCGTTAGAGGAGTGCGGTCGTCATTTGAATATTTTGAAGTGATCTCAAAAATAGGATTCGAGTTGGCGCGGTTTGTGGTGTGTCAGAATACATTCATTCTGGGCCAAATATTAACTTCTAATCATCGACGATCATTGCCGGGTCGTTAGAGGACTGCGGTCGGCATTTGACTATTTTGAAGTGATCTCAAAAATAGTATTCGAGTTGGCGCGGTTTGTATTGGGTCAGAATATATTAATTTCTGTCCATATAACAACTTCTCATCATTAACGATCATTGCCGGGTCGTTAGAGGAGTGCGGTCGTCATTTGAATATTTTGAAGTGATCTCAAAAATAGGATTCGAGTTGGCGCGGTTTGTATTGGGTCAGAATACATAAATTTCTGTCCATATAACAACTTCTCATCATTAACGATCATTGCCGGGTCGTTAGAGGAGTGCGGTCGTCATTTGAATATTTTGACGTGATCTCAAAAATAGGATTCGAGTTGGCGCGATTTGTATTGGGTTAGAATACATTGATTTCTGTCCATATAACAACTTCTCATCATTAATGATCATTGCCGGGTCGTTAGAGGAGTGCGGTCGTCATTTGAATATTTTGAAGTGATCTCAAAAATAGGATTCGAGTTGGCGCGGTTTGTATTGTGTTAGAATACATTGATTTCTGTCCATATAACAACTTCTCATCATTAATGATGATTGCCGGGTCGTTAGAGGAGTGCGGTCGTCATTTGAATATTTTGAAGTGATCTCAAAAATAGGATTCGAGTTGGCGCGGTTTGTATTGTTTCAGAATACATTAAATTTTGTCTTTATAACAGTTTCTCATCATCAACGATCATTGCCGTGTCGTTAGAGGAGTGCAGTCGGCATTTGACTAATTTGAAGTGATCTCTAAAATAGGATTCGAGTTGGCGCGGTTTGTATTGGGTCAGAATACATTAATTTCTGTCCATATAACAACTTCTCATCATTAACGATCATTGCCGGGTCGTTAGATGAGTGCGGTCGTCATTTGAATATTTTGAAGTGATCTCAAAAATAGGATTCGAGTTGGCGCGGTTTGTATTGGGTTAGAATACATTGATTTCTGTCCATATAACAACTTCTCATCATTAACGATCATTGCCGGGTCGTTAGAGGAGTGCGGTCGTCATTTGAATATTTTGAAGTGATCTCAAAAATAGGATTCGAGTTGGCGCGGTTTGTATTGTGTCAGAATACATTAATTTTTGTCTTTATAACAACTTCTCATCATCAACGATCATTGCCGGGTCGTTAGAGGAGTGCGGTCGTCATTTGAATATTTTGAAGTGATCTCAAAAATAGGATTCGAGTTGGCGCGGTTTGTGTTGGGTCAGAATACATTTATTTCTGTCCATATAACAACTTCTCATCATTAACGATCATTGCCGGTCGTTAGAGGAGTGCGGTCGTCATTTGAATATTTTGAAGTGATCTCAAAAATAGGATTTGAGTTGGTTCGGTTTGTGGTGTGTCAGAATACATTCATTTCTGTCCATATAACAACTTCTCATCATTAACGATCATTGCCGGGTCGTTAGAGGAGTGCGGTCGTCATTTGAATATTTTGAAGTGATCTCAAAAATAGGATTTGAGTTGGTTCGGTTTGTGGTGGGTCAGAATACATTCATTCCTGTCCATATAACAACTTCTCATCATTAACGATCATTGCCGGGTCGTTAGAGGAGTGCGGTCGTCATTTGAATATTTTGAAGTGATCTCAAAAATAGGATTTGAGTTGGTTCGGTTTGTGGTGGGTCAGAATACATTCATTCCTGTCCATATAACAACTTCTCATCATTAACGACCATTGTCGGGTCGTTAGAGGAGTGCGGTCGTCATTTGAATATTTTGAAGTGATCTCAAAAATAGGATTCGAGTTGGCGCGGTTTGTATTGTGTCAGAATACATTAATTTTTGTCTTTATAACAACTTCTCATCATCAACGATCATTGCCGGTTCGTTAGAGGAGTGCGGCCGGCATTTGAATATTTTCAAGTGATCTCAAAAATTGGATTCATGTTGGTGCGGTTTGTGGTGGGTCAGAATACATTAATTTTTGTCCTAATAACAGTTTCTCATCATCAAAAGTCGTTGCCGGGTCGTCAGTAGAGTGCTCTCGGAAATTATCTATTTTGAATTAAAGTCAAAAATGGGATTTGAGTTGGCGCGATTAGTGGTGGGTCAGAATGCACTCATTTGTTGTTGAATAACAATATCTCATCATCAAAGGTCATTGTCGGGTCGTTAGAAAGGAGCGGTCGGAATTTAAATATTTTGGAGTGATTTAAAAAATAGGATTCGAGTTTGTGGTGGGTCAGAATACATTTTTTCTTGTCCAAATAACAACTTTATTGGATTCTATAATCTCTCTATTTTTTACAGGCAAAAATAAAATAAGAGATGCTAGTATATAGTAGTATATATATATATATATATATATATATATATATATATATATATATATATATATATATATATATATATATATATATATATATATATATATATATATATTATGTGTATATATTTTTGAAATGAAAACTGAACCATATTTCAACCATATTTCATTATTTATTCACGTCATCACAAATAATGAATGAACAATTTTGAAATGTGTCCTGAAAATTACTTCTGCCACTGAAAATAATTTCTTCTTTTGTCAAAAATGTTTCTTCCAATTGGCTGAGATATACATTCATTTTGTCTTAAGCTCAGGAAATATCGTTTAATACCTCCAGGACGCAAAGATATGTGAAGTCTTAATAAAGGCAACGCGGAGAACCCTTCTCCATCCACAACTGTGAATTTCTTCGATACACCAGTTTTACTTTCTAGTACGTACCTTACCATAATGGAATCCCAGTTCTCTATATCCGATATCTTCATATTCAAAATTTCCTGACTAAGACGTATCAGTATGAAACATTTTAATGAAACCCGTATATTTTTTGATGATTATAGAACTGTTAGTATGTTTTGGGCCACCCGATAAATTTTTATTTTTAATTGTATAATTTTTTTGGATTTGGTAACGTTGTAAATATATCTAGGAATGAAATGTATCCTTGTGAAATCCAGATGAAGGAGCTTTCCATAAATTCATTCCAGTAACAGAATTATAAAAAATTCACGAATCATAAATATATTTCGTGCCCCCTCCCCGTATAACGGGAAGATCGGATGTGCCTGATGGCCCCAGCCTCCATCAACGTCGGTCCGAATTACTAAAAGCACGGTTTCCATCCAAGGACGAAGGAAACCTGCGACTGCAAAGTTCGACCTCCCTCTGCTAGGAGCGCTGAATTTGCCAAAGTTCGCAATCTGCTTTATCGGCGACGGAAATCGTCAGCTAGACTATGCACGCAATGTTGCCGGGTTTATGGAAATTTCGCGATATGCCGAAATCATTATTGGATGTCGGAGTGGGTATTTTCGTAGCGAGGTAATTCTGAAATATCTATTCAGGTCGCAATTATTATTTGCAATGGTGCTCTCTGAGAGAACAGATTGATGCTGAATCTAGAAAAAAACTCTGCTAACAGTTTTTCTGTCAACATAAGTCAAATATCACCTCATTGAATACCATACGAGTATAGCTGATGATGTAGGGATACAGTACATGACAACTAAATATCGAATCATCGACAAATTGATTATACAGTGTGTCCAAGACAAGGATGGGAAAGCATTAGTATCTCGGTAACGGTTGCAGATACAATGTTGGTTAAATTAGAGAAAAGTTGCACAATCTAAAGGCATTTTATATGGAGTTTGCAGAAGTGGGGTGTCTTTTTCGGATTACGAGATATTTTGAATAAAGTAAAATTTTCGATATTTGATTTTATTTATTTCTGACGTTATTTTAGTAGATATCTAAAAATAAAAATATATTTTTATTGTCACTTTTCAAGATTAACAAGATGACGCTCACAGATTCTCAATACATTGTTTCGTTTCCGAGGAACCTTCATCAACTTTTTTTAAATACGGCCCTGTTTTTTTTATTTCAGAAATCAAAACTATTTTTATATTTTTAATTGCATTATATATCATTTATACTTATTTGAGAATGTTTCCAGATCATTTCAGATATTACTTAAAATCATCCATGAAAAACCTCCGATTACGTCTCTGTCTTAATTACCTACAATACAGAAGTAATTTGTGTACGTGGCCTTTTGATTTGTTTAAAAATGAATGCAAATTATTCTTTTGAGGAAAAGTTCGACATGTCAATAATAATAAATAATAAAAATAAAAAAATATTTGGAAGAATGGTTTTGAATTACCTGGAGTATGGCTCATTTAAAAAACTAGTTGTTAATACAAACAAGCCATGCAATGAGGAAACTCAAAATAACGTGCTCCTGGCTGTAACGGAAGACCCTACAACATCGGTTAGAAACAGTGAAAGAGTTACTGGAACGCTAAAATCTACGGCAAATTTCCTTTTGCGAAAAAACAAATATCACCCGTACAAATTTCGGATCTGCCAAGGACTGAGACCGGGCGACGACGTAAGGAGAAGGACATTTTGTGAGCGGTACACCAGAAAATGTCAAGAGAATGAAAATTTTGTTAATGAAATATTATTGTCTGATGAAAGTATGGTATTAACCAACAACGGAATCTTCAACAGGCTCATAATTCGAGGATTGTTCGGGCATATCTATCAAACAGATTTCCTGACAAATGGATAGGTACACAGCAGTTGCCTGGCCTCCACGATCGCCAGATCTGACACTTCCTGACTTTTATCTTTGGGGGTACATCAAAAACTGTGTGTACCAACGTAATTTCTAAACGGAAGAAGAGTTACGTCAACTGATTTTAGAAGCAATTCAAACCATTACACCAGATGTACTCAACAATGTTTTGGGTTCCACAGTTAGACGATGTTACCTGTGCTTAGAAAATAATGGTCACTTGTCCTATTGAGGAAACTATCATCAAATTAGTACCAGTTCGTTCTATCTTTTGTCAATAGTGGCCAGAATCAGCTCCAGAACCAGCAGCATGTTCAATCAAACCATTCTGAACGCAGTAATCAATCCTTTCTAGTGAAGTAGATTCTTCTAAAGGCAATGATTTTGCTCTTTCTTGTGAAGTATTCGATTTTGGACTGTTCTGAAAGAGATGCAGGATCAACTATCAATAGTTATCATGAATTGGAAATTCAAAATGCACTGAATTCTGCTTCATGTGAAGGAGACATAGTTCCAAAAACCGGAGCAGCAGTACCACGTTGGATAGTAATGCTCATTATCTCTATCAAGAAAGTAGTTGAACGATAATCCTTCGTTGCTTTGCCTAATCTTCTTCCGATATCGTGAATGAATGACAGAGATTCATGACCATGAACACCGAGAGTTTCAACAGCTACTGGACAAAACGAACTGTTATTACCAAGATTCTGGTATATCTTACGCTTCAACTTCTCGGCGGAAATGGCTGCAGATCCAGCAAGCTTAGAGCTTTCAGATAAGTGAGGAGCTGTTACTGTCTTAACACAAGTAAAGTCCTAGAAAAGATGTTCACCGACTTTCCATGGTATGAGTAACAGGATGTCATTAACTTGATAATGTCGAGATGATCGACCTGCACTACTCTACAACTCAAGCCATGCCTACAATTTTCAGCAACTTCACTGTCACATATACAAGTATGAGACACGTAAATAGCTGAACCAGATCTAAAACCAACTGCAATTCTGAACGATTCGTCATCCAATAATGTCCTAAGAGCTGCGACTAGTAAAGCGTTGAACTAAGCACCAGATTCCTTGACCTTTGCTGCTTTCAGACGAGCTTTCTCAAATACATTTGTAGACGTTAGAAGTTTATCAGTTATAATATTGAGAAGGGGACGATCCCAAAGTTTTTGTAGGCTAGCATTAACTGTGGGTTGGTCCATACCACTAAGTGATTCCAAAGTAATTCACCTTCATCATATAAGTTGTCCTTTATAGCAAGAAATGATGAAGAAGGGAGAATTGAATTGATGGGAACAGAAACAGTATTAACAGAAGACAAAAAATTGGGTTGAGCCAGGGAAGATGCCGAGCTTAGTCCAAATCCGCCAAGGTTTACAGGAAGGGTAGCTTGAAGCCAATATTCTTTATTGATATTATTATTTGTTACCAACTCCATCGTTTTGCTAAATAAATTATCGAATTCATCAAGATCTGACTGACTAGTCCAAGTGGGGGAATATCTGAGGGTGTACATGAGTTTAGGAATCAACAAACAATTCTTCAAAAGAAAAAATGCAACTTGTTTAGGAAGTTTACCAATCTAGAAGTTAACAATTGGAATGATTCTCGTTTAGATTGAAGGTGTCCAGATAGAGCATTCTTAGAGAGTGTTTCACCAAAAAGACTCCATTCTGATTCATCTAAGATTTTCACACTTGGTGCCAATTTAAAACTTTTAGAATCCAAAATTGTTTACTTACATGTACAGGGAAAGATAAAAAATGCGGTTATGGCTGAACTGGGGCAAAGTTGCGGAATTCTTTAATGAGTGAAATGGTGAAAAAAAAATTGTCAACTTCTGCCGATATCGAGATATTTGAAATATACTTTCCGTCGTATCATTGGAGGTGAAAAAAATTCAAGAGCACTTTGTCATTGCCACTTCTGATGATCTACATCTACAAGATGACTCATGCAATGTACCAACTCACTGTTTCGTCTCTTTGAGTCTATCATTAACTTGACTATTTCAGATACTTAAAGAATTCATTGTTCCCATTTACGATGGCTTTTTCTATGCTAAATGCAATCATGACACGATTGGTATTGATCATGATTCAACAACGTTTCGGTGGAAATATCAGGATGATGCAACAAATACGTTTTTGCTTGAATATTTTGTTTCAGAAATTGATTAAAGTGATGCAATACTGAAAACAGTTGAATTTCGCATTCAAAGATCAGTTTAGCAGGAAAAACTTTTTATACGAGTTGCATACAACACTTTTTCTGCGTTCATGCTGAAACAAAATAAAATTTATGTAGAGGCCACTATGAGAAAGACAATAAAAAGCATAAATGAATACCATGAATTGTTCTTGGCTGTATATTGAAGTTGACACGCAGTCGGATTTTTTCTTGAATCCAGATATGGCGCTGAATCCATATTTCAGTATTTGTCTTAGGATTCCCAAATGAGCTGAAAGGATTTTTTGATTCACTTGGGTTGAACTAGCCTTCGCTGATGATTGGCATTTGAAGAGAATTGCATTGTAGAAATCTTTGCCAAGTATTGAACAGATATAATTGAAGGGTGGTAAGGGGCAGTAGTTGTTTTCTGTTTATTACTTACAATACATATCGTATGAGTTTCTGGCGGAAGACTGGATTACGTAATCTACCATTTTTGATAATTCGTTTAATGTTCTGCCGTCACCTAGTGTCGTCCGCTCTGCATGAGTTCTTCTGAAATATGGTTTCAGTGGAACATCATCCGGAAAACAGTAATCAAGTCTAAAGCTACGGCCGAATTAGCTTCCAGTATCGACAACATCGAGTTGGGATTCGTTCCATTTGGATAAAGTAGGCGAAGCAATTTCATAAAGGAAACTCAAGGATGGATAAGAAAAACGATACACATTTGCCTGAGAATCTAGATGGATCTTTACGGATAGTGAACGGTTTGACTGAGGAACGGATAGAGATTGGTATCGGAAAAAGTACGAAAATGGGTCCTTCAATGTATTGGAAATTGTGGCCAGAGAACTTATCATAACTGGATGCGAGATCGAACTTCACTTTTAGTGTATACTAGATTTTGAATCCCATATCACAGGCTTACCAACTGTTTCCCTAAATTATTATTTAAATTCAAAAAGTTAAAACGTTTTTAAGATTTTTTTTGTTGTTTTTTTGTGTATAAGAGATAGGATATACATAGGATAGTCAGCTCAAAGTTAAATATTTGAGAAAGTTTATGACAATATCGTCAATGATATGGAATTTGAAGAGAAGAGCCTTGAATTTTCTGAAACTCTAATGCAAGTGGTTGGCTATATTCATTATAGAACAAATTTTTTTTATTGATATTCAAACATTTCTCTCCGTTCAAAATCCTAATTAACAAAGTTGTGCCATGACCTGAGTGTTAATGAACTATTACCGTCAGACTGAATAGTTTTAGGAACCGATAGTAAACGTTGATTTTTGTACGAAATATCCATTATCAAAATGTTCTAGAAGATTTCTTTTCATTTGACTTGCATTATGGTGGAATCAAAAATCCCAACAATGATTCCAATCAAAAAAATTTCTCCAATATTAAATACGTTCTGCAACACGATTGAACAAATACCTTTCTAATTCCAACTTTAACACCTACAGAAAATATTATTTTGGTATAATAACTATACAGGGTGGCAGTTTTCAATGGAGCAATAGTATTTGATCTCAGTACGAGCGAAAATATTTTAAAATGCAACCAATGTTTGACTATTAAATTTAGTGACATCGCGAATCGCCATAATCTACCTTGCAAACCAAATTTCTCTAGGGTAATATTTCAAACTACTTTATATATTTTCCTCCCATATCAAATACTGACTGGTATCATGAGGAATATTTTGTTTCAGAGCTGAATAAGTACATAATTTTTTAAGTCGTTTTCCCCTGTGTTCCTAGTTAATATTATCAATGTAATGGATTTCAATTCACAAGAGCTTCTCTCTCTCTATTTAGTGGAAATATATGAAAAACAGAAAGTCGATTGAGCTCTTAGAAAACAACAGGTTGAATATATTCAAAACAACTAGAAGGGTGGTAGGTTGAACACTCACTAACGAGAGCGAAACTCCCTCTCCCTCTCCCTCTCCCTCTCCCTCTCCCTCTCCCTCTCCCTCTCCCTCTCCCTCTCCCTCTCCCTCTCCCTCTCCCTCTCCCTCTCCCTCTCCCTCTCCCTCTCCCTCTCCCTCTCCCTCTCCCTCTCCCTCTCCCTCTCCCTCTCCCTCTCCCTCTCCCTCTCCCTCTCCCTCTCCCTCTCCCTCTCCCTCTCCCTCTCCCTCTCCCTCTCCCTCTCCCTCTCCCTCTCCCTCTCCCTCTCCCTCTCCCTCTCCCTCTCCCTCTCCCTCTCCCTCTCCCTCTCCCTCTCCCTCTCCCTCTCCCTCTCCCTCTCCCTCTCCCTCTCCCTCTCCCTCTCCCTCTCCCTCTCCCTCTCCCTCTCCCTCTCCCTCTCCCTCTCCCTCTCCCTCTCCCTCTCCCTCTCCCTCTCCCTCTCCCTCTCCCTCTCCCTCTCCCTCTCCCTCTCCCTCTCCCTCTCCCTCTCCCTCTCCCTCTCCCTCTCCCTCTCCCTCTCCCTCTCCCTCTCCCTCTCCCTCTCCCTCTCCCTCTCCCTCTCCCTCTCCCTCTCCCTCTCCCTCTCCCTCTCCCTCTCCCTCTCCCTCTCCCTCTCCCTCTCCCTCTCCCTCTCCCTCTCCCTCTCCCTCTCCCTCTCCCTCTCCCTCTCCCTCTCCCTCTCCCTCTCCCTCTCCCTCTCCCTCTCCCTCTCCCTCTCCCTCTCCCTCTCCCTCTCCCTCTCCCTCTCCCTCTCCCTCTCCCTCTCCCTCTCCCTCTCCCTCTCCCTCTCCCTCTCCCTCTCCCTCTCCCTCTCCCTCTCCCTCCCACGCCAAAGAAGAGAGGTGAGCCAGAGATCGTGTATGTCCCTTTCCCTCTCGAGCCAATAAATTTTGAGCAACTCTTGGTTGACATATAAGTTTTTTTTTAAGGTATAGTCGATTGTGTGTTTTCAATAATTTGCAAAAGTCAGTGTTCGCAAATATATTTCCTTCATTTAGTACAGCGCATTCACTTTTTCGATAATTCCCTTATCAATCCATATCGGGAATTCACAGTTGTACGCATACTCCCTGATAGAACCAGGTTATCGATCACACGGCAAATTTCGAATAACAACTAAATCATTCACATTTCTCATGAAACTTTTCGTCAACCGGAAATACATATTTCATGCTCACACGAAAGTTGGGGTTCCGATTGAATACATAGTGGATGTTTGGGAATTTTTACACGTTGATGGGTATTTTATGCTGATTGATATTCGGTATGAATATGTCAAGGGGAGTTGTACAACATGGAAATGCGAACAAACATTGTTTTTATCAGGGGGATCGTTTCAAAAACTTTTCAAGAGTAGTTCTGAAATGTAAAAACAAAAATTATAGGTTTTCAGTTCTGAAATAATGAGAGTTTTTATGTTAACTTTCAACTGGTAAAAATTAACAACTAATCAACAAAAGCATAGTTCATTAAAAAGTTGGGTTAAGAATTTTTTTTTACGAATTATTGTTTATTGGTGTGTTTAGATAGTATAAAACATGTATCACACGTTCAAGGAAACAAAATGACATCGACAAACTTCTACAACTCAGTAGATCCTTATCAAAGAATTAGTCGGTTTGTTATTATATAATTAACGCTAATTACTCAAGTGTGAATATTTATATGCGTTTCATTAGCAGGCAATAACCACAAATTACATTCTCGAATTCTTAATTAAAGCATAAAATCGTTTGAAATGTCATAATTAACTAGTAACATAATGCCAGTCTGCTGAAATCGGTGATTTTTTTTTTCAAACTGTCATTTGATTAAAATCTAAAATTTGAATAGCAAATAGGATACCATCTTCCATTTTTGAAAAATACCTTGATTAATAAGTATGCTTATTTTTAAAACATCATATTCTGAAAGTGTTACTAAACTTGATGAGAAGTCTCAGAAATATATCTATTTATCTGTAAAATTTAAACAAATAAGTTTACGTTTTAATAAATGAATGAATACAGAGTGTTTCAACACTTGTTTCGAGAATATTTCAATAAATGCAATTTATATGAAGAAGAAGAAACAAATAATATAAAAAACTAATGACTAATATATCCACCTGAATGAAAGATTATTATTAAAATATATATAAAATAAAAGCTGAATCGTCAACAATATAAAATGTTTATATAGAAACTAAGTTCTATGCTATTTATATAGGACTATGTCAGAAAATATAGTTGTAATAGCCCATTTTTATTACACAATCAATAACGATAGTCATTTCATTCACGGAAAATATTTATGATAGATTAGCAGTTGAAAGTACCCAACTATTATAATACCTTGTCTGTTGAAGTTCACCAGAAATATAGCGATATTGACAGATACTCATGGTGTCATTCATATTTGATAACACTTAGTGATTGAGGCAAAAGTAAAAATGAATGAGATCTTTTGTTTTATTTTTCCTTTTTGAGATTAATGCATACAGAAAAGTATTTTGAGCATGCATATGGAGTCATGGGTTTTTGAAACAATTCCTGAAAAAAGTTGCGGAAACTCGCTAAAGTTAAATCGGAAAAAATCAATTAAAATAGTAAAAAATATCTGACCATAGAGTATCTCAGTTTCATAACCCTGTTCCTGTTATGTTGCGTGTTGATTCCAGTTTCTATGACAATAAAATATTACTCTGAAAACCAGAAACATTAGAACCCCATTCTCTCGCAAAAAGTCGCGGAATTAAAATCGGAAAAATACGTAAATATAATCGAAAAGTACAATGACTCTATTTCAAAAAATTTTACCTCTTTACCTTTTTAAAAATTCGTAAAAAAAACGTCTGTTTTGGACGTGGAATATTAAGTTCTGGACTCGGACCCCCAACATTCAGAAAAGAAATTCGAAAATTCACCAAAACAAAATCAAAAAAATCCGTAAAAATTGTGAAAAACGTCACACGTCGTATAATTATCGTAGCTTGAGCGAAGGGTAGATACTTGCCGAGAGATCTTTGAACATATTTTTAAGCTAAAACTGATGACATAAAATAAACGTGAAAGAACTGTGAAATAAACCTATATTCAAATGCGATAAAAACAAGAAAATAAACTTTGAAATAAACTAAAACCATCCTTTTGCTACACTTCAAAATAATTTAATTTGATACGATAATTCGTTGCAGGAAGAAATCCTGACACATGTAATTCGAGTTCAATTCACAAGACTACTCGCTACTACTCGCTTTTATACCATATAACATTTTTATAATGTATCAACATGATGGGTTTATCTTACTTCAGAGTTTATTTTCTTCTCTTTAGCGCATTCAGAAGTAAATGTAGCAGCTTTACACCCCAAACTGATTGACGTGATGTTCGATAAATAATAACTGGATGACAGATATAATTCAATGTTCGTATGGGAGAGTAGTTGTTTTCTGTCAGATATTTTCCTAAGTGGAGAGAATAGTATTTTTGAACATAGTCAAAATTATTTGTTTTCATTTAACTGAACTTATCGATTCATTCTATTTCAAAAGTCCACAACAAGACCACAATTACCTGTGAAAATAATATGGAATTATGATTGAACGCGCCAAAAAACTAGCTTTTTAAAGTTGTTTTTCCGACAGTTCCACAGTACCACCTTGTATCTACGTTATCCATTTACGCTGGAATCGTTAGACTTCTATACCAGTTATCCAGGTAATGAATAGAGACAGATAAGTTCAAAAACACTCAACTAATACTGCAGTTGACCTATGTTACCTGTTATCTTGCATCCTATTGGTCTTGCCTGCCTCAGGGTCGACCAGAATTGAGGATTTATCTTCGTACCTGTCACTTTGAGATGGTGGCCATCGTGATATGGGTGGTACTAGATAGATTTGATTGAATTTTTCTGTTCTTGGTGTTGATGGTTGTCGATAGATGGGGTAAAGAGCGAGAAAGGGAGAATTTGAATGAAACAACGAGATGATGAAAATTTTATTAAATTTTAGTAAATAAAAACAAATTGAGAAATAACTAATATTAAGTCTTGGAAAAGGTCAAATTTAATGATGAAATTCAAAATTTTAGTTTCATCGGGATTAGCTTATGGAGTTGATTCATTTTTCCCTCTGTTTTAACTCATGCTGGATACTTGTCGATCGGCACTTTCTGAAAATTACAGGATTTTTCATTCCATATGAACCCACATATAAACTACTTCAATACTGTCACTTAATTAGTTTTGTTTTGTATAAAATACGGCGGAGAAAAATATATATTCATAATTTCTATTTGATATATTATGAAGTATTCCCTATCGTCCTAATTTCCAAAAGAAATTATGAATAAAGATGATAAATTCCACATTTTGAGAAAGGTCTGATCTAAAAAGTTACTCATCTGTAATAGG
The DNA here is from genome assembly GCA_958502065.1 of Chrysolina americana. Lineage (NCBI taxonomy): Eukaryota > Metazoa > Arthropoda > Insecta > Coleoptera > Chrysomelidae > Chrysolina > Chrysolina americana. The sequence goes on from OY293417.1 coordinate 4,061,229, forward strand.
TTAAGTGAAATGAAGAATTTAACGGTTATTAATGAAACTTGCAAAGTATTCAGGCATGTGCATATTGAACATTTAAATAGCAAATTAATTTAGATATAAACTAAGTGTTTTTTGAGGGAGCTAATTATAAAATTATTGAATCCAAGCATTGTTTTCATTGTTTATAAAAACTTTGACGCCGTTTGGGATTCATACTCAAATGTTTCTCTGTCTGATGATTGAAATTAAATAATTTTTTGGTACGAATGCAATTTCTGTTCACAATTTCACATCCTCCAAATTTACCATAGAAACTTTATACTACTTTAACCTGAATCGAAGAAAAGACAAACAATAGAGTGTGTTTAAAAGAAACAATAAATTTGTGAAAGTCCATTCTTTTTCAGTATGAAACTGAAAATTATTATCAACTTCACAAGGCTGAAACACAATTGAAAATGTTGACGTTTGTACAGTTTGATTTTTAATCTGCTTAAAGCCGGTCTAAGGGAGTATAAAGTACAAAATGAAGGCTGGAATGAAACACGAAGAAATTGTAGTTTTTCTGTTCGCATTTTGACACATGTCATGTTTTGACCGAATATGAAAATTGTTATATTTGCAAAGAAGCTGGCTTTTTTGATGAATATCCTAAAGAAACACTCAGTGGATGGAAATTTCTAGTTATCTGAAACAAAAAACAACAAAATTAAAATTTTGCAACACCTCTGATATTTGTTTACATAAAAATGGAATTTTATGGAGCGATTGTAAAATATATTAGTTTTTTCGGATATGGGGGTGTTACAAAAATAATCCTGGTGCAATTTTCAATGGGTCAGATATATCTGAACACAGTCTGGTAAAAACTACTCAATCAATACCAAAAAGAAAATCACAAACAATTTAATCTGTTAAACTCAACAAAAACAATTGTCTGAACGAAAGACGATCCAAAATTCATATAATTATTATTGTTGATAAATTATAATATTCGATTTGCAGATTATATAAATAATTTAAAAAATGTCGTTCCTTCTGTCAAATTAAAATTCGATTCTTGATGAACATTTACCTCCATTATTATATGTATAAATTACATATCAAGGAATTATGCGGTATACGAAAAATTATGATATAATCATGACATGGTTTAGTTGATAAATAATTTTTGTCATCTTTTCAATAATGATTATCAAAACATATCAAATTTATGGAAATTCAAAAAAGTCTAGAAGTCGGAGGTACATTATCATGAATTCTTGAAACGTTACCTTACAGAAACAAAAGAAGTAACATGTGGCTTGCCTCAAGGTACCTTATTGGGGCCTGTGCAACAAAATGATAAAATCGGTCTTGCTTGCTTTTTGTTGTACAAGTAGGATTGGAATAATATCCTTTATTATCATTAAACAAAATCCTGTTGACAAAGCTTGACTGATGGAAAAAGATGATAGAGTACATAATAAATAATAATAAAAATATTTTGGTATATGTGTATAAAAAGTTATGAAATAGACACTACGGTTGAAGGTCAGCTGAAAGCTTTCGTCAAAATATCCCTGCAAACTATAATAGGGACTATCGATTAGTAATTTTTTGACTGCCTTCCTGAATTGGTTCTAATTCAGATCAGCAGTTCTAACGTACCATGGTAATGGTTGTGCATTTTTCCACCATTGTAAAATATGGAATCTTTGATTATATTTCAGGTCGGCATTTGGGAGTTTCAGAGAGTGGCTGCTGTTGCGGGTGTTATAATACGATGGGGATACAGCAAAATTCAATATAATATGTTTATTTATCAAACAGATTCAACTATGAATAGTGCAGTAATTGTAAGAATATTATTGTTTGTGAAGAAGATCGTTCAAGTTTCTCTTGGGTACCTTATAGCCCTTTTTTGTAAAATCAGTAAACTCTTGAATAAAGTTGGACTGCATGCTCCCCAAACGGTATTCTGTAACGAAACTGACTGTCAATGAGTGCATGATATGCCATTTTGGCTGAATTAAATCCTAATTCGTTGGAAATTACCCAATAGCATAACATCTCGAGGAGATTTTATATGTAAGGTTATTCATTTACCTGATCCTAAAATTTGAAGTTCTGGCTAATGAACACTCCAAGAAACTTTATTTTCCATTGATTCATCTTCAAAAAAGTTCACTAAGCGAACGTCTGAATTATATTAAATTAGTTTTTGGCAAATCAAAATATAGGGTGTTTGCATCACATCAGTTTTCCTTTTTTTAAATCGGCTGATATTGAGTTGTGCAGGTCACAAGTGTTTTTATAACTCCACAGTATAGTTGTGGATGGATCTTAGTAATGTCATTCACGTACAATAGAAAATGAATAGAACCCAACACAGATCCTTGTGGATCTCCCGATCAGCTTCGCTATTTTAACCATTCGAACCATACGAAAGTCAATCATTTGTATCCATAATGTTGAAGCTTTCTCAGCAGTATTTTGTGATCAACACAGTCAAATGCCATCAAATGTCACAGAACACTGCTGCAGTCTTTTCACCGGTGTTTATCTCTGGAAAAGCTTTATCCAGGAATGAAAATATTGCATCCCGTGTATTTTTATTAGTCTGAAAACCGAACTGGTTGTCACTGTTGATATTATGCTCATTTACGAATTCAAGCATACTTTTTTTACTATTTTTTCAATCATTTTTACGATGGTTGGAATGAGAGAGATGTGGCGGAGATTAGAAGGACCATCAGTATCTGTTCCCTTGTGCAAAGAAATCACCACAGAAGTTTTCAGAGAAAAGGTAAATGAGCCTGTTTGGAAGAACAAATTTATTAGTCAAACCAGTACATGTAAGGTCGAAGGTTTTGTATTATTTTGCTTGATATTCCATCGTGGCCTGTACTATTTTTGTTTTTGAAATCCTCCAAGATTTCAATCAGTTCATGAATGTTTGTTCCATACAGATCTAGTGCACCCTTACCAGCACAACCCTTAGAAGTCTTCGACAGACTTGTGCGAGCTAGGAAAGATGCAGCCCTTAGCTTTTACGTGAGATGCCATACACAATATCGATAACAAGCTTGAAAACAGCTTGGGTTGTGCTGATAAATGTGGATCTCAGCTTTAAGGTTATTTCGAAAATTTTGGAGAAAGTTAAAATGATGGATTATCCATCTGTGATTTATCCCCTTTTTTTAAATTGGTTTTCGTTCGTGACTTTCAGGATATCTGAAAATTCTCCTTCTACAATGCAAGCATTGAAGAGAGTTATCAACTAATATATTATTAGAGCTTCGACTGCCTCAAACCTTGTCACCATCTCCATAAAAAAAGATGAACATGGTGTTGGAAATTCTTCAGGTCATTAGAATCACTACGAATGTGCCCAATAACATCTGCGATTGTAGATAAATCATTATCATTAAACTCTTCAGCTGTTATAGAGGACCTAGATGTATATTTGAGTGATTTCTTTCAAAATTGATGCTAGTTTCCAGCCATTTCGAACTTTGTTGTCAGATTGTTCGATGAATTTATCACAGGCTTTCTATATTCCATCAATAATCAATTCGCAATAACATTGATGATTGCAATTGTGCAGTTTTCAAGATTTATCCACAACGAGAACGAATATAGAGTATACAATAATAAGTAGAGAAAGAAATATTCCATTGAAATATTATCACCCCAGGTGCATCAACATTATTATATGCATTATTCATTTCTATATTTCCAACAAACTTTTTGAAACACACTAAAAATATCCGTTAGAAACAATGGAGAACCCATGTCAACCACTACATGTCTGATTAATTTTAAATTATTCAACAATAAACGGAAACAATGCTTCATTTTCAGGTATGAGGTACATGCATAAATAAACGTTTTAAATGAAGTTCTACAGACAATGAATTTCAATTTCGAATACAGTAACCACCATGCTTCTACGTCTTCATTCTCTAGTTTCTTGGAATGTACTCGCCGGTTGGTTTTATATCTGTGATCAAGTTGGTGTGGGCGCAAAGTCAAAGTAAGTAGAATCAACAAAGCACTTTGTTTGTTGGCTGCGATTGTCTACATCGTACAGCTATTGCATGCTTCAATTTCATTTTCTTTGGCGTAAAGGCGAAAATTTCATATTTCTGGTGCAGTACTTTATTTTATTCCTGTCAACATTCATTTGTCGACGTTGGTTTACTTTGGAAAATTGAATTGAACGGAAGTATAGCCCCGGTGAAAATATTTTCGGCTGTAAAAGTACGTACCTATCCGAAGTAAACATTTCGTTTATTGTTACATCGGCGAAATTGGCGTTAATCAAGCAGAGTAGGGTCGGCCATTTGTGAAAGTTTTATATTTACAAATATAAATTTTACAGTTCTGTACCGACACACCAGAACAAGTGTTGGGTAATGTAGACAGCAAATATGTTCTTTATTATATTGGAGGTTAATAACATTCCATGAAATTGTTCGAAACGAATTATACGGGGTGACCCAGGGTTAGGCGGTCGAACGACAAGGACTGGGTTTCAAGGTGAAATTGACATATTTTTTTCCCACAAGCAAGTGTCCTAACTTGCTTCGTTTATACAGGGAGTCAACATTTTTCATAAAAAAAAAGTTTTTTTGTAAATTACGTAAGAAGGTTTGGTTGATTTTGATAAAATGTCACATGATTATTTCAGGTTAAAATGGGCCTCTTCAAGTGTACTAAAAACTGAGTTATTATTTCCAGTGGCGTCCCACAGGGTAAGCCAGTTGACTCAAGGACAATCCATTGTATGCCACTGTCTTTGTTTGTTTGTTTAATTTTTATTTTGGATTGAGCAATCGGAAATACAAATTTTTCGAATAAAAATCCTGTAATATTTTGTCAATTCGTATTCGAAGTTTAATTTTTTTTTAATTTTTCAAGAAATTACTTATATTCTTCGAACTTGGAGTTTTCAGAGTATACTAATTCAATCATTCTGAATCGATTGGCTTCCGCAGAATAGCTTTGTCTACAACCTTTCTCGAGATGAAAAATTCATCCGGAGTTGAAAGGGATCATTTCGCTCTGAAACTTTTTTAATTTTTTTTTTCATTTCTTTCCCAAAAACTCAATCTTTTATGAATATGCCCACCGAGTTCAAAGTGAATTCTGAGTCAATTAAAGATTTCCTAGGCTTTTCACGGAACCTCTGCAATTTCGAGTTGAAAATATCTGTTTTTCCATTAGTCCCCCTTTTACGGTAAACTTTCTATCTTAGCATACACAAATCATACATTTTCGGAATCAGCATGAAATTTTGCGTATATACTGAGAATTTCAAATGAATCTGATGATTTTGTATTTATCATGATTTTTAGCGGAATCTGTAGATTATACCAATTTCATCATTCTGAATCGATTGGCGTTCGCAGAATTGCCCTATCTTTAACCGTTCTCGAGTTGAAAAATTCATCTAGAGTTGAGAGGTACTATTTCGCTCCAAAACTTTTTTTTCAAGATTTTTTCATTAATTTCCTGGAAACCTCAACATTTTTGAATATGTATTCCAAATTTCAAGTCAATTCCGAGTTAACTGAAGATTTTGTAGGCTTTTTACGAAACCTCTGGAATTTCGAGTTGAAAATATCTGATGATTTTGTATTTTTAATGATTTTTAGGGGTCTACCCCTTATGACTTTTTTCGAGGTATTACTTCTCTTCTTCGATCAACTTGAAATCTGTAGATTATACCGATTTCATCATTCTGAATCGATTGGCGTTCGCAGAATTGCCCTATCTTTAACCGTTCTCGAGTTGAAAAATTCATCTAGAGTTGAGAGGTACTATTTCGCTCCAAAACTTTTTTTTCAAGATTTTTTCATTAATTTCCTGGAAACCTCAACATTTTTGAATATGTATTCCAAATTTCAAGTCAATTCCGAGTTAACTGAAGATTTTGTATGCTTTTTACGAAACCTCTGGAATTTGGAGTTGAAAATATGTTTTTCCATTAGTCCCCCTTTTACGGTAAACTTTCTATCTCAGCATACACAAATCATACATTTTTGAAATCAGCATGAAATTATGCGTATGTACTTAGAATTTCAAGTGAATCTGATGATTTTGTATTTTTCATGATTTTTAGGGGTCTACCCCTTATGACTTTTTTCGAGGTATTACTTCTGTTCTTCGATCAACTTAAAATTTGTAGATTATACCAATTTTATCATTCTGAATCGATTGGCGTTCGCAGAATTGCCCTATCTTTAACCGTTCTCGAGTTGAAAAATTCATCCAGAGTTGAGAGGTACTATTTCGCTCCAAAACTTTTTTTTTTCAAGATTTTTTCATTAATTTCCTGGAAACCTCAACATTTTTGAATATGCACTCCTAATTTGATGTCGATTCCGAGTTAACTGAAGATTTTGTAGGCTTTTTACGGAACCTCTGTAATTTCGATTTGAAAATATCTGTTTTTCTTGTTATTTCACATTTTACGGTAAACCTTCTATCTTATCATACACAAATCATACATTTTCGAAATCAGCATGAAATTTTGCGTATATACTGAGAATTTCAAATGAATCTGATGATTTTGTATTTATCATGATTTTTAGGGGTCTACCCCTTATGACTTTTTTCGAGGTATTACTTTTGTTCTTCGATCAACTTAAAATTTGTAGATTATACCAATTTTATCATTCTGAATCGATTGGCGTTCGCAGAATTGCCCTATCGTTAACCGTTCTCGAGTTGAAAAATTCATCCAGAGTTGAGAGATACTATTTCGCTCCAAAACTTTTTTTTCAAGATTTTTTCATTAATTTCCTGAATACTTCAACATTTTTGAATATGCATTCCAAATTTGAAGTCGATTCCAAGTTAACTGAAGATTTTGTAGGCTTTTTACTAAACCTCTGTAATTTCGAGTTGAAAATATCTGATGATTTTGTATTTTTAATGATTTTTAGGGGTCTACCCCTTATGACTTTTTTCGAGGTATTACTTCTGTTCTTCGATCAACTTGAATTCTGTAGATTATACTAATTTCATCATTCTGAATCGATTGGCGTTCGCAGAATTGCCATATCTTTAACCGTTCTCGAGTTGAAAAATTCATCCAGAGTTGAGAGATACTATTTTGCTCCAACACTTTTTTTTCAAGATTTTTTCATTAATTTCCTGAATACCTCAACATTTTTGAATGTGCATTCCAAATTTGAAGTCGATTCCAAGTTAACTGAAGATTTTGTAGGCTTTTTACTAAGCCTCTGTAATTTCGAGTTGAAAATATCTGATGATTTTTTATTTTTAATGATTTTTAGGGGTCTACCCCTTATGACTTTTTTCGAGGTATTACTTCTGTTCTTCGATCAACTTGAAATCTGTAGATTATACTAATTTCATCATTCTGAATCGATTGGCGTTCGCAGAATTGCCATATCTTTAACCGTTCTCGAGTTGAAAAATTCATCCAGAGTTGAGAGATACTATTTCGCTCCAACACTTTTTTTTTCAAGATTTTTTCATTAATTTCCTGAATACCTCAACATTTTTGAATGTGCATTCCAAATTTGAAGTCGATTCCAAGTTAACTGAAGATTTTGTAGGCTTTTTACTAAACCTCTGTAATTTCGAGTTGAAAATATCTGATGATTTTGTATTTTTAATGATTTTTAGGGGTCTACCCCTTATGACTTTTTTCGAGGTATTACTTCTGTTCTTCGATCAACTTGAAATCTGTAGATTATACTAATTTCATCATTCTGAATCGATTGGCGTTCGCAGAATTGCCATATCTTTAACCGTTCTCGAGTTGAAAAATTCATCCAGAGTTGAGAGATACTATTTCGCTCCAACACTTTTTTTTCAAGATTTTTTCATTAATTTCCTGAATACCTCAACATTTTTGAATGTGCATTCCAAATTTGAAGTCGATTCCAAGTTAACTGAAGATTTTGTAGGCTTTTTACTAAACCTCTGTAATTTCGAGTTGAAAATATCTGATGATTTTGTATTTTTAATGATTTTTAGGGGTCTACCCCTTATGACTTTTTTCGAGGTATTACTTCTGTTCTTCGATCAACTTGAAATCTGTAGATTATACTAATTTCATCATTCTGAATCGATTGGCGTTCGCAGAATTGCCATATCTTTAACCGTTCTCGAGTTGAAAAATTCATCCAGAGTTGAGAGATACTATTTCGCTCCAACACTTTTTTTTCAAGATTTTTTCATTAATTTCCTGAATACCTTAACATTTTTGAATATGCATTCCAAATTTGAAGTCGATTCCAAGTTAACTGAAGATTTTGTAGGCTTTTTACTAAGCCTCTGTAATTTCGAGTTGAAAATATCTGATGATTTTGTATTTTTAATGATTTTTAGGGGTCTACCCCTCATGACTTTTTTCGAGGTATTACTTCTCTTCTTCGATCAACTTGAAATCTGTAGATTATACTAATTTCATCATTCTGAATCGATTGGCGTTCGCAGAATTGCCATATCTTTAACAGTTCTCGAGTTGAAAAATTCATCCAGAGTTGAGAGGTACTATTTCGCTCCAAAACTTTTTTTTTTCAAGATTTTTTCATTAATTTCCTGGAAACCTCAACATTTTTGAATATGCACTCCTAATTTGATGTCGATTCCGAGTTAACTGAAGATTTTGTAGGCTTTTTACGGAACCTCTGTAATTTCGATTTTAAAATATCTGTTTTTCTTGTTATTTCACATTTTACGGTAAACCTTCTATCTTAGCATACACAAATCATACATTTTCGAAATCAGCATGAAATTTTGCGTATATACTGAGAATTTCAAATGAATCTGATGATTTTGTATTTATCATGATTTTTAGGGGTCTACCCCTCATGACTTTTTTCGAGGTATTACTTTTGTTCTTCGATCAACTTAAAATTTGTAGATTATACCAATTTTATCATTCTGAATCGATTGGCGTTCGCAGAATTGCCCTATCTTTAACAGTTCTCGAGTTGAAAAATTCATCCAGAGTTGAGAGGTACTATTTCGCTCCAAAACTTTTTTTTTTCAAGATTTTTTCATTAATTTCCTGGAAACCTCAACATTTTTGAATATGCACTCCTAATTTGATGTCGATTCCGAGTTAACTGAAGATTTTGTAGGCTTTTTACGGAACCTCTGTAATTTCGATTTGAAAATATCTGTTTTTCTTGTTATTTCACATTTTACGGTAAACCTTCTATCTTAGCATACACAAATCATACATCTCGAAATCAGCATGAAATTTTGCGTATATACTGAGAATTTCAAATGAATCTGATGATTTTGTATTCATCATGATTTTTAGGGGTCTACCCCTTATGACTTTTTTCGAGGTATTACTTCTGTTCTTCGATCAACTTAAAATTTGTAGATTATACCAATTTTATCATTCTGAATCGATTGGCGTTCGCAGAATTGCCCTATCGTTAACCGTTCTCGAGTTGAAAAATTCATCCAGAGTTGAGAGATACTATTTCGCTCCAAAACTTTTTTTTCAAGATTTTTTCATTAATTTCCTGAATACCTCAACATTTTTGAATATGCATTCCAAATTTGAAGTCGATTCCAAGTTAACTGAAGATTTTGTAGGCTTTTTACTAAACCTCTGTAATTTCGAGTTGAAAATATCTGATGATTTTGTATTTTTAATGATTTTTAGGGGTCTACCCCTTATGACTTTTTTCGAGGTATTACTTCTGTTCTTCGATCAACTTGAAATCTGTAGATTATACTAATTTCATCATTCTGATTCGATTGGTGTTCGCAGAATTGCCCTATCGTTAACCGTTCTCGAGTTGAAAAATTCATCCAGAGTTGAGAGATACTATTTCGCTCCAAAACTTTTTTTTCAAGATTTTTTCATTAATTTCCTGAATACCTCAACATTTTTGAATATGCATTCCAAATTTGAAGTCGATTCCAAGTTAACTGAAGATTTTGTAGGCTTTTTACGAAACCTCTGTAATTTCGAGTTGAAAATATCTGATGATTTTGTATTTTTAATGATTTTTAGGGGTCTACCCCTTATGACTTTTTTCGAGGTATTACTTCTGTTCTTCGATCAACTTGAAATCTGTAGATTATACTAATTTCATCATTCTGATTCGATTGGCGTTCGCAGATTTGCCCTATCGTTAACCGTTGTCGAGTTGAAAAATTCATCCAGAGTTGAGAGATACTATTTCGCTCCAAAAATTTTTTTTTCCAAGATTTTTTCATTAATTTCCTGGAAACCTCAACATTTTTGAATATGCATTCCAAATTTGAAGTCGATTCCAAGTTAACTGAAGATTTTGTAGGCTTTTAACGGAACCTCTGTAATTTCGATTTGAAAATATCTGTTTTTCTTGTTATTTCCCATTTTACGGTAAACCTTCTATCTTAGCATACACAAATCATACATTTTCGAAATCAGCATGAAATTTTGCGTATATACTGAGAATTTCAAATGAATCTGATGATTTTGTATTTATCATGATTTTTAGGGGTCTACCCCTCATGACTTTTTTCGAGGTATTACTTTTGTTCTTCGATCAACTTAAAATTTGTAGATTATACCAATTTTATCATTCTGAATCGATTGGCGTTCGCAGAATTGCCCTATCTTTAACCGTTCTCGAGTTGAAAAATTCATCCGGAGTTGAGAAGGACTATTTCGTTCCAAAACTTTTTTTTCAAGATTTTTTCATTAATTTCCTGAAAACTTCAACATTTTTGAATCTGCATTCCAAATTTGAAGTCGATTCCAAGTTAACTGAAGATTTTGTAGGCTTTTTACGGAACCTCTGTACTTTCGAGTTGAAAATATATGTTTTTTCGTTAGTTCCTTTTTTATGGTAAACCTTGTATCTGGACATAAACAAATTATTGCACCACTTCACCCTACTGTAACCAACTCTGTGGGTTTCAGAGATTATCTGGATATATCTAAACAGAAATCATAACCAGTTGATTTAGTAAATATCTTATTTCAAGTCGTTTTCAGCTACGCTCCAGGCTTAATGAGGTGATTATTATCATGAAACTACGGTAAACATTGATAATGATCATTGTTTCACCAAGCCCTCTTAACAAATTCCCGTTGAAATAAACGTTTCCTTATTTTTAACGAAACATTATGCGTTGAAGATGATATTTAATTAATATTCATTTGGAAGTATGATAGTTACTCGTATCTGAAGTAATCCTCAAGGATCAGCCCGAGGGCCAGTGTTGTTTACTCCGTACATAAATGATCTATCTATATTATCAGATTCCACCCGTGAACTTCATCCAATGAAGTTGAATGATCCTCAGAAAAAACCGATGACTTATGCACTGCGAGTTGTTTAAGAAATAATTTATGCTATTAGAAATAGAAGAACAATTCTTAGAATATGTAAATATGATAAAAAGTATTGCTTGAAACGTTCCTCACATGTTGAGAAAGATCAATGGGTACTGAAGAGTTAAATCAATCAATAATTCAAGTGCTGAACTATCCTTCTCATTAACTCGCTCATCAAATGCTTTACAACAATAATAAAGTCAATCGTACACTTGATTTTTTCATGACCCTGTTAATAAAAATTCAGAGGGGTGAGATCTGGAGATTTAGGAGGCCATATCCACTGCCAATACAGCAATATAGGAACCTTTTTTACAATTCGCGACATACCTTTGATTTTTTATTTAATTTAATGTTAAAATTACCATTGTCAAGATTTATCTTCGTGACAAGCATTCATATTATATAAAATTTGATTTACTTTAAAGTTTATTTTATTTCTTTTTAGAGCATTCAAATAAAAAAAAAATTATAATATAGTAATATTTTTTTTTGCTTTTATTCAATTTTTCAACTCTAGAAATCGTTCAATTATCTGTCATAATAGGTGCGTCATGTGCCCAGAGTTGCTTTTAGAGGAACAGGGGGTAATTTTTTTGAAAATTGAATTATTTGACGTTTCAATGTTTTTTACTATTTTTACAGAAATTTCCAATTTTATTTTGGCTAGTCTTCACAACTTCTTTCAGAAAGTAGGGAGTCCGAGCTCATGACTCTTTGCAATAAAATTACACGACTTCCCAATTCTTCCGATTTTTTTTAATTTAATTCTTGTCCGTTCTTGCAATTGTTTTCGAGATTAAGGAGGATTCTAGCTCCACGACCGACATTATTTTGTCTTAATTTTCTACGTCCAGAACCAAAGGAAAATTTTCCGAATTTCTTTGTCTATTTAGCTTTTAGGAGGACAGGTCAGATACAATTTTTTTAAATTGAATTATTCATTTTGATGTTTTTCACTGTTTTCTAATTTTATTTTCTTGAATTTTTGCTACTTACAAAAAAGAGGGCACTAGTCCGCTGATCAATATATTTTTGTCGTAATTGTCCTCGTAGGAAATTTTTCCGAATTTTTACGGATGAGGAAGCAAGGTAAATTTTTTTGCCAATGTCCTATCTTTTTTACTGTTTTTACGGATTTTTTTCAATTTTATTTTAGCGAGTCTGAGCCCCTTGTCTGACAGTTTTTTCGTTATAATTTTTCACGTCCAAAACTGTCACAAAAACTTCCGAATTACTACTCGTTTTCTGTTTAGCTTTCAGGGTGGGGGGCAGGGGAGTAAACATTTTTTTCAGAGACTGTCCGAGGTTCCCATATTTTTCACCATTAATACTGATTTTTTTAATTTTATTTTTGCCAGTTTTCGCATTTATTTTTTAAAAGAATTGCAGATATACTCAATTTGATAGTCGTAGGGGCAGTAGTTGTTTTTTGTTGAATATTCCTGACAAAATATCCATGTATATCTATATACATATATATATATATATATGTATGTAACTATTTTGCGGGACATTTGGATTAGGTGATCCATTTTTCATTATTGAATTATCTATTATTTTCAACATTCCCTTGATTTTTTCAATCATTGAATACATTATTTCCAGGCAGGTGGTGCGGTGTTTTGCCTCTTCACTATTTCTGAGTGGTAATAGTATTCACTGTTGATGCCACACCTGTCTGTTGATTTAAGTAAACAGCATATTTTATTCCATTATATTCAACCGGCAATCCTGACAATCTCATCTTGTTTAACCCAGACGACTCTTTAGTGAAGTCTGAATATTCATGACTGGGTGATTTCCATATCGAATCGATTAGGTGTCTCAATTCGATACATAATTATTCTCCATCTCCATGTGAGGATTCAAAATGAATACGATCTGAAATTTCAATTTCGTTTTTGTCTTCATTATGTATAGTTTCATTATCATTAATTTATAGAAGAGTTTTTTACAAGTATGGGAGACCATCGATTTAGAACGTTTGAGTAGAGCAGATCAAATTCAAATCTTATAATCAATTAGAGTATTGTTTTCAAGGGACTAATGATTAGATTACATGCATACACTTTCATCGGAACATTTCTCTCCATACGTGTAAAGTTAGTACACCAGGGGAAGTCTTACATTAATTTCAAGTTTTCTTTTTCTTGGCTAATTTAGAACTTCCCATATTCTCTATTACGTTGTTGAAATAGGTTGCTTCATTTTGCATTTGTACAAATTTACTTCTCACTGGAATGTATTCTTTATTCTTGTATTCAAATATGAGTACGAAGTTGTGAGGATGGATTGTGAGTTTATATGAAAACTTCTCCGTTGTTCAGTTTCGTGAAACTTCTAAGGAATATGAAAACTTCTTCCGTCGTAAAATTTTCACCAGGATGAACTGTAGCAAAGAGATTGTACAAGTTTGGAATGAATATATTTTACATTTCCTTTCTTACTTCATTGAATCGTTTCATTCTGTGAACCAATAGTTGGCTGATTAACAGTTTCTGATTTTCTGAAAACACTGATTTTCTGGAATTTTGAATATATTAATGAAATTGAATCAGATCGACGAACAATAAAAAAGTAGGACTATTTTTCTCTCAGAGATAGTTTGCAACAAAAAAATTATAAGCAAGCCAACCTCAATTACAAAACGATACACAGTTTTCTCCGACGTTTTTGTATTGATTTAATGACTCACGACGTTTCCATTACTTGTAACCGTCGTCAAGTGGATTTCTAATAGTTTTTTTTGGAATAATACAGATATAGAGACCAATAATTATGGCCAATTACGAGGTAGACTGCGTGATTACCAATGAAACAAAAGAGTTTTACGAAAGCGCCCATTAGGAGGGGGTGGAATCCCTCACTCTTTTTACTTTTTGAGTTATTTTTTATAGGCTTTCTGCTACATGCTAAAATATCGAAATAATAATAGTGAAATATTAAACGAAACAAAAAAAGGGTGGAAAATTTTCAAATTAGTTCCATTCATTTAACTCTATATATAAAAATATTTATTGAAAATTGAGTTACAATCTTTTTTATCGGCAGATTAAGAATATAATGATTCGACAATAAAACGATATGCTTGAAATATTAGTTGGAAATTCTTTGATATCTACGCCTGAAGGTGAATCATGAAATAATTGGCAGTTATATGTTTCTGATTTTACATTCGAGTCAATCAGAAATTTTAATAAAATATCTTCAGTGTAATTTGGACTTTGAAGAGAGTAAGTAATTATTTAAAATTTTGTGATTCTCAGTTTTGGATGGATTACATAAAAACATGCGTCAAACCTTCCCAAGTGTTCTTGCATGGGGCTCCTCCACATTTTAGACGTGTGGTAAGGGCATATCTCGATTAAACTTTTCCTGATAAAGGATTGGACGCAGAGGGCAATTGAATGGCCTACTGAATCTCCCGATATGACCCAACTTGACTTTCTTTTGTGGGATCATATTCCTCCCAATATTACTTAGGTTCATCGAGTTCATTACTGTCATAATCATTTTGATCAATTTGTTAAATAGAATCCAAAACAAAATATTTTTTGATCATTAAAGCTTATTTTTTTGCGTGGCTAACTATTGTTTTCATAAAATTTTGAATATTCAGGATATTCATTGAATTCAAACTGTCCTCTAGTGCGGAAAAGGTTAAATTCAGGATATGATGTGCTTTAACAATTTTGTTTAGAATTTTGAGCAGAATGAAAATTGTCCCATTGAACTAAAAGCAACTTTTTTTCGTCATGACTTTTTGACTGACTATTTATAGTAAATTTTTCTTCATTGTAATAGGTTTTAAAAAACTCCAAATCATTTGTATCTCAATATTTTTGCTAGCAACCCTGTAGTTAATCGATATTTAGTAAACAGTTGCTTTGACGCCAGCGTTTTTGATGTATGATAACTGATATCAAATTTTATATTTAGACAGGGTTTTCAATTTTTGTGCAATACAAAATCAATATAAAAATTCAAAGCTGCAATTTAATCATGAAAAAATAATACAAAGATAATGGGAATTCTTCATTTTTTCAACTGATGAATAAATTGCTTCTTTCATTGTTGGTTTTTGAAAATTTTCCAAAGCTCCCACCGCAGATCATTGTACTTATGGCTATATTTTTTCTATCCTTCACTGCCTTAAAACCACTCATTCAACTGAAACAAAAATTCATAGATAAATATTCTTTCGAAACATTTTCTACTGACATGCATTTACTGATCTAGTCCTACTTATGCAACAGGAAACAAGCAGTTTATATAAATTAAGCACATTCTGACTTCCAAGATATTTCACATGGAGTACCTCACGGATCCGTTTTGGGGCCTTCATTATTCATTATTTATGTAAACGATCTCTTCCATTTTCTAATTTCCAATAAATGTGTGGCTTTTGCTGGTGATACAACTTTAGTAAATACTGCTTCGGATGTAGATAGTCTCTACGTTTTTTGTAATGGAAATGAGGGGAATGGCATGTGTATGGATGACAGACTGTCTTGGTCGGCTCATGTAGATCAGTTATACCTTAAATCATCAAGTTCGATGAATTTGTTGCGTAACATGAAGAACCATATGTGGTGCTCCTTTACAGTTCGAACATGTTATTTTTAACTATTTCATTTCCATATAAATTACAGCCTTCTCGTATGGGGTAACTCTTGTCACGCTATTAGGGTTTTCAAAATGCAGAAAAGAGCCGTTAGTGTTATTACTAGTGCTAGTTACAGAGATTACTGTCACTATTTTCAGAGATCTATCCATTATGCCTGTTCCTCCTCTAGTAATATATTCCACAGTGTTAGATATACATATACATGGAGTATTTTTTGCCAACTCTGATTTTCATAATCATCAGGCTCGTGGAGCAAATTACTTGAGACCTTCGCGTCTCAGACTAAACAAGTCACAAAAAAACTTGATGAATGTCGAAGTATACAACTTCCCAATATTCCGATTCCATATTGTTCAGTATCTTCCATTCAGAAAATCAAATTATTAGGACCACCACATTTTCTTCAGCCCCTCAGTCGTTCCCCTCATCCATAACATAAACCAAATGCACTGGTTCACCTTAGATTTTATATCATACACCGACATATCGGATGCGGAGGTGAAAGAAAGCAGAGCCTGAATCGGCGGCCTGTATTATGTTCGGGGACAATAGAAAGCTTCATTTCGAGAAGGTCTAGCTCTCTCTCGTGTCCTTTGGGACAATACTTTGCTGAAACCGCAAATGAAATTACGCTCCCTTCCGTACTGATTCGATCCTTCGACATGGGAAATATTCCTTAAAAACACGAGGTATGTACACTCAGGGAGAAAATGTTCATTTCTGATGGATTGTTTGGGTAGGTCGACCAATGGATAGTTGTTGTTATTAATTGTTAATGTTACCATACATCTTGTCCGCCGGCAACACTTTTGTTAAAACTTGTAAAACTTGGTGTACATAAAATGTTGAATTGGATTGAATTTAACGTAATAAAAAAATTTGAGAACACAAACTCTAGTGTTTCACAAGGGCGTTACTTTGGGCCACCTTTATTCACCATATATATCAATGATATTAAATCGTGTTTGAAAATTACCACTTTTCGGTTTTTTCTTACGGATATCTTGAAGTTATCATTTTACAGTCGATGGAACGTTTGTATACAAAAAAATATATAATTTTTATAAATTCAGAGCTTGTCAAACAATCTTGAGGGAAATGTGTTGAAAATGTCACTAAAAGTTGCTCCAAACGCTTGAAAGTGCGCTCAAGGCATAGTCGATTATAGAAAATGATCCAGGAAGGGGTAAAGAAAAAAAAGTTCATTGATGCGTTTGATGATTTGATCCATAAATATAGCATATGATAATAGGTAGTATTCTACGCACTTCATAATTCATACTGTCATGATATTAAATTTATGTATACATTTTACGAAAATCAAAAAATTATTAGAAAAAGGCTATGTTACCAATAGTAGAAGCTCATTCTCATGTATTTCATTCAAATAGCCAGAACAAGAAATGAGATAAACAACTATGGCTATTTCAAATAGCAAGAAAACAAATTGACTTTCAAAATTCAAAATTATCAGCAAAATTGTTCATTCAATTCAAGTATAGTGAAACATACTGAAAAAAATAATGACAGAGAGAAAGGAAATTTGAAATATAGAAAATTAATAAAATATACTTGAAATACAAAACAGGTAGATCCAAATGATAAGCAAGAATTTTATTGTTCCTGAAAAGTAACTGCTAAGTAATTGAATAAGCATTGTTAGACTGAGTAGGTTGTATAAAAGTATAAAATAGTGAACTGTGGAAAACTAATACCGAAATCATGAGTGTATTTAAAAAGGAGTGTTGTATAACCAAGGAGATAATAACAAGTGGAAAAGGAAGCCTAGAGAGAAATTTGAAAAAGGAAGAATGAAAATTTTAGAAACAAAAAGATACAAAAAGTGTACATTAAATTATATGTCAACCAGATTCCACAAGAACCTAGAAATTGAAAAAAATTGGTGAACTCCAGTGTAAGAACACACCAGGTATTTCGTAAATTATAAAAATATTCGAAAGAACCACTTCACTCAACAACATTTTTCAAGAAAATAATCAAGGGTAATATAACAAGACCTTGATAAATAGTCGACTATTTTTATTGCATCTAAATTTCGACTGTATTTTATAAAAAATGTAACGAGACATTATTTTGGCATTAATAATCTGATGAAAACACGAAAGCGAAGCGAAATAATCACTCAAAAAATTTTATTCGAATAGAAAAATAAACTCTCAACCTCACTTTTGAACCACAGAATTTTTAAGAGGTGTGTTAAACACTCTACAGCTAAATCTACTTACTTATGAACTGAAGTTAGAATTGCATGTCTATGGTTTACGAATTTAATTAAATTTTTCTATACATAAATACAAAATAAGATAGTCTTAAAACAGGTATCATGAGAACAAAAAGATAGAAAATTGAAAATTTTATATTTGCTACCTAAACAAAATTTCAGAAAAAAAACTGACAAAGTTGTTTTCATTCTTTCACTTCAGTAATATTGCATATTATTACTGTAACAGCAAGAAGCTGATAAAATTCAACACTGTAACTCTGCTGTAGATAAAGACATCTACGTATTCTTTGACGTTTTTAACTGAGCTAGCAAGCTCAAAAACGTAAAAGAGCTACACACTAAAGGTAAGATTATAACTGGGTAAAGCTATTCATTTACCAACTGAATTGTATGCTATAATTTTCCTACAACTATTATCGAATCATAACAATTTCATCACCAATTTGAAGCATTATATAACAATATTTATATTTTTTTATTCGTTTATGGACCTTATGGACGACCACTTCGGTATTCGTAGTATCTCTATCTTGTTTCAAACTCAATTATTCGAAAGAAAAAGACATACTGTCACATTAGCCTAATTGAATTGGAATTCGAATAACTATATGGATTGAAATTTCAGAGAAAAACGGGGTTTTAAGTGGAGTTTATCTAGAATGCGCTTTTTGTTGCAATTAAAGACTAATTTATCGACAATTCCATTCACATTTACTTAGTAATTCTGAACGGAGTGGTTTGATACGAATGCATTTTCATTATCTCACACTTATATACTGTACTGAACAATTCCAGATGTTTTTATCTTCAGGAAAGTATAGAAATTCTACTGATGAAGGTAATTTGGTAATAGAATTACGGATCTACTGATAACGTGTGTTGTATTGGGAAAACCTATTATGTGTTTTCATTCAAGTTCATATTCAGTGAGATAATTCTTGCTTGATATCCAAATATATTCATGATTATGGATATTTCTACTGTATAAACGATTGACTAGATCCATTAGCAATCGTGAATAGTTTTCGATAGTTTTCCACATATTCGTCAATACTAAACATGAAATATTTGATAACATCTACAGTAATTTGTTTAAAACAATTGGTATTTAAATGCTTCTAATGACATATACTTTTTCCCTACATAAGCATTTCGTAAAATTTCCACAAATAAGTGGGATTTTTCATTCTTTTCAACAAAGAAAAATATCCACACCTAATCAATATCAATTCCTATATAGAGAAAAATTCGTACTACTCACGCATAATTCCCCGTTTGGATGGAAATGTTTATTCAAAATAGCTTTTGCGGAGTTTGGTTGAATATATAAATTAATTGAAGCATCGAAAGTGGTTTTCATTTTCTGTCAGTAATATTTGAATACGTTTCATTCAAATAGGTATGCTTTTTCCTATGCACATTGTTACTTTCTACTTCTTTTTTGGCGAAAAGTTCTGATTGGAGAGAATATTTGACACGCTTACGGTCTTACCAATTCTTTTTATTGGCCATTTTCAAATGTTTATTGAAATACACCATTCAATAATAGATTGTTCAATTGCAACTCGGATTTAAAAGCTGGATCGTGTTCATTGTTTCAATTACAAACAACATTCAGTCAGTCATCCAAGGCCAAATCAGTATCCAGTTCATGAACCAAATCGTTGTGTTTACAAAACGATTCTCTGAATTATTTCAATTACACTGGAAAAAGCAGATGAGACTGTTTTATTTATAGATTCAAATATGGATAAGCAAATTAAATGTATTCATTTGTTAATCAAAGCTTAATTTGGGTAGTAGTATAACTCTTGATAAATCATCGCAGATAAAATGGAAATTGTAACAAAATATATACCTTCTTCCAAACTCTCTGATACTGAGGTGCTGATAATATATATTTTTTTTATATTTTCAACTAGAAAATTTTAAAACAACGTCAATTCTTGTAACTAGTACTGGTGTCGACAAAAACGTTAATAAGCTTGAGAGATCTTTGTTTGAATAAACAATAACAAAAAGTAGATCGTAGAATTTGTAGGGGTTTTCACATTTTACCATGCGATGCTATTGAAATAATACAAACAAAATCAACAAAAGTATTGAATACCAAAACTGAAATTACTGCATTCTACAGATGAAGGCAAAATTGCATATTAAATAAAATACAGACTCAAAATGTATAATATAATAAATATAATATAATATAATATAATATAATATAATTATAATATAATATAATATAATATAATATAATATAATATAATATAATATAATATAATATAATATAATATAATATAATATAATATAATATAATATAATATAATATAATATAATATAATATAATATAATATAATATAATATAATATAATATAATATAATATAATATAATATAATATAATATAATATAATATAATATAATATAATATATAACGTAATATGCACTGAAAATAACTTCCAAATTGGACAGTTTAATAATCTGGAGGCAATTATCATTTCACTCTATTTTGAAAAATGGAATTGTGCAATTCATTCATGCAATTCATGGGTAACTTGCAATACAATGAAGCTCTCAAATTATTGAAAATTTTGACTATGCATTCTTTGTATATTTATAAGTTATTGTGTTTTGCTTTCAAAAATTAAGACACTATTCTTGAAACTCGAACTCAACTTCACTATAACGTGAGATTCAAAACTCAACTATTACCTGTGAAACATAACATAAGCTCATTCTACAAATATTTATATTCCAATGCTTGCAGATATTTCAATCATTAGATATAATGAAGAGTCTATCATCAACAAAATCTTTCAAGAAGTGCGCTAAGGATTCATTCAGTAACAAAAGTATCAGTTAGTTAACCAGTTGATGTTATTTTATCTTCGTTTTTTAGTTAAGCTTTCCAAATTTTTTATTTTCTTCCTCAAGGATATAACTACGATATAATGTGGATGAATATATGATAATTGAACAGCTGAGATATACAATTCTCTTATGCATCAGTTCTTTTATGAACTGTATTAGTTGCGTTATTAAATTACTTTCAACATCAAGAACTCCTACATTATCATAGTCAATGCGATGGTCTTCATCTTTTGTATGTTCTGACCATAATAAAATCTCATATATCTTCTGGAATCACTCTTATGTGAAGTAATTCGATCTTTAAGCATTCGTTTAGATTGGCCTGTGTATGTTGTATGTATGTGAATTCATTGATTTGTGCGTCTTTATATACATGTACCTATATGTACTAAGTTTGTTTTTTGAACAATATATCTCAAACGATATAACCCATCCATATTTTTATTAGCTAAACTTTCAGTTATGCAAGAATATCGTGTATTCTTCAACTCCTTTCACGATCTATGCACTTTCTGCAGCAAAACACGCGATGGAATGCAAGAACAACCACACAAGGGTAACTGTCTGTTCACAAGACAAGTTCCTTGACTCTCAAATCACCTCGAGCCAGAGCTCACTCAGGCCGAGCCATAACAGTAAGTCGACATTCACGAAAACAAACAACATTAACATCAAGTCACCAGTTCAAGGAAGCAGGCATTACCTTCGCTCGTTACTGAGACAACAATTAACGAAATGTCCCACCAAAATGGCAGCCGTTCCAAACGCAGTATGGATCGACAGCGGGAACCGAAGGTCCGCTTCTAGCCGGACGCGCGTGCGCACCGCTGCGCGCCTGCAAATTCTGTTGCAGTCAGTGTCGCAGTCATTACCGTCGAAACGCCTTGCCCGTGGCTTGTGTGATACACTGAGCGGGCAGTGGCGTGGGCTGGAGGTGGGTAGGTTTTGAATAGGAAAAAAGAAATAAAAGTTATTTTGTTTTAAGTTGTAACACGCGCTGTTTGATGTTATTATTATTATTATTATCTGCTTACCAGCTCTGGAAGCGGAACGTCTTGTCCAAGCTCAGTTTGGTTGGGGGTGAGCGTACATTTATCTGTATTTACTGGATGCTGAAAACAGTCTTCTAAGCCAGCAAAGTTTAGCAGCCAATAACCACCTTCCCGAAAATAAGGAGAAGAAGACAGGGACACTCGTGATGATTCACTCAAGATGTTACGTGATCGTCTTGAAAATGGGGCCCGAAATTTCAAAATAATACCAGAATTCAAATCAGGGTTCAGAAGCAAGCAAGAATGAGCAGATAATGTTTTACTTCGAGTTCCACTATTCAGCTTCATCTGCGCTTGAAGAAGAGAAGAGTACAATCTTCGTCGACTTCAAACTTGCCTTCGATTGTATCGACCATAATCTTTCTTGGCATACATTTTCAGCATGGGGGTTAGTTCACGATTCATAACTATGAAGAAACATGTATGAAAGTGCAACTGTGAGGGTTAAAACACTGGATGGGTATACAAGGCCATTTGAAATAACTACTGGAGTTCTCCATGACGAATGTTTAAGTCCCACCCTCTTCTTTCTTTTCTTAGTAGATATTGGGTACTATTTCATGGATGCGGGCGATCTTGGCATCAATATAGACCACACTAACAATCTTCTATGTTGCTCTACGCTGATGACTCAGTAACTTTCTTTAACTCTGAAGCTAACCTTGCAAGAAAACTCCGAATATTGTGATGAAAATGGCATCCCAGTGGAGAGATATGAAACAAAAATCGTTCAATTCTGGCGATCATCTGGTCAAAAAAGAGACTTTGAATAATTCACCTATCGAAACCACTATCAGGTACACATATTCGGGAGTCATCTTCACGCCATCTTCATTCTTCTGAGAAATGGCCTCTTCAGCAGCGGGAAAAGCTGAAGAAGCAATAGGAGCAGTGCATTTTTTGATTATCTCGGGGTCAGCATTTTATCTTCATCTGTATCCCGTTAATCTGACGTATTAGAAAGAGTTCAGCTGAAATTCTTCAAACGTCTCGATCCGTTACCAAGAAATACCCAGAATTTTACTGTAAGACTTGATACAGGTCATGTTAAAATGTCATATACAATCCTGGGTATCACAATTTTGAAAATGGTTAGATTTTGTTGGTTTTGAAACCTCTATCAATGAGCTCGATAGCAATACTCTCAGACAAAATGAGAAAGCCATTATCTTAAATACTTCAACAAGCTCTACGAGTCCAACCTACCTCTAGGTGCTCCTAACCAATCTTTGACATTGTTTCGCAATTTTCAACTATCACCGTCTTCCCAAAAATGCTCACTTCTGAAAGTACCTGAAGAAATTATGAGAAGTCTTGCTAGTGAGCATGTTATAAAACTAGCGTATAATGTTAGTACCTGTCGTATAACCCCAAACGAACTATGTACCATGTGTAATCAAAATGAAACAGTGATACTGCAACATTGACTAATTTTTTTCTTTGACACGAATTTTATACACAAGTTGGGGTCCTCTAACTGGAATCCTATAATTCTTATGAACCATTAAAATGACTAACCGAATCTAGGAAAAAATACCGCCGGAAAAAAAAAAGAAAAAAAGAACCCGGAAAAAATACCCCCAGGAAAAAAAACACGCGATAACAATGGCCAGTACAAAAAAAGTAATGAAATTTCAACTGTGTCATTTAAAGAAACTAGACCATATGTAAAAGACGATTATTTATATTTTTATGACTCGATTTTTCCTGAACGAACTAACCTGGTGACAGATATGCCTTTTTCCAAGGCTGGAAAATCTGTTGTTCCACCCCTCTGTATTGTAAAATGAATCAAATATGGTCTAATTTCTTTAACATGACACAAAATTGAAATATCATTACTTTTCGTGTACAGGCCATAGGGGTATGTTTTCCGGGTTTTTTTTTTCGTTTTTTTTCCGGAGGTGTTTTTTCCTGGTTTTTTTCCGTTTACCGACTAACCTATCATATCTAATGAAATTACGTTTCCTTTTTTTTATGTCATCATTCCTACAATCTTATTATACCTGGACCATTTTATTTTTCATCGATCCCACATTCAAAGTCCTGCCCTCATCTTTTTTACCTCTCTTAAGACCACTTAGTAACGGTAAAGGTACAACCGTTTAACAAAAATAATATTTTATAAACACATTGTTTTTACAAACAAATCCCGTGAGCTACATGTTTGTGACTAAATAATCGTTAGGTAGACACCTAATATAACCTAAAATGAGGAGAACCAAGCTTGAGACATGCATTTCAACTTACTTGGAACCTTCAAAATTCTTGAGATTCATATGAGCTTTCTTCAAAATCGTATCCAACAAGAGAACGGAAAACTGTCCATTCACAATTTCTAATTCCTTTTGTAAGTTCGTTGTTCAAATAAAACGTTTTTAAGTTCTTTTTGTTTCTGAATACATCTTCAATTAAAAAACGTTGCGTGAAAAAATTTTACTTGCATAATGAATTTCGTTACACAATTTCAAAGTGAAGTTGTCGTACTCAACGAAAATACATACTAAATTGATTCAGTAACTAATCCTGTGAAACGCTACTTGTCACTTGGCCCCCCTCCAACTTCAGTTGCACTTCACTGAATGACTCTTTCCAAATTCCTGAAAGTAAATTGGTACATAGAATAAGAGCTTCATGCAAATAAACAAGCTACTTTATTGAGACCTCAACTGAAGTTATGGTGTAACTACATTATATTAAGTATTATGAACGGCTAAACTCTGTGATATGCTAATTCCAATAATAGTCCAGACAACGAGTAACCTCCCGTATGGTTTTGGAGAAGGACGCAGTATTATTCAGTACCCCTTCGCAGTGTTCCACAAGGATCTGATTTTGTATTTTGAGTTTATTTTTGGGAGTAAAATCGTTGGATGACTACCATTTCTTACTATAGAAGAAAAAGTCTTGAACTGTTTCAGTTGGCTCGAAATTTTCCAAGCAGTACCTGAGATCTTAGATTTCAGTGATACGATTTATATATTAGATGTTTTTCCGAAATATCTACCATACTTCATAATTTTATTTCTTCGTTTTTTGTTCGAAACTAGATGGAACTTATACTTTCCAATGCCATTAGAAAATTGTATACAAATGTTTTATAACAGATTGGGAAAATCAGAGGTTAATTTCGACGGTGGAAAATACAGTACTTTTGGTTGTAACTTTTCAAGTTTAAGGTTCAATATCTTCAAGCATTCTTGTGGAAGTTGAATCAATAGTTTACGTATTGTTTGATATATTGAGGGCATTGAGCCACCACACAGCAATTACACTCTGTGACTTTCCCAAAGCGTTCGACTGCGTCTCTCATAATATTTGAAAGGTCGTCATCAAGGTGTCTCTACTAATAATTCTACTTCAAATTTCAAACTTGTGAAGCATGGTGTTCCTCAAGGATCAGTCTCGGGGCCACTCTTATTCATTATTTATGTAATTTATATCAGTCGTTTTATGAACCCATATAAATCTGTCTTGTTTGCTGACGATATCACTTTTATTTACTCCGATAAGAACTTATCACAGTCATTTACCAGATGATTTTAATTGTCTCTCTATGCTTCATTTTTAAAATTCCCTGAAGAGTTACCTCTTAAAATATTACTTCTACCCTGTCAATGAATATGTTAGTCATTTTCTAAATCGATATTTGTGAATATATTCACCATAATTATTTCGAAGTAAGATTGTTTTATTCGTTTTGAAAGTATTTTAATTGTAATCTGACCATATTTTAGTTGATTGGCATCTGATACCTGTTGATGTCTTTTCTGTAGAAATATGTATTTTTTTCCGTACTCATATGGCTTCCAAAATAGTTCGGACATGAATATCACTTTTCTATATTATCAAAAAACCCATGCAGTCGGGAATATTCAACAGATTGGTTATGTGTTAAAAGAGAGTTAGGTTCATATTCAAAAATTCTCTAAGGTTTGATTGTCATTGTAGAACCATTATACAGTGTGTCCCGCTTTTCATGAATACACCCTAATATCTCAGTTATTAATAATGCGATTTTCTTGAAATTTTGGTGGTGATTATATGTTAGGTAAATGAAGTATTTTGGCATAGTGAACATTTTCATCGACCATAGGCGTGCGGTGTGGGGGGATAAAAAAAAGCTGTTTTTTGGGAAAAGGATATTAGGGCTCATTTTAGATAACTTTTTTATCAGAATTAGAATCAGCATCCCCAAAAACCCCCCAATCCATATTTTCGAAATCTCAAGAGCTGATTTGAGGAGAAAAAAAAATAAATTCAATTTTTTTCGTCAATGCACCCGAATCACTGTTATTAGCGATTTTCTTGAGATTTTAGTGGTGATTTCATGTTAGAAAAATGAAGCATTTGGCATAGTGATCATATTCATTCACCATTGGCGTGCGAAGTTGGGGAGAGAAAAATGGCATTTTTTGAGAAATGAATATTAATGCTTATTTAAGACAACTTTTCGTATCAGATTCGGAATCAGCATCCCCTAAAACCCTTTAATTCATATTTTCAACATCTCATGAGCTGATTTGAACAAAAAAAAAAGTTAAGTCTTTTTTTAATAAGTTCTTTATTTGTAACAGTGGAAACAAAATTACGAATTACTTTATTTTAGATTCTTGTGTTTTCAACAAAACTACCTTCTGAAATAATACACTTTTCAACAATTCTTCTCAAACGTACATCCACTTCTCTTAAAGTTTGGGGAGTTATTTCCTGACACGCTTGCCTAATTGCAAAGCAAAGTTCCTCTCTATTACGCGGCCGAGTAGCATACACTTTATTCTTCAAATGCCCCCACAGAAAAAAGTCGCAAGGGTTAATATCTGGCGATCTAGGGGGCCAAGGTTCCAAAGGAGAATTTCTACCTATCCACTTCATAGGGAAAATTGCATTTATAAAGTTCCGAACTATCCCAGAATTGTGTGCGGGGGCCCCATCTGATTGAAAGATTAACTTTTGTCTTTGTGCTAATGGCAATTCCATGAGAAAATCATGGAGACCATTTTGTAAAATATTTAGAAAATTTTGTCCGGTCAGGTTATCCAGGAAATAAGGGCCAACAATCTTGAATATGCCACACCACACGTTAACTTTTTCACTGTATTGGTTTTTACAATGAATTATCCAATTCGGATTTTCAGCTGCCCAAAACCTACAATTTTGACTAGACACCACACCGTTTGTTGTAAACGTTGCCTCGTCAGTAAACATCATGTTCTTCAGAAATAGTCTGTCGTTAAGATAGTTACCCTGCAACCATAAGCAAAATTCAAACCGTCATTCAAAATCACCATTTAACAGAGTATGTAGAAATTTTGGTTTAAATGCCCTAATCCTGTTGCGTTTCGAACATCTCCATACTTTGTTTTTCGTTAAATTCATTGTCCTCGCAACTGCCCTTACAGTACCATTTAGGTTGTTTTGAAATTCTGCTAAGATACGTTCGTCGTCTGGATAGTGTCTTTGATTTCAATTGTAGGTACCTCCCTGGTCTCATTTTGAAAACCGCTCCAGTCCTTGCGAACAATCTGTTGATTTTGGCAACGGTATCGTGAGAAATTGGTTCTCGATCATGATGCCTTCCATTGAATATTCCAGCAACTTGACGCGTAGATCTTTCATTATTACCAAATAAGCGGATAATCTCTACTTTTTCTCCAATTGTAAGAACTACTCTTCGGTTGTGTGCCATCTTATTAACAGTTAAGTAACACTGCTTGACTTATTGACATTTCGTACTGATTACCGATGTCAAAGCACTCTTTCATTAATTTGCATGAAAACTCAAATCGGCAAGGCAACTGTAACAAAGTGTGCGTTTCTTCGGAAATACCTAAATTGTAGTATAAGGGCAGTTGCAAACGATACAGAATATAGGGAAACGAAGGTGTTTTAAATTTAATATAGGATTAGGGCATTTGAAATAAAAAGTTAGAAATAAACAATCTATTGAAAAAAAGTGAATTTAATTTTGTTTTCTAATCAATTCAGCTCTCGAGATTTCGAAAATATGAATTGAAGGGTTTTTGCGGTCGCTGATTCCAAATCTGATAAAAAAAATTGTCTAAAATGAGCCCCTTATATCCTTGGAGAAGAAGTGGAGATTATCCGATTATTTGGTAATATGGAAAGATCTACGCGTCAGGTTGCTGGAATATTCAATGGAAGGCATCATGATCGAGAACCAATTTCTCACGACGAAATCAACAGATTGTTCGCAAAGACTAGAGCGGTTTTCAAGACAAGATCAGGGAGGTACAATTTAAATCAAAGACACTATTCGGACGACGAACATTTCGAATTTCGAAACAACCCAATTGTTACTGTAAGGGCAGTTGCGAGGACAATGAATTCAACGAAAAACAAAGTATAGAGATGTTTGAAACGCAACAGGATTAGGGCATTTAAACGAAAATTTCCACATACCGTGATAAATGGTTATTTTGAAAGACGGAATTTTGCCTACAAGGACTTATTGAAAAAAGAGTTGAATAATTTTTCATTCAAATCAGCTCTTGAGATGTTGAAAATATGAATTAAAGGGTTTTTGGGGATGCTGATTCCGAGACGAAAAAAGTGATTTTTTTTTTCTCCTCAAATCAGCTCTTGAGATTTCGAAAATATGGATTGGGGGGTTTTTGGGGATGCTGATTCTAATTCTGATAAAAAAAGTTATCCAAAATGAGCCCTAATATCCTTTTCCCAAAATCAGCTTTTTTTAACCCCTTACACCTCACGCCTATGGTCGATGAATATGTTCACTATGCCATAATACTTTATTTACCTAACATATAATCACCACCAAAATTTCAAGAAAATCGCATTATTAATAACTGAGATATTAGGGTGTATTCATGAAAAGCGGGACACACTGTATAAGGAAATTCGTATAGGATCAATGAAAAATGTACTGTCTCTAATGGCAAATTTTATAATTTCGTCTGTAATATCAATTATATGAGTTTTGAATTAAATGAGTATCTGAATTTATTTTCGCTCGTTTTTATCTCTGTTTTTTTTTTTGATGAAGCATTCTTAAATTTTCTTCAAGTTAGGAGAAAGTGCTTTGATATCACAGAACTGATAAACATATTCGGAGGTCTATGAAGTCGTTCACACATATTTTTAATTGTGGAAGCACTAGAAATTTGGAAATTTTGGAAAATTTCAAAACATCACTTATAACTCTGATGAGCAAGATACTCAAATTACTGCCTTGAGGTACTCCAGAGGGGCTTGAGTTGGTCTGGATTTGATTCCATTTCGACACGTGTGAAGGTGATTTGTTATCAACCGATGGAAATTAGTTTCCTTCAAAAATAGTATGAATTTTGAAAACTGCCAATTGACGTATTGAAAACTATTAGTATCTGAAACAATTTCAGTGACCTTCCAGGTAAGAATGGTATAAACTAGATGACGAAAAACAATTTTTACATAGACAATTATTCAAACACAAAGTCGGCCTTTCAACAAAGTTTCATATCATCAACCATACTATAACCACCTCCTTTTCCTGTACTAATATTGTTCCACTTAATGACATATCGCATGTGCACGATGATCACCAGGTGCGTTTCAAATTTATGCTTATGAAAATTATGCTACGGAAACCGACGCATGATGTTTAATCAGTTTAAATCAATCGATTTAATTAATAATGTCATATTTTAAACCAACATAACAAATGCACATGTTTTTCGTCGGTAACGGGAATCGGAGTTCTTCGCATGGCAAATATTTTGAGAATAAAATACTACAAATTGGTTTGCATTAAAAAAAATGAACGCTGGAGAATTTTCAATATTATTTTTTATTAAAGGTAGCGTACAGTAAGGTGCTGTTGTAATTGTTATTATGGTAAATTTGTATAAATATAGTTTGATTTGATTTGATTTTATTTGATTTGATTTGAACAGTAGAATATTCTTCATTTGGCTGGGAATGACCACCTGCAGAAATGCATGTTTCGTTTACAAAATACGAACTTGCATACGAACTTTCAATTGGATCTTCTTGGAAGTACGTTGCACAAAAATCTCTCAGATGTAGTTCAATGTCCGTCGTGGTATTTGCCAGAGAAGCAGTTGCCTCATTTTTCCACTTGGTGGAAACGTGTGGAGAGAAAAGAACAGACTCAAAAGTTCCCTTTCATATCACCAGCAGAATATAAAGATCCAAATTGACGTGTTTTACACTTTTTTCAAATGAAAACATCTCTTTTTATGAAAAAACTCAACATTTATTTTTATGACCACATAAATAACAAATCTAGGCAAAATACGGAAACATTTTTTCATGTCTAGTTGATAACTAGGAAAAACGTGAGTGAATAATTTCTCGATCATGTAGAAGTTAAATGGCTCGGAAAATTGGCCGTGCAAATATGCAAAGATCAAAGTTACCAACCTGACATGAGTAAATTTACTTAACATTTTGCATAGATTTGTTGTTTTTGATGTTCCGAAAAGAAGATTGAGGTTTTGGATAAACAATATTTTTAATAAAAAAAATATAAAACGGGTGCATTGGAGTGTATACATTGTGCCAGCGTAAAGAAAGAAGAATTTTCAGTATTGTTTTTGCGGTAGAAATGTGCTTCTAAAAATGCCAGTCATCATTTCAATATAGGCCCATACCTCCCGAAATACTTGAGATCGCCAAAGATGTTGTTCAATTGAGAAGAAATTTGTTAGTTAGTAACTTGAACAGTTTCCGGAAGGCTTCAAAAACTCAAGAGATACTTAGTTAACGCAGTGATAACTGTGTCATAGTTCGATTATCACATTAATAAAATTAGTGGTTCTTTCTCAATATTCCTTTATTTTTGTGAGTGTTAAACAATATATCAAGGATCTGAGTGCATGTTAACTTTGGTGATGTGATTACCATTCGTCTAATGAACCTATTTGCATTATAAATATAGTATGTACAGGTATAGAATTACTTCAAAGATGGGTGAACAGCTGAGCCCATGGTAACGAAGTTAGAACAGATTTGTTCAGAGTTCTTTAAAGGGTCCTCAGCAGATTATACTGTAATAGTGAGAGATTGAGACTTCTGCTCTCCTCTGTTCTCTCTCTCTCCTCTCTGTCCTCTGTCCTCTGTCCTCTGTCCTCTGTCCTCTGTCCTCTGTCTTCTGTCCTCTGTCCTCTGTCCTCTGTCCTCTGTCCTCTGTCCTCTGTCCTCTGTCCTCTGTCCTCTGTCCTCTGTCCTCTGTCCTCTGTCCTCTGTCCTCTGTCCTCTGTCCTCTGTCCTCTGTCCTCTGTCCTCTGTCCTCTGTCCTCTGTCCTCTGTCCTCTGTCCTCTGTCCTCTGTCCTCTGTCCTCTGTCCTCTGTCCTCTGTCCTCTGTCCTCTGTCCTCTGTCCTCTGTCCTCTGTCCTCTGTCCTCTGTCCTCTGTCCTCTTTCCTATGTCTTCTGTCATTTGCCTCTGTTTTCTGTCCTCTATTCCTCTGTTCTCTGTCCTCTTGTCCACTTGTCCTTTGTCCTCTGTTTTCTCTGTTCTGTCCTCTATTCCTATGTCCTCCAGTGTCCCATAGAAAAACTGCCCTTATATTTGTCACTAACTCAACTAATTTGTTTGTACCCCTTGCGGTAACCTGGATAAGCTACTGATAGCTGTACTATTTCAAGTCGAAAAAGTTTAAAATAACAGAACTAGAGTTCGAGCCAATCCAACTTGTTTACCACGAACACATCCAGGAAACTTCGAGAAAAACAAAATCAAATTACCTTTGTTCGAGCAGCTGAAGTCGTTAGGAAAAACAAAATACGCGGAGTCTCGATGCACTTCAATTACCTTTATCTAAGAGACTCGGAAAAGGATATATCGAAATAATTTCAAGGTAGAAGACTCGTATAAAATCCTGCCAAAGTAAATAGAAAATAAAACAAAAACATGCTAGTCCGATGGGTCCCCGGAGTTCTTCGGGCAAATAACATCGCACGGCTAGGGTTTGGATCAACAGTGGCGGGTGAGGGTCATCAAATATTTACATTGTCTTTTATTCAGTTATTGCTAGACATTCTGAAACCACAGTGGGGCGATATTCTCAGTAACCGTAACAATAACTTTCTTAAGAGTATTAATATTTTTACAGTAAAATTCGTCCAGGTTTCCACGGAAAAACAAGTTCTACAAGTAGCGGAAATCGGCATGAAGACTTGATAGATCTTCAGATATTAACAGTAAATGCTCTCAATAAATGTTTCAATAAGTACCTCTTAGTTTTTTGGTTCCTCAGGAACAGCAATGACCCTATCAGATCGTTATTCTAGTTGGAAAAAATTAATTATCTTTTGAAACCATCTGGTGTCCCGCAAGGTTCTACTCTGAGGCCACAGATCGGGTGATATACATAATTACGCCGATAACACACAATTATACAGTTCGTTCAGTGCCTCTGACTCTAAACTCCAGGAATGAGACATTCATTGCTTTCTATACAACTTTCATCTGAAAGATTTATGAAAAATGCACTCGTGCATGTATTTTTTTCTACAAATATCCTCACGACAAAAATCCACCGTCACTGTCTCCCCAACCCTTCACTGCCAGCGTTGGTTTGATACATTTAAAAAGCCTTTGCCAGAACTCCCAACAGACATTCCAATTTATGTCATCTTCTGCTCTTTCCGGGAAGACGAACATTTGAATAATTTCCACTCCACTAATTTTTCAGCGAATGCTGGCTCTCCGAATAATTTCTACATCTCGTTTCCCTAATTCTTGAGTTTGTTCGAGATAATTTTTTTCATTTTGGCGTCGATGTTGCGTAACATTGAGTTGTTAGAAGTTTCAATGGATGAAAGTTGGAGTTCTGCTCTGCCTTGAATGACTCAAATATGGGTGTACATAAATGTATATGAAGCTCATGATTGAGAACAGTGGAAATGATTCTGTGGAAGTAAATTTTTCTGCTTTAGGTAAAAATATGCTGAAATTGGTTTGAAGGAATGGCTACAGTAGGACTGTACCATGCGACATACCACAAGGACCAATGCTTGGTCCAGTTATTATAAGCTTTCATCCAACTAGCAATGTGCGTTAGTTACTGTGTTTAGGTTGATTCCTGAAACTGAATTCCAATCCAGTTCTTCCCAACCAATTCCAATATTCATCAGGGGAGGAGGACTACAACCCCCCTTTTTTGAAAGAAGTTGAGAAAGCAACCGAAAATTTAATAGGAAAAATCCGGTAAATTAGTGAAAAACATGAAACTGACGAAAGATTCAATAACAAAAATGTAACCTTCCTGCTTCCCTATGGCTCGTGTAAGAATTCGGAAAAAAACTGTCAGTCAGAGGCTCGTTCTCCTTTTTGAAAAATGTTGCAAAAACTTGTAATAATAACGTCGGAAAAATCTTCAAAAATCGTGAAAAATATCAGATATTCGCATAAGGTGTCACCCCACTACTTCTTTGAGGGCTGGATAGAGAGCAAGTAAGACATGGAAAATTGCTGCAAAAACTCGCCAAAATAAAATACGAAAAATACCGTTGAAATAGAAAAAACTCTATCTACCTGAAAACCAGAAAGGAAACACGTAAGACATGGAAAATTGCTGCAAAAACTCGCCAAAATAAAATACAAAAAATACCGTTGAAATAGAAAAAACTCTGTCCACCTGAAAACCAGAAAGAAAACACGTAAGACATGGAAAATTGCTGCAAAAAATCGTCAAAATGAAATACAAAAAATACCGTTGAAATAGAAAAAACTCTATCCACCTGAATACCAGAAAGAAAACATGTCAAAGTTTAAAAAAAAACTTCAATGATTTTGGGCTTTAAAAAATAGTGTTGGTTGCGGGCGCTTGGATTCTTCTCTCGTTTTTTGAAACGAGTTGCTATGACTATCTCCCCTGTTCTCTTAAATGTTAGAAATAGGATGCGTTTTCAAAGATTTCGGACGAAAAAGTTACGTTTCATTTTCTGAAGGAAAGATTTAACTAAATCTAATAATCAAAGTTTTCCTATTTTCACAAAATATATAAGCTTTCACAGTATCTGAATTAATTGCCCAATGTTGTCGTATATACTGATTGGTAATTTAAATTATTGAAACTTATGCTACTTAACAGACTATCAAATTCACAAAAAATTCAACCGGTTTTAAAAATAATTTGACAACTATTTACCAACTTGAAAATATTATTCGATGTACTGAATAATATACTTAATTTCTCAAATTATTTAGCTTTTACCGCTTTTTTCATAGAACTAATTTAGAACAGAATTTGCCAGTTGACATCCTATAATGTCCGGAAGAATAAAAAAATCTTACTCTGAGAATATTTTTATAATATATTAATTTACTTTCATTGAAGTTTAGGTATTTTGTTTGATAATTGAATGGAAAAACGATTTTCTTCTTGTGCTTGCTTGGTCTATATATAGGGTGTCATTTATAAACTTTTAATATTTTCTTTTCACTGAATATAAAAAATCAAAGAGACATGTCAATTCCATTTTCAAGGGGGGGCAATTGTAATGAATATCAATTTTCCTTGTGGTTAAACCCCCTAGGGGGGGTAGATGTTACCCTTAGAATCGTTAATGAGATAGGGAAATGGTTCAAGTGGCGTTTCATTCCCTTTCTAATGGTATTTTCACTCATTATTTTTGATGAGCAGTTTCCGGAAAATAGTGTTCTAACCTACAAAAGTGGCCAGAATTTGTCTGCACTTATATGCATTATTTCCAAACTCACTTTATCTTTAACGAACTTCCAAAGAGTTATCTTCTTCCCCAAAATGCCAATTCAAATAACAAGAACTATTGCCCAGCTGAGAATGTGCAATAATTACGTAATCAGATTCACGCTGAATGGTTGCACTTATCGGATCGACCCACACGATGATTGTACTGTTTGCAACCAAAATAAGCCTGAAACAATTGATCACATCCTGTTCGAATGCCCTATATATTCCACGATGAAGCCTGCGAATTCTAATCATCTTCTAGATTTTACTTCCTTGATATGTGCCCTCGAGAATATTACGCCTTCCCTTGCAACATCCTGAAACTGCGAGCTTTCATTCTCAATGAATAATCTCAGTTATGTTATATATAAAAAAACAGGATATTAATTATTCTAAAATAGTGTGCTTATCATGAATTTGTTTTTTTTTCTCTTTCTCTTATTTTTGTTAGTTAGTCTTTCATATCTAGCTCTCTAATATTTTTTTGTAAGAATAACTACCTACTTATTGTAAACAGCCTATCGACACAAAACGTGAACTCCTTGTTGTAAAACTGTAATAGTTTTAAGAAACAGTAAAATAATAAAAAAAAAATTGTATTGGCTCTCCTTTTAATAGAAATAATAAAAGAAGAGGTGGCACCGTTCCAACCCTAGGATAACATTTATAAATCTATGCGACAAGTGTGACTTTTTGTTTGTTGTATATTTTTTTATTTTGATCTAAACAGTAATAAAGTCTGTTTTCGAAATCAGTTTCAACTTCTCGTGAAACATCACCGGAAATTGACCGGCATGCTGCTGTAATTCGTCTTTGAAGTTCATCAATATCAGCAGATTGTGTTTTATAAACAATGGTTTTGAGACGTCCCCAAATAAGGATTCGAAGCGAGTTAAATCCGGTGATCTCGGAGGCCATTCAACTGCTCCCCTTCTGCCAACCCATCTATCCGGAAATCTCTCGTTTAACTACTGTTGGACGGAAAATGTTACAGAGCCTCAGAAGTTCATTATCTTCTGCATCAATTTCAGTTTCTAGCTCGTGAGTTATAAGAGGATCGATAGTCTCTTCAAGCATATCAAGGTACATATTGCCAGTCATCTTTTTTACAACATTAACTTTTTGTGGAAGTTGTGTATATCGAAAAATATGAGGGTTTTCGTCACTCCAATAGCGACAATTTTGTCTATTAATAATGCCATTCAAAAGGAATTAACTCTCGTTGAAATAGATGTTCAACAAAAGATGCGGGATAGCATTGACTCAATGAGATATGGTTTCACAAAACTCTATGCTTCTATCATAATTATCGTGATGGCGAATCTGTATTTTTTATGGATGAAAATTATGCAATCTCGGTTATTTTTTCACTGTCTCGGGTAGCCCAATGAGTAAAACTACCACATCGTTGAAATTTGCTGAACAATTTTCACAGCGCAGAAGTAACAGAATATTTGTGGAATTTCAATGAAGAGAATTAAAAATCCAGCATTAAATAAACGCAACTAAACTTTTATCTACATTTTACTATTAGAATACTTTTTGAAGTACCTCATTTATTTGGAGCTGATGACTTATATTGTCATCGATAAAAGGTTGAAACGGTACCACCTACTCTACTAACCAGTTCTGCTAAAAAGAGACTCAATACTATAACTTTTTTTCAAATAATATCCTGAAAAACTTGCATCTCAGTCCAGGAAAGTTCTAATTACTTTTGTGCGTTCAGAACGCCATTATTCGGAAACTGCTCATCAGAAATAATGAGTCACGGTACCATTGGAAAGAAAATTGATCGCCCATCAATATGATGATGACTTGACCCCCCACTCATTTATTATTCTAAGGGTAACATCTACTCCTCCTAAATGGTTGAATCACGAGAGCTACAACTATTCTCCCTAAAAAATTATATTGGCATTTTATTTCCATTTCTCATATTGGTTACTGGAAGAAAGATATTAAGGGTAGGAAGTTTTCAGCTTGACACCCCGTATATTTGGTTATACAGGGTTATGATAAAGTAATGCACAAAAAAAAAATGCAAAAACACGTCAAACTGTTCTTTTTATTCCGCATCTTTTGACATAAGTTACAAAAATAACACGTCAAAGTTGTCAAAGTTATGACGTCATCAACAAATTTTTTTAATGGGAAGCCAAGATTTTTATCACATTATGTGATAGAGCTTGTGTTTGTACACAAGGGAAAAAAAGTTGCAGTAGGGCTCACATAAGAAAAAAAAACGAGAAAATTAATAAAAAACGAAATAAACGTAAGTTTCATAATAACTTTTCAATTAACTAGACAGTCCGTTAAACCAAAACTATTTCTTATAGGAATTGTTCAAACTGTGTCCCGTTTACTAACTGACATAGGCCAAGACGATGGTAGACCGCATTTATAGAGTTTTCGATCATCTGCGGAGTTATACGAGTCATTTCGTGTCTAATTCTTTCCATTAAGTCTTCTAAATTGTCTGGCCGGTTAATGTAGACTCGACTTTTCAAATGTCCCCACAGAAAAAAATCAAGGGGGGTTAAATCAGGTGAACTAGGTGGCCACTCCATTGGTCCACGTCTTCCAATCCACCGTCCTTCAAACTGGTTATCCAGAAACCTTCGAACAGTATGACCATAATGTGGTGGTGCGCCATCTTGTTGGAACCAAATACTGGGATCCAAGTTGTCCCCATTATTTGGATCCGGAAATGCCGCAAGTAGGTCCGGAAGCACTGCCACACGAAGATGTTCCAAATATCGTTCAGCTGTTAAATTCCCGCGAAAGTAATAAGGACCAATAAATCTTCCCCGGACGATTCCTACCCAAACATTAATTTTTTGGGAACGCTGGGTGTGTTTTGTCTGCATCCAGTGGGGATTTTCCCGAGCCCAGTAGCGAGAATTGTGCCGATTTACAGAACCACTTAGACAAAACCTTGCCTCATCGGAAAATACTACACTATTAAGAAAAGTTGGATTTTCGTCACAATGCCGCATGAAGATTTCACAAAATTCCAAACGTCTGTCCGGATCATCTTCTGAGAGTTCGTGAACAAGATGAACTTTGTATGGGTGTAGTTTTTCTTTTTTTAACATCTTTACTACAAACGACTGACTAACATTTCCTTGTAAGGCAATTTCTGTTGTTGTTGCGTGAGGGTGTTCTCTGACAGCAAAATATCTAACTTCACATCGTCGCTTATTCCTGGTCGTCCAGATTTTGGAGCATTCCTCACGCTTCCCGTTGCATCAAATTTTGCAACAATTCTGCTTACTGTGCTTCTAGCAATTGAAGGTCTTTCAAAATGTGTTGCGTTAAATAAAGCACAAGCTTCTTCATGACTTCGAAGGCGATCGCCGTAACCTACCATCATTAGAATTTCTATCCTTTCTCTTTCGGTTAAACGAGCCATAATAATAAAACTGTGGTGACACTAATTGTACGACTGACACTGACAAACCGTTGTTTTACTAAAACAATTGAAAAAATTTATAAGAACACATGTTCTTACTAGATAAGTTTAAGTTTGACCTCTTTTTATAATTGGTTTTGATATTTCGTTTTTTATCCCTTTTCTCGTTGTTTTCCTTATGTGAGCCCTACTACAACTATTTTTCCCTTGTGTATAAACACAAGCTCTATCACATAATGTAATAAAACTATTAGCTTCCCTTAAAAAAAAAATTGTTGATGACGTCATAACTTTGACAAATTTGACGTGTTATTTTTGTAACTTTTGTCAAAAGATGCGGAAAAAAAAAACAGTTTGACGTGTTTTTGCATTTTTTTCAAAAGTGATCGTTGTACGTTTTATGACTGAAATAAATGTCGCTTCCTCGAAATAGTCAGGCATTTCTACACATCATTTTGTGCTTGCATGCTTGGAAAAACCTCTCTCCCGCCCCTGCCTCCCGCATCTGATATCGCCATATCTCATTTATGAGATGAGTGGCTTTACCTGCGATATATCGATATAGAGCGACGCCACGGCTGCCCGGACGTCCATTTGCGGGGGACATGTAATATACAGGACCAGCACAAATGTAATATAATATATACGTAATGTATCCACGAAGGCACCGGCTTCCATATACAACCTAAGTGTCCAAAAAGTTTTCTACCCCGACCCGAAGGCAAGACACGTACGCAGAAGAAGAAGAAGAAATTGGCGGACGTGCATGTGTGACGTGGCCGATGTTCACTTGAAATTTATATGAAGTTGTTTTTTTTTGCGGTCGTGTTTTGCTGGCTCCATTAACTTTGTAGTTACGAGAAATGTAACGCCCAGTAGTTACTACATTCTTACTTATATACGATCTTGCGAAATTTGGCCGCAGTCGTTTGTGAAACAAACGTTAATTCGTGAGAAATTTATTCTCGTCGCGACAGTTTCCTTTGATGTTTATTTTTGGAGAGTACAGTCGAAATACGAAAGCTTAATGGAGCTTTCTTGAGAAACATTGCAGGACACATTGGCATGATGCAGAGGTTTCGATGGATTTCGGTCCTGAAATATTTCCTTGGAGACCAAAACTTTTTACTAAGCCACAGCTATTAGGTATACAGACTGACCAATCAAAAAGTATCAGGCAGGTTCTCCGGTACCCAGTCAGGGTAGATAAAAATAAACAAAAAGTTCGGGTCAATTTTATTTTGGCGTTGATTGCCATCTGCAAGGCATTTCACAAGGATCTGCATTGGGTCCATTTCTCTTTACATGTTTCAATTTACTCTCCTGAGCTTGTTTGTCTGTTCAAAATTTGTAATTTATTTTCCCAGAACCCCTGAAGGACGGATAAGGCAAGCGAAAGGATTCTGAAGAAGATTTCGACAGTTTTGGACATGGAAATATATGGCAAAAAAGTTAAATGTCTGTAGGGGGTTCCAGGCCCCCCTCATTCCCCAAAACTGTTGTCAGTATCGCGCCGCATTTTCCATCAATTAGAATTGTAGCAATTAAAATTTTCTTTCAAAAAACATATAAGGTTCGCGCATTGATAACAGTATGCGAAGTGAACCATTTTTCATTTTCCTATGTACGTATACCGGGTGGCTACGGAAGTATTGCCTATGGAATATCTCAGTCATTATATAAAGTAGGTTTGTGAAATTTGGAGCGTCGATATAATGACATAAGAGCTAGAATTTGAGCATATTGACATGTTGAAGTTAACTTCCGGTCTGACCGGAAGTAACATCAACTTTCTTATTTTAAATGGAAACCCTATTTTTTTTTCTTTTCGCTTTATTCAGCATTCAATTCCCTTTCTAATGACATATCACAAGTTGGTATCTAACCAGAAACTAGATCAGAAAAAAATTATTATTGAAATTCACCGAGTAGGCCGTGGAAGCAAAATGAAAGCCAAAAATTGAAAAGTTGTCTATGGAAACCATACGTCACTTGATAACAGTTGCTACTACTGTAATATTTTATTTTCATTCGTCGGCGTTATAAAAAGCCGCCAAAAAAAATATTGGAAAAATTGGGAAAAAAACAATACCCAGTAGGTCCATAACTTAAATAGGAACATACAACTTTTTCTTGCCTGTACTATTCAGCATAACCATTCCTTTCTAATGATATAATAGAAAGTAATTTTTTTAAATGAAATACCAAAAAATCCAATTATTATTATTCAAATAACAAAAAAACAGATTTATCGAAAAAAAAAAATTCAAATTGATAGGATTAAAGATAAAATAAATTCAAAACAAATGTTCGAAATGCATTCCCTCAGCGTCCATACATTTATTGACTCAGGTGATATTTTCATGTAAAACGTTTCTCAACATTTGGGGCGTGATATCTTGGAAAGCTCTACGAATTTTTACTTCTAGCTCATGAAGAGTTGTAGGCTGTGTGGAATACACCCTATTTTTAAGATGCCCCCATAGAAAAAAGTCGCACGGAGTAAGATCAGGTGACCTTGGTGGCCACCTGACTGGACCATGGGTTGTTATAAGTCTCTCTTGAAAGCGATTTTGAAGATAATTTCTCGCTATTCTTGAATTATGCGGAGGGGCGCCATATTTGTTTAGAATTTATTTTATCTTTGATCCTATCAATTTGAATTTTTTTTTCGATAAATCTGTTTTTTTGTTATTTGAATAATAATAATTGGATTTTTTGGTATTTCATTTCAAAAAATTACTTTCTATTATATCATTAGAAAGGAATGGTTATGCTGAATAGTACAGGCAAGAAAAAGTTGTATGTTCCTATTTAAGTTATGGACCTACAGAGTATTGTTTTTTTCCCAATTTTTCCAATATTTTTTTTGACGGCTTTTTATAACGCCGACGAATGAAAATAAAATATCACAGTAGTATCAACTGTTATCAAGTGACGTATGGTTTCCATAGCCAACTTTTCAATTTTTGGCTTTCATTTTGCTTCCACGGCCTACTCGGTGAATTTCAATAATATTGTTTTTCTGATATAGTTTCTGGTTAGATACCAACTTGTGATATGTCATCAGAAAGGGAATCGAATGCTGAATAAAGCGAAAAGAAAAAAAATTGGGTTTCCATTTAAAATAAGAAAGTTGATGTTACTTCCGGTCAGACCGGAAGTTAACTTCGACATGTCGATATGCTCAAATTCTAGCTTTTATGTCATTATATCGACGCTCCAAATTTCACAAACCTACTTCATACAATAACTGAGATATTCCGTAGGCAATACTTCCGTAGCCACCCGGTATATACATATTTTTTGCACTGCATGTAAATCATATGAGATTTTTATATTTTAACTTTTTTGGTCCTCAATCGAGCAAAAATCCAAGAAACAATTTATTTTTATGTTCAACAGTAAATGAGGCTTCTTAACACTTTTCAAATCGTGACAAAATTATCCGATTTCATTTAATATTTACAAAGTTAACATTAATGGTGCAACAACTGTCACTTCAAAATAATTTTCAAAAACTGCCATTTTATTTCGATTGTTACAGTAATTACTTGATTTGGAAAAACATTTTAAGCCAGTTGACTATTTTTTAAATTAACCTAAGCACAGTACTTATTTTGGAACAATATTTTTTGACGTTTGTGAAAAATACTTTGTTTGCATCTGTTGCTCGAATACTTTGGTGATATCGATTATTTTTTAACTCGGCTGCGACTCGTTAAAAATCAGTTCGCGATCACCAAAGTAGCATTTTCCGCACTAGATACAAAAATAACTATTATGTTCGAAAATACAAACCTCACTTATAGCCATAGTGGAATATGTTGCATAATTTTGTCTCTTATTGCCCTATAGCTTCTTGTA
This sequence comes from Chrysolina americana, assembly GCA_958502065.1. Classification (NCBI taxonomy): domain Eukaryota; kingdom Metazoa; phylum Arthropoda; class Insecta; order Coleoptera; family Chrysomelidae; genus Chrysolina; species Chrysolina americana. The sequence goes on from OY293417.1 coordinate 4,103,306, forward strand.
TCATTAATGTTTTGTTTATCCTACTGAATTTGTATAGTATTAGGTGAAATGACCTTCCGTTGATCAAATTTCAACATATAGTTCGTTGACCAGGAGTAACAATATTGCTGAATAAAAATTAAATCAAACTAAACATGGTGTTCCACAAGGGTCGCTTTCAGGACCGTTGCCTTTCATAATTTATATCAATGATCTGATGTAATGAATCTGGTGAACTCTATGAGAAAGAACAAACTATGGCTAGTTACAATTTACAAGAATCTTTTGAATACCTTGTACTATTTGAGAAAAGACAAAGTTTCAATTTGACAGATGTCAACACCAAATCAGAAAAAATTCATTGAAACATATGAAAAATACAATAAGAAGTATTCAATGAACAAATAAATGATGATGGAATTCGAGAAAATGCATACAAATTATTGAAGAGTTATAGTTAACAACAAATTACAAGGGCTAACTCTCAAGGGCCGTCTAGCTCAACTTAATTAGAAAATACTAGTCATTTTTTATGTGATATTTTGAAATCAAAGTTTGTTAGTTAATCGTAGCTTTTTCTTGTATTTTATTGTATATTCCATTCTCTTTTGAATTCAACATCGGATGTTTCATATTGTCATTGTAAACTCATCTAACTTCTACATTTTCTTAGTTACGCTTTTATCTTACGTAGAGTTGTGACTTTTCTACTTTAAAAAATTGGTTCATATGTCATTTTGCTCATTTAATAGAAACATTATTTTTCATATATTTCAATACTTTTCAAAATTCTTTGATGTTTATTAAACAACTTTATCTTTATCTTTAATAGCTTAATATTTTTTTCTTGAATAGTGTATGTTTCAATACTTTTCCTTCATTTGAAAAAATCGATAAATTCCATTTGATATGTCTACCACCTGTTCCATATTTGACTTTGTAAAACTCGTGTTTTTATAGACTATTACAAATCTGTTCCAGAATTCAAACATCTGATACTAGGGGCTGTTTTCCTGTCACATGCAAGGGTTGCTAGATATTTGAGTCATATAGGACGAATCTGATATGAGCTATTTCTGCAAGCATATATACAGTGTCCTCATTTCAATTCGTCCCATTTTTTCATGGCTGTAAAATACTTACTGTTTATACTAAAATTCAATTGTAGGATTTTGTTTAAAATGCCATTCAATAAAAAAATTATGTCAACCGTCAACAGTCAAAATTTTTTTCATAACTCCCTTTTTTCAATGGGACACTATGTACCTTTAAATATTTGAACTAATATTTTTTTTAATACGGGAAAACCCCATACATTGCTCTTTATTTTGATTAGGATAGATACAAATTCGACATTTTACCATACATATTTTCACTCATGTTTGCCTCCATTATTCTTAAAAAAATTACCACCAATACCACTATTTACACTATTTTGATACATTCTTTTTCATTTAAGTTGTGTACACATTTTGTAATAGTACCTGAAAATATCTAGCTTATTTCGGTTCGTTATGAAGTTCACTCGAATTTTAATTTCCTCTAGAATAATGACTATACTTATATATTAAATATATTAGACGAAGACTTAGTGAAGTTGAGATTATGCTGCAATATACCCTGAAACTACGTCATATAGAGCATAATATAACTGAAGTTGAGATACGTACCTACCACTTGTTGAAGAACACAAAGTGAGTTTAAAACTTTGAAAACATTAAGGCTATGAATTAACTATAAAGTTTCTCACGACCATATGAGCTGGAGGAAATCTACTGAAAATTCATAAGAGCATTGATGTTTTATATCTTTTTCGGGATGATGTTAATTTATCTTGCCAAATTCTGTCAATTTCAGGTATGAAAAAGTTGATGCTATACAGTCATATCCGACGATTCAATCAAAAGTTTTAACAAAATAATTTTTATAGTACAGAATAATTATACCGGGTGTAACAGAATCATGGTACACCCGGTATTTAGAGTCATGATGGTTTCGATTTATTCCAATTGACCCTTCTGAAGCTAAAAAAATTAAAATCCCGTCAAATATACTGAATTAGGTACACGTTTTTTATGAACAAATTAAGTTCATCGTAATCGAATTTTGTTATTGGAAGTTTGTAAAGTTAATGCCTCTGTATTACATCTTCTGTTTGAGATATGTAACTTTCAGTCTTTACCGACATTTTGAGTCACTCTGGTTGGTGCATGTCTATTTTTGCTCAAATTCTATTCATAAAGTCTTTTGATGGCATTCGTGATGTTCTGTTTTTCCGAAGTTTTCTTTCTTTCGGCAATAACTTGACAACGCCGAAAAATATTCGAAAAAAAAAATCACCTCCGTTTGTAAAACCTTTTGCTAAGTTCATCGAAAGAATAATTTACAGGGTGGTCCATTGAAATAAATAGTGCCTTTTACTGCCCTGCTTTAAGGGAATACTCTGTATAGTCCAAAATATTTTTATAATTAGCAACAAAGTAAATCATTCAACTTTTATCTGAAACATTTTTCATAGTCCTCATGATAGGCGAGTCACTGTATTTCCTCACACTAATGGGCCACCCTGTATGTCCGTCATCCATCCATATCCAACTAATAATATTAGATCAATATGCAATCGTGGCACAATATTAACAATTAATATTAGATAAAATTATTAATTTGATTTCTTATAATATTATAAATTAATCAAAGCGTAATTGAAAAAATGTAACAAACACCCTTATCTAAATTCGGCATTCCTTCCATCTGCACCATATTTGTGCAACCCAAAGTTCCCATTGAATTTTCACGGGTTCCCCTCGATGCACTTCGGTCATTTTGATTTTTTGTAACGCCTTTTGGGTTATGGCTGACCTTTGTTAGGCCGAGACTTTCTATTGCTCCTTTCACTTCCTCACAAAAGAAGGTATTTGTACTCTTTCTTGAGACCGTTAGGCCTCTCTATTTGTGCTTACAGAGAGTTAGTTTAGAAAGTCGAAGAAGAAAAGGGGTTTGGGTTCTTGGAGGAAACTGTATAAAAAATGGTACCGTTAGAGTATTGTCAAAACCAATAAGGTAACTAAATGTTAGTCAATTATGCACGTTTTCATTTAGCGAGAAAAGAATTTAACAGCTTAGTTACTTTCAGCAAAAATTAGTTCATTATAAATTCAATGTTTAATAAATAAATGTATCAATGAACGAAAAATGTTGCTAAGGAGAGTCTCAAATAAATGAAAATAACTATTTTAGACTACGGTCCATGACAAGTAAAAGAAATACCACAAACAAGAAGACAATTGGGCTTATGGAGTCTTGGAAAAAATTTAGAAGGGACGTCATTGTTTTTTCTACAAATAATAATGTTAGAAGGCTGCGAATACTTGGTATACACCCGGTATAAATGCAAGAATTGTTATTTCAATTGTTCAGTTGGTGAATTGAACACGCATCATTTTTATAAATTTATGATAGATCTATTTGATCTGTTGTAATAATTTTTCCAGTCAAGATTATCAAATGGCTTGTATCAAGATCAAGACAAGACCAATACTAATCTCTTGCCCTAAATGGTAGCACTTGTTTCTCCATTGAAATTTTTTGTAATGAAGGATCATAATACGTTAAGAGAGTTTCACGAAAATATCGAAAGTTCCATAAGGCCTGTGGAGTGACAGTTATAGACGAGCAATGCAGGGAATCCACTGATTTTTTTTGTAATAAATCATTATAGGTTCACAGAACTTTTCGAAAATATCCAGAATTTCGCGCTGATTACTCTGAAAACTTGGTACGATTCAACAGGAACCATCGATTCAGAAAATGCAGAAATCCTTCCGCAAACAATAGAAGGGTTGGATATCGCTTTAGATTAATTTATGAACAAAATTAACTCAAATGAAGGTAATCTGATTAACAATCCTTTATAGTCGATACGTTCTTTGGTTCATTCTCGATAAACTGGACACGAATTGCAACTCGTCCATTTCAATCAATCAGTTATTTTCCGATCCTATCAACGATAAAAAAACGAACAGGAAATTAGTAATTTAAATGTACCCGTCTACCTGCAGACATCAAAGTAATGCGCCTGAAAAATTCCGCTAATGGTCCATTTCCTTACTACTAGCAAACGTTTTCATAAAAGCCCCGTAGAAAATTAGCCATTTGTATGTAGCGACGAGTTGAAAATTACCAATCGATATTGTCTTCCCATATTAGATGCCGGATCAAGGTCTGTAGAGTTGGTAATGGAAATGCATTGGATTAAAATGAGAAAACTCACTGCCAAGAGTGCCAAGACAAATTTCTTCTAGAATGATGGATACGAGAATGTTTTCCTTGTGATAATAACAAAGTAGGCGTTGTCCAATCCGCGATGTATTTTATGACACGTTTATTTATTTTTGTATTTTTTTATTTATTATTATTATTGAAAATGGTTATCAGTCAGCAATTCATGCCCCAACAAGTGTACATATGAATTCAAAAATTTGTTAAATCATATGTTTATGAGGAATAAAGGAAACAATTATGATTTCATAATACCTCTCACAATAGCCAATACAATTACCGATCATCATTCATTATTACTCCAAATATTATTAATTCAAATTAAAATTATTGAACAGATTTCGCACATAGAAGAAAATATTTTGAAATAATTCATGAAATAAAGTTGAATCAGTACAAAATTACAGATGTGAAGAGGTCACTACAGAACATAATCTTGCCAGTGCTACAAAAAAATTGAAAAATGTGTCGAAAAGTCTGAAAAACGAATTAAAATAAGAAATACAGATCAAGAGAGGAAGAAATGGATTGTGAAATCACTCATCAAATCTGTTAATGAAAAAAATTAAATATACCATAAATGGAAATCTTGTCCGACTAACGAAAATCTGAAAAATGAATATCTAAAAATGAAAACAATCTTGAAATATTAGTTGAACAATCTGAAATAACCTACTATCGGAAATGTGTTGAAGAGAAACAAAATACTTAAAAAATGATGGAAAACTGTGAATGAGATACTCAAAGCACCCCAACCAAAGGGATCAGGTAATTTTTTGCTTATGGTGGGAAAAACTTGCTAAAAAAATTAACTTAGACCCAAGAAAGCTATAGTAGTGTAAGAAGTAGCAAAAAAAAATCATTATTCCTCACACCAACAAATGAAATCGAAGTAACAAATATGATCGAGCAGCTAAACAATAAAAAAGCTCCAGGAAATAACGATCTGAAAGCAGAAACGAAAACCATATCAGAATACATAAGTTACCCACTAGCAAATATAATACATAAATCGTTTGAAACAGGAATATATTTCAATGATAATTGCAACGATGTTTTTTATCCCGATGAGTCAATTAATGTTCCCCAAGGATCTGTTTTGGGGCCGATCCCCTTTATCCTGTATATTAATGAGTTGCCATCTGCTGTGCCAAAATCATGACGATTCTTCTCTATTATAAAAATCAAAAGATTTCACTAAACTGCGTTATGATATCCACTCCGATTTTGATATTCAAGTGCTTCCAGAACAAAAGCAATAGCATTTCATACTGCTTAAATGAAAATTGTTCGGACATAAATATAATAATTTTCAGTGTTGAGGTAGAATTGCGAACGCATCTCGAACGGTATAGTGAAGAATATTATTTAAATAATTAAATATTTCACTCTCTCAGTACTACACATTCTGGAATTGTTGTTATAAATTCACAAAAATCAAGAATTTTTACTGAATCTATCCTTTCATGATTGATATCCTCACCAAATATGATTTTCATTTACCCAAAACACGGTTATAAAATAAAAGCTATGTTACAAAAATAACCTCCAACATACAGGGTGTCCAATAATCTTGTGACTCATAAAAGTTATGTTTTTTTAAATGAAACCCCCATATATATTTTCACTCCATATAATTTCTTTGATAGAGCGTTTCTCAAAAATATAGTATTCAAGGATAAAATATAACGAATACTTTTTGAAATCAGCCTCTTCAACCGGCTGAACCCTTACCAGCAACCCTCCGAAGTCTTCGATGGATAGTTTGATTTTTATATTAAATCACGAGAAAATTTGATCTTAAAGCGATTATCAAAGATGTTGAACAAAATTTGGTGAACGGAAATAATGTATGATTGAATGACAATTTTCAACCTCCACATAATTTCTACGTGTTGATTTTGTAAAATACGTGCAAGTTTCACATTCTTCTACAAGTCCTTTCCATGTCAGGAGGTCTATGTTATCGTAGGTTCAATGTTAACAACTCATTATTATTTTCCTTTTCACTGCCATAAATAATGGGAATTACGATAAAACCACAAAGCGTTGCCATGGACATTTTTATCATTTTTCAATTAACCGCTATCTGACTCAATAAATCACTTTCAAATATGATTATGAGTTTCAATTGATTTGTTTTTCTACAGCTAGTTGAGTGGGAATTAAAAATTCTTTCGATTACAAAGCTTCCTTCTTTTTTCTTTGCCAGACGCCAGCGAAACCACGTGCAGCACTGGTATTGATCGTAGTCGGCTCCGATAGACACGGAAGCTTGTATGGGTGCTGCCATCTGTGGATATATTTTTGCGATTTGTCCAAATTTCTTGTACTTCACCAATCTGTCATTTCTTTGGACTGATGTTCAAGTTGAACTTACTCTTTGTCAATATGTACATTTGGATATATTTCCAAATGTACAGTTGAGTTGAAAAATATGGTGTTCATTTCTGAATATTTGAAGTCGAACTTGAAACTGAGGGTATACCAGGAAGTGAGAATCCTGTATGATCTGAGAATATCGTGAGGGACAGAAATAATATTCTGTTCATGCTCAGATACAAAGTTTACAATAAAAAAGGAACTATCGAAAAAAAAACGGAATTTTTAACTTGTAATTGCAGAGGTTCCATCAAAAGCCTACTGAATATTCAGTTGACTTGGAATCGACATAAAAATCACAAAATCATCAGATTCACTTAAAATTCGCACTATGAACGCAAAATTTCACGCTGATTTCGAAAATATATGATTTGTATATGTTCAGATTCAAAGTTCACCATAAAAAAGGGAACTATCGAAAGAACGGAATTTTTTAATTTTTAACTTGACATTGCAGAGGTTCGATCAAAAGTCTACAGAATATTCAGTTGACTTGGAATAGACTTCAAATTTGGTGTGCATATTCAAAAAATGTTGAATTTATTGGAAATCAGTGGAAAAATCATGAAAACAAACTTTTGGAGCGAAATGATCCTTCTCAGCTGTAGTTGAAATTTTCAACTCGAGAACGGTTGAGGATAGAGCGATTCTGCAAACGGCAGTTGATTCAGAATGATGAAATTAGTATACTCTGTGAATTTCAAATCAATCGAAGAACAAAAGTATCACATCTCTTAAAATGTCGTAAGGGGTAGACCCCTAACAATCGTGAAAATTACAAAATCACCACATTTACTTGAAATTCGCACTATATGCGCAAAATTTCAAGCTGATTTCGAAAATATATTATTTCTATACGCTCAAATTCAAAGTTCCCCATAAAAAAACGGAACTAATGAAAAATCGATTTTTCAACTGGAAATTACAGAGGTTCCGTAAAAAGCCCACGAAATCTTTAATTGACATGGAATCGACTTCAAATTCGGTGTGCATATTTAAAAGAGGTTGAAAATTAATTGGAAAAATTATGGAAAGAATGTTTTGGGGCAAAATGATCCCTCTCAACTCCAGATAACTTTTTCAATATGAGAACGGTTCAGAATTGCTTCAAACTTTCATATACTGTTCATCATGTTCATAGTGAACGATTAGTCTTGTTTTATCTTTAAATAAATAAGTTTTTGAAATATATGCACTCATTCGGAAAAACGCATCTCACAGTATACAAATATATGAGCTCGAAACAACTACAGACGTTTTTCAGATTCTGTATCCACTTAAAAAATGTCTGCCTTTCAAAGAATCTATTACACCCTCGTTTACAATGTTCTCAAAATATGCACTTATTCACCAAATCCTCTGAATGAAATTTCCAAGACCACTCATTTCAGAAACAAATTTTTTGCGGTTTTTAAATCATAGCTTCTATAGGGCACAAATCTGACTTGCTCTAAAATATATGGATAACAGCTTCTACATACACAAAAAGTCCTTTAAATTCTGTAAAAAAATCGTGCAGATCGCCTTTTCATTGAAGCCTATCTCACTTTTCTGAAATGCAGCGGAAAACGAATTTGGTTTGGGAGTTTGACCCAGACTCACCCACAAACAGATTTACAGACAAACCGCTGCACTGTAATAAATAGTGAACTTTGCAATAAATCAAACAAAGTTCATAATGTGTATACACGAAGAGAATCAAATAAATAAAGAGATATAATTCCGACTAGAGTCGAAAATATCCTGCGCTTTACACATTCCCACAAATTGGAAAAACGAGGCAAATATCTGCCAGAAAACAACTACTTCCCCCTTACGGACATCGAATTACATCTGTCATCCATTTGTGCAATGTTCCTCAAGAAGTACATATTGCAAGTGCTAATCGTAGTAAAACCATTGAATATTATCCTTCATGTTGTTGGAAATAATCACCTGCATACATGCACGTTACGAGGATTCAATGTCCGTATGGGAAAGTAGTTGTTTTCTGTCAGATATTTGACTCATTTCTCCACTTTATATGAATGTGTGAAGAGAAGGGGATTTTCGACTGTAGTCGGAATTATTTCTATTCAAGTATAGCTTGCTGTTTTGAACAAAGTTGTTGTACATATCATTCCATAGTTAGTAAATGATTATTTTGAGAAAAATAGCCATTATGTTGCGTTCCTATTCCCTGACACTTCCTTCATAAAATATCGCGTTATTGGCACACAGCCTCAGATATCGCTCAGATGGGATCATTCAAAGCATTGCCTGCTGGGGCCTGGTCGATGTTTTTACGTAGCGTAATATTTTGGAATCAACAGGTATGGGTGTTGTAACGGTTCGTTATTAGTCCGTGACTTTGGCGATAGATGGCATCAACCGACCGAAATTATATTAATGTTATGCCGTCCCTTTCGTGAGAATATTGATTTGTCTAAAGGTTGCAAAATTTTTGTTTCGGATGATTCCTTCAGCGTTCAAGCTGGTGTGGAATCAGTAACTCGGATTGTTCATTCAATTCGTTTTATAGCGAAATTGTTGAACATGGTGTAGGGGTAAGTTGTCTAAAATGGGGACGGCGGGTAAAACGGGGACATGCTGTTCTCGTGAGATACGCCATCTACTGTTCTAAGCCAGCAATACTGCAGTATGCGATGAGCTGTCCACTCGAACAATTGTTTATTGGGACGCGAGAACCTTACCACGTTTTCACCTGAAAATTTTACGATTTTGGTGTTTCAAATTACTGGTTCTTTTGTTTTCATACATAATAATAAAATTGAGGTAAGTATATCATCTCATTCTATTACTATTAGTGATGCGTTTAGCATGTTATAAGTTGATTTAAATGAAGTATGAGAGGGTAGATGCCATCTTTTTTCCAGTATATCACGGTCTGCTAAAACTGGGGCTCTATCAGCCGTCTAAAACGGGGACGTCCCCGTTTTGAACGACATCGACATGCAATTATAAAAATCATTATATTATTCTGTCTTAAATTTGTAAACGATAAAAACCGAACTAGAATACTTAATAATTTCATAATACCAGTTTTTGATTTCAGATGGGGAAATACAAACGAACAACTGACAGACAAATTTGGTCAAAATAAAGTATGGCAGGAGCAATTGCAGCTGTGACTGGAGGAGAAATGGGGTACAGAAGAGCTTCAGCAGCCTTTAATGTACCACAAACAACACTTGAGAGGAAGGTGAAGCAAGCAAGGGTGAAGGGATTATCTAAGCCGAAGCCGCAAAGAAGGATTTGGGGCGATACAAACCAGTTTTTTCGGAGGCTCAGGAAAAAGAGTTGGTAGAGCATATTCTGACCCTAGAAGAAAGACGTTAACAGATCTGCGCTTGCTGGCATATGAGTTAGCAGTGATGAACAACCTACCACACTCTTTCAATACAGAAAAGAAAATAGCAGGCAAGCAGTGGCTTTTTAAATTTCTTGGGAGACATCCTTCATTAAGTCTGCGAAATCCAGAAAAAACCTCTATGGCCGAGCCAAAGGCTTTAACCGTGTAGCTGCAGGAAAACTCTTTGATTTGTTGCAGTCCCTGTATGAGAAATATCATTTTTGTCCGCAGGATATATACAACGTTGACGAAACTGGAATACTAACAGTGCCCAATAAACCCTCAAAAGTATTGGCACTTAGAGGTAAAAAGCAAGTTGGAACTTTATCATCATCTGAAAGGGGAGTCCTTGTAACGACTGAAATTTGTATGAATGCGGCAGGAAATTTCATGCCTACCATGTTTGTGTTCTACAGAAAAAAACCAAACCCATTACTGATTGACGATGCACCTCCAGGTTCTTTCGTTGTATACCATGATGGTGGTTGGATATATAAAGAATCATCTATAGTATGGTTTCAGAAATTCAATGAATTTTCTAATCCTTCACCTGCAAAGCCTGTGTTGCTCATTTTGGATGGCCACAGCTCACACGCTAAGAGTCTAGAATTGATCAATCTTACCAGGGGGAAAAACATCATTTCACTTTGCTTTCCACCTCTCACAACTCATTGGCTACAACTGTTAGATGTATCATTTATGGCACCTTTGAGTGCTTACTATGAACAGGAAGTGAGAAAATGGTTGATAGCCAATCCTGGTAGGGCTGTAACAATTCACCAAGTAGGAAGACTCTTCAATGCTGCCTTCACAAGGGCAGCCACCATGCAGACTGCTGTACAAGGGTTTCGAAGTACTGGAATATACCCTTTTAACAAAGATGTGACCCCTAATCATCTGTACGCTCCTTCAGTGACTACAAATGTGCCAATGCAGCAGGAGATTTCACCAGCTGAACCGCAGTTATCAAATTCTGCAGCACTAGTTCAGGCACAACCATTCACAGTTGGAGAAGTAGTTGCAATGCAGCCATCATCTTCCGCAGCGCCGCTTCAACCACACATAGCTATTGTTGCAACACCAGATGAACCACAAACATCAACTTCCACAGCACCGCTCCAACCACACCCACCTATTTTTGCAACACCAGATGAGCCACAAACATCAACTCCTGCAGCACCGCCTAAACTACAATCATCAACGTCTGCAGCACCAGTTCAACCCCTGCCATAAACATCTTCAGCTTTTTTTGTATCACCGAAAATGATAAGGCCTCTCCCACAGGAAAAAGAAAGAGAAAAAGAGAAAATTTGACAAAAGAAAAGGCAAGACAGCGATACTAACCTGATGCCCGTACAAACTGGAATTAGAGGCTGAAGAAGCAGCAAGAATGGAAAAAGCGAATAAGTTTAAAAGGAAATTATGTGAAAATACAAAAGAAAAGGTCACTTCCAAATAAAATAAGGTAAAACAGTAATAGTCTTACGAGAAAAACTGCCAAGAAAAACAAAAGTAGTAAAATAAGTGGAGATGTCTTCGTCCGATTCTGAGGAAAATACGGATGAAGCTTATTTTTTTGGAATGAGCCTTACATGCATTCCAAAGAAAAAGAAGGATGTGTACAATGTTCTGTTTGTCGAGAATGGGATGAAGCTTGCACTGCCGTCAAAGAAGGAGATGATTCATATGTTTGTGACTTTTGTTTGTGAATTTTATTTGTTTTATACAAACAATTATAGTATATCCTAATTTTTTATTATTCCTCAACAGAGTCCCCAATTTGCCCAACCAGTAGTTCAAAACGGGTTATTTGCACTATTTACATATTTCATGTTTTATTATAAGAGTAAATAGTTCTCCCCAACAACGTTCGTATTTTTTGATAGATTAAAACTCATTCAACCATCATAGTTGTTCTCGGAACTTATTTTCAATGAACTTCTTATTTATGAGCTGAAATATATAGTGTCCCCATTTTACACGACTTACCCCTACTCCAAGGATTAGTTTTGAGACCAATTTCACTCCTATTTCAAATCAATTATTTCATCCAGTCGTCAGTTCGGTATGGTTCAATTAAGTTGAACGAACAGGTCATTGTAAGTTTCTGTTCATTGAGATCGCTGCTGTCTTTGTTTCATTCATAATACTCTCGAAACACTAATACCCACAATAGATATTTGGATATTCATGATTCCATAACAAGAATTTGTGTTTTTTGGCACTCATCTCGACCTATAAGTTATTTTGTGCGTGATCCTTTATCTTTTCAACTCCCGGGATTCTGAGACTTCGTCGATCACTAGCCTTTTCGCTTGTCTTCGTTCTGGCACTTATTCCAGTGACATTTCATTCCATGGAATTCCCAGCGACGAAATTTTTTTTTCAAGTGCTCAGAGCTGAATTCTAAATGTGGAAATAGGTCGAGTCGGATCTAAAGTACATAATAGATCATTCTGGCCAACGTCTTGTCGAAAACTGTACTTCTCATGTTAAAACTGTTATTTTATACAAGAGTTGCACTGAATATTATCACTTGAATTTTTAACTAGCTCTTGTGAGCTTCAAATTCAAACAAATTTTTTAGTTTTCAAACCTCCTGTACTATATTTATTTAAAATTTGTGAGGATTTGTATAGTCCTGTAGAAAAAGTTAACTTTTTCCAATACAGTTTCACCCTGTATAGTAGCGATTGAATATACAAATTCCCATTCAATAGGTGTTTCAAATTCTGCCATAAATCAAGTAGGCCTGCTGTTAAAATTCGTATTCCAAATCTAGCGTGTTTATAGTAAAAGAAGAATAATTACAAATTCATTCGTTGATTGAATACGAATTGCTTGCTACGCTACAACTGAGATAAGAACTGGGAATAAACAAATAAGGTTTCAATATAATCAGTCGAACCCTGGAAATTCTATATCGGATTTTTAACTGAACTAAATCTGTTGTATTGTTGGTTGCATAAATCGGAGGTACGTTTCGAAACAGAATTTGGACTTATAATTTCATGATTTCGTTAGACTTAGGCACCTATGTTGTCATTCATATTTTTAGTTTTTTCAAAGAAAGGTCTCATTATAAAATCATATTATTAGTTATTATTATTATTATATTCAATTACATGAGAAATGAATTAACAAGGTGCTTTGAAATTTGCTCTCATTTGCAGCTAGCTACACATTTCTTGAAAACTGTAGTTCAGCTGAACGAACACCGAACCAAGAATGAATAAATTAAGCGGAATTTCTACAGGGTGTTCTCATGCCTGTGGTGATTTTGAGGCAAATGCTATTAAATAAAATTACTTGGGGATATAACGTGTTGAACAACTCAAATAAAATACTTAATTCCCAAATTTCCTTCTGAACCTTCGAAAATTTAAAGCAAGCACAGTTGACAATTGACAGTTGACTAAATGAGTCTTTTTTCATCGCGTTAGGGTGAGAATTTTGCCACCTTCTTCTCAAAAGTTTCGAGACATGACACAATAGTTAAGAGTCTTATGTCTTCTTTTTTCAACATGAATGTCTTCCAAGAGGTCATCATAAATAGTGAAAAATATGTTCATGAAGTTTTTTTCACATTTTTATTAAAATCATATTGGAATAATTTCGTGCGCATGCCCTAACCCAGATACGTCCATCAATGGAGTAGCTATATGAGGTGAATTTGTCAAAAAATTATTTTCCTGTCCCAGTAATTGAATACAAGATCGATAGACACTATAGCGAGTACTGCTTCTATTCTGAACAATTTTTTTTTGTGGTTTGACCTCCTATTAACTGGTGCATGTCCTTCTTCAATTCTAGCAATTAGCCTATTCTGTTTTGGGCTAATGAAGCTGAATTAACTAGTGAATATTCAATAGATACAACAGTGGTCGTGAATTAGACATTATTACTAATGCAATAAATGATTTACCAGTTCCCCTAATTTTAGACTACAAATATGAAAATGAACGTACCAAAACTTCTATGTACTGAAGAAACGCAATTAGAATATTTCGAAGTGATCTCAAAAATAGGATTCGAGTTGGTGCGGTTTGCGGTGGGTCAGAATACATTCATTTCTGTTCAAATAACTACTTCTCATCATCAATGATGATTTCCACGTCGTTAAAGGAGTGCGGTCGGCATTTGAGTATTTTGAAGTGATCTCAAATATAGGTATCGAGTTGGCGCGGTTTGTGGTGGGTCGAAATACATTCATTTATGTCCATATAACAACTTTTCATTATCAAAGATCATTGCCAGGTCATTAGAGGAGTGCAGTCGGCATTTGAATATTTTGAAGTGATCTCAAAAATAGGATTCGAGTTGGCGCGGTTTGTGATGGGTCAGAATACATTTATTTCTGTTAGAAATAACAACTCCTCATCATCAACAATCATTGCCAGGTCGTTAGAGGAGTGCGGTCAGCATTTGAATATTTTGAAGTGATCTCAAAAATAGGATTCGAGTTGGCGCTGTTTGTGGTGGGTACGAATACATTCAATCATGTCCAAATAACAACTTCTTATCAGCAACGATCATTGCCAGGTCGTTAGAGGAGTGCGGTCAGCATTTGAATATTTTGAAGTGATCTCAATAATAGGATTCGAGTTGGCGCGGTTTGTGTTGGGTCAGAATACATTAATTTGTGTCCAAATAACAACTTTTCATCATCAACGATCATTGCCAGGTCGTTAGAGGAGTGTGGTCAGCATTTGAATATTTTGAAGTGATCTCAAAAATAGGATTCGACTTGGCGCGGTTTGTATTGGGTCAGAATACATTTATTTCTGTAAGAAATAACAACTCCTCATCATCAACAATCATTACCAAGTCGTTAGAGGAGTGCGGTCAGCATTTGAATATTTTGAAGTGATCTCAAAAATAGGATTCGAGTTGGCGCGGTTTGTGATGGGTCAGAATACATTTATTTCTGTTAGAAATAACAACTCCTCATCATCAACAATCATTGCCAGGTCGTTAGAGGAGTGCGGTCAGCATTTGAATATTTTGAAGTGATCTCAAAAATAGGATTCGAGTTAGCGCGGTTTGTGGTGGGTCAGCATACATTCATTTCTGTCCATATAACAACTTCTCATCATCAACGATCATTGCCAGGTCGTTAGAGGAGTGCGGTCGGCATTTGAATAATTTGAAGTGATCTCAAGAATAGGCTTCGAGTTGGCGCTGTTTGTGGTGGGTACGAATACATTCAATCATGTCCAAATAACAACTTCTTATCATCAACGATCATTGCCAGGTCGTTAGAGGAGTGCGGTCAGCATTTGAATATTTTGAAGTGATCTCAAAAATAGGATTCGACTTGGCGCGGTTTGTATTGGGTCAGAATACATTTATTTCTGTAAGAAATAACAACTCCTCATCATCAACAATCATTGCCAAGTCGTTAGAGGAGTGCGATCAGCATTTGAATATTTTGAAGTGATCTCAAAAATAGGATTCGAGTTGGCGCGGTTTGCGGTAGGTCAGAATACATTCATTTCTGTTCAAATAACAACTTCTCATCATCAACGATCATTGCCAGCTCGTTAGAGGAGTGCGGCAGCATTTGATTATTTTGAAATGATCTCTAAAATGGGATTCGAGTTGGCGCGGTTTGTGGTGGGTCGAAATACATTCATTTATGTACATATAACTACTTCTCATCATCAATGATGATTTCCACGTCGTTAAAGGAGTGCGGTCGGCATTTGAGTATTTTGAAGTGATCTCAAATATAGGTATCGAGTTGGCGCGATTTGTGATGGGTCAGAATACATTTATTTCTGTAAGGAATAACAACTCCTCATCATCAACAATCATTGCCAGGTCGTTAGAGGAGTGCGGTCAGCATTTGAATAATTTGAAGTGATCTCAATAATAGGATTCGAGTTGGCGCGGTTTGTGGTGGGTACGAATACATTCAATTATGTCCAAATAACAACTTCTCATCATCAACAATTATTGCCAAGTCGTTAGAGGAGTGCGGTCAGCATTTGAATATTTTGAAGTGATCTCAAAAATAGGATTCGAGTTGGCGCGGTTTGTATTGGGTCAGAATACATTTATTTCTGTAAGAAATAACAACTCCTCATCATCAACAATCATTACCAAGTCGTTAGAGGAGTGCGGTCAGCATTTGAATATTTTGAAGTGATCTCAAAAATAGGATTCGAGTTGGCGCGGTTTGCGGTAGGTCGAAATACATTCATTTATGTCCATATAACAACTTTTCATTATCAAAGATCATTGCCAGGTCATTAGAGGAGTGCGGTCGGCATTTGAATATTTTGAAGTGATCTCAAAAATAGGATTCGAGTTGGCGCGGTTTGTGATGGGTCAGAATACATTTATTTCTGTTAGAAATAACAACTCCTCATCATCAATAATCATTGCCAGGTCGTTAGAGGAGTGCGGTCAGCATTTGAATATTTTGAAGTGATCTCACAAATAGGATTCGAGTTAGCGCGGTTTGTGGTGGGTCAGCATACATTCATTTCTGTCCATATAACAACTTCTCATCATCAACGATCATTGCCAGGTCGTTTGAGGAGTGCGGTCGGCATTTGAATAATTTGAAGTGATCTCAAGAATAGGCTTCGAGTTGGCGCTGTTTGTGGTGGGTACGAATACATTCAATCATGTCCAAATAACAACTTCTTATCATCAACGATCATTGCCAGGTCGTTAGAGGAGTGCGGTCAGCATTTGAATATTTTGAAGTGATCTCAAAAATAGGATTCGAGTTGGCGCGGTTTGCGGTAGGTCAGAATACATTCATTTTTGTTCAAATAACAACTTCTCATCATCAACGATCATTGCCAGCTCGTTAGAGGAGTGCGGCAGCATTTGATTATTTTGAAATGATCTCTAAAATGGGATTCGAGTTGGCGCGGTTTGTGGTGGGTCGAAATACATTCATTTATGTCCATATAACAACTTTTCATTATCAAAAGAGGAGTGCGGTCGGCATTTGAATATTTTGAAGTGATCTCAAAAATAGGATTCGAGTTGGCGCGGTTTGTGATGGGTCAGAATACATTTATTTCTGTTAGAAATAACAACTCCTCATCACCAACAATCATTGCCAGGTCGTTAGAGGAGTGCGGTCAGCATTTGAATATTTTAAAGTGATCTCAAAAATAGGATTCGAGTTAGCGCGGTTTGTGGTGGGTCAGCATACATTCATTTCTGTCCATATAACAACTTCTCATCATCAACGATCATTGCCAGGTCGTTAGAGGAGTGCGGTCGGCATTTGAATAATTTGAAGTGATCTCAAGAATAGGCTTCGGGTTGGCGCTGTTTGTGGTGGGTACGAATACATTCAATCATGTCCAAATAACAACTTCTTATCAGCAACGATCATTGCCAGGTCGTTAGAGGAGTGCGGTCAGCATTTGAATATTTTGAAGTGATCTCAAAAATAGGATTCGACTTGGCGCGGTTTGTATTGGGTCAGAATACATTTATTTCTGTAAGAAATAACAACTCCTCATCATCAACAATCATTGCCAAGTCGTTAGAGGAGTGCGGTCAGCATTTGAATATTTTGAAATGATCTCAAAAATAGGATTCGAGTTGGCGCGGTTTGTGGTGGGTCGAAATACATTCATTTATGTCCATATAACAACTTTTCATTATCAAAGATCATTGCCAGGTCATTAGAGGAGTGCAGTCGGCATTTGAATATTTTGAAGTGATCTCAAAAATAGGATTCGAGTTGGCGCGGTTTGTGATGGGTCAGAATACATTTATTTCTGTTAGAAATAACAACTCCTCATCATCAACAATCATTGCCAGGTCGTTAGAGGAGTGCGGTCAGCATTTGAATATTTTGAAGTGATCTCAAAAATAGGATTCGAGTTAGCGCGGTTTGTGGTGGGTTAGCATACATTCATTTCTGTCCATATAACAACTTCTCATCATCAACGATCATTGCCAGGTCGTTAGAGGAGTGCGGTCGGCATTTGAATAATTTGAAGTGATCTCAAAAATAGGATTCGACTTGGCGCGGTTTGTATTTGGTCAGAATACATTTATTTCTGTAAGAAATAACAACTCCTCATCATCAACAATCATTGCCAAGTCGTTAGAGGAGTGCGGTCAGCATTTGAATATTTTGAAGTGATCTCAAAAATAGGATTCGAGTTAGCGCGGTTTGTGGTGGGTTAGCATACATTCATTTCTGTCCATATAACAACTTCTCATCATCAACGATCATTGCCAGGTCGTTAGAGGAGTGCGGTCAGCATTTGAATATTTTGAAGTGATCTCAAAAATAGGATTCGAGTTAGCGCGGTTTGTGGTGGGTTAGCATACATTCATTTCTGTCCATATAACAACTTCTCATCATCAACGATCATTGCCAGGTCGTTAGAGGAGTGCGGTCAGCATTTGAATATTTTGAAGTGATCTCAAAAATAGGATTCGACTTGGCGCGGTTTGTATTGGGTCAGAATACATTTATTTCTGTAAGAAATAACAACTCCTCATCATCAACAATCATTGCCAGGTCGTTAGAGGAGTGCGGTCAGCATTTGAATATTTTGAAGTGATCTCAAAAATAGGATTCGAGTTAGCGCGGTTTGTGGTGGGTTAGCATACATTCATTTCTGTCCATATAACAACTTCTCATCATCAACGATCATTGCCAGGTCGTTAGAGGAGTGCGGTCGGCATTTGAATAATTTGAAGTGATCTCAAAAATAGGATTCGACTTGGCGCGGTTTGTATTGGGTCAGAATACATTTATTTCTGTAAGAAATAACAACTCCTCATCATCAACAATCATTGCCAGGTCGTTAGAGGAGTGCGGTCAGCATTTGAATATTTTGAAGTGATCTCAAAAATAGGATTCGAGTTAGCGCGGTTTGTGGTGGGTTAGCATACATTCATTTCTGTCCATATAACAACTTCTCATCATCAACGATCATTGCCAGGTCGTTAGAGGAGTGCGGTCAGCATTTGAATATTTTGAAGTGATCTCAAAAATAGGATTCGACTTGGCGCGGTTTGTATTGGGTCAGAATACATTTATTTCTGTAAGAAATAACAACTCCCCATCATCAACAATCATTGCCAAGTCGTTAGAGGAGTGCGGTCAGCATTTGAATATTTTGAAGTGATCTCAAAAATAGGATTCGAGTTAGCGCGGTTTGTGGTGGGTTAGCATACATTCATTTCTGTCCATATAACAACTTCTCATCATCAACGATCATTGCCAGGTCGTTAGAGGAGTGCGGTCAGCATTTGAATATTTTGAAGTGATCTCAAAAATAGGATTCGACTTGGCGCGGTTTGTATTGGGTCAGAATACATTTATTTCTGTAAGAAATTACAACTCCTCATCATCAACAATCATTGCCAAGTCGTTAGAGGAGTGCGGTCAGCATTTGAATATTTTGAAGTGATCTCAAAAATAGGATTCGAGTTGGCGCGGTTTGTGGTGGGTCGAAATACATTCATTTAAGTCCATTTAACAACTTTTCATTATCAAAGATCATTGCCAGGTCATTAGAGGAGTGCAGTCGGCATTTGAATATTTTGAAGTGATCTCAAAAATAGGATTCGAGTTGGCGCGGTTTGTGATGGGTCAGAATACATTTATTTCTGTTAGAAATAACATTTCCTCATCATCAACAATCATTGCCAGGTCGTTAGAGGAGTGCGGTCAGCATTTGGATATTTTGAAGTGATCTCAAAAATAGGATTCGAGTTAGCGCGGTTTGTGGTGGGTCAGCATACATTCATTTCTGTCCATATGACAACTTCTCATTATCAACGATCATTGCCAGGTCGTTAGAGGAGTGCGGTCGGCATTTGAATAATTTGAAGTGATCTCAAGAATAGGCTTCGAGTTGGCGCTGTTTGTGGTGGGTACGAATACATTCAATCGTGTCCAAATAACAACTTCTTATCATCAACGATCATTGCCAGGTCGTTAGAGGAGTGCGGTCAGCATTTGAATATTTTGAAGTGATCTCAAAAATAGGATTCGACTTGGCGCGGTTTGTATTGGGTCAGAATACATTTATTTCTGTAAGAAATAACAACTCCTCATCATCAACAATCATTGCCAAGTCGTTAGAGGAGTGCGATCAGCATTTGAATATTTTGAAGTGATCTCAAAAATAGGATTCGAGTTGGCGCGGTTTGCGGTAGGTCAGAATACATTCATTTCTGTTCAAATAACAACTTCTCATCATCAACGATCATTGCCAGCTCGTCAGAGGAGTGCGGCAGCATTTGATTATTTTGAAATGATCTCTAAAATGGGATTCGAGTTGGCGCGGTTTGTGGTGGGTCGAAATACATTCATTTATGTACATATAACTACTTCTCATCATCAATGATGATTTCCACGTCGTTAAAGGAGTGCGGTCGGCATTTGAGTATTTTGAAGTGATCTCAAATATAGGTATCGAGTTGGCGCGATTTGTGATGGGTCAGAATACATTTATTTCTGTAAGGAATAACAACTCCTCATCATCAACAATCATTGCCAGGTCGTTAGAGGAGTGCGGTCAGCATTTGAATAATTTGAAGTGATCTCAATAATAGGATTCGAGTTGGCGCGGTTTGTGGTGGGTACGAATACATTCAATTATGTCCAAATAACAACTTCTCATCATCAACAATTATTGCCAAGTCGTTAGAGGAGTGCGGTCAGCATTTGAATATTTTGAAGTGATCTCAAAAATAGGATTCGAGTTGGCGCGGTTTGTATTGGGTCAGAATACATTTATTTCTGTAAGAAATAACAACTCCTCATCATCAACAATCATTACCAAGTCGTTAGAGGAGTGCGGTCAGCATTTGAATATTTTGAAGTGATCTCAAAAATAGGATTCGAGTTGGCGCGGTTTGCGGTAGGTCGAAATACATTCATTTATGTCCATATAACAACTTTTCATTATCAAAGATCATTGCCAGGTCATTAGAGGAGTGCGGTCGGCATTTGAATATTTTGAAGTGATCTCAAAAATAGGATTCGAGTTGGCGCGGTTTGTGATGGGTCAGAATACATTTATTTCTGTTAGAAATAACAACTCCTCATCATCAATAATCATTGCCAGGTCGTTAGAGGAGTGCGGTCAGCATTTGAATATTTTGAAGTGATCTCACAAATAGGATTCGAGTTAGCGCGGTTTGTGGTGGGTCAGCATACATTCATTTCTGTCCATATAACAACTTCTCATCATCAACGATCATTGCCAGGTCGTTAGAGGAGTGCGGTCGGCATTTGAATAATTTGAAGTGATCTCAAGAATAGGCTTCGAGTTGGCGCTGTTTGTGGTGGGTACGAATACATTCAATCATGTCCAAATAACAACTTCTTATCATCAACGATCATTGCCAGGTCGTTAGAGGAGTGCGGTCAGCATTTGAATATTTTGAAGTGATCTCAAAAATAGGATTCGAGTTGGCGCGGTTTGCGGTAGGTCAGAATACATTCATTTCTGTTCAAATAACAACTTCTCATCATCAACGATCATTGCCAGCTCGTTAGAGGAGTGCGGCAGCATTTGATTATATTGAAATGATCTCTAAAATGGGATTCGAGTTGGCGCGGTTTGTGGTGGGTCGAAATACATTCATTTATGTCCATATAACAACTTTTCATTATCAAAAGAGGAGTGCGGTCGGCATTTGAATATTTTGAAGTGATCTCAAAAATAGGATTCGAGTTGGCGCGGTTTGTGATGGGTCAGAATACATTTATTTCTGTTAGAAATAACAACTCCTCATCACCAACAATCATTGCCAGGTCGTTAGAGGAGTGCGGTCAGCATTTGAATATTTTAAAGTGATCTCAAAAATAGGATTCGAGTTAGCGCGGTTTGTGGTGGGTCAGCATACATTCATTTCTGTCCATATAACAACTTCTCATCATCAACGATCATTGCCAGGTCGTTAGAGGAGTGCGGTCGGCATTTGAATAATTTGAAGTGATCTCAAGAATAGGCTTCGGGTTGGCGCTGTTTGTGGTGGGTACGAATACATTCAATCATGTCCAAATAACAACTTCTTATCAGCAACGATCATTGCCAGGTCGTTAGAGGAGTGCGGTCAGCATTTGAATATTTTGAAGTGATCTCAAAAATAGGATTCGACTTGGCGCGGTTTGTATTGGGTCAGAATACATTTATTTCTGTAAGAAATAACAACTCCTCATCATCAACAATCATTGCCAAGTCGTTAGAGGAGTGCGGTCAGCATTTGAATATTTTGAAATGATCTCAAAAATAGGATTCGAGTTGGCGCGGTTTGTGGTGGGTCGAAATACATTCATTTATGTCCATATAACAACTTTTCATTATCAAAGATCATTGCCAGGTCATTAGAGGAGTGCAGTCGGCATTTGAATATTTTGAAGTGATCTCAAAAATAGGATTCGAGTTGGCGCGGTTTGTGATGGGTCAGAATACATTTATTTCTGTTAGAAATAACAACTTCTCATCATCAACGATCATTGCCAGGTCGTTAGAGGAGTGCGGTCGGCATTTGAATAATTTGAAGTGATCTCAAAAATAGGATTCGACTTGGCGCGGTTTGTATTTGGTCAGAATACATTTATTTCTGTAAGAAATAACAACTCCTCATCATCAACAATCATTGCCAAGTCGTTAGAGGAGTGCGGTCAGCATTTGAATATTTTGAAGTGATCTCAAAAATAGGATTCGAGTTAGCGCGGTTTGTGGTGGGTTAGCATACATTCATTTCTGTCCATATAACAACTTCTCATCATCAACGATCATTGCCAGGTCGTTAGAGGAGTGCGGTCAGCATTTGAATATTTTGAAGTGATCTCAAAAATAGGATTCGACTTGGCGCGGTTTGTATTGGGTCAGAATACATTTATTTCTGTAAGAAATAACAACTCCCCATCATCAACAATCATTGCCAAGTCGTTAGAGGAGTGCGGTCAGCATTTGAATATTTTGAAGTGATCTCAAAAATAGGATTCGAGTTAGCGCGGTTTGTGGTGGGTTAGCATACATTCATTTCTGTCCATATAACAACTTCTCATCATCAACGATCATTGCCAGGTCGTTAGAGGAGTGCGGTCAGCATTTGAATATTTTGAAGTGATCTCAAAAATAGGATTCGACTTGGCGCGGTTTGTATTGGGTCAGAATACATTTATTTCTGTAAGAAATAACAACTCCTCATCATCAACAATCATTGCCAGGTCGTTAGAGGAGTGCGGTCAGCATTTGAATATTTTGAAGTGATCTCAAAAATAGGATTCGAGTTAGCGCGGTTTGTGGTGGGTTAGCATACATTCATTTCTGTCTATATAACAACTTCTCATCATCAACGATCATTGCCAGGTCGTTAGAGGAGTGCGGTCGGCATTTGAATAATTTGAAGTGATCTCAAAAATAAGATTCGACTTGGCGCGGTTTGTATTTGGTCAGAATACATTTATTTCTGTAAGAAATAACAACTCCTCATCATCAACAATCATTGCCAAGTCGTTAGAGGAGTGCGGTCAGCATTTGAATATTTTGAAGTGATCTCAAAAATAGGATTCGAGTTAGCGCGGTTTGTGGTGGGTTAGCATACATTCATTTCTGTCCATATAACAACTTCTCATCATCAACGATCATTGCCAGGTCGTTAGAGGAGTGCGGTCAGCATTTGAATATTTTGAAGTGATCTCAAAAATAGGATTCGACTTGGCGCGGTTTGTATTGGGTCAGAATACATTTATTTCTGTAAGAAATAACAACTCCCCATCATCAACAATCATTGCCAAGTCGTTAGAGGAGTGCGGTCAGCATTTGAATATTTTGAAGTGATCTCAAAAATAGGATTCGAGTTAGCGCGGTTTGTGGTGGGTTAGCATACATTCATTTCTGTCCATATAACAACTTCTCATCATCAACGATCATTGCCAGGTCGTTAGAGGAGTGCGGTCAGCATTTGAATATTTTGAAGTGATCTCAAAAATAGGATTCGACTTGGCGCGGTTTGTATTGGGTCAGAATACATTTATTTCTGTAAGAAATTACAACTCCTCATCATCAACAATCATTGCCAAGTCGTTAGAGGAGTGCGGTCAGCATTTGAATATTTTGAAGTGATCTCAAAAATAGGATTCGAGTTGGCGCGGTTTGTGGTGGGTCGAAATACATTCATTTATGTCCATATAACAACTTTTCATTATCAAAGATCATTGCCAGGTCATTAGAGGAGTGCAGTCGGCATTTGAATATTTTGAAGTGATCTCAAAAATAGGATTCGAGTTGGCGCGGTTTGTGATGGGTCAGAATACATTTATTTCTGTTAGAAATAACATTTCCTCATCATCAACAATCATTGCCAGGTCGTTAGAGGAGTGCGGTCAGCATTTGGATATTTTGAAGTGATCTCAAAAATAGGATTCGAGTTAGCGCGGTTTGTGGTGGGTCAGCATACATTCATTTCTGTCCATATGACAACTTCTCATTATCAACGATCATTGCCAGGTCGTTAGAGGAGTGCGGTCGGCATTTGAATAATTTGAAGTGATCTCAAGAATAGGATTCGAGTTGGCGCGGTTTGTGGTGGGTACGAATACATTCAATTATGTCCAAATAACAACTTCTCATCATCAACAATTATTGCCAAGTCGTTAGAGGAGTGCGGTCAGCATTTGAATATTTTGAAGTGATCTCAAAAATAGGATTCGAGTTGGCGCGGTTTGTATTGGGTCAGAATACATTTATTTCTGTCTAAAATAACAACTCCTCATCATCAACAATCATTACCAAGTCGTTAGAGGAGTGCGGTCAGCATTTGAATATTTTGAAGTGATCTCAAAAATAGGATTCGAGTTGGCGCGGTTTGCGGTAGGTCAGAATACATTCATTTCTGTTCAAATAACAACTTCTCATCATCAACGATCATTGCCAGCTCGTTAGAGGAGTGCGGCAGCATTTGATTATTTTGAAATGATCTCTAAAATGGGATTCGAGTTGGCGCGTTTTGTGGTGGGTCGAAATACATTCATTTATGTCCATATAACAACTTTTCATTATCAAAAGAGGAGTGCGGTCGGCATTTGAATATTTTGAAGTGATCTCAAAAATAGGATTCGAGTTGGCGCGGTTTGTGATGGGTCAGAATACATTTATTTCTGTTAGAAATAACAACTCCTCATCATCAACAATCCTTGCCAGGTCGTTAGACGAGTGCGGTCAGCATTTGAATATTTTAAAGTGATCTCAAAAATAGGATTCGAGTTAGCGCGGTTTGTGGTGGGTCAGCATACATTCATTTCTGTCCATATAACAACTTCTCATCATCAACGATCATTGCCAGGTCGTTAGAGGAGTGCGGTCGGCATTTGAATAATTTGAAGTGATCTCAAGAATAGGCTTCGAGTTGGCGCTGTTTGTGGTGGGTACGAATACATTCAATCATGTCCAAATAACAACTTCTTATCAGCAACGATCATTGCCAGGTCGTTAGAGGAGTGCGGTCAGTATTTGAATATTTTGAAGTGATCTCAATAATAGGATTCGAGTTGGCGCGGTTTGTGTTGGGTCAGAATACATTAATTTGTGTCCAAATAACAACTTTTCATCATCAACGATCATTGCCGGGTCGTTGGAGGAGTGCGGTTTGCATTTGAATATTTTGAAGTGATCTCAAAAATAGGATTCGATTTGGCGTGGTTTGTGGTGGGTCAGAATACATTAATTTGTGTCCAAATAACAACTTCTCATCATCAACGATCATTGCCGGGTCGTTGGAGGAGTGCGGTCAGCATTTGAATATTTTGAAATGATCTCAAAAATAGGATTCGAGTTGGCGCGGTTTGTGGTGGGTCGAAATACATTCATTTATGTCCATATAACAACTTTTCATTATCAAAGATCATTGCCAGGTCATTAGAGGAGTGCAGTCGGCATTTGAATATTTTGAAGTGATCTCAAAAATAGGATTCGAGTTGGCGCGGTTTGTGATGGGTCAGAATACATTTATTTCTGTTAGAAATAACAACTTCTCATCATCAACGATCATTGCCAGGTCGTTAGAGGAGTGCGGTCGGCATTTGAATAATTTGAAGTGATCTCAAAAATAGGATTCGACTTGGCGCGGTTTGTATTTGGTCAGAATACATTTATTTCTGTAAGAAATAACAACTCCTCATCATCAACAATCATTGCCAAGTCGTTAGAGGAGTGCGGTCAGCATTTGAATATTTTGAAGTGATCTCAAAAATAGGATTCGAGTTAGCGCGGTTTGTGGTGGGTTAGCATACATTCATTTCTGTCCATATAACAACTTCTCATCATCAACGATCATTGCCAGGTCGTTAGAGGAGTGCGGTCAGCATTTGAATATTTTGAAGTGATCTCAAAAATAGGATTCGACTTGGCGCGGTTTGTATTGGGTCAGAATACATTTATTTCTGTAAGAAATAACAACTCCCCATCATCAACAATCATTGCCAAGTCGTTAGAGGAGTGCGGTCAGCATTTGAATATTTTGAAGTGATCTCAAAAATAGGATTCGAGTTAGCGCGGTTTGTGGTGGGTTAGCATACATTCATTTCTGTCCATATAACAACTTCTCATCATCAACGATCATTGCCAGGTCGTTAGAGGAGTGCGGTCAGCATTTGAATATTTTGAAGTGATCTCAAAAATAGGATTCGACTTGGCGCGGTTTGTATTGGGTCAGAATACATTTATTTCTGTAAGAAATAACAACTCCTCATCATCAACAATCATTGCCAGGTCGTTAGAGGAGTGCGGTCAGCATTTGAATATTTTGAAGTGATCTCAAAAATAGGATTCGAGTTAGCGCGGTTTGTGGTGGGTTAGCATACATTCATTTCTGTCCATATAACAACTTCTCATCATCAACGATCATTGCCAGGTCGTTAGAGGAGTGCGGTCGGCATTTGAATAATTTGAAGTGATCTCAAAAATAAGATTCGACTTGGCGCGGTTTGTATTTGGTCAGAATACATTTATTTCTGTAAGAAATAACAACTCCTCATCATCAACAATCATTGCCAAGTCGTTAGAGGAGTGCGGTCAGCATTTGAATATTTTGAAGTGATCTCAAAAATAGGATTCGAGTTAGCGCGGTTTGTGGTGGGTTAGCATACATTCATTTCTGTCCATATAACAACTTCTCATCATCAACGATCATTGCCAGGTCGTTAGAGGAGTGCGGTCAGCATTTGAATATTTTGAAGTGATCTCAAAAATAGGATTCGACTTGGCGCGGTTTGTATTGGGTCAGAATACATTTATTTCTGTAAGAAATAACAACTCCCCATCATCAACAATCATTGCCAAGTCGTTAGAGGAGTGCGGTCAGCATTTGAATATTTTGAAGTGATCTCAAAAATAGGATTCGAGTTAGCGCGGTTTGTGGTGGGTTAGCATACATTCATTTCTGTCCATATAACAACTTCTCATCATCAACGATCATTGCCAGGTCGTTAGAGGAGTGCGGTCAGCATTTGAATATTTTGAAGTGATCTCAAAAATAGGATTCGACTTGGCGCGGTTTGTATTGGGTCAGAATACATTTATTTCTGTAAGAAATTACAACTCCTCATCATCAACAATCATTGCCAAGTCGTTAGAGGAGTGCGGTCAGCATTTGAATATTTTGAAGTGATCTCAAAAATAGGATTCGAGTTGGCGCGGTTTGTGGTGGGTCGAAATACATTCATTTATGTCCATATAACAACTTTTCATTATCAAAGATCATTGCCAGGTCATTAGAGGAGTGCAGTCGGCATTTGAATATTTTGAAGTGATCTCAAAAATAGGATTCGAGTTGGCGCGGTTTGTGATGGGTCAGAATACATTTATTTCTGTTAGAAATAACATTTCCTCATCATCAACAATCATTGCCAGGTCGTTAGAGGAGTGCGGTCAGCATTTGGATATTTTGAAGTGATCTCAAAAATAGGATTCGAGTTAGCGCGGTTTGTGGTGGGTCAGCATACATTCATTTCTGTCCATATGACAACTTCTCATTATCAACGATCATTGCCAGGTCGTTAGAGGAGTGCGGTCGGCATTTGAATAATTTGAAGTGATCTCAAGAATAGGATTCGAGTTGGCGCGGTTTGTGGTGGGTACGAATACATTCAATTATGTCCAAATAACAACTTCTCATCATCAACAATTATTGCCAAGTCGTTAGAGGAGTGCGGTCAGCATTTGAATATTTTGAAGTGATCTCAAAAATAGGATTCGAGTTGGCGCGGTTTGTATTGGGTCAGAATACATTTATTTCTGTCTAAAATAACAACTCCTCATCATCAACAATCATTACCAAGTCGTTAGAGGAGTGCGGTCAGCATTTGAATATTTTGAAGTGATCTCAAAAATAGGATTCGAGTTGGCGCGGTTTGCGGTAGGTCAGAATACATTCATTTCTGTTCAAATAACAACTTCTCATCATCAACGATCATTGCCAGCTCGTTAGAGGAGTGCGGCAGCATTTGATTATTTTGAAATGATCTCTAAAATGGGATTCGAGTTGGCGCGTTTTGTGGTGGGTCGAAATACATTCATTTATGTCCATATAACAACTTTTCATTATCAAAAGAGGAGTGCGGTCGGCATTTGAATATTTTGAAGTGATCTCAAAAATAGGATTCGAGTTGGCGCGGTTTGTGATGGGTCAGAATACATTTATTTCTGTTAGAAATAACAACTCCTCATCATCAACAATCCTTGCCAGGTCGTTAGACGAGTGCGGTCAGCATTTGAATATTTTAAAGTGATCTCAAAAATAGGATTCGAGTTAGCGCGGTTTGTGGTGGGTCAGCATACATTCATTTCTGTCCATATAACAACTTCTCATCATCAACGATCATTGCCAGGTCGTTAGAGGAGTGCGGTCGGCATTTGAATAATTTGAAGTGATCTCAAGAATAGGCTTCGAGTTGGCGCTGTTTGTGGTGGGTACGAATACATTCAATCATGTCCAAATAACAACTTCTTATCAGCAACGATCATTGCCAGGTCGTTAGAGGAGTGCGGTCAGTATTTGAATATTTTGAAGTGATCTCAATAATAGGATTCGAGTTGGCGCGGTTTGTGTTGGGTCAGAATACATTAATTTGTGTCCAAATAACAACTTTTCATCATCAACGATCATTGCCGGGTCGTTGGAGGAGTGCGGTTTGCATTTGAATATTTTGAAGTGATCTCAAAAATAGGATTCGATTTGGCGTGGTTTGTGGTGGGTCAGAATACATTAATTTGTGTCCAAATAACAACTTCTCATCATCAACGATCATTGCCGGGTCGTTGGAGGAGTGCGGTTTGCATTTGAATATATTGAAGTAATCTCACAAATAGGATTCGAGTTGGCGCGGTTTGTGTTGGGTCAGAATACATTAATTTTTGTCAAAATAACAACTTTCCATCATCAACGATCATTGCCGGTTCGTTGGAGGAGTGCGGTCGACATTTGAATATTTTAAAGTGATCTAAAGAATAGGATTCGAGTTGTCGCAGTTTGTGGTGGGTCAAACTACATTCATTCCCTTTCAAGTATCATTTTTTCATCATCAACGATTATTGCTGGGTCGTTAGAGGAGTGCGGTCGGCATTTGAATACTTTGAAGTGATCTCAAAAATAGGATTCGAGTTGGCCCATTTCGTGGTGGGTAAGAATACATTTAATCTAGTCCAAATAACAACTTTTCAACATCGTAGATCATTGCCGGGAAGTCAGAATTGTTCTAAATCTCAGTTTTTTTTAACGTACTTCTAACAGTCCACGTGCCAATTTTAATTATTGTTTTACTCGTAGTATATTTCATGGCTGTGTCATTGTCCCCATTTCTTGTACTTTTTGTTTTCTGGAGTTGCCTTTTACACTTTTATGATTTGCTTAACATACCAGGATCAATCTTCATTTACTATTTTGATGCCCTTCATTATTGACACATTCTCATGTGCCATTTCGAATGAACCTTAATGCAGTGACTCGAAAATGAACATATTCAACTGACTATATCGTTGAGAATGTACAGTCTGTTTGATAATAAAATCGGTAGCAATGCTAATAACTTAGTTCTCGGCTTTTGTTAGTATTTTACCCATGCAAAATGAATATAGCATCCGTAGACTACTTTGTAAAATAACATGTAAAATTCCATCCCCACCGTCATTGGTATTCCTTCCGCTTAGTTGGCCAGATAAAAAATCACGAACTCAGTTCGACAAGTCGTGTAATACGAGAAGAAAAAGTTAATCAACCGAAAGATCTGGAACGAATAGTAACGACATCCGAGCGGGACGAACTTCTACAATAATTAACCCCCCAAGCGACGAAAACCCCCATCAGAGGTAACTTCTATGCCATCCACGAAATATTATTAAAGTTCAGCGTGCGGGTGCAGTCATATTTCCGTCTGATGGTTGCGATTCTTGGGAAATGCAATATTCGCTACTTTTATATATTCGCGGATCCGCGCCGGATCCGCCAGATGGGGCGAACGTTCCAACGAGAACTGGAGTTTTCCGGTAAAATATGAAGGGTTTTTTATTTTGAATATTTTGCCGGCGGTTTATGATTCTTCCATATTGATGGGACGTAACACATTCATTCCTCGACTATTCTTATAAGATGCAGTTTTCACAGCGTATCATTCTTTCATATTTCATCCTGGGGATATGCAGTTTGGTTGTTTTTTTTAAGATCCATTGGAATCTTTCAAATATAGTAGACGGAATTTTACGAGACTCTTCATCATTAGTTACTCGTGCCTCGCCATCTAGGATGCTAAGCATATTAGTTCTTTCTGCACAATTTGAGGATAGGTCGAAATCACGTCATAATTAGCCCACACTTATCAGTACAAGAAATAACTTAGAAGTTGTTGGAATGTTGATAATTAGGATATCTAGACATTTATCAAGTAGGTTATGCCTTCATATGCATTAATTTGCGTCCCAATTGGTCCATAAGTGGTCCAAAAGACGTCGTTTCAGCAATATTCTCAGCTCACCATTGAGATCTTGGATATATAGTAGGAGGAAATTTACGAGACTCTAGAATGTGGTAACTCATGTAGTTGAATTGGATATGCTGAGTATTTGAGGTCTGCGCCCATTTTAGGATTCGTCGAAATCACGTAATAATCACCCAACTTTTCACTAGTATAAGAAATAATCTGAAAGTTGATAATTGGGGTATTCAGACAATTTACCGTAGTAGTTATGCATCAATATGCATCAATTTGCATCGTTATTGGTCGATAAGTGGTCTAAAACACGTCGTTTCAATAATATTCTCAGCTCTCCATTGAGATCTTTGAAATATAGTTGGAGGAATTTCACGAAACTAAAATGTGGTGACTCGTGCAGTTGAATCGGATATGCTAAGCATATAAGTTCTGCGTATATTTGAAGCGTATATTTGAAGATATTTCCCAGATTCACTAGTACAAGAAATAATTTGAAAGTGATTTGAATTTTGATAATTGGAATATTTAGACATTTCACCATATGCATTAACTTTCATCGTTATTGGTCGATGAATGGTTCAAAAGACGTCTTTTCAACTATCTCTCGGCTCAACATTGAGAACTTCAGAATATAATTTTACGGGACTTTTACCAGTTGTAACTCTTGCAGTTGAATATGGTCGAAATCACGTTATAATCGCCCAATGTTTCACTAGTACATATCATAATTTGAAAATGATCTGAATGTTGATAATTGGGGTAATCAAACAATTTACCAAAGAAGTTATGCATCAATATGCATTAATTAGCATCGTTATCGGTCGTTAAGTGGTCCAGAAGACGTCTTTTCAACAATATTCTGAGCTCACCATTGAGATCCTGAATATATAGTGTGAGGAATTTTACGAGAATCTTGAATTTGGTGACTCATGCAGCTGAATCTGGTCTGCTATGCATATTGGTGGGTCTGCGCACATTTGAGGATTGTTCGAAATCACGTCATAATCAACCAATGTTTCACTAGTACAAAAAATGATTCGGAAATGAATGGAATTTTGATAATTAGGGTATCCAGACATCCCACCATAGAAGTTAGGTATCAATATGCATTAATTTGCATCGTTATTGGTCGATAAGTGGTCCAAATGACGTCGTTTCAACTCTCCCTCAGCTCAACATTGAGAACTTTGAAATATAGTTGAAGGAATTTTACGGAATTCTTCAACCGTGGTAACTCGTGCAGTTGAATATGGTCTGCTAAGCATATTAGGTCTGCGCACCTTCCTGTGTTCCTGCTGAGTATATCATTAGGTCTGCGAATTTTTGAGGATAGGTCGAAAACACGTAATAAATACCCCAGATTCACCAGTACAAAAAATTATTTGAAAGTTTGGAAGAGTGTTTTGAGTGTGCCAGGAATTTTGCTATTTCATTATGGTCCATACCAATGTGAATTATCGAATAGTATTTTGATATTTTGAGGTGGGTTGGTACGTTTTCAATCGAAGGAGTTAATACGAATCAAAAAATAATATTGGGAACCCTAGAGCTATTATATGCTCCTCTCTGACCTCAATCAATAATAGTGTTTATTGTGTAGGGTCTTTATATTTCAGAGCTACTGGTATATATTCCCAGAATCAATTCATATTTAGAACACGAGAATTTAGAAAGAGGAAGAATTTTCCCCAAAATCGATAATTGATGTGTCAGAAATGTTTCTTATTAAACTTTACAATGAATCCTCACAGAAATTTAAAGTTAACGACAAATTAACAATATTGAAGAAGTAAAGATTTTCCAGCCGTACAAACAATATAGTTTTGTTTGTTAAATGTTTTTGGACGTCAATGATTTGTTTCTGTTTCACCGCAACTTACTTTTACATAATTCAGATCTATTCCAGTTCAACAAACATTTTCAAATTTGTCAAAATGTGACAAAAACTGATAAAAAAACCTCTATAGTGTAGTTCCTAAATTGTAGATAGTGACTCATCGGTTGTACGGTTCATAATTCACATGAAGCATGTCAAAAAATAGAACAGAAATTTGCTAGGTACTTTGGCTTCAAATTAATTTTTACTTTGCCACTTTCGTACATCCCCTCCGCACTTTCAAATCCCGTAAAAACCAGAAAATGTACGATGAGCCACTATCTAAAATTTTGGAACCAGACAGTAATATCTTCAGAGCTCCCAATTGATTATTCAATCTCTCGTTATCCTTTCTGCAATATTCGGGCAACCCAAATATATCCAAAGCCTTTTTGAAGATTTTATGTCGGTATTGCTTCAAATGTACGTAAATCCAGATGCCTTCAGGAATTCAAGGAAAGTGTTATTATTATCAAAACAATAAATGGAAAACTTCAGTAAATGAAAAGTTTATAATATTAGAAGGATCAATAAATTCGAATGTCATTTGAAGCAGCACTCTATTGTCATAGAAACATCGTTTCCAATGAGTACCAAAGGGCAATACTTTCTCCAAAAACTGTTCAATCATGGTTCGATTATTTTTCACCAATTCGGGCACAACGATATTGTAAGAAATAACAAATTTTAACGAATAAAATTGTACACATTCCCCTGAATTTCCTCCTCTGGCCCATTCAACGTTACGCCACTGCCCTTTCCATCTCATCTTCTTACCTCTGATAAGGACTTTGTTTTCGTGCTTTTGTTTTTGGAGTATGGGGCCGTTCAGTTCGCATCTGTGCAACCCCTTCACTTAGAATGTTAACTTTATACCTAAGTCGATAGCGGATCCGGTCACGTTCTAACGAGAATGTGAATTTAAAATTGCACTTCTTTGTGTTTTCCAGAAACGTAGGAAAAATATGGAGCGCTGGCTTACAATTCGTCCCTGCAGACACGGTCGTAAAATCTACCGCAATTTTCGTGCAATTATTTTGAAAGATAGCGTCGATTTGATGTGGAAATAGGATGTTCGTGATGAACTGTATGAATGACTTTGAATGTTTTGTTTGTGGAAAAAATATGTATACAAACCTGTTATTGATTGTACATATAAACATTTTTTGAAGAGGAGAAACTTGAAATTATGTTCAGGACTTCACCAACTACACACTTTTTCAGCAATTTTGAGCTACTGAGATTTCGCCTTGAAAGCAGTCTCTACAGTCGCTCCCAAACTGTCATTATCAACAGTGGAAAATATCATCTCCTCTATTCTGAGAATGGCATTCTCCAAGGATCCATTTTGGGTCCTCTTCTGTTCGTAATCTACACCACGCAATTTCACAAATCTTTACTTCCTACCAGACTACAATTTAATGGTTTATTGAATTTGATAAACCTAATTTGGGTAGGACTTCAGAACGAACAAATAACGGCTAACTACTGTCCTAGTTTTACAATTTTTTTTCAGTAAAAATCCGTCATGCTATTTCGAAAATTTACTGCAAAGATATGCTGTACTAACTCATCTCCAAAAAAGTAATCCTTTGACAGCGTATGAGTACAAATTGACAATACAACTGAAAATTCGTCATATTGTGTTGTTGCTCTGAGATTCACCTGAGCATATCATACAAATACTCATGCGAGTTTATATGAATGTCACAAATTGAACTTCATACTCTGATATATCAAAAATTCGTAATCAAAATATAAACTGTATCCAAGATGAAAATATAAATAGAATTCAATATTCCTGAAATCCCAGAAAAACTCACAACACCATCGGCGTTCAGATAATCAACTTCTTCACAGGAATGAACAGTTCCTCAGGACTTTTTTCGAAGTATAACTACTTTTGTTCTTCGATCAACTAGAAATTACTGAGTTTACTAATTTCGTCATCCTGAATCGACTGTTTTTCGCAGATTTGCTCTGGAGTTAGGAGGGATCATTTCGCTCAAAAACTTTTTCTTCACAAATTTTTCCAATAATTTTTGGGAAACTCAACCTATTTTGAATGTGCACACCGAATTTGGAGTCGATTCCAAGTCAATTAAAGATTTCGTAGAATTTTAACGGAATCTCCGGAAAATATCCGTTTTTTAAGTTGTTCCTTTTTTATGGTAAACCTTGTATCTGAGCATATCATAATCATATTTTTTCACATCCTTCCCAGAACACATAGTGGCTTATGATTTCAGCAATAGATGCCACTATAAACACCTGAAATATAATAGAAAGAAGAGTGGACCAAGAATTGTACCTTGTGATATATCCACAGCAACCACCGCTGAAAACATTCTGAAAAAAGAATCAATTTCCCAATCCCGTCAAGAGATATAATCGGAACTTCTCTCTGATACTCAACCCAAGAACCGTTTCGTGACTAAAAACTGATTTTCCACACCACAGCCGTTGAGTGATTGCTCTCCCTATACATTTAAACCCTCTGCCTAAACAGTACTGACCCCACAGTGGAAATTCGATCAGAGTAACAAACAGTTTGATGGATAATTACGGGTTTTGCACTGATTGGACATTGGCGATAAATTAGACGATATGCTTGCTTTATGATAATCAACTTCATGATGTTTCCACATGTATGAACGTGTCCTTATGAGCTGCAGTTATAGTACAATCAGAATGGAAATATATTCACGTTATGTAGCCATGCCTCCATTTTTTGGAGTTTTGCTTGTATTTGCCTGCAGTTCACATCGATTTTTAGCTTGACAGATAGTACTGTTACTATTTTCATTTGTGCGATCTTCTATTGTAATAAAGTAGTTAGTGTATACATATCCCTTTTTTCTTCATTCATGAAAGCCAGTTTTCGCCAAAAATTCAATTCAATGTCATTAAGTGTGACAAATTGAAAGTCAAATTCAGAAACATCAGTCAGAGCCCATTATGACAAGAATATTTATCTCCGGTTTTTCGATAAAGAATGATAACTTATGACACATCATTAAAAAGGTTATATCTGGTTCTATTCCAATCAGAGAGAATCCAATGTAGAGCTCATAAGGAAAATTTAATTTGGCCCGAAGGCGAAACGTCAGATAGCGAATCTGAAAACACCATCTTGTAGCAGGGGAAAAGTGGCAATGTGGAAGTGCAATTTATTTTCGAATACTTCGAAAAATGAATCCAGAAAAAAATTAAAACCATTTTCCAAAATTTCTGTTTTTTCGGATATCTCCGGATATACTCAAAACTTTCTCAACGGCATATTGTTAGTCAAGTAAATGTGCAACTTTGCCCCAATTTAACCATCTTCATATCTCTCATAGTTTTCGAGATCCCAATGCTGAGGATTGAATTTGAAACACCCTGTATAGTTGGACTTTGCAGATTTTGTTGTGGTGTATTGGTATTGGTAAGTATGGATAGTGACTAATGCGCTGCGACCTAATTAGATCTATTGTGCCCCATCTTCTTCTGCTATTTCAAGGTGTTCTCGTTTACAGCAGCCCCTCAAGCCCCAATTCCTTGAGGAATTTAAGGATTTTGAGGGGGCTATTCGTGGTATTTCTCCCACAGTCAGCTGGTGTGATCCCAGTATGTTCAATCTCGTGTGATGTACAGCATAACACTCCATAAATATATGATGTGGTGTTTCTGGATGTTCCCCACAGAATCTGCATGTGCTGTCTTCCTTTAACCCTAGATTCCTTAGGTGTTCTTTGGGTCCGCAGTGCCCCATCAGAAATCCCGTGATTGTCTTGAGACTAGTTTTGCTGAGGTTAATCAGTGTCTTCGAACTTGCTCAATTGAAGTTGCCGAGGAGATCTTTGGCCTGCCGTAGCCTTGAAAGTCTTTGCCAGTATGTTTCTCTCATTGCTTCTTCAGTTTTATTGAGTTCGTTTTGG
Organism: Chrysolina americana; assembly: GCA_958502065.1. Lineage (NCBI taxonomy): Eukaryota > Metazoa > Arthropoda > Insecta > Coleoptera > Chrysomelidae > Chrysolina > Chrysolina americana. The sequence continues at coordinate 4,140,037 of OY293417.1, forward strand.
AAGTAACATTTAAGTCTGCAGAATGGTTCTGGCCCGATCAGTGGCGTTGATGCCCCTTTTCGTGCCAGGGTGTCTGCTTGTTCATTGCCCTCCACTCCGACGTACCCCGGTACCCAGAAGAGGATCACCTTGTTGTTCCTGCCTTGATCATTAAGTTTGTCTAGGTATTCCCAGACCATCTTTGAGTTGATGTTATATGAGCTCAACGCTTTGATGGCTGCTTGACTATTGGAGAGGATTGCGATTTCCTTGTTCCGGTATTTCCTGTCGAGGCGTGAATTTCCGCTTGAAAAATACTGGGGATCTGGCCTATGGGTCCAGAGTATTTGGTGCGAGGCGCAAAGACCCCTGCTCCAGTTCCGTCGGGAGTTTTGGACCCGTCCTTGTACCATGTTATGGTATTCTTTCCCAGTGCTCGAATGGATTCTATGCTCCATCCACTCTTGGTATTCAATTTCGTTAAAAAAAAATCCCGAAACTAAATTTCCTGGTAATTTCGTCAATTGGGAGAACGGCAAGGTGTGCACTTTCGGTGGGGGTTGAGCCCTTTACGTTGTGTGCTGTCCCTTTGAGTCCGACTTTAGCCAACCTGAGGTTTGTTGCCCAAGCCATTCTCCTCACTATAATATGAAGAGGAGTGAGGTTCAGAATTACCTCTATTGCTGCTGTTGGAGTCGACCTCACTACCCCTGTTATACAAAGACATTTGTTGTGGTGTAAAGATCGTATTCGTCGGCTCACTTTTTGTAAACCTGCTAACTGTTAAACTATCGATGCTATTTTGGGAAATCCTCCGTCATGACATATACAAAAAAGGAAGCAACATCGGCAAATTTACTGCGATGTCCCAGAGAAGTAAGTGACATTGTGAGCGACACCTAACTGATGAGGCGAATCCCTTCCTTCTGGGTATCGTCTGGAATCTGTAGTGCATGACGAGTAACAGGAATTTTTACATAACAAAAATTTTACAGAACAGGCTAGATCTGTGGCTTTCAGATCATTATTAATTGACAGGATTTGAATAATTGAGATACTTTTTTTATGGTTGATTCTCAAGAAAGATTATTATTGTTTCAAAACTATGGAATGAAAAAAATTTATGTTATAACGATGTTTTCCACCCCAAGTATTTTTTTCAAACATGGAATGGTTTCGCTCTATTTTTTTTGTTTTTTGTTATTTCATTTATTGGTGCAGTGTTTATTAGTCGTCCATATCGAACAACTGACTAGTTGAATCTCAGTTACCCTCTATATATCAAGTCACTGTTATTTACATATTATGGCAATTATCAGTTTTTAGGCATAGTTTTATTGTAATTTCATATGGTACTATACATTTCAGCCGAATAAGTCTTCTCATGTTTTTCCCAGCTTTATTTTGGAAAATGGTGTTTCTCTTTCGAAGATCCAACACCGACATAATTGATAACAGAATACGAATGTATATGTTTCAGGTTTCAAGAAGTGTGTGTGTGTGTTAGTTTAATGGCAATTTAGGTGGTGTGTCACGTTCGGCTGTTTCAGAAAGGGAAATATAATCTCTCTTGACTTGTTATTCAACATCAACATCTCCTGGAATTTATTTATGTTTTCATAATAATTGAACGTGCTCGTCCAATTGAAAATGTTTATTGGTTCCATATCCCATCACATCTATTTATTTCACAGATATTTAGTGGCTAACGGTACTTGAAATCGATACCCCTCATAGATGTCACTGGACCATTCGAAAAAGTATCGTTTATAGGACTGAATTTTTGATTGTGAATCTACGTGCCAGTGATACCACAACGTACCCATTAGACGTTCATGCTGGTGGAAAATAATTCAGTGTTTGACAGTAATGAGGTAAAATCAAATCTATTGAAGTGAACTTTTAGTGCGCCCGTTCTGAATTTTTCGGTGATTAGTGACTTAATTTAGCTAAATTGTGATTCCAAAGCAACGGATATCGATTTACGTATTCCTCTAATGTAAGTAATCTAAATTTTTTCGTCAGATTTCAACAGGTTCGAAAATTAATGCATGAATAGTTACTAGGTTTGAACGTGACGGATTTTGTGTTGTATATTCTCTGCCATTTTATAATCATAGAAAAACGAACATCGTTCCTCAGATTAGGAAAACTTAACCACAAGCAATTGAGTTCGCAATCATTTTGTCACGTTGCCTTCTCCTGACTCATCGTTGATTGCCCCTGGACTACATTCATCCAGAATTTTGCGACAAAATTTGGATCAGGTTTTTTGGTCGATAGAAATGGCGAAGGGGTGTCATCGGCTGGCCACCTCGAGGACCCGATCTAACACCCCTCGAATTTTTGTGGGTATATCCTCCAAAATGAGACATGCAGAAGTTAATTTGCATATTTAAATTTGAATTTGGAGGCAACAGTTTTTTATACTTTTTTCTGCGTGAATTTGAAGATTTTTTGATATATTAGTCGGTTAGCAGAAAGGCAAAACTTTTAATAGTCATTGTATTTTGGAATTTATCGTATTTTAGTTGACTTGTTTCCAAATATTAGTTATTTTCGATAATTATTCATGGCCTATGATATCATTGATGAAAATTACTTTTCTATAAGTCATGTTTCTGACCCCAATAGTAATATGAGGGTATATTTTATCAAGAATTCAGTAAGGGGTCAAAAAATATAAAAATATGCAGGTTGTACTTTTCAAAATGAGAGAGTCGAAGTTTATTTCTAGTATACCCGAAAATAGCACAGTGAGTCTGATATCATTTCTTATCCCCATGGATATTTTCAAAAAGGCTTAGAATAGGTCCGGTAATGTTTCGTTTTCAAGATACAGGGTGTCAACATTTTTGAAATAATTTTTTTTTTCGTAAATATCTTAATAATCCTTCAACCAATTTTATTGAAATTTGGCAATGTTATTAAGGGTTGTAAAGGCCTGATTCAGCCGTAACTATATCCAATGGGATCCCGGAAGGCAACGTAACCAATTTTTTTGTTCAGAAAAATTGTGGGCCACTGATTTTTTTGCATTTTTTGTTTTTGTTTCACATTGAGCAACTGAAATTACAACATTTTGATTTCAAAAACTGGGGTGTTACCGTTAGTTTTTTTCCATATAAATAGTCGATTCCAGTTTTAGGATTTTTATCAAAATAAATGCAATAATAATAATGATGATACGGAATCGACGATTTCATTACCGGACCAATGTTTACATGAACTTTTCATCATAGAATCACTCAAAAAAATCATCCCTTTCAAGTTTGGTCACGTACTTACATAACACCCTGTATATGAGAAGACAACTGCGAATGATAGGAATGTAGAGTAGAATCGAGAGTAGTCTGTTGTCAAAATCAACAAAATGTGTCACAGATTTATTGAATTCTATTTGCAAGCCTTGCATCACCGAATATACAGTGATTTCTTTCAAGTTGTGAAAAAATTGGGCCTAATTGGTACAAAGGACAATGGAAAAAAAATGGGGAAAATAATTAGATGTTCCAAGTTTCTTTCCTGAGATTCTCCTGGAAGAGTTTTTCCCAAGGTCCAACATATGATATGTCATTGTGAACGTCCTTCAATGATAAATTAGTTATAGGCTTGAAAACTAACAAAAAAATTGAAATTACCCAACCATCTCAAGGTCTTCATTCCGGTATAGATGCAATGAAATATCATCTCAGTAACTGTATCATCAGTCACTGCCAATAAAGCAGTGATATTTGAACGAAATTACTAACCTGAAATACATTTCAGGCAAGTTTATATTCAAGTCTAGGTAATCTATTATTTTTAGGAAGATACCTACGTACTTCAACTTTTGAAAGTGCTGTTGGTATATAGGACGAAGAGCATTTTTTGTAGGGGAGGAGGTTGGTATAATGGGTTGAAATATGTTTGACTTCTTTCACTTTTTCACAACGTTTATATTGCTTGTATCCGCAATCGGACATGGATGTGAAGGCTCCCTTTGTCAAAGCTGATGAAGCGATCTTTAGCTCCTACTTGAACCTCTTTGATAGGGTTCACTAAATGCTTCGAATTCTTAACAAAAGAACTGCTTGTACCCTGCAAAGGTTGTGGTATCGTTAAGGGGTATTTCGCTAGATTATGGGTCGGTGAGTTCCGGGAGCTGGTAGTCACATGACATCAACAGACCTATATATAAGACCTCGTAGCATCTAAACTTATCAATATTGATCTGAAGACAATTGTCGTTATAGAGCAATTGAAACGTTGTGAAAAAGTGAAAGAATTCATACATTTTTCAACCCTCTAACACAATGGACGTCCGAATCCTAGGTTATCAAGTTACTACATCGTCTACAACCTTTGAACAAACATTCGAGCTGTGTTAGACTATCTGGATGTGGTAGATTAACCATCACTTCTACCACATTATTTGCTTTAATTGCGGCTTCTTCAAAAATTGCCATAGTTCTCCCGCACTATAATATCTGGTTGCGGTGGGTAACATAATAATTCTGTGCTTTATATTCCAACTAAACGGACACGTCCTGCTTGTATAGTAGATGCTTCGCCGTGATATCATCACACTGCACTCGAAAATGTTTGAACTGCATATGTACAGGGTAGGCGATGATCTAATGCTGAATTTGAACGTGAAAATTCAGGTCGTCAATTTTTGTGTCCTCTGTATACCAATATGTCTGGCGTATGAAGTTTCTCAATGCCCTGACTTGATTTCTATCAGTATTGATGTTACTTTTGATCATAATATATACAGGGTTCTCCATTATGGTGATAGAAATTTTTCCAAAAAATTATATTATTTTCTAAGCCCTACAAAATGAGAATGATGGTACCGTCATATGGGGTTACTTAGACCAGGGGTCTAACTTGGGACAATTCACCCCAATTTCTCAAATAATTTATCGTGGCAACACTGACAACGCTAACACTTGATTTCTCGCGTGAACTGGGTCTCATGCTTGTCCTCAAACATTTAGTGTGGAGTGCGTTAAATATTTTGCCACGTAAGTATTTTTTTGATTCCCTTAATATAATTTGTCTGCCCAGCTTGAACAATTTGGTTTAGAGAACAAGACTCATTATACATCCTAACCTCAATGCATCATAATAACAGTAGACTAGGTGGAATCGCAGTGTTGCCTTATTTATTAATTTTTTGGTAAACATATAAATCAAAAGTCACCTCACAGTGTATTATAGGACACGTCCCAAGTTACCCCATTTGTTTTTTTTTTCTATTACAGAAAATGCCAAGGCAATATAAACGGAAGGTTGGTTGCAGAAAGTATAGGGATTTTACAGATGAGCAGTCGCAGAAAGCTATAGCTCAAGTTAAAAGGGGACAATCGATACGAAAGGTTGCAGAGCAATATCAAATTCCAAAATCTACACTCAGTCGACATTTGCGTGGAAAACAAATGTCCAAATATGGCAGACCTTGCGTCTTTACAAGTGAGCATGAAAATGCGATTGTAGATTGTATTGTCCTCTGTGGCGAATGGGGATTTCCCTTAGGAAACTACGATATACGGCTACTAGTAAAATCATTCCTCAATAGACGTGGTATGACTGAAAAAAGATTCAATAATAACTTACCAGGTCCAGATTGGTTTCGTTCCTTCTTCAGCAGACATCATGATAGACTTACCCAACGCTTAAGTCAGAATATAAAACGGGCAAGAGCAGGCGTTGACCGTGATATTATCAATAATTGCTTTGAAGAACTTGCTACCACCATTGAAGGTATTAATCCTGAACTGATAATAAATTATGATGAGACTAACATGACTGACGATCCGAAGAGAACAAATGTCATTGTCCGCAGAGGCTGTCGTCACCCGCACAGAATTGTTGACTCTACAAAGAGTAGTACATCTGTAATGTTTTCAACTACTGCATCAGGGCATTTGCTGCCGCCATATATAGTTTATAGATCCGAACACCTATACACTACTTGGACCGAAGGGGGACCAAAAGAGACGGCTTACAATAGATCAAAGAATGGATGGTTCAATATAGAGTTTTTCGAAGAATGGTTTAAAGTTATCGTATTGCCCTATTTCCGACAGTTTGATAATGATCAACCGAAAATTATGATTGGTGACAATTTGGCAAGCCACGTTTCACCAACAGTGATAGAAAAGTGCCAAGAATACAATATTAGATTTGTTTTGCTGCCATCTAATGGTACAGGGATATGCCAACCACTGGATGTTGCGTATTTCAAGCCACTGAAAAGTAAATGGAGCAAAGTTCTGGCAGACTGGAAAACCAAAAACAGAGGGATGAGATTACAAAAAAAATGTTTTAGCAGGTTTCAAAGCTTCTGGAATCTATCCATTAGATAAAGAGCAGGTATTGAAGAGATTGCCCACTTCACTTAATATTATCGAGCCGAATAGAACAGGAGAAACGACGGAATTAGTTGAAAGTTTCCAATTATTTTTAGAACGAACGTGAACTGCTGAGACAGTGCCATTAAAAAAAAGTAAAAAAAATTAGATTTACCCCCAGGAAAGAGTGTAGTTGAGGGAATGCTTAAACCAGAAGAAGAACCAGGGCCAAGTAAACAGATTACGAAGAAAACAAAGAAACAAGGCATATCTGAATTGAATATAGAGAAGAAAAAGAAAAGGAAAACAACGATTGTAACATCGGACGAAGAAACTAATTCTGAAAATTACTCACTCCGAGATTCTGGAGAGTCTGAACTTGATTTTTCAGATTTTTAACGGGACTTTGACCAGTTTGAATATAATATTGAAACTGATCCTACAGAAGAGGTGACTATTATGGAACATAGAAATAATGAGACTGATATAGAACCTACAAATAATGAGACTGATGTAGAACCATGCAATAATGAGTCTGGTGGTGCAGTGTCAAACACGTTCACAAATGCTATTTGCTTAGAAAATATAGAAATTGACCAGTTTGCATTGGTCGAATATATTTATAACCAGAACAATAAAAAAGAGTCAAAAAAAAATTTTTTGTAAAAATTATCTCCATTACGCCTCCTGACAAAGTCACTTTGAGATTCTTACGTGAATCCACGAGTTTTCCAAATATTTTCACTTTTCCTCGAGTTAATGACGAAGACGATGTTGAACTATGTCGAATTATGAAAATTTTGCAACCAAAGAGCATTGTCCGAGGCCGGCATATTTTTATATGAATAGATGAGTTTATATCGAAGTTCATACTGTTACATGTAAAGAACCATTGTTAATTCTGAGTTTTTTTTTCGAATAAAATTTGTTTTTGTTGACTATTCCGGGAAATTCTCCCTCAGGTAATTTTTAAAAAGTTTGAAAAGTGTCCTATGATGCCCTAGCCATGTTTAAAATGATATAACGGTAATTTGTTCATTGGCAAGTAGAATATATTCTCAAAAGTATCCAGATTGATGTATCCAGAAAGTAGTTCAATGAGATTATGGTGAAAAAGTAGGAAAAATTGCCATTTTTCGAATGAAAAACTTTTTTCAAGAAAACCAATTCATTTTACCTATAGGAAATATGTCAAGAAATTTGTAAAGCCTTTGTTGGCGCTTCTCATAGATCTATAATATACAGAGTGTTCTACTTGAAATAAAGATTTTGCACATTTTTAATTACAATCTGTGGCAAACTATTTTGCGCTCCCTGTTGGTTTATTTTAGATATATCGTTTGAGAGAGTAACTAACGTACAAAATATAACCTCAAATGAATTTTAATATTATGAGTGACAAATTTTGGAAATTGAGCTGTCATGCTAAAAATCTCGAAAAGTGTCAGTAACTTCGAAAAAGATATTTACATAAATTACCTTTCATTTCGCTTAAGAAACAAGAAAACTGACAAAAATTACATGTTGCCGTTTAAAAAACCAAGTCTGGATAAAAGCATTCATGTATTTATTATTAAAATGGAGATATGGAAGATCGCGCCTTTTTGCAGGACCCTATTGGCATTGGGTTACGAGACCGAATTTATCGGTTGCAAGGGTTGCTGCTGCCTTGAAAAACAATGTTCCTACCCCTGCTTTTTCATGATTGCGTTACAAGTGAATCTGAACCCCTGAAGACTATACAAGCTTCATCCAGTAAAAATCTATTATGTAGACACTCCATACTCAAAATTTACACGGCCTCTCCATTGTGAGACTTTCTTATTATTATTCTCCATCTTTTCAACATATTTGTGATTCTTCAACACCCTGTATATCAGTATATGCTTTTCGTGTTCCAGAATATGGAATTCTTCTCCTCAATTATTATGCAATACACAGTTTCGCTTTCGATATGAAGGTGCTATCAAGATTTGAAGCTAAACCAGCGACTCCGCCAAAATTTTAAATTTCGTATTCGAGACTGCAACCATTTCTATCTGAGATTTCTGAAGACGTGCTTGAATTCTTACCAATATCAGGGCTGTATCCACCTCCTATAACCCTTGCGTACAATTTATTACTGCATATCACTGATGATATATAATATGTTTATTCATCACAGATTAAATTCGTAATGTGACAGAACGTGAATTTCAAAGAAAGGAAATGTGGATACTAGATATAATAGTGCTTTGATAAGGTACTGAATAAGTTAAGCCAAGTGGTTTGGTGTGGTATATACCAAAGAGTAGCTAGAAAACTAAGTTGTCATGAAGACGTGAAAATTTCAAGTCGAAGCGTTGTCGAAGTGACAGATTCTGCATTTTTCAAATTATTTTCTTCAAAAGCAACATTTTAGTGAATTCGTCAGGCAAAGAGCTCCCAGAAGCAATTTTAAAGGCCACAGACCTGTTACCTAGTAAATCACCATAAAGATACGAAAAGCAATACAACCAATTTTTAAACTGGTGTAAGGAAAAAGGATAGACATTTATTGCTATAAGAACTTTTTAGACGTCATTCCGTCAATACCAGGACTCTTATTCAGAGATTTTTTACGTCTTCATTACTTTCTGCTAGTAGACAGGAATTCCAATTGATGCCTATTGGATACTTTGATATATCAATTTTATTTGTGATTTTCCTAGCCGAATTTCCTCCAACTTTCGAATAATATTCAACGAAATGATTAAGTATCAATTTTTCATCTGACGTTTCATCATTATTTACAAATTCATAATAGTGTTTATAAAATCATTCAATTTGTTTTCCTTGCATATTTTTCGATACTTTTCCATACATTTTTCTCTGCATAATTATTTTGTTCGTTTTGATTACTACAGTTTGAAATTTTGGCTTCCTTAATTTTTAATTGAATATTTATTTATATTAATTTATTTATCCAACACATGACAGTTATGACTGTCATTAATAATGTCATTTCAGACAAGTAAACTATCAAATAACACACTAGTGTATTATAACCCATAACTCACTAGTGAGTTATGGAATATAACTCACGTTCATATTTAAAGTAGTATTCTATTCATCTATTAATATTGCAAGCAGAATTCAAAATTATATTGAAATTTAAGGAAAACGCTAACGGTTTATTCGAATTTAAAATCATTGTAAATTTTTTTGGTTCATTGGAACCAGACGCTCTCCTTACGGTACAGCTGCATGCTGATAGTGCTGGAAGACGTCAACACGTTAGAACCTTGTATTTTTTTGCAATTTGTATTTTGTCAAAAATGTCTCTATTTCAGGTCGTTCTAATGTCTTGGACTTCTTTGGTTTGTATCCCTGTAATTTGCTTGCCAAAGTTAGTTTGCCATATTTTGAAATGTCGAATTTAAAAAAAATGTGAATAGTGAAGCGAAGCATCTCGGGACTTTTCTATCAAAATCTGCATCGCAGCTTCTTCCGCTTCCATAAGGATATCCTCAGGAACGTAATTTTCATGGGTTTCCTCCATTTTCTATACGGTTTTTCTTCAAGAGAGCTTCCCCATTTCTGAAGTGAAAATTGACAAATGTCAAAATTTATTCAAACATTTGCTCTGACCAAAATTTGAAAAAGTCACTGTCAAGTCATTCTGACATTTATAGGGTATTGAGACGCAAGTACCCTTGTTGATCACAAAACTTATTGATTATTATCCCATTTCTTCCACTTGTTGGATAAAACATTGTATGCCACTCATGTGTTCCTAAGTCACATGAGAATTTATAACACACTAGTACCGTAAACAACTATAATATAATAAACTTCCAGCAGTGGATTGTTTTAATTCTTTTTTTCAACTGAAATGCTACTAGCTGCTGTCATCCATTCTTTAATTTTTTTATTTTTCATATTTTGATATATGTTATACATTTTTCAGTAATTTTGCTGATTTTATCTATCAAATAATCCGCCAGTATGTAAGAATCTTATAGTTTATAATAGGCATCCCAGTTTTGTGCAGAAAAGTTTGCATTTAATTTTTTGTAATCAACAATTGTGTCATATTTTATTTCTTCCTTGATTTTGAGTGAATTAAAGCACGGTTCGATAGAATATTTTTCACTGCATATACAACTCTATTGACATCAAGTGTCTCAACATACAGGGTGAGTCAACAAGATTTCCGTGATCAATTGCTCCGTTGTGAATCTTGTTGACACACCCTGTACTTCAAAACGTTTGGAAGATTTTCATGCATTTCCATCGAGATGTTTGTTTGCTATTGACTTTCTCTCCGGACGTTCCATCCCGTTTTCCTTCAATTCTTTCTGATACGTTCCTGTTCTGCATTTTCAAAACTAGATGCAATTTCAGCAATGCCCTATTCGTATGCAGCGCCGTTGTGCGCATATAGCGAACTACCTACTCGTGCGAAACTCATTATGTTCCAAGCCAAGAGCCAAGCACTCCGCGATATAATCCTGTCCTGCAATGCGCGCACTTGATTTGCTTGCGAATTAGCATACTGGACAAGTTCAGAGAAATACGTTTTTTTTGTTGCTTTGGCGGTCGTACGTTTCTTATATTATTTCCTTGCATTTAAATGCGTTCGGTTAACTGTATTCGGTGTACATCTTTGAGGTTATTTCGCGTCTGACAGTTTTATAATGAGATATGTCGGATTTGATTCGGAAAGTAGGGAAGATTGCGAGGTATTTTTTTGTATTTTGCCAATGGGATTCTTGCAGACGATCAGGACCCGAAAATACACCGAGTTGCGCGATATAATCCATTTACGCTCTCTCTGTTTCTTAATGTGATCAAACACGTGTTAACACAATTTTCATATTTTGAAAATTTAGTTCCTTGAGTACATCTTGATTTGAGTCACTCCAGTTATGTCGGTTGGAAACACTATTCTGTGTGAACTCTGTCCATATGATATAATCCAAAAATAATTCATTGCCTTGAAAACCAAGTTAAATTTCTCGTGGAAAATCAATTTCCTTCAGGTGCTGAACTATGGAGAACTGAAATGGGTGAAATTCAAGTTTACGCATTATTCTATGAACTGAGTTTCTCAACAATCCCACTTCTGAAAATATCACAAAGTCTGATGGCTTCAGGAGAGAGACAGAATTTCAGCCGGGCAGGATTCTGCTATTTGAAACAGAAAGCGTTTGCGGATTATAGGGAGGACGTTGCACAGATATCTGTCAGCTTCAATTCAACATCCGTCGTGGTATCAGCCAGGGAAGTAGTTGTTTTCTGTCGGATATCTGCCTAAACTGAGGAGAGAATAAGGGTTCTATACTGGAATCCTGCTTCTCTTGCAAAGACATTATTGGATATGAGGCAAAATATCCCACAATAGCAAATCCTCATCATTAACAATTATGTTATTTCTCTGCACCCCTGCTCTGACAGTTCCAAGGTTTGAATGTTTTTTCAACAGTATTTTGTGAGGGCTTCTTTTTCTGCTGATTCCGAATAGCAATGTATCACGTGTTTTTGAAAGCCCTGTATATTACATTCGTCTATAATAATGAAAATATTCAAATAATCTTCATTTGAATCATTCAAATGAGCTAGTATGATTATAGTAATGGCAATCGTGGTTTGGCCATGGCCAACTGAGAATGAGTAAACTAAAGTGTACGTCATTTTCTGGAACGGAAAGAGGTGCATTCGCCAATTTTTCGGAAATTATTAAATTTTGGCATGGATTCAAAGTAGCCAGCCCATTTTTATTATTTGATTAATTGGGGCTTTACCATTTGGAAATAATGCAGAAATATAGAAAATATATTCCTGTCTACATACGAAATCATCAACCTAGCAATTTCAAATATTCCGAAGACTTAAATATAGGATATACATGTTGCCATGAATTTTTTTTAGCCACCTATGATAAAAAATTGTAATAGGCACTCTTACTGAAGAAAAACATAGAAAAACATGTTTTTGCTGTACGTCGTTGCATTCGCAATGAAAAATGCTGTCATACAGGGTGAACTTTTTTCCCGTGACTTAAAAAAAAACAAGTTGATGATGATTTCTCCGAAACAAAACGTTGTACTGAGATTGTGTAAACACCGTTTCGTAGAGTTAAAAGAGTGACAAAGAGAAAGTGCCTCGCGTTTTTTCGAAACTCCTCAAATAACTTCAGAACAAAATTAAAACCAAAGTTAATTTATTTTCGAATATCCCTACATAGATCTGATCAGTTCTGGTCATTCTGGCCACAATGAATGAACCTTGTAATACTTTCTTGAAGTGTTTTGGGTTTGCGTGATTCTTTTTTCAAGCAGATTTTAGTGCGACTTCACCAAATTGTAAATAGTGTCGCAAGTCTCAAACCTTCCTAGACAACAAACATCTTCATTGCAAAATTTATCAAGATGGATGATGTCACTTTAGTCACGAAACAGTATCGAAATTAACAGACGACTTTGTGTTTCTGACTTTGACTTTGAGACAACGTGATTCCAACATTTTCAAGCGTAAGAATTTCTTGATATTCAATAGCTGTTACTTTTTGAGAAGTCAGACGGTTTTAGAGACGAGTCAGCCATTATAACTAATTAGGAAACTGGTATTTATTTCCTGTCATGAGAAGATTATGTGATTATAAATAAAAAGAGGGAGCCAACATAAATCGTTGTTTTTTTTTGATACTTGAGAACAAACAACCCTTTTCATGTATCATTTTCTAAAACAATATTATCGGTCAATTTACATCTTGAAGATTCTCATGAATACATGGTTTATTCTATGACAATAATAATGCTTATCAGTACCCAGAACTACTTTGTCGTTTATTGAATGTACTCCTTCATGCAATTCTTAGAATTGTGCAATAACTCTGGCTGCTGAAGAAAGTGTGAGAGGATTGTTCCACTAATCGAATGTCAGAATTGAGTTCGAGTATTTACTCAGGGTATTAGCTTCTTGGGGTTGGTATAATAATCACCCCATCTCCGAAAACCTGTATGAAATAATGTTTCCTTTCGTAGAGAAATAAAAAAAATTATAACTAATGGTAAAACATAATTATAGATATCTACTATAAAAAGGATGAAGAGAGATTGAGATAATGAGTTACCCACCCACAGAGAATTTAGTAACAATTTATATTCTTGAAACCAAAACAATATACTATTCATTTACGATTTTCAGCCAACTGTCATTTCCACAACATCAATCAAGTCGGTAATCACATTACTTGCTTCGACCGTCAAAGAGCATGTCAAACATTTTCGTCTCATAAATTGTTGAGGACATTATTTTGTATTCCATAGGGAGGTTTTGCAAAAGCCGATTATATTGAAATGATCTCCGAAAATATGATGTTCTCTGTCATCGTATGTTGTGTACATCCGATCTGAATCTGTTTTTTTTGTCAAGGATGAAGGAGCAATACTTTTGATGATTTAAATCATTAATTAGTTACCAAACTATCAACTTTTCGAATATCTGTGTGTATTTCTAGATCATAATCCCTGATTATAAACATGTAATGTTTCTTGGGACAATAAAGTTATTATTATTATGATGAGTCAACCCTGGACAAGATTTTGTAGTTTTTTTTACTATCAACAATTGTCAGTGAAGGGATAAACGTCACAGTTGTCATCATATGCCTGCATTGGTACATTTCTCTCAATTTGGCATATCCATTTTTTAGTATCATTGAAATATATTTGGTGAATCTCAACTTATTATCTATTATAACTCCCAGAATTTTATTTTCAAAGGTAATTTCTTTGGGGACATCTTCAATTTTATGGAGATATGTCACCTAATCAAATAATTGACCATTTTGTTGCGGTAATCTTCAAATCATGTAAATCAATGATTGCTGCGAAGTCTTCATTTATTTCATCTTGAGATTCTGCAGCATTGCATTCGTTGGAAAAATTATATAATTGGGTATCATCGGCGTGAATGTGTTTATTCAATGTTTATAGAGTTGAATTGAAATTACTTGTATGAATAGTATATGGGAGTGGGCCAAAAGTTGATTCTTGAGGTACACCTTACTGCAACTTGAACAAACGTGAAGAACGATTAGAACCGAACGAACATACAAGCTAAGATAGCGTATCGAAAGGTGAGGCCCCCTTCATTGCTAGCTCTCACAAGCCTCCCAGGGTTGTTCATTCGGGTGCAATTGGATGAAGGAAAGAATAAAAACAAAAAACAAGCCAGATTGTTCTTGGCTTCAACTCATACCCTTATAAACCTTGTTGAGTTTTGACACTCAATCTTTGATTTACCCTGCAGAACCATGTGTGGGTCTGTGCGGCCCACTTTTGGAATGTATACCACCCTAGCCGCCGTATATAATTCCACGCCAGACTAGCTCTATATAGTTTAGTTAGCAACCCTTAGCAACCTCTTCAATGAGAAGCTCACTTGTGCTCACTTGCCGATCAGAACGCAGTAAATACAGTGAGAAGAAATTGATGAAATGAACAACGTCGTTTAAGATAATTTTTTCGTGAAAAATAAAATCTTAACATCGGGCTACATTCATGCCTCGGGCCAAAGACCCTCGGGTGAATGTTACCCTCCGGGCGTTAGGATCTATACCGCACTTTGGCACCCCCAAAAAGGGTGAGAGAAGAGCTTCCAGGAAAGTTGGAATGTTGGAACTAACCACCGAAGTGGATATTCGAACATGGTCGCGCGGTTCTTTTTCGATAATGTCATTAAAATTTAAACTCTCCACCGTTCAACGACACGCCGGCAAAGAGACGAGAGAAAAAGTCTGTTCGAAGTGTATTCTGGCCTCACGTGACCTCGAGATAACCATCCCGGGGGTATGGAAGATATGCCGACCGGTTATCGTAGCCAGTCCCGAGCGTGGAACTTCTGTCCACGAGTTATGAGACAAGAAGACACGCAACTGCCGTCTGGGGAGCCGATACAGGCCCTACCGACGTTGGAAACTCTTTAAGTTATGGCACACCGGCCCGGAATAGCGGAATTATTCGGATAAAGAAAGAGGTTGTGTTCATCCTGGAGAAACATTCCACCAAAATATTATTTTTCTCATTTTTTTTTTTTTAATTTTCGAAATATTGTATTTCCCAATAATCAGCCGGTTGTATCAGTACTGAAGCATTTTATTTTTGAGTCATACATATACAGTGTGTTTCAATTCTCATGGAGACACCCTTGTATATTCTGTAATTTTTTACGAAAAATCATGAAATTCTCAGGATCGATAGATACAATGAAGATCTACTCAAAACAGAAGTTCCGTAAAAAGCCTACAACATCTAATTGACTTGGAATCGACTTCGAATCTGGTGTGCATATTCAAAAAGGTTGTTTTAAGTTTTGGAGCGTAATAATCCCTCTCAACTCCAAATGAATTTTTCAACTCGAGAACGGTTGAAGATAGAGCAATTCTACGAACGCCACTCGATTCAGGATATCAAAATTAGTATACTCTGGAAATATCAAGGAAATAGAAAAATAGAAGTAATGCTTTGAAAGAAGTTCTAAGGGGTAGACCCCTAAAATGCATGCAAAATACAAAATCATCAGATTTACTTGAAATCCTCACTATATACGCCAAATTTCATGCTGATTCTAAAAACATATGATTTTAATATGTTCAGCACAACGTTTACCATAAAGAAGGATATAACGAAAAGAAGGATATTTTCAACTCAAAATTGCAAAGGTTCCTAAAGAGCATACAATTTCTTCAATTGTCTTGGAATCGACTTCAAATTTGGTGTGCATATTCAAAACATTTTAATTTTTGGGAAATCAATGAAAAAAATACAAAAAAAAAGAGTTTTGGAGCGGAATGATCCCTTCTCAACTCCGGGTGAATTTTTCAACTCGAGAACGGTTGAAGATAGAGCAATTCTGTGAACGCCAATCGATTCAGAATATCAAAATTAGTATACTCTGGGATTATCAAGAAAATAGAAAAACAAAAGTAATACAAAATGCATGCAAAATACAAAATCATCAGATTTACTTGAAATCCACACTATATACGCCAAATTTCATGCTGATTCTAAAAACATATGATTTTAATATGTTCAGACACAACGTTTGCTATAAAAAAAGGTCTAACGAATGAAGGATATTTTAAACTAAAATTTGCAAAGGTTCCTAAAGAGCATACAATTTCTTCAATTGTCTTGGAATCGACTTCATATTTGGTATGCATATTCAAAACATTTTAATTTTTGGGATATTGATGAAAAAAATAAAAAAAAAAGAGTTTTGGAGCGGAATGATCCCTTCTCAACTCCGGGTGAATTTTTCAACTCGAGAACGGTTGAAGATAGAGCAATTCTGTGAACGCCAATCGATTCAGAATATCAAAATTAGTATACTCGGGGAATATCAAGAAAATAGAAAAACAAAAGTAATACAAAATGCATGCAAAATACAAAATCATCAGATTTACTTGAAATCCACACTATATACGTCAAATTTCATGCTGATTCTAAAAACATATGATTTTGATATGTTCAGACACAACGTTTGCTATAAAAAAAGGTCTAACGAATGAAGGATATTTTAAACTAAAATTTGCTAAGGTTCCTAAAGAGCATACAATTTCTTCAATTGTCTTGGAATCGACTTCAGATTTGGTGTGCATATTCAAAACATTTTAATTTTTAGGAAATTAATGAAAAAAATACAAAAAAAGAGTTTTGGAGCGGAATGATCCCTTCTCAACTCCGGGTGAATTTTTCAACTCGAGAACGGTTGAAGATAGAGCAATTCTGCGAACACCAATCGATTCAGAATATCAAAATTAGTATATTCTGGGAATATCAAGAAAATAGAAAAACAAAAGTAATACTTTGAAAAAAGTTCTAAGGGGTAGACCCCTAAAATGCATGCAAAATACAAAATCACCAGATTTACTTGAAATACTCACTATATACGCCAAATTTCATGCTGATTCTGAAAACATATGATTTTAATATGTTCAGCACAACGTTTACTATAAAAAAGGATATAACGAAAAGAAGGATATTTTCAACTCAAAATTGCAAAGGTTCCTAAAGAGCATACAATTTCTTCAATTGACTTGGAATCGACTTCAAATTTGGTGTGCATATTCAAAACATTTTAATTTTTGGGATATTGATGAAAAAAATACAAAAAAAGAGTTTTGGAGCGGAATGATCCCTTCTCAACTCCGGGTGAATTAATCAACTCGAGAACGGTTGAAGATAGAGCAATTCTGTGAACGCCAATCGATTCAGAATATCAAAATTAGTATACTCTGGGAATATCAAGAAAATAGAAAAACAAAAGTAATACTTTGAAAAAAGTTCTAAGGGGTAGACCCCTAAAATGCATGCAAAATACAAAATCACCAGATTTACTTGAAATCCTCACTATATACGCCAAATTTCATGCTGATTCTAAAAACATATGATTTTAATATGTTCAGCACAACGTTTACTATAAAAAAGGATATAACGAAAAGAAGGATATTTTCAACTCAAAATTGCAAAGGTTCCTAAAGAGCTTACAATTTCTTCAATTGACTTGGAATCGACTTCAAATTTGGTGTGCATATTCAAAACATTTTTATTTTTGGGAAATTAATAAAAATATTACGAAAAAAAGAGTTTTGGAGCGGAGTGATCCCTTCTCAACTCCAGGTGAATTTTTCAACTCGAGAACCGTTGAAGATAGAGCAATTCTGCGAACGTCAATCGATTCAGAATGATGAAATTGGTATACACTACAAGTTGATCGAAGAACAGAAGTATTACCTCGAATAAAGTCATGAGCGGTAGACCCATAAAAATAATGAAGAATACAAAATCATCTGACTTTTTTTGAAAATCGCACCATATACGCAAAATTTTACGCTGATTCCAAAAATGTTTGAATTGTATATGCTCAGATATAGGGTTTACCTGTGAATTTCAAGTTTATCAAAGAACAAAGTTATTCATCATAAAAAGTCCTAAAATCATTAGATTCACTCTGAATTTGAAATAAAAATCATAAGTCACCTTATACAGTTTTTGAATGGTTGATTGAATGCAATTTAATGACTTATTCCCCTTATCCACGTTACGACGCCTGTCAAAGACTGACATCAACTTTTTTTTTTTCAAATGAGTTTCCATATTTTTTTTGGAAATGATGATGGAGAAACTCTTTCTTAGTTCAAACATATAAAATGCAGTATACATTTTCTCATAATTACTCTGAGAAAAATTAATTATCCTGAATGTTTTCCATACATAGGTGATAAACAGGTGTTTAAAAAATATACCATTGTGAAAAAACATTTATTTTTTCTACAGAAAATGGAACATCAATAACAGTGCCGCGAATATGTGGCTAAATCAACCGGGATTGGCAAAATTTCAGCTCTCGAGAGGATTTAAAAAATATGTAATTTATATATGCTCAGATACAAGGTTTAGCTTAGAATTACACAGAGAGAAAAAATATTTATCAGCACGCAACCTAATATGTTCGGTTTGCAAGAATGAACAACGTCAATAACCAAGTTCATATAAAAAAACACAAAAGAAAACATTTCAATAGTTCAATAGTCCAAGAACTCAATGTAAAAAAAGCAACGACCACCAGAACCAGTGAGGGCGAACAAGAATCCCAACATATTGGTTCTTCGTGCCGGATTTTCTTCTTCCAAATCAATATGCGATTATATTTTCCTTAAAATAACAAAAACAAGTTTTTTATAGGAACAGTAAATGTACAAAATTTTTACTGTAAGCTCTGCAGAATTGATTCTGGTCTTCTGAGCCAGACGGACACCTTCGTACCCTCCTCACAGAACAATTTTTGGTGGAATGATTCAGCGATAGTGTCGACCACTTTCAAGTTATGGCGAATCGTTTCGCAATGGCAGAATTATCCGGATTAAATAACATCTGACTCAGTTACGGGAGAAATGAAGTGTATTTTACAAGCCGTTAATTTTTTCGACGTCGTTCGCGAAAAAACAAATGAACAGCGATTATCTCGGGGCAATGGTCTGGGGATTATTATTGTTCTTCAGCGACAGACGACAGTTATACTATAATGTTATGAAATAACAAGAGAAATATGTTCAATGCGTTTTTTCAGGGCGAATATATGAATATTCGTTTCGGAAATGATGATAATGTAGCAAACGAATGTGAGGCTTTATTCTTCATCATGCATATACAACGAGATACAAATTTCAGTAGCGAGCTATAATATTTCACTTCTTCCAGTTCACTTGTCTTCGAATTTAATTAAATTCCAAGATACCTCTCCTATATTTTTGAGTTATTGTGTTTTTCAAAAGATTTCGTTCAATGAAATTGGGTACACATGTAAGCAATTCCGACTTCGTGAACGTATACATAGGTATCCCTCAAGGATCCATATTGGGAGCTATTCTATTTATATTGTATACCAACAACAATATAAACTCTGAAAATATGGCTGTAAAGAAGATTGAAAATATTTCCAACTATTTCAGAAACCTTGATTAATTTTTTAATACTGATAAAACAAACTTGGTAAGATTTGTAACTTCGGGGATAGTCAAGGCATTAATGGTGATAACTTCAATATTTATGATCGACATGAATCTAATCTCTTTTTATTGATGAAAAGCTGGACTGAAAATCTCATTGCAGTCAGTTGACAAAATTAGTTCGTCAAAATTTCTTTTTCATAATCTTCGTACGATATTAGAAGTTCCTCAATTCATCATGGTTGATTCTTGGCTCACATATGGTTAATGTTAATGAGGAAATTCGACCAATGCCTCCCAAGTTTTTATTGCATAGAAAAAATTATTCTATGTATAGCAAAATTCATTCAGAGAGAATCACGTAGGAACTATTACATTATTCATATATAAACATTTAACAAAATAAAAAAGTTATTTATTTTGGTGGAAATCATACATTTATATTTTGCTTTGAAATTAACTTCTGATGCTCCTAACTATTTAGGCCTGAAATTATTCAAATAATTGCTTAGTGTTTTGGAAGAAACAACCAATATCAACATTTTCATAAGAAGACTAAATATTTTTTATTGGAATTTTTTTTATTCGAATATTAAAATTTTTGAATACAATATTTTCAAAATTACATTTCATCGCATTAACAAAATATTGTTTATGAATTATTGTAAAATTGTATTTTTTTGAATATTCATTCGATTGATAATTGCAGTGTTTCTATGTTATGCTGCTTTTGATAAACTTTCAAAACTGTTGAATCCAATACAATTGTAATTGTTTTATGGCAAATAAAGAAAATTATTATTATCATCATTATATCAATCGTAATCTATAACAATTTTTCAAGTAGTTATTTTTGATCAGCCGTTTTGAAACGTTTCTAAATATCCACTTCCCTAAAACTATTATAAATATTGCAGACATTTCAAATCACCCAAGCTCGTCAACATTATTGCCAGATGGTAATTTTTCAGTCTTTCGTTATCAGTCAATATGAATTTGAATGTTTTGTAATATTGAAAAAATACAAATCGTTTGAGTTTTGAGAAAAATTTTAATTGATTTTCAAAATTCCCAACTCAAATATGCTTGCCCACTATATGAATAACAGAAAAATATAGTTTTTGGTTATACATACATCATTCAGTCGAACTATTTGTACAATCGAATACATGTTAGTTTGTTAATAAATTAACAGAAAATGTATTGAAAACAATTGGGAAAAAACCTGCTAAGTCCATTTTAAATTGCGGTAGCTTCAGTATTTGGTGGAAAATGTTCTAGTTGCTCAGGAGAATAACATGACAATTCACAAGTTTTATATTGTCAAATTCCTAACTTAGGTTGCTGATTTGGTACAAACTTATAATGAATTTTCACCCAAAAATGCCAATAACTCTGACATCATTATTTGTGACTCAGCTTGTTTTTCCCCTGTACCCTTCATTTGATATAAATGTATGTTTAGAGATATACCACAAAGGTCTATAGACTTGTTGCTTTTTTTGTTAATGATGAATTATATTTTTCAGATATTGTCAATAATAATACTAGTTCCTATTGAAGCTCACGGAGAGCAAGTAAAGAAAAAAATATAAAAATGCTCTGAACTTGATATGTTCTCATGAATCACTACAAAAACCATTAGAATGAGGTGTCCCTCTTTATGAGTTCTTTCTATTTAGGCTATCAAAGTAAATATTCCGTTTCAATATTTCCGTTCTCATTTTTCCTAATTTAGACTGGGTTAATATGAATAAAGTCGTTAACAAAATAAACAACTTCTATGATTTCATGAACGTGTCCTTGTTTTCAAAATTTACATCAAGTTCATATTCCGTAGAATCACTTTCATAAATTGAAACGTTCGCTTCGAATCAAAGAGTTCAAATTGAATAAATTCTCAATATCATTTGCATAACTAGAATATCTGAAATTCAGGCACATTTGCGATAAACAAATTGAGGTTTCATTACATTCCAAGGCACAATCTCGTCACGGAACATAATCATAATATTAAGTAACTTGGAAACCATTAGAAATAAAGAATCATGAGAAGAAACAAGAAAAAATATGATGAAATTGAGCTCTTCTTCAGCAGAAGTTGACCAGCTTTTCAAAGAGGAGAACTCCTTCCTACTAGCCGATCAGTGTTGTAACTAGGAATTTTTTTGACAGTTATAACAACCTTTCAAATTTTGATATTTTGTGTCATATGAACATGTCAACATTACATTGACTGTTTCACTCATCTTAAAATTCTCACATAATCTGACCAATCGCAAACCAAATACAACTCGTGTTATCGCGATAACACCAGCTGTCTTTCAATTCTGATTGGGGGATCAGCTTCGGTATTTTCAACGACGTAACCATGGCAACACAAAGTTTGGCAGTTCTATCAATATTAATTGTACCTGATTGTGACAAAATGAGTCGCTTCGGTGCAAATTCAAATGAAATTATGAAACGAAACATTATAATATTGACGATTTTAATAATTTGTTTATGACTGTTATACATTGTTCGTATTTATATTAATGAAGAAACTATTCATGAAATAGTCTAATAAAATTCAACTCGTGATTGAATTTATCTCATAAGTCTGTCTGTTATTTCTGACTTTACTGAATTGTTTTGAGAAAACACCACTCGTCCTGCGGACTCGTGGTGTTTACACGAAGCAATTCAGTTTCGTTCAGAAATAATTCGACAGACTTATCGCGAAAATTCAAGTACTCGTGGTATTACTCCTGATAACTGCATTCTGTGCATTTATTAATCACTAAGACAATGACAATGCGAGTGTTCAATGCGAATGGTCAAAGTATAGATGCGATAATCAAAGAAAATATTCCCAGATATACAACCAACAGTTACAAATATATTTGGGGAATATTTATGGAATTTTGCTGCGAACGAGAATATGAATTAAATGAACATAGAAGCTTAGAAGAATTGGCGTTGATACTAAAAAATTGGGCGGTCAATATGAGAAAAACGGGACCGAATTTAAAGAAGCAACGGTGAAGACAATATTTGAACGTTTCGTGCAAACTTTTGCAAGATAAATATGATGACTATAATATTATGATTGGCCCGTTCAACAAAGCACATCCATGTGAATGTAAGTTCAGTTTCGTTAAATTTGTCTGAAGTTAACAAAATAATATTGCTATGGCATGAAAATACTCCTGAAGGTATTATGCATGAATTTTACCATACTTATTGCTGCTGTAGAATCAGCATGGCGATGAGGAGAGGCAGTTGATTGTCTGGTAGATAGAGGAAAATAACGATGACTCTCCAATAAATCGCAGCTAATACAATCCAGGGTTCAGTAAAATGTGTCAAGGTGGTTCTAAAAGCTGTACAAGTAGTAAATGGTTGGTTTCCAGTAGTGAAAGACGAAGCTGCCCTGTACGTCTTTTTCATAAACTGTTATCAAAACGAGGCGACAATATTACCTCACTCACTACGAATGTTCTTGAAACCCAATCGACAATGAAAAAATGAAACTGACAAATGGTACGATACTGTTACTGTTGGAAGAAATACAATAAATGGATGGACTAAATCTGCTGCTGAGGCAATTGGCTTGAATGTAAAGGACAAAAAGATAACAAATCACGCTGTTGGCGAATTGGCAAAAAGTGGTGTAGAAGATGAACAATAGCTTAAAATTACTGGTCACAGCAATCAAAATTCTATGAAACCATACCTAAATCTCGATCAATAAGACCATAAATAGTATGTTAATTTGAATTTTAATAATTATTGTACTTTCAATAAATAAATAGATAAATGTTTCGTTGTGTTGAGCTATACATTTTTTGGCCAAAAAATTTTCCGCCGAATGTCCCTCGGACATTGAAAAATGCCTCATAATTTAATGACAAATTTCTCAAGCTCGCTGCTTAGTAAATACATACTAATACTGATATACTGATTGTCAGTTTCTTGAGATTCGCCTTTTTGGAAATTAGCAAAGTCTTAAAATTTACGTTTTTTGCAAATTTAGTAATATTTCTCATCGAATTCATCTAAACATCACTTGATATGGAATCTAAAAATAAATTAGGCAACAAAAAGAATCATATAAACAGAAATTTAAAAAATTAATCAAATCTCAACGTGTTCTCCTTTTCCAAATCACCCAGAATTACTGACTGATATGGACTAAGTAGGTTTTAAGACAAGCCTAAGATGATGACAAATAATCACTCGTGGAGTATGATTTGAAGGTGTAGCCTTTACGACTAGATGACGGCTATTATTATCATTTGCCGTGGCGCTCCGGAGCCACCTAGCGTTGTTAAAGATCCAGACTTCCATATTCTCTATAACGCACGAATCTAAGGAATCGGGATCCCTAATTTGACATGGGATTATGTCAAAAAAGGGGCTCCTCAGAGCCTTTGTACGAAAGTTATCTGAATGAAATATCTCCCCAATTCAAGGTATGGAACTATCAGAACAAAACGAATGTCAGCAAGCATCATGCGGTATGGAATCATAAACGCCAGGAAGACACAAATATATTTTCGCCAACTTGATTACGTTACAACATGGCAGAGTTATTTCTGAACAAATTGAGTTTTGTCACGTATTCTCCATTGCCTGCTATGTTTACGGTATGAGCGAGAATCTCGGGTTAACACGACGTGTTCAAATATTCTGATTAAACATGGAAAGAAATGGCTAATTCGATGTGACGCGGCTTTTTGTGAGAACACGAAAATGGAGAGATCTGAAAACGAGGTCCTATTCCGTTGGATGAATATTTCATTCGGAGTCTGGGATGAGGGCTTTCCTTGAGGATTAGCGCCATATACCGGGTGTCCACGGAAGGTGGCTCGCTTCTATAACTTTTTTGTTTTCAAAGATAATGTAATGAAAATTGGAAGATTGAGTTGAGGCATAAAGCTGCATTTTTATACAAGTTATTCAACTTCAAGCAAATTCTGGTATTCACCGGAAGAGACATAAACTTTCGGTTTTTTAATGTGACACCTGGTATATTTTCAATTTTTTTTGTTTCCATATGACATTCAGAAGACAACCATGTATCATTTGTTACTTTCTGTACCCACAACCTTTTTTGTTTTTGTTTTTGAAATTTATTTTTTGTTCTAGAGGGCTATGGATACGTTCAAATACCTTAGGAAACACCCTGTATAAAATAAATGATAATTAGGTAACTTTATTCAGAAAAAAGAAGTACAGGGATAAGTGACAGGCATTTGTTTCCCAAAAAACAAAAAATGATAATGTAAAATCAGATATAACAATAAAAATATAATATTTAACAGTGAATTTTGAAGAAATACAATTGTAATGTACACGATTTTTGTTTAAATAAATGAAAATTCAATAAAAACAATGACGTACAATTAAAATAAAATGAAATACAATACCAAAACAAAACTACAAAATGTGTAAGTTAGTCATTTCACTATTTTGAATCAACTATTCGATTCTCTCATGGCAATGAAATGTGTTCTGGGCCTCTGTAGTAAAAACTTTTTCAGTTACGATTTAAATGGGCACCCTCTGGTTTTAAATCAGTCTTTTATTACCTTGAGGTATTTCTCTGTTGGACCCAATACCGTTCCTTGTGGTATTCCATATTCAATATCTAATTTTTTGCTCATTTCATCCCCAACTCTAACAACTTGTTGCCTTGTAATCATGTAGCTTTCAAATAAATTTAATACTATGCCCCTGATCCCTGAGTCCTCCAATACTTAACTTAATTCTTACTTAAGTAATTCGTGACTCACAGTGTCAGAAGACTTACTGAGATCTTTAAAAGGGCATAGACAAGGGCTTCCTCTGTCTAGGGATATTTGTATTTTTGAGATTTTTAACAAATTAAACTCATATATGAATGGAGAAAAATTGCAACGAACTAATCCAAAACAACCGAAATCGATTTGTTTTGGTATTTCCGCAATCAGAATAACTGAAAAAAAATTACCTTGAATTCCTGCCTCATTAATTTCACTAGCACTATGAATCACTTGACTCGGATCACCTGTGCACCAACCTTGACGATTGACAAAACGTCTCTGGCCATGGATTGTGGTTTTTTGCGTGTCGTTTTCAATAAACCCCGCAACCCTTTACTTACCTGTTCGACTGTTACCCAATTGCACCTATAAAAATTTCACTTTCAAAATAAAAAATCGACTCTAACTGCGAAGGTCGAAAGGGTTCCTCTTTTTATTGATGGTGTATTATGGGTTGCGTAAGAAGGTGCAATGACCATTGTCGAAGGGCGGAAGCGGAGGGATGAGGGTTGCGAGGGTAGTTGTCGTTTCGTCAGTTGCTTTTTTAAGGTATTTAAAGAAGTTGTCTTCTCGCGAGTACAGGATTTGTGAGTGCGTTTGTTTTTTTTTTAAATTTTTAGGACCTTTTGGTGAGTTATTTGTTTTTTCGCAATTTGACTGGTAATGTGCTATTTTACTAAATTCAAAATTATTTATTGAAGTGGCACTTTACCACATAGAACTGTCACTTTACTGTATAGTAATGTCACTGTCAATAAAACACAGTTTGACAGAATAGTATATTGCGCAACAAGGGCAGAAAAGTGCTAAGTTCTCACGAGTTTGAAAAAGTTGCGGCACGAGCGCAAGCGAGTGCTGAAATTCAAACGAGTGAGAAATTGCATTTCTGCTCGTGTTACACACTATACTTTTTCTACAACACCCTTTTTGCTAAAAATAATACTACTATAAGATGAAATGAAATGTCAGTGACTCATTCTTAGCTTTATGATGCCCAAGAGAAGCAAGGGAAGAGGGAGAGGATTTTAAGCCGCTCTCATTCTTGTTTTTTCTGAACTGAACGTCGCTGACTATTAATTCCGATTTATAGTATAATTAAGTTTATTTCCAAACAAATATTTATTATAACAATTAATTACATATATTTAAGTTAATTATTATAACTATTAGTTGTTAATGGTAATAACTGAGAAACAAATTCCAAAAAAATCACTCAAAAATTAATTCTTGGTATGATTAAAAAAAGTATTTATTTGTAGTTATTATTCACTGTAAAATTGGAACAATTTTGAATTAAAATTCTGGGAGAGTTAGTTTTGGAAACATTTTCTGTAATATTCAAATTAGATGTAGACATTGAATGGGCATTACTCGCGAAATTTTCTACAATTTTAACAGAAGTTGAAGGCGAAAATGATGATGATAATGAAGGGTGTGATATCTGGTTCATATTTGTTGACACTATATTTGACATTTGTGGGTTAACTGAATGCATTATTTTATTTGAAATGTTCATTTTGGAGTGAAAAGAGTCATCAACATAACCTTCGGCTACGCTATTTGACCGCCAGCCACCATGGCGTTTCAGTGTTAACAGATCAGATCCTGCGTCTGCTAACATGGTTGCCGATGTCCGCCGGAATGTGTGCCCTGTATACAAGTTTGGGTTCGGTAACTTTAAAAATGTTGCTATTTCTTGGGACATTTTACCAAATTTGTTTATTCCTACCACTTGACGTGTACATCTTCCTTTTTGATAATTTAAAAAGACACGATTTTCAGAAAGATTAGAAGGACGCAAAGAAATATATTTTTTGCAAAGGTTATAAAAGGGTCCGGTAATTATGAAACTTCTCGGAACTTTTGTTTTTGTGTCCTGTAATTTCATTATTAATGTTGAATGTAGGTCTTCTATGTCACTCATTTTTAGCTTCCATAATTCTCCTCTTCGACATGCACCACCAATTGCGATAACCATTGCAACCTACGATAATGAATATTAACGTTTTATTGTCAAATATGTGAATTTTTCTCTTAACATTACCTTTGTTAACAGGTATATATTGTCCGGGGCTTCTTTTATAAATATATTTATTTCCTCGGATGTCAGAGTCTGTGCTTTCTTCGCGAAATATCCGTCAGACTTTCTCTTTAAAAAAGCTCGTGATTTTGCATACGTTGATATGTCAATTCCGTGATTAATATTAATAGTCGATTGTAGCATTGAATATATTGACCAGAGAGTAGAGGCTTTTCTTGATTTGGATAGTTCTTCAAAATATGCCAACATTATATTTTCAGAAACACTTTTAGTTTTGTATTTTTCCTTCCAATCCATAAACTGTTTGTATGCATTTTCATATTTTTCTCTTTAAGTTGAAGGTAGTAAATTCAATGACAATGAATTAACTTGTTCTCTTAGTTCTGGCGGAGTATTTTCAATTTCAGAACTGTCGCTATCCATTTTAGTTCAATCTCATTAAAAAATTACGGGACAAGAATATTTTACGAATATTTTATGCTTGACGTTTGTTGACATTCAAATGATTCGATAGATGTTGCTCCGTTGCCTAGCAATGGATAGTGTGTATGTGGGTATTTGAGACAGCAGTAGTGATGTCTATAATTTTTGTTCAAAATATTATGAATTTGTACGACAATTTCCCTCATATTATATAAACCAATAGACTTTGTCTATTCATTTTTGAAGTTGCCTGATCGAATATCCCTTCGAAATGCAGAATTTTCAAAATATACTTTCACCTTGCTGTCACGAAAACTATATTGCTTAGAAATTAGGTACTGAAAAATGTTGGCACAGATATGTCACTTTACGGCACACTAATGTCAAATTTCAATTATTGTGAGAAATAATCATGTTTGCGAACGTAAAACTATGCAGAAAAGCATGTTTTGGAGTGTGGTTGTAGAAAAAAAATATTTCATTCACGTTCTCGTATTTTTTCTTCGATTTTTAAGGAAGTATGCTCGTAACTTAATCTCAATTAGACAAAGCATTCATGTACGTTCAGGCCAATCACAGCATTATTATAGTGGGAATTTTCTACCTTGAAAACTGCCGCGGGAATTTTTTGTGGAATTTTGTTTTTATTATGTGACAACTGATACTTTTGATCTGACGTATGTCATCAGTTTGCATGAAAAGTGAAAAATGATTCGAAAACGGTTTAGTACATCATCATTCGATGTAATTTTAAGAAAATCAACGATAATGCATGTAAGAATACTATTTTGAGTAACGTGTCAATTTGGAAACGGTTTCAATTGATAACCTAGGGACAGAGAGAAAGCAACAGCTTTCAATCCAACAGAACAAAACAATGTTACGGAATCCTCGAGCCAAAGACAAAACATCCATAATAATTGTATATTTCATGATGAGAACTTCAAATCCCAAACTTCATTCTGTTCATAGTGATTCAAGTAAATTGTTGAAATAAAAATATTATATGTATAGAGAATATGATTGGGGCATCAAAAAATAATCTGTCGAATACCACACGAGAGTTCGATAAAGTAGAAAATAATTCTCCAGATTTTTTCTCAAACTTGTTGCCATTTGGCAATAGCCACTATTGCCTGTCAACAAGTTTTGGAAAAATCTGTCAAATTATTTTCACTATATTCTCATTCTCTAGTGATATTACAACTGATAATTTTTTATTATTATTACTCAAACACGTTTATTCGGCAAAAAAATTCAAACAAACGAAATTTAGATGAAATCACTCGTCTTAAAGGACTCGTGATTTTATCAATCGGTTTGATTTCATAATTTTGCCAAAGTTTTTTCGTGGAAAATAAAAAATTATCGATCAAATTCTAAGCACTCGTGGTTTTATCTTTGAAAGAAAATCGCACAAAAAATTATATCTTCATCATTACATGACATTAACAGTTGTTAAAATAGTGAAAGAACATTTCAACATACAGCTCTTTACACATATCACTTCTGAAAAGCAATTAAACTCAAAATGAGATACAAAATTAATTGTTAAAAAACTTTCTAAGGAAATCTCGGATGCAAGTCTACTAGCATTTTTCTGACTAAAATTACTTATGGAAAAATTTCTATTTGAAAGAAATTTATCTATAAAATTTTTGCCAAGATGAATCAACGATAAAGACATGAATGTATATCAATTAATAAGTAATTACGTTCATTGAAATAAGCAGTAATTGAAAACACGATTAATTTAATGTTATTTTTTTGTGATTTGTATTGACGAAACTTTCCCAAAACGACTCATATTGTGTCAGATGAATTATTGTCATAGCTGACAAGAGGAATTTGAGGAATGGGCATTTTTATCGGGGGTTCGCAAATAAGTACATAAGAGACAATTTTTTTATTGCCATGCCAAACAATCTAGTATCAAGGGAGTGAAAAAATCGCGAGAGCATGCTTGATTCGAGATTAGAATATATTTTTCGATGGAAAATTTCAGTACGCTTATGATTTTTCACAAAGAATATTCATTAATACTTCTATGAATATTCATGATGAAATTACCATTTGAATTGACTTGGAGTTATCTCATTATTATCAATTGTTTTCACCTGTGTTTGAAATCAACTAATTAATCTTATCATGATCATTATGGATTCTAAATTTGATAGAAATGAAAATGATCACTCCAACGATCTTTTGAATTATATTATCTAGCGAAGAAAGAAGATAATTTGGTTAAAATACGGTTTGTTGAAATTAATTATTGGACAAAAATGTGGGAAAACAAAAATAAGAAAAAAAAAAAAATTGCACATCGGAGAGAATAGTTATTTATGATACGACTACTAAAAGTGGTATTATTTTTTGTGGCTGGGAAATATTGCCAAACGAGCATCAGCAATTGTAACAACTCTACGAGCAAATTAAAATCACTTCTAACGAAAGTATCATACAATTTTTTTTGGATAACTGTTAAAACTTTATAAGGTCCATAGAATTCCAAAACACGATCTATGAATTACTGACTGATATTCTGTATTTCAAATCTTGTAGTAGTCATGACAATAGGGCAGGTTAAAAACAATCAATAAATGTTTATAAGTTATCAAAAATTAATAGAAGTTCCTAGCTTTTTTGTGGTCGTTGCTATTACTGATGCAAATAAAAATACAATGAAAGTTGAAATGGATGATTTAGATTCTTCTCTTCCACCAAAAATTCAAGAAGCTGCAGAGTGACTTCAGATCTGCTGACTGAAAAATCATGGAAACAACATGAAGTTGCTTATGATCGATTCATCAAAAGTGTGAAAGCTGTGGTCTAAATTCTCTATGATGAAAGCTAAATTGAAATCTAGAAAAACGTGGATATAAGTAAATATTATAAATTGATCGCATTGTTCACATAAAAAAGTGTCGGATATCGTGAGAAAAATTTATATTATTAAGTAGCCATCATCTCGTCTGTCATTTTACATTCAACACTAGTATTCCTATGAATTAAAATCGTAATTTTCAATGATAGCTGTACAGAAACTATATTTTCCAGCTAAATTGTTAGACCACCTTGAAATTTAATCATGAATTCTTGAAAAATTGTCTGTTTTGGAAGTTTTTTCTGGATTCATCAGTGGAAAATCCACCCACCCGGTCACATTTAAACCAGTTTAATAGGTTTTTCAATTATCTACAGAAGTTCTAATTAATGTTGGTCGATTTCTTCAAAACTTATTGAGATATTTGTAAGAAACATAATATGGTCATTCTTATCAAAATTCATTGTTGTAAATTGAGAACTAAAAAGTGAAAAATATATAGTTTGAAGAGACTAAAAAACATGCTTTTATAACGCATTGAAATAAAAAATAAAAAGATATTGTTTATATGAGCAGAAAATAATATTAATGAAAAATATTAGTATTGCTGTGAAAATGTACGAAAATATGAAACAGAGCGCCCCATGCTTTTTTCACAGTGATACTAATATTTTCAATTTATTATTATTTCCTGCCTATATAAACATTTATTTTTTACTGTTTATTTCAATGTGTTATAAAACCGTGTTTTTTTAGTTCTTTTAAACCATATTTCATTTATTTGGACATTGCACCAAAAGCACTGAAAACGCAAAAACTCGTTAGAGCTATGAATTTTCAATACAACATTTTTTCTAGACCACAATCACCCCAAATATTTGAGTACCTACAGAACAAAAGAATGATTGTAATTCAAACATAAACTTGTATATATTGAGTTGTATATTGGGTGATTACAAATAATGTCGCAACTGAAAAAAATTTATTTTCTTCCATTCCTCAAACGTCGTCAGTAAATAAAACGGCAATTTTTATTTTGAAGTAAACATGCATTAAACATTTCCGATCATAAAGCAAATTGTACACTTCTCTTATATTTTGACCAACTGAACTACCAAAGCATGAAGTATAGCAGAGGTATCGTCATTGCAATTTTATGAACTAAGAAAGCGGGTCATAACAAAACGTGATGTAACGCACATAAAACATGATTTTATGGCAAAGAAACGGCACGGTTAACTCACTGCCATTTCACTCTTTAAGGTCGTTCGTTGACAGTGAAAATCATTTTAATGTTCGATAAATACATAAAACACAACGACTCACTAGGAATCTCGCAAAAGTTAAGGGCCGGATTAGGCACCGAGGTACCTGGATTCAATTTATGTAAGTTTTGAAGTGTTTGGGATTTTAAAACTTTTTTGTGTTTCTCAAGGCTCCAGTTCGGGGCCTCTGTTATTTCGGGATTTTTCTCATTCTCTCGTTTACCTGAAACTATGAGGATATCGTGATACTAGAGAGGGAGAATTTTTTTACATTAATATTTTTATTTTTGGCGCAAGTTTTTGAAATGTGTGAAAAATAAAAAAAACGGGTATGTAGTACGTTTAAAATTACGATAAAAAGCGATCAATATCGAAAGTCGATCAAATCAATTTATTTTAAATGAAATTTTTAACGTATCGAAAAATCAACAAAGAACCTCTTATTCTCTCCTTAATTTTAAGCAGATATCTGACAGAAAACAACTACTTCCCTGGCTAATACAACGACGGGCGTTGAATTGAATCTGACAGATATCATCTGTGCAGCGTTCTCCCTAGAATCTAGGAGAGAGCCACAAATGCTTTCTGTATCAAATAGCACAATCCTGTCCGACATGATCAAGGACTTGACCACTTACATACCGGTTTCGAGGTGTATTGCCTCTCTTCAGTGCAAGGTAGGTTCGACGACATTTGCAGTCGTCGACGTCTTTACTGATACTTGAAATGATTCTCTGAAGTGGATGCGGAGTCTCGTAAGAAGACAGTCGCAGCGCCACCTCTAGAAAACCTCAGAAAGCACTCCAAAGTAACTCGGGGCAGAGTTGAATTTGAAAAAATCTGACAAAGTCTGATGGCTTCAGGAGAGAAACAGAACTTCAGCAAAGAACCCCTTTTTCTCTCCTTAATTTTAGGCAGATATCTGACAGAAAACAACTACTTCCCTGGCTAATACCACGCCGGACGTTGAATTAAATCTGACAGATATCTGTGCAGCGTTCTCCCTAGAATCTGGGAGACAGCCACAAATGCTTTCCGTATCAAGTAGCAGACTGACTTATGTTTGAAGGTGGACTAAATTATATGGAAATCATTTTCGAATACAATTTCCATTATACCGGGTGTTCCACATTTTATGTGACAGGCAATATCTGGTTTGTCGGAGGAGATATAGAAAAGTATTTCATACAAAAGTTTTATGAGTTCATGAGAGATATATTTTGATATAATTTTCAAATATACAGGGTGTTTGGTGTAGGTGCTACAGACCAAAATGCCATTTTTTAAAATAGAACGCACTGTATATCATTACATATTCAAATTCTACGCTTAATTCTGATATCATTTCATGTTTAGTTTTTGAAATTCGGTTACGGCGTTGTTGAGTTATTGCTTAAAATGTAAAGTCTTGAGAACGACTATTATTTTTAAAAATATCTCATACAATAACTATTCTCTCTGCATCAGATCACATGAAAATTAGTCAAAATTATGAGTGTTCGTAGTTACGGTTTCAATTTTGAGTTGTGGAATTCAGTCAGGAATCATTTTGAATATGAAACAATTGCGAAATTGAAAGAGGTGTTTTCAGGAACAAATCGTCAATAACAATGTAATATAACTTGATGAATCATTACATAAGAATAGTACCTAGATATGTAATAAAAAAATTTCAAAGTGACGCCCATTAGATATTATGCAGGCTTCGAAACGTCGAATCACTTCTCTCGAACAAGTCGCTCTTATATCAGGCGTAATATCACTACACGCTAGTCGAATTTTCATTTTCAGATCATCCACATTCAAAGGGGAAGCGGTGAAAATATTATCTTTTAAATAACCCCATAGGAAAATTTCAAGCGGTGATAAATCTGGGGAACGAGCCGGCCACCGAATTGGACCCTTATTACCAATCCATCTATTTGGGTGCGTTCTATCCAGATATTCAGTAACAACCTGTGAATTGTGAGGAGGAGCACCATCTTGTTGCCACCAAATTCCTTGTCGTTCTGCTATGGGAATATTTTCCATCAACTGGATCAAATCATACCAAATGGCACGCTAAAATGACAATAATGTGACAATAACCAAAGTTGTTGTTTTTATTTTCACATCATCGTTGTCAATGATTTGATAAAGCTGTGAATGTAACTTGATTATTATGTAATTTGAATAAATCTCGGAAGTTGCACGTCCTCGATTATCGTAAATCGCATAATAATCTCGTTACATTAATAGCTTTTATTCAGTAGGA
The DNA here is from genome assembly GCA_958502065.1 of Chrysolina americana. Taxonomy (NCBI): domain Eukaryota; kingdom Metazoa; phylum Arthropoda; class Insecta; order Coleoptera; family Chrysomelidae; genus Chrysolina; species Chrysolina americana. The sequence goes on from OY293417.1 coordinate 4,174,427, forward strand.
TTCTAGTTCAATTTAATAAAAGATATAGAAAGGATTCGTGTACGCGTTAAAGATTTTTTGATACCTTATATTAAACCTTGTTTTAAGTGCAATAACTCAAAAACGCCGTAACCGAATTTAAAAAACCAAACATGAAATGATATCAGAATTAAGCGTAGAATCTGAATATGTAATGATATACAGTGCGTTCTATTTTAAAAAATGGCATTTTGGTCTGTAGCACCTACACCAAACACCCTGTATATTTGAAAATTATATCAAAATATAGCTCTCATGAACTCATAAAACTTTTGTATAAAACATTTTTGTATATCTGACAAATGGGTCATAAGTTATTATGGCGAAGTATTGTGGCATATAATAACACATCTTCACCCATCATTCAAGGGTAATTTTGTCGACGTTACTCTCATCTGTTTGAGTTTCAAGCCGTTTTCTCATCCAACAAAGTTAATTTTAGAAAAGCAATTTTCATATTTCATTTTAATTGCCTCTTCCCAGGGGTGTGTCGTAGAATAATGAGGAAACAGGTCACGTATACTAAGTCATTTATGCACTCGGTTTGCGAAATATCCAGCGGGTTGAGTTACTTAGTAAATTAGTACCGTCTTTCTCTTTCTCAAATATAAGGAATATTTCTCGACTATTTCGTCAAAGAATATTCTGATTCATTTGGAAGGAATTGGGATAAGATTTGACATGAAGATCGTATAAAAGAGACTCGACTCTAAACCACAAAATCATATTAGTTTCATATCATTTGAAAAGAATTATAATAAAGTTATTCAACTCAAAAGAGGTAATGTTTACAAAATAGAATAATTTCTGTTAATTACATTGTAGAAATATTTCTCTGGGAAATACATTGGGAAACTTTGCATTGGAGCTTTTATTTCTTGAATTTTTTTGATACTATTTAGCGAGTCGTTGGTATTATAAGCTTCCACTTGGCTGTAGTACCTCCAGAATCAAATGCACTAAAGAAAGCTGTGGAAAAAAGTTATCTTAATCTGGAGTGGAATACTGTTTCCAAGAACGGACTGTAGCTCCAAAACATATCATGACGCTTCCGGAAGAGGAAGTAAACTTCCAAATCTGTTTTCGTGGTACCAAAAACACAACGAGCTGATGGTGTACAAACTGCATCCATTGTGAAATATTTCAGATCTTCCACAACAGCCTAACCCACTACGAATTCGTTAGCATGCCATTCATATTCAAGAATGCCCCGTCCACATTCCAGGGCGGAATGGACAATATTCTTCTGGATATACAAATCAACAGATGCCTCATCTACATAGACGATAGCGTCATATATTTCCCAGGCATCCATGAACACTTAGCGAGACTGAGGTCGGATTCAGGCAACATGAAATGCTGGGAAAAGAGTTTGCATAAGGATGGTTCATCCCTTCATGTTGTTCCAACTTATAGGCTCATTCAAGGCAAGTTTTCACAATATAGGTAACAAGACATCCATCAATGGCAATAACCTTTCTTCGGGACACTAGGTTTGGTCCGTTATCAAAAGTGCCTCTCAGAAATTTGGTTCTCTGTATTGTGCCCAAAAATAATCACGTCAATTTCCGAACTGTTCTAGACTACTGTTTCTATGTAAAGACTACAGAGCTCGTCAACATGGAGAGGAAGTAAACTTCTGTTTGGGAGGTTCCTGAACAGATACGTTGGAAATACAGAAATAAAGAGTGGTTATCGTCTTTCAAAAAGCTGTTTGTAGACGAAAAGTATCCATTGTCAAATATTTCAGATCGTTTGCAGCATCTCAGCCCTCTACGAATTTGTGGGCATGCCATTCGGATTGAAGAATGCTCCGTCTACAGTGGAAAACATTCTTCTGGACATACAAAACAAAAAGATCCATGTACATATAGCGAGACTAGAGCTAGATTTATGCAACGTTCATTATGATTACATTTTTACTGCACTGCATTGAGAAAAGTTAACCAATATGCTAGGAGGCGTTCATGGAAACAAATTGATTGGTTCAGCCAGTTGGCGACTTCATTGAAAAATGTTTGCTTCATCATATCAACACCTTTTAGGAAGACTCGTGGTTGATGAGTCAAGTAAGTAGAGTGAAAGTAGCTCTTGGTATGGGAAAATGTTCCCATATGTCATCTCGATGTCTTCCATATTCATCTGTATTTTTTCCACTGACTATTGAAGTGCCGTATCAATTGCATATTGTATCAATACCCTTTTTTTGACATCTGTCAAGTATTTTTTCCAATATTCTCAATGAGAGTGATCATGGCTAATGGGTACGTCCATTAGTGAACATCTTGAGTTTTGAGTATAGATGAGCTTCTGCAATAATTATTTTTGTCAACAAGTTTCCAACAGAAACCAACAACTGGCCCCTACGACTGTTCAATTACTTTTCTGTAATTATTGGTATAGGTTTTCCCAATAATTTCCACTGAGGCAAAGATACATGGAGTTGTTCCCCTGGCATTAGTTCAAATTGAGGATAAACTCCACCCTATAGAGGAGTATTCTACAGTTCCATTCAAATCCACCTCAACTGCACGTTAATGATTTATCACGTCAGAGCCGTCATAGCAGGGAGCCGAGCTCAACCCCATTATCAAAATGGACCATTTGTATGCTGCTCGTAGCCAATATAGGAAGTTGAATATACTTCCAAACGGGATCGATAGACCAGCGCGAAATGGAAAACAACAAAAAAGTTATATTTCGAGTTTTGAAGTAGGATCATTTGTGGAAATGATAAAAGCATATCGCCATCCACGTCACAGCATCCTGATAAGAGAGCAACATAAATTGTGGATTTTGTATTATTTGAAAACTGACTCGAAATGAATTGACTTGGCGCAATGGATACAGTGTGGCAATAATAATACTTTATTGTTACACAACATGAAATGGCGTCACAGAAACAAAAAAAGGGATGAAAGTTTTGTTCGAAATTTCATTAAAATCATCAATAGTATACGGTTCTAGATGAATAAAAAAATTTCTTCTTCATTTGTATGACTACATAGAACAGAAGTCATCAGAAAAATTTTACCGTTACAAAATGTTGGAGCTTCTATAAGTATTGTGATTATATTCAGTTGATAAATTGAATTTGTGTATGCAGTAGGTAATAGTAAAATTATTTAAAAAAATTATTATTTTAACACATCCCACATCCGTAGTTCTTCAGTGAAAACTCTAATGAACGTACCTGAACACAACGAATGAGCGACTGAAAAATAAAGCTGTTTAGCTGTTGATATCAAGATATCACGTCTACACCATATTCCGTAAAAGTCTGCTACGGCTGCTACAATTAAAACTGGGGGGTCCTAAAGAGCTGCTCTGGTTCCATTTTGCCGTTTGTTTATAGAGCCTTTGTATACATAATGGCATCAATATGACGAACAACACTTGAGAAATGCAGTCACGTTTACAAGTTTTTTATTGGAGTCGGAGTTTGAATTCATTATTTTTTCATGCATAGTCATGAGCTGAAAGATCCGTGCCACCAGTTGTTAGGGGATTCGTGTTATTTGAAAGATGATGAATGCAGTTTGAATGGAAACAAATTTTCTACTCGAATGTTTCCATTTCTGGAACATTGACGACTGTTGATTCAAATTTGCAAAAAGGTATTCTACTTAATTTTTCAAAATAATGGTTATTAGATTTCAAGTAATTTCTAGTACAGTCATTTTGCCTATACGGAACTTAAAGCCGGTGCTAGTAGATTGAAGCTTGTTTACTTTCAAGGACTTGTAAACTGCAACGTTGCCAAGAATCTATTAAATCACCAGATAGAGAGAACTCTTTCATTATTGAGACAGGAAGATGTTTTGGATTTCAACACTACTGAATAAACAATAAAGAACAAATTGTCGTCATTCGAGTTTGGATATATTAGATATTTATTGCATGAAATGTTACATTATTCATTATTGCAATGGCAATGGCATTAAATGAAGAATTTCTCCTAATTACTCAGTACCTATTGATGAACTCTTGAATTTGACCAAGTGTTGAGCTATTAAAAAATTTACTATTGTTATAAATATTTTCACAATTTCTTTGACTTGACAAGGTCGATTCAAGGTCACAGTCAATGTCAAAGTCAAGTTCAAGGTCAAAGTCAAGTTCAAGGCCAAAGTCAAGTTCAATGTCAAAGTGCAGTTCAAGGTCAATTTTCAAAAATATCATTCTAGCCCGTAACTTTTCGTTACTGAGAATTGCAAAAAAAATAAAAAAAAAAAATTGGCGGGAAAAAAAAATTTCCTAATTTTATGTCAACGAAAATAAAAAATTGGCAGAAAAATATATTTACAATTTTTTTTCAAAAGGAAATAATAAAAAAATTTGGATCGAAAAATATTTTCACAATTTTTTTCCAACGAAAAACACTAAAAAAATATTTTCACAATTATTTTTTCAAACAAAAAAAAAAAATTTGGCGGAAATATATTTTCACAATTCTTTATTTCGACCAAAAAATAAATGAAAAGTTTTGATGATAAAAAAGGTCAAAGTCAAAGTGGAAGTCAAGATCAAGGTCAAGGTTAAGTCAAGTTCATAGTTAAGGTCAATTTTCAAAATTTCGTTCCATTTAAAAATTTTTCAAGTCACAAGAAGGCCCAGAAAGAATGAAAAAAAAAATCTAAGAAAAAATTAAAAAATTATTTTGGAGAGAAAAATATTTTCCCAAATCTTGATTTCGAAAAAAATTAAATAAAAAGTTTTGATGAAAAAAAATGTCAAATTCAAAGTCAAGGTCAAGGTCAAGGTCAAGTCAAGGTCAAGTCAAGGTCATAGTAGGGGTCAATTTTCAAAATCTTGTTCCATCCCAAAATTTTTCAGCATTCGCCATCGTCGATTGCCGTCGGCGGTTGTCGCTGGCGATTGTCGCTAGGATTGTCGCCGGCAATTGTCGGCGGTTGTCGCTGGCGATTGTCGCTGGCGATTGTCGCTGGCGTTTGTCGCTAGCGATTGTCGCCGGCAATTGTCGCCGGCGATTGCAACAATAACGTTCCTTCCCAAAATTTTCTGGATCACAGACAGGTCAAAAAAATTAAAAAAATTGGTGGGAAAAATATTTTTAATTTACTTTTGTTCAATCGATTGATAAAAATGGCATACAAAAATTTGGCGGGAAAAAAATTTAAAAGACAATTTTGGCGGGAAAATATTTTCACAACTTATGTATATTCAAATTGAAAAATAAAAAGAAAAATTTGGCAGGAAAAAAATTTTAAAAAATTGTTTTGGCTATATAAATATTTTTCCAATTCTTTATTTAGAAAAAATAAATAAAAAGTTAGACGGCAAAAAGATTTTTAAAACTTTTTTTCAAACGATTGATAAAAAAAATTATCCACAAAAATTTGGCGGAAAAGTGAAAAAAATAATTTTGGCGGGAAAAATATTTAAAAAATTATTTTGGCTAGAAAAATATCTTCCCAATTCTTTATTTCGAAAAAAAAAAAAGTTTTGATGAAAAAAAAGGTCAAATTCAAAGTCAAGGTCAAGGTCAAGTCAAATTCATAGTCAAGGTCAATTTTCAAAATCTCGTTCCATCCCAAAATTTTTTGGGTCACAGACAGGTCCAAAAAATAAATAAAAATATTAAAAAGAAATTGGGGGAAAAATATTCTCACAATTTTTTTTTCAAATTGAAAAAAATTTGGAGGTGAAAATAAAAAAAAATATTGTCAGTAAAAATATTTTCACAATTTCTTTTTCAAACAATTGAAAAAATGGTGCTATAAAAATGAATAAAAAATTGTCGGGAAAAATATTTCCATTTATTTTTGAATGAATGAAAAAATTAAAAAAACAATTTTGGCAGGATAAATCATGTGTTACTATTTTTAACCACGTCATCAACTATATACTGTAGGAAATAATAGTTACTGATGATTCGTATATGCTTATATACAAGGTTTGCCATTTTACAACTCGAGAACGGTTAAAGATAGAGCAATTGTGCGAACGCCAATTCATTCAGATGAAATTTGTAGTCTCTGCAAATTTCAAGTTGAAATCATCAAATTCTCACTTCATATGCAAAATTCCATGCTGATACCGAAAATAAAGAAACTAACGAAAAACCAGATATTTTCAATTCGAAATTGCAGAGGTTCCTTGAAAAGTATCTAAATATTCAATTGACTTGGAATCGACTTCAATTTCGAAGCGCATATTCAAAAATGTTTGAATTATTGAAAAAGCAATAGAAAGTTATGAAAAAAAGAAATTGGAACGACATGATCCCTCTCGATAAATCATAAAATTAATTTATTTTTGTTGTTTGATATTGAGAAAGAAAATACCTTTCAAATGAGGTATCACTTGCCATATGAAAATGTAGTTGACGTGTCCGAACCTTTTTATATAATTTGGTTACAGAGCCGCTGTTTCGTTTTTAATGACCCACTGTATATGCTATTATAATATTGCCCAATTAATTTTGCTCGCCATATGTTTGATGTCCATTCGAAATTAATACTCAAACAAGTTTCAGGAAAACTTTTTAATAGTGTTTTCGAAGCAGTTAGGTTTGTAGATTGATAGAAAAAAATCATAGCCATCGGGATAGACAAATGCCGGTAACTTTTTTCAAGTGCTTTTTCCGTTATTGCGCATTCAACTCCTTAGCGATTTTAAATTATTCATCTCATTAAGACTCATTTATATTCCCTAATCAGTGTATTAATTACAATGAGAATGTTTAAATACGGACAAGATTTGCCGAAGTTTAAATTGATGTCATTCCATTCATTCGTCATCTCAAGTTCAAAAGGCACTTACCGACAAGAAGTTTGGTAGTTGCAGCCAGTATCATGTATTTAAGGTTCAAGTAGGATTTTTACAAGATTGGAAAAGTTTTAGCGCTTGTAATTTTGTCTTACGATTAAGTTGGGGGATACTTCATGGAAATTTGTTCTCAAAAACATAATTGGAGTTTGTCCAATACTCTTTATCAACGTCATTGTTCTAGAGCTCTCATGGGTTCATGGAATACTTTTGACAAAACTCCATTAAGTTTCTTGTCATTAAATGGGACATATTCATATTCATTCATATTCATATTCATATTTCGAAGGAATTATCATTTGGACAGTGAAAATAACCCACAATTGAAATACCATTGTCACGTTTCAGAAAAAATGCATATAGTTGTATCTCCATAAACTGCTAATATTATAGAATGACGAATACTCGTTCTTCTCGATTGCAAAATTGCAATGGTCACAATACACCACAAAACTGTTGTTTGTCAATTGTTTCATAAAGCGATAGTTTTGCATACCTACCACAAATATCTGGTGTACCACAAGGAACGAGCTTGGGACCAGTCGTTTTGGTATCATATATTAGTGAGTTATTTAGGTACATGAAATATAGCAGTACTTGTTTATGTGCTACATAATGTTTCTTCAAATCAGTAGCAGACTTTATAATTGAAGAAATTCAAGTAAATTTTATCAAAAACTATAGCGTTTTCCATTTTAGATGCTATATTATTCTTCAGAGTATGTTTTCATTGAAAACAAAATTAATTGATCTGAAATAGCCATAAACCAAGATTTTTTATACCGGTTAGTTCGGCCCTGCTCGAACTTAAATTACGCGGTATAAAATTACTGTTCGTTCCAAACAAATAAATGGAAAAGTAAAGCTTTCCTTCCTTGAATTTGAATAAAAGAATAAATCGTCATACGAGCATTACCTTGAATTTATGTTACACCATTTTAGATACCTGCATACTACACCAATCCGAATGTCATATCCCCCTATAATAACATTCGCCAAAGCTGAATAGAATGTGTGGCGTTCGGTCTAAGACTCAAAAGGAATGGAAATTGGGCAGTACCAGCTGTATGCGTGCGCATGTGACAAGTGATGGCGGCAAAAGAAGAATCAGGGTATCTAATTATCTGGCAACACTGGGGATTTTCAGTTCAAATAAATTAAAGAAAAATAAAATATTTATTAGTCATATATGAATATTATTTGATTGTGGTTTGGACGACACTGAGCTGATAACATTTATTACCATTACTATTATTATAAAGAATAAAGAATCGTAAGAGAATGCTGAGGAATGTCATAACGTTTCGTTCTGTTCAATTTGCACAGAAAACCTATGTACGGCGGGTGATATATCGTTTCAGAAAATTGAAATTCCGTTTTAGCCCCCTCGAAAGCTATCGATTTCCTGCACTTTGTTTGATAGGATTGTTCTGTAGCACGGCACGCAATTTCTGAGGCGAGAAGTCATTTTCTGTAATGCATTCTCCGAAATCCGAGAGGTATTCGTACAAAATCTCTATCTCGATTCAGCTTCGCACTTACATGCTTCATGAAGTTTTTGTTCGGAGTGCATTTTGGTTGATGGGATTCACAGGTTTGCTGAATTTCTGTTTTTCCATTTTCGTTTGTTGTTGTTGGGATGGCGGATGTATTGGAAAGGAATCAGAGTGGAATTTTTTTCATACAACCATCGTATTTTCTTTTAAATTCGCGATAGTTTCCAAATATTGATCAATGGTGAGTGAATAAGGTTAAAAACACAATTTAAGGAATCAAAAACAGTAGAGTCGATGTTTTTATTTGTGACATGAAAGCTCACTAATATTTGTGGTGATATACGAGGTTGTTGTGGAAAGTTTGATAGTTTTTGGATTTTCAATTCTGTCATTCTCTCAGAACACCCTGTGTAATCCTATGAATCCAAACTACGTCCTTTTATTTTGCACAATGCTTGAGTGTTTGCATACGCAGATTCCTGTATTCTCTATAAGGTTTTATCGAATGTATTTTGTTCATAATTTTATGTTGAATTCAAATAAAATAGGAATAGCTTGGCAACATTACATATGATCTCTAGAAATAAAAAATTGGTTGTGAAGAAGACATGAAGCAAATTCGGGGATTGGAAAAATTTACAATGGGAGATCAAAATATGCAATAACTTCCAAACAGATATTTTCTTTTTCCTGTAATGATAAACTTTAAGGCCGATGTACATACAAGGTTTTGGAGCACTTGCGATTTACACGCATATGCAGCATTGACCCTTGTGTCTGACCATTCACATACTTGCCTTTTTCTCTCGTTTCTATCACAAGGTCTTATTTCATTCGTCTCTGTAGTAATTTTGTCATTGATAGAGTAATGCTATTAGAGTTTTACAAATTTTCTGTGAAATTTTCCTCTGCATCTTTTATCATTTACACTATAGGACGTCCTAATTCCGTGTACGCTCACCCCGCGTTTTTCGAAAGGTATGCTTTTCTCACGCAGGGTCAAAAGTGCAGGGTGGGCACGCATGTATCTGAATCGGCCTTTATGTATTATTATTATTATTATTCAAAGTCTCATTTTTATGGTTTACTTTGAACTTACACAACGTTTTTGAATTTTACCTTTAAAATATAATGCAGTCAGTCGCTACATCCAAATTATCGAAATGTCAACAACTATGGCGTGCCTCAGGGCTCTGTGTTGGGGCCAGTGATTTTTGTCATCCACCTAAGCGACTTCTCTCATTTGTGCGTGTAGTATTGCAAAATGCAAACAGAAATCTAAATTAATCTAGATTTGTCAAATCACTGGATGATGGCCCGAGTTGACAGACTGATATAAATATACATAGTATTTTCTGCTGTTTTTTCTGAAATGCCTCAAGAGTTAAATGAAGTTTTACGTTTCAATATCAATATAACATACAGTATTTTTTTCACTATTTGAGTCATGGAATTTTTTTTATATGGAAATTTCCCGCCGTTTATCATGACTTCCTTTCATCAAATTCAACATTATGTGTCTTCCCTTTGTTTTTGTTTTGGATGGAAGAGAAAATGTTGATATGGTTGATGGGTGCATTTTTTAAACAAAAAATTCTTCTGAAATTTTGTCATCTCGTCTTTAAAATACATTTTTTTTGGTGAATGGAATATATAAATATTTTCAAAAATTTTATCTTTCAAGGAAACTCTCGACATTTTATGCCTTTTTATGCCTCTACAAATCGAATATTTTCGGAATAAGTATAAAATTTCGCTTATACAGTGCGAATTTAGAATGAATCTGATGATTTTGTATTCTTCATGATATTTAAGAAAATTTTTTCAGTATTTTTTTCTTTCTTCGATTGACCCGATATTCATAATTTATCATCTTATTATCATCATTATGATCAACCTTCGCAAAAATACTCTATCTTCGAGGTTGAAACCGGTAATATGTAGCCATTTTGTTATAATTCGGAATCAGCTTGAGAAAAATTTGAGAGGAATTGGCGATCTGTTGAATGAAGAAAAATAAAAATTTCTTCAATAGAGTAATTTTTATTTTCGACAATTAAATTGAAATTCAGATATTAGGTATAGTAATTCCATAATTCTGAATTGATTAGTTTTCGCGGAATTCTCAGCCGTTCTCCAGTTGAAAATTTCACTTGGACTTCACTTCGAAAAGTCTGCTACAGAATTGTATGGCCTGACATTTTTTCATCAGGTAATTCACTCATTAAAAAACAAAAGTGTTTTAAGTTTTCATTCATTCAACAGATAACCGATTGATTATGTTTCGATATCTATCACGATTGTTGAAAAAAGGAAAAATTTATTTCACGAAACTTGTAGTTTATTGTGATCGAAACCTTGCCATAAAATGTACCTAGAGGCAGTTACAGAATTGATTACACTCATCTATACTCATTTATTTTCATTTTATCATTACTTTATTTCAGTTCAGTGTTCAATTCTGATATCAAGTTATGTATTAATTCACATGTACGCATTGCATATCATTGATAAATTAGACGGAAAATAGTGCCCTGTGGCACCTAAGTTTCAAAATGTGTTTTCCATGGGCGGCGTTTTTTTCTGTCTTTGTGCAACTTTATAGCTAGTGGTTTACAACCTTGACAGATAAAACAGTCCGATGAATAGTGGACAATTTACGACGCCAGTAAATTGCGAGGTCTTACATAACCTTTTTAACAGTACTTTTGCTTTCTTTAATAGCGTTACCCTTCAGTGAATCGGCTCTTAACCACCATTATTTATGGTATCGGTTTGGAACGCCGTTTCGGGCTATTTATAAATAACAGATTCTCACAGCGTGGGTTTGTTTCTATAGCAGAATTCATAAATAAATATAGACGGGAACGATTCCGATAGTAAAAAGTTTCGACGGCGAGGTGTTGAAATTGGGAGTTTTGTTTATGGAATATCAATGCGGAGATTATTATTTCGGTAACTTTTCAGGATAAATCGTCACTTCCGCTGGCTGGGGATATTCATAATGTATTTTCCTTCGGTTTATTCGATGCAAGTCATTCCAATGAGTGCATAGATTGACACAAAAAGAAGAGCTCATACAAAAACTAAACGGGATAATAACAATATACGCGCTTGCAACTGGGTCTTCTTGAAAGAACGTTGCACAAATATCTGTCAGATGTAATTCAATTTCCGTCGTGGTATTAGCCAGAAACGTAGTCGTTTTCTGACAGATGATTTCCTCATTTTTCCACTCGATGGAAACATGTGAAGAGAAAGGGTACTACTTTTTTTCGTTTCATTAAACGGGACAAACATAAAAAAAACAAAAAACAAGTGAATTTTTCTTTTGAGAGTGATTTTTGAATTTTGGTAGATTGCGATTATCATTGAAATTTCAAATAGTAAGAAGAATTGAGTGCACTTCGTTTGTCAGATATCCCACTAAACGATACGAAATGAAATTTTGCAGATTTCAGCAAAATCTGTTTTGTGCGTATAAACTTATCATATAACGCCAGCAATTTTTCTCAGAGATGGTATCTTCCTCTTAGTTGATTAACAAAAGTTGACTTGTATTATTTTTCAAGTTTACCGACAACTTGATGTAGTTAATTATATCTGAAGCTACTACTATATTTACTTGAAATTCTATAAGAACTTGTACACAATTTTCGGCCAACTTACATGAGGATCTGAAAAAAACTTACTGATAATTATTTTTTGAATATATCATGCAAATTAAATGAAAGTGAGCTTACTACAATATTGACTCACTTATGTCTAATTTCTATCAGGAATTTTATTATCACGATCTGTTCTGGGGTTTATCCCAGCTCAAATATAATATCTGAATAATCGTAATAATAACATAAGTACCCAAAGAAAACTAGACTCAGTGTTTTTCTATTCTAAAAGTGATCATGCATTTTCGCAAAATCACAAGCACACAAATTGATTTATTTTCGTTGTAAACCCGAGAAATATCTACAACAAAAACGTTAGAAGTGGGAAGCCAGTAAAAAACAATCAAAATAAAGAGATTTACAATATGAATGTAACTTTGATCAAATCATTTAAAAAGGTCATCATAATTCCACTTACAAAATTATTCATCATAAGTATTATCCAAGGAGTTTTGCCACAATGTGTCAAACCATTGAGAGAAAAAAAATAACTTACTTCAACAATATTTCAAAACGGGGAAATATAAAGCATGGAGTTCCCCAGGGTTCCCTCCTGGGACCTCTGTAGTTTCTGATCTATGTAAATGATCTTTTGAATATGTTTCCTTGATTCGGAAAATAACAATGTGACTTTCCATTTGAAAACTGGGATAAACAAATTCACAGTAAATCTACAGTTATTACATATGTACCTAAGTGAACTTTCATCATACTTGTTGCAATACTTATGTTGTAATTTTCAAATATTCCTGGGATATCATTTTCAACTACTCTCTCCGCTTTTATCTCACTTATATATATATTATTTTCTGGGTATTAAAAAATTAATAATAAAAAATATTATAATTTGAGCTACAAGTTTAACTAACTATTTAGAATCAATATCAAAAAATCAGCAGCAATAATTGCATTTCTAATTTCAATCTTGGTGTTCCCCAAGGAACAGTATTGGGACCACTTCTGTTCATTGGAATCTCATTCGTATTTCAATTCTCTACAATTTATTCCACTGGAGCAACCAGATTTCTGTATGAGTTTTCATTTTATAGACAAAAAACTAAAAAAAAACACGTTTTTTAGTTTTTAAATGTTCATAATATATTAACAAATAACAGATGCGAGTCCAAAACATTGCAGAAAATAATTACAGTCTTTCATGTGATATCAGTCAGTGGAGCAGTTTGTTGTGGAGGTCCTCAAGGTTCCTTTCTTGGTCCACTCTCGTTTTTGTTGTACCTCAGCATACTAATTGATAGACTATTTGGAATATCGACAGATGATACAATCAACAATATTAAGACATGACTATAATAGTGATAGCCTTCAAATAACTCGCAATATATCAAAAATCAAAGAAGGGTGTAATATTCTACTCTCCGTTAACTATAACTAACTATATATGGTGATTACTAACAAACATTTTCCATTATGAAATAGAAGGCCATCGTTATTAATGATTCTTACATTGTTTTCTCACTTAGAATTTTTCAGAGGGTAGTGAAAAACTTACGGTAAAACCAAAAAATGATTTTTGACACGATCAGTGCTATAATGCTAAATAATCACAACTATGATCTTGACAAAATTATTCTCAACATATTGCGTTCTATATTGAGGTTAGGACAGGTGAATTGTTAATATTTTCAAGGAACCGTCAGTGTAGGGGGAATTTGCTGGCTATTATTACGAAATATCGTCTAGAAAGTATACAGGTATGAATAGGCAAATAAACATATGAGATATGTTTCTCATTCACTATAAAGTTTTCCTCGCTTGGCAGATATTCTGGGAAATGACGCTGTTCACTTTCCATCGAAATATTTCTCTCACATACGCTTACATCCTATATACAGTTACTCAGCTTTTGTTCTTGGTAATTTCTCGATACATGAATTGATGATAGGAATATGGAAATTGAGATCGCGTATTTGATTTCCGGTCTTAAGTATAGAATCTATTAGTAGGTGTCTTCTTGAAATCCTGATATGTTCAGAGAATCACAGATAACTATTGGAAATTGATAACTCAAGAAGAAGAAACGAATTTGTTTTGACGAAGATATCCTTTTGATTTGTGCACATTTGTTTACCTCTTGTAACGAGCTGGGACCGGACCTGCCTGAGTGTCTCTGCGGCCAAACAAGATTTAGTGATAACACAGTTAGTAGACAACTTACCGTGAATACTGAGGGAAGTTGAGTTGCATATCGAACAATATCCGTTATGATAATAGTCATATTTAGTTGTTGAATCAATCATTTTTCATTAATAGGCATTTTCGTAAAGATTTCCTACTGTAGATTTTGTATTTTGATGTGCAGCATCTGCGTCAGTAGGAATAAACTCTATTCTACTCAATATCAGTTCAAGAATTTGAATAATCAAATATACAATTGTGGACTTCAATATTATATACAATGTGATATTTTTTCAATGGCGCACCCCTTGATATCTCCAGAACTATTACGAATTTTGAATATGAGGTAAAGAAGGTGCATATATATGGATGGATCTCGAATATGGTAGCAGCCTCTTCCTCTTACCAACAGTTTGTTGGTTCCGGATACAGGCGTTTGACTGTCCTTACCACCCTAAAAAGTCTCTAGGAAACTTGTGCTTGCTAGAAATGACGAGGGCCTCACTTTTCAGTGTGCGATCTTAAGCACAGGAAATAATTGGTTCCAAACTGAAAATTAGCGAAAAGTTAATGCAGAACTTATTCCCTACAACCTCTCTCAACCACTATTGGTTTTTGTATGAGACAAATCAAAATTGGAGGGGTAAAATTGATTGAGAAAAAAGACGAAAGATCATTTCATTAGATGTTCGTAATGTTCTTTATTTTGAATTGTATCTGTTCTTCATTGGAAATATGGTGAGTAATATTTTTACGTTCCCTACACTTATTTATATCTTCAAAATATCCTGGTGCAGTATTGTATACAACAGATTTCGAATATATCCACAGAAAATAGTATAAATGTGTCAGGTCGGGAGACCTTGCTGGACACTCTATTACACCTCTTCTTCCAATCCATCTTCCTGAAGAATCTCCATCCTACCGTGCTCTCACTGTTACATAGTGGAGTGAAATAATAGTTATTCATTCTGAGAATTGGTTTTCATCTTGAGACGTTTCTAACGTTCGTGTTATTGAAGAGTTAATTGTTTCTTCAATGACCGAACGTAAATATCACCGCTCAGATTTCCAAAGATAAATAGAGGTCCAATGATATCGTTCTCCAGATATACGTTTATTTTCCAAGATCTGGATAATATGTGAGTTTTCGTCACACCAGCATCGTTAATTTTGTAGGTTTATATGTCCATTTACAAAAAAAAATGCACTAATAAAAGTGATAATCCTCAGTGATTTCGCTCTTCCATTCACCATTGCTGACATCACTAGTTAACTTTTGAACAAAATGCATTTCGCACGGAAAGAATATTTAACTTTCCATATTTTACTGAACAGAACCAATTTTGATAATTGCTTCTTTTCAAATATTGTGATACCGCAAGAGATCAAGCAAAATTGGACCAAAATTTATTACTTACTTCTATTTTTGTAGGCATTTTGAATTACTTATACAAATATTCGCATGGCAAAAAGAGTTGACTACTAATATTTTAAGAACACTGGAGTGTATTGAATAGTGCCATTTGGGAACATCAAGTTGGTGAGAGTTAGGGGGAGATTGTTGCAAACATTTTTGAGTTCACCCCTTCCAAATCTGCATACCGCAATCCAGAACTCATTTTCTTATGACAGCTTGAAATCATTCAAGTTTCAGAAAAATACTGTATGTCGCATAAAAAATGGGGAATTTAAGAGAGTTATTTCAATTAATTTATCGTCAGGAGATATATTTCTTCAAATGTAATAATTATCTAGTTCTTTTTTCAATATGGAAATATGTAGACCATATTTCAAATTTGATTGGTTGAATGAACCCCATGAGAAATGTGTAAGGATTACCATCAAATTAATTTCTTTTTTGAAAATCAATTTTTATTTGTAAATAATGCGAAAAAACAAATTATCTTCACTACCTACCCATATTCTATGCGTTAATTGCTTGTTTTCTTATGATATTGCGGAATAAATTACAACAAAATACCAATAAAACTTTAATGGTCGAATTGAAGTGTATGATAAGTCAATTAGAAAGCCGTATAAAACGTTTTTATTATTTGTTACAGATTCAGGAGATAACACATCTGAACGGCATGATCATCGACCGTAATGGTGAGTTTATTTCAAATAATTACGTTTGTCATAAAATATGTTTACGACACGCCAAAACAAACACGACATAGGCATATAAAGCACTTCATTCATACTGAAAGCGCGCTGTTGCCAAGTTTCCATTTCAGGAATGTCAAGGTTTTGACAAGTGAGATGTAAACGAAGTATTCCACATTGCCACATTCCTTTTTTTAACGCCATAACGCTAAGATACTGAGTGCGTGATAACAGAATAAGGACATGGTTGGAAAGAATTCTGTAAACACAACACATATTTTTTCTAAAATGAAGGGTTACCTAATTTCAAGGCTCAGATCATACCTGACTCTCAGAAATATACATGTAAAGTTGACAATTGTCAGTCGCAACAGTATGTGACATTGATCTTGGGGTTCCTCAAGGTTCTTTATTGGCTCTCTTCGTCGTTCTTCTACCTATCAACGATATGTCTAATCATTCAAACGCAAATAATATAGAATTGTATGCAGATGATACAACGACTGCAGCGAATGCCGATAATCCGGAGGAAAAATTGAACAATTTGAGTCTCGAGTTTACAAATTGGTTTACAAATTGGTGTTATGAATACCAGTGGTGGTAAATTTGAAGAAAACTGTTCTGTATTTTCCAGTAGAAATGGAAAAATGTTTAATTTTTAGGTTAGATTTGGTGAAGAAATAATTGAATCATCAGATACCATAAATTTCTTGGTACATGACCTAGGGGTCATAAACCATGTACGTAAGAAAGTTAACAGTGAGTACTAAGTAGTCAGACCTTTGATCCAATTTGAATAAAGCCCAACTTTTAAACGTTAATTTTGTACCCCCATATTTCTTACAAAATTCCCGTTTGGGGTTGCTCCACAAAATGTTTGTCTACCATAAAAAATTGTCATGCCAAATCTATGAAATAGACTCTTTTAGGTGACACTGAATTTATATTCACAAAAAATGCATTCTATTTTGAGATGAGTACAAAAACCAAGAACACTCTGTATAATAAAAATTTGTTTCAGTACATAGATAAATACTCTTTCTTTCTAGATTGACAGTGAAGTGGCTAGTTAATTGATTCCTAGAAGAGAGCTGCATTTCTAACAGTTTTATTGCAATGTACTATTAGAGAGTTTTTTCTTTGCACCACAGAGCAAATTTTTCAGCAAGTCTGTTAAGATTATAGGCAAGCTTGGTAGAGGTTTCAGCATCTGCTGCTAGAGTAGTGTCGCCGCCACATAATACAGTGTATTCAGCATTATTATGTGAAGAAAGATCATTGATGTAATATACAGGGTATTTCAAATTAAGTCGGCACCATTGCCAACTCCGTTATTATTGATGCTACGAATTCGGTTAGATGGGCCAACTGGTAGCATTTTTAATAGCCTTCTCGATGCCGAAAACAAAAAAAAATTGACAGTCGCGTTTTCAGAATATTTCATAAAATGATATTTCTTTCAACGGAACACCCTATATTTTTTCATGCATTTCGATTCGTCTCGACAACAAAGCTCATATCACCTTTCTTCCTAAAGTGTAAAATGAGCTACTTATGTGGAAATATTCATTTCTTTCACTATAGTACAAAAAGTTTCTTTGTTTTGGAGAATAAAACCTCATGATTGTCCAAACACCCAATTTTGGTACTGATACGAATGACAATATTTTGTTACTGATAGCAAAATAAGATAGTAAAAAGAAAAAATTGCGCTGGGATGTGAACTCGTGAAACCCGTGATCATCATGTCGCATTTTCATTTTAAAGTAATTCCGCTAGCCGCATTTATTTTGTGAATCAAAATATGTCTGCTGTAATGATAACTTTGAAGCCGTTTGTGTACAGAACAGAAAATACTAGAGGGTCATATGAATGTGGTTGGAAAAAATGTGTTTGATTCGATAAAACAATTATTATGAGCAATCAAATTACCTTGAAAACTTTGTTGAGATGCTATTTGTCAAATATTCTCAAGCATATCATGACAATGTCATAAATTATTGTAACTGTCAACTACTGTTCCAATATTTTTGGAAATGCCGTTTCCCCATCAAGAAAAATGTGATATGTTAGAATCAATCCTACCAGAAAAATAGCGTAAGAGCACTCCAACACTACAGCAATTCGTTCCCCGATCGTGAATGACCTAATCTGCTTTTTTTTGCTTTGCTTCATTGTCGATTCAGGAACAATGAAAAAGTTTTTGAGAAAAGGAGAACTTAAAAACGTTTTGTAATAGGTATCTGAAGATACAGAAATTGACGTTTTTTCGTACTTTGAGGTATATCCAAATAATTCCATCAGAGATTTATCTACAGAAATAGCTGCTCCACTGTCGAGTATTCAACGAATTCTGAAGAAACATTAGATTTCTCGTTATAAGTTAAGACCAGTGCAAACACTAGAACCTGGTGATCCTGAGAGACAATTGGGGTTTTGTCGGTGGTTTATGAATAAATGCAGACAAGATCCAAACTTCTATAGAAATATTATATGGAGCGATGAGCCTAATTTTTCAAATCGAGGGATGTATAATAGAAAGAATTTTCATTATTGGAGTAGACATAATCCATTTCTAGTCCATCCCCACAATTCGCAAAGACGATTTAGTATTAATGTTTGGTGTGGTCTATTTAGAGGCAGAATTATCGGTCCATTTTTCTACCATGGTTCTTTGAACGAACCCCGTTACATTAATTTATTAACCAGAGTGTTGGAAGAGTTTTTCAATGATCTTCATCTGGAGGCTCGTCAGATGATCCATTTTCAGCAGGATGGAGCACCAGCACATAATGTCAGTGGCGTAACAAGAATGCTGCGAGGCCGTTTTGGAAACAGATGGATTGCTACACATGGTCCTGTTAAGTGGCCCACTCGTTCACCAGACATGACACCTCTAGATTTTTATTTTTGGAGATTTCTGAAAAATGAGGTGTACAAAATGAAATATAATAATGTACATTACTGAAAAATTATATTGAAAATATAATTAATAGAATTGATGACCGAACTGTGTTGAATGCCACACGTAGTGTCAATAGAAGGGCCCAAATATGTGTTCAACAAGAAGGCGGTGATTTTGAACATTTACTCGATATTTTATAGCGCTTCATCAATTCCGTTTGTTATAAATGTTTCCTATTGATAAAGCTGTCTTATTTTCACCTTTATGAAAAAAGTCAAATGAGATTTGTTGTTGGGAATGTTATTACGAATCGAAAAGCATGAAAAAATATAGGGTATTCCATTGAAAGAAATATCATTTTATAAAATATTTTGAAAACGCGATTTTCCATTTTTTTCTGTTTTCGGCATCGAGAAGGCCATTAAAAATGCTACTAGTTTGCTCATTTAACCGAATTCATAGCATCAATAATATCGAAGTTGGCAATGGTGCCGATTCAATTTGGAACTCCTTGTATAGCAAGAATATCGGAGGACCCAATATGTATCCCTGGGAAACTCCCTGTTCGACGTCTTTGAATTCTGATGTGTTATTTTCAATCTCAACACAATTTCTTCTCGAATTGAGGTAAGAGGATAACCGGCATAGGAAATGTCCTCCAAAATCCAATGCATTTAATTTATTTTTTATTATTGATTGATCTATGGAGTCAAAAGCTTTGGAGATATCGAAAAAGAGTGCACTAACGTATACCTCTTTATCAAGTTGGCTATGAATGTACCTGAAAAGTCCTGTTGTGGCACTTTCCGTGGACTTGTCGGGAAAAAAGCCATGTTGGTGATTTGTTGTAATAAATTCAAATGAAGAAATGAAAGCATATGTTTATATTTTCCCAAAAAGTGCAGTATGGACGGTAATTGGTCGATCGATGCCCTCTGGATTCTCACGGCTAAGATTTCAGCCGCATCACGGCAAGCCTGTAGCACTTTTATTATTATTATTGGTATATTTTTAAGTTGCTTGCACTCCTCCGAATTTGTATATTTCCAGTCCTTGAATTTGATCATTTCCACCTGGTAGACTCAACAAATCAGTCCACGTTTTCAAATCGCCTGTTCCGAGATACTTTTCTTCCCAAAATGCGAAAAATTCCAGCAATCGACAACGCCGCGAGCGAAGTCGTAAAGTTGTAAAACAATATCAGATCCATCCGAAATTAGTAGAATGTCCCACATTTACAAATGACGGTGTAACGACTATAAAAACGCAATAAACGTTGAGGCAGGTCGCAGCTCAGCTCGTAAAACACTCTGTTATAGTCAGAAGTCGTACGCCATAAAACAACGCTCCCACAATTTTATAGACATCGGTCTAACAATCGCTAGTTACCGCACTTCCTTCCGCTTCATACGCACGCCAAGCGGCCTTGAAGTTGTCGCAAAATTTTTCAATCGGGATCCTATCAGCGATAACGCTAGTGAGGGGGAGTGCTAGTGAAAATGCACCAATTTGTTGAGAAGGAATCGAAGATCCAGCCACAATAAAAATTTATTTGTGTACCACAAGGCACAGTTTTGGGGCCAGCGCTAAACCTGGTTTAAGTTTTTGTTGGACAATTCGTGTGGAGAAAAGAGTACCTCAACATTGTCGATTTTATTCTTTTCATTTGAACTCGAATTGTGTTCCGTTAAGACCAAGACCCTAAATAACCGAACCCAAATTGAATCTTTTTGTAAGTAGGAAATATTTTATTTGAAAAATTTAGTTAGTTCAGCTGAATATATATATATATATATATATAGAGAGAGGTAGTCTCTTGACTGGACTAGTTGAAAAAAACCAATTTATCTAAGAATATTCTCAGTGAAAATATCCCTTGGGGTTGCAGTCAGAAAAAGTGGCCTGGTAAAGAACAACTCTTTGTTAAATTGTCGAGCTTTCGAAAATATTTATTTTCATTTTCAAGACATCTGAAAATATTAATCGTGTGAAAAAAAACAGAACACTCTTAATATGATGTAAAACAACTTACTAACGTGAGATTAATTTTGTAAAAACAGCAGAGGAACTTCTTGGTCATTCCTTATGTATGTAAGGTTATGTCACAACACAAAACGAGATGAAACAACAATAATAAAACTATGTCATGTACATGAACACAATTAAAAAACATTATGATTTTATGAGTTATGAAAGAAAACTTTTAGTTAAAATTTGGAAAAATGTTAATCATTTTAAAACTCGCCTTTGAGACCGCACGTGGTTCAAGGGACGCACAAGGGCGGTAAAAATATGTCAAGAAAAAGAAGAAGAGAGTATTGACAGATTTCAACGTCAAACACGTCAAATGTCAACAGTCAACCTTGTATGTTCCATGAAACACGCTTCAGCTCTGTGCTGAGGTATGCCCTCTATGGGGGATTGTAAGAACTATTATTAAAGTTATTTGAATTTGCAACATTATTTTTGTGGAAAGAAAGAATATAATTATAAATTATACTAAGATTGGCTATATCAGACCGCTTATTCATACTATTAGGTTCTTTACTAACGTAAACCATCTCTAGAAAATTTCTCTTGGAGTAATTTTCTTCAATTGCTAAAATTGTGGGTTCATTGAAATTAATATTGTGAAAAGTTGAAATGCTGTGTTCTGCAAGTGCACAGCTGGGTTTTTTTTAATTTGCAGTCACTCTTATGTATATATGTATATATATATATATATATATATATATATATATATATATATATATATATATATATATATATATATATATATATATATATATATATATATATATATATATATATATATATATATATATATATATATATATATATCTATATATATATTAACAACTATATATATAACAAAGTATTTATATAAAGGTGGTCGGTGGCTTAGCGGTCTAATGCCCAGGCCGTTCGAAACTCCAGCATAGCGGTAGTCGGTTCTAGCCCGATGTACGTACAAGAGATTTTTTCTCAAATACTTTATATCGGATCGATAGACGACCGCATGCCTTGTTGAAAAGCAAGTGTATTATGAGTTGTCTAGATGCCAATCTCGTCTAGTGCTAGCTTGGAGTCGCCCCGGAGTGCCACGGCAAATAATAATAATAGCCGTCCTCTACCCGCACAGGCTATGCCTTTGGGTACACTCAACGAGTATTTTTGACGATGTATTATTTTTTTTCCATCAGGAATGTACCAGTCAGGCCCTGTCCCCGGAGCTCCGATACTACCGGAGGGCGCGCTGGTGTATCATTTACCCGAGCAAACACTCCCCACGTCCGTGGGGTGAGTGATTACTGGGTCCGAGAATCATGTGCCCTGAATAAACGGAGTGAACCAAGAATAACGGCCTTCTGCATTCTTTCGGCTAGGTTTTCTGCCGAATCCAAGGACCTCTATTATCAGAACCACCATCTTGACAGAATGGTTCGGATAAAGCCTGCGGAGTTCAAAGAGTAGTTCTCGATATTTAGTCCGTTTATCCTCCTCTTTTCGGATGATATTCGTTTCGCCAGTAGCTGAAAACTCAATGACGAAAATCGTCCCACTTTGGTGGTCGAGAAGGACTACATCAGGCTTATTAGCTTGTATTTGCCTTGAGGGTGGGGAATGAGTAGTTCCAATAATTTCGGCACTTCTCATTCTCCATAACGTACTCAATATCCCCCGGAGCATAAGGCAACACCGGTGTCTCGTCTATACCGTACGAGTGTCGTAGATGGTAGTACAACACTCGTAGGGCCGCGTTATGCATGTGGATATATGCTGAGACTCAGCTGCCCCACGACACGCTCTGCAGTATTATTATTATTATATTATTATTTGATGAAATAAGATAGTATTTGACGAAATAACATAGTATTTGACGAAATAATACAGTATTTGATTAAATAACACAATACTTGACGAAATAACACAGTATTTGATGAAATAATATAGTATTTGATGAAATAACACACTATTTGACAAAATAACACAGTATTTGACGAAATAATACAGTATTTGATTAAATAACACAATACTTGACGAAATAATACAATATTTGATGAAATAACACAGTATTTGACGAAATAACACAGTATTTGACGAAATAATACAGTATTTGATTAAATATCACAGTACTTGACGAAATAACACAGTATTTGATGAAATAACACAGTACTTGACGAAATAACACAGTATTTGATGAAATAACACAGTATT
Source organism: Chrysolina americana (assembly GCA_958502065.1). NCBI lineage: Eukaryota > Metazoa > Arthropoda > Insecta > Coleoptera > Chrysomelidae > Chrysolina > Chrysolina americana. The sequence goes on from OY293417.1 coordinate 4,197,769, forward strand.
TGACGAAATAACACAGTATTTGACGAAATAGCACAGTATTTGATGAAATAACACAGTATTCGACGAAATAACACAGTATGTGAGGAAATAACACAGTTTATGATGAAATAATCAGAGCAGTTTGGAACAGGCGTAGCAGAAGTTCTGTGGATAGCCTATGAAATCTTTAATTGACTCGGACTCATCTTCATCTTCGGTAAGTTTATTTAAAAATTGTCGAATTTTACGAAAATTAGTAAAAAAAATCATGAAAATATAAATTTGGAGGAAAATTATCCCCTCAACTCCAATGAACGTTTCAACTCGAGATCGGTTGAAAATAGAGCAATTCTGCGAACGCCAATCGATTCAGGATTATGAAAATAATATACTCCGTGAGTTTCAAGTTGACCGCATTATGAAAGTAACATCTAAGAAAAATTACCTACATGTTCTTTTGGTGCGACCGGATCGGTGTATTTTCCACTGAGAAAATGCGGAGATCGTCCAAAATAGGCCATTTTTCGAAAATTCACAGTTCATAACAATCTTGCAGGAACCGATGGATGATAATGCAATAATATGTAAAACAAATATTACCATCAATATATTCAAAATTTGAATTGGTTACTCCGAATCAATATTGAATCAGCAACACAGAAATTCGAATAAATCCACTATTTTGTTATTTTATACGTGTCATACCTCCTTATGTTGTATACTTGTGTGTTTGTGCGTGTAGGTGCGTAGGTGTATATTTTGATTAAACCAACTAAAATCTTCGTATTCAAATTCTGTGAACTTCATCTGGACGTAGAGACCAAAATCTTCAATCTATACTGTTTAGATTTCTACCTGAGAGGTGAGTAGCGGTTGGGGGGGAACGAGCCAGCAGAAGAGAGTGTATGATCTATACACAAACAGTCCTCTAAAAGGTTGTATAGATTATTTGTGCCTTTATCTAATTAGGAAAAAACTATTGCTCAACTTCATGCATATCAGATCTAGATTTTTCAAAATTAGTCCAAATAAACGGCAAATGAATTGATTTTAGCAAAATTCGTTTTTATAGAAATGATATTTTTTGAGAGATCCGTTAAGAAACGAATGTATACTATAGAAAATGTTTTTTAATTGTTGTTGTATCTGAACTTTATAGTATATCGAAACGCTTGACCTCCCCCATGCATAATTACATTCGACTTTCAGTGTTGTTTATGGCATATCTGGTACTTTGACTATAACACGAAACCAAACACAGCGGGACTTTTCTTCACAAATACACCCGTTGATATAACATTATTTTATCAGTTATTTACAATGTGGTTGTAGAGACATTCCATTTTTTAACAATTCCTCTTCATGTCATTCCCATAATTAGTGAGTTTTAAGCCACTTAAAATACCAAATTTTGTCGTTATTGTCAAAAATTCTTTCGAATCCTCCAGTTTTTATCTTTATCGTTGATGAAAATATCCACGAAAGATGTTAATTTTTGGTGTTATTCCACGTAGTCTTCAACTAGGAGTAAGTGATGTCTGTCTCTTCCGTCCTACCTAGTCCTAATGGCTGCCTGCCTGCGTGACACCAGTTTTTGGCCTTAACAATTATTTACAGTTATTTTCGTCATCTGTTTGCTAGGTAAGTCGGGCATTTTGTTAGTGACGTGAACTGGGAGCTTTATAGTAAACATGTTTTCATGAAAAGGCTCACAGACATGCATTGTGTATTTTTCTGTTCATATACCAGGTGTTCACAATGATATTATAACTGTAGATAATTTTGGGAAGTGGGAAAATACTTTTACAATCCTGATTACTGGTTGAACTTACAAACTGGAAAATAAAAAAAAAATAAATTTGAATGTATGCCTTTCTTCAATGGGTGCTCTATTTTTCAAAGAAATCAGTTAGATGTTATTTGGACCAGTAATCAGGATTGTAAAATTAATTTCTGCCGAACAAATTTTTCGTTATCTACTAGTATGTTTTCATTCATAAAAGCGCAATTATCTTGAAAACGGTTAGTTTTTCCGGATTCAAACAAGTATATATTTTTACTGAAAATTGAATGAGGAATATATAATTTTCCTGACTTTACCAGTAACGTAAAAAATTGGGGAGAAAAGGAACCATGATGCCCTTCTTGTACGCCACTGGTAACAACTGAAAATGTGTTTTCTTTCTCGAAATAAAGCACCTATTGAACACAAATACTCTTTAATTTTTTTTTGAGAAATTTTCAGAACTGTGGAAGTAATGAATAAAAATTACTTTTAATTTTTCATATTCAACACCCTGTATCTCTGCAACGAACGACATTGGGGGAAAGAAATATCAGAAGTCCTATTTATTTTTCAAGGGGAATTCAATTTGGCACCATAGTTTCGGGACACCCTGTATACAGGGTCACTGAAATTTATGGATGATTATCTCCCAAATTAGAATAGCTGTTAGGACACGAAAGTTTCATGGTTTTTTAAAATCTATTACCATAAAAAAAATAAGTGAACGGGGTTGTAGAAGAAGTATAGTGTTTCAAGTATCGTAAACATTTGTTGAAGCTTATTTACCTCGACTGCTAAACTGTTCTCTCGCTACAAAAATGTTACATCCGTCACTCATGAAACAATTTAAAAATGTGCTTCATCAATCTTGTTGGAAATTTTGAACAGAATATAAATATAATATACAAGATGTTCCATCAATAAAAAGCAGTTTCGTTTCGTCATGACTTTTTGACTTATCGTGTATACTCAATTTCACTTCATCGTAAGAATAAAACTGAAAGTTTTGTGTTGTGATAATCGCAGGTTTCCATACATTTCAACGACCCTGTAAACTGTAGATAGGTAGGTGAAAAAGATGTTTGAAATTGAATCGTACAGTGATTTATTACTTTTTTCGCTAATTTTTGTTTATAAAAATCTTTTATATATAGCAGCATCAAGATTGGTCTAAATAAAGAACCTTGGGGACGCCACAATTAATATCTTTGATGTGCGAGTCCAATTTTATTCTCGAAAACAGTTTTCTTTCAGTGAGATATGGTTTGACCCAGATAAAACCATATCTTTATCAAGTTTTCGAAGCAATTTGTGATAGTCATATGCTTTTGACAAATCACGCTGCAGTGGTTTCTCCACTATTAATTTTATTGTACACTGTATGCTGCATGAGAGGTGATCACTCAAATTAATCTTTACTTACCGTTCAACCAACCTGTTTGTTAATATAGGACACGGAAACTTGGTATTTTTAGAGTAGGTATACAGTGGAAACAGTTTCATTATGTAGCGGATTAACTCTGAATAATGTTTTGTAAGCATGTATGCTGAGGATACGTTAGGAAACTTCATCAGCCGCGACTTGAAACAACAGAATTGCACAAGAATTCGTGTAAAAATAGATAAAGCTAGGAATTTTCTGAAAGGAATGTTTAGTCGTTTGTAATTTGAGACTTGGATCAATTAAGTGGAATACTTATAGGTACATTGTATCACTGTAAATTACTTTGTAGTTATTATTCACTCCATATTAAACTATGTAGGTAGGTATGTGAATGGCAAAAATGTCTTCACTGTTTTACGTAAGAAAGGAGAAATGAATTCCATGATACAAGTTAGCCTAGGTTTTTGATTATCTGATTATAAAGCCACTATATTATATAAAAGTTCATTATTTCACAGTACCGTCCAAAATTAGAATACATTTTCAAGCGAAATTATTTATTTCAATCAAGTAGAGGTAGCCATCTGTAACGCCTCACAGTCATATGCACACTTTTTGTATCTTTCAACAATTGAAGAGCACAAATTATTTCAATTGTGGGTAATTATCGAACTTGTCAGAAAGGTGCAGATATTTTCAACAACATCTGATGTTGTTAAAAATAACTGCAGTTATACAATTTACAACTGCACCTAAAATACTGAAGAAATAAAAAAACTGAGGAGATTTCAATGATAACTTCAACATAAAACGTCAACTGTAAGTACTGCAAATGGAAATACTATTGCAATAAAAAATTGTTGTAGGTACTGTTGCAGTAAGAAATAAAAAATTTTCGGTGTAAAGAAAGCGTTAATTGCTGAAGAAATAACGTAGAAAAACAGTGTCAACAATTTTAACAAGCATACATTTCTTCCATACAAAACATAGTTTAAAGAATGTTGGTAGTCTCAGAATTGTCATTGACAGAGTTTTTTTTCAGAATTCAAAAACAATGTAAGAAAAATTTAAAACAGTAAAATAATTGGATCATTCATTTCTCGAGAGAACAAGAAAAATTCAAAAGGTTGGTATAAAAACGTGCCGATTGGAATTAATGAAATTTCCAATGAATTAAATACTCAGCACAATGCATTGGTGTAGATGTCAAACTTGTCAAAATAACAAATTACTCAAATCGAGCGGCAGCACTTTGCGAATTAAATAAAAGGGAAATTGAAGAACAATCTCTAATAAAAAAAAGGCCACAGCTATTCATCATCAATGAAATCATACTTATAAGTTGATAAAGAGTATGAGTTTCAATATCTGCGTTTTAACAAATCTTATATTCAGGCTATAAAAAAATTTGATTGAAGTTCAAGCTACAAATTAACATTAATTCAATTTTTCATAGTTAGAGACTGATTTGATTTTTAAATTGACTAATATAAGTATTTCTGTGGAATAGATATCGTTATCATAATTGAGGCATTGCAAATTGATGACATAAATCTAAACTTAGGTGACAGAAATTATTGTTCTCAAAGAAAACATATTGATGCAATACCTACTCCATCAAACTGAATAATATAGCCCCTAAAGATAATACTGATGAATATATTCATGAAATCAGATACCTATAACGAAATTCCAAGACAAATTTTCAGATATGTAGCAATTCAACTTTAATTACCTACGAGATATTCAAAAATACCTTGAGAAAACATCTAAGTGGTAAGAAGATGTTACTAATGAAGTGAACGAATTTTTAAAAGTGTTTTATACCTACATACAATTTCATCTACTGACTCTTCCAATTTCATGTAACAGAGATCGTACTCAAAACAAACAATTATTGTTATCATAGGTATTAAACGCATAACATGCCTTAATTTTTCTATGAACTCATAGGTATTAAAACAACAAAATTGTATTTCAATAAGTTGAAATCTTCTAGACCTGCTCTGTCAGGCAGATTCACAACCACTGAAACCAAATAATAACCATAGTGATGAATTTAAAGAATGTTGCCATGGTAATGTTTCTGAAAATTTGCCTTTAACACAGATTGTGAGTCTTTGACTCAATCATTCAGCGTGGAGCATATCTGTACGCTCAAGGCCATTTTAGTTGTGTGAGAAAAAAAATCAATCCAGATATAAAAATCACTATCAATAGTGATTAGAAAAGGTTGCAGTTATGTAATATAGATTCTTTAGTCTAAACATTTGTTTCGGAAAGGTATTTATGTTGCGATTTGAATTAAAACATCAAGCTCAGCAGACTTGTCAAAATAAAATTTCTGTTTCAGAAAAAACAGTACCTATCAGTACCTATATTTCCACACTTTTTCTGCACGATTAGATAAATCAAATTAATGCTAGTAATAGGTCAATATCCTATACTTTAAATTTATACTGATTTATTGCTGTCAACACTGTCAACAGACTCCCAAATTCTGCATCGCCCGTCAGTAGTTGTGAAATAGCTTTTTTCCGTCAATGAGAATATTCATTCACAAAAGCGATAAACGATTTACACCATTTTTAACGATTGTGGACACGTTGCGAGAAAAGCTTAAGTGTATCTCAGTTGTCTGTGGTTGTCTGTCATTGACTCTTAAACTTTTACGAGTCATAAAAGTTACCTTTTATGAGTCACTTACATCGGCATACTACAACAATCAATCTGGATTTTATGGAAGTACCTATCGCTACTGACATCGTCGGAATGTGCCGACGTTTTATTTTTGCCCGAAGCAATCGTCTGATACTTGAATTTGAATGTTAGAGCGAAGATTTTTAACACTCTGTACCTACCTAGTTGCAAATTGGAATAGTTAATAAGACACGGTTCCTCAAAGGCGGATGTGTTTTCAGTCTTTGTATTCCCCTATTAATTTTTCATCGTCTACTACAATTACATCCAAAGATACTGCTGAAATATAAAGTTGAAAACAAAACCTATGATTAAAACTTGCAAGTTGTTATCTTCCATTTTCTGAGCTCTCTCGATGACTTCATCCGCCCCTGCCTTTTCCACACTGATGCGATTTTAACTGTTAACATGCCACTCCTATTTAACCATGGCTGCCCCTTTGGCCCATCCTGCTGCACTACTATTGGTCTGTTTACGGAAGCTGGGTTGAGCTTGCAGGCAATTTATAACAACAACTGACTAACGGGAATGATGGCTGCTAAATATTGTCCAATAGGATCGTACCGTTTTCATGGCGCCCAGAAGTATGGATCCAGAAGTTGATAGTTTGGCCCCTGGATCACAGATGGCGCGACAAGAGGCTTGGAGAGTTGGAATGGAAATGCTCTATATTAGATTTGGGCAGATCTATTGTCTTGTGATGCTTTCTTTGATATATTTCTTTGAGTGAAATAGTCCTGCTGAATACAATTCTCTTGATATAAGGTATACCTACCTAATGTTGATTATCGAGGCCAAATACCAATTTATCAAAATGTTCCCTTTAAATATTAAATGTACTTAGGTACAAACGCGATAAATAATCCGGTAAATATTGATATGCAACTGTGCAATTTTTGCACATGTCCACACTCGCTGAATTTTGATGAGTGATGCTCATTCTTCAGTTTTTTTGTACTTTGTATGCATCGCCAATAATATCATATACGTGACGAATTATTTATAGATACAACGACATTATTATGACATAATTAGAGACATTTAGAAGCTACCGATATTGTTATTTGTGACGATAAATTCAACACTTTCATTTTTATGGGTTGTCGGTCTGCTTTTTGTTTTGGGTAGCATTCCATGATTGCATAAGGAGATCGTGTTGTGATAACAACATTAATTCATTCAAGGTCGATTTGTTTTGTAGCATAGTGCAAATTCAAGACGAATCACCAAGGTCTTGAGCTGTCTGATTTATTTCTGTCATACAGTTTAGTTAAAGTCCCTACAGCATATAAATGAAAAATTGTTGAATAATTCAATGTATGAGAAGTGTATTCATAGGATCGAATGGCATTTTGAACAGTTACCTAGGTACTTTATAAATAAATTATGACTCAATTTTAGTGTAACCTATATAGACATTTCTAGTTTTATCCCGTTTTACAAAATTATGGACTTAGTCTATTTACTGATTGTTTATTTCCAAAAGGATATCAATCAATTAAAAATCAGAATAAGTAAATATGCAGTACCTACCAAGCAAGCACAATAAAATAAAATTGACATAAAATTTACATTACAAATATTATGTACTTGTCACGTAACCATGTTATCTAAAATGTACGTCCCTGTTATATCGAAATATCCACCACAAATATAATCTTATTTTTATATAACACTGATGTAATTACGTTAGATGTTAGATGTTATGTAATTGTTACATAACTATGATATACGTAAATATACAACAAACGAATTTTTTATTAATCGAATATTACGTAACATCTTGGGAATTTCGACGAGAACAATAATTAAAACGTACTTATGAAGGGTTTCAAAACTCGACATCAAAGGGATTACTACCCATTATGTTGAATTTATAATTGAAGTAACAATTTTACGTAGCAGTTGAGTAAATTAAAATATATTGCATTGGCCATAATATTTTACGTATTAGCTACGATATACACGATGAAATCTTCATGTGAATATGCGGTTTCGTATCTTAGAAATGTGGAGTATTTACGTAACTGTTTTACATAAATATGTTCTGTTGATTGTATGTCAAATTTACGTAAATGTAACAAATGTGTTTGCTGGGAAAGTAACAGCAAATTATGTTGGGTAATAGGTACATGTTTTAGACGAATTCATAATTTGAAATAAAGGTTTGTAAAACTGCGACAATGCAATTTCAAAACCATTAGAAGATACTCGTATATAAAACACATGGATAAGATATTGGAGAAGAATAATTTCCAATAATTTTGTTGATGCAGCTGTTCGAACAAAAAAAAACAATTTATTATTCATTGAAATTGGCAGTTGAGTATTCGAGAGGCAAACTAAAAAAATTAACTAATTGTATATAAAAGACAGGAATTATTCAATGAATTAGTTGTGTATATTTCAAAAAAATACTTATGTTGAAGCCTATCGAATGTATCATTTCGGAGAATACATTGAACAAATGTATAGACAAATTGTATCCGCACATCCTCTTTTTTTTTCATTGGTTGTAATTTTCAGTGAGTTTTCATTATCATCTTGAGTAGGTATTCCTTCAATAATATTAATTTCTATCCCATGCACACGGGATAGAAATACAACAGTAATAATTTCTTTACTAATCACGTTTTCATTGATGAATTCAAAATGTTCTTGGAGATGATATTTTAGCTAGTTTCCATAATAATTTCATTGGGAATATGCATGCATTAAACATGATCCATGTTATAGTCATCTATCACAATTGAAATAACTAAATTAATTTTAAAATTGTTACATAAGATGGCAGTTTGAGGTTTTCCATTATATATATTACTTATACTTTTATTTTTCGATTCATTGCGTTACAGTAATTCATGATAAAAAAACAATCGTAAGAAACCACTCTCTCTAAAACTTCGTCACTTATTTGGAAGAAAAATTAAATCACGAGAATCGGTGAGTAATGCTAGAAATGTGTTATGCGGACATCAGAAACACATTTATTTCATTTATATGAAAACGAATAACATTTTTATCGTAATGGGAACCAAGCGGGTAATTTTGACGTACTGCGATTTTTTTCTGTCCATATATCCCCAACATCGACAATCGTTGATAAAAAAAAGAAATGGTCATGTTAATAAAATATAACTGTTCGTGATTATATGAGTTTTGAAAATGTTATTGAAAGTCGGATTTTGGTTAAAATAGGCAAGAAATTACATGGAAAGAGAGTATTAGTATCAAGATATTTGACAAATTATGACAAAATTCAACCAAAAAGAATTTTTATAGTTAGTCAAATCCATGAATTGATGATACCCAAGTTCCTGCGACTTTTTATGGAGCAATAGTAGGTAATTATTTTAATTCATGACATTTTGAAGGGGCAGAAAGGATTAGGTACCTACTTGAGTCAAATAAATTATCACTTTAATAAGTCGAACAATCAATAATATTAATTATTAATATCATCGATAAGTTCATATGATAGCCAGTACATAAATGAAAATAATAATAATTGAGTTATACCAAAGTAAAATTTAAAAAATATATCCGAACAGTGCGTATGAAATGTCATATATTCAAGTATCCAATTGAAGGCTTTCAAGATATACCTAGTGAATTGGCTGATGATATTTTTTTTTTTGTTGAATGTCACAACTCAGAAGTAATATTTACCTATAATGATACTATAATCTTCCACACCATTTTCTTCGATGAAAAAAATCCAAATGTGCACTCGTCCTAAATATGACTTGACATTATGAAACAAAAACTACAACAGGACGCCATCAATTATTGATATGATATATTGTTAATGACTGGTTCCAACTGTTGATAGTCACTTATTTAAAGCCAATTTATGGGGGAAACGTTCTCCCAAGGCCGAGTAGAAGAATACCAAATGAGCTTCAACACTTTTTCTTTCCCAACCCCCATTAATATTTCCCGTTTTTATCACGAAGCAGGTGCAACTATATTTTATCTACATGACTCATGAAGATATTACACGCTTTTGTCGTTGATATTCAATATACAGGGTGGGATCATTTACCTTGTGAACTGAAAAAACATGACATGAACATTTTAGGACACACAATGAGAAAATAATTGCAAGAAGCTGAAGTGTTCTTTTCTATATAATGGTTCTGAATTTTGCGGACGCTGTATATGGTCTTGATCTCCTTCAAGTAGAAAAAAGAGATTGCGAAAAAACCAGAATTCATATGTGAGGCTGACAACTGGAGCAGTCATATATAATATCAGATGAACGTCTGAATAAAGAGTCGTGACGCATTCTTCATTCTGTTGTCATAATGTTCCACTCCACTCCACTCCACTCCACTCCACTCCACTCCACTCCACTCCACTCCACTCCACTCCACTCCACTCCACTCCACTCCACTCCACTCCACTCCACTCCACTCCACTCCACTCCACTCCACTCCACTCCACTCCACTCCACTCCACTCCACTCCACTCCACTCCACTCCACTCCACTCCACTCCACTCCACTCCACTCCACTCCACTCCACTCCACTCCACTCCACTCCACTCCACTCCACTCCACTCCACTCCACTCCACTCCACTCCACTCCACTCCACTCCACTCCACTCCACTCCACTCCACTCCACTCCACTCCACTCCACTCCACTCCACTCCACTCCACTCCACTCCACTCCACTCCACTCCACTCCACTCCACTCCACTCCACTCCACTCCACTCCACTCCACTCCACTCCACTCCACTCCACTCCACTCCACTCACTCCACTCCACTCCACTCCACTCCACTCCACTCCACTCCACTCCACTCCACTCCACTCCACTCCACTCCACTCCACTCCACTCCACTCCACTCCACTCCACTCCACTCCACTCCACTCCACTCCACTCCACTCCACTCCACTCCACTCCACTCCACTCCACTCCACTCCACCACTCCACTCCACTCCACTCCACTCCACTCCACTCCACTCCACTCCACTCCACTCCACTCCACTCCACTCCACTCCACTCCACTCCACTCCACTCCACTCCACTCCACTCCACTCCACTCCACTCCACTCCACTCCACTCCACTCCACTCCACTCCACTCCACTCCACTCCACTCCACTCCACTCCACTCCACTCCACTCCACTCCACTCCACTCCACTCCACTCCACTCCACTCCACTCCACTCCACTCCACTCCACTCCACTCCACTCCACTCCACTCCACTCCACTCCACTCCACTCCACTCCACTCCACTCCACTCCACTCCACTCCACTCCACTCCACTCCACTCCACTCCACTCCACTCCACTCCACTCCACTCCACTCCACTCCACTCCACTCCACTCCACTCCACTCCACTCCACTCCACTCCACTCCACTCCACTCCACTCCACTCCACTCCACTCCACTCCACTCCACTCCACTCCACTCCACTCCACTCCACTCCACTCCACTCCACTCCACTCCACTCCACTCCACTCCACTCCACTCCACTCCACTCCACTCCACTCCACTCCACTCCACTCCACTCCACTCCACTCCACTCCACTCCACTCCACTCCACTCCACTCCACTCCACTCCACTCCACTCCACTCCACTCCACTCCACTCCACTCCACTCCACTCCACTCCACTCCACTCCACTCCACTCCACTCCACTCCACTCCACTCCACTCCACTCCACTCCACTCCACTCCACTCCACTCCACTCCACTCCACTCCACTCCACTCCACTCCACTCCACTCCACTCCACTCCACTCCACTCCACTCCACTCCACTCCACTCCACTCCACTCCACTCCACTCCACTCCACTCCACTCCACTCCACTCCACTCCACTCCACTCCACTCCACTCCACTCCACTCCACTCCACTCCACTCCACTCCACTCCACTCCACTCCACTCCACTCCACTCCACTCCACTCCACTCCACTCCACTCCACTCCACTCCACTCCACTCCACTCCACTCCACTCCACTCCACTCCACTCCACTCCACTCCACTCCACTCCACTCCACTCCACTCCACTCCACTCCACCCACTCTTCGCTCTTCGCTCTTCGCTCTTCGCTCTTCGCTCTTCGCTCTTCGCTCTTCGCTCTTCGCTTTTCGCTTTTCGCTTTTCGCTTTTCGCTTTTCGCTTTTCGCTTTTCGCTTTTCGCTTTTCGCTTTTCGCTTTTCGCTCTTCGCTCTCCGCTCTCCGCTCACCGCACTCCGCTCTCCGCTCACCGCACTCCGCTCACCGCACTCCGCTCTCCGTTCTCCGCTCTCCGCTCTCCGCTCTTGTCAATTCACTCCACTTCAAAATCCAATGAGACCTTTCCAAGTTTGGAAATAAAGTGATGTACTTATTATGGACAGGAGAAGATTGTAAGCTTTTTGAGAGCTTTCGCTTTTTAATATGGCATCCTGCGTGAATATATAGTATGATACAGGCTCCATCCTACTGGAGATATCGTAAAACATTCCGATTCCGATAATCACCTCGGTCCATTTGAGAGAAACGCCATAATTCAACGTTCGAATCATGTCCATAGCCATCACAATTATCTCAGTTATCTCGAGACGAAAACTTGCCAGAGTGCGGAATTTATGCAAATCGACTTGGCGTATAAGGAAACTTTAATTAGCAGTCGTACTGTAAAAAAACAAAACGAAACGAATACTTGATGCCAGCTTGATTCTCGAGGGTATTGCGATTTTATAACATATCACCGTTTTTACGGCAATTTGCGCTCAGCCTGGGAAAATTAGGCATATTTGAGAAAAAATTATAAATCACTGTGTTCGAGGGCAACAGCAATATGAGAAAATGTATATACAAGTGTAAAGGGACATATGATGAGTTACTGCGATTAGACTGTCAAGGCATAAATTTCCTCCACAAACCCAAACTTTCAATTATTACTATCACTAACCGATTGAAAGTTTGTTTTTTTGTGGGTACAGATTTCAATTGAATTATTTGTGTTAAATACTGTGGAAGGTTGCCTACCATTCATCGTCAAGAAAAAATTGCGCCACTCCACCTCCACCACAACAATGTAACGTGACATATATATCAAATAAAGATATACTCTTTCCCACTGTAAAAAGTGAAACTTCAATCAAACTCATATGTTTCTGCGTTTGTTCATCATTAGGAATTATCTGTCAAATATTTTGCTTTTTTGTTATTAATATATATGGACCGACCCATTTGACTCTATGAAATGAGGCGCATCCGCCATATTTTCCATATTTGCCCCCATGCGACTTTTTCCTCTCCCCATACAAGAATAATTAATGACTGGGTAGGAGAATATATTCAACTAAACCTGTTATACGGTTATCGTTCTTCATTTATATTTTCCCTTTCTTGATTATTTTTTAATCGGCGACAAGAGTTTTGAGAAATTAACACTTCAACATCAATTTTTCTGATAAGATTACAATCTTTTTGAATTCAACTGTGAATCGTCTCAACTGAGAATCGTCTCAACTGTCGGTATTGATCGAATGCCAATTGAGATGTCTCCCACGTAGTCCGGATCAGTATTTGTACAGAACATATGATTTTTGGCGTAAGTAGTCTGACAGGACGAACCTATTTGGTATTACTAGATGAGTTTGTTTATTCACAATCAGTAGATCTTATTGAGAATGACGATGGTTACAAGAACGCTTGATTTTATTAGAATGTTTGTAGATTGGATCTTTCCTGGACATTGCATTGACAGAAGAAGTCCACAGAAAACTATAATTATTCGTTTCCACAATTATCAGAATATAACTAATTCATTTTCAATAAATATAAATGATACAAACTGATCAAACCAAATCATAGTGAAATGTTTAGGCTTACATGTAGAAGAACATACATTTTTTTACCACTTTGGAATTTTAACTCTTTAGTTATGAATAAAAATTACTTGTAATTTTTCATATTCAACACCCTGTATCTCTGCAATGAACGACATTTGAGAAAAAAAAAAATTAGGAAAGTCATATTTATTTTTCGAGGGGAATATTCTGTTTCAATTTGGCACCATAGTAACGGGACACCCTGTATATTCTTCTGGACTGACTATTCCTATACAAAATGTACTTTTGTCGTTTAAGAGAAAATAAATTGATTTGAGTTCATCGTATTGGCCCCACCACCTTGCCTGTGATCCCAATTCCGAGGGGATCTGTTGAGGAGGCATCTTCCTCCCTCGTTCATTTGAAATCGAGTAGTAGGGTATACCGGGTATACCCTCTAGGGCGCGCCTTGGCTACCGGTCCGGTTTTGCACCGGTTGTCAGGAAAGGCCTTGGTTGGCCCTCCTATTTATACAAAAATTTCTGGAACATTAGTCAAACTGATTTTTTCAGGTACTGTTTCTTACAACTAATTTCCATTAAAATGTCTAGTTTTCCTGGAGTACGACACGACGTTGATTCTTGGGAACACCGCCGTTTAATAACAAATCACCGTTTTTACGGCAAACTGCCCAATATAATGCCGCAATTACTTGTGGGTAATTCAGTAATTACTGGACGTTTGCTGGCCATATGCGTAGTATGAAAGTGGCAAGAAACGTTGGATTTGCTGAATGTTATTAAGTATAATGTTACGATGTGACGGATTGTAAGGCCGAATTGCCCATAAAGCAGCAATGAAATGAATATGATAATTTGCTATCGCTTTCTTGATCTACGAAAGATTTAAAAATTTCAATCGGAATTGTTTCTGCGTAATTTATTCATATCCTCGTTTGGATCAAGGGACTGAGGACAATTTATTTTCTAGGATCTAAGGAACCAGTTTCATTCTATATTTTTACTATTATTATGGGAACTGTAAAACTTACCTAACTATCTCCAACTTGAGGGCAAATACTGTAGATCGCTTGTTGTTGCTGGAATGATACGAAAATATGTATTGATTTATGTGACAGAAAAAGTAGACCTTCGAAAACTGTTTTAAATAATAAAGCATCAGCTTGGCTTTCAACTTTCATGAAAAATGTAAAACAATATATTCATCTGAATGATATCTCATTGGATCAAACATTATATCAATATTGGGGTACCTCAGGGTTCAATCCTGGGTCCCGTTCTGTTCATCAGTTATATAAACGACGTCGATAAACTGGACGTATCAACTTCTTTCACTACTTATGCTGATGATACGTCCATCAATAAAATATGGACCTACAATATGGTCTCCCAGAATACCAGCCCAAACATTCAATTTCTGGGGAGTTTGTGAATGAGTTTCCCTGTACCAATGCGGATTTACGTCACTCCAGTATCTGCAGTTGTGCCTGTTCACATGTCCATTTAAATAAAAAGAAGATTCGTCAGAAAAGCACACATTGTAGAGGTAATTATTATCACCAATCAATAATTGACTCATGATTTCACAAAACTCTGTACGTCTGTCAGGATCATCTTCATTTAATTCTTGTACATTCTGCATTTTATAAGGATGGAATTTTGCGTCTTTCAGAATTCGACGTACGCTGCTTTTCGAAACTCCAGAAATAGTCTCAAGTTGTCTTAACGATTGAATGTTGTCCATCACTGCATGTCCTACAACTGCAACAGCGACCCCTTCATTTCTCATAGGCTTCTCTCGTTCATGTTTTTTATTCAACACTGATCCCGACTCCAAAAACTTATTCATCAATTGAAGCACGTACTGATATGATGTGGTGTTTTCTGGATGACTTTCATTGAAACTTCGAGCCGTAGCTCTAGCACATCGTCCATTTTCAAAATACGCAGCTACAATGGATATTCTCTCTTGTACAGTATAAACCATTTTCGAATGTTTTCAAATTGTTGAATGCAGTGACTCGAATACATCAATTACCAAGGCTTAAACAAAGATATGCGTATACAAAAACACATGAGGGCAATTTTTTTTTCATAAAAACGTCTGTCTCACCTTCGAAACTATTATTTCTGACAGCATATTATTTTTCAATACAGTGGCGTACCCACAGTGAACCTTTCTTACGACGCTAATATTTGAGGTGATGAAAAATTAAAATATCTGGATAAAACTTAGTTTTCATTAAAACTTCAACAACACTTGATCGATCCTCAATTTCAGTACACCGATGTATTTGGGATTGAATTCCCTTCAAAATGATGTTTCACAAGTATAGTAGTCCCATTGAAAATTCTGAAGTAGGGGGTGCTGGGGTTGAGGGGGTTGACAACACAATGATGGTGTATTTGGTGAAAGTGTTCCCCCTTGAAATAAAAATCGACGGGTCTGAGCGATTTTCAATTTTTTTCATGAGTTCGGATATTAGGGGGGTGACAAGTTTTAGCTGGGACACACTGTATGTTTCAGTTTTCCAAAGATTGCGGAATCGACATTTTACAACTCACTACCTAGCTGATGAAATGTTGAATAAAAAAATTAAGTTTCATTCTTCATTTGATTGTTTTCCTTTATTTACTTTCTTGACTATTCCTATACAGTCATGCGTTGTCTGGAAGGAAAATAAAGGAATTGAAATATACTGTATGATACTGCCTTCTGAAACAACTGGTATCTCATAAAAATTTTTTCACTCTCTATTACCTTTTCTCGAAATTCCAGAGATAGTTCTGAAAACTACGTATATAATAATAATAATAATAATACTTCCTCATAAATACTCGTAGAGTGTACCCAAAGGCATAGCCTGTGCGGGTGAGGACGGCTATTATTATTATTTGACGTGGCATAATCAATAATCAATAAAGAGATCGACACCAATTTTGTGTGATAGCGACTTCCATAAAATATTAAGTTATTGTGTCTCTGAATACGAATGATGTTATAAAACCTCATTTTTTCGATTTTCAGAAAGGGGAACCATTTTTCAACACCTTTAAATATAGCTAAAGAATGCTGTTTTTGATTCAAGTCCCTCGACAACTGACGTTTGTACTTCGCTATCCTTTACATTCTTGTATCACAACTCAGAATCTTCACAAAAATGAGGAACAAACACAAACAAGATCTATGAATATTTGCAAAACGAATGATGTGTAATAGTAACTCCTCTCAATGTTTTTATTAAATTTTTATCAAACAAACCGATATTCGGGGACGAAAGTTGAAGTGGCATAGTGAAGAAATAATTAGACAGATGAAAAACAGTAAGATTCATTGGATACCTTTTAAAATGGTGAAGAGAGACTAGGAATCAGAACTAGCAAACAAAACATATTAGAAAGAATATATGAATAAAATGATAGAGAGTAAAAAACAGGAAATGAAAGATGCATCTACGAAGTTGACATAAGACTAAGGCTATGGAACATATTTCAGCAAGAATCTGGAACGACTTCTGATGCCTCTGACAAAAAAATCAAAGAATCTCTCTTAACAAATAAACTCGACACTTTTTTTTTCGCAAACGTTGAGTAAAAACTGTCCAAAAAATTCCAAAAACTCACGTCACTCCAAATGAACTTCGAAAGAATAAGAGAATGAACAACATGAACTCCTTTTGCTATAAGCTAAAAACCAGAAAAACCGCCAAAAAACGCATTTTCAACGATAACTGATGTTAGCTTACCTCTGACGAAGTGGAAAAATTGAAAATCCTATTCATCGACCATAAATACATGCACACAACCGTCAAGAAAAAACATTCAGAAGTTTTTACTGGTAAAAACCTCCTATGATTGAACTACTTGTCATGGTTGTATTGGAGATGCTGCTTTGGTGGTAGGCAACCCAACCAACTGATTCTCAGTTACGAAAGTGTAATGTGTGTTGCCTATAGAGGCCCACTTTTGCAAACCAACTACTAATCCAAACTTTCCACTCAAATCTTGTAAGATTCGTGCACAGCTTGCAGAAATATAACTTTTTTCGATTGTGTTAACGAGACCAGTATGTATGAGGAAGTTGGGAGCACTTAAACACGTAAAGATAGTTAGTTAAGTTTGATAATTCGTTGACAAAATGTCTTACCATAAAACATAGCCCACTTTCGTGAAATGAGATCAAATGCCTAGGAAGCCTAATTATTTGATGTATGATGTATTCTGGCTTTTGTGTTTTTTTTCTCAGCATTTTGTCTTCGGCAGTGAATTTATCTCTCTAAATCAAGAACTTCAACATTATTTTCTGCATATAAATGTCGAAAAAAAACTTAATAGTACGACATCTGAAATTGCGCCTTCAAAACCAGCAATGCATATACTTCACTTGTAGGTTCTTGAACAGTATGTCATCTCTTGTATTCTTCTTTTCTCAGAAATATATCTCCAGTAGATTGTTTACTATCATCTGTAGTGACTTCTCTTATGAATTGGTCAAAACTTCCACATGGTAGATAATCCCGATGATTATCTTCTATATTTCCATTATCAACAATATAATTATGGTCATGTGAATAATAGTTATGCATGTCATCACTCTTTTGAACTGTGACAGCTTCAGTAGCTACCTCAAGAAGTGAGTCACCACAACTTTCATTTGGAACTCACAGAATGTTCCATGAAGTTATCTGCATTTTCATTATGAAGTTGACTGCTGCCCGCTTCTACAATTTTGGAACCTCTACTGTTTTTGTACAAAAACGTAAGGGATCTGAAAACTTCCTAACGAAATGCTTACTACAGACAAAAGTTCGCTAAGGTTTAGTGCCTGCTTGAGAAACAGGCTGGAACTAACAATAGTAAAATGAGGAGAGCCTGATGTTGCAAAAAGTATGACTGAGCAGCTGACGTCGAGCGTTCCTCACCGCTTATACTAAAATCCGCGATTGGCAAGTCTGTAGTAGTTAGTTGTATTATGAACAATAAAATATCCATTTTACGCACCAGAGTGTACACAAAGTAAAAGTGTTACCGAATATGTTACATACCGTAAATATATGGTAAAGAAAGAGACAAAGCAGTGTAATAAAATTGCAGAAATTCACGAGAGGTAATCGTGGCCAATCATTCTGCATTTCATTGCATGAATATAAGAGTTTAACAACATTCGTTGGATGTCAGTGTCGTAGAAGTAACAGGTCGAATCAATAAACATAATCTCTTTACGAGCATTGAGCGTGCTGGTTTGATATTGGAATAATCTAGGGTTTGGTGGCGGGGCGTACACAACAGCAGAATTAGTTGACGTTAAACTATAGTCTCCTATAGTGTATATTGATTTTCTTTGGGAACCCTTCACTTAATTTCGATACTATTTTTTTTTGTCATAGCATGATTCTCCACAAATTTTCAATGACAGTTAGGGAAACTGGACCACCTGCCCTTGGCTAGATGGAATCATGACGGAATTTGAGTCCAATATCAGAGACAATTCTTTCAAAAAGTACAAAAATTCTGAAAAATTCTTTGACTGGAATATTATGAAGATATTCGGAATTACACCTCTGGAACTTTCCGAGTGAGAAAAAAATATGTGAAGTTTGTTCTAAGAAATGAATATTCTAAACTATTAAGAAATGAATCCGAACTATATACCAGGTAGTATCAAAAATTCACAGCACTATACTTAAATATTTCCTATCCGGAAAAAATTTATGAAAAACTCAAAAATGTTTTATAGACTTAAGAAGTTTTTCGAAACGGGTAGCCAGAATAGAAAAAAAAACTGTTAGGCAACAAAACGGTTTTGACAGAAGAAACAGAAATTAATATTCTAGCATCTTGAAGCCAATCCGCAAAATTCATCGACCTATTAGATGGCTTTCTAATAGTCCCGATCTATCACCGTATGATTTTTTCTTATGGGGTCACGTTTAAAATATTGTCTATTCTACGCTGTGCTATTCTTTGGACGATTTGAAGATGAGAATTACGATTGCCATCCGAAAGGTGCAAAACTACAGAGATCTTTTGTTAAAATTAGAGGACATACAGAAAACGTTTATTTCACGTGCATTGAAAATGAAGGAGTTCTAGTGGAAATAGTTTCAATTGTTTCAAATTGTTTGCTGTTTGTGAGTTTACAAACCGCAGAAAACCATCTATTTCATAATAAATGCCCAAGAAGTATAACTATAAAAACCATGACAGTTCTTGGAAACAAAATAATGAACGCGGGTATGTATCTTGATGTTCTAGAAAAATCACAATTTTAATCATATCTACACAAATTTGACCCAAAATAATGGAAGGAAAGGGAAGGTAATATTTTATAAGTGATGGCTGGTATCTAATTTTGAATTCCCATTTCTTAGGAGGCAATCGTTTAACCTTTTACTGATATGATACAATATTGTATTGATAAAGTTACTGGTATAAATACGAACCATTAGTACGTATACAAGAAAACTTGAGAATCCTGTAGCACAACATGAATTAAAACTGCTCTGTCACTCTCACAAATCATCACTATGGTTATAAAAGAAATAAGAAAATTGAAAGCAGCTATAACGAAAGATATTTTGGATGTTTTGTACGACTTTACTAGAAGTCATAAAAAGTATCTTATCGAAGCTCTGGTATTGGTTTTATCTTCAGCACTTTCGTGATAATCCCAATATTCTTTATACGGGGTGGTCTGTTTTTCATTATTGTCGAATGTAATCGCCTGATGAATTTGAACAAAACACATTCATAGCATCTGTAGGTACATATTTTTGTGAATATTGATTATAAAAAATAAAAATCGAAAACAGTATTTCATGGTAATGGCATAATAACTATTGGTCCCCGTTCATAGTATTTCTCTTTAGAGGCATGACTTCAAATCAAAGGATTATGGATATTTCACAAGTTTTCTAAGTTTCACTACGATTTGGGGACATCATATTCATCCATTATTATATAGTAATCTCTTTGAAAACTTCCTACTTCATCTAGTTGCAGCTCTACAACCAACCACCTCGTCTCCCAAATTTGAAATGATAGCCTCTATTGTGCCAAACAGTTGTAATGGGCTCAGCTAGTTTTGTTACGTTCGTTAAGGTAATGAAACACAAAATAAACTCACGCATGAATATATTCACATACCAAAAAGGGATAGAAAGAACAGAAACACCTTTTCGGATACTTGCTCCCTATTCGGTGTTTATAAAACCTTCCATGATTGGCTAGCTAAGATCACAACCGAATATCGAATGATTCTTTATTAAATACTCTTCCTATTCACTCTCCAGCGGAATAAGTCAGGCGGTGTGAGATCTGGAAATATCGCAGGTCAATCCACAGTGCCTCTTCTTTCAATGTAATGCCAAGTGTGTTGATCCATTGTCATGTTGGAAACAGACGTTTTATGCAATACTAGCTGCCATTCCTCTACGACTGACTAAAACAGAAAAGTGCACTATTATAGCAGATAAATGAATTTTAAATTTTTTTCATCATTGTTCTTGATATCATCATTGATTAGTTGAAATTTAAAGTTATTATACATTGAAATAAGTCCTTATATAAATGAATAGGTACCTGTGCACAATCATATCTAAATGCCATATTGAAAGTAGATGCACATAACATACAAAATAGTAAACATTACATAAAGGCAAAGCAATTTTGTTAAAGTACCTAATAATTGTTTGATTTCTATTATATATATATACAGGGCTATTCGAATTCGTTTCTGTACATGGGGATCTCGTAAACGATAAGAGATAGAGTGTCGGTTAAATTATGGCAAAGTTGCGTATTTTAGAGACATATTACATATTACGTTGGATCTAGAACAGAGCAAGGATTTTCGTTCGTAGTAGCCTATTTCTTTGGATTTCCTTCTTTATGTAAATGGAGATGATCTGCTTTTAAAAGAATATCAGGAAAGTAGTCTAGTGTAAGAGATTTGTTCATGAGTTGTGTAAGTGGTTCATAAACGGTAGGAATTATTACCTTCACCTTCATTATACCAATTGATAGCGTTGAAGCCTGCAGGTTTTTTATTTAATTTTTTTCATTTTATTTAGGGTTCTGTCACATTGAACTTTTTAGTAACGGTACAGGGACGAGACACATTTCGTCCAAAGTGATTCGATATAGCAGTTTCTGCTATATTTGAAAGGTTTTCAACAAACAGTCCTAACGCTTCATCTGGCCACGTTATTAGATCACAGTTTTATTCTTCCCTCGTTCATCGTTGATGATCTTTCAAGTCCCTTCTGTTCTGTTTTTTTCGTTTTTGTACTTTAAAAGGTAAGTAACATCTTCCATATGTTGATACCCAAATTACAACTGTAAAGTATATCTGGTGTAATGCTTTGAATTGCACCTGAAACAAATTCAAGTAATTCTTCTTTCGTTTGAAAATCACGTTGAAACATATATTTCTTTATGTAACCCAGAAGGAAAAATTCAGGGGGTGTCAGGTCTGGCGATCGTGGAGTCCATGAGTTATTCATGAACAATCTTGGAAGTATGAACGACGTCCTCATTTTTTCATAAGATGAAAATCGACTTGATTCAGAATTTTTCTAACACATTGACGTAAAAATATAGCTATTTGCTTGATAATTTAGCTGCAGAATACAGTTTGTGAAATTTATGTCGATTTCCAGTTTGCGTTAACGATCAAACTAAGTTCCCAAGACCCATTAACACGCCAAAACTAGATTTTGCAACAATTTCTCCAAACGATACTTATTCAAATGAGGAAATCGGTGCCATCCCCACTGGCACCCACACGTTCCCCGGATCTCATGTATTTCGTGCTTGGATTACCACTTCAATTTTGCGGATGTAATTTATTGGACGAAATGAAACTGTTGGAAACACATGTGACAATGCCTGCCGCTCGAGAAAATGCGATTTTTCCAAGCACGCACGACATACCGTTTGGTTGCGTTTGCCCCAGACTACCGCTACCCCGAGTCATGTTTACGAAATGCACACGCTTTTGGGGTTATTCATTTCCCAGGGGTGGCAGGAAAAGGTATTGGATTTTAATATTTACAATGGCAAATCCTTATAGGAAACCATTTGAGTGGTGTACACCGTCTTGAAAAATTACGAAAGCAGTGGAAGGACATGGTGGATTTTTTCATTGAAACCATTAGTTAATGCATTATTATTCATATAGGGAGATCGCTAAGGAAGTTATTACAGCAGCGGCAGTTGAATGGCAATTAAAACATTTCAGCCAATCAAATCTCCCGGTGAAGATGGTATAATTCTAGCTTTGCTCTAAAACGAACAGGAATTGCTTCTACATATCCTAATTAAACTGTAAACAGATACAGAATCATAATTATTGCCAATTGCATGCAACAGGCTTATTCAGAGCTTAGCAGGTTACTGATTGGCACTGAAAGTCACAGCATTTTGGGAATGACCTCCAACAGCACATTTTGACCTGCCCCGTATACCGTTCTGATTCCGAAGAGAGGCGACTGGGTCCTTCAAAAAGAGGAACTGCTGAGAGCCCTTGTCAGCAATTTTCCAGATGTTTGTTCCAGTTGAACTTTGAGTCTAAGTTCAGCCCCAAGTATTTTGACTTCTATAAAATCTGTAAGCTTTCACCAAAGAATCTTGAAATACCCTACAGCTCAGAATGACAGATATTATCTTGTTCGGGCCTGGAGCAACGTTTCTTCCACTAAGGACTGTAGTGAAAGACGCATAGGGTGTTATGTTATGTTGCCATTTGGCAACAAGTTTTCGAAAAATCTGTCAAATTATTTTCAATTTATTCTCACTCTCTTGTGATATTACAACTGAAAATATTGTATACTCTTATCTTTATTTTGGATAATGTATCAACTAGTTTTTCCACCGTTTTGAGCATAAATTATTGGAGACAAATTGGTCCGAATGCTTTCGACTGGGCATAGAATGGTTTAGCAGACTTCGGTAAGAAAACCACCTTGGATCTTCGCCAGGGGGTACGTGAACACCCTGACTAGGTATGGAATCAGTAGGTCCGCTCCTCGCTGTAATAGAATAGGTTGGATTTCACCTGATCCTGCTGATTTGAATGGACTAAATGTTTCAATAGTCCACTCTACCTTTCTACCCATCAAACAAAATGACCCCAACCTACCCCTTTGATTCACCACCATCATTCAAGATGGGGAAGTCACATCAAGGGCCCTACCAGTGTTGTCAAGGGTGATGACTTTCGTTACTGAACCATTGATCAGCAGTAACTCTCCCAAATATTCCAAGGTTTTCGGTATTGGTACATTTCAAAATAAAGGACTTACATTTTTTCTTCTTTCAGTTTTATGTTCCAAATAATAAACTTTCCAGCTTCAATAATAATGTAAAATGATACGGTGTAATTATCACACCTGAAAGATATTTTGCACTTTTTGCTGTGCCTTCAGCTAACTACCCAAATTATCACTTACTTGTTTAATGAATCGCTATAGAAATGCCAATCGCTTGAAAGAAAAAACCTGTTTTAATTGGCCTTTTTCTCAACGAGTTAATCGATATGCCGCCATTACCTAGCAGTAAAAAACCAAACCGACATCAAATCTGCCTATCCCCACATTGAGAAAACTGCACCGGATCACCAACGAATGGCGTAAATAAATGTTTATGACAAAGTACTCTCTAAGCAATAACATAACTGAATTATTGCCGTTTATTGAGCTTTTTGAATTCTTCCAGCCGCAAAATGCCCAACAAATTATGCATTCGAATTATTTTTATACCTCATTCGGCCGTTAAATACGAGAAATATTGCACTTTGGGTCGCAATTCAATTCCTTGCAGACCGTCGTTCTGTGATTATTTATTCTTATCGGAGCTCCTCCTCTACGACGAGCATATTTTGAAACCCGTTTGGATTGCATTTCGCATTTCCTTTTACTTTCATTGGAGTGGATCGAGAACTCGGGGAATGGTTGTGAGCGAGTTTTACGATTTTTCAGCCTTCAGAGATTATCATTGTAGGGTTTCATGTAGGGAGTTCCGCAAGGACCCCACTGAGGTCTCATTCAGAGCTATAATGACTATGGATCTGGAAACTTTTCATTTGAACAGACTAACAACAAATCATTATAAAATGTCACTACTGGCTATTATAACGGATTCAAAAGTATGCTGTCGTCTTCGAGTCATCGAACTGTAACTTCTCCATCCTCTGACATGACTGAAGATAATGCTTTGTTTTCTGGAACTGGTGGATTGGTTGAAAATCGTTGTAATGGCTGAAATCATGGGTACTGGACTTCATCTTTGCTTGTCCCAGCTTGAGGAGTAGCAGTCCTGGATTGGTCTCAAGATTTTGGATCTCAATTTCCTGTCCTCTCATCAGATGGAGACTGCAAAGGGACTGTAGGGGCCTGCATATCACCGATATGATATAGGCATCTAACTTTCACGACAGAAAATTTACGGTGGCAGAAGAAAAATAAAAAAAGTGACTTCACAGTTTTAAATTGTCATCACAATATTTGAATTGAAATTCAATATTTATAAACTAATAAATAAATTAGGGTGTTCATAAGTCTGTGAGAATTCATTCAATTGACGAACCATATAAGAGACTTAAACTAATCGGAATTAGACATTTAGTGGTTTCTTGCATATTGGTATTTCTCATATTGGACTTTCTCTGGCTACATGGTAAGTGAAGTCGCTATTATATTCATATAGGGTAGCTTTCAGGTTCAGTTCTTTCTCCCCTTCCATCGAAGATTTGTTTTGAATCACCTGTTCGTGCGAAACAGTGTCTTCGTCTTCAGGAAAATAGTGACGAATGCAGTCTCCAGATATAATAATAATAATACTCCCTCATAAACACTCTTTGAGTGTACCCAAAGGCATAGCCTGTGCGGGTATAGGACGGCTATTATTATTATTTGCCGCGGCGATCTGGGACGACTTACTGATGTTTTAGGTGAAGTATTCACTTTTCAGCTGTAGGAAAATCCGGAAAACCTACAGCACCACCTCGGGTGGTCGATGTGCACTCCAAGCTAGCACTAGATGATATCATCTGCATCATCAAAACATTCTGAGGGAGGGTGGTTGTATAAAGATAACTTATCGTCTTTGGGTACACTCTATAGGTGTTTATGGGGGAGTATTATTATTATTGCTTGTGCCTTCCTTGTAGACCACTTTGCAATCGTATTCTTCTAGCTTCAGACGCCATCGGACCAGCTTTGAATTTGGATCTTTCAAGGTTGAAAAGATTTAATTACGCTATTTATTTAATTCTGCATTTTCTGGACGGTCTGTGCTTTTACCACTACTGAAGTATCATCAGCGAACATCGTAATAAATCCATTCGTAACAGAGTCTGGCATTTCATTCACAAAAAGTACGGAAAGCAGTGGTCCCAGTACCGACCCTTGTGGAACACCATTTTCTAGGCAGAACATTCATTGTCAATTTGTACGTATGCCTGCTTATCAACATACTTATTTCCACAAGATCGTTCTCAGTATGAATGAATTATCAGTTCTCACAAGGGAGTGAGAATAAAGTGAAAATAATTTGACAGATATTTCGAAAACTTGTTGCGAGGTAATAGAAAAAATCTGGTGAATTATATTCTACTTTATCGAACTCTCTTGTGGTGTTCGATAGATTATTTTTTGATGCCCTAATCATAGACCTATTTCTATATTTATAACATTTTTATTTCAACAATTCACTTGAATCACTATAAACAGAATGAAGTTTGGAATTTGAAGTTCTCATCATGAAATATACAATTATTATGGATGTTTTGTCCTTGGCTGGAGGATTCCGTAACATTGTTTTGTTCTGTTGGATTGAAAGCTATTGCTTTCTCTCTGTCCCTAGGTTATCAATTGAAACTGTTTCCAAGTTGACACGTTACTCAAAATAGTATTCTTTTCGTTGATTTTCTTATAATTTCATCGAATGGTGATGTACTAAACCGTTTTCGAATCATTTTTCACTTTTCATGCAAACTGATGACAGACGTCACATGAAAAGTAACAGTTGTCACATAATAAAAATAAAATAGCACTGCAATTTTCAAGGTAGAAAATTCCCACTATAATAATGCTGTGATTGGCCTGAACGTACATGCATGCTTTGAATTGATGGTTTCGATTGGTTGCAAGATTTGTCAAAAAATAACTACCAAATAAATCCTCAACTACAGTCAGATAATTCTGAATCATCAAAAACCTTTTTTCAATGTATCTCATTATAAACGTATTCAAACATGCTGATAAACGCTGTATCAGAATCATCCGGTTAAACTTTCGACTAGGATCCAAACCTGCGTTATGGTTTTAATAAACTGAAACATGTTTGCATCGTTTGGTATAGTTTATAGAGTCGCTTGTCAAGTTTATATTAAGAATTAATGTTTTCAATTACAGCTACAGCAGTTTGGAAATTCACTTCATTAAAGAAACTGAGGATGAGTGTGGATTTTTATTACTTCTCATACGACAAGAAGGGACTTATGATTATTACAATGTTTTTTTCGGACAAAGATAAAACGGGGCCTGTCAAAGTCCTGGGTATTTATGAATAATGGAATTTAGATTACATCCTGACCAGTGAGTAGTGAGTGTGTTAGG
The DNA here is from genome assembly GCA_958502065.1 of Chrysolina americana. Taxonomy (NCBI): domain Eukaryota; kingdom Metazoa; phylum Arthropoda; class Insecta; order Coleoptera; family Chrysomelidae; genus Chrysolina; species Chrysolina americana. The sequence continues at coordinate 4,225,029 of OY293417.1, forward strand.
GCAGAGAATGGTATACATCGTAAAATAAACTAGGAATGGCTTTATCAACACCGTCAAGACACTAAAACAAACGATGTTGACATTACTGGCTGGGCAGGTATATACAGAGAGGAAAGAAAGTTCAAATGAATTTAATTTCAATAGGTGAAATATTTATACCTTTGATTTGCTTCAAACGGTCGTTGAAATTAAATTAATGGTCGATTGATTAAATTATTCAATCTTGTTTGACCTGGAGTTTTGCATAAAAGAGTTTTCCTGAATGTTTGCCTCACTAGTAAGTTATACGTACTGCGTATAGAACAGTGAAGAAGAAATTCAAAATTACGAATGATATGTAGGTTGATGAGATACCCCAAAAATTCACTCATTGAGCATTGCTTTTGTAGTTCCTATAGGACATGATTATACAGGGTGAGTCAGAATAAGACCGACAAAATCCGACTACAGATTCCTCACCTCATTTCGAGGTGACAAGTTCCTATCAAGGTATGACCTAAAATGCATCCCCTCTGAGATACAGGGTGTCCAAGGTACGAGAAAAAATTAGATTTTTTTTTCTCCAAAATTCCTGAAGCAAAATATACCAAACTCGGTACACTTATCAATGTTTATCAACGTGATAGTTAGAAGTTATAATTTTTTATTTTCGTAAATCAGTGGCCTACTTACGTTGGTATGTGGAAATATTTTCCTTCATATTGTCTTTGGTCAAAACATCCCATGTACCTAAAAGTAAAGGTTTCTGAGAAAATTGAGAAAAACTCAAGATATGTCCTGGAGTAGCAGAATAATTTCCTGTGTAAAATAATCTCATAACACTAATTTCTCACAACATATTGGAATATTTGTCAACCTCCTCAACATTTTTCAATGTTGGGTGAATCGGAAACATATTACGGGTGGTTCAGAATGAGATCTAACTCAGTGATCCCACGACATCAATTTCATCAAATAATATAATGAATGACTCACCTATACTATGTTTCCGATTCTTTCAACATTGAAAAATGTTCAGGAGGTTGACAAATATTCCGATATGTTGTAAGAACTTAGCATTATGCGATTTTTGCTACTCCAGGACATATCTTTAGTTTTTCTCAATTTTCTCAGAAACCTATAATTTTAGGTACATGGAATATTATGACTTTTAAGTTGAGTATCGATGAGCCTAACTGATGTCACACGCTCACTTGTCCATCCACTTGTCCGAAGAAAATGAGAAGGAAAAGATTTCCACATACCAACATAACTACGCCACTGGTTTACGAAAATAAAAAATTATAACTCCCAATTATCACGTTGATAAACCTTGATTAGTGTACCAAGTTTGATATTTTTTGCTTCAGGAATTTTGGAGAAAAAAATTTAATTTAATTTTTTTTGGACTTTTAACACCCTGTATCTGAGAGGGGATGCGTTTTAGGACATACCTTGACAGGAACTTTTCACCTCGCAATGAGGTGTAGAATCTGCAGTCGGAGTTCGTTGGTCTTATTCTGACTCACCCTGTATCCAATTTCAATCGGAATAAGGCATTTATTTTCTCACAAAAATGCAATTTTTTTATCGTCTTCAGAGTCGGGTTGTTGGTGAAGGGGACTACTGGGAAAGTCACGATTGAGGTCTTCCAATTGGGCCTTTACTATGAGTCACTCAATAATAGACCTGAAGAGTGACTGACGAAAACTGTCCCAAGCTATAGCGCCCTCATTTTCTGTACGATTAAATGATAATATTCCCTAATGGCATAGCTTGTGCGGGAAGAGGACGGTTATTTATTAATTTTATTATTTATTTTCTTTCTTCTAAAATTTTTCTGATAGTTTTTTTCCTGAGTTCACTGTTGTAAAAATTGATTCTCGTGGAAAATATTCATTTTTTTTTCTTTTAGTTTTTCATATAGTAAGAAACGGGCAATTTTCAACAAAATAATTTATTCATTTCACAAGTTCTATTGATATTTGTATCTTACATTCATTAATATAACACAAATTGCAAATTTTATGTTGAATGACTTCTATATTTTTTCTTCTATTCCTGAAATTTTTGAGCACATACAAATCATATATTTTCGGAACCTTCATCAATATTTGCGTATATAGTGCGGATTGCAAGTAAATCTGCTGATTTTGTATTTTTCATGATTTTTAGGGGTCTACCCCTTTGGACTTTCTTCGATTTTTCGAAGAATTTTATTTTATATCGATTGTCTCGAAATTCACAGATTATACTAATTTGATCATTCTGAATCGATTGGCGTTTGCAGAATTGCTCTATCTTCAACCGTTTACGAGTTGAAGAGTAATTCTGGAGTGGAAAAAAGTCATTTCCCTCCGGATTTTTCTCCAGTTTCAGTCATGACTTTTTTTGAGCAATTGCAAATCATATATTTACGTAATGTGCACGGAATTTTGCGTGTATAGTGCGGATTGCAAGTGAATCTGCCGATTTTGTATTTTTCATGATTTTTAGGGGTCTACCCCTTTGGACTTTCTTCGATTTTTCGAAGAATTTTATTTTATATCGATTGTCTCGAAATTCACAGATTATCCTAATTTGATCATTCTGAATCGATTGGCGTTTGCAGAATTGCTCTATCTTCAACCGTTTACGAGTTGAAGAGTAATTCTGGAGTGGAAAAAAGTCATTTCCCTCCGGATTTTTCTCCAGATTCAGTCATGACTTTTTTTGAGCATACGCAAATCATATATTTACGTAATGTTCACGGAATTTTGCGTATATAGTGCGGATTGCAAGTGAATCTGCCGATTTTGTATTTTTCATGATTTTTAGGGGTCTACCCCTTTGGACTTTCTTCGATTTTTCGAAGAATTTTATTTTATATCGATTGTCTCGAAATTCACAGATTATACTAATTAGATCATTCTGAATCGATTGGCGTTTGCAGAATTGCTCTATCTTCAACCGTTTACGAGTTGAAGAGTAATTCTGGAGTGGAAAAAAGTCATTTCCCTCCGGATTTTTCTCCAGTTTCAGTCATGACTTTTTTTGAGCATACGCAAATCATATATTTACGTAATGTGCACGGAATTTTGCGTGTATAGTGCGGATTGCAAGTGAATCTGCCGATTTTGTATTTTTCATGATTTTTAGGGGTCTACCCCTTTGGACTTTCTTCGATTTTTCGAAGAATTTTATTTTATATCGATTGTCTCGAAATTCGCAGATTATCCTAATTTGATCATTCTGAATCGATTGGCGTTTGCAGAATTGCTCTATCTTCAACCGTTTACGAGTTGAAGAGTAATTCTGGAGTGGAAAAAAGTCATTTCCCTCCAGATTTTTCTCCAGATTCAGTCATGACGTTTTTGAGCATACACAAATCGTATATATTTTGTATTATTCATAATTTTTAGGCAGAAGAATTTTATTTTATGTCGATTGTCTCGAAATTCACAGATTATACTAATTTGATCTTTCTGAATCGATTGGCTCTCGCAGAATTGCTCTATCTTCAAACGTTCCCGAGTTGGAGAGTACTTCTGGAGTGGAAAAAAGTCATTTCCCTCCGTATTTTTCTCCAGTTTCAATCATGACGTTTTTGAGCATACACAAATCGTATATTTTCGTAATGTGCATGGAATTTTGCGTATATAGTGCGGATTGCAAGTGAATCTGCCGAATTTGTATTTTTCATGATTTTAAGGGGTCTACCCCTTTGGACTTTCTTCGATTTTTCGAAGAATTTTATTTTATATCGATTGTCTCGAAATTCACAGATTATCCTAATTTCATCATTCTGAATCGATTGGCGTTTGCAGAATTGCTCTATCTTCAAACGTTCCCAAGTTGGAGAGTAATTCTGGAGTGGAAAAAAGTCATTTCCCTTCGTATTTTTCTCCAGTTTCAGTCATGACTTTCTTTGAGCATACGCAAATCATATATTTTCGAAGTCTGCATGGAATTTTGCGTGTATAGTGCGGATTTCGAGTTGATCTGCTGATTTTGTATTTTTCATGATTTTTAGGGGTCTACCCCCTTTGGACTTTCTTCGATTATTCGAAGAATTTTATTTTATATCGATTGACTCGAAATTCACAGATTATACTAATTTGATCATTCTGAATCGATTGGCGTTTGCAGAATTGCTCTATCTTCCAACGTTCCCGAGTTGGAAAGAAATTCTGGAGTGGATAAAAGTCATTTCCCTCCGTATTTTTCTCCAGTTTCAGTCATGTTTTTTTTTGAGCATACGCAAATCATATATTTTCGAAATCTGCAAGGAATTTTACGTGTATAGTGCGGATTTCAAGTAGATCTGCTGATTTTGTATTTTTCATGATTTTTAGAAGAATTTTATTTTATATCGATTGTCTCGAAATTCACAGATTATACTAATTTGATCATTCTGAATCGATTGGCGTTTGCAGAATTGCTCTATCTTCAAACGTTTCCGAGTTGGAGAGTTATTCTGGAGTGGAAAAAAGTCATTTCCCTACGTATTTTTCTCCAGTTTCAGTCATGACTTCTTTTGAGCATACGCAAATCATATATTTTCGAAATCTGCATGGAATTTTGCGTGTATAGTGCGGATTTCGAGTGGATCTGCTGATTTTGTATTTTTCATGATTTTTAGGGGTCTACCCCTTTGGACTTTCTTCGATTTTTCGAAGAATTTTATTTTATATCGATTGTCTCGAAATTCACAGATTATACTAATTTGATCATTCTGAATCGATTGGCGTTTGCAGAATTGCTCTATCTTCAAACGTTCCCGAGTTGGAGAGTAATTCTGGAGTGGAAAAAAGTCATTTCCCTCCGTATTTTTCTCCAGTTTCAGTCATGACTTTTTTTGAGCATACGCAAATCATATATTTTCGAAATCTGCATGGAATTTTGCGTGTATAGTGCGGATTTCGAGTGGATCTGCTGATTTTGTATTTTTCATGATTTTTAGGGGTCTACCCTTTGGACTTTCTTCGGTTTTTCGAAGAATTTTTTATTGATATCGATTGACTCGAAATTCACAGATTATACTAATTTGATCATTCTGAATCGATCGGCATTCGCAGAATTGCTCTATCTCTATTCGTTCCCGAGTTGAAAAGTCAATCTGAAATGGGAAGGAGTCATTTACCTTCATATTTTGTTCCAGTCCTATTCGTGAAGTTTTCGACGTTGTACCCCTATTAAATGCCAAAATTTCCATATGAGCATACACAAATCATACTATTGTCGGAATCTGCATGAAAATTAGCGTATATAGTACGAATGACCCGAAATTCTAAGTTTCATCAATCTGAATCAATTGATCTTTAACAGTTCCCGTGTTGAAGAGTTCATCTAAAGTTGAAAGGAGTCATTTTCCTCCATATTTTTTCCACTCTTCTCCGTAGAATTTTTGACATTTCATTCCTTTCACATGCCAAACAGAGATGTGCCGAGTACTGACAGAAAGTGCTTCGAACACTCTTGAGAAGTGCTCCGAAATCTTGATAGCTATTAATGAGTACTTTCTAGAATATTCAATGAAATTTGTATAGCCTCTGTTGGCAACTCTTATGAATCGATAATATACAGGGTGTTCCATTTAAAATGTAGTAGATTTTGCACAGTTTTATTTACAATTGATTAAAAATATATTGTTTGAGAGAATCACCAACATACAATATTTTACCCAGAAATTGATTTCAATGGGACTTTTAAATTTATAATTTCTAATAATTTGGGTGACGAATTTTGGAACAAAATGTCATTCTTAAGAATTTCGAAAACCGTCAATAAGTATTTCCGAGAAAAATATTTCCAAAAGTTTTTTTTTTCATGTAGGAACCGAAAACCTGATGAATAATATAGGTTGCCGTTTAAAAAAACAAAGTTGGGACACGGAAAAATTGAACAACCTGTGTATGTGCCATCATTTTCATTTTGTAGAGCTATGATGCATGACCCTGTATATTGTAAAATTGAGAGTGTTATATGTATTTGTTATCGTCTGCTACCGATTGAGAATGTGAGTGTATTTTTTACGATTCTGATACCACTTATGCACACAATCGTTATTCAAACTACAAATTCATAGTGGCCATAATTCACTATTATCTTTCGAGGACATACCAGTATTATTCCGTGTTTATAAACGCCAGGGAGTTTCTAAAAATAAATCATTACTAACCAGGAGGTTCCTACAGAAAGAATGCTTGAAATGCATTTAAGTCTTCAACGTAATCTCACGTTTGTGTTCCTATAAATAACCTCAGAACATAACATTGCCTGACAATGTCTCGATACATGAACTTTCTTGTAATGTGATAGGATCTCCTAGATGGGGTGGAACATGTAGAGGTAGGGGGTGTTCGCATGTTCTTCGTTAACGAGTATACCATAGATGGTGTCAGGATTGGAGAGTTTCTGAATTGAATTTGAAAGAAAATTTCAAGTAATACGGGTAATCATTAGTTTTTTTTTTTCGATTTTACACTTACATGTCAAATTTGAACGTTCCATTGCAACTTTTTGGCATTTTTTGAAATTTCTGGATTATCAAAAACTTCCTAACTTCGACAAAACTGTTTTATACCACTAGCTCTAATATGCTACTAACTTTCAATCAAGAATCATCAACAAAAGTATGTTTTTCTCAAGAAAATGAGAGTTTCTGTTATGTTTGATACAAAGTTGACATATCGTCATGCAATCATAATAGTTGTATCTCTGTTACTTCAATAAAGGGTGGTAAAAAAATACAGTTTTTTCGTTTGCTTGTAAAAGATACTGAAAGTTGATTATGCACAATGGAACTCCTTGTATATTACTGAAAATTTGGAACGCTGCTTTCGCTTTCTTTTTAGGTGTATCATACCTATACCTATTTAGTAAAATTTCGGACGTATGAGCATTTATTTGTGAAAACGTCTTCTCAGAATGGTATTTCCTTTCGGTATTTGGTAAGCAAGTCATTAATACTATTCGACAGTAATGTTATGACATTGCCCTAATAATACCGACATTTTCGTCACTTCAGAAGTTACAAATACCTTCAAATCGATAGAAAAAACTATTTAAACGAAGTTCATATAAATTTGTTTGTTATTTTTGGACAGCGTGATAAATTTATCAGCAGGACAAGCCGAAAGTTCAACGAAATATATCCGAATCTACTGCCAATGAACCTCCAGAAGAATATGTTTGCATAAATTTAAAAAAAGCACAAAGAATCTTGAAAGTGTGAATATTGATAAGAATAATTATAAAAAAGTAAAAAAATCATGTGTATTATTTCAAAATATGTTCGAATCGCTGGCCGTTCACTTCCAGGCTCTTCAAAATGCGAGTGTTGACTGATTTCGTCGTGGCAGATTTGATTTCATTGGGATCCAAACCTTCAAATGTTTGAGGAATCCTTATTTCTAACAATTCATCTCTCGAACGCACGCGGGTTTCGTGAACTTTTTCTTCAAACATTCCCCACAGTTGAAAATCTAATGGATTAAGATCGGGTGATCTCGCTGGCCAATTCCATAGTCTCAAGCGCCTTTTCTACCAATCGTCAAAATGTCTTTCCAGTACTTTACTCACTTCTCTTGTATAATGTGCTGGAGCTCCGCCTTATTAGTACCAACAGTTTCGATATTTTTCTAGTGGCAGATTATCGACGGAGCTCTCTACAGTATTCTCCAGAAAATTCCGGTAGCTTCTGGATGTTAATGATTCCTTGTATATCACGTACCTCTGTTTGTTGTCCATTAACATGCAGAAGACATCAAAACTAAATTTTTCTTGAAATACGACTTTTTTTGTGCTTGAATTTTGGTGAATTTTTAATCATGCATTTTGTGTCTTCGCAAGATTCTTTGAACCGATTTATGTTTCGTACCCAAATCTTCTTCAGCACTTCTCATCTATAACTCTGAGGTTTTTTGTACAACTGTCAAAAAAACTTGACATTTCTGTATCTCTATTGATGCGTAAATGTTTATTTTATTCACAGTGGAAAAAAGACATTTTTTCAATGCCATAATAATTCACAAAATATACATGAAATATTACTTTGGAACGGATTTATTTTTAACAGAGTCAATTATTGTAGGAATGTAGGCTTTCACGGCTGGCGTCAATGTTTTGGTTGATTTCCGGGTTTTGCCGTGGTCTTCTTTGGTTTAAATTTCCAAACGTTTCAGCTGCAACTGCGGCAGTCATCTTCAGTGGCGTGGTTCTATGAACAAGTTGATGGAGTCGCCATGGGCAGTCCACTTTGCCCAGTAGTAGCAAATTTCTACATGGAGAAATTTGAAGAAAGGGCAATTAAACCTTCAAAAAAAGTGGTTGAGGTATGTAGATGACACGTTCGTTGTTTGGAGCTACGGAAGAGAAGAACTTCAGAACTTCCTAAACCATCTGAATAGTTTTCATCCAAAAATCCAGTTCACCATGGAATTAGAAGAAAACCTTCAAATCCCATCTCTTGACGTATTAGTCACCAAAGAGGGTAATCATCTAGGCCACTAGGTGTACAGGAAGAAAACACACAGATAGATATCTACACAATGGATCCAACCATCATCCAAAACAGAAACGAACCGCCGTCAACACCCTAGTGAACAGAGCTTGGAAAATGTGTGAACCAAGGCACATCGACGAGGAAATGCAACACCTTACAACTGTGTTACAAGCGAATGAGTACAACAAGAAAGACATCATCCGTGCTACGCGCCCAAGGAAGAAGAAAAAGAACACCAATGGAGAGCAACCCCAAGGCACTGTCTATCTGCTATAGAAGGTGTCACCAACAGAATTGGGAAAATTCTGAGATGTACTGAAAACTTCGTTACTTATCGTAACACAAAAAAACGACAACCACAACGAAACCGATATGTGTTGGATGAACTTTCCCAGAAAACTTCGAACATTTCCCTAAAATCACTTTCAACTCTTCAATAACTCTATGATTTCGATCAGTTGGAGTTCCACAACTCGACAAAATATACATGCCGTCGCCTTCCGTGGAATTTACCCAGTCGCCATTATTTCGAATACTTGATAGTTGTTCCATTCGGGGTGGAGGTTTCAGAACCGTCCAGAACGTGACTCAAGGATAAAAAACTCCACGGGAATCCCGCCTTTGAGTATACCGAGCTAAAGCCTATTTCTCGCGACAAATTACCTCGAATCCTGTACTGGTCCTCGACAAGAATCTCTCGAGTTCCGTAGCCTCTATGCCACATACCCACTGGGGTCACTTTGGGGGACTTCGATGGCGTTTGATAAGCTGCATTATATACACGTCACAAAATGTAATATATGACGTCTGGCTCATGTCTGAAATGAATTGTCTCTCGTGGTGACGGTATGCAATTCAGTGCATGTTTGGCATACACGTATTGAGTTAGGTCGAGTATTTCACCGATGTGAGCGATTGTCTGAAAGTGAATTAGTTTCCGAAATTAACAAAATTGTAAAAAAGGCGTGTGTTCGATGAATATCAGATTTGGTAGCAGGTACCACAAGGTTCAAACTTGGGACCTCTTCCCTTTATTATTTCCACTAATGATCTTTCTTCTCCATATTCAAGTATTGTAAATGCATCAGGTATGCAGATGACCTTGAATGGAGTCAAGTGAATCAGTAGCATTTCAATGTCAACAAATATGAAAGTTATGTGTTTATACCGTGTAAGGAAAACTGTAATCTTTGACTATGAAATGGGGGAGAAAATGCCGATTCTGTGTTGTGAAATCAAAGATCTTGTAGTTACATATACAATAATGTTTTTTTATTGACAATTCAACTCATTTATAAAAAATCGCATTTGCCATAGTACAATTGTCACTTTTATTGCGGCAAAAGTTAGCTGCAACCTTGATAGCGACAAATTCACTAATGGTTTTATTCTTACTATTTTTTTATCAATTTTTTTATCAATTATCAAGGTGCTGGTTTGACATATTTGAATTTCTAAGCACTTACAATGAGTCGATTTGGTGAGTTTACCAACGTCAAAATTATTCAAATTGTTAATACCTGAAAACGCTCCACTCTCGATATCGCGTTTTTATGGTTGACAGTTTTTCTCGTCTAGTCAACAGTTTCTCATTGAATAACCCAAATTTACCCAGTAATATACAAACCTCTCCTGCAATTATAAATGACAAAACGAATTAAAATCATTATATTTGAGACTAATCAAAGTATCGGGATAAGTATTGAGGCAAACCCAGATGTATAAAATAATAAAAGAGCTCTAATCTTCTTTGATAAAACCGAAATAAGAGTTTGCTTTCCTAGTAGGTTTTTTGATTATTCAGTCACTTTCAGGGGAGTAAAGAGAGATAGTATAAAATAGGTTTCTAGGAAATGTATTCTCCAGAAAATATAGTGCCTGGCTTGATTTCAATGTAGTTGGTGCCAATGCCCTGAGAAAGGAATTCAAAATTCCATCGTTGCCGCAAAAAAGAAAAGGGACATGTATCATGTTTCAATTCAAAGTCAAAAATAATAGTTTTACTTAATTGCCCAGAGATTCTTTCGCAAATTCCGTGTACTGTTCCCGATGCCGTAGGACACGTTCTTCGTTAATGTTTAAAATTACAAATTCGCAATTAACAAATTTCATTCTTTGAAGACCTAATTATACAAAAACCTTATTAACCTACATGACTCTAAATTGAAATGTGCTGTTCAACTCATTGAAGGGCAGTAGTTGACATAGTAACCTACAGAAATTTTGGCTATGTGCACGGTGGTACTAAAAGTGAACCATCATCTTATGATTTGTCTACCATTATTGACATCAAGAGAATGTATACTCGAAGATTTGATTCATCTTCTTCTGAATAGAAAGCAAAACTTATGATATTCCACATCTTTTTACTCTTGTTTCAAATTAAACGAGGCTACCTTCAAGTTTTGAGGTTAGTTGTAGTAAATATCGAGATAAATATTTTCTAATGTGTATTATAAATTTTGATGACGAATTACCAAAATAATGAAGATTATCACAAATATAAGTGATAATTTTTTTTTAGAGAGAAATTACCTCTCTGAACTCCAGATGAACTTAAAACGGTTGAAGATAGATCAATTCTGCGAACTCCAATCGATTCAAAATGAGAAATTTAGTATACTTTGGGAATTTGGGATGAAAATATCAATGAACAAAATTTTTGAATGGATGCAATAGCAAATTTTCAAAAATTTCAGTTTGAAAGTGTAGAGGTTCTCTAAAATGCCCATGACGTCTTTAGTTGACTCAGAATCGACTTCAAATTCGATGAGCACATTTGAAAAAGATTGAATTTCACTATTATTAGTGGACTTTTTTTTACGTTCTGGAAGGAACTGGAGAACGGTTAAAGATAGACCAATTCTGCGAATGCCATTCGAGTCTGAATGATAAACTTAGTATACTTTCTGCATTTAGGATGGAAATACCAATAGACAAAAGTGTTTGAATAGACGTATTAGCAAATTTTGGAAATTTTCCATGGTGCTGGGTCCTTTTAGCATTTTTCACCAACTATAGTCATATTATGTTTTCCATATATCTGTGAAAGTTTCATCTCAAGCATATAAATATAGACATGAAATGCATAATAATTCAATTAATAATGAATAATAAACCTTACAAGATTCTTAATTGCCTCTCTCAGTGATACAATTTTCTTCAATTCTCTACATTCCCACCAGTATTTTCTTTGTTGCTTCTGATGTAATATGAATATGTTGTATTCATTGGAGAAGACATTATCATTGCTTCCGAATGAAAATGATGAACCCTGAATAAAATTAATATTATTGTCATTCTCAACACACTTATCCATACACCTATAAATAAACCTGTGAATGGCGGATTTCCTCGGCCGTTAATTATCATATTCTAGTGACATTTTACGAATTAAAGGAATCTACTTGTATATTCCTACACGTGTTTCCACTTGAAAATGCTATATACGATTTGCCGTAATGGGTTACCATCACTCAAACTGACAATACAGCATTTTGAGAATTTTCATTGAAATTCAAGGCATTCCTTGTATACAGGCGTTCTCAGATTTGAATAAATTAAAAGCTGATCCATAAATAATGTTCTTATCAAAACCTGAGTCCTGAATTTAGTACTGTATATGTTGTGCAACGTGTGAGAATTACAGTACCAAATACACCGTTGCATTATAATGAAATATCTCAAATAATATATTGCTGAAAAAACCTCATCAACCTGATCAATCAATAACTGTGCAGATTTATTGCAAGATTACCAAAAGAACTTACAGATTATTTGACGAACTAAAAGTTATAATTCAAAATGAGACAGTAGAGTACCTCAGGGCTCGGTATCGGGTCCGGTGCTACTTACGATATAATCTTGCATGGAGATGCTGCAAAATTTCTCAGTTTCATTGACAATTGTTTGTAAACCAGAATAATTGGTATGTTCTGGAGACAAACAATAAAAGACCTGTTTGAATGATTAGTATAGAAGCGTCTCTTACTTTGACTCAACCTTTGAAGACAATAAAAAAGTTTTATAGATTTTATTTATTAATTTCTTTAACGTTTGAAAACATTAAAGAATGACCTGCATACATACATTTTTTGAACCCATTCAAACTACAATGCATTACAATTTACAAATTTGTACTATTATTTTCCTTTTTTCATACTTGGTATTTTCACATTCATGAAAAAGCAGTTTTTTCAATAAATGAACTTTTATCTAGATCCCTTCACTGAAATTTTATATTTTGAGTTCACCCATTCGATACTTCATAAACAAAAACTAAAAACTTTGAGGAAGCTAGAATTTTCATAAAACAATTTTTTGGATATGTGAAAAATGTATATATTTTTTCATTTTAGTCATTGAAATGAACTGCTGACTGAAACGATTGCAAAGCAGATATTAATAGTTTCTCTTTTTCAGAAATCTAAAATTGAAAATTGAAATTAACACTGCATTTAAAAAAAAATACGTCAGCTTTGTACACCAGAATCAAATAATTTTTGGCTTAAATGAATTTTGTGTCATATTAGGTCTACATAGAGAAAAGAGATTTGTTGGTACTGATACATTGTTGTTAAATAGGTTCACAATATTTTTTTCATATAAATCAAATGAAATCACCCATTCCATGTAGACAATTGAAATTCACGTTCTTTTGTCAAATAAAAATCCTTTTTGGTGATGTTTTTCAATATTTTGTCTCTGTCTACAATAAAAATGAAATGTCCAAGTTTTCCATATGAAATTAAGGAGTTAACGCCAAATCTATACCTATCTTCATTAACTATTTGTTTTGAATAGAGAGATATACAGTGCCCATTGGGATAGTAATATATCATGAAATGTTTCAGGTTTTGTTTGTGGGTGTAAAAACCATGAATCTGATAAATACGTTTTCAAAAATTATAATTGTCACAAGTGTTCACTAACAGGACATTTAGCACCACAATGTAAAATCATTCTCCTAATGAAATCAATAATGAGACCAGCGACAATTCAATTTTCAATTTTGGTAGTTTTGATGTATATAGGTCACACATATTTTGAACCTCGATATATTTTCTGAAAATTGAAATTACGTTCTCAAAACTTATGTTATCAGATATTTGGGGGGGCATCACTATAGTTAGAAACCAGTGAACGCTTTCACTTTCTAATTGGAGCAAGTTTATTATAAACATCAGCCAAACTCGTTATGCCACACCTTGAACGCTTTGAGTCAGATAATTGACTGTTTGGAACGAATTAAAAATAACCGATTGATTTTGATATATCGCGTTTGTCCTATGTAGGTAAACGATATTCTTTGATTCACTGAAATACACTCACATGCTGAAAAATTTAATGTTTTTTTTTATTTTTAGTTCAATTTTCAAAAAATTTCATCAAACTGTAGTTGAAATCATCAGTTTCAACTTGCATATTCAGTATTTCGTTAAATGCTGGCTTATCAGTCATTATGCAGGGTTAATTATAAGTTTGTTGTTTAACTCTAGTTTAAAAAAATCCTGTGGAATGATTTCATGGTCAAATTCTTTCAAAATATCAATTTTTGTTAACAATCATTCCATTTCAAGATTTTGTTCTTTTCACTGACGATTCCAGATTTTGCTTACATTTTCTAGATCGACGAAAAAGAGCATGGAGAGGAAAAAGAATTGATTAATATTATAACTGAATAATATATTGTTGCCTTCTCATTGCTGGCCTCATAAACGGAGCTGTCAACCTGGCATTATGGCCAACACGTCAAGAAGTAACATTTCTTAAAATTGGGTAAACTGTTGTTTCGAGTTCATTTCTCTCTCAAAAATGAACTAGTGCACTTGAAGGCATGAAACAGAATGTTGAAAAGGAATAGTTATTAACAAAAATTGGGTATATGAAATAATTTTACCACGAAATTATTCCACAGGATGTTTTAAACTTAGGTTTTCACAACAAACTTCTAATTGACCCAGTGCAATGACTATTGGTCATTTCTAATTAACCCTGTATAATGACTTATAATCCAGCATTTAACAAAAGACTGAATGTGCAAGTTAAAATTAATAATTTTTTCTACAGGTTGATGAAATCAATTTGAGAATTGAACTAAAAATAAAAAACTATGAGACTTCGAATTCTACTAAATATTAACTTGTTGCGATTTTTTGCATTTGGATTATTGTTAATCGTTTTGAGTACTTCGGATACTTCGGATACTTCAGGCCACATAAATGATCCTTCCTACTGTTCTGTTAGCATTTAGCTGCAACCTTCCTGTTAATGAAACGAAATTGTTAACATATATCACGAACACCGAATCTAATTTGCACCCCACACCACATACCCAACAAAGTGTGGTCTTTGGAGGAAATGAAAAGAGGGTCTCGGAAACAAGAAGATAAATATACGAAATAAGCAATACCAGAGCACGTAGACGTAAACAAGACACAGGTAATCGAGGAATATGGCCTCGAATTCCGGAAGAAGAACAATTGCTTTCAGATATCCACAGCGATAAAAGACATCTGTAACGCAATTGCTCTCCATGTTGATCGATTTTCCCCGGAAAATGCCACCGGGAGACTTGCGGGTCGCACGATTCTCAGCCTTGGTCCTTCTGGCGCAAGATTCAAATTTCCTAGTTGGTATTCGCCGACATATATTCTTGTCGCCGGGAAATTCTTCTGGTTAATTCCTTCCTCGACCAATGAAGGTGTTCATGTTTGGCTGCTCCCTAGAGGTCTTCAAGAGATCGGATCTGCAATAAGGTCGATAAATATAAATAATACGATTAGGAAAAGTTCATTTCGAACATGTGGAACGGTAATTTAGGTTCGTGGCGAGTGTTTAACCCCTGGGAACGTATATGGAAAGTTTTGAGGAATTATACAGTGGGTCTCAAAAGGTTTGCGTCGTATGCAGGAGGCAACATTACATCCATAGAATGTCACGGTGGCTGGAAATCTTCCCCCGTAGCAGAACATAGTTTGAATAACAGAATTCAGATTTCTAACAAAATATTGAACTTTTGGACAAATCGACGAAAGACTTTTTACATGAGAAGTGTGTGTGGTCAATCACGATCAACATTGATAAGAAATGTCAAAACATTTTTTTACTGAGATTTCTAATACTGGTTTCAATTCTATACAACGTTTCTTTATCAACATTCCTATTTCTTGTTATCCTCTGCATTCCATTCTGAAACTTGAAATTTTGAAAACTTTGAGGCAAGTTTTTTGCAACACTCCAATTTGTATCAATAATAAAATTTTCTGATTTGGATAGTAAAAAAGTTTCCCGTATGGTGAATATTTTTTGAAACTCACTATACAGTTGAATTGGAGACAATTAGAACTTAAAAGTCACAGTATATATTCCCCATTTGAAAAAATCACGGACTCAAACATCTTTTTGACACCTTTCTTGATGGTAATAAAAATAATAATTCTGTAGATAATTAACACGTCATCTGCAATGCAGCTGACTGATTTTTCAATTCTTGACGTAATTTCGACAACATATTATGTCCTAAACCATTTTTTTATAGTCAGAATTGAGTATACTGTACTCTCTCTATTATAGTTATGGAAATTAAATATTAGCGGGTTTTTTATAATTTTTTATTCAGTTAAGCTAATTAATAATGGGATGTATTACAGTTTAGATCTTTGAACATATCCATACGCAGCAAATTATCAAATTCCGTCGTCATGTGCATATTCTAATAACAATACCATTGCAACAGCTGATATCAAATCCCCTGCATCTATTTAGCAGTTGACATTTTCAAAACCACAAAAAAATGTAGACTAACAAAATTGCTAACGTACTTTATAAACTTTCACTGGTAAACAGTAATCTGAAATATCTAACATACGCTCGTTTTATCAATGCCTACTTCAGTCCTTCATAATAATACTTGCCGAAAAATGTTTGCGGCTGTTCAGTCATTGATTGGGAAGTTTGTCGTTTTATTTTCAAGTTCATGTTTATTGAAGGCAATGTTGCTTTTTTCAAACGAAATTCATCATTAGCCAGTTTGAATATGTAACAAATGATCTTTTCATAGCTATCAGTGATTTTCAAGTTATCTAAACTACCCATATCAACAAAACTATGCCAATGTCACTTAAGGCGCGTTTCGTCAACAAAGTTCCTCCTCAGGAGCTCGAAGCTTACTGAGGATGCTCAAAACTTACTAAGGATGCCAACTTCGTTCCAAATATTATTTAATTAGTTCAGTAATGTTATTGTTTCTATTCAAATCGATGCAGTTGCAAGAAGAAACATAGGAGAGAAATCTAGGGTTGATGATGAGGGTTAATGCTGGTTAGTTGAATGATTTGTAGTGTATTATAGATGTGAAGTGCATGAATTATCATTATTTTCAATATTTTGAATAAAGTTTCACAAGAGTTTCGGCCATCACTCTGACTAGTATGAATGACGTAATTTTTTCAGGATGCTTTAGTATGAATAAGGTCAGTTGACCTGATATGATTGCTTATGCCACGAGTAAAGATGCAGTGCCTTGATTCAATGTGATTTATGAATATACAGTTCGCTTATTGGCATATGGTCTTTTATAGTCTCGTTTCAAGGACGAAAAACTCATCAATAGCTTCTTTGTTCAACAGTCATTTACAAATGATCATACGTATACAAGGAATATGCGGGATTTTCATGCTGTAAAACAATTTTCGTTGAAATCGATAATTTGCATGAAAATACAAGAAACTCTGAATACAAAATTTGGAGGAAATTGTTGATATGTCGTATTTCTTGAATAAGTTAATGATTTTCACTCATGTGTAGAAATATCTAATTCTAACATGTAATTTTTCCTTTGTGAATTCCGAAAAGTTGTGAGGTAATAAAAAGAAAGTTTGCTTTGAGTCTGTTAAATATCTAGGACCAATCAAATAATAATAATAATAATAATAATAATAATAATAATAATAATAACATGTGCTTTGATTGTCCAATCCAATAGAACATAGTAATGATGTTTTTGAAGAACTTTAGAGGAATTCTGGTTTGGCAAGAAGACACCAAGACTGTCCAAAAGATCCGGTGTGAATTAATTTCATAATTTGAGATGGGATGATAGAAAATTATCGTAATCTAGCCATCTACTACATTTTTTGAAGTAGAGATGTTAAAAAACCTCTTTTAGACTTTCAATAATGATTTTAGAGTATATTAAGCAATTCCTCATTCCAAGATATTGAACCAAATTCTAGTTTAGGCCTCACAAGAGTGTAATAGGATAGATAACTATACTTGATCAATATTTTCAAACGAATCGAAAATAATTCACTAGATATAGAATCGAATGATGGTTTGTTATTGTACGTTATACCGAGATCTTTAATTTCTCTGCGACTCCTAAGATAATCTTTATTTTCATTTTATAATTTTTTTCATCCAATTAATTCTTTTCATCAATTCTTACAGCGAATTTTCATCTTATTACCAATATGTGCAACCACAACATGTGTTTGCCAGATAATTTTTTCTAAGTTCTGAAAGTATTTTTGATAATTCAAAGTCTCGAATTTTTCTTAAAAAATCATATTTACCATTGTCTCACAGTATTAAATTTCGATTTTTACAACCAGATTTGCATTTTCCCATATAGCTGGAAAAAGTAAAAATGGTCAGATTGAACATGTGAAGAACACGTTGCTTTGAATCCAGTCTAATAGAACTCTGATCGATATTTTTATATATTTTGGATAACGGTAATTTTGAAAACTCGTTATCCTTATTACGAATACCGTAAAACTTGTTTCTGAGATTCAGTCATTTAAACGAAAGCAAAACTTTAAAGACAGGATTTATAAAATCAGCTACGATGAGAAAAAAATCAATCTGAATTAGAAAATGCTATTACCAAGCAATAGCAAAATAACGTAAATGGCGAATAACGGTGACTTTATTTCTAACGGAAGTGATACAGCGTAGTGCTGAATATTATAAACATTTTGTAGGTAAAATGAAAAATAAAATTAAAGAAATACATGAAAATATAAATACTTTCTTGTATTTTTTACCTAAATAACCTTCATATAAACTGGATGACATGACATGAAACAAACACATGATTTATAGTTACACGTAAAATGGTTGTGAAGTGAAAGTTCTGAACCCTTTCGAATTGCCCAAAAAGGTGCACCTTTCCCTGTCTCAATATTGTGCAATGTTATTTGTTTTGTTAACGCAATTTCTCCTCGAGAAAGTTTTCTTGGAATGAAGTTTCATCTGTTGGTGTTATAAATATTATTGGGACTTTTTAATACCTCTAAAGAACCCTTTGGATTTACAGCCCAGCATAAGCACTACCTGGATTTGAACTAAATTGTAATAGAGTTTTATCGACTGCTTCGCTTCCGTATAATTATACCAGGTGATTCAAATGGTTGATTTAGAAAACAATTATGTAGATAAAAGCTCTTTGGAATGCTTCATAAAATGTGACTTCTTCATAGAAATATGGTGAAAAAATGTGATATTGATTGTATGTTTTCCTTCATGACGTCGATATCCAAAATAAAATGATATTTAAAATCAATTTTCCACAGAAATATTCATTTAACTTAATTTTTTTTCTGCAACATGAATTATCGTTTTTCTCGTGGCAGTGAAATGGAATTATCGACCTATTTGACAGGTTTTTTTTTTCAGAACTCGACGATCGTTCTAAAAAAAATGCTCTCCATAATTAAGTTTCAAATTCACTCAACCTGTCTTATAGCTGGAGAACTGTTAGAGATTAATAAGTTAGCTAAGAATAAGCCACTACTTACACCTTTTTGTAATATTTATGATTGGACCCGTAGGGATTATATGAACATTAGATATTATTGAATGAAATTAATACTGTTTTACCATGGCAGGAATGATAGATATGCTTATATTCTCTTTTTCATAAAACACTGTTAAATGCATTCATATAATTGAAAACGTATCGTCAGTCTCTCTTCAACGAGCATGTTTAATCAAAAGACAATAATTGATCGTTAATTACTTCTATTAATGAACATTTTCTATATAAATACATAATTGTTATAGCACTCCAAGCATTCATGAATTCATATGTTATGTATACATATATCGGGCACCTTCTTGATGCCATACTTATTCATTCTCAAATGTAAATATAAGTTCCTATACCTATATAACCTAAACAAAAATAAAAATTGAAATAGTAACAAATCAAATTCCGTTTAGAAACCATTGGGTCTTCCTCAAGGTTCTATTATGGGACCACCTGTTTTTGGAATTTATAATAGCGATATTGATAAACGATTCAGATCGGATATCATTTATAATAACGCTACTAACACACGACTATACCGTTCTATTAGTTCCTCTGACTCTAAAGTCCGGGAATACCTTCCCTGTAGATTTCAAGGAATTCATCTTCAATAAGTTGAAAAAAAAGTCTGATAATCTTGTCTCTGGCAAGGCGGCAGTGATGATATTAGGACGACTCAATTCTCTCCAAGTATTGATTTTAACCATAGGCATTTATCTATATGTATTTCAATATTATGAGTTCATGAATTGTCTTTCTCTAGTTCAATAGGGTTATTTTGATTTTTTTATTATAATATATGATGTTTTACAGTTAGAATACATATAATATAGTTTTACATTCTATCAGTTGGATTCAAAAGCAGATGCTTAGCTGAACCCAGTTCAGTTATTATATACAGGGTGTTCATTTCAGGACTTCCCAACCTAATTTTTTCGAAATGGGTATATTTTTTAAAAAAATCCCCAGACAGGAAAATGAACGCGCTCCCTTTCATCTCCTGCAAGGGGGAGCTACCAACTTCAAAATCTCATAGCGAAGGGGTATCGAGTATTACTTTACTTTGAAGGTCTTTTCAATGTCTACACCTCAATGTTTCTTTTTTTCTATTGGAAGATCTGTTGTCGAGATATTCAGTCAAATGCGAGTGCTGCCGCGTACTCATAAAAGACGGCAAATCGTTAATAAACATTAAGAATATAAGAGGCCCTAACACTGAACCTTGGGGAACCCCTGGATCAACTTCAGATTGTTTTAAGTGGGTGTGACCTAATTCAACAATAATTTTACTTCTTAGGTATGACAACGACCAAAAAAGTATGTTCCCACGAAACCCCATACAGCATATTGTTTTGATTCAGACAGTCAAAAGCTTTGATAAGGTCGAAAAAACAGCTCGAACTAATTTCTAACTGTTAAGGTATACAATTATTCTACAAATTCACACTCAGCAATTTCTATCGACCTGATATTTCTCCATATAGATTTTCTTAAATCTTCTTTTGTATAAGTCTTTTTAAACAACTTTGACTAATACACAGAAAACATTTGTGAATGGATAACGAATCATCTTTTTTATAAAAAGGAATGTCTAATCCTAGCTTCAAGTTTTTGGGATACTGATATTAATAATAATTAGAGTGCTTTATTATCATGATACCGAATCTTGTTGACAAAGCTTGAAATTAATACAAATGGTATAAGTGTATAAACAGTTATAAAATAGATATTACGGTTGAAAATCAGCTGAAAGCTTTCGTTATATAAAATATTCCTGCAAACTATAATAGGGTCTGTCGAATGAGGATGCAGCAAAATATATATATGTTTATTACCCAAACAAACAGATTCCATTATAAATTGTGCAGTTATTGTCAGAATATAATTTTTTATAACGCTTTATTGTAAATCAGTAAACTCTTAAATATAGTTGGACTTCATGCTCCCCTAAACTATAGTCCGTGACGTAACTGACTGTCAATGAGTGCATAGTGAGCCATTTTGGCTGTGTTGAATCCTAATTCGTTGGAAATTACCCAAACAGCATTAAATCCCGAGGAGATTCTACGTATAAGTTACATGATCCTCAAATTTCAATTTCTGTTCAATGAACACTCCAAGAAGCTCAGTGTGATATTTATTTCCAATGATTTATTTAAAAAAAAAGGTCACCAAGCGAAAATTTAAATAATATTGAATTCGTTTTCGACAAATTAAAAGGTAAGGTGTTTGCATCACACTAGTTTTTCACTTAAATCAGCTGATATTATGCTGTGCAGGTCACAAGTATTTCTATTACTCCATAGTATATAGTAGTGTCATCACCAAAGAAGGTGAACTTTCCGGAAATATTGATCTTAGTGATGTCATTCACATACAATTGGAAAAGTACAGGACCCAACACAGATCCTTGTGGAACTCCCGAAGTAATTTCATCTTTTTTTTCTGAAAGCGTCGCTGTTTTGACCATCTGATTTTGTCCTGCCAGGTATATCAGATTCAAAACATTCGATAGTCAATCCTCTGCATACATAATATTGGAGCTTAATCAGCAGTATTTTGTGATTAACTCAGTCAAATGTCTTCGACACGTCATAAAACACTGCTGCAGTCTTTTCACCGGTGTTTATCTTCATCCAGAAATGAGAATATTGCATCCTGTGTATTTTAATTATTCTGAAAACCGAACTGGTTGTCACTGATGATGTTATACTTACTGTCGAATTCAAGTAGACGTTTTTTATTAGTTTTTCAAGGATTTTTAACGAATTTATCATCTTGCATCAAGGATCAGCAATATAGCAAGCAATACTCTTGACGACCTTAGTTGAAATACAATCAACCCCTATAGAAATAGTGTTATTCAGGTCATTTTTTATTTTTACTGCCTCATACTGACTCATCCTTGTTTCCATTATGAATTGCTTCTTATTATCAAATGCAAAGGCGGTAATACGATTTTTTTCGAACTGAAAATGTACAAAGTGCACACGCAAACGTATAAAATAATCTAACTGACATCAAGTACGCCTTCCAAGTTGCAGGAAACCCAATAAAATCGCCAACGTTACAACCACTTCGAGTACCTTCCTATGCAAAATTCATAATCACAAAGCAACTTCACTTCCAATAATATACCTTAATTATTGATTACGTCCCGAAAAAAATGCGCTTAGCTCCCTGAAAAATGTACAGTAGCCAGTATCTCGTATATTTTATGTCTCGACTTTGCTCTCTCGATGGAGAATAAAATGAGATCTCGCTCCGTCTCTTATCTCCGAATGTGGCCGTCCTTGTCGTACCTGCCCCAAGAGACCGACCTTGTAGAGCGCCTTGTGTGACAATAAGAGTACTATATATCGAGAGGTGATCCGGGATTTCGTGCTTAAGACGCGATATTCTTAAGAGCCGATATTGCGTGGCGGCCTTGTGAACTCTTGTCATCAAGTTGGCTTTGCAGAGAGCTTGTAAGTTAAACATGGCTCGTTTGTCCCAGACAAGTACGTGTGTCTCTCCAGACCTTATTTCTTTGATATTGAGGCCCATGTTCGGAGATGTGGGATACACGGTGTTCCCGAAATATTTTTTATCAGAAACAATTTCATATAGGTAATCTATTTGAATAAGTATTCATCTTCGGCAAGAAGGATGTGCGATTTCAAATGAACTTAAAAAACATACCTACAGGATGTTTCATAGGAATTGCCATCAGCTCATTACGTTCCAAGATATTAGCGTCACTGTCGTCATCAATATAATATACACAGTGAGTCATTGAAAACGAAACAGCGGCTCTGTATCGGCAGAACCGAATTATTTTAAAACGCTGGAATTTGTCAACTACATTTTTGAGAGAGACATCGTTCACGATGAAATTTACCCGGAATACATTCCATTCCTTGGAGCTCTTCTTGGAGAGTTTAAGTATGGACTTCGTGGAAAATATCCAATATCCAATGACGGCAGTTATTAAGATTTACAGTCGAATTCAAAAAGAATGTAGACTCATCAGAAGAGCAGAAGTTGAGAAGGAAATTTCACAAAATGCCTGTCGCCTATCAAAATCATCTTATACAATTGGTGTATCAAATGTATTTCGTAGGGGTGGAATTTATATTGCAAAATCTACCTTATTTCAAATAGAACACTCGGTATATTATCGATCCATAAGAAGCGCCAACAAGTGCTCTACAAATATTCCCTATGGTTAATATCAATAGCTTTTCTAAAAATGAAAAGAAGATTTTGCACATTTTTATTTACAATGTTTGGCAAGCTGTACATAATAATAATAATAATAATAATAATAATAATAATAATCTTTATTCAGCGAAATATACATTTTCCAATTCAGTATGTCATTCAAGATTTGATGAAAAGGCGAAGTTCATCTGTTGCTACGAAAGCACAAGATGGTATACCACTTATCCTGCGTAGATAGGTACCAAAATATGAAATAACAGAATATAAAGAAATTATACAAAGATAACAAATAAAAATAAAGTGAATTTTCTCACCCAACAAGAATTTTAAAGAAAAAGTATAGTGTTAAATACAAAATTACCAGTTATAAACAATTGAACTATCAAAATGTATGATATTGAGTATAATAATAAAGCGAACGACAGAGTTTTAGATAAGGGAGGATTTCAGGAGTTCTATGTAATTCTTTCAAAATGTATTGAGGTTTTTATTTTTCAGATCATTCGGAATGGCATTGTAAATAGCGGATATAGTATAGGAAAAACTGCGTTCATATAAAGATGTTCTGTGAATTGGAGGTGTTATAGTACCTTTCTGATATTCAGGTTATGTACATCAGTTCGAAATATGATTTTTCTGTGAAGGTATGACGGGATTTTTGTTTGAATTATTTTATGGTAAAGAGTGGCGCAATGTAGTTTTTTACGAGATTTCATATTCCACCTAGCTTCTTGGAGTTTATGGCTGATTGGTTGACGTCTGCGAACACCATAAATAAAACGGAGGCAATAATTCTGAATTTTTTGGACTCTTTGTGCATTTGCAGCAGTGATACAGGGACCAAAAACAGTATCACAATGCGTGAATGTGGACAAAACTAAGGAATCACACAGCATTTTTTTAAAATTCACATGCACGAGAGCTATACAAAATTTTCAATTTCCAAATACTCTTCCGAATACATTCTGAAATATGTTTGTTAAATCGTAACGAATGATCCATCCAAAGGCATAAGTTTCGAACAACTTCGCAGAACTGAACAGGAATATCATTTATCTTAATGGATATTATTTGCGAATAAAGCGATTTATCAGTGGGTTTACCGAATACGATGGCATTACATTTTTTTGGGATTCAAAGAAAGGCAGTGATCTTTAGATATTCTGTAAATTCTATCAAGGTCATCGTTGATTTTCAGACAGCTATTTACAAAATCAGAAGAAGGGAAGGAATACATTACCTGGGTGTCGCGTACATTTGTATATAGCAATCGGACACAGTTTCTGAAAAATCCAGTGTAAATAGTGTATAGTAGAGGTCCCAAAATGGAGCCCTGCGGCACGCCACATGTCAGATCTTTAATGTTCGAAAGTCTGTTATTTAGAAAAACTTTTTGTTTCCTACCATCTAAATAGTTATCAAAAAAAGCAACGGATTTATCAGAGAGTCCAATAAATCGCAAAATGTGTTTGAGAGCAGTATGATTTAGAGTATCGAGGGCTTTCGAAAAATCCAGAAGAACCAAAACGGTAATCATGCCGGAATCAGTTGCTCGAAATATACGATCGGTAACATTCAGGAGTGCCGTTGCGCAACTGGTCCCTTTCTGAATCCAGATTGGGTAGGCGGAAGTATATCATTATTATTCAGATACTCCACTAATTGAGTTTTTTTACCACTTTCTAGTATTTTCGAAATGACGGGTAGGATACTAATTGGCCTTAAATCCTTAAAGTCAAGGACCACATCGGACTTGGGTAGAGGTATTACATGAGCTAATTTCCATTGACTGGGGTAAACTGAGTGCTCGATACAGAAGTTTACAATTAGCATAATATATTCGATGATAAACGGACAACACAATACAGGGTTATGATAAAGTAATGCACATAATTCATAAAACGTACAACGATCACTTTTGAAAAAAATTCAAAATCACGTCAAACTGTTTTTTTTATTCCGCATCTTTTGACATAAGTAACAAAAATAACACGTCAAAGTTGTCAAAGTTATGACGTCATCAACAAATTTTTTTAATGGGAAGCTAAGAGTTTTATTACATTATGAGATAGAGCTTGTGTTTTTACACAAGGGAACAATAGTTGCAGTAGGGCTCACATAAGAAAAACAACGAGAAAAGGGATAAAAAACGAAATAACAAAACCAATTATAAAAAGAGGTCAAACTTAAACTTATCTAGTAAGAACATGTGTTCTTATAAATTTTTTCACTTGTTTTACTAAAACAACGGTTTGTCAGTGTCAGTCGTACAATTAGTGTCACCACAGTTTTATTATTATGGCTCGTTTAACCGAAAGAGAAAGGATAGAAATTCTAATGATGGTAGGTTACGGCGATCGCCTTCGAAGTCATGAAGAAGCATGTGCTTTATTTAACGCAACACATTTTGAAAGACCTCCAATTGCTAGAAGCACAGTAAGCAGAATTGTTGCAAAATTTGATGCAACGGGAAGCGTGAGGGATGCTCCAAAATCTGGACGACCAGGAATAAGCGACGATGTGAAGTTAGATATTTTGCTGTCAGTAGAAGAACACCCTCACGCAACTACAACAGAAATTGCCTTATAAGAAAATGTTAGTCAGTCGTTTGTAGTAAAGATGTTAAAAAAAGAAAAACTACACCCATACAAAGTTCATCTTGTTCACGAACTCTCAGAAGATGATCCGGACAGACGTTTGGAATTTTGTGAAATCTTCATGCGGCATTGTGACGAAAATCCAAATTTTCTTAATAGTGTAGTATTTTCCGATGAGGCAACGTTTTGTCTAAGTGGTTCTGTAAATCGACACAATTCTCGCTACTGGGCTCGGGAAAATCCCCACTGGATGCAGACAAAACACACCCAGCGTCCCCAAAAAATTAATGTTTGGGTAGGAATCGTCCGGGGAAGATTTATTGGTCCTTATTGCTTTCGCGGGAATTTAACAGCCGATCGATATTTGGAACATCTTCGTATGGCAGTGCTTCCGGACCTACTTGCGGCATTTCCAGATCCAAATAATGGGGACAACTTGGATCCCAGTATTTGGTTCCAACAAGATGGCGCACCACCACATTATGGTCATACTGTTCGAAGGTTTCTGGATAACCAGTTTGAAGGACGGTGGATTGGAAGACGTGGACCAATGGAGTGGCCACCTAGGTCACCTGATTTAACCCCCTTGATTTTTTTCTGTGGGAACATTTGAAATGTCGGGTCTACATTAACAGGCCAGACAATTTAGAAGACTTAATGGAAAGAATTAGACACGAAATGACTCGTATATCTCCGCAGATGATCGAAAACTCTATAAATGCGGTCTACCATCGTCTTGGCCTATGTCAGTTAGTAAACAGTTTGAACAATTCCTATAAGAAATAGTTTTTGTTTAATGGACTGTTTAGTTAATTGAAAAGTTATTATGAAACTTACGTTTATTTCGTTTTTTATTCATTTTTCTTATTTGAGCCCTACTGCAACTATTTTTCTCTTGTGTACAAACACAAGCTCTATCACATAATGTGATAAAAATCTTAGCTTCCCATTAAAAAAATTTGTTGATGACGTCATAACTTTGACAACTTTGACGTGTTATTTTTGTAACTTATGTCAAAAGATGCGGAATAAAAAAAACAGTTTGACGTGTCTTTGCATTTTTTCAAAAGTGATCGTTGTACGTTTTATGAATTATGTGCATTACTTTATCACAACCCTGTATAATAAAATCCATATTCAGTCCATCAGCCCCTACAGCTCGTGTTTTTATTTTTGATAAACTATTGTAAATATCATTATAGTTAATTTTCTCAAAGTCTTAACAATTCATGAGATCATCTCGACGTCCTTCGTAGTACTCTGCAAAATTTAAATTCTGAGAGGCGCTTGGAATCGAACTTAGGAAGAAGTCATTGATGTCATCAACTCCTGACAGGATGGTCAGGTATTTCAGGAGTCTTTTTTTTACTATAAATATTTAGTTTTTTCAGAGTACTCCAGGCATTATTATTATTTTTGGCAATATTGAAATTCAAGTATGCTTTTTCTTCCCTTTCTATCGATTTGTTTGTGAAATTACGTAATTGTTTATATTCTTTGAAGTCCTGATTGTTTTTGGTTCTCCTGAATTTTCTCAATTTCCTATCCCTTTCCCTTAATTGTCACAGTTTTAGTCATGCCTAATAAATGAATGTTAACTAACTCCTTTTATGACTAATAAGAATATCCAACTAATAATCATAGTAACTGAACTTTCTTATGACCTAAAACTCTGTATAAAATCGCTATTACAATATGTAACGCAACTTACGCTCAGAATATATGATTCCTTTTCAATATTTTCAACTACTTATATCGAATTTACATTATATATTTTCTAAATTTCCTCCCTTTTATATGCACCAACAAACATGCCATGACATATGTGGAAGATTTCAATACACCAAGAAATACTCGTTTCTGGTGGATCTTCAAATATCTTACCATCAATCGACAATATACACATATCACTCACATGTACAGAAATATTATCACTACAATTTTCTTTTGCTCATTCTCCGATGTGCTTAATAGAATTATGTAGAAATTATCTTAAATATTTATTTTACCCGCATATAAAGTTTATTTCAAAGAATTACGACATGTTATCGCCGATAAATTTCCGGAAAGTATGCCAGGTTTATTTATATGAGGATCAAAATTTCAGGAATAAACTGTGAATTTACTTTTATCGCAACTCTTATGGCTCGTATACTTGAAGGAGTTGTTATAAACATTATTCTTTATCCAACGATTTGATACGCGCCAAATGATTGTTGAGGAATTTGATGGTGATGGCCCATAAACATGATGAAAATCGAAGGTTTATAATACCTAGTTTTGGAACTGGTTTCACCATTTCCCGGTTTTTACTTTCTTATAAAATATTATACCCATGATGGACCTTTATTCGTGTAGGGATGGGGGAGAGGAAGACCCATCAAAATATCAGTTTTTTTAATACTCCAAATTTAACCGGGGAATACCTAATAAATAAATAATATGTGTATTAGGCTGCGTCAACATATGCAATTCAAAACGTTTTTGAAATAGAACGTATCAGCTTTTGATATACTTTTGTGAACATATCATTCTCTATTCCACTCAGCTCTAAGATCTGGAATGATATCCTGGGATAGTAGCATCGAGAAGTGATGGAGGAAAACATTTTACTACTGAGGTATGTATTCAGTTTTTTCTACTGCTTTTGAGTTTGTGAAATCTCTTTGTGTGGCGTTCTTGCAAATACTTGGATACTTAAAAAACAGCTGGAGGAGTTGTGGAACTATGTGCAGTTATATGAAAAAATAGCCAGTAGATAAGCTAGATGTACATATACAGGCCGTTTCTTTTATCATGTGATAACATTGCTATATTCTAATCCGTAATAGATACAAAGACGATTAAATGGGAAAAAAAGTAACTATTGTGGTGAGCAGTAAATTGGTCATAGAAAATTTACGGGGATTCTTGTCCTTCCCAACTTGTACAGGGAAAACTGAAAATGCTGTTTTCGGTTTTTTACGTTTGATTAAAAATGTATCATTACGTAGATATAGTACATTTTGAATACAATAAAACTTTCCTCTTTCATTTTTTTATATTTTCTGAAACCATTCTATTCGTAAAAAACCGAAAACGGCATTTTTAGTTTTCCCTGTATAAGTCTAGAGGGCGAGAGTCCCCGTAGATTTTCTCTGACCAATGTACTGCTCACCACAATAGTTACATTTTTTCCCATTTAATCGTCTTTGTATCTATTACGGTTTGGAATATACCTAGCAATGTTACCACATGATAAAAGAAACGGCCTGTATATGTGAAGATTTCCGTAAATTTTATTCTTTCAAAATCAGTCACACGAGATAGACATTTTTCTCTTCACTAGAGGAGAAGAACCATTTTCTTTCCTTGTTCAATATAAAAAATTCGTGAAATTTTTGACATTGTATTCCTTTAATATGCCATACCTACCTTGAATATGAACATAGACAAATCATATATTTTCGGAATCTGCATGGAATTTTGCGTATATAGTGCGGATTGCAAGTGAATCTGCCGATTTTGTATTTTTCATGATTTTTAGGGGTCTACCCCTTTGGACTTTTTTCGATTTTTGGCATAATTTTGTATTATATCGATTGACTCGAAATTCACAGATTATACTAATTTGATCTTTCTGAATTGATTGGCGATCGCAAAATTGTTCTATCTCTGACCGTTCCCGAGTTGAAGAGTTCATCTGGAGTCTGAAGGAGTCATTTCTCTCTATATTTTTTTTTTGGAACCTGAGCATAAACAAATCACATATTTTCGTAATTTGCATAGAATTTTGTGTATATAGTGCAGATTGCAGGTGCATCTGTCGATTTTGTATCTTTCATGATTTTTAGGGGTCTACCCCTTTGAACTTTTCGCGATTTTTCGGATATTTTTGTTTTATATTGATTGACTCGAAATTCACAGATTATACTAATTTGATCTTTCTGAATCGATTGGCGTTCGCAGAATTGTTCTATCTCTGACCGTTCCCGAGTTGAAGAGTTCATCTGGAGTGGGAAGGAGTCATTTCTCTCTATATTTTTTTTTTTGGAACCTGAGCATCAACAAATCAATATTTTCGTAATTTTCATAGAATTTTGTGTATATAGTGCAGATTGCAGGTGCATCTGCCGATTTTGTATTTTTCATGATTTTTAGGGGTCTACCCCCTTTGAACTTTTCGCGATTTTTCGGATATTTTTGTTTTATATTGATTGACTCGAAATTCACAGATTATACTAATTTGATCATTCTGAATCGATTAGCTCTCGCAGAATTGCTCTATCTTCAACCGTTCCCGAGTTGAAGAGTAATTCTGGAGTGGAAAAAATTCATTTCTCTCCGTATTTTTTTCCAGTTTCAATCATGACGTTTTTGAGCATAGACAAATCATATATTTTCGGAATCTGCATGGAATTTTGCGTATATAGTGCGGATTGCAAGTGAATCTGCCGATTTTGTATTTTTCATGATTTTTAGGGGTCTACCCCTTTGAACTTTCCTTGATTTTTCGAATTATTTTGTTTCGTATTGATTGACTCGAAATTCACAAATTACACTAATTTGAACATTCTGAATCGATTGGCGTTTGCAGAATTTCTCTATCTTCAACCGTTCCCGAGTTGAAGAGTAATTCTGGAGTGGGAAAAAGTCATTTCCCTCCGTATTTTTTTTCAGTTTCAATCATGACGTTTTTGAGCATACACAAATCGTATATTTTCGAAATGTGCATGGAATTTTGCGTATGTAGTGCGGATTGCAAGTGAATCTGCCGATTTTGTATTTTTCATGATTTTTAGGGTTCTCCCTTTGAACTCTCCTTGATTTTTCGAATTATTTTGTTTCGTATTGATTGACTCGAAATTCACAAATTATACTAATTTGAACATTCTGAATCGATTGGCGTTTGCAGACTTTCTCTATCTTCAACCGTTCCCGAGTTTTGCGTATATAGTGCGGATTGCAAGTGAATCTGCCGATTTTGTATTTTTCATGATTTTTAGGGGTCTACCCCTTTGAATTTTCCTTGATTTTTCGAATTATTTTGTTTCGTATTGATTGACTCGAAATTCACAAATTACACTAATTTGAACATTCTGAATCGATTGGCGTTTGCAGAATTTCTCTATCTTCGACCGTTCCCGAGTTGAAGAGTTCAT
Source organism: Chrysolina americana (assembly GCA_958502065.1). Lineage (NCBI taxonomy): Eukaryota > Metazoa > Arthropoda > Insecta > Coleoptera > Chrysomelidae > Chrysolina > Chrysolina americana. The sequence goes on from OY293417.1 coordinate 4,256,247, forward strand.
CTGAAGTGGGAAGGAGAGTATTTTTTTTCATATTTTCGTTCCAGTCCTATTTGTGGCATTTTTGTCGTTGCATTCCTTTTAGATATCAAACCTTTCATCTAAGCGTTCACAAATTATATATTTTTGGAGTCTGAATACCTATATATAATTTTGAAAACGTCTAAATCGTCATTGATCGTATAATCCGTATTCTTTGCAAATTACACCATTTCGCGTTTTTGTAATAACCCACGAAAAACAAGCCATTTACATGATATTCCAAGTCGTTTCTCAGGATTCAATAGAATAGGTAAGTTATCCGTAATGGCTACTCGAAAAATATAGTCAGCTGGCACGGAATTTTATCTTCAAAACAATTTCAAAGCACGGTTGTCAGGAAATATATGAGGAAGACAGGCCGTTTGAATTAAATGTACACGGACTGGTATATATGTTGATTTTGGTAAAAAGTAAGGTGCAATGAACCCGGCTACGCGGTCCGAATCACGTGATTTAGATAATCTTTTTTGGTAAATTATTAGACTCCAATAATTGTCGGCCGTCAATAAAAATGAAATATATTTTCGTGATTAGGTACTAACTGAGATTTAATGGCTTTCTAGTGTGTTCTTGTTCTGTTAACTGGGCTGTAAATCTTGAATTCAATGTAATGTTTCAAGTTCTGTTCTAGAATAATGGTCAATTTCTTCATGATGAATCGCATATTTCCAAGATATCGCGGTGTGGGTTTATTTTTATTTCTTTTTCAGATTGAAAAGCTATCGTACTGTAGTTTTTATAGAATCAATTTGAGATGTTGTAATGAGCGTGATCAAAATAATATTTTAGGGTGGTTTTTATCATTTATTGAATTTTATTAGACAGATTGATAACGGAATCATTACATAAATTATTTTTATAAAAGTCTGCGTTGTATTTTCTATTTAAATTTAATCACTTACTATGGGCAATACATCATACTAAGTAATTATGAAAATGTCTTTGCTTCAATTAACAATTTTCTACACAGAATTTGTTGAAGAAAACGTTTTTTTATTTTTATGAATACGATCACGTTTGATTCAATATGTGTGTGTGAAAATATCATTCCTGTGAATCGAACGAATGCTTTAGAAAATCAACCCATAATTGATAGTTCAAATCCGAATCGAAAATTCTGCTTTGTATTGGTGTGTCTACGCATTCATTCCCTACTCAATCAAAATGATCCAACTAATTAGGTCGAAGTTAGTGTTTGGTGTGGTATTTTCAACAACAAAATCATTAGACGATTTTTCTTCCGTAACAATTTGACACCTGTAAGGTACTTGGATTTAAATATAAAATTTAATATAATTAATTTGATTCGGAACAATAGTTATTTAGGTAACAAGTGAAGTGGTACTCATTTTACAGTAGGAAATATTGACAATTTTCTACAACTGTAAAAAATAGGACAACCAATTTTTATAGTTTATTAGCTACTCAACTCAACCTCACCCAATTCATGGTGTTAACGATTAACAAATCACACTGTACTTTTTTGTATATTTCGTGTGCCGAAAGTTTGTAATTTTTCAATATCAAAATACTGTTATATTATTTCAAGGAAAGTGTGAAAAAAAGTGCACTTTTTTGACAGTTGTAGAAGATTTTTTTTTTCTTCGACCTTTATTAGTACAAAATTGTTAAAAAATAAAAGAAGAATTACCACCAAGCAATCTTTCAACTGTTTTGCGTAACTAAAGTTGGTAGTTTCATATTTTTCTTAACGCCAAAATTTGGGCATCAATATAATTTATAGATAATGTGAGTTATATTTATTATATTCACCATCTTTGTTAAAATGAAAAGTTGAGAAAATGGGAGTTTGTAATCATAATAACTATTTTTCAATTACTTTCTATAACTAAAATTTGTAATTTACATGTAATATACATAGTTATATGATGTAGAATCTAAAATTCAATTATTTATTAAAAAAAGTTGGTTTCTTCCAACTTTAGTGAAATGAAACTCCCTCAGAATGATGATTAGACTTGATTAGACATATACTTCTGTTATTTTGTATAACTAAAGTTGGTAATTTGTATTTTAACACTATAAAACTTTCAACGGTGTAGGTGAAGTAGTAAATTAAAACAGATTTAATAATACCGTGGCTAATATAATACCAAGGTGAAGTTCTTGAAGCTGTGTACACGTAACTATTCAATGCAATGACTTATAAAAAGTCACCAAAACCATGGTTAACATTGGTTTTGATCTTAATATATGTATATATACCCATTTAAGGGATTTTATTTAAAATTTCCGGTTTGTTCGCATTTTTCCAGGCAGTGCAGAGCCTACTCGTGTTGAACCATCAACCACGAGAAACCGGAAAGGATAAAAATGTTTGAAATTTTACATGTGAAATTGAAAGCTGACAGATGAAATGCGGTGTCATTGACATAAGGTCCATGTCCAATGAGATATGACAATGTTTCGTGACTACAGAATGTGAAAGTTCACCTAGTGAGCAAAGAACAATAAATTTAGAAAATTTGTGTTGAAATGATATACTATTTTAGTCTTCATTGGTACTTTTGCTCGGTTGTACAAAAATAACTTCTCCTCCAATTGTTCCAATTCAACCCAATTTCAGTTAGAGATAGTTTCCATGCATCATGACACCGACCATTGAATCCACCCGAACACAATCAGCTGTCAGATCTGTATCCGGAAGATATTCTTGTTCAAGATGGCTCTGACCCCACCCGGTGTTACCATGACAACGGGGGTTGCCAATCAAGGAGTGGGGGTATCATTATTCGGCGTGCCCCTTTCTCTGTCCTCACCAGGCTAGACCGAAATACAAATAGCTGGGCGGGTGTTTTCTAACCGTAGCACGTCACTTTGTGACAACACTATCCAAGAAATTGGAAAACAATTCTTTTGTACGGAAAAACCACATGATATTGCGAGAAAACTGCATGGGAATATCAATGAGGCCAATATCTGGTAGTTGAAAGTTCCGATTATATTATTTTGTCTCGCTATCAACTCCTGTATCATCCCTTACGTGCTACGTGTAGGAATTCCTGCAAGGCGGGGGATATCGTTATGCGACTATGTCGATCTGACAACAATGCACATGCGTCCGGATGCACCACTGAATATAAAATCAATAATTTTGGCTGTATCCCCGAATATATTCGTGCTGAAATCGTGGCACTGGAAGTAATTTCGTTGGAGTTGAGGCACTGAAAATTTCCAGCCCTGGGCATGAATGAGTAGAATTCGGTTGATGGAATGTCAGTGGGAGAAAACGCAGTTTTCATTGAATGAAACAGGTGTTATGTCGTGGAAAGGATGGAAGAATAACGGTTCCTACATAGGTCTCCATAAATATAGATATTTCAAGTTTGTCAAGTTAATGCCTCTATATAAAATCTCCTGTTTGAGAAATGCAACTTTCAATCTATACCGACATTTCAGCTCACTCTTGTTGTTGCATGTCTCGAATATTTTTTCTTGAATTCTATCCATAAAGTTTTTATGATGGCATTTGTGATGGTCTGATTTTCCGAAGATTTTCTTTCTTTCAGCAATAACTTGACAACGCCGCAAGATTTTTGAAAAACAAAGATATCGCCTTATGTAAAACATTTTGCTCAGTTCAACGGTGAAAAAAACTACAGAGTAGTCCTTTATTGATTGATTGATATAACTTTTATCTGAAATATTTGTTCATAATCATCATGATAAACAAGATATTTCACCTCAAACCAATGGGCCACCCTGTATATCTGAATATACATATAGAAAATGGAACAGTCAAAATTAATTATTCCTGTATTACAATTATTGTGCCTATTTATGAAAAATCCTGGGACATTTCAAATTTGGATTTTGAGATGATATTCTGACAACGTCAAAATCTTATCTTCAAACTCATCTAATAACAGTACGGAATCCCACAAAATTCAGATCAAGAAGAAGCTCCAGCAAAGAAAGTTTTCGAAATAAAAAATTGTAGACGCTTGAACTAATAATGAAAAATCTATTAAACTATTCAAGTCTACCACTTCAAACCATGCAATAGGTGTATTTGTTGCCAAGTCCCTAACCGAAACAACAACTGTCCCGTACGACCATTGCATTGTATCTGTTGGATTTTTGGCAAAGTTTTCTACAAAAACTACTGCTGTTCAGAGTACGTTTGGAGTACACGTAAATAATTTAGGGTTAGGTATGACTATAAAAAAAGTATAGCAACGAAAAGTCGAACAAAAAAATATAAAGTTTTTGTGCCAACAGAATTAATTTTGTTGATTATATAAATATCTCCTGTTTGCTGATTCAGATGGCTTTGTTTTTTATAAAAAGTGAAATAATCCGTATTTAAATATTATTCATGTGGAATTATGTGTACTTAACAGATGACAATCAAATCAAATTATCAAAATATATTAAAAATAAAACATAGTTTGAAAAAACTAAAAAAACACGCTTTCATAACACATTGAACTCCATAATAAATAGCCTATATAAACAATTATTTATTTCTTTTTAGTTCAATGTGTTCAAGAGCGTGTTTCTAAGTTTTTCCAAATAATATTTTATTTTTCACGTTTTAGTTCTCTTATAAAAAAAAATCTCCGGAAAGAGCCTGAAGAAAAATTGCGACCCTATCCAAAAAAGGCAGCAGGCGCATTAGTTACCCATTCACGACGCGGATTTTTGAAATTCTGCCTAAGGCCCTCACACAGAGTACCTATGAGAGGCAAATCATTCAATTCTGTCGATCCTGATCAGGATAATGAGACAAAATTATCAACTATTCGTATTGTCGTCTGCTGATCTAGTAAAATTTGAAAAATTAGGAAACGAAAACCTTCAGAGCGTCATAAACTGATGACACAAATCTAAGAAGATGTACTAATTCTCATCCCAATCTCGTAATCTTGAATGTCACAAAACTATATAATCCATAGTTCGACGAAGATTGTGCAAATCTGAAGTGAATAGTTTCAATTGTTCATTTAAAAAATTAATGAGTCTGAGCTTATAAAAACAAGGAAAATTACTTCTGTCCTTGCTAATACCTTGACGGCTATTGATTTACGTTTGTCAAACTCCCGTAGTAGTTTCTACAAGATCATTCATTTTCTCTATTGCCTTTCTGTCAGGTCACATACATTTTAATACTAATATCATTTGTACAAGAACTTATTTCCTCAAAATTTTTCTTTTCGCTGTGAAAATATTCAAGAAATTAGTGTTGTTTTTTTTTGTTCATATATTATTCTTCTGAAGCAATGAATCCATTTTTGAAATCTTGAAATATCTTGTTACTGTTAACTCGAGAATGTATCGTCACAATATATATCGATGTCAACTCATGTAACTCATATAGGATCAGATAAATTTGAGAGTTGAACAATAAGAAAAAATCAAATTCCGCAATGAATCAAGTGTCGTTTTCTACAACTATTATTGAAGAAAAAACTTTTGACCTCTATATAGTGCGAACCAAGATAGATAGTAGTATATTTTTCAACAAGAGATGAAAATACGAATGAAACAAACGTATTTCATCTCGACTATGAAATGCTATTTTTTCTACGATAGATGTTGTTTATAAAATACTGGAATTTTGCTATCAGAGTCCATATTAATTATAGTTTAATTTAATTTAATTTAATCGTGAAAATGTTTATAAACTGTCAAACAAAGTGACGTTCGTTTGCTGGTTCAAGTGCTAAGTAGTGAGATTAACTGTCATTAGTGTCACTTTCATGTAGGGTATTCGGTTGAAAAGTGATCATTTCATTTACATGAGCAGAAAACGCTCTTTTCACACTTTCAAGCAGTTTCTTCATGCATGACAACATGTGATATATTTCCAAAGTTGCCCATAACATGCATGCTACAAAATTTCTGTACTGGACTGAATCAGATAGTCATAATAATTTCAATAATTTTGAGTTTCAAACTATTTGACATGTTATTTTCAATCTTAATTATACAAGTACGTAAATAAATGTTTTGTATTTAAATTCAAATAATTTGGGAAAGTATTTCAGAACTTCTGTGAAAGATCAACCATATGATTTTTCTTTTACGTGCAAACTCCGTAATTCTCTAACCAAATTTCCCAAGATGATCAAAAGGCCTGCAATGATACATATCAGAAATTCTCAGAAAAACTATTAATTATCTGTAATTCTTATATTCAAGTGCATGATTCTCTGTAATCTTTTGATACTTCCACATACCAAAATTCTTGAATATCAATGTTTCGTATAGATCAGTTGAGAAGTTTCACAACTTTCGAAGTCGGTAGTACAGTGTTCTTTACATCTGATTTCATATTCACCTGGTATTCCAATAAGAAACTCATCAATACACTAGTTAAAAATTTCACTCTCATCGCATATGGCTGCATAGTCACATGCATGTTGAAACTGTGTATATTTGTGGACTAGCACTGCTCTACTTCTTGTAAAGAACTGAATTCTTGCATAAGATGAACTGGAAGGGTTGAATTAGAAAGTTTCTTTTATACAACACAACTCTTTCACATCTTACATAATATAAGGGCTAATAAAACTTTCTTTCATTCGGACCAAGCAGTAGGTATAGGTACCAAATAGTTTTTTTTTAATTGACTTTTATGTCGTGATGGTGAGAAAGAAAAAAAAAGTGAATAATTCTTGCGCCTCAACATTATGCAAGTATATCTACTTACTATAAAGGATCGATTAACTGCCTTTATACTGGTTAAAACTAATTAATATTGTTAATTAACAATCTGCGATAGAAGTTTATTCAATGCAGCTAGATGATTTCATTTTCATTATATTGTGATAAAAAAATGCCTTCATTTCGTAGGAATATTTCATGAAGTTATGTTGCAGATTTGCAAATATTCCTTGCATATTTGCGAGTGTAGAATAAGTGAGTGTACAATGATATGAAAACTTAATATCGATCGTACTCTTAGAAGTTCCTGAATGAATTTCTTGAAAAGGTATTGAAGAATTTCGGTAAAAACTCTGAATGCACAAAAAACTATTTGGTTCTGGCACTGAAGAAGCTAAGAGCTTCAGAGGTATTCGAATACTTTACTTTACTTACTTTACGACTTTATTATTTTGGTATTTTGGATATCTATCAATGAAGAAAAATGGATTACAATCCAGTCCTCCGCTTTAACCTATCTAATAGGTATGTTTGTCGGCAAGACTCCAACAGAAAAACAACCACTGCTTTCTACACCGTTGAATTATATCTGTTCAATACTTGGAAACGTTTTCTACAAGAACTACTTTGCAATAGTCTTTAAATTTCATAGTTTGTCATAAAAAAGTTTGAGAAACAAGGTAACGAAGCGGAAAAGGGTCAAGGTCAAAGGGTTGTCCTAGATTTGAAAGACTATGTGGAAGGCGGATTTGAAATAATGACCGATAACTTTTTTACAAGTTTAGAACTTTCTTTCAAGTTGTGGGAAAAATATGAATTACATATGGAACCCTTCGGAAAAATAAAACATTCATTTCTAGGGAATTTTACCGGCAGAAAGAGTTTTCAAGTTTGTTTGTTTTCAGAAATCAAAAAACGCTAGTATCCTACGTTCCAAAACAAAAAAATGCTGTCATCTCACTTTCACGTGAGCATACTGACAGTAAAGTAGCTGGACAAGAAAACAAAAGGTGCTGTTGAAACTACAAATAAGTTGGCCAAACAATGTACAGTGCAGAGAAAGTCAAACTGCTGGCCAATGGCAATATTTTTGCATCTTATAGATGCTCATAAATTGTGGTTACTGAAAAATCTGGATTGGCGAAAAACAGTTTCGATAAACGTAAAATGTAATTTTGGCACTAGGAAAAGAACTCATAAAGAAAAAATTCATTCAGACGAATAGAAAACGACATATGACAGATGTTTTTCTTTAATTACTGGATGGAACAGAACAGAGTTGGCAAAACATTACCAGGGGGCACTGCCATATGTGTCAAATAAGAAAATACAGAAAATCCAGGAAAATATGTGTTAGGTGTAATAACTTTGTGTGCCTAGAACATTCAAAATCGGATATATAAGTTTGTAAAAAATGTTCAAGTGATATGAAGCTAGTAGTATTAGTGATTATTTCTTTCGTCTATTAAATATCAGTCATCAACCAATCATACGTTTGTTTCCTGTTTGACAGGACCAATCAACACGCTCTATTAGCGACTATTTACATGATGCACAATAGTCACCGACTATTCAGCATGATACTCATATCAAGGAGCCTGAGCATCTGACAGTACTCTAAATGAATACATATTAAACGTCAAATGAAATCAATCGTGTTGAAGTATTTGAAAATGAATCGATTTGGAGAAACTATAAATGAAGAGATAGATAGGATAATCGAGGGTGCAATCACTGACAATACAGTGAGGAGTAAAATTAGCGTATGGAAACAGTTTACCAAATTTTGCGGGCATCGTCAATATGAATTGAATGAGTCGACACCAATCACAAAACTGAATGATATTTTGAAAGACTGGGCCTGGAATATGAAAAAAGAAAATGGGCAAGATTATAAAGAATATACTGTGAAGTGCATGTGGAATTCTACACCTAAAACTCTTCAAGAGATGTATTTCAAGAAGTATAATATAAAAATAGATCCATTTCAAGCGTGCGAATTCAAAAGCTCTCGAGACGCACGCAATGCCAAGAGACGGGAATTGCAGAAACATCAGGAAAAACGGAAACAGAGTTCAACGGCTTTAAGTATAGAAAATATGTTTGCTATTATTGACAAATGCGATGAAAAAACTCCAGATGGACTTCAAAAAAAATTTTACTATTTGGCTTCAGTAGAATTAGCGTGGCGTGGGGGCGAAGGTTGTTCAGCTTTGATTACACATTTCAAATTTGAAATTCAGAATGATGATAATGAATCAGGTAGGATAGAATACAACCCAATTTTTACAAAAACCTGTCAAGGAGGAATCCAGAAATGCGCAGACAGCAAGTGGCTTACTAAAAATGAACAAATCCCACAGCGCTGTCCAGTTAGATTGTTCAGAGAATTGATTGGAAAAAGAGGACCAGGATTCACATGTCCACGCTTGTTCCTAACTCCAAATCCATTCTGGCAGAATGGAAACTCATTGTGGTACAAGAATTCGCCCGTTGGGAAAAACGAATTTTCAAAATGGACTAAATTGGGAGCAAAGTCTATTGGTTTAGATACCAACCAATTGAAAATTACAAACCATTCTTGCAGATCAACTGCAGTTTCTCAACTGGCAAAATCCGGAGTACCAGAACAGCAACTCATTCAAATTACTGGCCACGCTACTACTTCTTCAAATCAACCTTACTTGCAGATGGATGAACAACATCACCAGGGTATTTTGAACAGATTGAGAAATCAGAATGAATGTGGACCTTCTACAGTTAATACTGCAAGTTCTTCAAAAGCTGAACAAATGTCACAAATTACGCATTGTGGAAATGTCACATAAAATAATTGTGTTTTTAATTTCAATTGATAAATTATAAAGATGGTGCTGTTTTTGTTTAGATTTTGTGCTTTGTTCTTGATATTTTGAATAAATTATTCCAAATTGTTTAATTTTCATTCATTCATATGACTGATATAAAGCAGTAGATTCAAGAAATAATCTTCACAAATATAACACGACCTTGATTAATTGTCGACTATTTAATTGCTGCTAAATTTCTCTTGTATTTATTAATTTTACTCGACATTATTTTGGCATTAATAATCAGAGATGAAAGCCCTCGAGCTTCGCTCTCGGGCTTTCATCAGATTATTAATGCCAAAATGATGTCTCGTTAAATTATTATAAAATACAGTCGAAATTTAGATGCAATAAAAATAGTCGACTATTTATCAAGGTCTTGTTATATTACCCTTGACTACGGTATTTTGTATTTTTTCATGATGATTTTTGACTAATAAATGGTTAATAGTGAAACTTTAATGAAACTTCTTTTCTGTATATTCATTTTAAAGAAAAATACAACATTTTTGCAATTTTACGCATGAAATCTACAGTGACCCCAATTAGTCCTTTTTGGAAAACTGACCCTAACTGGTGTTAGTGACGCCATCACTGATAGTAATCTTCCTCAAAGACTTCGAACTTTACCATCATGAACGCTTCATACAGACCTCATCGTAGGCAATGTAGTGCGTAGAGGATAGGCAACCAACATCACTCGTTTCTTTAGAGCCAAAAGGGATGGCGTTTGCAATCAAATTGATTGGTCCTAGTTGCTTATCGCTGATGTGGTGACATTTAGAGCTATTAGCTAGAGATGGCTTGAATTTGATTTTGATATACCACCATTTTTTCCTAAAATACAATTATTATCGATGCCTGAATCAATTTCCATCGGTGTTGGAAATGTGAAGATAATAGACAGTATTGATCCATGTTTAAAATCTAGAGCAGCTAAACCTGGGACAGAATGGAAGTTTAATGTTTTTATTTTCATATTTTTAGATTTTTTTTTGGGGCAAATCTGTCATTTTCATTGAAATCACGAATAACAAACCATCTTGTTGATTAAGTTCAAGCTTTATTTTTCAGTATTTTTTTCATCCTGCTTCATTTTTGAATCTGATATTATTAATCGTTACATAAATATGCCATTGTGTCTAACGCTTTACTGAACTAATTCACAGCTTCACAAAAGTCTGCCAGATCTTGTGGCGTTCAGAGAAGACCGTGGCAACCAAGTGAAGAAAGCTAGGAATTTTTTTTTTTTTTATTTTTTGGTGGTCATATTCTGGAAAAACCTCTTGGACTAGTGATTTCCAATGCTGTTGGTTCAAAGCATGATTCCTAAGAAAGAGATCATCAAACCCACTTCTAGAAATCCAATATTACTTGTTCATGTCTATATGAACTCCTGACGAAGTCAGCTGCATTGACGAAACGTACGTCGAGGAAGGAGTGAAGCTATGTGGAGTTGAATTGTGGTCTGGTTTGTAGGAATTCGAGTTAGATTCTTCTTCCCAAAAATGTCAGTTACCTTGCATCTATATTATGTACCCTCCATGTAACCTCAATTGACTTCGATTAGTCTCACTTCCCCAAGTCAGTTTTGGTAATTTTTTAATTAATTTTCGAAATATTAGACTTTTTTTCAGTGTACGCATATATAGGCAATTCCAAATAATTCTGGTGATTTTATATTTTTCAAAGAATTAGTGATGTATTCCTTAGGACTTTGTTCGAGTGAATTTTTGAGGTTGTTCTACTTGGAATTCACAGAGTATACCAATTTCATCATTCTAAATCGATTGGTGTTCACAGAATTGCTCTACCTTCAACAGTTCCAGAGTTGAAAATTTCGAAAAAAATCTAAAGTAAAGGGGGTCAGTTTACCTTATTTTACCTTACCTTCTTTTTCAAAATTCAATGTATTTTTAATGTTCACACATATATGCTCAAATGAAATTTTAAACAGATCTGATGATCCCATATTATTCATGATTTCTGGGACTTGGGACTTTTTTCGAGTAATTTTTTTGTTTCCTCGATCGACTTAAAATTCTCAGAGCATACTAGTTTCATCATTCTGAATCGATTGGCGTTCGCAAAATTGCTTTATCTTCAACAGTTTTCGAGTTGAAAAAAGTCATCTGAAGTTAAGAGGAGTAATTTCCCCATAAAATTCAATTTTCGTAATTTTTCAATTGATTTCAATAAAATTTACGTTTTTTCTATGTGCACACATATGCGCATATTCAGTTTTAAGTGGATTTAATAATTTCATATTTTTCATGAATTTTACTTGGGACTTGTTCGAGTAATTTTTTTGTTTATTCCGTTCGACTTGAAATTCATAGTGTATACTAATTTCATCATTTTCAACCGATTGGCGTTCGCAGAATTACTCTATCTTCTTGAAATTCACAGTGCATACTGATTTCATCATTCTGAATCAATTGGCTTTTGCAGAATTGCTCTATATATCTTTAACTGTTATCGAGTTGACAAAATCGTCTGAAGTTAAGAGGGGTCATTTCCCTTTAAAATTCATTTTACCTTCTTTTTCAATTGGTTTTCTTAAAATTCGTAGTATTTTCAATTCATACACATATGCTTATATGCAATTTCTAGTAGACCTGACGTGTCCATATTTTTCATGCTTTCTAAGGGTCTATCCCGTAGGACATTTTTGAGTAATTTTTTGATATTGGCGATCGACAAAGAGTATACCAAGTTCATCATTCTGAATCGATTGGCGTTCGCAAAATTGCTCTATCTTCAACAGTTCTCGAGTTGAAAAAATCATCTGAAGTTAAGAGGGTTCATTTCCCTATACAATTCAGTTTTCGTACTTGCCTTTGATCATATTGGACATCTCACTTTAGATCTTGAAATTTTTCCAAAACTATTTTCAATAAACCAGCCTCTTGTCCCTTTCCATTGTAGGCAAATGTCGAACAGAAAATAATTCAACAGTCCTATACAACTGCCTCATCACTTCTGCCCAACGCCTGGCAAAGTTTCTCTACAAGAATATACTTTGCAATAGTAACAACCACCAACTGATAATCGAAAGCATGTGCTTATCTGCATAGCAGTTTCACGGTTAACCTGATCATCAGTGCAGACCCGGTCATATGCAACTGATTTTCAATTGGTGTCGTTACTTCAGCATCCACTACGAAAGTGAACAACGACAATTGATCTCGATTTGTTTCCTTTAGTGGCATCAACTTGAATAAACTCTTCCTATAAGAGGTTGATCAAGAGTATGTTCATGATGTACGATGTACGGAGTAAGTATGTTCTTGTAGGAAAACTGAGAAGCATTTGAATAACATCCAATTCAATCACGATATGATCAAACAGTGATTTTGTTTTCAGACCATAAGCCTCTAGAGCTAGACCCTAGACCATTGGGATCTAGTAGTTCAACACAAATGATTTTTGCCTACAGCCAAACTGGCAGTATTATCTGCAAACGGTGCCAGTTGAGTCACTGGTGTACAGTGAGTGAATAACTGGCCGCAACACACTTCCTTGTGGCACTGCTGCATTCATTTCTTTTGAATCAGTATAATCGTATTTTTGTTAGTTTCAAAAGACTCTCAGAAATGTTTGATTCCTTTGATTGTAAATAGGTATTGCTTGTGTTGCAACAGGCAAAGTTATGACTGTCCTTTCACGTTGGAAAGGCTGAGAGATAACTCTCGAACACAATTTATCTGACAAGTGGTAATCTGGGGTTTGACAACTGGATACTGATGTTCAGACGTGCTTCCAAGAGATATCAAATATACACAACACAAAAGACGGATGACGAATCCTGTGTCCCTTTCATGGAACAAAACTTTCACTCCAATCAGGCTTTTCAAATTGAAAATTCGTATCGTTTTTCTACAACCTTCAGGTATGTCAGAAGAATTTTTGTTTGGCGATTATCTCGATGTATTATGACGAGCCATTTTCTCTTACTTGAAAATTCACACTAATACTGTTGAGCCATCGAGATCACCAGGATCTCCTAGCCCTTGACCCATAGACTACCACTACTTAGCGAAGCCAAATCCATGTGGAGAGGCGTCAAATTTCATCTCAACTGGGCTGCCCTCCCCCTTCCTCCAGGTGCCCGATTCAGTCAGTTTCATCCGAATACGTTTGATGGGTCGTTTTTGCAATACTGCATACTCATGTCAGAATAGATTCCTATAGCCTAAGTGTGATGGGTATCCGTTCGAGGTCTGTCAGAAACACTATTATGTTCACTGATTGAGAACCCTGGAGTCACCGTGGCCACCCTCCTCTTGACGCCAAAGGCACTTGGTGGACTACCGATCAACAGTTACCAGTTCCGCAGTATCAGTTCCGAAGTCCCTTGGCTCTCATTGGGTTTTTTCAGTGCTTCACCTCCAATACAGGTGGACATCCTTTAGTGACGTGAGCTCTCAAGTTTTCCCTAACATAAACACTCCTGCCTTCAAGGCTCTTCTGGATCCACATTCAAAATTTTTATCGACAACGTTTCCTCTAGTGGCTCAGTTAGATAGATGTCAAGGAAATTTTGGCGAAGGCGCCCAGTTGCCACCTTTTCCTCCAGACTCATTTCCACTTCCCCACTCACGTGGTGTGCCATCTAGTTGATGTACCTGCTCCAGAGGCATATTGATAGAAATGTAGTGGGGTTGTCTAGAACCAGTACTTCGTGTCTGGCAAGCAATTTCACAAATGTTTTCGAAGAAAAAATATATAAGATTGATATCATGAGTGAAAGATCAGGAAGTGATTCCCATCTTTTGACTATGGATCAAGGGAACGTAGTTTTAATTCTGCCAGTTCTAGGAATATTGATATTGTGCTGACTGGAATGAAGACTATCACTACTGATTATTTGAGAGAGAAACGCAGCTTATGGGTTATTGTAACGTTGAGCTTTTGGAATTAATATTTCCCTGATTCGTTTCCAAATCCGTGGTATAGTTCTAGATGTTCTAGAGAGATCATAAGCTATACTCTCTCTAAGTATATCCCAGACCTTAAAAAAACAGAATGCAATTTCATGTCGTTCTATAGTCAGGCAGTGCAGAAGGCCCTGATGTGACATAAACTGATGCCCATACTAGTGTGGAATCCATAGAAGTCCTAAGAACCCTTATACGGAACAGAATAGGAAGAAACTGTTCGCAGGTGTCTGGAATATCACTGAATGAAAAGGCTGATGAAATTGCTAAGCAGAAATAAGTAACTCTGTTTTTGAACAGTACTTTCTGTACACACATTTATTCTGAACAAATGGGAAAATTGTGAACAACAAAAAAGCTGGCCAGTACAAAATAGGTTTCAATCAATCATTCTAGAACTGTGCGAGAAACTACTAAACAGTTTCCAAGTGAACAAACACTTGTACTAAAAGCTCTAGATAGGAAACTGGCAGAGCTATTGGAGATTCAGGCTAGATTGAGGTCCACAGAAAAAGAAACTAGTCAGCTAGTTAGTTGAGGATCACTACTGCTTTGAAATTGACCTCTGGTATTCAGGGTTTAGGATGTACAGGTGAAGACTAGTTCAACCCAATAAATGAGAACTGGATCATCACTTTTAGTTAGTACCCCGGCAAAAACACCTGGCACACATGATTGGTGTCTATCGTACAAATTTTTCAGACAGACGAAATTCAATTCAGGTCACGTAATATGAGAGCTTTGACAAACCTGTTGTTTTATTTTCAATACTATGGTGACTATGTCATTACCATTTCTCATAGTGGTAATTCTCTTTCTGTGATCTCAGAAACTTGTTCATTTCTCAAAAGAAGAAAGAGGGAGGTGAGAATACTCATGCATGAGGATAACAAAGAATGTAAAAGCCACCCCTTTCAAATTTTATGTGTATTTTGATACTAGTCTATATTTGAGAGTTTTTTTTTTCAACGCTTTTCTAACTGCCCTAATAGCAACATTCTTGTAACACAATTCATTACCTCTTGTGCTCAGGAGTTCTTTTATATTCCTCATTTCACCCACTTCATAAGCTTCCTCAGTCCCTTGTCGAAAAATGTTCAATTTCTTCATAGAAGACCCAAGCGAAAGAGGAAAGGAATTGGTATTATTTTTATAGCCCTGAAGATGCATTTCTGTATAGCTAGAGAACTTTGTTATTTGTCGTTAAAACGACTCCTGAGATAGAGATGTTTGGGAAATAAGTTTTCATGATAACAAATTGATTGTTGTTGTTTTTTGGTGGATGGTAAGACTCAACTAGTAGGGTTGGTCTCATTGAAACTGCTAAAATTTAAATTATTTGACAATTAATCAGAGAACTAATCGACTGTGATATTAGAGTCGATTATTCTTATGAGGATATGAGCAAAAATTCTCCAAATGCACGTATCAATGCTATCTTTTTTTGGTTCCAAAATTCTACATGCCATATGCAACTGAGAATCGTTTCAAAATGCACAAAAAAAATTGTTATTCTTACAACATGAGAAAATTTTTCAGAGCTTTTTGCAAAAATAAACTGTGAATTGGTGTCTCAGTTTCTGATTGTGTGTTTATGTGTCATCCAACGACTTGATTTTTGAAACAAGGAAAAAAGTTTTGTACGGGATTATGTAATCTGATTTAGTAAGATTTGAAAATTCGTATTGATTTAAATTTATCCCAAACACTTATTTATGTCAATAAGGGTCGCATTTTGAAGCATGAGGTCCCTGTTTTTCTTAGCCCCTACAAGCCTCACGAAACTTGAGTTGCTTGTGAGGAGGCAACCAGTTACAAAAAAAACATTTAATGGATATTAGAAGAATTATAGGGGAGTAAACAAAACTAAAAATTCTGATGTTCACCAGAATGTTTTGAAAATATTCCACTGTTCGGTTACTGCGAAACTATGTTTTAGTTTGTAGGGATGAATTTCCAAATTCTCAGACTGAAAATAATTCGAAATTTGATTGCCTGAAATGGTATTTCAAATTTCAGCTCCTGATGAAACAGCTGCAGGCCTTGAATATTTTGTGTGTTCAACAAATGAGTTTTCAAATTTGAATATGGCCTGCTTGATGTAAGTTCCCAGATATTTTGAAATATATTGTTTTGTTTATTTTTATATATATATATCAATGCCACAGAATGACCTGGATGTATTTTGAAAAGAAACTGTTGATTAATTTGTTTATGTCATTTGTTTTTATAACTTTTTTGGAATACATGTAAATTTGACGTCTTTCTGTCGTCACTATGGCCAAGAACTTTTGAATGTCATACCATTTCTGGAGTATTGATCAATAATTTCGAATGAAGATGGCAAAATATCTCTTTTTAACTGATCCCATAACTCTTGGTAAAAATTGGTATTCAGTGTCTCTGTATAAAATATATTAATGTTAATATACATATCTCCCAGTTTTAGTTTTTCTATCATTTTGTGAATATTTCTTGTCTATCTCTGTTCTGATCCTCCTTTTTTGACCTGTAATTCGAATTATTTGTAATCGATGATACATTAATGTAAGCAATTAAGTAATTTTGTAATTCTTGGAGTAATTTGTTAGTGTGAAAAATCTTGTTAGTCATTTCCAGTCTGAGAAAAGTTAACTGAAAAATTATCCAAGTCAAAATAGATGCTTAGAATTCAAAGTGGAACAGAAATGAAGAGAAAGACCAACCAATGTGTCACATTCAAACAAAAAAGCAAAATGATAAGAAATAGGAAAGAGGATCATTATGGGATTTATTTCATATATTTTCAAAGTATAAATATAATTAATTCTTTGACACCCAAATTGACTGCTCTATCAAGATTTGTATTTTATTGATATGATTATTATCAAAAGCAGGAATTTTCATACTGCAGTTCGACAAAAAAAATCATTAACCTTTGAGCATATTTGAGTTTTTCGTGTTGAATTTATTCAGAAACGCTATTTATTATGAATGAAGATTCTATGAATAAAGTAACCTTTACTCAATTACCAACCTAAAGATGTTTTCATCGCATATATCTGGAGAAAGAGACTTGAAAAACAAATATGCTCACATAAGCTATGTATAAAAATAATTTCGACATATTCATACTACTCATTTATTATTGTTTTTAGTATATTGACAGATTGTATTCTATATATTTTTCCTTCATTCGAAAATGCATACTTGTATTTATTATTTCAATAAAAATTGGTTTGAAAAATTATGAATAACCTTTATATTGTTGTCCATCTTCAGCACTGATTTTATACAAAAAATAATGAGAGTAAATTCGAAAAACGTTTATTGACATTCATGATTTATTAATTTCTAGTATAACAAAATATTCAGTCAGAAGATATCGTGATGATTAACTTCAAAAAAATAAATGATTTGGTATTTTTTGTGAATTTTAACAATTCAAAATACCAACAAATTATTAGGTTACGAACTACTGTGTTATTCAAATACAGAAAATGCTTATCTATACTACAATATAATCACAAATACTTTATCTTTGAATTAATGACGTTTACTAACTATGTAAGTAGAAACTGTATAAACAACAATTACTCAAAAAAAATGTAAACCACTGACATATATAAACTGCGAAATATTGTGACCTAATCTGCCCTAGTTTTGTTACCCTAACCAATACTTTTACTTGCTATGTATGTACCTATTCACAAGCTTCTTCCGGAGATCTTCGAGCAGTTTTCTAGTAGAAATGCGACCTCCTGTTACGTATACTGAAGGTATACCGGACAGTAAACACTCAGGATACATTCAGTATACGTACAGGGGGTTTACATTAAGGCACCATGCGAAACCATCAGCAGCAGAGACAGCAGAGCCAGTCCATGACGTCCAGGTGAGTGACAATCTGCAATTGTACAAAAAAATACATCATAAATTTGCCACGAATAAACAATCACATTCACTTCCACACACTGCATGCAATTTTGATCCCACAGGAGGAATATAAAAGAATCGGCAGACTGAAGTCTCGAGGGGGTGATTTCAACCCCGCTAGGATGCCATGATGCAGTCTGCATCGCACCCTAGGGTGTCTAACTTGGCACGTCCAATGGCAGTAGATTTAAAAGGGGTGCTAGGCCCAAGGGATAGCTGAGAGCGAACCGTGAAATCAAAAACAACCGTTAAGAGTTGACCATGCATGTGTATGACAATAATAATAGTAGTAGTTGTAGTTAGACTCACCGATGTTCACAGGCAGGTGTTGTTCGTTGTTCTGCTCACACCAAACTAAACGTAGAGCCGGCTGATGTGGACGTGTTTGGCTGGCGTCGCGGCGCTGTCGGCGTTCTCGATCGACGCCGACGCAGTGCTCTGGGCGGCCCCGTGGGCAGGCTAGGCATCCCGTAAAGTCCCGATGTGACAGACTGGGTGTGGTTGTGCAAACACTCAGCGGAATGCATTTGAGTTTGCTGCACTTTGATTTCCAGTATACACACACGCTCCGTGCTGATGGATTTTTCGAATGTGGCCGAAAATGAGCCCGGCATCGGCCCGGCCTGCTGGATAGTCACGTTCCATGGCACTCAGCGATGGTAGATTAGAGATCTTGTTTGCATAAGAGGAGGGTCCGTTATCAATATCTGGCCGTAAATAGGCGTGGTTAAGTCGGATGACGTTTTAACGCTTACTTCGGAGAGAGAGGGCCGTATGGCGAGCGAGAGAGACGGCCAGCTGTCCCATTAAACCTATAAAAAGAAGGGTTTATCTATTAATTTGATAAAGGAAGATTTGAAAACTACTGCTATAAAGATAGTCCACTGTTTTGCTATTTACAAAAAGGGTATAACATTTGCACTTATAGCGGGAGTTTTTGAAAGTTACGGTGATTGCGTAACTATTCTGGTGATGACGTTATCAGATGAGATCTTTGGCCTCGGATGAATATTTGTTTTTTACGAACTTTTCAGTAAATAGTTCTCCACTACTTCTTTATCTACTCCAATGGAAAAAAAATCCTTTTCAGAGTACCTAGCTCTTTCTTTCGTCGCTTCCTATATACACGATATTTTTTTCTGAATAATCCACCCCACAATGAGTAGGTACCTACAAAATATCTTCAAATACACTGTAAAAGTTTTTCAAAATACAGTGTTTACCCCAAAGTACGCACCATATGGAAAACTTCTTAATTATAGTTTTTTTTACAAAAAGTTATTCTTGATAAAAGTTTGCGCGTTCCCTGAATTTGGACACGCACCAACAAAATGAAGCATAACATGCGAAATATACGGGGTGCGTTGGAAAACTTGATTTTGAGTCACGAGTAAAGTACCCTTATTTTGGAAAATATCAAAAAATGTTATTCGGAAAAGTTGTTCAGCATCAAAAAACATATCTGGATTTGAAGTCATGGCTGTCTAAGTGGGATTTTATTTTTTCATCAATTTTTTAGGTATGCAAAACATAAAATTTGCGTAAAACGATAAATGAACGGTGTCCTGTATGCAACGATTCATTGAAAAAACGTGTAACAATACAAATTGCCCTACTGTTATGTTAACTAGGGTCATTGTTTTTTTAAGTAGAACAAAATTTAAAATGTTTGATGCAAATTCCTTTTTATTTTTGATAACACCTAAAATCACTCAACATTATACAGTATCGTGACAAGAAAATAGTGTTTGATGATATCGAGTGATAAGACATCAAAATAAAATTATTATCTCACAAAAAAAGAAGAAGTTAAGATCATTTTGTTGTATAATGAAAATACTCCAAGCGTAGATTCCAAATGCCAGAGGAATCGTAATGTCAATCATACTACACTAACACGTATTCTCAATAAGTTTTTAAAAACAGATTAACAACCATTTCAAAATACCTCACAGCTGCAAAAGTATCTACAGAGGTATAAATCAACAAAACATATATCAACATCTCATGATACCTATTACCCTTCACTATACCACACAATCTAAGAAAAATTAATTTAGAGCCAAGATTCATGAATACTTCAAAGGGGATTTTTTTTCAAGATTTCCGCATCGTATCAAGGAGAACACGAAGAAAATTCACAGCTAATGTCACAGTAAGTTCACATAACTGTAGATGGTGGGCTAGAGAAAATCATTTCACTGTAGAGTGCGGGGATTAATATTCAATCGAGGTAAATGTCTTACGTGGTCTGTTAAACAATACTGTGATCGACCTCTTCTTCTTTGTTGAAAACCTTAGTATCCCATGCCAGCACGCTCACCAGTCCTAACCCTAACGGATTTTTTATGGGGTTCATTGAAGAACGAAGTTCACAAACATCGTCCTTTTAGGGAATTAGCGATTGAGAACTTTTAAAAACTGTTGCTATTAATTGGGTAATTGAAGTAAATTTTCATTAAAAGAAAAATGTAGCTAACATAATAGTTGACAATTCGTATTATTACACGCTTCTATATCAAATCTATATTCCATAGCTTCTATTTCAGTCATTGAATAAAACGTAACTTGAATATCCATGACATTTTTTATGCTGAACAACTTCTCCAAATATATTTTTTTGATATTTTTCTAAAAAAGGGATTCTTCACTGGCTCAAAATCAAGTTTTTCAATGCGCCTTGTGAATTACGCATGTTTTGTGACATATTTTGTTGGTGCGTGTTTGGATTGAGGAGATGCACAAACTTTTATCGGGAATAACTTTTATTGAAAATCCCATAATAAAAAAGTTTCCCATATGGCGCGTACTCTGGAAATGACACTGTATAAGCATGTATATATGTTTATGTAAAAGTAATTTTAAATTTTCATATTTTCATTATTCACCAAAATTGAGCAATATTTGTATGTAATTGTACTTTAACGTTTTAGTTTTAGACGACCTATATATTTTACAATGACATTTCTGAATTATTATTTTTGAAAAATAAATTAATATGTTTCGATATTTTATGTCAATGTTGTGTTCAAACGGGTCATATTTTTGACAGAATTCAAGCGAAGACACATTTATCGTGACTCTGCATTTATATCAGATAATGATAATAATATTCTTTACTGCCATGAAACACATCCTTTCAAAAAATATCAACAGTGATCAATTTTCCATGAAAATTCTTGATTTTTAAATAATTTCTATAGATTTATGGAGTAGAAAACCCATATGTAGGTACTACTGAATATATATTTGTGATTGTTACAGTATAAATATAGTAATATATTTTATATTTTATATTATAATAAGAAATAATCTGACTTTTTTGTGTATTTTTGAATTTGTTTTTTTGATCTAACCGTAATTCGACTGCAACCCTACAATCAACCCTCTGAAGTGTTCAAGAGACTTGTGCGAACTTTAAATGACGAGGGTCGTACCTTCTAACGAGCGATCCCAAGCACACGACCTATATCATCGTGTAATGAACTAGATTAGGGTAAAATACATATAATATTCACTATTCTACTACATATTGAATGATGCTAACGAATGAATTTGACAAATAATTCACTTTTAGTCAATGGAACATCTGGTATGATCCTAACCGCAATATACTCAATTTTTAGATGCAGAATGACAATATCTGACACCAAACTGTTGTTATTCGAGTTAATCAGCATCATTATTTCATCCTTCTAATTCAGAAAATGATCATTGACATTTTTCTCAAATAAACGGTATTTTTCGTTCCTCAGATTGCCATGTTCTGTTCATAAAATCAATAAGTTGATGGTTTTTAGAGAACGTCTTTCGAAAAGACAAATTCTTCCTTGGCAGAGAAATTGAAGGTGATGAAACAACAAATGATAATGACAATTTGACAGTTGAATGATTCAGTATGGTTGATAGGTCAGAATTGCTCATTAGTGGCCAATATTACAAAGAAAAAACAACAACGATGATTCGAATGAAATAACTATTATATTATAATCATTTCAATTAGAATAAAATCGCATACCTGTTCTGTTCGACTCAAATTCATTAGAACGAAATAAATATTTATGAATTTTTTCCAAACAATTGAAAATTATAATAATGCAAATCAAGCCATTGCTGACAATTAACTAGTAATTTCTATACTAAATGAATTCAACAAAATTAATGACTTAAAGGTCTGAAACAGGATGAGTGAGTTATATTTATTGGAACCTGATGGTATTGTATAAGTGAACAGATAGATTTGCAAATCAATCTTTATTCAGTGTGATATGTTTCCATAGTTTCGTAATATCTAGGAGAAACCATGCAGAAAGGATTTTTCTGAAAGATATTCAATCAATTGGATCATAGTTGAAGCGTCGAAGGATTAATTGATATATTTTTTGTAAAATAAAGTTCAATTCAACTCTACTGAGAGAGTAAATACAAAAATAGAAAAATATTATGTCCAAACGAATCTTTGTCAATAACTTCAACATATTTAAACGAAACTCAAGAAGGGATTATAATGATAATATTTTACGTGAACTGACGATTCAATTAGTTATGTCAATGTGCTAACAGACCAATAGGTAAATTTTAATCAATTTTGACCAATTTAAGTACTAATGAAAATATGATGAGATAATATGTAAGAGAATGGGAATAAGTATAACCTTACTTCTTCTTTTCTTCGTTTTCTAATATTTCATTTTACCAGATCTGAAAGAGCCACTAAAAGTCAATGCCTATATTATAAAATGTGAAGAATTTATCTGAATAACTCTAGTCCAGTGAAGAATATACCAATTATTGAAGTCAAATGAATAATCTACTGTTTATTGAGTACTTATATTCACAAATATAGTTGATTCATTTGAAGAAATATTAATGTGACAATTCAAATCATGTATAAAAAATCTAATATGCCACAGTGTAATTGTCACTTTGACAGCGGCAAAAGTTAGCTGCAGCTTTTACAGCGACAAATGCACTGGTGGCTTTTTTTCATTTGTTTGTCAATTATCGCGGTGTTGGTTGCCAAAATAAATAGTTTGACATGTTTGTCAATGACTTACTGATTTTCTAAGCACTAACAATGCGTCGATTTGGATCAGTCTGGCGACAATTTTCTACGTTTTGCGATGCAAAAAGATATAAAGGACATGGCACTGGATACATGTATTCCTGGGGCTCGATAGATTTTTGATTTTTGGATATATCACTCTACAGGTCAAAACAAGCAACTTTCTTTTTTAGACTTTTTTTCTGGCTCTACAGCGTGAGCTACAAAAATGGGTTTTCTAACGCTAATTATGGAAAATATTTTCTGCAAATGGATTTTTCTTGATTTTTGAGTATAATATGTGAAAAATATCAATTTCCTTTGATTATATTAATTATTGTGAACATTACTACAGGACGAGGCAGAAAACGCGATGTTTCTAAAACTCGTTTATTGACTTCTCGCTTAATTGTGGGCTTTTCGTTGAATTTCTCGGAACCAAAAGTTCTCCCGAAGTTGCTTGTGTTAGTAATTTTGTTTTTTACATGTTTGTACCTATATATACAAGTTAAAAAAAATTAAACGCACTTCACATACCCCTAACATACCCCTAAGTGTATCGATGATCAACGTATTGGCCTGTAAAGTGTTCAACTATAAAACAAAATGATTGTTGTTATGGTGACTATATAATCTGTCAAAATTGACAATAGTTCCTCATCATTGAAAAGTCATGGTTCGTTGCTATATATGTGATATACCAAATGCTCAATACCAGATATCCGTCGATCAATTGCTCCTCGAAAGGAGGCAGGTAATATCTAGATTAGTTATTAGATTAGGTCAATTCAATTAATGTATTCATATCTTTCATATCAACAGAAATAAGTATTCTCCCATTATCAACGATAAATCCATTTTCCCATCATATCCCATTTATCGACCATGCACCTATTTTTTGCACACTGCGTAGAAACGTTGTGAAATGTATTTAGAACTGCGAACTGTTCATCTACACAATATGCTTCAAGAAATTCAACGAAAAGCCCACAATTGGGCAAGAAGATACTTAAACGAGTTTCAGAAAACTCGCGTTTTCTGCCTCGTCCTGTAGTAATGTACACCATAATTGATATAGTCACAGGAAATTGATATTTTTCACATGATATTATACTCAAAAATCAAGAAAAATTCATTTGCAGATAATATTTTCCATAATTAACGTTAGACAATCAATCCATTTTTGTAGCTCACGCTGTAGAGCCAGAAAAAAAGTCTTATGAAGAGAGTTGCTTGTTTTGACCTGTAGAATGATATATCCAGAAATCAAAAAAATCTATCGAGCCCCAGGAATACATGTATCCAGTGCCATGCCCTTTGAGCCAGATACTCCCATCGAGGAATTGAATGTAATATTGCAAGATTGGGCATTTTATTTGCGAAAAAGTAACTGAGAAGACTACAGAGAAGCGGTAGTGAAAAAAGTTTAGAACAGCACTGCTAAAATGCTACAGTAAATATTATAACGAATTGAATTTTGTATTTAACCCTTTCACCGACGTAAAATCCCACAAGTACAACCCGAAAAGAGAAAATTTAGTGCATCAGCTCTAAATGAATCTGAAGTATTTGCAATGGCCAGATTATACGACGAAAATGAACGGGAAGGACTTAATAGAAATAATATCACATTTTGGCGTTTGAATTAGCTTGTTGCGGAGGAGGAGCAGCTATCGAGTATAATCCTCTATTTTCTAAAACGAGACAAAGCTGTAACTATAAATTACCTGACAGCAAGTGGATTACGACTAATAATTTGGAGGAAGATATTTGTCCAATATGTTTATTTAAAAAGTTAATGGAAAAACAAGTTACTTTCACCAAATCCCTTTTGGAAGAAGAAAGATTCTAAAGGTTGTTACAAGAAAGAACGCAACGACATCACTGTTCCTAGCATGGATTTCAATAACTGCGTTTTCAATAATCATACGTTCAAATAAGTATTTGTTTATTTTTAATGTTTCATGAAAAAAGTTTGCCTTGATATGTGTCTAAATTTCTTATTCGTTAAATTGTCCTGCCAAAATACACTCGATGTTTGTATTGATATCAGTTAAATTTTTGTTGTTCAAATTATAAACTGTTTTCTTCAGCAATTTGACTCTGAAATTGTCAACCTTAAAACTCTAAAAGGTGTTAAATGGAAATAATATCACTATTCAGACAAAAATTCACACGAATGGCTAAAACCATGTTTTAATATGATAATGAATGTAGTTTAAAATTCGTCAATCGATTATAATACCATTAATTAATTTACATTGATTATCAAACCATTAGGAACGGAACGATATAAAAATCTATTATATCAATAATGCTTCTTTGACCGCCTTTGATTATCATATCCCTAGTGCTATTTATAGAATCAACGCCTCAAAAACACTTCATGAATAATCAACTAGATGGCGCGATTGGCCACCACAGGCACATTTTTCCTATATACTCAAACATACCCCACCAATTTCTTGGTCCTTCGTGCCGGTGGGTCAAGAATCTGAGATTATGATCACGTGACCCTTCAAACTTCATCAAGCAGCGCCAACTCGAAACAAAGGGTACGGTTTGTTAAGTTATTAGTTATTCTAGAGCCGGCTAGATTAATGACGTGGTGTATCAACGAATTCAACTGTTATTAGTATTTGTGTTTACCTTTCTCTTCCAAAAATTACTGATATCCTGTTCTGTATGCACTAGACGAGGTTCCGTGCCACGGAATCAGACTCCGGATTCCTTCCGTCGGACGCTGGCTGGAGAAAGGAAAGGGGCCCTATCACTGTATACAGGACCTTGGACTCGGCTGTCACGCATCAAGCAAACAACTGACTGACTGGGTGAATGAGAATGGTGCGATGTCACAAAATCACAATGTACTCCTCAGCTGTCATCATCGTCCGTCTCTGTTGGTTAGCGAGGGACGTTGCTGAAAGAAATTACACTGATAAAAGTATGTCAGAAATCTAGAACGTTGAAAATGTGTGGAAATAGAAATAAAAGTAATATTCAATGTTGGATTGTAGCACCCGGTAGGCCCTCGCGCAAGAGGCCTTCAAAGTGGCCATCAATTTAATTTCTATCCTCTGGCCTTTGTTGTCGATAATTTTGAAAGAGAAGAATTCCATTTCACTAGTTTTATTACATTTTTGGGGGTTACGGTTTTCGCTATGAATAATGTCTCATTTTTATTTAAATATTCCCTCTGAAGCTAAAAGACTGGTTCTGTAATAATTTTGTCAATACTGGAGTATTGCGATTTTAGTTTTTCAAAAAATCCCGACGTATTTTGCACTAGGCTCTTTCTTTCTAAGAGTGCTCGATGCACTTTCTTTCAGTGTCAGTACTTGGCACAGCTTTGGTATATAAAATAAATGAAATCTCAAAAGTTTCATGGATAGGAGTGAAAAATATATAGAGGGAAATGACTCCTTCCAACTCCAGATGAACTTTTCAACTCGAGAACTGTTGAAGATAGAGCAATTTTGGGAGAGTCAATTGATTCTTGATTTTGAGTCTAATACACACAATACATACTGACTATTGATTTCATAAATTCCTATTTAGTTGAGTAAAGTGTATATTTCAATTCGACTTCGAATTTCGTTAGCGATTTTACCTTTTTCAAGTAATTAAGAATTGAACTGTAACTAATTATTCCATTATGATAAATACATTCTTTTCCAATTTCGGATTTAACATTATTGATTGATAAAAAATGTATTTGTTAATAAGAGTTATATTAGATGTTTTCTTAATTATATTTTTGACAGAATGGATGAAACAACATATTTTTAGTTTATAAGAAGAATTTAAATTCAAAAGCCTATTTGGTTTATATGAATTCATTGTTCGTTCCAGATATGGTAATTTATATATACCTTTAATTGATTTATTTTGTAACGGTTTTAATGGTTTTAAAATGGAACTATTTGCAGTTTCCCATAAAAATATTAAATACTGCAAGTGTGAATAAATCAAACAGTAATGAATATTTTTTAAAATTTTTAGTGGTATATAATTTCTTATTCTATAAAGAAAACCTATAAGAGGTGATATTTTCTTCCAGACATTTTCAATATGCTTATTCCATGTTAATTTTTCATCGATATAAAGTTCTAAAAATTTTGTTGAATGATGATATATTTAATGATATTTTTTCATTAATAGAACGTAAAATATGTCACGAATAGGACTGGAAAAAAATATGTGGAAATTACTCCTTCCCACTCCAGATGAACTCTTCAAATCGGAAACGGTTAAAGATAGAGCAATTCTGCGAACGCCAATCGAATCAGAATGATCAAATTAGTATAGTCTGTGAATTTTGAGTCAATCAATATAAAACAAAGTTATTCGAAAAATTGAAAAAATTCCAAAGGGGTAGACCCCTAAAAACCATGAAAAATACAAAATTGGCAGATTCACTTGCAATCCACACTATATACGCTAAATGTCATGCAGATTCCAAAAATATACGATTTGTTTATGCTCAGATAAAAGTTTTGGTATATAAAGGCAATACAACTTCAAAAATGTCACGAATGCCCCTTCCCCACCTTTCCCCTCAAAATGAACTTTTCAACTTGGGAACGGTTAAAAATAGACCAATTCTGCGATCGCCAATTAATTTATAATTATCGAATTGGTATAATATAATAATATAAAGTATATATAATATTTATTTATATCAATTTTACCACAAAAGTTACACAATGTCTGGTAAATTTTCAATATTTAGCAAACCATTTTTATTTTTTCTCTCTCTATTCGATGAAGAATATCAAAATTAGCAGCACATTTACATTGCAACTTTTTTCCTGACATACAATGGTATTTCGAGATTCATCATCCGACGTTTCGTCTTTTGACCACTTGTTGGGACTAAATCCTTATTTTGTGTTATTTCCTTGATTTTATATGTTTATAGGTTTTGTTGATGAAAGCTGTCAAGTGAAAGAAATCAGTAAAAACTGTCACAACTACTTCCCAATTTTACTGAATATTCTCGATGTATTGGGTTCTCTTATTCTACATTAATTGGCATCTGTGGTGGGGACCTGACGAAAATGCAGAGTTGGAAATTAGAGAGGAAATCAATAAGAAATTCTCTACAAAAATTGTTTATAGAAGTTGAGGAGAATATACAGAGATTCCTGCGACAAATTGAAGATAAAGCGGAACGGGCATTTCTTCTAGTCAGCAATATTAAAGAAGCATTATTAATGGAAGAAACAGAAAAATCCATAGAAGATATTAAAAGAGAGTTAAATGATGAGGAGAACTAACGTGATGATGTATTCAAATATAAGAACAAATGCTAATTTTTGATGGAATATAGTATAAATGAAACGAGGAGTCAGAGAAGAAAAGACGAAAAACCACTGGGAAAACTTGGGAGAAGGTTGAATCTGCCCAAATTTGAATTAACAAAATTTGATAGAAAAGTCGAAAACTGGATAAATTTATGGGGACAGATCAAAAAAGTTGACGAAAATCCTGATTTACCAGCGGAAGTTCCAGTCCTTGGTTCAATCAACTGAAGAAGGCTCACCAGCACGAACACTGATAGAAAGTTTCCCACCTTCAACAAAGAACTACCAGAACGCCATTCACCAAATGAATACCAGATTTGCAAGGGATGAGATATTAATTGGAGTTTATGTAAGGGAATTGTTAAATTTAGTACTAAATCAGCAAAATGTTGAGGCATAGATTCAAAAGGGCATATATTGCAGAAGTGGTTAACACAGGTAACAGGCAAAGTAGTAAGAGAGATTTTCTGAAGGTCGGTGATGTAGTGTTGATTTCAACGTCTCTATCCATTAGAGCTGCCCTACAAAATAATTGAGAAGAAGGACAGTCTTGATCACAAAAATGACGTCGCGAAAGCAACAGTTTTGGAAGACGAGAAAGATGGAAGTCAAATAGGAAGATCAAGATATGGGGGGATATTGAAATCGCCAACAAGATTTTCTCATGTCTCAGCCCGGAGGCCAGAGAATATTTTCAGCTCAATTTTTTGACAAAAAACGAATAATAAGATCATTTTTGATTCTAATTTCAATAATATATGACATATTATTCGTACTTATACTATAAATCTGGTAAGTAAATAGAAATCGCAGAAGAACCTTGGGCTTGTTTGGATGAACCTAGTTTATGAACAAAATTGAAATTGCAGGGTCACAATTTTACTTTAAATATGAATGAAATGCACGAAAAAAAACACCCTCCGAATACCAGATCCATTTTTCTTAGTGTAGCCGCAAACCAGCCGACCACTGATAAAATCTGTGACGTATGCAACGCTACATATTTACGTGGAATGCCTTGTGTGTAATATGTGGAAATAATGAGACGGTCTCAGCCATTCTTTGCGTTTGTGGTGGGTGCCTGCTTTGCTGGCAAAAACTGTCCTTTAAACAGCAGGGTTTATGGGAAAGGATAATGCTCGGTCTGATAGTGTTTATTTCTTCGTGCTTGCTGCCTTATGGGTTGTTGTTCACGTAGGCTGGAACGGGGAATAATTTTCAATTATGCGAGATGTAAGGCCGTTATGGTCGTGGCCATTATTTTTTCAACGCTAAAGCGAGTCGTTGGGCACGAAAAATTCTGAGGTTGGGCCATGTTTGGTGCAAGTATTCTGATTTTACCGTCGCGTATAGATACAAATAAAAGTTTTTTGTAAGGGCTGAGTAGTTTTTGTTTAATATAAAAACAATGCATATAACTTTAGGAGCGAATTCGTGAATTTTATTTACTGATTGTATTATGCAACCTTGTAATTTTCATTAAGCTTGAGTATCCACATAAAAGACAAACCTCTCCATATAGGCCAACCGATAGAAGAAAAATTTATGCTATTTTTACACTTGAAAATTACCACTTTTCAGTTATTTTACAAATATCTTCAAAAGTATTGAAAGAATCGATTCAGAGTTGTAAAACTTTTTGAAAAAAAAGTAAAAACCTACCAAATGGTTTCTCGACAGACCGGATCGGTGAATTTACCACTGATAAAATTCGGAAAAACCTCTATAAAAGACGATTTTTGCATTTTTGGAATTACTGGAATCATTTCAACAAAGGGCGACTGCACAATCCAGAAGACTCAGCCTTTTTCCAGAAACACTCATTGTTATATTGGACCATTGAACACAGACTCTGCCCTGATGGCTATCAGACGATTTATTGACAGAATAAGAGGTTGTCCTCAAGAGATTCAATCTGATAATGGCACAAATCTCCAGGCAGCAGATAAAGAAATGAAGAATGCTCAACAAAGACGAACTTTCAGTATTCACAACATCTAAGAACATCATCTGGAAGTAAATACCAGCAGCCAGTCCACATATGGGGGACAGCTGGGAAAGCCTAATTGAATGTGTTAAATTTGTACTGGAAGTTATTCTCAAAGAAAGATTTCCGAGAGAAGAGTTTCTGCAAACATTAGTAGTAGAGGCTGAAAATATAGTTGACATAGCAGACCTTTGACCTATGTTTTTGCTGATCCAGACGAACCAGAGTGCCTGACACCAAATCATTTCCTTCCGAGTTCATCGGATGGAGCAGACCAAGACATGTGAACGAAAAACAAATTCATTTGAGATATCAGTGGAAGTTATCTCAAGCCTTAGCAAACGTATTCTGGAGAAGATGGGCTGAGAAGTATCTCCAGACATTGAATAAAGTAGGAAAGTGGCATAGAAAAGCTGAAAACGTTGAAGTCGAAGATGTAGTCATTGTAAAAGATGATACAACGCCAAGAAATAATTGACTGTTAGGGGTGATTCAGAGATTGTATAAGGAAAATATGGAAATGTAAGAGTAGCAGACGTGAAACAAAATAACGGTACAGTCAGGCGACTGGTAGTTGAAATCTGTAATATCTGATGTTGACAAAAAAGAAGAATAAAGAAAACAAATAGTTCACATTCTGATGGTTTTCAGTTAGAATATTATTTGATACATAGTTCTTCTTTTGAATTTTTGTCTATTTTACTGTTTATATGAATGCACACAGTAATGTCTGCATATGAAGTTTGTGAACACATCATTAACAAATCGAAATATTTCTTTGGCATAAATTATTATTATATTAAAATTTACAGTAATATTCTGCTCTATTAAATGAGTATTTCAATTAAACTCACTATAACAATTCTCTAAGGCAGTTGTATCTGGAATATGTTCCATATTCATAACAAATCCTAGAAGTACTAGCTTTGATTCATAGTGGTCTAACGGCATAGAACACACAATTTAAATCTAAAATGGGCTAGATTTTCGATTCCACTTTCCCAATAGTAACTGTAAACTTGAAGAAAACCGTCTTTGGCAACATTCGTTCTTCTTTTCCACGTTGTACCAAAATATAATCTAGTTCTTCGCAACCAAGATGAAAATAAAATAATCCGGTGGTTTATTTTTATTCGAGGGATGAAGTTTACTACGGTCATAAATCAGTCATTAACATGTTTACGATCGCCATATGTTACATGCCCGTTAAAGACAGTCGGCAAAAGAGCGTTTCATGGGTGCTTTTCGAACAAACAACTCGGGAACTGGGAAGCTTCACTGTCAAAAATGCAAAATTACGACTTTTAATTCGGTGCCGGCCGACACGAAAAGAATTTATCTCGTTGTCTCATTTTTAATATGGAAATATCAACTTTGTTTCATTTTGAGAGTGTAGTGGAGTTGATCTGGGACAATGTGGAAGAAAGAAACTTCAGAAAGCTTGCTAGGCTGAACACGAAAAGTCTTTCAGTCTAGCAAGGAGAGCATGTGATTCGACAATTTCAAACTATTCCGTGGAATGCATTCATAAGTATATCGAACTTTCATACTGTTGAAAGATCAATTTCTTGGAATCCTTATAAACTCAAAAGCATAAACTTTGCACTCTTGGAGACAAAAACATGTGACATCTTTGACCAACAGTTTGGAAGATGGAATTATGAGGTCTTTTAGGTTTCCTCGTACTAGCGTAAATTATGATGAAATTTTGGTTAATTTTTTAATCAACACAATTTTGGTGAAAAATATTTGCCGCGGGTCTGGTACTTCAAGCTCATCGTATGGGAGGTCGCTTGGGTAACTTACTACTTTTTTGAAAATGATTTTCAGCAGCAAGTTCTTGTAGAACTTTCAGTTTATCCGATTATTTGTGGCTCCCCCCTATCCCGGGATACCATAGGAAATACGCGAGTCAACAAGTGCATAATAAATCATTTTCAAATGCGGTAAATATTTGAATACAGTTCCTTGAGGTATCCCACATTTGAGGGTTTTCTCCATCACTTTGTTGATTATTGATTTGGACTATTTGATTTCCCCCTGAATCCATATCTTGCAAAGTTTCCTACGACGATCCACTTTATTCTAATTAGATATTTTGAAAAAATAAAAATATGCCGAAATATCGTCATATTCGATAGAAAGTGTCATTAGTTTCAATATTCCACACAAAAATTCGCTTCATTCATTCTCATTTCAATACAAAAGTGATTTAGCAATAACTCAAGGTCTATTGATTTGAAAATCGATTAAAAATTTCAGAAGTATGACATAATTCTTTGGGCGCATTTGTATTGCGATGAAAATATCCAATTTTTCGATTAATATTTTTCGAAATATCGTGAAACAACCAGACATTTTGCAATATTTTTGATATGTCATATTCAACAGGTGTATACGGTCGACAGGAAAAATTTATTGAAAAAGTATTATTGAAGACAAATGGATAAAAGTACCATTTCTCATTTTTCTATTATTTTGAAGTGGTTTCTTGATAATGAAGATGTCAAGTCACACGTAAAATCGGAATTTCCAGTTAATAAATATGTTAGATTTGTTACATGACACCTATATCCTCTGAAAATTTCGAAAGTTCTGTTCACTTAGAAAATGTTGATTTTGAGGATAGATAGATACGTTATTTCGACTGAAAATCTTCTGGAATTTTGTCAATTCGTTATCAAAATAAATTTTTGTGGTATGATTGAAAATGAGCTCGTCGAAATACATTTGAAGGATGTTTCCGATTTTTTGAAAAATGTTAAATGAAAACTTTCGAAAATTCCATCGCGCGTTGGATTTTTTGACGTTTTATTAATTTTTAATGCTTAACCTTGTATCTGAGCATAAACAAATCATCCATTTTCATAATCAGCATGAAATTTTGTGTAGGTATAAAGTAGTGCGAATTTACAGTGAATCTGATGATTTTGTATTTTTCATGATTTTTAGAACTTTTTTCGAGGTATTTTTTTTATCGATCGACTTGAAATTCACAGAGAATAATAGAATTTTCACGTAACAGTGAATCGTGCAGGACTCACTCTCCAATCAAGCCACGAGATTATTACTCATTGGAATTGGAAAAAATGTGACATATAACACCTTTTTCCACTTATGTTCTCAATTGTTGTCATGCCAACTCCTCTGGATTTCAGAAAGGCGATAGGAAACTGCATAGTTTTTCAAAATTGTGGGATTTTGGATGTGTGTTCGAACTATCATATGTTAAAGATTTGACAATCAATAATCTAGCACCCTGTATAACTCGCATAGAAATTAAATATTTTTCTATAATCTATTTGCGATAAGGAATTGTTCCCGTTTCGCATCCGGGAGGAATAGCTCATCATGAAATTTTTTGCTGACTGATAAAAGTAAAAATATAGTTGCGAATTGCATAAACTTAGCATATTCAAATTCATTTGGTATCATCATGGCTATCTTGTTTCAGCCCGGCAGGGGCATGTAGGTGGAATGAAATTTACATGAAAATGTTTTGTGCCTGGTGGAAGCTCGCCATTTGCATGCAGTCAGCGATTCCCAAAATGTTCTGATGGACTTTTTGTGTCCCGAATTAAATCTGCATATTGCTGGATTGGCGAGGTATTTTCCAGGCTAGACTGCAGGCTGCGCTTGGTCGATCGACTGGTGCAGGTCACAACTAACAATACAGGGGAATTATACCAGGTGGAGAAAAAATATCGAAAATTTTTTATATAATATTTTATATATTATAGTCGAAAAATCTGTTAATAACTCCAGATTTGTTATCACAACACACGAATTTTCGAAGTTCTCAGCTATTTTGATTTTCACAACCAGAAGTTGAAATTTTGGTGATGCCCGATCACATATAAAATTCGCAACTTATGGAAGTTTTTATCATATAGATTAATGAAAATTTTACTTCCTTTTGTATTGTTCTACTCTAAACCTGTCATATTTGACACTTTTTTAAAAATTCTAAACAAATTAGGTTTTTTTATTTAGAAAAATGCCAAAACAAGTTGCTTTTCTTCCAGTTTTATTCCTTTTCTTAAAATTTTCCAATTTTTTTATAGTTTGAATTTTTCTCTCTATCGATTCGAACGAAACGTGATTCAAATTTCATAATTATGATGGAAACGTGCCTTCAATGTCATTTCTTGTTCAGAAAATACCCACATCAGCCTGTTAACAGAAAAAAAAATGCACCTCCAGAAATTCGTTTTTGTTGTTGCAAAATTCATCTTTTTTTTTTCATTTCATTTTAAAACTTATCTTATACTATGAGAAAAGTGATTGCAGATACAGAAACAATATTCTCTTCTCCAATAGAACATGTGATATTATCGAACATTGGGTAATATCTGAGGAACATACTATTTGAATAAATGAAAATTTCGAACGGTCAGTGTGAATTAAAATCGAAAAATAGAAACTTCTCGAAGGCACCGAGAAGTCTATGATTATGAACCTGTCTATTGATTTCAAACTTGTTCTAGTCTTGAAAATCGGATATCAATATGTGCTCTTCGAAACGAACTTTCATGGCCCTTCTAGTTTGACCCACATACTTCTCGCTGTCCACGACTTTTTCTTGTTCTTCTATTTCATATTTGTGAGTACCCAGGATCTGTCTTCAGGGTTCGCATACGATAACGATATAATCAGGAGGGTATCCTTTTTTTGAAAAATAGAAGATTTGCGAAAGGTTTCCAGATATCTATCTCTCTTATAATGATTTTTTCAGTTTTGAATATCTTCTTGTTGAGTGGGAACAACAAGGGTCAATTCAAGACATTTGATCCTGCCACTTTTGCTTTGTGCAATGGTGGGAGGGAGCTCTCAGCCTCAGGGATGTATCTGAGTGTACCGTGCTCCTCCTAACAGTACAAGGACATCAAAAAATGGCAGCTGTTTTTTGTTTTCAGCTTTATTTACGTGAACGATATGATTAAAAACAGGCTGTTCAATTCCGAAACAAAAGTGCCTACGTCTGGTGGGTCAAACTAGAAGAGTCATGAAAGAACGGTTCAAAGAGCATATTGCTTATATCCGATTTTTTAATCGTAGAAAATGAAGGGGGAAGGGTTTTATTTTGGTGTTGTGTGCAAAGAACTTATTATTCAAGTTTTCAAATATTTTAACAAACTCTTTTGAAGTAACTTCAATTATAAAACATGATGAGACATTGCAAATATCATGTTCGTGCTAAATGATGTTTTTTTTCAACAATGTATCACTATTATCACAAACAATCAACTCAACTTCCGTAGAAAATATCCCTGGAATATCAGAATTAAAAAAAAATGTATTAGAATGTGAATCAAATCTGACTACATATTCGAACTAACTCAACTATTTATTATAGTAATTTGTGGAACGTAGCGGTACTATCCCACTAAATTCCAGATAGATTGTATAAGATTTATGATTCCAACCAATCCGTTTAGATTTTAATGGGAATTCACGATCGAAATTAATGTAAATGTCTTCTGGTGAACTATTCCACAAATTCCAATCAACCAATCCATTCGAGATGATGAGAATCAATAATTAATGATAAATCGATATATAAGTTTGTCAATCAATAGGTACTTACGCCTGAACATGAATTTTCACAACCGGTTTTAAAACTAACCAATCCTTACACGATCTTTATGGGATGACAACTTGTAGGCCAATCAATTTAGCATTAAAAATTAGAAAATGGGGAAAAAATTGCAAAAGAATGCAAACTTTCACAATAGTTCTGCTTTAGTGATGAATGAGACTATTTTTCCCCAATTTTGCTAAAGTGGTTGGCCTATTGTTTGTAAGTGAATTTTTGACTCTGAAGGAAATGATATAGCTGCGGTTTGAGACCCTTTGAGGTTATTTAAGATACAATTCAGATGTGGTAGAATGTTTTCCGGCACAAAAAAACTTCGAGGAATAAGATAAGTGAAAATTGCCCTGTTTTTTTCGTACTAGATATCAAATAAAAACTAAAAATAATAAAATTTATCGCAAATTGAATTCAATTTCTCAGGGTATTTTCCATTGGAAACCTAACTTACGAATTGATACAGAAATTTTATACTTCCGCAATATTCTATAAAATATAATTGAGTTTCACGGACACATATCCAACAGGAAACAATACTAATACAATGGCTAATACTTCCTGACAGATACTAATTTCGATATTGTTTAAGTTTTCAGGAACATTCTGACACCATTTGCAAAACTGAACTTGTAGAACTTTCTTAGGTATGCCTGACATAAAATCTAATCATCTACGACGGTAGATATTATTAAGGACGTCTGAATTATCCTCTTCACACTCATATATACTCTTAAATTGAATATAATAGCCGCGATACATTATTTACAGGTATTTTGGTCCAACTCCTCTCAACTGGTGAGCAGTCAGTGCCTTGAAATTGATGATATAACTAGTTTTCTATAGAGTACCACATGGAACAGTTTTGGGACCACTATCATTCATAATTCAAATAAATGTTCTACTGAAATTAGAAAAGGAACGAGAGGTCACAAACTCTGCTGACGATACGAGCAAACATGAATATTTGGCTACAATTTGCTTGAGTTTGAAGAAGACATATCAACCATAATGTATAGAATAGATACAAAAGCCCTGATGATCATTCAATGGAATATGAGAATAATAATAGTTATAAATGGCCTTCATTTTGGACAAACTATTTTCTACTGAAAACGGTTTTTACCCATTTATGAATTATTTTTCTCTTTGACAGTCTTTCCCATTTGAAAGAAGAGCATCCTAATAAAATTGAAAAGTAATTTTGTCTTGTATCAAACCTATGATTTCGTTTGATCGTCACATATATTTCATTATTATTTGCGAACACTCATATACTTAATCCTGATATAGGTAAACAAGGCACTGTTGATGCTTTCAGTTTCTAGAATTCCTGCGTCTTTTCAGGAATTAGTACGTGAAATATCTGTCATTGACCATGAAATTAAATTTTGTTGGCGTGTGTGTTTTGTGGTTTTTTCATGGTAAATTCACTGACTTTAATCATTGGCATTGAACATAGTCATTGCAGTCGTAGAAAAAGTGTTGTATGAAACTGTTCGAGTTATAAATAAACTGCCATTCCTTATGAGAAAAATGATAACTATTAGGTACTGCTAATTAGTTATGATATGGTGTGATATGAATACGATTTCTGGGCAGTATCGATCAGCATGAGAACTTTCTTCCTGATGGGAATCTTTCCTGTGTGGTTCGAAGGCCGATTTCATGTGACCAATAATATCTTCATGAATAAACTAAATGCCTTGAAACTCTTATCTCGATTTATTTATATTCTTTGCCGTGTCACTGTTATAGGTATGTCAATATATTACCATATAAATTCTGTCACACTAGCCATTAGTCATTGACTAATGGTTCTACTTTCAATTTTGAAAGTCTAACAGGATTTGAGTGCGAGAAAATGGACAAAAGTACGTTATTTATTTTTAAAATCACTTCAATTTATTCTCGATTAGGCAACGGAAATTATTAGGAGTATGAATTAGGAACATGAAGGTTAGAATGATCATGAATTTCACATTTTGGAATATGAATTGATCAAAAAGTATTTATTGAAGAAGAAAAAGCAAACCGAAGAAACACCGGGATATTTCTGGAATGCGTTTGAGGTTGTTTTTTTTCTTATAATTTGTCAGTACAATCTTTTGTCAAACAAGGTTTCAACTCATTTCTGGTATATCCACCAATCTTGAAATTCACAGAGTTCTCGTTAAATAATTTTGAATAAGATTGTTTCCATGAGAACTGAGATACAATGTGTGTTATCCAAATATTCCACATGGCAGCACGTCATATTACAGGTGAGAAATTTAAAATCAACCTAAATTTATAAGATGAAAGAAATAAAAATCGAGTAAATGATCAAAGCATATAAAAATAACCATCTTTATAATAAAAATATGAAATAAAGTATACAAATGTAGACATAGAACTTTCGAATATCAGTAAAAGAGCCCTGGATGTTGACTGCCTTTACAGAATTTGTGATTATATACATCAAAATTACGGTGTTCTACTCAATGAAATCAATAATTTGATATTAATTTTTTAGTTTTGGTTTTGAACATGAATACTCAAATGGCTGATAACAGCAGGTAATTTATTGAAGATATCAATATTCAAAGAGTTTCATTATGTCCCGATTTTTTCAGTATATCACCAGATCTAATAGAATATTGGTGTCCATTGGATTGATTTTTATTGCATTATTTTTCTTTGATCTACCATCAAAAAGTACGGTGGGCACTGAGAGCATATATTGACAAAGATTGTTAATATATAATATGAAAAATAATGACCCAGATCTGATTCTTGGGGAACACCGTTATTATATTTAATATGAGACGATTGTATGCTGTTGATCAGAACATATTGTCAACTTTTAGTGGGGTTAAATATGAAGAATTGATGGGGCATGCCTCTCACGCCATAATAATGCATTTTTTCCAATGAAATATCATGAGAAACACAGTAGAACGCCTTAGTGAGATCACATATAGTTTCAAATGAATAATTGCCTCTCCTCAAGGCCCTCCACTATATTTCTCATGACTCAAAATCGCTGGTTGTAGAATTATTTTGTATGAAATTTTTGACGTTGTATTTTTTTTAAATGCCAAACTTTCATCTGAGCATGAATAAATCATATATTTTCGAAATCTTCATGGAATTTTGCATATATGGCGCGGATTGCAAGTGAATCTGCCGATTTTGTATTTTTCATGATTTTTAGGGGTCTACCCCTTTGGACATTTTTCGATTTTTTGAGAAATTTTGTTTTATATCGATTGACTCGTAAATCAGAGATTATACTAATTTGATCATCCTGAATCGATTGGCATTCGCAGAATTGCTCTATCTTCAACCGTTCCCGAGTTGAAGAGTTCATCTGAAGTGGGAAAGAGTCATTTCCTCCCATATTTCTTTTCCAGTCCTAGTCTTGTTATTTTGGAAGTTGTATTATTTTTATATGCCAAACCTTGAATCTGAGCATACATAAATCATATATTTTCAGAATCTGCGTGAAATAAAGTGCGGATTTTTGTTTTTTTTTTTTTCGATTTTTTGAATAATTGTGTTTCACGTCGAACTACTCGAAATCTACTGTGTTCTAATTTCATCAATCTGAATCAATTGACTTTCGCAGAATTGCTCTATCTTCAACACTGCATAAGAAATGCATGCCTGTCCACGTTCATACCTGTGCCTTTTTGCGTGCGTGAAAAACGCAGGGTGAGCAGGCACGGAATTAGGAAATGTTCTATTTCAAATAATAAAAGATACATTGAAAAATACGTGAAAAACGATGATAAATTTCTATGAAAATGAGACATTTCTCGTAGCGAAAACCGTAACCCCCAAAAATGTTATAAAACTAGTAAAATAGAATTCTCCATTTTCAAAATTATCGACAATGAGGGTCAGAGGATAGAAATGAAATTGGTGACTACTTTGCAGGACTCTTGCGTGAGTACCTACCGCGATATTTCCTGACATTGGTTATGCTACAAAAATAATTGTTGAGAGTATGATTAACTGTTTTAGGCGTTTTTATATTATTAATTTCAACCCTCTTTACACATAATCAGATTGTTGAGACACCTTGTATGTTATTACCATAGTTCATGGGTGTTC
Source organism: Chrysolina americana (assembly GCA_958502065.1). Lineage (NCBI taxonomy): Eukaryota > Metazoa > Arthropoda > Insecta > Coleoptera > Chrysomelidae > Chrysolina > Chrysolina americana. The sequence goes on from OY293417.1 coordinate 4,296,645, forward strand.
GTAGCTATGAGCAGTCAAAATTCATGACATTCCCGACAATTTCGTTGATTCCGGTTCAGATTTAGGCAAGTCTAGCGTTGCAAAATCGTAAGATTACGCAATAGAAATAAGGCTGTATCGATAAAACCCTAGTTTATTTCAGCATACACTAGTTTCCAACAGCAACATTAACCTCACGTCCGATATTCTCCAATAATAATACAAAAACGACATTTATAATGAACATTTACATTTGCGAACCCCTTCCAGCTCCATTAAAAGGAAATGAATACCCAATTAAGCAACATTCGAATATGAGCTAAAATATCAATTTATAAGACAAAATGAAAAAGATCGAGTTGTTATTGCGAATTCAAATCCAGCATTCGAGCTATAGAAGAACGATTTAATAGAGCCATTCGTTTTTTAATTTAATACGCCGACAAACGTTAGCCAACATGCACATGTTTTAGCGTGGATTTATGCGAATATTTAAACGTACTGTGAGCATTTTTAAGACTATTCAGCCGAGTATAATCTGAATTTTAGTGCATCTTGGTACGGCCGACTTTGCAGGTAGGTACGGCCTTAGTGGCGTATACCTTGCATATTTAAAATGCTGAGTTATCGACTGGGATTTGCTTGCTGACTTTGGTAAGGAATTCCAAGTTTGTGTTTGTTTTGAGGTGGCTTTGCATGGGTGCAAGTAATGAATGGAGAGTTGAAGTCCCAATGGAACTAGTGGAACCGCCTCGTATGTTGAGATGGTTGAATAGTTTTGGTAGTCCACTTGAGCATAGAATTCGATTACTTTGATACTTTTCAGGACGAAAGTCATGTAAACGTTTCGTTTCGATATAATTCAACAGTCGTAGGAGGCATTGGCTATTTTTTGTTGACGACTTGCTGAAGAAAATATTTTCAATATAGATTTATGTGGAAGAGTGGATATATGTGATCCATTTTTCATCACAAGAATACACCTGTAACTTTTATATATCTCGAAGGTTAGATTAGAACTAAATTTAAATAAAAATCTATTCCTCAGTGAACAACTTCTGCATTTTCGATAAAAGGTCCCATCATGAGTTACCAGTGACAGTATGGTTGTTGAACATTCTTCAGAAAGATGGATAGGAAGAAGAGGTCCAATAGAGTGGCCATCAATGTCTCCCGACCTAACACCATCAGATTTTTTCTTGTGAGGACATTTGAATATGCGTATAACAAGGGAATCCAGAAATATTTCTCCTCAAACTATCTGGAAGGATATAAATAATTATGAAGATTTAAGGGTAAAATATACCGGGTGATTAAAATTTGAGGGCCACCATTGGGGTTTCGGAAAGTATAAGGGATAAAAAGATGTGATTAGCAATATGCCGTTAAGGAAGTTTCAGAATTCCTAGTATATCCGGAGATATCCGAAAAATTTTTTTTGATTATTTTAGCGTCAGAATAAACAGCATGTTAACATTTCCATTTGTCCCCGCTATACGACGGTATTTTTTGATTAACCATGTGACGTTTCGTCTCTTGGCCACCATCATCAACTTTTTTCTTGTAGGCGGCATAATAAATTGTTTCAAATTGAACTAGGGTTTTTCATTCTGATTCAAACGATGTGATACTTCGTTAGGTCACAACTTCACATAACATTGATGAAAATTTTGTTCGCTTCCATCAGAGAACACTTGCCCAACTAATCGATTTGTTGTTGTTACTCTATTATGAATACAGGGTTATTTTTTCCGGGGGTTTTCTTTCCGTTTTTTTTTTTCGTGGGGAATTAATTTTTTCCGTTTTTTTTCCGGGGGTATTTTTTCCGTTTTTTTTTACTTTTTTTATTTGATACCAGTTATGAACAATTTTATTTATGAAAACAGTTTCAATAGCTCCAGTATACCGCCATAACTTAAGTTCAAGTGACATAATATATTGAGAAGTTTGCAATTTCAGTTCCAATTACTACTGAGGCAGCCTAAAGGGCCTACTAATAGAGAAAAGGTTATATTGGTCATAGAAAGGCTATAAATTATGTAACATATGGAAAGGAAAGCTTATATTGAAGTATTGAGAAAAAAATTTTGGGTGATCGTGCATCTCTGACAACCTTGTTCAGAAATGATCACTGGAATAAAGGCAAATTGAAATAATAAAAAATATGAAGTGGCAAAAAAGGAAGGTTGGATGACGAGATACTGGAAAAGTTATTTAAAAAAGTTGCTCCGAATTCATTTCAATACTCATATGCGGAGATTGAAGCATTAAAAAAAAAATGATGTGCTATTTTTTTCATTTTCCGATGTCTTCACAGAAGAATATAGGTGGAAAAATTGAGGATCGAAGGAATGTAACACCAAGGTGATGCTGCATTATTATTTTGTTGCAGTTCGACATATCTGAACGATATGCACTTGATATTTTTCCTCGCTAATCTAATTTTATCTATAATTATCAACTCAGTGCATGTCACGATGAGCTTTTATTAAAATACAACTCATTTTGTATATCGAATGCCTTCTGTTGCATTTCGATATCTCTTTTCGGTTTATGATTTGATATATCGGTTATTGAAAATGACAACTCATCATCATTTTCACAATGTAGTCAATGCGAAATTCCGCCTGATAGAATATGAATATTCACATGATTTATTATGGACATAAAATATGAATTATGTGTATTTGAAACATTCGTGTTCGAATGGTAATTAGTTTTTCAATGATTTAGCCTTGATACAAAATGTATTGGAAATCGTGACGATAAATCAAGTAAACTTGAAAATAGAAGTGATAAAAAAAACAATATAATTTTTTTCAGCAGCGCGTGATAAGCAAATTCAGGAAAATCATTAGATCATCAATATCGGTTATAATATGGGATCTGTGTGATAATATTTCATAGAGCAATGTTACTGGGCATATGCTAGGGTTTTCTATGTTTTTGCAGCACTTGTTTAAGCCACTCTGACATGTTTTGGAAAAAACTGTATCATATTCATATTCTTCTTTGAAATAGTGTTCTTTACACCTCTTCGCCAAACTAATTCATATGCATCATTAGGAGAAACTCTTTTTTAAAGACTCATGGGAATATATTCATCCCATATTAATACCACTTTAACAATTTCATTTTTAGTTAATGTTAATGCACTCTTTTTACCTTTTTCTAAATACGTGCTTAACAATATTTTCGCTGTTGTGTTCCAAATTGTTTCCACTATAGGTGTGTGGGATTGTTGAAGTCATTGTTTCTAGTATCAGTTAGCAAACAACATTTTTTTTATGAACAACAAAAAAAAACATTTGATTTCACTCGATACAATAACAGATTCAATTGAAATAACTTGAATCGTCCAAACGCTATAAATTCGTTTCCAATCACCAAATGTGATCGCCCCTTTGAAATAATTTATCAATTCCCCGCATAAAATCATTCCTCACTAGTTGGAATTGAAAATTCCAACAGACAATAAATTTCATCAAGTAAGTCCGTACGTGACTTGGCAGCCATTACCTTTTCCAGAAGAAAAACAAAAGTTTCCGCCCTAGAAAGTAATATTTTCCCATTGGAAGTTAAGTGTGAAAGCGTGTGCAAGGTAAAAGATTGGATTGGGATTAAACAAGGTGACTGTAGGTCGGCAACGAAGTTCTAAGTAGTCCCTAGGTGTTTTCGCTGGGTGTTCATTGTTTCATGGACATTTCTCCGGGTATACAAGGAACAACTGAGACAATGGGAACTAAACTTGGAAATATTTGTCCATATTGAAAAAAAGGAATAAATTGTCCAATATGATAAAATTGATGATACTAATGATAACAACTCTCCACGGCGAGTATCAGCTCAAACTCCGACAGATCTGGTCTTCAGAACTGTTAGGGAAGAACAAAGTTGCTGCAACTGATATACTTGCCGTTCCGATTCTACTCCTTTGGAGTGATGGACTCAGGAAGAGCTGCGACAAAAACTCGCAAATGATGCATCTTCATAGGAGCTTGCATCCTAAGTTGTCTGTTCCACGGTTACACTTCCTCAGACAACAAGGAGGCGGATTCTTGGGCTTGCGGAGTGTCTACATAACAGAATGATACTGGATGGAGCCTATAAAGTCATCAGGGGTTTATATTCCCTTCTCTGCTCATAGACCAGGAGCTGGTGACAGGTGACGTTCTCCCATTTTACACTGCATGCCTCTTCTTTAAGGCTTGATAATCCACCCTAAATTATGAAAAATAGACAGGTTCCTAGCCGCCGCACGTGTGCACTTCATAAGGAAAAGCGCTTTTCTTTCTGTGGAGAATTTTCGTGTTCTTCCGCGATATTATACTGCCTGCCGTTGTAATATACGAAAGTTCAAATAAATTGAAATGCTACTAATTGATGGCATGCAATCCGCAGCGGCCGAAAGGGCTCAAAGGGTTACGAAAAACTGAAAAAAATTAAAGGGAACTTCCGTGTTTTCAAATTGCATGCCGATGTAAAGAATTGAAGTTTCAGTAATGAAAACACTCTGGAAAAATTGGCATGCGCCCCTCGTCTGACCAACAGTGGAAAATTGCGAGAAAACTTTAATACAGGTTTTACATGATTCCAAACTGCATGACATTTGAAAAATACGTCATTTGTATAATTAATTAATAGTAGGTAATTTGCCATGCACACCAGGATTTCGCAAAATAGAAGCATGCATGACGAAAGTTGCAAAAAATACTGTGGATATTTATGTGACTTTGTTGTACTATCATCTTCGTACGGTATAGACAATTCACCTGCGTTGTCTTACGCTCCGGTGATATTGAGTCCGATGTGAAAAAATATATCTGGTGCCAAAAGCGTTTGAGCGTCTCAAAGATATCTGATGCCATGGCCAGAATTTCACCATATGTGTCAATAAATTGCTGCCATTTATATGAGACATAAGTAAGTAGATCACCGGGTGATCTCTGATGATGGAAACCATGTTCTTAATCATTTATAATTACTGAGCGTGTTAAATGTTAAATGAACTCAATGTTGATAGGTTTTTCACGACGCCGATGGCAAAGAGATAGGTCCGTAGTTGACAGGTTAGGCATTTTTTTCTTTTTTGGGGAATGTTTAAATTTTTTCAATTTTTCCCGAACTCATAAAAGAAGTTGAATGACTTGCAAAAAATTGATGGTAGTGAAGACTTTCTTAGAACGATCGGCAGAAAAGTCCGTCCGTAGGTTTGTCAATATAAGTGATATTCTGCGGTTTTTTCCCAACACCTTTCTGCAAGAGAAAGTTCCTGAAAGGGTTCCCCCCTAGTGCCCTCCGACTCTCGATTAGATTGGGAATCGTGCTCAAAAATTCTCCACATAAAAAACAAGACCTATCTATAAGCAGCTGTTAAAAATGGAATGAAATTATTTGCGTGAACATGCAAAACACTCATGAATTGTATAGGGGTAGATTTCAAATAGTAGTCGGTTCATTTTATATTTAAACTTTTGTTATTTTTTTGTTCCTGTAGCCTCAAAAACTCGATACAGTTTGATCGTAGGGATAACCGTGTTTTGGAAATGTGAAAATCATGTTTGATGCGGGTATTTCAATCATAAGAGGAAGGAGGATTGGCCCCAAATCTGATCCTTTAGGAACACCTGTGTCATTTATCAACTCATCAGATTTTTGTTGCAATTATCATTTTTTTTATTTATACGAAATCGGCATCAGCCAATCGGCTATTAGCGGTACAGTAAGTACATCAATACATTAATACTATGTTTTCTACAGTATGTTCATTAATAGATCATATTTTGAAAAGAATATTTATTTCCCGAAGAAAAGAAATTATGTTGTCTATATCACATCTCTTGAAGATGTCACGTAAATCACTGGAAAGTTTGTTTCTCTGTCTTTCGATTTCAAAAAGTGGACACTCCAATAGGATGTGTTTTATTGTTAATGGCACCTCTCACATATGAAACACTCTGGTTGGGGTAGCTTTGAGAATAAATGTTCGTGCGTAATTCGTGTGTGACCTAGGCGAAGACGAGTAATGACTACCTGATGAAAACGGCTGTTTGGTGGATACGACCATGGTTGGAATTCTGGTTTTATTTCCTTGAGTTTGGAGGTTTTTGATTGCCAAGTTCGATTCCATATTTCAACAATTCTGGAGTGGAAAAATTATTTTAAATCTATTGATAGGGCTTCAAAGCAGGGAGTAATAGATGGGTCTTCTAGAGCTTCTTTGGCATATGTGTCAGCAAGATCATTTCCGCTTATTCCGGTGTGTGAGGGAACCCAGAGGAAAATTATAGATTAGGTGTAGAGTATTTTCAGTGGAGAGAGTTGATAGAATCCGTTACAATCACAAAGTTTTGTTCTAGCGATGATTTTGCGTAACAAAGTGCCTTATATATTGTTAACAAATTGGTAACACATCACTATTTGTCTCGGATGCGTCGGTGGAAATTTGTTGGTGGGAGAATGAGCCAAGGTGGGGTTATGTATATATTCATAGATATGTTTGGAGGGATTTGGTGAAGATGAAGGAAGATTAAGGGAGCGTTGGTTTCTTTCATGAAAAGGAATATGCAACCTCGGGTATTGTCGAGATGGTGGCTAAGTTGATTTGTTTTGAGTTTGAAGTTTTCCTGCGTATGCCAGACTCAGTTCCTGCCTTCTCAAGTTTAGTGGTAGCTCGCCTAGTTCGAATAGGAGGCTGTCTATAGGGGTCGTTCTGAAAGCACCAGATAATGCGAAGTGCGTTATTCTGGATTGTATCCAAGATTTTGAGACTAGTGACGGATGCTGATGAATAAGATATGCAGCCATAGTCTAGTTTTGAGCGGATCAATGTTCTATACAGCGTCAATAGTGTTTTGCCATCTGCTTCCCATTGTTTGTTGGCGAGACACTTTAGGAGGTTCAATCGTTTTTGGCATGATAAAGACAAATTTTGAATGTGGGATTGCCAGGTTAGGGACTGGTCGAAAATCATTCCTAGGTACTTCATTTCGGTATTATATGAAAGTAATTGATTCTTGAATTTCAGAGTCGGAAAGTTCTGGAGTTGTTTTGGTCTTTTGGAGAAAATTATACATTTGGTTTTTTCAGGTGAGAATCTGAAGCCACTTTTTGAAGACCATGAATCTAACTTCGTCAGTTCCTCTTGTAGTAGTTGAGCCATGCTGTTGATATTTTTTCCTTTTGTGAATATAATGATATCATCGACATATAGTCTAGCTTGGACTGGTTTCTGTAGGGTTTCAATAATGTCGTTAATTCCTATGAGGAAGAGAGTGGGGCTTATGACAGATCCTTGTGGGGTACCGTATTGTTGATGCTTTGGAGATGACAGAGATCCATTTACTTTCACCTGAAAATATCTGTTCGAGAGAAAATTCTGAATGAAAGCCAGAATATTGCCCTGATAACCCCAGGACTCTAGTGTTTGGATTATTTTATGGTGCCAAGCCATGTCGAAAGCTTTACATAGGTCGAAGTAAATTGCCATACATTTCTGACCATTCGAAAAAGCCTCATTGATATTGGTTTCGAGGTCAACAATTTATCTATCGTGGATTTCAGAGGACGAAAGCCGACCTGTTCTATGATTAATCTGTTGTCTTTTTCCAAGTTCCAGATGAGACGTTTGTTAATTATTTTCTCTATCAGTTTGCATAAAACACATGTTAGAGCTATTGGTCGATAGGAGTCTGGCATGTTGGGAAGATTATCTGGTTTTAATATTGGAACTATATTGGCTGATTTCCATAGTTTCGGAAACTTGTGGTCAGTCCAGATCGTGTTGAAAAAGTTGAGTAAAAAGTTGAAAGCTTCTTCAGGTAAGTGTTTCAAAATAGAGGCGGGAATGTCATCAGGTCCAGCAGATGAATTTTTGAGTGTATCCAGGGCTTCAAGTAGTTCGGTTTTTGAAATAGGTGAATTTATGGGATTATTGTTTGGGACTATCGGAATTGGATTTTTTTCTTCTTTTTCTTTGTGTATTAAGAATTCGTTATCAAAGTTGAAGTCAGCTGACATTTTACTGAAGTTGTTGGCTAGTTCTTCAGAGATTTCATAGTGGTTTGTAACTGTTTTCCCTTGTACCTCTAATTCTGGAACTACTATGGCCACTGGATCCTGCAATTCTCCTAATTTTTTTCCAAACATTGTTCAGCGGTGTGTTGGCATTAATACTCTCTTTTTTGGCTTTGTTAGTTACACGTTTAACTAAAGTCATCTTTTTCTTCAAATCAATTAGGTTCTCTGTGGTGTTGTGTCTTTTATAGATGTTTAATGCTTTCCTACTTTGTTTTGTTTTGCACTAAATTGCGACATGGCAATAATGTTATGACTTGAGGGATATCATTATGGAAAGATGTTACCTTCAGTTCTATTTGAGTACTACTCATCTAGGTTGTGCTACTTGATCGGAGCGAATTTTATACACGAAATACAAACAACATTTTTTGGACAACTATGAATGTGAATTTGTCTGGAATATATTAAAAATAAATACTTCCAATAATTCCCTGTGCGAAATAATAAGTACTTATTTCAAGTAGGTCGTCGGAAAAATTCTTAACATTCCTTTGTTTCACACTGAAAATGAGCTTCTAAATAAAACAGCACGTCATCCTCAACAATCTCATTATCGAAACATTCGCTTCTTATCTCGCACACCTTTAAAAGAAGCCATATCAGTGTAGCCATCATTGACGCAGAATAAATACTCTCATTTTATCGCATCTCGGAAATGCTGAATGAGTTTTTGTAATGGAAGCCTTGTTACCGGAACAATTCGGGCAACAACTATCGCACAGTATTCCCCGAATTACCCTGATAACATGTAATGGCCGCCACGAGATGACTCTAAATTCCGCTCAACCAGCTTATTTCGGCTCGCCGGTTCCAAGAATCCGGCTCTAAAAATATCACTTTTCCCGGAAACCCGTCGGGAATCTATTCACCGCTCCGGTAAGGCCGCAACTCGCTGGAAACGCGCCCGGAAAGGAGTCATGTTCTCCCAGAGGAATTTCCCCTTCGGGTTTCTTTAATAAAAGCGCATGCAAATGAATGAGAGGTAACGCCGGAAAGAATACAAAGGGGTCTTGTTCACCTTCATATGCAAACCCAGCCGCGAGCTGCGATCTCCGAATCGAAATACGTGGATTTTTCACGGATCCGGTTTTCTGGAAACTGTAGGATATTTGAAAAAATTTATCCAACAGATAACAGTTATGACTGTCATTTTAGACAAATAACACACTACTATGTGTTATAATCCATAACTCAATAGTCTGCAATTTGTATTTTGTTATGCACCGATTCGTCTAGGTTTCCTTCTGCTACCATTGAGGACTTCCATCCTCCGTGACGTTTCAAAGAAGACGCCGAAGACCTTTTCAGGCTGTGACCGGTGTAGAGCGTTGGTTCCTCCAATTTCAACAACATTGCAATTCGTGAAGGTATCTTCGACAGCGGATTTATTTCCACACTCTGGCTGGTACACCTCTCATTTTTGTAAAAAACTAAAAAGCGTAGTAACTTATATTCTATTTTATTCTAAAGACATCCCTCGTCATGACAAGGAGCAGATATCTTTCAACAAATCCATCGTCGCTGGTTTATTGTTGGTCGGCAATAACTTCCAAATCGGCCATTCGGAACTTTATATTATTGATATTATAAGATTGAAAACAAACACATGTCTGTGGCGGCTCGTAAGTTTTCGACGCAGAGAAAAATTTCATTGAAGTTAGACATGGATTTCATCCGGGAAAAATAAACAACTGATCGGATTCATAAACAGTGCCGGTGCAGAGCATCGAAAGTGAGTCAGAAGTTTCCGAAAAGTATCGAACAAATTTGTTTTCAAAGTGAAGGCCCCAATAAATCAACCTGGATAGGTTAAACAACTGATCGTAAATCTTACTCCACCCATGGCAAATGCAATGTTTTCTATGTTTTGCACGCAAACACAAATTGAGAGGTATGATACTTATCTTCTTGCATTGAAGACGTAGATACAGAGCGGTCCAACGAAAACTATGCATTTAGCTTTTCTCCTTTTCTGGTATTTGAAGCCAAAATACTAGCACACATTTAAGACATATTGATATAAACGAAAAATGAAGTGTAAAACGAGTCCTCAAATATGGAGTGCCGCAGGGTACAGTCTTGGGGCCGATATTCTTTATAATATACATCATTCAACATTGAAATTTGTGGAGATGTAGTGATTTTTGCAGATGATACTGCGCCCATTTTCACTGGAAATACTTTCGAAGCACTGAAATAATTAGTGGAGAAAGAAGTCAGCAAAATCTTCCATTTCCTCGAACATAAACTTCTGACCTTAAATCCATACAAAACCTACCATATGCCCTTTACTTGTTTTACTTCAAATTTGCCATTTGATGATTTAAGAAATGACCAATAAGTAATAGCTGTTCTTGCGAATTATTTCAGATCCAGTGTGAGTCATTTTATTTTCATTCTATTATAAATCATTCTAAACAAGTGCAAACTACATCTATCAGAGCAGTTTTGCTTTAAATTACAAAAAAGTAGAAAATATCATGCCTTTCATTGGACCACTCTGTATATTTCGCACACATTTTTGTAAAATTCAACTTTCATTTTATTTAATTCTATTTTCATTCTATTATAAATCATTCTGAACAAGTAGTTTTCAGCAAACTACACATTACAGAGCATTTTTGCTCTAAATTACAAAAAAAGTAGAAAATTGCATGCCTTTTATTGGACCACTCGGTATATTTCGTACACATTTTTTGTATATTTCATATGCACTTGATTTGAATCACGCTGTCATAAGGAATATCCAAATAATGTCAAAATATCATCAGTGCTAAGCTTCATTACAATCTGTAACATGTAATCAGAAAACCGCCAGCTACAATAACATTTTCAAGCAGAGCTCAAACTTCTCTACTGGTTATCTGTAGGTGGATTCAATCGGAATGTTGAAAAAAATACAGTGATATCCAAATCAAGTGTACAATTTTGGTATCTTTGTTACTATTAAAAGTAAACATTTTTCAAATCATCAAACTTTCAGTATTATTCTTCAAGATTAATGAATGAAAAAAATAAATCAAGCATCGTGTTTTCAACAAAGACACGATATTTTCAAATGCAGATTATTTTTTTGTTGAAAGTTTTGAATGAATGGGGGCTCATAAGAAATTCCCCTGGCATATCTTCAGTATGGTCCTACCATTTATCTGGTATATTTTTCCTCTAACTGTAATCCTCAAGTAAGCAACGATTTCGTTCCTTTGCTTATGCATTAAAATTGATCAAGCACGGTTAGGTCTGGTGATCAGGGAGGCCTCTTCGTATATTTTGTCTATTTCTAAACTTTTTAGACAGGTCTAAACGTTCAATATGAAACGAACTCTCGGACAACTTGAATGTACTTATAAAAGATTTTCCTTGACCAGTAATGATGGTCTTTTCTACTGTTGATAACAGAATTTGAGAAATAACGGAAGTTATTTACATTTTGGCAACAAAATTTAAACTCCAAATGGCAACAGACTATTTTTCCTTCTGAATCCTGCTATGCTGAATCCAAAATGCCATGCAACGTGTCAACAAAGCAAAGGGAATTGTTTTTGTGTAAAATTGTTGTTTTCATTGTCATCTATAACAAACGTGTATGCATGGAGATCCATACTCATGACTGATTCTTTGAATAAAATACACACAATCGGTCGTCGAAACAAGAATTCAGAAGCATGTAGCAACGTATATTTTGTGAAACCACCGCATATCCAAGGAGCATTTGGTATGAAACGGAGGAAAGACGAGAATCCCAGCAATATCGATATGGAAGGTCACGATCGCAATATCGTAGAATGACTATCGGAGAATTTTGATGTCAAATTTAATACGTGAGAGGATGAGGATGGAATTCTCCGTATGCGCGTTTTCGCTTTTATGTTTTACGGCAACTTGACTTGATAACTCATTTCGGGTGGATTGTTCATTTGCGTTGGTGGATAGTACCGATGTACAGAGTGGCCAAATTGGACAAATTTAAAGGGAAAATCCTCTTATCAAAGTAGATAAATGAAAACTGATAGCTGGATCTGAGGGTCAAATTTTCGAATAACTTTATTCCTGTCAAAAATTTCTTGTTTCCATAAATATATTTCCAGAGCACTTTTTACGTAATGGTGTAAGTTACTTATTTTTCCAAATAAGATATCCATAGTTATGGTTGGAATAAAAATAACTCGTGAAAAATCATTAATAGTACAAAATCATCAGATTCACTTGAAACTAGCACCATATATCCAAAATTTCATGCCGACTCCGAAAATATATGATTTGAATATGCTTAGATATTCCATAAAAAAGCGATATTACAGTTCTCAACTCAGGAAGAACTTTTCAACTCGAGAACGGTTCGAATTAGAGCAAGTCTGCTAACGTCAATCGACTCAGAATGCTAAAATTAGTATACTCTATGAAATGAAAGTCAATAGGCGAGAAAAAAAAATACCCGAAAAAATTCCAAAGAGGTATACTCCTAAACATTATGAAAAGTACAAAATGACAACAATTCTCTCGTACCGTAAAAATTCCTAAAATCGCAAAATTCAATGCATCTCGACAAGCTGATTTCGAATATCACATAAAAAATTTAATTGGACAAAGAATTAAAGAAAAGGTCATATTTTTGGTAGATATCTATATAATTATAGTTACTTCCTCAATCCTTCCTCGTATTCAACTTTTGATGTGATATTCGAAATCAGCTCGTCAAGTTGCGTCTCAGGGAGTTTGCGATTTTCCAAAAAAAGAAAAATAGAAAATTTCGAAAAAAGGTTCCACTCGAAATAGCAGAGGTTCCGTAATAAGCTCCCAAATGCCTATTTGATTCTGAATTGATATCAAATTATGTCAGTATACAGGGCAATTCAAATTCGACCCCCACCATTGGGATCTCCTAAACTAAAGGAGATATGTCGAAGCTTAAATTGGGGCAAAGTTGCGTATTCTGGTGCTTAACAAAATACTGTTTTGAAACTTGGAAAATTCCGAGTATTTCCGGAAATATCAGTAAAAAACTGAAAATTGGAATTTTCGTTTTTATTTTTTTCTATCGTTATTTGACAACATAGCTCAAAACCAAAAGTACATTTTCATTGATACTTTTTTTCAGCTACACGTTTTCATGTTCAGATTTTAAAATCTTTCGATTGAGTCATGACCATCTCAGATGAAGTTGTTTTTTTTTAATATCTATGGTTTCAGAAGTGCAAATCATAACAAATTATACATCAATGAAATCAGAATGAGAATCACTATTTTTCTGTATAAAAATGCAATATGGTGCCCATAACAGAAAAAAAGGTTGATGATGAATGCCAGAAGACGAAACGTCGAATTTCCCTGTATACTAGAAAGGGTTGAATTTTCTGAATATTGAAAAAAGATGTAAAAAAAAAATGTTTTACCTGGATGAACTTTCTAACTCGAGAACGGGAATTCTGCGAACTCCAATCGATTCAGAGTGATTTTTTTGAGTGATTTTTCATCAAAACAACTCATGTTTCAACACAAAAACCTGCGAAAATAGACCGACAAAATCAAACAGCCAGTTATTAAAAAACGTTACAGTTCGACAATTTTTTTTGCAAAAATACAGCCAGATGAAATATCGGGCAAAAAAGCCGAAAATATTTGCTAGTCCGTATTTTGTTAAGGAAAAAGGAAAATGGTTGAATTACTCGTATTAAAACAGGTCTACGGAGTTCATTCATTCATTCATTCATTACCTTATAAACGTGTATGGACTTTAACCGACAAATTTTACCGGACTATAAAAATCGAAGAATACTTTAAAACTCGCGACAAAAAATTTAATCCGCTCCGCAATCCCTGCATTCGATTTCCCATTCAGAGCAGCCGACGCTTAGTTTGCATATCGGATGGAAATGAAGAGCGTCGCCAACCTTATTAAAACTTCCGAAAAAACTGCTGTTTCCAAGCTATTCCAAAGTTAACTAGATAACTTTTATTACTTCGTTCGGAACCGAGTTCGGAAAGATTCTAATGGTGATGGTGTATCCGAAAATGCCGTATTAGACAGATTTAGAGTGTGAGATAATACGGAGGGAACTTCGCTTCGTCTAATAACACGTTTTTATAGTCGGTTGTTTAGTTTTATGGTCCAGACGAAGATTATTATTCGAATTGTTTCTTGTTATTTTGTCGCTAGCACTTTGCAATTTTTTGACAAACTTTTCGGACCATTTAAAAACAACTCGCAATCGCACTTTCGCATTGCCACTTTTCCCCTGCTACATAATGGTATTTTATTTGCTATCCAACGTTTCGTCTTCCGGCCACCATCATCAACTTAATTTTTTCTCGTGGGCATTACATTGTATTCTTTCTGTGTTGACTGATGTATTATAAGTTATCATTCTTTTTTTTAATGGGCCGTGATGGTCATGATGGTAGAGCGCTTGTCTCTTATCCTAAGGGTCATGGGTTCGATTCCCAGCATGGTCATCGGTCTCGTGCATGGCATCACACGTTAAAAGGTAAGGGCGGCGTCTTCCCTAGCTCGGACAAGTCTTTCGAAGACTTTTGAGAGTTGTACTCTTAAGGGTGTGCAGCTAGTTGACGGAAATAACAATTTTAACAACAATAACACAATTTTTTTCGAAAAATCTTCCTATATGATGAAGGGCTTCATACCCATGGGTATGATGATGACTTGGCAGACTTGGTCATACTTCTAAGAGGAATCATGCCCAAAGAGTAACAGGATTTAAACAATTTAAAATCGTGGACAATGCGAGTATAATAATGATTATTGAAGAGTGTGCATACTTATTAATTATGTATTAATAATCGACTTATAGTGAATTGATAGCACTTTGAATTTCTTTCAGGTTTATAATTTAGAGAAGAAGACCTTTTGATTAAGATAATTCGTTCGTAAAGTGCTTCAAACATAACTCTAATTGCAAATAATGCTTCTTTTGAGAACAAAATTGACCTTTTACTTATGAATGTATTATAACAACCAGAATGATTATTTTAGAAATTTTCTCAGAGCATCGTTTGAGGTCTCCAGAAGAGAAGCACACTTTTTTTCAACAGAAACCCTAGAGAAAAAAACATGAGATGCAATTTGAAACATAATAAGACTATACAATAACTTTTAATTCAGTTTTTGTCAACATATTAGCTTCAATCCTATGCTAGCTAGAATTCTCTAATTCAAAACGTATACTATCATGCCTATAAATATTATTTTATTGCATATTTAAGCCAAACATCACGTACAGAACAAAACGAGAAGAAAACGAAGAAATTCACATCGTTTCATCCGACCGTATTAAACGTAGCACGTAGCTGTAAACTCCTATAAATAATTTACGACGGGGGTTTCGCTCAGAATGAGGAGTTAGGAATTTTCCCAATCTCCTTCGCGAAAGAACTTCAACTTGCGAACGGGAGATAAGTATTCAAATTATATAAACTCATGCATTCTAAAACAAGCAGATTCTTCACTGGCCGTGTATAAATCTTTCAGCATTCGAGGAAAAAATATATTGCTTACTTTCCAGTCACCCAGTTTGTTTCCAGATACTTCTTTATGGAAAGTGTGTTCCTGAAGGACACCCCTAATAGCCCAGGAAAGTTAGTGCAAAGAAGGGCTCCAGTCCCTAAAAATTGCTTGAGAGCTGGAAATCGTTTTAATCTCTCTTGTGGCCACGGTGTCTAAGTTGTACTTCAGATTTGAGAGCCAGTTTTTCACGTATAATTCGAAAAATTCCGCGTCTAAAAGCCCTTGAAAAATCGAAATCGGTCCAGCCGTTCAGCCACAATCTTCCGTCAAAACAGGCAATTTTACCAACTTCGCCAAAAAGTTGACTAACTTCAACTTCCAACGCCTCTACATCTTAAGAAAATCCACTCTAAACCCTGGCCCGTCAGCTTCAAACCAACTAACCAACCTACAGAAGTCAGAAGCTGAGGAATATCAACTTTTTAGCGAAGTTGGTAAAAATCGCCTATGTTGACAAGCGATTGCGGCTGAAAAGCTACACTTTTTCAAAAACCATTTGACGCAAAATTTAATGCTCTTCAAAAAAGAAAAGCGAGACATTTTCTGTAGGATGCCTACTTTTGGAGTTATACGCCAAAAACTGAAAATAGTGCGAATATTTCAAGAAACCATAACTCTGCAATAACACTGTATAGTCTATAGACAGCCCCTTTATCAATAGTTATTATCACCCGCTGTCCTCAGCTCTCCACTCAGTCTTTCTTTGAAACAAAAAGATCGAGTAAACTCTACGATATAGTATAGTGTGATAACATATCCACATACATTTCAACATTCTTTCGACTAGCAATTAAGATTTCGCAAAGGTAATAACATTTCTGTTTTATTTCTTCTGATTATTCAGTGGTGTATAAAGTTTCCAAGAAGCCTAATGCACTGCCAAGATTGCATTTCACTCGAGATAGCAATAATAATATTGATTGTTGAGTTGTTACGTCAGGAAATGTTAGTAAGTGGAATATGAAAGTATTATACCACAAATACCTAATGAACAGGATATATTTTTGTTACTATCCAAACTATCACATCAATTCTCACGATTTTTTTTTCACTTTTATGTTTTTTACATGTTATCAACAATTTTATGAATTTTTGAAACTTCAAGGTGAAATAAGCATTCGTTTTCCAGAAAAAATATTTCTCACCAAAATATTGAGTGCCATACAGTTTATTCATGCAAATCCTGTTTGTCAAACCAGTTTATAGAAAAAAATACTTGTTTTTTTCTCGTGGTAATCGTATCGAAAGTGACCTGACATGCTGTCTTTAGCATACGGTCACGATAGCAACGAATGTATCGATTGTCTTTCATGAAATAATAAGGAATATATCCATCCCTCACCAAGGGCACCAAATGAACAATGTGAAAGTATTTGAAAAAGATTTATATGCACGTGATATCTCTAATACAATGACAAGACAACGACAAAACGTGTTTCCTTTTCACCAGACTGTATCAAACATATATTTTGATCACTACAATAACTCATCGAAAATGTGTGTGATGTGGTGGTATCCTGACAGAATGTGTAGAAACAGCAACGATGTACCTGATTGGAAATAATATCTCCGCACTGCAAGAATTTCTCACAACAAAGAATGTTCTTGGATGGAAATATAAAATTTTCCATAACAATATATTCTACTTCAGGAAAAAGCGATAACAGTATTCACCCCAGCAACTGCATTTGGAAACTCTCCACTCGCTGAAAGCCTGTCCAACTTCGATGGGTAAAAGGTTGTTCTTTTTTACTCTGAAAACTCCTTTATCCTCGATTCACCTTTCTGTCTGCTCTTTACTTTCGGTAATTTGTTTCGAGAATCACCAATATTCTTTGGATACGAAAACTTCAAGGCGTACGGAAAATGGAGATTATTTGGTTGAAATGGGTAGAATGAAATGATTTGTTCAGGAACCAATTTTGGAATTTTGAGTTTATTAAAAAGAATCGATTAGCGTTCGCAGAATCTCGAACCGTTCTCGAGTTGAAAAGTTTATTCGGATTTGAGAGCGGTAATATCCAGGCAGAACATTTTTTTTCGCATTTCTTTATCGTAAAACTCGACTTTTTTGTATAATCTCACTAAATATGAAAGTGGTTCAGAAACTAGATGTAGAGCACCTGTAAGGAGAATTTGAATAAAGCACATATATAATCCGGAAAAATAATTTCGGTGTGAACAAAATTAGTGTGAGGTAAAGGCACACACCACAGGCGTCCATTGCCAAAATTTTTCACTTTTTATCGTATAAAAAACAATAGCTACCTTCGAATTTTCTCGGTATCGTTTATTATTCAGGAGATATTACATGTGTTTATTTCAAACATGTTCAGAACGACCATTATAATACTAGCGCTCAGCGGGAAATCAATTGGATATGCTCTTTCATAACTAAGTAGTGAGACACTATGAAGTAGCCGATAGTTTGTGTCTACTACCTACTGATCGATAAATTCCAATCAGACGAATAATTATTCAACATCGTGCAATATAAAGTGATCTACGATCATAGTTTATTGATTTTTTCCTTTTTTCAAGAACATGCAAGTGAAGTAAATATAAATGGTTACAGTAAAAATTTTTTGACAGTTCTATGGAACAACTTCACACAATCATGTCAACATTACACTGATTATTTTTTTCGTATGATTTTCAACCAATCAGAATGTCCAATTTAGTTAAGTTATCTCGTATAATTTCGATAATACCTGATTATACATAGAGTAGCTCCACCAATCAAAAATTAAAAAAAAAATTCATTTTCATAGTAACCACATCGACATCAATATACAACAAACAGAACTGTCAAATTGTGACGTTTATCAAAAATTGTTCAAAAATGAGTCGATTCGGAGATTTATCATCAAATGCAATAGACGAAAGTATACAAAATACTGAGCCTCATAATACAGTGAAAACAAATAAGTACGTATGGAAACAATTTCTTACGTTTTGCAGTGAAAGGAACTATGTGCTAAATGAATCAATTTCCACTGAAATGATAGCGTCCATTTTGAAAGATTGGGCTTTCAATATGCGAAAATGTGGTTAAAACGATGTGGAACATTACAGCAAAACAAGTACAAGAAAAATATATGAAGGAGTTTAATAGAGTAATTGATCCATTCTCTAGTCCCATATTTTTAGCCGCACGAAACGCAAGAAATTCAAAAAGAAGTGAACTTCAAATGTTACCGGACAAGAGAAAGGTTAGTGCATCAGCATTTAAAGATAACGAGTACATAGCAATGACAGAAGCGTGGGATGAAAATACACCGGAAGGATTACAAATAAAAATTTTCTTAATTGCTTCTGTAGAACTTGCGTGGAGAGGAAATGAAGGAGCGTCATGCTTGACTCATTATTTTCAAAAAGAAACTGTAAATGATGATACTCCAACTGGTAGAATACAATATAATCCTATTTTTACCAAAACCACACAGGGAGGAGCAAAACCATGTGCTAATAATAAATGGCTTGTACCTAACCATAATGAAGAGAGTCGTTGTCCAGTGAGACTTCTAGATAAGCTAATGATGAAAAGAAGCGAAAACATCAATATCAAAACAGATAGGTTATTTCTGACAGTAAATCCCAACTGGAGAAAAGAAAAAACCCTTGGCTGGTACAAAAATATGTCAATTGGAGTGCATGAAATTAGTAAATGGACCAAAAAGTCTGCAGAATTGGCAAATTTGAATATGACAAACAAAAAATTTTCAAATCATTCTCACCGAGCCACTGCTGTTTCACAATTGGCAAAAGCAGGTGTATCGGAACAAGAACTTATTAAAATAACAGGACATGGTAATAGCAATTCTATCAAACCCTACCTACAGATAGATGAACAACATCATCAAAACATAATGAATAAGATGAGATCCAATTTTAAAAACGCTGCAGGTTCAAGTAATAACACCTCCAGTATTTCCAGCACTTCAATGAGCAGTGGCCACGTTTCCTGCGCCGAAAATAACTCAGTTAAAAAAAACGTAGTATATAATAATTGTAACTTTCATTGCACCAATTTGTATTTAAATTAATAAATTGTTTATATTTTAATTTACTCAAAAAATAATCGTATCAAATACAATACGTACTTCAAAATAAATACGGTTATACATCTCAAAATTCCTGCATAATTACAAATCGTGTCAGTTTGACAGAATAATCCTCCCGCTTCGCGGTCGGATTATTTAAACTGTCAAACTGACACTCTTTATAATTATGCAACAAGTTATCGATGTATAACCTGATTATTTTGAAGTACTTATAGTATTACTACTGATTATATTTTTCACATGTCAAAATCTGACATTTTGATAGTTTCAACTAATAGCAATTATTCTGGCCAATCATTCGGTATTATGATAAAACTGCTTTCTCATCGATAATTCCTAGTTTACATTGAAACGTCAAAATTCTACTCTGAATTTGTCTTTATTGACAGCTTAAAGTGCTTTGAAGCTTATTGAAAAATTAATACAAAACCGATTCAGTACCATTACCGAAGATAACACCGAACATTTAATACAAAATTCCTCTCCACAAAACACAATTAAATCAAAAAAATGTATATGGAATCAGTTTGAAACATTTTGCAGAGTCAGAAACGACCAGCTACAAAACGAAACGACTAATCAAGAGATTGCAAAAATTCTGGAAGACTGTGCAGCAAATATGAAAAAATGTAACGACGAAGGTTACAAAAAGTAAAAATTATTGAAAAAGATAATCTTCCCAGTGCAATTATCAATCACTATGACAACACGATTGAGTTTGACACTTCATTCCAAATAATTTCAAAATGTCACGTTTTGGCAATGCCAATGTTCGGAGTATAAATGCGCTAATCAAAGAAAAAAATTTGTAAAAAAAGGCTATCACGGTTGAAAATCAGCAAGAGCACCGATATCCAGGTTGCCAGCTGGCAATCAAAGCTGTGACTTCTTGAGATAAATTGTGTCCCTGTTATTTGTAATGTCTGTGAACAAACTGTAAAAGCTATTCGAAACTACTAAAATCAGCCCCTAATGGTATCCCTAGACTCTTAGGGTTACCTTGGACTCAGATTGTATCTGTTGGGCCAAGAAAGAGGGGCTTCTAGGGCCAGGGAACAATCCACCATGAAAGACGTTCTTAAAATGAGACAGTTCGAGTTTCAGATATCTCTCCTGTATTTAGATAGGAAAGAGCAGAACATGGTGGATCTCCTTTTGGTGCACCCCCAACAATAACATCAGCCTGCGCCCAAAGGTCGTACGAGATGAAGGTGAGGAAGCTGACCACTTTTGTCAGAGACAACGAT
Source organism: Chrysolina americana (assembly GCA_958502065.1). Lineage (NCBI taxonomy): Eukaryota > Metazoa > Arthropoda > Insecta > Coleoptera > Chrysomelidae > Chrysolina > Chrysolina americana. The sequence continues at coordinate 4,317,536 of OY293417.1, forward strand.
CTGTCTCACTACCGAGTCTATATGCAATTAACCAGCAGAGACTGGGGAACGATTGGTCCCTTCATAAACTGATCTCCAGATTGTAGGGGGGTCGTACAGGCTGTGCAGTCTCACAAGCACCTCAACCTGCAAGGTCTTTTGTGCGTGACCCTTCATCTATTCAAGACCAGGGATTCTGAGACTTCATGCGGAGTTTATCAGTTTCCTGGGATCTGAGTTACTGATCCCAGGACCGCTACAATGATTCTGCTTATCAGCATTGCTTGTATCCATGTGATCAATGAGTCATTGATATTCCTTTCCTCTAGTGATGTGGTTATGGATCTCCTTGCTGAGGTGAGGTGTTATAGAGCATTAATCATGAATTTACCTACCTGCTTGGTAAGCAAACTGTTTCTTGTGTTGCCGTCTCAACTCGAGAAGTTCGCTTCTGATGTAACAGGGCTTTGGTTCATCTAGTGGGCGTCTTCCAGTCTTTGGTATGGACGCCACCACTGCCTCTCTCCAGATATGCGGTATATAGCCAAAGATAAAGCTGGCCTGGAATAGCATTTTCAGAAAGGGCTCAAAAAAAAATTGAAGCTGTTAGCGCCGATAATACCCAACCCAAGTTGGATAGTAATTATATATTTGGACGTACATATGAACTATCATTATCGTTATGAAGTTTTGAATGCACCGCAACGTTATTATAACGTTATCCACAGTGTTTATCAGGAACAATGCATTCCCCAATGGAAAACTATTTATCCGTTTACGGATTGCGAGTTGGTGAATGCAACAAAGCCATTAGCACCGAAACGTTCTGACGTTCATTCCTAGATGATGAGCAGCAACAGGAATTCATGCGGGAATTATGTAAAATACAATCGAGAGACACAGGGAATTACGCCTGTGGCTGCAGGGATGTACTGGCACTATTTAGTGATCCGGTGATGGTCATATACAGGCAATAGTGCGTCAGAGTACGATTGCTCGAGTTCTATGATTGCTAGGCAGATAATTAAAACACCAAAGTAAACTAAACAGCATTGTTTATACCCAGAAGTTATTGTCTTATATACAGGGTGAACCAAAGAAAATATACAGGGTCAAGGGCATTTTTAAATAAAATGCCATGTATTTCAATCCTTTTTGTCAAGTATTTTAGTAGTCTCCATCTACCCCTCCAATATAATTTACTCTCTCCCAAGCACTGAATTTGTTCGTTTCGTTATTTCATGTTTTTGTTAGGAATTTTCATTCAATTGTAAATAAAAGAAATTGGGATTCGTTGAAATAATTGAACGGGTGTATTTCCATAACCCTTATAAGAGGTGTCAGTAAAAATGAGCTACTAAAAATTGTCCAAGTGAATAACTCGAAAACGGGTAGAAATAGCCTCAGGGGTGTACATACAAAAAACATTCGCATCTCAATCCTACATCACATGGTCGAAAAATATACGCAGTGTTCCATTTGAAAAACTCGAGAAAATTAAATTCAAAAATATCTGAATTGAAAAATCATTTTCAGCAACCCTGTAAAAAAAAAAGATAGCATTATTTTAACAAAAAAACTCCCAAATGGTTGGGTAATTATGTTGGAGGGCATTTCATTAAATAAATGCAGTTGACCCTGTATATTTTTCTTGGTACACCCTGTATATCCGGCAATAAATTCTATTCAGAATGTTCTCTAGTTATGTTTGATTTTCGAATTATCTTCCCAACTATCTTGGAGCTCGAGCAATCGGACTCTGACGCACTATTGCCCAACTTGTATAATATTTTTTTTGAAAACCAATTTTTTTTTAATGACTTTCTAATCCTACGTCACAAATATGTAGATACTGAAAGCAAACTTTGCAAAATTTGAGGTGTTCCAGATTTGTAGATGAAAGAAAATGAGTCACAAAAGCTAGTCCAGTTAGAGTGATGAAAGGTCTCAAAAGTATCAGGAAATATCTGTGAAATCAATTTTGAAGGTGGTTTTGAGCGAGTTTATCTCTGTAAATTTTCCCGTTTTAGGAAAAGGGGCAAATTATACCTTTTATAATTACTTACAGCCGTTGCCCTGTACCTTCTCAATTCCAGTAATTAAGTTTTCAGACGGAATTACATCCCATTCGTTAGGTTTCCACCCCTCTTCAGTCTGCATTTCGGGAATATTATTGCTGCTCGTCAAATAATTCATAAAAGTAACTGCTTGAAAATTGTTGGAATTTCCTTCGCGCCCATTTGGAGTTCTGTAATGAGGGAACAAACAGTTAACAATGCGTGAGGATCGAAGTACATTTCAGCTACGAGAAAAATATGCAAAAGTTACAAAAATTATAAATCAAATCAAAGTTAATGATCGGCAGAAACCCAATACTATTGGTCAAAAATCAACCCATCATGGTTTTGAGTTCATTTATTAATAATACCAGCTAATTTAAAAAAATTGAGTTTTGACGTATTGTGATATACAGGCCCATTTCGCTGATTCCAGTATTGGTATCTTGGACACGGAGATACCTACAAGGTCGGTTAAATTGGTTAAATTGGTAAATGAATATATTTTTATACACAGGGTGTTCCTAATTAAGTTGGCACCATTGCCAACTCCGTTATTATTGATGCTACGAATTCGGTTAAAGTAGCATTTTTAATGGCCTTCTCGATGCGCTATAAAATATCGAGTAAATGTTCAAAAACAACGCCTTCTTGTTGAACATATATTCCTTTCCTTTCTATTGACACCACGTGTTGCATTCAACACAGTTCGGCCATCAATTCTATTAATTATATTTTCAATATAATTTTTCAGTTCATCTACATTATTATGTTTCATTTTGTACACCTAATTTTTTCAGAAATTCCCAAAAATAAAAATCTAGAGGTGTAATGTCTGGTAAAAAAGGGGGCCACTTAACAGGACCATTTGTAGCAATCCATCTGTTTCCAAAACAGCCTCGCAGCATCTTTTTTACGCCACTGACATTATGTGCTGGTGCTCAATCTTGCTGAAAATAGATCATCTAACGAGCCTCCAGATCAAGATCATCGAAAAACTCTTCCAACACTCTTGTTAATAAATTAATGTAACGGGGTCCGTTCAAAGAGCCATGGTAGAAAAATGGACCGATAATTCTGCCTCTAAATAGACCACACCAAACATTAATACAAAATCATCTTTGCGGATTGTGGGGATAGACTAGAAATGGATTACGTCTACTCCAATAATGAAATTTCTTTATATTATACATCCTACAATTTGAAAAATTAGCCTCATTGCCCCATATGATATTTGTATAGAAGTTTGGATCTTGTCTGCATTTATTCATAAACCACCGACAAAACCCCAATCGTCTCTCAGGATCACTAGGTTCTAGTATTTGCACTGGTCTTAGCTTATAAGGAGAAATCTCATGTTTCTTCAGAATTCGATGAATACCATACAGTGCGGAACAGCTATTTCTCTAGATGAATCTCTGATGGAATTATTTGGATATATCTCAAAGTAGGATAAAACGTCAATTTCTGTATCTTCAGATATCACAAAACGTTTTTTAGTTCTCCTCTTCTCAAAAACTTTTTCATTGTTCCTTAAACGACGATGAAGGACAGTAAAAAAAAAACGACGAATAGATAATTCACGATCGGGAAACGAATTGCTGTAGTGTTGGAGTGCTCTCACGCTATTTTTCTGACAAACGAAGTAGGATTCTAACATATCACATTTTTCGTGATGGGAAAACAGTATTTCGAAAAATTTTCGAACAGTAGTTGACAGTTGCAATAATTTATGGCATTGCCATGATATACTTGAGAATATTTGACAAATGTAGGACGTAGACATTTACCGATTCATTACAACAGTGGGTTGCTTCGAATTGTGCAAATTATTTTGTGGAAGGTAGAAAAATGGCCGCTGAAGACCAGGTCAAAAGGGTCCATCACGATATGGGTTGGGCTGAACGATGCCATTCAAAAAACCTTTATGTATTATGTAAGAGATAAATGAGGTGACACTTTGAGTTAGGATAGCATTCGTTGGATCTGTCCATAAAAGTGTTCGACTCGTATTTACTGCTTTTGTTAGAAAGTTGTATAAAAATGCCGACGTTTGATTGCTTTGTTTGTAAAACTGGAATCACTTCATAATACATACAGTATAAAACTAGGAATCGAGAACTATTCTCAGAAAGTAGTGTCAACAACTAAGGATATAAAGATATTTGATCGAACATAAATCAACGATTTTACATTAATTAGTACCAGGTGCATTCGATTTTTTCATTTGAATGAAATAAATTAACATAATTGGAATAACCTAATTATTGTCGACATATAGGAGTGGATTCTGTTTTTTCCTAGCGTCATGTTACAAACGAAAATAACACGTTAATGTATTTAATTAATTATTAATGTAATAAAACTTCGGCATAACCGGCATTTCTTTCGATTGTAACCAAAGAACTAGTAATTTGACTCCCACTTCATACTTTTTATTGATTATTTTCTTTTCAATTTTTGTTGACAAAACTCCTATAATATAGAAAATTTGCAAAACGCTATTTTCTCTAAAATTTCATTTCATTTTATGAGAATTAGTAGTTACATATTAAAAATAATAGATATCTTGATACTGAACCGAGATTTTTTTTTCCAATACCTACTTATTTTTGATGACTTTTCAATATCAAAAGTAGGCTACTACAAAGTGCAAAAGGTATTTATTGTCTTGCACGATGTGCAAAAAAGTAGAGACTCATATTTTTTTTTGGAAAAACCAAAGAAGAAGAATTGGAAGGTCTGAAAAATTGAAAACAATTCAACAAGTTTCTTGACGATGCATTTTTTGTTTGCGTATGTTTGAATTTCTATTGGAGGTATCTTTTACTTTAATTGTTTCTAAACATATCGAAGAGGATCTTCTTTCAGACTGAGTCATTTAATAATTATTTTATTATTTCAGGGTTTTGATTCAAGTAAATGATTATATCGATTCAATAAATTCTACCCCTTGGACCCTAACGGAATTGTTGATAAATTGTCATTCAGATATATCATCTGATGCCACTTGGTTTGATGAAAAACTGAATGACAGTGAAACATTTTGTCGACAATCAAAGCTAGTCAATAAAAATCAATTTTAAAGCTGGCCATAGTAATTCCAAACGTCTGCAAAAAAGAAGGCCATGATATATTTTCATCAATTTCTAAAAATATATCTTAGGAGAGCTAGCGTGTAGTTGATACCTATTGAATATAAAAATTTATCAAAAAGTAACTACAATACATATTTCTGTAATTCTGATCTCCTGGTAAAATTGAAATCTCCAAAACCTAGTCTTTTTTTTAACTCCATACACTCACTCCAGTCGAGGTATTTTCAACAAGAATTATAAATTTGGGTTCTCCTTGATATAGAGATAACTGATTATTGATTGAAACTTACAGTGTGTGGAGATAATTTATCTCTTTCCATTTCAGACAACGGAAGATTAAAACACACAAAAAACATGTCAAGAGGTAATATTTAACTTGAATCATCATTTCATCTTCTGAACGAATGTTTCGCTGATGATGGTATAGTTTTCTGATCTATCAAAAATCCAAATCAGATAACCCTGCGATTTTGGGAAATTTTAGTTCAATTTCAATAAAGAATTTATTCTTTAAAATTGTATCAATTCACTGGAAATATGAATTATTCAATTCCTCGTTCAACAACCAATTAGGTTTTTGTTGGAAACTATAAGGATCTTGCTGGGAGTTAGCCAGGTCTTACAGAATGAGCAAAATCCTATTCCTCCCATGTACAAACTATTTACGAGTTCGACTGTGTCTCACAAAACCTTGCTTTGGAAAATTTATGATATTACGGTAACAGGCAAACACATCTAAAACCCGTGCACTGATACATAACAAATGAGTTCCTCAGGGATCAGTCCTAGGGCCCTTAATATTTGTCAGCACGTGTTCGACCATGTGGCTACCATACATTTTGCTGACGATACGTCACTCTCAAATATTCCTTTCTTCAGCCCTACAAATTCAGCTAACAGCTGAATTGATATTGCTATGAAGTGGTTATCCGCTAATGTCCCAAAACTCAATGCTTATATAACGTTGAATAAATAAAAATCAAATGTGAATTATAATGAAATGAGTTCAAAATTTCGTTCCTTAGATGACACAATAATTTTTCAGATCATATGAAATTAGAAATTATTATGTAGTGCGAATTTCAAGTGGATTTGATAAATTTGTATTTTTCATGATTTTTAGGGGTCTATTTTAGGAGATATAACTTTTGTTCTTAGATCATTTGCATAGCGTATAGTAATTTCATCATTCTGAATCGATTACCGTTTGCAGAACTGCTCTATTCTCAACAGTTCTCGAGTTGAAAAATTTATTGGCGGTTGAGAAGGGTCATTTCGTTCTAAAACTTTTTTTTCAACAATTTTCATCAATATACCAAATTTACAACCTTTCTTGAATATGCACTTGAATATGTCAATTGAAGATTTCGTAGGCTACTGATTTTTATTCCAAAATTGCATCAATTACCTACTATTGTTTATTTTTTTGTTTCATTAATAAGTTTGTAACTGAATTATATATTAAAATATTCTAATACCTAGTGTTTGATCTATGTGACTTTTTAAAATTATTGGTTTGTTGAATATTTTCCCTTTTTCTGTTGGGTGTTTTCTGTATATTTTGACGTGCTGTTATCATTCGTGTAAGTGCAGATGAATCTGTCTATAAAACTCTTCACTAGGATAATTTTCTTTACTACCAGTAAATTCAAGAGGAAATCCCAATTTTTTGGATAAATATAGCTTTCAACAGTTACTGATATGATTTTCTGATTTGTGAAAATCAGAAACACATCGAAAATGTCTCTTGTTTTCATACTCATGCTGGTAACAAAACGACCAATTATAAACCTTTACAATGTAGCAGTATTGCATACACAGCTGCCCTTGACTAATATGAAATATCACGGGTACATATTAAAACCAATTCAAACAGTGCTGTACCTAGGAAGCTCAAACTCGTTCTTTACAGCCATTTTGAACATATGCTCCTCTGAATTGAGGGGTTGTTCCACTCAATGAGATACGATTTAATGGAGTTCTGCAAACTTAATATTGTCTTTTGGCAGTGAACTGACTATATGGTAAAATATGTATTCCTGGTGAATAATTTTATATGTTCTCCATTTATTTCTGGGATATCTGAATGAGTCTGAAATATTCAATTAGTACATATTATTTAATTTGGGAACTTTTGATTTCTTCTGATAATATCTCGTAATAATCTCAGAGGCTAATTTGTTGGATTCAATGTCCTGTCATGATTGCTGACTGATTTTAAATACAGTAGATAATGTTGGTAACCAAAAGTTCACACATTCGTTCTTTAATATATTGAGATAAAATTATGAAATTGACAGAAGTTATGAGACTAGCGATACTACTCAATTTCAACCTAGTGAACATTTTTTGCAACTCCTAGATTGAGCACAAGTGACCTCAACATTCCTAATATTGATACAACACTGTATTTTTGGGTCTTATTCGTCTTGAAATTACCTCTAGTACCTACTATGTATCAAAATAAATGAGAAAACTGTTAATACTCATATTGATCGTTCATTTGTTTGTTCCTTCGTTGAATTAATTTTGAAAAATATGCCGTTCAATCAACCCACCAATTCAATTTCAAAACTTTTATCAGAACTTTGACCAGTGGATTCAGGAAGTCTCAAAATATCACTGACTGTAATTTCATCGAAATCTGTTGACAAATAAAAAAAAAATTAGGAGATAAAATTGACATTTTCCTGAAATTCCATTAACATATTTTTACAATTTCCAACCGACTCAATTTTTTTTTAGCAGGAAGAGTAACAAAAAGTCTACGTTTGAACAAAACATTTGCAAAATATTATTCCAATTTTCAGGGTATACTACGATTTTTTTATGTTCTAATTGCTAAATTTCATTAGCGAATTTTTTCGTGAAATTTCGACTCAGCCACGTAGAAGATCATTGAGGTTTCTGATAGAAATTCGCTTTCATAACACTAATTGTTCTCGAGTTATAACATTTAGAATGGTATTTTTGGAAAAAATTTAAAATCCATAACGTCGAGAAACCGGCTCCTCGAGATATCGATTATTGTACAATCAACCAAGAACTTTCGAATGAACTGAAAACTTTATTTTGATTTAATTTCCAAATTTTACGATGGCTAACAAATGACATCGATAATACAACATTGAGTAATTTTGGTCCTAATCAATAAATTTCAAATTTTTGTTGCTTCCACCAACCACCATTCAATTCAATACATTTTTCGAATCTCTTTCGAATATGTTTTACAGTATTTTTGAGTCCTTCTGGTGTTATTTCTCTACAAGCTTGACGTATTCTTTCACACAACTCCTGTCTAGTTCTTGGGCGGGATTTGTCAGTAATATTTCGAGACTCCCTGAATCCAGTGGTGTAGTCAAAGTTCTGATAAAAGTTTTGAAATTGAATTGGTGGGTTGATTAAACGGCATATTTTTCAAATTCAAATTCATTGATTGACGAATTTCAACGTTATTTACATAAGGACCATATGAAAGTGTCGCGAATCCAGTGGTGTAGTTAGAATTTCTCTAAAAAAATCGCTAGTAATTTTTTTGGATTTTTTACCTTGAAAAATGAGATTAGTTGTCCCTGAAAATGGAGATTTATTCATGAAATTTGGTGTCCTAGTAGACTTTCAGAATGTCTACCTAATGAAAAAAAAATCATTCGAATCGGTTGAAAAATGTTGATTGTATAGGGGTGCTCCGGTCTTAAGTGGGTCACACTGTATGTAATCAGGTGGTCATTCCCAGCCACATGAAGGATAATCTGCTGTTTAACTACAAGACAAGCACTTGCAATTGGGTCTTCTTGGAAGAACGTTGCACAAATATCTGTCAGATGTAGTTCAATGTCCGTCGTGGTATTAGCCAGGGAAGTAGTTGTTTTCTGACAGATATTTGCCTTTATTCTTCCACTTGGTGGAATTGATAAAGTTTTATTTTATTCTATGCATTCTGTGAAGCATTTGTAATTGTGATTCATTGGCTTCAAGATCTTGGCCTGGGAAAACGAGAGTAAAACTTTTCATGCATCATTGAAACATTAACATGCACGATACACTTCCCTCGTGAATTACTTTCATGCATTAAACAAGAAATAATGTCCATCGGCGATCTCCTGAGAGCCGACATCCATTCCACTTATCATACAAATCCCAAAAACTCCAGCCCACTCCAATTTGACGTCGACCGCCATGATAATTATAAATAAAGCGCATCGCATGCATCATAACGGTATTGCGATATCACAATATATATAATTTCCCATCACGCACGCTAGATTATGATTCAGAAGCCATCATATCCCTGAATTCGATGAAGGGACGTTGAGGACGTCGTCGATGGAAAAGCATCACCAAGTGTTGGACCTCCACGACAAACTGTTTCCTAAAACACTCTGGCGTAAGGTTCAATATTCTTCGTGATCAGGAACATTCGGGTCACTTTGCTACGACCATAGAATCTGGAATCCCCAGGCAGACTAGGATCATGCCTCAAATATTACCGGGTAGGAATGGAATCGACTGGGGTCGATGTTGCATATAAAACGGATCATCACCCCTCACAATGGCCAACCATCTGTATAGTTGCGATTATGCCCGTTGAACGTTGAATTCGGTGATTATTGTAGTACTGGATATTATCTGTTGACGAGTAATTTTGGTATTAGGAATTGGGTCTATGGATGCCGAATTTGGGTGATGAAGTTTGCCAGGGATTATACTGGCTATGCTTTCCGTTTTTCTCTGATTATTCGCAGTTAATCCCATACGCGTATATAAGGACAAAACTATAGTACAATATCATGAAAATATTGGCAGAATATAATAAAGCAATATTGGCAAGAAGATGATGTGAACATTTTGCAATATTCATTCAGCAATACTGCCGTCCTAAGCTATCATCTATTTTGCTTAGAATTCTGTAGGTCCGACCTTCTTGCATAGGAAATTCTTCAACTTTCGTATATACGGCAACATAATTTGTCAACTTTGGCTGTTTAAACCGAGTATAGTTCCTCTATGTTTGGTAAAAATCAAAATTTATAGATTTTTAAACCTACAGAATCTAATATCACAATATTCGTATTTTTTGTAGATACGGTACTTTTGCTTAGGACGGCAAAATATTGGTATGCTTGTTTTGGGAGGAAATTGGATGAATATCATGAGAATATTGGCAAAACATTCAAAAGTAATATTTGGGAGAAAAAAACATGAAGATTACGTGATAATGGTCCGATGTTAGTTGGATAATATTGAAATTGAAACATTAAAGGGAGAATATTGGCAAAATATTCGAACATAATATTGGAGAGAGGGGGAAAACTTGAAAATTCGCCATATTAGTTCGATGTTACGATATGAGAATAATGTTGGCAGGGGCATTGCAATATTTATCCTAGATGTTGGGAGCATTATCATTGTGAAATAGTACGGGGTACCCTTCTCTCTAAGCGTTTCCACCAAGTAGAAAATAAAAGGCAAACATCTGTCAGAAAACAACTACTTCCCTGGCTAATACCACGACGGACATTGAACTACATCTGACAAATATTTGTGCAACGTTCTTCCAAGAAGACCCAATTGCAAGTGCTCGTCTTGTAACTAAACAGAAGATTATCCTTCATTTGGCTGGGAATGACCACCTGCAGATATGCATGTTTCGAGGTTTATTGCCTCTCATCAGTGACAGCTTAGGTCGGACAACATTATAATTTTCCTGTCCCTGCCAAATGAATAATAATCAACTGTTTAACTAATATTTCCCGAGTTCGAATACATTGTGCCAGAGAGGTATCAACAATGTGAAAGAATACGGTGTACCCTTCTCTCTAAGCGTTTCCACCAAGTTGTCCACCAATGTTGTCCGACCTACCCTATCACTGATGAGAGGCAATAAACTTCGAAACATGCATGTCTGCAGGTGGTCATTCCCAGCCAAATGAAGGATAATCTTCTGTTTAGTTACAAGACGAGCACTTGCAATTGGGTCTTCTTGGAAGAACGTTGCACAAATATTTGTCAGATGTAGTTCAATGTCCGTCGTGGTATTAGCCAGAGAAGTATTTGTTTTCTGACAGATGTTTGCCTTTTATTTTCCACTTGGTGGAAACGCTTAGAGAGAAGGGTACCCCGTATTCTTTCACATTGTTGATACCTCTCTGGCACCATATATTCGAACTCGTTCGAATTTTTACATTACTATCATTATTTATCAATATTGTTGATGAAATTTCGCTCAATATTGATCCATTATAAGTTGATTCTCTTTGTTGAATATTGGTTAGAAAATGTTCAAGCAATGTGCTATGAAATGTGGATATACAATTTTGTTTCTATTTTTGAAATAGATATGAGAGGATAATAATTGGGATATCAATATTCATTTTACGTGATGAAAACAAAATGTAGATGAAATTGCTTTATCGATATTAGTGAAAGTTACACTACCATTACCAACATTCTTACAGCATACACTGTTTAAAAATATTTGGATTAGAAGGTAAATTCAATCCAATTTTTAGTGGAAAGTAATTAAAATTTTATAAATATAAAATTGTTTCCTAGAATTGAACTCTCCTATATACACTCTCGAACTTTACATCACACTATGTAGTTTCACGTAAGTAATGAGAAGAATATGGTAGTGATGTCGAAATGATAAGAAGTTTTGAATTATTCAAGTGGAATTGAGAATCATATTAAGGAAACTACAAATGTTCATTGTGAAATTCTATGCAGAGTTATAATTCAATGAAAAAATCTGAAAATTCCTATTCGTGGAATTTCAAGTATTAAGGCCATATCACACATTTTATGAATTTCCAACCACTACTATATACATTTATGTATTAATTTTCCTGAATTATTGACATTTCATAGTTTTTTTTCTGTACGGATTCACATGAAATTATCATTATACGATTTGTGGATCTTCAAGCTCGATTAAAGATCAAAAACGAAAGCAAAATGAAATCAGAAAGTGCTGCAACAGTTTAATTTTGGTTTTATTTAGTGTAATTAAACAAGTTCGTAGTAAATTTAAAATGAAAGCATTAATTCAGTGTGATTTCACAATTTATAATATTGTGATATATAATATATAATAATAATGTTTATTCAAACGAAAAAAATTTTTTACATAATACATATTACAAAAGTTGTGTACAATGTTGTTTTAAAATAAACAAGTTACCCACAAAATTCATGTTGTAAATTCATATCATTAATAATTATTTCAATCGGAATTTCTCAATGCAAAATTTGATGGCTGAAAAATTAAAAAAAAAAACACTTTGGTATTGTGAATTTAACAAAATGAGACATGATCTCAATTCAATTTTCCCACAATTTTGTACAATTATACTGTGATTCTAGATTCAAATTAGATATTCTAAAGTATCATTTACTATATGATTGATATTTCACAAGTATTAAAGAACGTACAAATACTTATCATGTGAAATTCATAATAATAATAATGATAACATGGATTGGTCCCAGTATGGTTCCTTGGGGCACTCCATAGTTCAGCTCTGCTTAGCCTATTATCGATATTAATTCTGTTTCATATGTTCTTCAACGTATCCCACAGTTTTTCATTTCTTAGTTTACAAGGCTTCCTAGATGCAAGATGTTGAGAATTTTATTGCATCTAGAAGTCGTATTTGCAATATTTTCTGAATAACTTTTGAAATATCGAGATTAGTGTTATTTGGCTATATATTATGGACCTACAGTTGATCGTATTCATTCTGTCCTCAACCCTACAGTGTCAAATATAGAGCTGGATTCATATGGAAATCTCTCTTATTTTAAAGCTCTCAAAAAATTGTAAATTTCAAGACTGAAGTACTTACCTCTAGTTTTAAGTGTAACGAAAAAATTCAAAAGAAATAATTACGTACATTGACAATATCTACCCATGTGGTGATATGCTCTGTATCTGAGCCATTCTGTATATAACGTGGATGCAGATCCCAGAAGGAATAGAATCAGGATATATTCAATTCCAGGAATCGTTTCTATCCCTCCTCAGACATCATAACGTGTGGGGAATCGCGCGAATAACATCGACCGAAGAAATTCAACTTCCAATTAAGTTCTACGGCCTAACTTTGTAGACGTCTTTATAGGAATATTGTACCAAGTTTCTTGTTTTTGTTATAAATTTAATGAAATGGGCGATACGAGCACATTCTTGGCAGAGTTCCCTTGTATTTCTACGAGCGTGGAAAAATTAAATGCATCGTGTCTGAAAATATAGAAAATTGAATCGAATGAAAAATATTACGGAGCACTGAAAATGCGGGAATTCATCTGTATTTCTCACGAGTAAAGTTTATTTTATGGAATTGACGGTGCTCTTGGAATTCGCTATGAGGTGTGGTATATGGTGGTTGTATATTGTGGAATTTTATTATAGCAGATTTATATTTATTCTGCGGATTCAGAATTTTCGTCAGAAGCAGATTTCGCTTGCATTTGACAGTGGAAACCTGTTCGGTAACTTTCATTCCAGAACCAGGATATGGTAGTGAATATACAGGTTGTTTAAAATGGGATTCTTCCCATTGGGGACTTGATAACTGTAAGGGATAAGATATCATTTAAATTGGGGCGATTTTGTCCTTTCACGTAATCATAAATATGCCCTTGAGTCTGTCAGGAGCCAACCGATAAAAATTGTGATTTTGTAGTTCGTTCAAATTTCCAAAATGTATTGAACATATTCCTTCCAACCTTTTCTACGGTAATATGAAAGCGTTTGATGTTTCGTCTTTCAATCGCCATTATCAGCTTAATTTTTTCACTTGGCAGCGGTATCAGATTGTTACTGTTTTGAGTATAAACGTAATACTTGCCAAGGAGATGAAGGGTTGAAATCAACTCCCCATGAGAATGAAAATGGACAAATGCCTTCAGAAAAAACCTACCAATTTGTGATTTACATGACATGTTTGTATACATGGAATGAACGTACCGTATCAAATGCATCCACTTGCGAAGGGGATGAAGGGTTAAAATCAACCTTTCAGAATAATTGAAATGGCCTTAAGAAAAACCTGCCAACTAGAACTTCACAGGACATGTTTTTGTTCGCGAAATGAACGTCCCGTATCGATTTCATCCATTTGCATAGGAGATGAAGGGTTGCAATCAACCCTCCGAAAGAAATGAAATGGAACAAGGGCCTTCAGAAAAAACCTGACAACTTAAAATTCACAGGACACGCTTCTGTTCAAGAAATAAATGCCTTCTATCAATTTCATCAATTTGCAAAGGGGATGAAGAGTCGAAATCAACCCTACAGAAGAAATTGAATGGAACAAATTAATGATTTCAGAAAAAACCTGCTGACTTGAAATTAACAGGACACGTTTTTGTTCACCAAATGAATATCCTGTATCAATTTCATCCATTCGCAGTTTTTCCAGATTGCTAAAATTTTTATCCGAACCAGTGAAAATTATATTCTTACCGACGCCACTGGTGGTTTTACTGCTGGATCGAAAGTTACTGCTGAAAATTGACTGCCAACTTCACGCCGGTACAGATAACACGGTGTAAAAGTTTATCAAGATTAATGAAGACCAGACAAAAAATTCAGTAAATTATAAATTGAATTTGGGGTCTTGCTCCATAGTATATGTAGGCCAGACAGGTGGATAATTCAATAACTGCATACGTGGACATAATATGAGTTTAAAAAATCAACAAACGCTAATCATATTTTAGGAGAAGATCATACCTGTGATGAAAGTTTCTAAACAACCAATTGGATCATAATAAATCTCCTTTGTTTAGCTTTTTTGTAGTAATTGAATAGTTTTCCGGGTTCATTGTTATTATTAATGATGTATATCGTATGTGTCTTCCCATTACCTTGATTTATCAAAAATGTATTCACATTAGGATCGAAGGAAAAATAATCCTTGTGCTAAAATCGCTTGTTAAGATACAGTTAGCAAAAAAATGTCACCGGTGTGATGAAATGTAATAAAATATGGAAAATTCTAATAATTTCTATTCCCGAACTCCTCCAGCCAAATATAATATTCCTAATTCGTAAAATAAATCACCATTTGATGAATATTAGTAACAACTTTTCGAATTTCTTTGCCATTACAAATACTTACCGGTTCATCAAAATAGTGGTCAATCTGAACTTTGAAACCATTCTCGCGAGTAGTTAGGAAATCAGTTGATAACAAAATCTCACGTTCACTTTCCGATGTTTACTAAACGAACTCCAAAAAAAACTGAACCTCTCATCCCAAACAACACAGAACGCTGGCCAAATTGCACATTCGTCCTCGAATCACCTTTATCCTGTTATAAATATTGTTTCTTTTTACCCTTTCATTTTTGTACTGAAGGGTTAGGTCACTGAGCTGTGTTATTTTCCCGAACCATAAAAAACCCTTTCGTCAATAAAGATTCACTGTAAAATCCGAAGGTCTCGGCAGCCTTTTAAAGCAAAGATACTGCAAAGGTTGATCGTGCAATAAAAAATACAACGTGAGTACTTTATTGTCGATAAATTGTCGAGTCTGATGAAGTGCCGTTTTATGAGTTATGGAAGTGGTTCGAGTGGATTTTTGGGAGAATTTCAGAAAGTATTATTTATATATTTGGGGAGGCGTCACGAAAAGTTTTACGTTTTTCACTACAGAATATTCAGAAGGCAAAACAAAATATCTGATAATTCTCTCTCTTAGTCCTTCCCACTAATCTACTTCGTCCATTCGTGATATTCTCCAATGGTTATCCTCAAACAACGACTGCGATCATCTATATTTGTACGCAGCGGAACATTTCAAAACCATTTTGAAATATGAAAAAAAAAATCACGATTTTGTCTTTTTTCTGCTATAATGAAGAATTCACCATCCTTCATGAAGGTATTATCTAAATGAATACTTTCATCACTCTGAATCGATTGGCGTTCACAGAATTGCTCTTTCTTCAACCGTTCGTGAGTTGAAAAGTTCATCAGGAGTTGAGAGGGTATTTTTATTCCTAAATGTTGTCAATTTGCCATCAATCTGGGGTTGAGAGGGGTAATTTTCTCCCAAACCATTTTTATTGATTTTTTTTACTAATTTTCGAAAATATTTTTTTTATAATTTTCACACCGGATTCCAACATACTTAAAGATTTCGTAGGCTTAGTACGGAACCTCTGAACTTTTGAGCTGAAAAAAGTCGATATTTCCATTTCAAACTCTCAGTATACTAATTTCATCATTTTGAACCATTGAGTTGAAAAGTTTATCTGGTTTATGTGGAGTTTATTCTAAAACATTTTCATAATTTTTTTCTAATTGTATTCGAGAAACTCAGTCTTTTTTGAATATGCACACCAAATTTGAAGTCGATTCCAACTCAATTAAAGATTGCATAAGCCTAATACAAAATTTCTACAGTTCCGAATTGAAAAATTTGCTTATAAATGCATTCAAAAATATTTGTCCGTAGATATTTTCATTTCAAATATCAAATTTTACCATTTTGAATCGATTGGGGTTCACAGAATTGATCAATCTTCAACTGTTCTCGAGTTGAAAAGTTCATCTGTAGTTGAGAAGAGTAATTTTCTCCTAAAACACTTTTATTGATTTTTTGCACTGCTATTCACAAAATTCATTATTTTTTGAATATGCAAACCGTATTTGAAGTCGATTCCAACTCAATTGAAGATTTCATAAGCCTAATAATACGAAGCCTCTACACTTTTGAAAAGAAAATTTTTAAGTGCATTCAGAAATATATGTCCTTCGAAATTTCCATATCAAATTCGCAAAGTACACTTATTTCATCATTCTGAATCGATTGACATTCGCAGAATTGCTCTATCTTCAACCGCTCTCTAGTTGAAAAGTTCATCTGGAGTTGAGAGTAATTTGGTAATTTTCTCCTAAAACATTTTCATTAATTTTTTTCTTCTGGAATTCGAAAAACTCAATCTTTTTTTAATACGCACACTGAATTTGAAGTCGATTCCAATTCAATTGAAGATTTCATAGGCTATACGGAACCTCTCCACTTTCGAATTGAAAAGTTCGAAATTTGCTTATGAGTGCATTCAAAAATATGTTTATGTCAACTCTGAAATATCAAATTCACATAGTATACTAATTTCATCATTCTGAATCGATTGGTGTTCGTAGAATTGATTTATCTTCAATCGTTCGCAAGTTGAAAAGTCAAGTTTAGAGTATAATTTTTTCTGAAGTTTTGTCAATTCGTCATCGAAATTTATACTTGCATTGCGAGGGTTTTATTCATTTAGTATGCTGAACGTAGAATATAGATAAATAGATAGATTTGACATACATCATTCTGAATCGATTGGTGTTCGCAGAATTGATTTTTACTTTAGGTCTTCGAAGAGTAAAATTTGTTTAAAATTCAGAATGAACGACATCCTGTATAACAGTTTATTCAAAAACATGTAATATTACAAATTCCGCAAATATTATGTCAACTTTGTATTCAAGCCAACTCATTTATTTGAAAAAATTTACTTTAAAAATAACTTGAGCGTAGTTAACATAGCATAACATAGTTTAACATAATAGTAGGGCAATTTGTAATATTACACGTTTTTTTAATGAACCGTTGTATACAGAATGTCGCTTATTTATCGTTTTGCAAAGTTTATATTTTAAAGCTTTCATTCAAAATAATAAAAAAATTAAAATCAGCAAATCTAGATGTGTTTTCTAACATGAAACATTTTTCCAAATAACATTTCTTGATATTTCCGTAATTGAAGGATATACTTTGAAATTTTGGAACAGTTTACGTCAGCACCCTGTATAATCCAAACGACTCAATGTAAACAGTTAGTGCAATGGAGACATTTGATCGGCGTCACAAGATATATCAACCATGTATAAAACAATGGAGCAAATTTACTGAGAGCCAATTTTCCATCCCAAGTAGCACATTTAGTAGAAAACATTTCAGACGAACATATCCTCATTTTTCTCTGATATAAGAGGACATAAATCTCTGCATATACTATTAGCAACTGCCACATTGTTTGTCCTCTTCCCAGAGACAACTAGTTCAAGTAAACAACTCCATTTTGAACGAAACTAATGATTCTTTATCACATTATGTGGGGCCATTAGTTTTTCTGAAATTGTCGTCAACAAATTCTTTCGTTTACTATCTTCTTCATGGTATGAAGTTTTGTAGTTTTGGAAAGTAGATAATTCAATGTGAATGGAAGCGCGAAAGAGACGCAGGATTGATTTTTTTCAGCTTTTCATGACATTTTCAGTCCGGGAAGTACGCTATTCCCAGACTAGACCGGAAAAATGCTACTTTCCCAAAGAAAAAGCGTCCGGGAAGTGCGTACTTCCCAAATGGTTGCCAAAAAAATCCATTTGACTTCACATACAAATTGAACAAACATTTTTTCAACGACAGTAGTGAATGATATTTATTTTATTGTTTATTTTTATTATTTTTCATAATAACAGACAAATAGGATGTAATATTCAGTTTTATCATTTCTGGCCCTGAATCAAGTCTAATAATATATTCTAGCGAGTTGCTATAACTATAATCAATCCATAGAACTGCGTACATCCCCAAATACATCATTTGTTTCAAAATCACTAGCACCATCTTCGAGACAATTCACATCAAATCCCACGTTGAATCGTTTAGCTCAAACATTCAGGTTGTGGAATTTAGCTTGTCGTATTGGACTTAAATCTTCTCGACGGATTTATTAGCAATTAATAGTCATCTTTTCTAGCAGCGCTGTTCATTGGTATTACAAAAGTATTTATTGTCTCGGAAACAAATAAATTTTCGGATTTTGAATATAGATAGAGGATAGTTACTTCACATTGATCCTGGATTTTTACATAATGTTAAATTGTGATTCAGCTTCACGCATATTTTTTCAATATATCTTTTTACCTAATATGTTTTCGTAATCCATTGTTGAAATGCCAGTTGCCCAGTTGTGTACTGTGGTCTCACCCACCAATTTTTGTCCTCAACTTTTCATGTAGAAAACGTTATATGGCCTTCTTATGGTTCGTTCATACCACGCAAGAAAAGAAGCGTTTCTTTCGAAGTACAAGTGATAAGTTTTTATTTGCGGCTTTTTCTAACGAAGAAACCCACTAGTCTTCATGTAAGTGGAAAAAAAGACCATTGCCACTTTGAACTTACAAATTGTCACTTCGAACTAGCATTGTTAACGGTTAACTTGCAATTGCTACTTCAAACTGACAATCATCACTTTAAACTGGCAATTGTCACTTTTAACTTGCAATTGTCACTTTCAAATGATAATTTTCTCTTCAAACTTCTTGCATGAAGTTGACAATAAATGTCGTTTTTAATGAAAATTCACAATTGAAAATGACAATTGCCAGTTGAAAGTGACAATTACCAGTTTAAAGTGACAATTTGTCAGTTCAAAGTGACAATTTGTCAGTAAAATGTGGCAATTGGCAGGTAAAAATTGCAATAAACACCCTGAAGTGGCAATAGTTACTCTGAACTGGTGATTGTCACTTTTAAACGGGCAGTTGTCACTTTTAAATGATTATTTTCACCGTGAAGTTGCATGAAGTTGACAATAAGGAGTAAAAATTTATAGTTCAAAGTGACAATTTTCAGTTGAAAGAGACAATTTGTCAGTTAAAAGTGGCAATGGACTGTCAATTGCCACTTTGAAGTGGCAATTGTTTCTCTAAACTGGTAATTTTCACTTTTAACTGGCAATTGTCACTTTTTACAGGGCAAGTGTCACTTTAAAATGACAATTGTCACTTTGAACTGGCAATTGTCACGTCGAACTTTTCGAATGAAGTTGGTAATAAATGTTTTCTTAGAGCAACAATTTACGCTTATATCTGACAATTCTTACTTTGAACTGACAGTTGTCACGCTGAACTATTGACCTTTTGAACTTCTTGCAAGAAATTGACGATAAATGTCCTTATTTAGTAAAAATTTACAGTTCAAAGTGATAATTACCAGTTTGAAGTAACAATTGTTAGTTCAATGTAAGAATTGTCGTTTAATTGCCATTTTTAATTGTCAATTGCCACTTTGAAGTGATAAATTGTCACTTTGAACTGGCAAACATCACTTTGAAATGATAATTGTCAATTGGAACTGGCAATTGTCACTTTAAACTGGCAATTGTCACTTCAAACTGGCAATTGTCATTTCAAATTGTCACTTTAAACTAGCAATTGTCACTTTTAACTGGCAATGTTCACTTGTAACTGGCAATTGTCACTTTTAAATGACAATTGTCACTTTGAAATGTCAACTGTCACTTAGAACTTCTTGCATAAAGTTGGTAATAAATGTCTTCTTTGAGCAACAATTCACGCTGTCAGTTCAAAGTGAGCATAGCCTCTTCATTGCCATTTTTAATTGTCAGTTGCCACTTTAAACTCACAAATTGTCACTTCAACTGGCAATTGTCACTTTGAACTTGCAATTGCTAGTATAAACTGACAATAGTCCCTTGAAACTGGCAGGCGTCACTTTGAATTTCTGGCATGAAGTTGCAATAAAATACTTTTGAGTAACAATTCACAATTCAAAGTGACTTGACCAGGGAATCAATTATACAAAAATGTATAAATGTATTTTTTCTACTTTCCACAGAACTGAGAAATGTCATTCATTTTCTGAGAATAAAAAACTATTCGCAGTTTTATCAAAAAATTTACCTTTCCTTCAGTTTAGTGCGTCTCTATAGTAGTAACCGGTTAAAACGCAAGGCCAAGTTCATAATAAAAAAAGGGTTGCTTGAGATTGTATCCTCCTGAGGTCATTTTAGTAATTTATAAAAATCCTTTTCAAATTAAATGACCGCCGTAAATCGTAGCTGAAGGGTTAAAACGACTCTTCTAGCTATTTTATGACGGAGGTTTCGCATATTTTTGGTGGCTAGTAGTTACCCCAAAATGTGTTTTTTATTGAATGTTTTTTCGTTCTGTTTACCCACAAGATGCACCGCAATTTTCTTGAATTCGGTATGGTTGGTTTTATCAGTTTTTGCACATGTTTTTGGCCATTTGGCAGAATGTTTTGTAACATCATCAACGTGTTAGGAATTTAGTACAGAGATAATGGTTTTTCCAAGGAAAAAAATCCATGAGTGATTTTTTCGACGGTTTCATATACATTTTCTATCGCTGACAACTATTTTCAAGTTTTTCTTCTCGTCAGAGATGAGCTAACTCCAGTAATCGCGATAAACCGCGTTTTTTTGGAGGTTTGATGATTGTTTTAATAACTGTTGTTCAGAAATGTTTTCAATTTAAACTGATTTTGGTCTAATTGAACATTAAAAATACCACTATTTCACACAACTGAAATACAGGACGATTATCCGTAATATTTCAATAACAATTTTTAAAATATTATGGTACATTTCTGTTAGGAATAATTATTTTTCAATATTTTATTTTAAAGTACATATTTTTGAGTTATTGACGATTGAATACATACATCTATGGCACTAAAGTGTAGATAATCAAAAGAGCCACTTTGTATATCACCTACGGAATCTTTCATTTCTGCGTCATTTGACAAAGATTCTTCGAACTATATCTATTCATATTTTCACTAATTAACGTTTATCTAAAAATAAAAAAAAAAAATTTATACCGTCCAATGATTATTTCTCATTGCTCGAATTGATTGAAGGTATCTACATTTCCATTCAAAGTGCCGGACCGCCTAAAGTAAGACCTAATTCAAAACGTTTTGTGAACTGGGGTTTAGTGCTCGTAAAAAATTTATAACCGCCATAAAGATCGCACAGTTTACGGTTTGTGTTGTATACTATAGACACTACTGGCAGCATAAAAATAACTTATTGAAATTCGATCAAGGATTATGACTCAAGGATGCCTCTAAATATTTATAAGATATTTCCTGTCATCATTGATTTCATCTATGGAGATGTGCGATTATTGCTGTGGTTGTATAAAGTTCTATTTTTCTTGGTACTCGTTCAGGATTGCTCTCTTTATAAGCTGATATATTATTATAAATCGTGTGTAACTTTGATTGGTATTATTAAAGAAATGATGAAAAATGGATGATATAATTCAATCTTCCGCTTCAACCTATACGATAGATATGTTCGTCGGCAATATTCCAACAGAAAACAACTACTGTCCCCTACGACCGTTGGATTATATCTGTTAGAGTGTTGGCAACGTTTTCTTCAAGAATTCGAAATATATTCTGTTATTTTCAATTTTTTTATAATTATATGAAATCGTGTTAACCTTTAGATTAGGCAAATTATGAAAAGAGGGCGAACCTTCTGTTTTGTTTTTTCATTATGTCCATTATAATATGTTTATTTTTTTGTCAGTAAGTATTTTTATTTTCTAATATACAGTGGCTACATATGGGAAAAAATGATATTGAAATTTCTAGGAATACTTTAATCGCGGTTTGATTCTGCATATCTGACAACTGAAAAATTTGTTGCGATTTGTATGAGGTGACTTCAGATTTGGCGGGAATTTGAAAAAGGTTAATCTGGTGCAGAAAAATTTGTTGAATTGACAAGAAATTGAAAAATCCAACGAGGGCCCAATGTACCAATTTTGAGCCTGATTTAAAACAGAAGTCTTGAATTCAATTTAATATCTCCACTCTTACTACGTTAAAAATTCTTGTTTTATCTGGAAACAGCTTTGATAATCCAAATCACATAAGTTTGGGTCAAAACTAATCCAAATAATTTGACTACGGGTATCATTCATTTAGTAATCAGGTGGTAGTTGATATGAATTCCCTAGCGTCTATACAGGGTCAGCCAAGAAAAATTGTTCGTACGCATTGTAAAACCCGAAAAAAACCTCTGGACAAATTACATCACAGTTGCTTTCAAACAAAACGATACATTTCAGGAAATGGGACTCATATTTATTACCAATTCTAGCGGAATTTGAATCATAATATATAAAGTATTACCATTTTTTTCTGATACGGAACATAATAGAGAATTTTTTATGGAAGTAATTGAACATACACACCTTTCGATTCATCCAGTTTGCAAACAAGGATCATTTGATAACTGTTAGTTTTATATCTCCATTTTGCCTAGTAACATGATCAGAATAATCGCTTATGTGAACTTTGTTTCCGTTATCAAATAAACATTTTCGAGCATAAATATTGCATGTACGTATGTTTTTAGACTTGTTTAAAAAACTGAGGTTGGTATAAATCTCAAGGATCAACAATCCGCTATAGTTTACAAGCGTATTTTCATTTAATACTTCGTAAAAATTCAACAAAACAGTCCTCAGTAAAATGTTTTTTGTAATGCATAACTTCAAACTTCCATAAACTTTCAACTTTTACGCAATAAAGTGCTCCTGCGTGTATTCTGAATTTGTTTGCGTCGCCATTTGAAGCATATTGATGCAAAAAATTATATTTGACTGTCAGAAAAGATGATTTAGCCAGGCATTGCTGATGTTGAAAACTGGATTATGATTTACCTACAGCTCCCCAAGACCACGAGTAGATATTCCAAGCTGAAATACTGCTCGATCCTAATTTTCACTCGACAAGTTGACACCTATTATTACTTATAGAAGTAATGAACCAAATTTTTTCTCTCTATCTCACATAATGACGCAGATAAAATATTCGTGATTTAATTAAAATATGTCGCTGTAGCTGGTAGGTACAGTTGTTCAAAATCAATCTTGGTACATTCAAATTGCTGATGAATTTGATCAAAAGCTATGCAAGAAGTGTATTGTTCCTTTGTATAATTAATATATTCTGCTTCAATGTGAATTGTTCCTTTCTTAGAATTTAGAGTGAAATTCTTTCACATAAATCCACGCATCCTTGGAGGGACGAAGAAAGGAAAAATACTAGGATGCATACTTAATGTAATTCATCGTGATGATGTCTTGAGGATGCAGAATTGATTCTAAGAAAAACATTAGAATTGAAAAAATGGTGACTTTGTTGAAAAAGATGTGTCATGAACGGTGAATCAAATTGGATCGACAATTAAAATCAAATTATTATTATACAGCATATGATATCAATAGTAAAATCATCATAAAGAAATATGTTGGTTGGAATCAATTGTTATTTACTTACGTCAAGTTTTTTATACATTTATATATAATAATAATAATAAAGGTCTTCATTATTCAAAAATAAACAGCGTTTTTATATAAATTATCAAGATAGGGCGAGGTTCAGTTCATTCTAGAATCCTGATCGAATTCCAGAATGTCTGTTCTTCCACCTAACCCATATATATATAAAACTTCTATTTAATATGTCAATAAAATTTACTTTCTGGACAATGAAGATTTATGAATATCAAATTAATAATGTAGGTATACAGGGAGTCAATTTGAATATCTCCCTTCCAGTAAACAATACGAGGAATTTAAAAACAAGTCAATTTTATTTTCAAGGGAGACACTTTCAAGAAATATTTGTAGTCCTTGTGGTTCAACCCCATAGGAGGGGTAGATGTTACCATTAGAATTTTAAATGGGAAAGGTGGTCGGGTGCCACATCATTTTGATTGGCGTTCTATTCTTTTTCCAATGGTACCCTGGCCTATTATTTTTTTATGAGAAATGACTAACAGAAGTAAATATTAGAACTGTCCTATACTGAGTTGCATGGTTTGACTAGAACTGGTTAGAATATTAGGTGTTAGGTACCATTCCAACCCTTTATTAGGGGTAACATTAACCATTAGCTTCAGAAGATAATGAACTTTTGAGGATCTGTAACATTCCCAGCAGGACGGTGCTCTGTCTCATAATTTTTTTTCCGTCCAACAGTGGTTAAATAAGAGATTTCCGGATAGATGGATTGGCAGAAGGAGAGCAGTTGAATGGCCTTCGAGATCACCGGATTTAACTCCCTTAGAGTTCTTTCTTGGGGGGCATCTTAAATCTTGTTTATAAAATACAACAGTACACATACTATGCCACTGCGAGGGTTTGTCAAGGCTAAGGTTTCTAACGCTGCGAGAAGGAAAGCCAAAGAGCTCCCGCAGATACATGGAAGTTATGGAAACAAGCCTATGGAGTATCTCAACGAAGACAGGGCTAGATATAGAAACATATGCGATTTGAATAGATCTGAAAAGGTCGTCTTGTAGCACGAAAGTAACCTAAACTAATCCAACCTATTAGTCAGTTTTAGTGAAGGTGTTGTTACCATGTCAACTCATGATGAATCATAACTTCCAAGTACTTCAACACATCTTGTAACACATACATCTTGTTTGTAATGAAATAGAAATAGAAATTTTGTTACACCATACATTTTATAGCAAACAAATTAATAGGAATGTACGATTTTTCCATGAAAGCTGGAACATTTTTTGACATTTTATTACAAATGAACGAGGATCGGTAGCAAACCTATGGCTTCACATTTCGCCTCAATCTCGGCGCAACAATTTTTCGCAATATAGGAGTAACTTCGATAAACTGCATGGTTTGCGACCTGCAATTTTCATACATACCTATAAATTATGAAAATTGCATACCTATGTACCACTGGTATAGAGTAATAACATTCAACTTGCGATAGCACGCATGCAATAAATTACGACGTTGATTGTAAGAATTATATGAATAATATCGTGCAAACTGCATATTATGCATTTTAATGTAGACAATATTATATTCACATATCATTTACCCCGGAGATAAAATAAATTGGTATTAAAGTGGGTAAACAAACATGCAATTCGCATTTACTTCTATGATTTAATGTTGGTGTAAATATCCCAGCAGAGTAATTAATTAGAACTAATAGGATACGAAATGCACGATTGAGAGTTTTCACTCGGAATTAGGTACGCAGAATATAATTAAAATAAATCAAACTAATTACTTGGGATGTAGAGGTGGGGTGACGGAAAGTTGATTTCGATAAGTTCTACAAAAACTTGTGGAAATCAAGAAAATTTGACGGTTCCCCTGAATTTTCCTTCTCGTGTATACAAAGTGACGCATTCAAAACGGAAACACTCTCATAAAACTTTTTTATAAGGAATCACGGTTTGGAAATATATTGTTTAATGGAATTTGTTTATTTTTTTTATTTTTTCATTTATGATCGGATTTGGATGGAATTCTGATCATACAGCTTCTGGATACCATTATATGAAGGTTCATGACGCAGTATCATCATTAATATTATTATTCCAATAGATTGATACTATTTTTCTTTGAATTCAGTAGTAAATTTCATTGACGAAGTGAATCCATGTCAAGCAGCTGGTTCTAAATACATTCACATTTTATTCAAATAAGAAATACCACTGCAAATTTTGAAATCCAACCAGAACATGAATAGCGTTTTTCAAAGGGTTGTTGTGAAATTTCGATTCAGTGTTATCCATGCCATGGTCCCTTTCACGGCCTACCTCAGAGTTTGTTCAACACAAAATTATCTTCATTAATTTGTTATAAACTGGATCAAGAAAACGAAAAAAAGAGTTATATAAGTTTGCTGAAAAAACCTTCCGAGACAACTCGTATATGGGGACAAAATGGCAATGTAGGTAAATGTGCTGTTCATTTTAATATCCATCATCAACTAACGCCAAAAAAAATTGATATGGTTTTTGAAAATTTCGATTTTTTCTGATTATCTTCGGCTATACTCGTAATTTTGAAACTTCCTCAACAGCATTTCATCACATAGATGCGCAAATTTGCCTCATTTTATCCATCTTTGTACCTCTTTTAGTTTCCAAAATCCCAATGGTGGCGTTCGAATTTAAATTACCCGGTATATTTGCACGAATACGACAATCAATGAGGCGAAGTGTTGAATCTGGTATCAAGTTGAAAATTTGTTGGAGCCTTGCTCCATTTATTAGTATTATTTTCTTATATTGTTTTAGTTGTTTTTGATACTTTAGTAGGTAATGTATTAAAAAACTGAAAAATACGCGTTATGATATTTAATTTTTTTGCATAAAAACGGCATCCCACACGAAAAAAGACAAAGTACTTAGATTTTTTGTCACAAATTGAACGAGGAATTCCAAAATGATTTTTAGTTACGTGTATCTCTGTGGCGTACCATTTTTTATTTGTAAAATTCTCAATTGCTTGTTGAAAAATGCAAAATAACTACCTTTTGAATACTAGCAAATGTCACTCACATATCTCGACCGGTTTCAGAGAAATAAATAATACTCAGTTTTTAACAAACGTTTCAACTTTCCGTATATCGGAAAACGAAGCATTTACGGACAAAAGTGACAGAACAAAACGTCATTATTTTTTCATGCAGAATCACCTCCTGAAGTATATTGTGCTCGTCAATACTGACATCAACATAACCTCAGAAATATATTCACGGATGCCATTCAAAAACAGTTACTATATTTCAAACTTCGTGGAAGTCACGGGTACTTCATTTTGCATCTTATCGACACTGATGAGGTATTCCGCGGTACTCTACCATCACGCCTCACTCATTCCGTTTACAATTGCATATTAAGTAACTGCAAACCATTGTTAACAATTTTATTGCCCAGTTATAAACGATTCCTAATTTACAGCTCGTTTTATATCTTTTTTACGACCCTCCGGCATTAGTACGCTAATAAATTCCACAAATACCATCATCAGAGAGGAATAAAAAGAGAACTTATGACATTTGTTTTGTTTCGGACCTACCTCAACTTTCGCAGACTTGATAAACCGCGAGTATGCACTAAATACGACACGCACTCGACTTTCTGTTGACAAATCACTTTTTTTATTAATAGTTTGCGTGGTATAGTGCTGCAAATTGTCGGTGACACTGGTGTTTGTTTTTTTTGTTCGGAATTTGGCCCGCCGAGATCCTAGCCATGTTGGGCAATGTGCGGCAGCCATGTTGGTGTATCGACCAACTGCAGACAGAGGCTACGCCCCAGTGTCTCGTTTTGTTCACAAGCTATTGTTGTCTTTTGATTAATTCCATGAGGATCCTTGAATTTGCAGCTGCACGTTTATCAGTTGTCCTAGGGTCGCTATGAATTATTATGCACTGCCATTCGCTAAATCGAATCTCATTTCTTATCTGCTTTCATTATGTCAAGGTCAAGATTTGACGTGTAATGGAGTATGTCTGGAGTTCAACGTCCGGGTTTGAATCAGTTGAAGACGATTTCTGTGATTTAAACTCATAGGCAGACGAGAATAAATTGGGAAACTTATGCTCGCTGCTTTTTATGAATTTACGTTACTTCAATAATGCTTGGTTTATTTAAACTGGCATTAAAATTCTTGGCACAATTCTGCATAATTTGTTATGGCTGTTCAGGCTGCATCGTATCACTGGATTTTGCTGTTATACAGGGTGGCCAACCGAAAACGAAACAATCATTTTCAGGAACCTCGTCATCATTTTAGAAAAACGCTCAGCTCCGTCGTTTTTTGATTAAAGGGGGACAGGCTTTTCCGGTATTTTTGATTCCACTACTTTCAACCCCAAGCGAGGGGAAGAATTACCCCAACATGTTTAAACGGCATTGGGGGTCAAAGATGTCTTGAAAGCTTTATTCTTTAAAATTTACCTTCCCTCCGAGTACTTACTCACTCAATACTTAATTGATTAAATGTTCAAACTGATGACCGCCTGCTTCCATACAGTACTAAAGATTTTGTTTGAAACGCTTATGCATATTCCGAAGAATTTCCGGCAGTCGTCCACTATTCTTTGACGCAAATCTTCTAAGAACGCTGGTTGTGTTTTATAAATTTTACTTTCTAGATGTCCCTACAAAAAAAACGATAAAAATCTGGCGATCGTGGAGGCCATTCAATGCTGCCTCTTCTTCCAATCCAATGCTTATAGAAGTGATAGCAAATCTCCACAAATCCATGCAAAGCAAAACATAGGTACTAAATTTATGCCTTATTTCTACCGTTAGTGATTGTTTGCAGATACGTTTCAAATTCCAATTCTAATTTCTCAATAAGTAATGGGCGGGATTTTAAAATTTTAAGACTATTGTAAACAGAATTGTTAGAAATCTTAATTGACCCTCAATAACTTTTAAAAAATTTGGGGTGATTCCTACCCTCGCTTAGGGTTGACAGTGGCGGGGTCAAAAATACGGGAAAACAGTGTCCCATTTTACTTAAAAATCGACGTGTCTGAGCGTTTTTCCAAAATGTTGACGCAGTTTCTGAAAATGGCTGTTTTGTTTTCAGTTGGCCACCCTGTATATCGATTGTGGTTATTAGAGAATGTCAAAATTATTAAGTTCTTTATTGAAATTACATTTTGGTCAAATAATACGATGTTTCAGCTGAATGCACGTACATTTTTGATTGGCTTAAACGAATATATTCTTTCTGGAATGAACCAGTTGGTTTGAATGTCGAAATAACAATTATTTGGACTTACGGACACTTTTTTTGGATTCGCTGCGCTGGGCAATATAGCTCTTGTTCTAATAATAATAATAATAAATGTTCTTTATCGGTAATTAAACCAAATGGCCATCAACCGAGGTCCATCAGCCATACGCTCTTGTTCTATATTTACTGAATTTACGAATTGTTGAAAATTCGAATGACAATCGTTAGACATTTCAAATTATAAGAATAATTATTTTCTGAAGCTTGTTTTCTTCACCATGAACTTACAAAAATTCTTTTTGGCCCAGTTTCTCTTTTAATTTGAATCGTTCTGGAAACTGTTGGACTATCAGAAAAAAATACTGGGCGTGTGATAGGTAATTCCTTTGTATAAAGTCGGTATACCTATAACTGAAATTTCAGTCCAATATTTCTTATTCCGCAAAAAATTGCAACATTCTTCAAAAACGTACTCAAGTAGGTAATTCCTCATTTCCCGAAACAACATTAAAGAAAATCATTTCAGATTCCATACTAAAAACTCGCAATAGATGCTTTTTTGTCAATGCTTTCGACAGCTTAGATCAAAAATACTGCTACATAACCTATACATCGATATGATTGCAAAGTTTTCGATTCTAAGAAACTTTTTTTCATAACAATTTTCAATATTGTCAAAAATTAAGGTAATACTTCTACACAAAATAATGTTTTTAAAAACCTCGTATTCGACTGAAAAAAAAATTATATCTGTTGGTCAATTATGTTTCAGGTTTTAAATCATGCTGAACTTTTTATAAAGTGATACTTATTTTCGTACCTACGGATAATAATAAAAGAGTTTTCCATATGTTGCAAATTCAAGTGGACACACTGTATAATAATATCAATGCGGAAGTGTCACACGGATCGGTTTCAGGACCGACTCATTTCTTGTATATGCAAATGATTTGAGTCTATATACCTACACATCACGAAAAGTTTATCTGCACTAAATTTTCTTTGGCCGAATGAATGATTTGAATAATGAAGATATTCAGAGATATAAATATCGTCAAATTGGTGTGACTGAAAAGCCTTCTTCCGACTACTAAAAAAAAACAAGTATAGGAGCTTTCGCGTGTAACTATTCTTGATAATATTCTCTAGAGAATGAAAGTATTCAAAATAAAGGTAGGTATCAGGAAATTAGAAACTGCACTTCTTCGCATTATAATATTGGTAATTTTTTTTTTAAATTATACCCCCTCCTTCCTCACGTTGATAATGACTCCTATTATAACGGCGTTTTGGATTATTTCAAATTTGAATTTGGAATTTTCGTGTATGTGGGCCCAAAAATATTTTTGTTTTCCTTCACAGAAAAGGGCTCAATTCAGCAGAATTCAATAATAGTTATACAGAGCGTTCGCCAGACAATGATATAGACGCAATTGAAAAAACTATTGAAAGTATTTTTGTTTTTTCAAAAGGAAACCCATTGGGTTGATTTCGATTTCCAAACCTTTTTAAAATGGCAGAATCAAAAACACTACTTCGAACGTCAAAATAATATGGATAGCAGCGTTCGTGAGAGCTCTCGTTTCTTTTTTGTTTCATTTCAAAATACATCTTAATCAGCCTACTTGTTAATATTTTGGTTCGAATGATTATTGCAATGGAATTATTATTCTGAATAGCACAAACATCGTCCATAGGTAGATATTAGAATATCTATGGACGATGGCACAGACCAAGTACGTTTATGTTCCTATTTAATCTAGAACCTACAGGATATAATTTATCATTCCACATTATTTTTAATGTTATTTTTGCGTATGGCGATAATCTGTTTTGTTATTTGAATAATAATAATTGGATTTTTTGGTATTTCATTTCAAAAAATTACTTTCTATTATATCATTAGAAAGGAATGGTTATGCTGAATAGTACAGGCAAGAAAAAGTTGTATGTTCCTATTTAAGTTATGGACCTACAGAGTATTGTTATTTTCCCAATTTTTCCAATATTTTTTTATATCGACGCTTCAAATTTCACAAACCTACTTCATACAATAACTGAGATATTCCGTAGGCAATACTTCCGTAGCCACCCGGTATATTTTCCAGAAAATAACTCCATATATTTGTTAAAGTATGAGGTGGGTATTTTTTACTGCAGGATAATAGTCATCGACACCTGAAGGTTGCTTCGACCTTGTTTTGAAGCAGAAAAATAAATCGTTTCCAGTGATTTTTTCCAAGTGTAATCACTATAAAGTATAAACAAAGCTTCTTCTAAAGGTATACATGAAATTCAATTCAAAACACACGTTTACTCGAAATATCAATATTATTTATCATGAATTAAGAAGAAAGAATAAGAAAGATTAAATATTAATATCTATTAATATAACAACATTATCATTATCCAAGCTGCTGTATATTGACATACTAACAGTACCTACTGAATAAAAACAATATAATAGAGTTTTCATATACAAAAGGGAAATACAAGCAAAACATTCCTCAAACAGATCAAAACTACCACACCTCTTGAACTCAAAATATAGTGGTTCTGACAATTAATTTAATACAGGACAAACAAAACGGTACTTGACAACTAGAATGAAGGAACATAGGCAGGATCTGAAAATGACTGTCATCTGTCATCCTAGGACACGTTATCTTCGGACCCAATGACCACTCACCTTACAGATGTGGGGAGTGGTTCATTTGGCCAAACGATACAAGCTCAAACCCCATGTGTCGAAAAAGGGCCCTCCTGGAACATTTCTAGGACAAACAGTGTAAGTACTGATAAGTTTTGGATCACCAGATGGCTGCCCAAACATTGACTATCTTTCGCGGTCAAGTACAACAAAACAGTATGTGTTTCACTGTCTCTAGATATCTACCGCACAGTCTGCAGGTCAGGCCTCCATTATACAGTTCCATATATTTTTTGAAGTACTGCTTAATGCGTGGCCAGTTAGGAGCATCAGAACGATTTTTGGCTACGTCATGCTCATCGCTAACAGGTTTGCCATTCTTTTGTGGCAAAGTCCTTCGATATATCTTTCCTGTAATTGTTTCCTGGGATACTTTACCAGTCTCTTACAGACGCTTTTACTGTATACTACGATACTTCTATCATCTGCCCTTGGTTTGGGGGATTTTCCAAAACTTTCCTTGCCAGTTCTTCTATAACCCATTAGTGTGCAGGAACCCATATCAGTTTGACGTTATTCCGGTCTGCCAGTTCTTTATCACAGTCCCATATCAGTTTGGACGTCACTTGATTGCTGCACTAGACTTTAAATGCCTCTTGACTGTCTAACAGGATGTTGATATGCCCTTTTTAACGTTTCTCCTATATAGTTCTCCTTGGCGTTTTTTGGAGGATGGTGTACACTTCTGCTTGAAAGACAAAGAAATGGGTGCCCAATGAGTAGCTGATGCTAGTACTCAGGTTCCTGGAGAACACTGCAGAGCCTACTCCATCACCAGTCTTGGATCCGTCTGTGTTCCAGATTTTTTCCAGTAGAATGTTCTAGAGCTGTGGGCCGTTCCATTGAATTTTGTCTAGTATTAGCACTCTGAATAGGTTATAGAAGCAGTACCGTTCCAGAATATGGTCAGTTCTTATTCCTGACCACAATTCTAATGTAACTCATATATCTTATTCAAGTCATTGTGTTCGTTCTGCAGTCTGGTGGCACCAAGCCTTGCCATCCCCTACACTACTTGATGGAGAGGAGGCAATTCCAGGAGTGTCTCCATGGCTGTAATTCGTGCTGATTTAGTTGCCTCTGTGACAGACAAGTCTCTGCACCTTCTCTAGTCGTATTGAGACTCCTCTTTTTTGTGCCTTGGGCAATCAATCCAGAGTGGTGTATGTAATGGAAGGTATGACCATCGTGCTTTACAACCAGTGGAGGATCTATGGTGTTCGCCCCATTTTGTTTCAGAAGATCGCCTGGTCTTCACTAATCAGGTCACTGCTTTTTTGGTTGTTTTTTTTCTGTATGCTGGTTGCAGGTCAGCTTGTAGTCGAGGATTACCCCAAGATATTCGACTTTTCCCTTCAACTTCGTCTGATCATTGGCTACTCTTATTTCTGAAAATGGGTGTTAGGTTGCTGAAGTTATCTTTGAATTGAGGTATCTTTCGAGACTGGAAGCAAGTAGTATAATTGCACAGAGTTTTTTTCAGCTCAATATCTACCCATTTCGGAAACATACTAGCTAAATATCATTATTTGTGTATTTATAATTTTTTTGTCGGAGCGAGTGTATCTTATCTTTCAAATGGTTATATGCGAGGCACTTTCCCCTCTCATCCCTTGAAAATGGCATTTCACGATCCGTTTTCATGACTTTTGAGAGTTTATCAAATTTGTTTTCAAAATAGGATCATCGACAATCATTTTGTCACTATTATTTAAGTTGAAAATGTTGACTTCCGATTATGATTTTTGTCCATACGAAAGCCCAGGATTGCCATAAAGTCTCATTTCGAAAATTCCATTGGCCGTGGTGGTCTTGATGGTAAATAGAGCTTTCGCTTCTCAACCATAAGAACGTAGGTGTGGCATCACATGGTGAGAAGTAATGGCCACGTTTTTCCTTGCTCGCACAAGAATTTCGATGTCTTCTGAGGGTTGCTGAGGAAGAACAAATTAAATTAAAATTATTTATAGCATTTTTCAAGTCAAAATTTCGAAAAAAAAAACACTTGACATATGGGACATTCGGTACACTTAGTTTTTTATCTCGATTCGAAACTCCTAGATTTTTTCTCGAAATTACAAATTTTATTAAAATTTCGTTTTTTTTTTGTAAATAAATTTTTTTCTGATAACTTGTTTTGTAGAAATCCTGAAAATAACTCTTTTTTTTTGTCCTACAACAAATATTTTATGAAAACCTATTCAAATGTACGCATACCTCATAGATCTTTAATTCTCAGTATTCGGTATTTTGAACACACTGTACATCGACGCTCTGTTCATCTATAAGGATCGATCGATGGTCGGTAAAGT
Organism: Chrysolina americana; assembly: GCA_958502065.1. NCBI lineage: Eukaryota > Metazoa > Arthropoda > Insecta > Coleoptera > Chrysomelidae > Chrysolina > Chrysolina americana. The sequence continues at coordinate 4,352,071 of OY293417.1, forward strand.
AACCTACCCGTACAAAATTCATTTCAAGGGAGAAATCTGCTACAGCCCCTATTCGCATCCCTCAATCCCGAGAAGATTCGCGTGGATTTGAAGAGATGTCGCCATGTCACTCCCTCTGCGGAAGGAGCTATCGATCGTAGTTTGAACTCTCTCTCTAGTGAAATTTTATGAGGAAAATTGTTTTGAGGATTTCCGTTTAAAAATGAGGATAATATAGAATGCCATGAATTCCCAACTTATTAATTCCAGAGACGAAATCTAACTCATTCGCATAGTGCAGCTGCATACAATTCTTTCATATTTTACCAAAGTTGTTCATACTGGTTCAAAAATGTCAACTTTGACAAGTGTGCTTAGTCGATAGTAAACGTCAATTTTCATTTTTCTCTGCTCTGCTCTGCTCTGCTCTGCTCTGCTCTGCTCTGCTCTGCTCTGCTCTGCTCTGCTCTGCTCTGCTCTGCTCTGCTCTGCTCTGCTCTGCTCTGCTCTGCTCTGCTCTGCTCTGCTCTGCTCTGCTCTGCTCTGCTCTGCTCTGCTCTGCTCTGCTCTGCTCTGCTCTGCTCTGCTCTGCTCTGCTCTGCTCTGCTCTGCTCTGCTCTGCTCTGCTCTGCTCTGCTCTGCTCTGCTCTGCTCTGCTCTGCTCTGCTCTGCTCTGCTCTGCTCTGCTCTGCTCTGCTCTGCTCTGCTCTGCTCTGCTCTGCTCTGCTCTGCTCTGCTCTGCTCTGCTCTGCTCTGCTCTGCTCTGCTCTGCTCTGCTCTGCTCTGCTCTGCTCTGCTCTGCTCTGCTCTGCTCTGCTCTGCTCTGCTCTGCTCTGCTCTGCTCTGCTCTGCTCTGCTCTGCTCTGCTCTGCTCTGCTCTGCTCTGCTCTGCTCTGCTCTGCTCTGCTCTGCTCTGCTCTGCTCTGCTCTGCTCTGCTCTGCTCTGCTCTGCTCTGCTCTGCTCTGCTCTGCTCTGCTCTGCTCTGCTCTGCTCTGCTCTGCTCTGCTCTGCTCTGCTCTGCTCTGCTCTGCTCTGCTCTGCTCTGCTCTGCTCTGCTCTGCTCTGCTCTGCTCTGCTCTGCTCTGCTCTGCTCTGCTCTGCTCTGCTCTGCTCTGCTCTGCTCTGCTCTGCTCTGCTCTGCTCTGCTCTGCTCTGCTCTGCTCTGCTCTGCTCTGCTCTGCTCTGCTCTGCTCTGCTCTGCTCTGCTCTGCTCTGCTCTGCTCTGCTCTGCTCTGCTCTGCTCTGCTCTGCTCTGCTCTGCTCTGCTCTGCTCTGCTCTGCTCTGCTCTGCTCTGCTCTGCTCTGCTCTGCTCTGCTCTGCTCTGCTCTGCTCTGCTCTGCTCTGCTCTGCTCTGCTCTGCTCTGCTCTGCTCTGCTCTGCTCTGCTCTGCTCTGCTCTGCTCTGCTCTGCTCTGCTCTGCTCTGCTCTGCTCTGCTCTGCTCTGCTCTGCTCTGCTCTGCTCTGCTCTGCTCTGCTCTGCTCTGCTCTGCTCTGCTCTGCTCTGCTCTGCTCTGCTCTGCTCTGTTTGCTCTTTAAGACTATGCGATTCATGATAGTGAGATATTATTTCATTATTATTGTATTGTCAAGAGTACTGCACTCATATTAGTTTGAACTTCTGTGTGATTCTTGTCAGTACTCAGAATATTAACCTATAGTGAATCAACCCACATTGTGTATACGAGTTCTCAGGAATACCTGAAAACGATCAAAATTTCCGTATACAATTGTCCATCAAACAAACCATACAAAGACATTGTTTCAAGATTACTCACTAAAAATATGAAATTCAGCGCTCCTGAATCCAGCCAATCTTGCATTCGTGATGTCTTGGTGTGAAATCTGATGACCCCGCAGGTTTCCTGCTAGATGGTACAACTCTAAGCTAGCAATAATGCGATAGCGATCTATCCCAGTCTGCCCACACCGATGCCTCTGAAATTGCAGCGAGGGAAATGCCTTCAATTCTCATCCATTTGATAGTTAATCGAGAGATTTGGTTTAAGGATAGATTTTCTCGTGGTTATGTTCGGTGGAATTCAGTGAGGTTGAGTATGTTACAGTGTGTCTCACGCATCATGAATTCATTCCCGTAAATTTTCGGAACCATTGACGTACAATTAACCCTTTGTAGTGGTATACACTGCGAGCCAGCAGCGATGGAAACATCGACATATAACTAGGAGGCAGAATAGATCCTTCCTGGAATAAGAAAACTACTACTGGAACATCACTCCTCGTGGGGCTTTAGACTACCTTTCGCCAACGAACTATTGGATGAATTTCAATGGCTTTAACCAACAGAGACAGTGGATCTGACGAAATATTCCAAATCGTTCCAAATGATAATGTGCCTTCGACCTTACACTGGTTCTTTACAAGTTATCGAATAAGAAAGCTTGGGAGAGAAAATGAGAAAGGACTATTATGAGATATATCTAAGATTCAGACAAGTAACAGAACCAGCTCCCCAATTGGAGTTTATTACAGAACCTGCAAATAAATGTTGTTGGTTTTTAACCGATTGTTCACTGAACTTCAACAAAAAAAAAACTTAAATATGCTCTGTTACATTGAAGCACCAGTACATGCATTTCTGTTAATTACTGGTTCATTTGTCTTTTTAAGGCTTTCCACTCAATGGATAAAAAATGCACGTCAACAGACATAATTGAATATTATCAGAACCAAGTACAGAACCCTTTTTCATTTCATATAAGAGGGGTCGATAATGAACTTTCAGCTACTCGCCAATAGAGGACGGAGCAGTTTGTAAATATCTGTGCATAATTTTAATTGAGTATCATTACTGATGTTCAAAAGAAAATGGAATGAAATGTACAAAACTAGTTGATTGTTTTGATTCCAGTACACAGTATTGAGTATAATAGAGGAAACGTTATATTTTACAATGATTGTGTTGGTGTTGGCATTTCAATTTTCACTTATAAAAATTGCCTCTTGGCCCAGTGCATCTTGCCTATTATAAACTATCACAAAGTGAAATACGAAATGTCATGGAGTTTGAACTCTGTATAAAATGCTTAAGACGTATAATCAGGGCCGGTGTGATATATGGAACAATGAAGCATTTTTATGTTTCAGGGCGACACTTTTCCAGGGGTGATATTCTTTGGTCGAAAACATCCCCCAAATGTATCTCAACAGGCTGATCCCGAATGATGAACGTCCAACTGGAGAACGTTTAGAGATAGATCAATTCTGCGATCGCCAATCCATTCAAAATTAGGGTATTATTGTACTCTGTCAATTTCAAGTAAATAGACTGAAAAAAAGTACTCGAAAAAGTCCCAAAAGTCATGAAAAATACAAAATCATTAGATCAAATATAGAGAGAAATGACTCCTTCAGACTCCAGATGAACTCTTCAACTCGGGAACGGTCAGAGATAGAACAATTCTGCGAACGCCAATCGATTCAGAATGATCAAATTAGTATAATCTGTGAATTTCGAGTCAATCAATATAAAACAAAAATATCCGAAAAATCGCGAAAAGTTCAAAGGGGTAGACCCCTAAATATCATGAAAGATACAAAATCGGCAGATGCACCTGCAATCTGTACTATATACACAAAATTCTATGCAAATTACGAAAATATGTGATTTGTTTATGCTCAGGTTCCAAAAAAAAAATATAGAGGAAATGACTCCTTCAGACTCTAGATGAACTCTTCAACTCGGGAACGGTCAGAGATAGAACAATTCTGCGAACGCCAATCGATTCAGAATGATCAAATTAGTATAATCTGTGAATTTCGTGTCAATCAATATAAAACAAAAATATCCGAAAAATCGCGAAAAGTTCAAATCATGAAAAAAACAAAATCGGCAGATGCACTCGCAATCCGCACTATATACGCAAAATTCTATGCAAATTACGAACATTTATGATTTGTTTATGCTCAGGTTCCCAAAAAAAAAAATATAGAGAGAAATGACTCCTTCAGACTCCAGATGAACTCTTCAACTCGGGAACGGTCAGAGATAGAACAATTTTGCGAACGCCAATCGATTCAGAAAGATCAAATTAATATAATCTGTGAATTTCGAGTCAATCAATATCAAACAAAAATATCCGAAAAATCGCGAAAAGTTCAAAGGGGTAGACCCCTAAATATCATGAAAGATACAAAATCGGCAGATGCACCTGCAATCTGTACTATATACACAAAATTCTATGCAAATGACGAAAATTTATGATTTGTTTATACTCAGGTACCAAAAAAAATAATATAGAGAGAAATGACTCCTTCCCACTCCAGATGAACTCTTCAACTCGGGAACGGTCAGAGAGAGAACAATTTTGCGAACGCCAATCGATTCAGAAAGATCAAATTAATATAATCTGTGAATTTCGAGTAAATCAATATAAAACAAAAATATCTGAAAAATCGCGAAAAGTTCAAAGGGGAAGACCCCTAAATATTATGAAAGATACAAAATCGGCAGATGCACCTGCAATCTGTACTATATACACAAAATTCTATGCAAATTACGAAAATATGTGATTTGTTTATGCTCAGGTTCCAAAAAAAAAATATAGAGGAAATGACTCCTTCAGACTCTAGATGAACTCTTCAACTCGGGAACGGTCAGAGATAGAACAATTCTGCGAACGCCAATCGATTCAGAAAGATCAAATTAGTATATTCTGTGAATTTCGTGTCAATGAATATGAAACAAAAATATCCAAAAAATCGCGAAAAGTTCAAAGGGGTAGACCCCTGAAAATCATGAAAAACACAAAATCGGCAGATGCACTTGCAATCCGCACTATATACGCAAAATTCTATGCAAATTACGAAAATTTATGATTTGTTTATGCTCAGGTACCAAAAAAAATATAGAGAGAAATGACTCCTTCCCACTCCATATGAACTCTTCAACTCGGGAACGGTCAGAGATAGAACAATTCTGCGAACGCCAATCGATTCAGAACGATCAAATTAGTATATTCTGTGAATTTCGTGTCAATGAATATGAAACAAAAATATCCAAAAAATCGCGAAAAGTTCAAAGGGGTAGACCCCTAAAAATCATGAAAAACACAAAATCGGCAGATGCACTTGCAATCCGCACTATATACGCAAAATTCTATGCAAATTACGAAAATTTATGATTTGTTTATGCTCAGGTTCCAAAAAAAAAATATAGAGAGAAATGACTCCGTCCCACTCCAGATGAACTCTTCAATTCGGGAACGGTCGGAGATAGAACAATTTTGCGAACGCCAATCGATTCAGAATGATCAAATTAGTATCTGTGAATTTCGAGTCAATCAATATAAAACAAAAATATCTGAAAAATCGCGAAAAGTTCAAAGGGGTAGACCCCTAAAAATCATGAAAAATACAAAATCGGCAGATGCACTTACAATCCGCACTATATACGCAAAATTCTATGCAAATTACGATAATTTATGATTTGTTTATACTCAGGTATCAAAAAAAAAAATATAGAGAGAAATGACTCCTTCCCACTCCAGATGAACTCTTCAACTCGGGAACGGTCAGAGATAGAACAATTTTGCGAACGCCAATCGATTCAGAAAGATCAAATTAGTATAATCTGTGAATTTCGAATCAATCAATATAAAACAAAAATATCTGAAAAATCGCGAAAAGTTCAAAGGGGTAGTAGACCCCTAAATATCATGAAAGATACAAAATCGGCAGATGCACCTGCAATCTGTACTATATACACAAAATTCTATGCCAATTACGAAAATATGTGATTTGTTTATACTCAGGTTCCAAAAAAAAAATACAGAGGAAATGACTCCTTCAGACTCTAGATGAACTCTTCAACTCGGGAACGGTCAGAGATAGAACAATTCTGCGAACGCCAATCGATTCAGAAATATCAAATTAGTATATTCTGTGAATTTCGTGTCAATGAATATGAAACAAAAATATCCAAAAAATCGCGAAAAGTTCAAAGGGATAGACCCCTGAAAATCATGAAAAACACAAAATCTGCAGATGCACTTGCAATCCGCACTATATACGCAAAATTCTATGCAAATTATGAAAATTTATGATTAGTTTATGCTCAGGTACCAAAAAAAATATAGAGAGAAATGACTCCTTCCCACTCCAGATGAACTCTTCAACTCGGGAACGGTCAGAGATAGAACAATTTTGCGAACGCCAATCGATTCAGAAAGATCAAATTAGTATAATCTGTGAATTTCGAGTCAATCAATATAAAACAAAAATATCTGAAAAATCGCGAAAAGTTCAAAGGGGTAGACCCCTAAAAATCATGAAAGATACAAAATCGGCAGATGCACCTGCAATCTGTACTATATACACAAAATTCTATGCAAATTACGAAAATATGTGATTTGTTTATGCTCAGGTTCCAAAAAAAAAATAAAGAGGAAATGACTCCTTCAAACTCCAGATGAACTCTTCAACTCGGGAACGGTCAGAGATAGAACAATTTTGCGAACGCCAATCGATTCAGAATGATCAAATTAGTATAATCTGTGAATTTCGAGTCAATCAATATAAAACAAAAATATCCGAAAAATCGCGAAAAGTTCAAAGGGGTAGACCCCTAAAAATCATGAAAAATACAAAATCGGCAGATGCACTTACAATCCGCACTATATACGCAAAATTCTATGCAAATTACGAAAATTTATGATTTGTTTATACTCAGGTATCAAAAAAAAAATATAGAGAGAAATGACTCCTTTCCACTCCAGATGAACTCTTCAACTCGGGAACGGTCAGAGATAGAACAATTTTGCGAACGCCAATCGATTCAGAAAGATCAAATTAGTATAATCTGTGAATTTCGAGTCAATCAATATAAAACAAAAATATCTGAAAAATCGCGAAAAGTTCAAAGGGGTAGACCCCTAAAAATCATGAAAAACACAAAATCGGCAGATGCACTTGCAATCCGCACTATATACGCAAAATTCTATGCAAATTACGAAAATTTATGATTTGTTTATGCTCAGGTTCCAAAAAAAAATATAGAGAGAAATGACTCCGTCCCACTCCAGATGAACTCTTCAACTCGGGAACGGTCAGAGATAGAACAATTTTGCGAACGCCAATCGACTCAGAATGATCAAATTAGTGTAATCTGTGAATTTCGAGTAAATCAATATAAAACAAAAATATCTGAAAAATCGCGAAAAGTTCAAAGGGACTAAAAATCATGAAAAATACAAAATCGGCAGATGCACTTACAATCCGCACTATATACGCAAAATTCTATGCAAACTATGAAAATTTATGATTAGTTTATGCTCGGGTACAAAAAAAAAATATAGAGAGAAATGACTCCTTCCCACTCCAGATGAACTCTTCAACTCGGGAACGGTCAAAGATAGAACAATTCTGCGAACGCCAATCGATTCAGAAAGATCAAATTAGTATAATCTGTGAATTTCGAGTCAATCAATATAAAACAAAAATATCCGAAAAATCATGAAAAATACAAAATCGGCAGATGCACCTGCAATCTGCAATGTATACACAAAATTCCATGCAAATTACGAAAATATGTGATTTGTTTATGCTCAGGTTCCAAAAAAAAATATAGAGAGAAATGACTCCTTCAGACTCCAGATGAACTCTTCAACTCGGGAACGGTCAGAGATAGAACAATTTTGCGAACGCCAATCGATTCAGAATGATCAATTTAGTATAATCTGTGAATTTCGTGTCAATCAGTATAAAACAAAAATATCCGAAAAATCTCGAAAAGTTCAAAGGGGTAGACCTCTAAAAATCATGAAAAATACAAAATTGGCAGATGCACTTGCAATCCGCACTATATACGCAAAATTCTATGCAAATTACGATAATTTATGATTTGTTTATACTCAGGTATCAAAAAAAAAAAATATAGAGAGAAATGACTCCTTCCCACTCCAGATGAACTCTTCAACTCGGGAACGGTCAGAGATAGAACAATTTTGCGAACGCCAATCGATTCAGAAAGATCAAATTAGTATAATCTGTGAATTTCGAATCAATCAATATAAAACAAAAATATCTGAAAAATCGCGAAAAGTTCAAAGGGGTAGTAGACCCCTAAATATCATGAAAGATACAAAATCGGCAGATGCACCTGCAATCTGTACTATATACACAAAATTCTATGCCAATTACGAAAATATGTGATTTGTTTATACTCAGGTTCCAAAAAAAAAATATAGAGGAAATGACTCCTTCAGACTCTAGATGAACTCTTCAACTCGGGAACGGTCAGAGATAGAACAATTCTGCGAACGCCAATCGATTCAGAAATATCAAATTAGTATATTCTGTGAATTTCGTGTCAATGAATATGAAACAAAAATATCCAAAAAATCGCGAAAAGTTCAAAGGGATAGACCCCTGAAAATCATGAAAAACACAAAATCGGCAGATGCACTTGCAATCCGCACTATATACGCAAAATTCTATGCAAATTATGAAAATTTATGATTAGTTTATGCTCAGGTACCAAAAAAAATATAGAGAGAAATGACTCCTTCCCACTCCAGATGAACTCTTCAACTCGGGAACGGTCAGAGATAGAACAATTTTGCGAACGCCAATCGATTCAGAAAGATCAAATTAGTATAATCTGTGAATTTCGAGTAAATCAATATAAAACAAAAATATCTGAAAAATCGCGAAAAGTTCAAAGGGGTAGACCCCTAAAAATCATGAAAGATACAAAATCGGCAGATGCACCTGCAATCTGTACTATATACACAAAATTCTATGCAAATTACGAAAATATGTGATTTGTTTATGCTCAGGTTCCAAAAAAAAAATATAGAGGAAATGACTCCTTCAAACTCCAGATGAACTCTTCAACTCGGGAACGGTCAGAGATAGAACAATTTTGCGAACGCCAATCGATTCAGAAAGATCAAATTAGTATAATCTGTGAATTTCGAGTCAATCAATATAAAACAAAAATATCTGAAAAATCGCGAAAAGTTCAAAGGGGTAGACCCCTAAAAATCATGAAAAACACAAAATCGGCAGATGCACTTGCAATCCGCACTATATACGCCAAAATTCTATGCAAATTACGAAAATTTATGATTTGTTTATGCTCAGGTTCCAAAAAAAAATATAGAGAGAAATGACTCCGTCCCACTCCAGATGAACTCTTCAACTCGGGAACGGTCAGAGATAGAACAATTTTGCGAACGCCAATCGACTCAGAATGATCAAATTAGTGTAATCTGTGAATTTCGAGTAAATCAATATAAAACAAAAATATCTGAAAAATCGCGAAAAGTTCAAAGGGACTAAAAATCATGAAAAATACAAAATCGGCAGATGCACTTACAATCCGCACTATATACGCAAAATTCTATGCAAACTATGAAAATTTATGATTAGTTTATGCTCGGGTACAAAAAAAAATATAGAGAGAAATGACTCCTTCCCACTCCAGATGAACTCTTCAACTCGGGAACGGTCAAAGATAGAACAATTCTGCGAACGCCAATCGATTCAGAAAGATCAAATTAGTATAATCTGTGAATTTCGAGTCAATCAATATAAAACAAAAATATCCGAAAAATCATGAAAAATACAAAATCGGCAGATGCACCTGCAATCTGCACTGTATACACAAAATTCCATGCAAATTACGAAAATATGTGATTTGTTTATGCTCAGGTTCCAAAAAAAAATATAGAGAGAAATGACTCCTTCAGACTCCAGATGAACTCTTCAACTCGGGAACGGTCAGAGATAGAACAATTTTGCGAACGCCAATCGATTCAGAATGATCAAATTAGTATAATCTGTGAATTTCGAGTCAATCAATATAAAACAAAAATATCTGAAAAATCGCGAAAAGTTCAAAGGGGTAGACCCCTAAAAATCATGAAAAACACAAAATCGGCAGATGCACCTGCAATCTGCAATATATACACAAAATTCCATGAAAATTACGAAAATATGTTATTTGTTTATGCTCAGGTTCCAAAAAAAATATAGAGAGAGAAATGACTCCGTCCCACTCCAGATGAACTCTTCAACTCGGGAACGGTCAGAGATAGAACAATTTTGCGAACGCCAATCGATTCAGAATGATCAAATTAGTATAATCTGTGAATTTCGAGTCAATCAATATAAAACAAAAATATCCGAAATATCGCGTAAAGTTCAAAGGGGTAGACCCCTAAAAATCATGAAAGATACAAAATCGGCAGATGCACATGCAATCTGCACTATATACACAAAATTCTATGCAAATTACGAAAATATGTGATTTGTTTATGCTCAGGTTCCAAAAAAAAAAATATAGAGGAAATGACTCCTTCAGACTCTAGATGAACTCTTCAACTCGGGAACGGTCAGAGATAGAACAATTTTGCGAACGCCAATCGATTCAGAAAGATCAAATTAGTATAATCTGTGAATTTCGAGTCAATCAATATAAAACAAAAATATCTGAAAAATCGCGAAAAGTTCAAAGGGGTAGACCCCTAAAAATCATGAAAAACACAAAATCGGCAGATGCACTTGCAATCCGCACTATATACGCAAAATTCTATGCAAATTACGAAAATTTATGATTTGTTTATGCTCAGGTTCCAAAAAAAATATAGAGAGAAATGACTCCGTCCCACTCCAGATGAACTCTTCAACTCGGGAACGGTCAGAGATAGAACAATTTTGCGAACGCCAATCGACTCAGAATGATCAAATTAGTGTAATCTGTGAATTTCGAGTAAATCAATATAAAACAAAAATATCTGAAAAATCGCGAAAAGTTCAAAGGGACTAAAAATCATGAAAAATACAAAATCGGCAGATGCACTTACAATCCGCACTATATACGCAAAATTCTATGCAAACTATGAAAATTTATGATTAGTTTATGCTCGGGTACAAAAAAAAATATAGAGAGAAATGACTCCTTCCCACTCCAGATGAACTCTTCAACTCGGGAACGGTCAAAGATAGAACAATTCTGCGAACGCCAATCGATTCAGAAAGATCAAATTAGTATAATCTGTGAATTTCGAGTCAATCAATATAAAACAAAAATATCCGAAAAATCATGAAAAATACAAAATCGGCAGATGCACCTGCAATCTGCACTGTATACACAAAATTCCATGCAAATTACGAAAATATGTGATTTGTTTATGCTCAGGTTCCAAAAAAAAATATAGAGAGAAATGACTCCTTCAGACTCCAGATGAACTCTTCAACTCGGGAACGGTCAGAGATAGAACAATTTTGCGAACGCCAATCGATTCAGAATGATCAAATTAGTATAATCTGTGAATTTCGAGTCAATCAATATAAAACAAAAATATCTGAAAAATCGCGAAAAGTTCAAAGGGGTAGACCCCTAAAAATCATGAAAAACACAAAATCGGCAGATGCACCTGCAATCTGCAATATATACACAAAATTCCATGAAAATTACGAAAATATGTTATTTGTTTATGCTCAGGTTCCAAAAAAAATATAGAGAGAGAAATGACTCCGTCCCACTCCAGATGAACTCTTCAACTCGGGAACGGTCAGAGATAGAACAATTTTGCGAACGCCAATCGATTCAGAATGATCAAATTAGTATAATCTGTGAATTTCGAGTCAATCAATATAAAACAAAAATATCCGAAATATCGCGTAAAGTTCAAAGGGGTAGACCCCTAAAAATCATGAAAGATACAAAATCGGCAGATGCACATGCAATCTGCACTATATACACAAAATTCTATGCAAATTACGAAAATATGTGATTTGTTTATGCTCAGGTTCCAAAAAAAAAATATAGAGGAAATGACTCCTTCAGACTCTAGATGAACTCTTCAACTCGGGAACGGTCAGAGATAGAACAATTCTGCGAACGCCAATCGATTCAGAAAGATCAAATTAGTATAATCTGTGAATTTCGAGTCAATCAATATAAAACAAAAATTTCCGAAAAATCATAAAAAATACAAAATCGGCAGATGCACCTGCAATCTGCAATATATACACAAAATTCTATGAAAATTACGAAAATATGTTATTTGTTTATGCTCAGGTTCCCAAAAAAATATAGAGAGAGAAATGACTCCGTCCCACTCCAGATGAACTCTTCAACTCGGGAACGGTCAGAGATAGAACAATTTTGCGAACGCCAATCGATTCAGAATGATCAAATTAGTATAATCTGTGAATTTCGAGTCAATCAATATAAAACAAAAATATCCGAAATATCGCGTAAAGTTCAAAGGGGTAGACCCCTAAAAATCATGAAAAATACAAAATCGGCAGATGCACTTGCAATCCGCACTATATACGCAAAATTCTATGCAAATTACGAAAATTTATGATTTGTTTATGCTCAGGTTCCAAAAAAAATATAGAGAGAGAAATGACTCCGTCCCACTCCAGATGAACTCTTCAACTCGGGAACGGTCAGAGATAGAACAATTTTGCGAACGCCAATCGATTTAGAATGATCAAATTAGTATAATCTGTGAATTTCGAGTCAATCAATATAAAACAAAAATATCCGAAATATCGCGTGAAGTTCAAAGGGGTAGACCTCTAAAAATCATGAAAAATACAAAATTGGCAGATGCACTTGCAATCCGCACTATATACACAAAATTCTATGCAAATTACGAAAATATGTGATTTGTTTATGCTCAGGGTCCAAAAAAAAAAATATAGAGGAAATGACTCCTTCAGACTCTAGATGAACTCTTCAACTCGGGAACGGTCAGAGATAGAACAATTTTGCGAACGTCAATCGATTCAGAATGATCAAATTAGTATAATCTGTGAATTTCGTGTCAGTCAATATAAAACAAAAATATCCGAAAAATCGCGAAAAGTTCAAAGGGGTAGACCTCTAAAAATCATGAAAAATACAAAATCGGCAGATGCACTTGCAATCCGCACTATATACGCAAAATTCTATGCAAATTCCGAAATTTTATGATTTGTTTATGCTCAGGTTCCAAAAAAAATATAGAGAGAGAAATGACTCCGTCCCACTCCAGATGAACTCTTCAACTCGGGAACGGTCAGAGATAGAACAATTTTGCGAACGCCAATCGATTCAGAATGATCAAATTAGTATAATCTGTGAATTTCGAGTCAATCAATATAAAACAAAAATATCCGAAATATCGCGTAAAGTTCAAAGGGGTAGACCCCTAAAAATCATGAAAGATACAAAATCGGCAGATGCACCTGCAATCTGCACTATATACACAAAATTCTATGCAAATTACGAAAATATGTGATTTGTTTATGCTCAGGTTCCAAAAAAAAAAATATAGAGGAAATGACTCCTTCAGACTCTAGATGAACTCTTCAACTCGGGAACGGTCAGAGATAGAACAATTCTGCGAACGCCAATCGATTCAGAAAGATCAAATTAGTATAATCTGTGAATTTCGAGTCAATCAATTTAAAACAAAAATATCCGAAAAATCATAAAAAATACAAAATCGGCAGATGCACCTGCAATCTGCAATATATACACAAAATTCTATGAAAATTACGAAAATATGTTATTTGTTTATGCTCAGGTTCCAAAAAAAATATAGAGAGAGAAATGACTCCGTCCCACTCCAGATGAACTCTTCAACTCGGGAACGGTCAGAGATAGAACAATTTTGCGAACGCCAATCGATTCAGAAAGATCAAATTAGTATAATCTGTGAATTTCGAGTCAATCAATATAAAACAAAAATATCCGAAAAATCGCGAAAAGTTCAAAGGGGTAGACCCCTAAAAATCATGAAAAATACAAAATCGGCAGATGCACTTGCAATCCGCACTATATAGGCAAAATTCTATGCAAATTACGAAAATAGATTCAGTCGAAATTCACACTATGTATGCAAAATTTCACGCTGATTCCAAAAATATATGATTTGTTTATGTTCAGGTGCATAAAAAAGGAATAAAACGTCAAAAATTCCCTCGCGCGATAGAATTATCAAAGGTTTTTATTTTCTATTTTTCAAAAAATCGCAAACTTTCCTCAAAACAAGGTATCCCAACAAACTGATTTTTCCTCTGGAAATACCGTTTGTACTCCTTCAATATATTAGAAATTCACCATTATCTGTTTTTTGAGGGTTGAATTTATAATAGATATAATAAAAAATTGCGATGAGTAATTTTTTGAAAAAAATGCTACATGACGCTTTTATCCGCCAAAGTCTCCATTTATGATGAAAGGAAATCCCATATGTGTTCAACTCTTTTCATACAACTGCTTTGATTCAATGTTAAATTCATTTTTATGTCTCCATTATCCGAATTTGCTACGACCTCGCTTAAACAAATCGCCGCTCTCAAGTATCTGCACTCAAACATCAGGTCCAAGAACGAGAAGTCATAAATCCGGCAATAAAATTTCAATGGAATACAATGTGTTCGACAATTGAGTGATAAATCGCGCAAGAGTGCCATAAAAATGTTTATGGAGGACTAGTATTTAGTTACGCAATTATTGCGATTGAGAGATGCATGACTGGAAAATGGTGAAGGCAGATGATGATAACGAAGACAAAACAGTTGCAGATTCATATGGATACAAGACGGGAAAATTTATTCTTGTTGAAAATGAATGGAATCAACCTAAAATACAAGAATAATGAAAAATGTGTTAGTTATTTCAGTAATTTCAGTAAATTTGCTACGGTATTCCAGGCAGAGGTATATCCAGTTGAAATGTATACCTACAAGGGAGCTGGAAAATCGACACCACACACAAAAAAATATTATTTTGGCATGCAATATACTATTCTTATTCTTATCGTTAATCACAATCCATACATTTTGTACAGGGTTATTTGGAAAATTGGTGAAATATATGACCGGTTCCTTCGCACACATCCTGTATATTCAAGTGAATTATCATCCTCCGAAGATAGTTGATACCGTGTAAATATGATTTCGTTGGGACATATAGGGTAATAATGAAAATTTTCGATGAAAAAAATTACAAATTATAAACGTTTCAGAAACCACCCTGTAATTCACGATTAACTCGGTGAAATTCCTCTATTATCATCTAATATACTCATCATTCTCTCCACAACACAGTCCCAAAAATTCGATTTCCTACTATGACTAGTTTCATAGTTTTCACTTATCCCAGGGTCGTTTTTTATTCCGACAAAGCTTAAACCAACAAAATTCACTTAGCTATCTCCCAGTGAACCAGAATCCATCGCATAGAAGTTGCAAAGAGTTACTGCTGGGATCTGCGACTTCGCAATGTGGATACAAAATAGAGGTAATTCTTTGCGAGTGCTTAATGTCCGCAAACACGCTTAACGCCAGTAACTACCCAAGACGTCGCGAAGCGTACATTTTTAAGTTTCTATAGACAGCCTCAAAGCGAATTCACAAAGCAGCGGTTTTTTGAAAGATTATAAATATTTAAATGGAATTTGAATGCACCTCTCGCGGAAATTAAATGAATGTACATATTTGTAATTACTGCATTGAACGTTTGAAAGCATTCCTTTTATATTTGCGAAATTGATGAAATAAATGTAGGTTTGGAAATTTCTCTGGAATGAATAAATGGAAAGCAATTTGATATAATTTTCAACATATTTATTAACAATAACTAATATAAAATAACATAAAACAACAAAATAATAACATATATTAAACAAACAAAATTTTCAACGGTGGCTAATCAAAGAAATCGACGCAACTAAAAAAAATTTCTTAGTTGCATGCAGCCTCCACAAACCTGAAATGAAAAGTTGAGGATAAGTTGCTGCGCTATTTTAAGGCAGTAGTTTGGGGAATACATTTAATGCGCGTTATCCTAAAGGCACTGCCTGTAAAGCCATCCCCACTACACCACTACATAATCTTCAATATTTTTACTCCTCAAATAGAATATATGAGTGAAAAATATAATTATTTAGAGAACACAGCATCAAAAATCAGAAAATGGAGCTTTTTCAAACTTATGAAGTGGGGCGGAAAAAATTATCGAATACTTTTATCAAAGAAGAGTGAACGACCCTACTTGACGGTATATCCGCATAGACCTATACATTTTTCGTTTGCAAGTATTCAACAGCATACAACTAGGTATTGAATTTTATAATTTTCAGTTGCTCATTTTCAATAAAATCATTTTAAGCCACCCTGTATAATTTGAGGGTTTCAGAATGAATCAAAAATATCACAAGTCTGTCTATCAAATGTTATTATTATTATTTCCTGTAATGTTTCGATTTGCATCTGCATATAGAGGCCCATGGCCCATCAGTACATTTTTGTATGTTACCTAATCATAATCAATAACGTTTTCAGTTATTTATAGTTGTTTTCAATACAGATTTTCTCTGCTGCTACCTCACCTTCCACTTGAAGATGAATCGCGTAATTTTCCATCGAATATGTTTATAATTTTGTTTATTTTACGAAACGAAATCAAAAAGTTTCACTTACCTTTAGAAAATTTGCAACTTTTCTACACCAAGGGACTGAACTATGCACGAATACCTACAAAATACACAACTTTATAAAGTACCGATACAATAATTAAGTTTTGTTAGCAACTTACAATTCTAAAACAATAGCGCTACCTACAAACAAGTTCATCAACATCAAATGACAAAGTCAAAATGTCTGTCATGGACCGGCCGTTGCCAGTTGATATCCTCTGCCGCTAGTGTCGAAAGAGGCGCTGTTCACTTCCCAAAAAAGTCGCCCGATCATAATCCATGGAACTTCTCGAATAATAAATATATTATTGAACATTCAATAAATATCACGAAATGAACGTTAATATAAAACAGTCAAAAATATGTGGCATGGTGGTAACATTGTGAAAGTCGTAAGGACTTCTCTAGATCGCATTGATTTTATCTACTTTTGAATGGTATTTTGCGAAATCTCAAGGTTAATATTTATTGTATATCATTGTCCGCAAAGCGAAATCGCTGGTACTTATCTGTAGAATCGCATTGTTGATCCATATAGAGACATTAAATTGAATTCCCTGCCACTTACTGCGACTTCGCTGGTTGACTGGGCTGTACCTTATATTATCAAATTCATATATCTGATGTGATTGTTACCTCTAATCTTTACCCTCTTTTACATTTATTTTGATCTCCACATTCTCTCGTTTCACTGTTTGTGAAAAATCTTGTCCACTAGTACAATGTACGCGTGAACAAGTTCCTTCAACTCGTCATGCAAATGGTAATAAATTTCTAATTAATAACTATGAAACTAGTCATAGTATGAAAACGAAATTTTGGGAAAGTGTTGAGGAGAGAATGATGAATATATTAAATAATAATAAAAGAAATTTTACCGAGTTAATCGTGAATTACAGGGTGATTTCTGAAACGTTTATATTTTATCATTTTTATTATTGAAAATTTTCATGATGACCCTATATATCCTAACGAAATCATGTTTATACGGTATCAGCTATCTTCGGAGGATGATAATTCACTTGAATATACAGGATGTGTACGAAATCAGCCTATACAAAATGTAAGAATTGTGATTAATAATAGAATAAGAATAGTATATTGCATATGCCAAAATAATTTTTTCAATATTCATTGTTACATCGAATTTTCAGACATTACCAAAATGTTTTAATTTTTCACTCTGTACATAATTATATAATCTGCACTATCTGAATTATATTTATCAACATGAAGGTACGTTGATGATAAGAGCGAAAAAACAATGCAGTTGGCACTTTCAAATCCCAAGAAAATAATTGAATAAAAATTACCGATTTTTAACTAATCTATCCATCAACGAACTTTCTGCACGTTCAATCAGTACATATAGAATACTACAATATACTAAAAATTCAGACAATTTCACCGGATACCATTTTACCTATAAAAACTGCGGGGTCCTTTATCAGATATTTATTCGATTTGAATTTTATGAAAATATTTTAAAACTATTAACAATTAACTCACCATTCTATCACATTCTACCTGATTTTCATTGAAAACGGTTCGATACATTCTCATCTAGATTGAGCTAAACCAATTTTGACTCTCTGAGAATGGAAACTCTGATCATAGGACTGGGCGTGTTGCATGGATCAATTTTGAGACTACTACTCTTTGTTTTATATAGATTTTATATAGATTTGATTTTTATGAAAGTGATAACCTGTAGAAGCTGACCATTTTTTTCTATTCATCAAAATGCTACAAAGATTCAGATTCAATAATAAACTTTTTATGTAATTTCAGAAAATCATCGAATATAAAAAACCTTTCTGTTGTGTCTTAGAGAAATTGACTGGCATATTGGCAAGGTATTGCTGATAAGGCAAATCGCTCATTTTTGAGAATGATCTTCAAGATTTTGTATACATTATGTTTTTGACCTGAAATATTGTATTCAAGGGCAGATTAGATTCGTGCCTTAACATTTTTGAAGACTTTTGGGCCAGTAAGGACTTTCATATATAGCACTTTTTGGTGATACTCTCGAAGTATTTTCAGGTCGGTAAAAATACCCCCAAAATGTGAGAGAGGCCGATAAATAAATAGACTTTAAGAAATCCCAAAATTTGTTTTTTCCGGAGAAAAATTATTTTTATATTCTGAAGTTATTGGAAGAATTCTGAAAATACTAAAGAACTTTCTCGTTTCCACTTTCTCAGCTGTACAAAATGGTGTTCACATAATCGCAGTAGGTTTCATTCCGAAGAAACCATCATCAACTGTGTTTTTTTAAATGGTACGAAAAATATGTACACCCTGTTTGACATAGCATTTTTCATTGCGAAACAATATGTATGAGAATGGGAAACAATTACAAAATTATCTGTTTAGCTTCTTTTTAACTGACTCGTAAGAACGCATTTTTTGTTGAAATCGTATAATTTCTAATGTCCAGATGATATCCATATATTGCCGAGGTTTTTAGAGCTACGAAAAATGTGTATGATAGTCGACCAAATTGAAAATCTACCACTAACTCTCATCCCCTTGTAAAATTTGCAACTTTTAAATTAGGGCGAATGCGCCAGTTTTTCAAAAAATCAATAATGTAGTTAGTCGATTGACCAACAGATGGCGCGATTGACGATATTTTGGCGATGCCGAATTGCATAGACATCTTCATGGTGCATCAGCAGAGGCGTCTCTTACATTTTTTACCGTTTGTTCCATAGTGTAGGAGGATTTATATAGATACTATAAAAAATCTCTATGAAATTTTTGAGCTTTAATTTTGGAGCATACTTTTTTCTTAGAGAACCAGACGCGAACAAATATTACAATTTAGCAGTACAGCGTGAAAATCATCAACAGAAATGTCGATAATTTTGGTGTGAATCAAAAAGGCTATCAGGGATATTAAATTGATCCTATGATTCATTGGTCGAAACTAAATCTGAAATTCTGCCATGTGAGTTATGAAATCTAATTCGACTTATATACATTTCAATACATGGATGTGCCTCACTGAACTCTCTATTGGAACAATCATACCTAATTCCTTCACTCAAGGCATTTCGCAAATGTTTACCACAGCTTCAAAAACTAATTGAGCCATATTTTTCCCATCTACAAAACCGAAGTAATAAATCAATTATCACCACCATCAAATGTATTCTGCGTTTCCTATTTCACAATTTTCCCTAACGACTCCACGGTGTTAACAAGTAAATAATGCTGTCTTTTAACGCATTAAAATAAACAATCATTAGCCAGAGCAACATTTAACGATTGCTTTTGATGTCTTGTAACGTCATAAAATATTAATGGGCCTGTAAAGCGTTATCACACGAACATTATCCCTTAGAATGGGTCTATTCAATGGGATTTCTTTTGTTGCCCTGTCCCCTGTTGATGGTCGAACAGTGTTGTTGATAAGCTTCAATGGAGGAAGTTATTATAGGAATCATTCAGAGCAATGATGGCGTTGGTACGATCAGAATTTGGTGAGAACCGACAACAGAAAATATCCAGCATTAAATTGAAGACTATTGAGGATTTAACTGATATACTCTTCCACAACAGTGATCAAATCGAAAAAGTTAACCAGCATTGTACAAGAAATGAAATATAATAACAATAATACCTTCATTGCACACGAAATATAACAGTTTACAAAAAAAAATTGTTACCTATATAAATAGAAATAAATCTATAGTGCGAGCAAAGGGCATTTGGTTCAGATTGCTGAAGTTACCCCGCATCTGATCTTCCTTTTTTTTTTCTATTTTCTACCTTTCATTTCATCAGATTCTCAATGCGATTTCTCCACATGTATCATTTTAGTGCTGAGAAAAAAATTAGTGTTTTTTGAAGCTTTTTCTAAAGGTATTGGTCGTTAGTGCAAAACAGTTAGGGTTCCAGGTGTTTATATAATTAATTCTGTCAGAAACATTATGTGAAAACGAGCGCTTGAATAATTCTTTTTTGTGAGCAGGAGTAGTCAAAATCTGAGGAATAAATGTGTACCGGGTGTCCCAATTCCTTGTATACACGCGTTTGCATTTGAAACTTATTTGACATGAAATTGCACAAATTAGTATTGGAAAAACGAAACACCACTCATTCATGAGTGGATCTTATTCTCAAAAAGCCATTCAATGTGTGATTCAGATACATGTCTGCCTATGCAGAGTTTTGGGGGGGAAATGACCCTACTCAACTCCAGATAAACTGTTGAAAATAGAACAATACTGCGATTGCCAATCGATTCAGAATGATGGAATTAGTATACTATCTGAATTTGAAATGAAAATGTTAACAGACAAAAAGTTTTGAATAAACATCTTAGGTTCCATAAAAAGCCCTTGAAATCTTTAATTGAATATAAGTGAAAGAAAAATTTTTGAAGGTTTTAGGGGGAAATGACCCCTCTCAACTAAATTTTTCAATTTGGAAACGGTTGAATATATAGCAATTCTGCTATCGCCAATCGATTTGGAATGATCAAAATTACAGAATTTTACGAATATAAGTAGAAAAAAATTCCTAGAACCAATTTATCAGAGCAAATCGTTGCCTGTTACACTAGAAACTTCTAATAAACGCTTGTGATAAAAAAAAGTTGTTACTTTTGATTGCCTGGACCGGTTTGAAAGTTCTTTGCAGATAATGATAGTGCGTTTCATTGGCTTTTGACTGTTTGGGCCAAATTTTGTCTATTGTCACCCTCGCAAAAATTACAGGGTGATATATTGGTTTGTACAAATTCGACC
This sequence comes from Chrysolina americana, assembly GCA_958502065.1. Lineage (NCBI taxonomy): Eukaryota > Metazoa > Arthropoda > Insecta > Coleoptera > Chrysomelidae > Chrysolina > Chrysolina americana. The sequence continues at coordinate 4,373,257 of OY293417.1, forward strand.
CTCGTTTACGATAGACATGTTTGTTCCATTCCCAACTATTCGAACATGAAATCTCATGCATTCTTATGATATTCTGAGAAAAAAAATTAAATGGTGCACTGAAATTAGAAATATCGATGTTTTAAGAGAACATAGCAATTTACACCCCAATTTCAGCTCTCTCATTTCTGAACCGATTTTTTTGTGGAATTTACAGTTGTTATAACACCCTGTAGGTTTTTCAGAATGTCGATGTAATAAACACGAATCAAAAAAGTCTCCAGAATTTATGAAGTATGTTCAAATCGGTTCAGAAATGAAAGAGCTGAAATTGTTTGTAATTGGTAAGGTGTACAATGCCATGTTTTCTTAAGACATCGATATTTCTGATTCCAGTGCACCTATTCCATTTTTTTCTCAGAATATCATGAAAATGCATGAGATATCATGTTCAAATAGTTGGGAATGAAAAAAAAATTTTGGCGTAAACGGGGGTTGAATGATTTTTAGTCGAATTTGCACAAACCACTATTCCACCCTGTAACTTTTTCGAGGATGACAATAGACAATGTTTGACCCAAACAGTCAAAAGCCAATGAAACGGACTCTCATTATCTGCAAAGAACATTCAAATCGGTTTAGACAACCAAAAGTAACAACTCCACAAGTTCGAACAAAATTTCTAGGTGTCCCGTTTCCATTTTTGAACACTGTAGATGGTGAAAAACTGCAAAATCGTGTTGTTATGATCCATGTAGTCCAAACTACTTTCGGTCTCATTTTTGGGGTTGATATGATCCATTTTCATATTTGGTAGGCGAAAAAAGTTTGGGAAAAATATGAATTAGGTATCTATCTCTTCCCTATTTTTTATTTTACCCCAGCTAAAATAGGCTGACTAAGTTTGCTCTACAGTTTCATTCACAGACATGAAACATTCTGAAAAATATCATAGTTTCATAATTCATTCGTCGAAAGAAATAAATATTTACCGAATAACTCTGCGTGTTTTGGAATCTATGTCAACACTCACCTATGAAACTGTCACCATGACCAGTTTCAGTTTATTTTAATAGTACATTTGACACCGTTTAACCAATATAAAATCGAAACACCTTAATGTTAGAGAACACATTTGGTATCATCATAAAATTTAGTCCGTGGGCGGACTTTTCACCAACCACTGACTAGGATGACCTGAAGAGTATTAAAAAATTGTTGTTGAAATTGTTTTTCCGGTAACCAGCTGTCATCCCTTTACGAACGACAGCCCTAAGAAGTCGAAACTTGTGCGAGCTAAGGATTAACGAGGTCTACCCTTTTAACGTGCGATTCCTAGGCGTATTCAGGTTAGATCGTTGATGGATATTTTGTGTACGATATTACTACTTGGAAAATAATTCTTGGTATGATATATAAGAGCGATAAATCAATTTTACCAATTTGCTCGAATGTAGAAGGAAAATGAGTCCAAAGCGGCCTCCATACGTGTATAATTTCCATGCTCTGCTGACTGAAAGCGCCATTGGCTTCAATATACGCGGTTTCTGTGAATTTTTGTTGGAACCAATGTTTCTCTCAAATGAAGAACACTTGTCCCGTCCCAAAGAATTTGATGTTGCTCAATCCAGACATGGAGAAGAAACCATTATCCGTTAGAATATCCAATCACAAAAAGTGGACTCAACGGAAAGAGACATCTAAAACGGAAATTGCTGACCATACCTGGAATGAGTACCATCGAATTCCTTGGAACGAGGCTAGTGTTCTCCATAGAAAGAAACATTGGTTCAAACAAAAATTCAAAGAAACCACGTATATCGAAGCCAATGGTGCTTTCAGTCAACCGAGCTTAGAAATTAACCGCTTTGGAGGAAAAAAAACGGAAAATTACATGCGACACAACACCGTATTCACCTGAAGATGATTGCGGATACAAGCAATTGAAACGTTGTGAGCAACATATTTCAACTCTACACACTTCTATTGTTACTATGCTTAATAGGTTGAAATGGTAATGGTTCTTAGGCTAATATCTCATAGATTCTTGAGCACATGAGGGTATCTGTTACCTCTTAGTAGAATTTCTTCCACGATCGTCTTCTGGTCTTTTTAATTTTTTTGTTGTACTGCATGAGTTTGATCTTGTATGTGGTCCAATCTTGGTTGGATTTTGCTTTGTTAAAAAGTTTTCACACCACACCTCTGAGGGATTCCAGGTGATTTCTCCACCAGAGAGTTTCGTTATTTTGTTGCCTTGTTTCCTCAGGACATCTTTCCTCCTAGGCATTGACCATCGGCTTGCCCACTAGGTATACTGCCCCCTCAAGGATCTCCTTGTCCGGTATTTCAGTCGCGGAACTCTCGAGAGAATCACTGAGGAATGACAGCCAGGAAAAGCAAGTACTGGTAGGTATCTCAGGAAAGAGCGTGAGCTGGTGTTTTCGGTAAGAATGAATTATTGATCCTGAGCGAACTGCCACGCGAAGAGGGTACCGATACATCCAGAGGGAAGTAGATTGTAGAATGTGAGGGGATCCTACAGACTGTGCAGCCTCACAAGCACTTCGACCTATAAGTTTTTTTGTGCGTGACCCTTGATCTATTCGAGGCCCGGGATTTTGAGACTGGACGCTAAGTTCCTGGTGTCGGAGGGCGTTAAGAAGGCCCCTTTCAAGAACTTAAGCCTCTTACAGAAATGCGCTCGGCATTCGCACAGAAAATGTTCTACAGTTTCCGCGAAGTTCTCGCAGTAGCGGTAACTATCACTCTCTGATTTACTCATCTTTTTGAGGTGGTACCCCAGAGGGCAGTGTCCAGTGAGAAGTCCCGTCACCATCTTCGAGTCTTTCTTGCCCAACTCGAGAAGCGTTTAGCTTTCTTTGGCGATATACACACTAGTCTTTCCGCTTTTCTTTGTCCTGGCACTTAATTCCAGTGAGATTTCATTTCATTGGTTTAAACCAGCGTCGGGCTTTGGAGAGTCCACAGAAGGGTTCTGGGCCGGGAAATTATGTGTTTGCCCCTTCTTTGGCAAGGCAATCTGCATTTTTGTTGCCCTTAACTTCCTCTGTGACCTGGCACCCACATCAGGGTGAACTGTTTGTTTTCTGCCAGTTATCTTAGGGATTGTTTACAGTCCCAAGTCAACTTAGACTCACAGGTGTATGGCCTCAGAGCTTTCAGTGCTGCTCGGCTATCTGACAGTATAAAGATTTCTGCCCTTCTAGTGCCTCTTTCAAGGCATTTCTGCCAGAGGGAAGGAAGGTGAAGAGTACTCCGGGACAGATAGCGTGGTAGGACTGCCAAAAGAAGGAAAACCAAGGTCTGACTGACACAACAGTGAGACTCTTGGAGCCCAAACTACAACTTACCAAGGCCTCTACTCATGGTTCTTGTTCCAATCCCTATCTAAGCTGAAATAACTATGTGTGCCTACGGACTATCGATTGATGCCGCCTCCACCACCCTGATGGGAATCTCCGAGCAATCAAAACAACCAGAATAGTCGAAAAAAAGTCGTGGCAATAAACAATTCATTCTCGAGCGTACATTAAACGAATCAGGAGTAGACATTTGGTATCATTATGACATTCGGCGATGATAAAATAATACTGCCACCTCACTTTTCACATAGCCTGGTTGCGAGATAAAATCTGGGCAAAAGGCGGCACCGAAAGACGCCGTAAAACTGTAAATGACCGTTTTGTGGTTATTTTACTAAGTACGGTGTCATCCGCAGCCCTATTGAGTCCGTCATTTGGTGTCTGGCGCTGACGGTTCCTGCTCTTTGCGATCGTGACACGCATTGGCGTGCAGGAGGGTCACCATATATTCGCAAAAAAATTAATGGATTACTGCCGACATAGTTCCTGATAATTTTTCATTGGTTGTATAATGAAAAAAATTTAGACGATGATAATCTGAAAGAGAAGCACCGTAACTCTTTGAAAATCATGTGGCAAACATTCAACTGCGGAAAGAAAGACCACAATTCTGAAACTATTAATGAAATGCAAGTGGGAAATGCAATTATAAAGGATGAACAAATCATTGCAGATTCATTCAATAATCATTACAGTGATGTAGTTGAACAGTTGGCAAAAAATACTGAAAATGTAAATCAAATTCACATTACATATGTTGAAAATTCATTATACCTGGAATGAAAATGAAATGGTTAGGATAATACATAATTTGAAACCCAAAAAACCTCTAGGTATTGATACAATCCGATCAGAAATCCTGAAAGAAATAGCGCATAAAATTGCTACCCCACTGACTTATCTAAAGAACTTAAGTTTCCTCGAACCCAATCTGGTATTGGTTTTCTTTATGTCCTTCGCGTTCTTCTATTCTTGTAGAGTTTCCAGAAGCATGTGCTGTTCATTTCGTTTCCTTCCAGCTCTGATGATTTTCAGTTCCAGCAGAATTTCCTGCAACCCAATCTGGTCTTGAGTTTCTTCATGTCCTTCAGTTCTTGCGGAGTTTCTAGAAGCATGTTGTCAGACTTTTGTTTGCTATTCATGTTGTTTATCCCAGCTCTGTTGTTTTCAGTTATGGCAAAATGTCCTGCAACCCAATCTGGTCTTGAATTTCTCCATGTCCTTCGCATTCTTCTATTTTTGCCTAGTTTCCAGAAGTATGTGCTGTTCATCTTGTTTTCTTCCAGCTCTGATATTTGTCAGTTTCAGCAAATTTTCCTGCATCACAAAATGGTCTTGAGTTTCTTCATTTCTGTCACGTTCTTCTATTTTTTCATAATTTTTAGAAGTATATGCTGTTTAAATTTTAGGATAGATATGAATCCGTCCAAAAAGCCGCAGTAGGAAAAAACATTAACGGGCACTGTCAAGTAAGAGGTAGGAAAGCAGTCCTCCAGAAAAAGAAGCGTTCCAGTAAGGAAAAGCAACTACTGGCAGGTAATTTAGAAAAGAGAGCGTAAGCGTGAAGATCATTTCATACTGAATAGACCGTAACTCAAAGAGGGAACCAACACTTTCAGAAGAAATTAAAGTAAACAGTTCTCTGAGACAGAGGGCGCGGGAGGACCACCGAAAGGAAGCAAACCAAGACAGCCCAAACTGCAACATGCCAAGGCAGCTACTCAAAGTTCTTGCTCGAACTTTCCAACAACTATGGTATTTTGAACTCAAATTCTCCGCAGCTAAAAATAATTATGTTCACCTCTGGACTATTCTTGCAGAGTTTTCAGAAGCAAGTGCCTTTTCATCCTGTTTTCCTCCATACTTCATTTTCCCTCGCACTCTTCTGTTCTTGCGGAGTTTCCAGAAGCATGTTGTGAGTTCTGTTGTTTTCCTCCAGCTCTTTTGTTTTTGAGTTGTGAAAAACTCTTCTGCGACCCAGTCTGGTCTTGAGTTCCTTCATGTTCTTCGTGTTCTTCTGTTCTTGCGAAGTTTCCAGAAGATCTCTACTTGTTTTACTCCAGCTGTTTTTTTTCAGGTTTGGCCAAATTTCCTGCTACCCAATCTGGTCTCGAGTTTATGTCCTTCGCATTATTTTGTCCTTGTGGAGTTTTCAGAAGTATGTGCTGCTGCTTGTTTTCTTCCAGATCTTTCTATTTTCAGTTGTGACAATCTTTTCTGCAACCCAATATAGTCTTGAGTTTTTTCATGTTTTTGGCGTTCTCCTATTCCTGCGGCGTTTCCAGAAACATTTGCTGCTCATCTTCTTTTTCACTCCTTCTCTGTTGTTTAGCAGTCCTGCAAAAAATCCTGCAACACAATCTGGTCTTGAGTTTTTTATATTGTGCGTGCTCTTCTATTCTTGCAGAATTTCCAGAAGCATGTGCCTTTTCATCTTATTTGTCTCCATTTTCCCTCGCATTCTTCTATTCTTGTGGAGTTTCCAGAAGCATGTTCTGTGTTCTGTTGTTTTCCTCCAGCTCTTTTGTCTTTGAGTTGTGAAAAACTTTGGTCTTGAGTTTCTTCATGTCCTTGACATTCTTCTATTTCTGCGGGGTTTCCAGAAACATTTGCTGTTCATCTTCTTCTTTACTCCAGCTCTGTTGTTTAGCAGTCCTGTCAAAAAATCCTGCAAAACAATCTGGTCTTCAGTTTCTTCATGTCCTTCACGCTCTTCCATTCTTGCTGAATTTCCAGAAGCATATGCTGTTCATTTCGTTTTTCTCCAGCTCTGTTGATTTTCGGTCGTGGCGAGATTTCCTGCAACCCGTTCCGGTCTTCAGTTTCTCCATGTCCTTCTCGTATTCTATTCCTGCGAAGTTTCTAGAAGCATGTAGTGTTCATCATGTTTTCTCCTCCAGCTCTGTTGTTCATCAGTTTTGACAAACTTTCCTGCATCCCAATCTGGTCTTGAGTTTCATCATGTCCTTCGCCCTTTTCCATTCTTGTGGAATTTGCAGAAGCATATGTTGTCCATTTCGTTTTTTTCCAGCTTTTTTCTTTCGGTTCTGGCAAAATTTCCTGCATCCCGAACTCGTCTTGAGTTTCTTCATGTCATTCGCGTTCCTCTATTCCTGTGAAGTCTCCTGTGAAGTCTCCAGAAGCATGTGTTACTCACATGTGTTTTTCCTCCAGCCATTTTTTTTAGTTCTGACAAAATTTCCTGCAATCCAATCTGGTCCTGAGTTTCTTCTATTCCTGCGCAATTTCCAGAAGCATACGCTGTTTATCTTGTTATTCTCCAGCTGTGTTGTTGTTCAATCCAAAGTCTTCTAATTGTATTCAAAACTGTTTATGCTAAAAATAGAAATATAGCCGACCAATACAGGAAAAATAGAAAGCTTTGTTGAATTTTTTTAACGATGAATATTGTCAAAAATCATAACTTTTTTGGTGTTGTGCAAATGTCTTAAAGAGTATTGAATTAAGCGTTTCACAAGCAATGGGACTTTTGTAGAGATCATTCCCCCCGTTTCACTCTCACATGAAAAACTCTAAACAGAAAAAAAATGTATGCGTTCAAAAGATTTTTTTTCTGCCATACTGATTTTTACTGATATAACCGCTTTTTCATGAAGTCACTGTGATTTCATGTTCAAGGAACGAATCAAAAATCAACATATTGATCAATCACCCAGTAAAATGCTTGCGGAATTCGTTCAATTCTCTGTTTTATCTACACAACATAGCAGTGTAGTGCAAACTTCGGGAGATATTTCTGTTCTTGTGGTTCATAGAGAAATTTACAGCCACGCTAGATTTGTGTGAAATATAGTAGCAATGTATTTTATAGTGCCATAAACTGGTAGTTAAATTTTATGACTGTCAATAATCTGCTGTCACCTCGTACCAAACCGGCAGTGTTTTCGTCGTTCGTAAAATCTGCGGACAATTCGGATGAGAAAAAATAGTTTCTGGTTATATAGGGCGGAAAGAAAACACTTCCTTATAATTATATTCATTGATAATAATTTAATCAACATTTATTGATTTAACCAAATGATGACATTACCTTTTGAAGCTGAACATGGACTAGTTTCACTTATGACGTTTTTGGCTTGATGAAACTGATCAAATGTGTCTTTTTCGTGAAAAAAATTTTCAGTTCATATTTGAAAAATGATACTTATGAAAATGTTCTTTTTTCAGGTAACGAAATCAAAGACTATGACAAAGAATTGGTAAGTGTTTTTTTCATAATTTCGTTTTTATACAGGGTCCAAATTAAGTGGGCACTTACTCCGTTATTACTGTAGGATGTATGCTTTAACGGCTGGTTATTTTCCAAGTTTTGTCGTGGTCGCCTTTGGTTTAAATCTCCAAACGATTCGACTGCAACTGTTGCAGTCATCTTCGTATCAACTGAAAGAGTTTCTGAGGAGAATCTGAATAACTTTTTTTCGCTTCGAACAATTTGAAATCTGTTCCCAGTGTTCGCCAGCCCAGTCCTTCAGCTATAATCTCGTACTTCTTCAAAACATAATGTTCTTCATATAAAATCGCTACAGGGTGTTACCTGAAACTATGCAAAATTTCGGAATTTTCAAAAGGATCCCAATTAAAGAAAAACTCTCGGTTTTCAAATTTGACAGCAGAGGCATACTTTGCAAACATTTTCCGACTTGTCTTTTTATCTCTTTCATTTACAGGGTGATCTCAAAAAATTCACTTTTTGGTTTGGCAGTCAAAATTATTATCCTCATTCATCGATTTTCAAAATATCATCCAGGATGAATGGTCCTTCCAAAAACAGGTTGATTTTCATTTAAATTTCCTCCCAACCAGGATTTTGATTGTGTTTGGTTCTCCTTTGAGGAAATCGTCTTTAATTTTTATCTTGAGTCAATTTTGATCTTAATATCTCTCTTCATCTAAATTTTCAGCTTCAAAGTGAGGCTGAGGTTTCAAACATTTCTTAACGAGGAAAAAGGTTATGACTGCAAAACTAAAAAGAATTTTTCAAGATCACCTTTCAAGTAAAAGAGATAAGAAGACGATTCGTGAAAAGTTTCAAGGTGATGAGATCATTTTCATGCCTCTGCAGTCAAATTTGTAAAAAAAGTTTTTCTCCTGTTGGGATCCTTGAAAATCACGAAATTTTGCACAGTTTCAGGTTACACTCTGTAGCGATTTTATGAGGAGGGCCTTATGTTTTGAAGAAGTAAGAGATTATAGCTGGAAGATTGGGCTAGCGAACAGTGTAAACAGAATTCAATTTGTTCTAAGCATAAAAAGTTATTCAGATTTTACCATGGGAAAAATTTTGGAGTACGGCGCAATCATTTATGAGTAGTTTATATCGATCAATTGTAGGCATCATTTCCAAGTTCTTTCAATGTTAATAAGTAATATTGAAAATTCCAATCAACCGAAATCATCTGAAGAATATTAGATGAATCTTGATGTTCAAAGAATGTTTTCGCAAACTGCTTTTCGGTAAGACATTGAGTCATTATTTTTTCACAAGGTAGAGCTGCATGTGTATTTTCCAAATATCTGTATTAATATTTGACGCATCTTCACAATTAACTTCAGTCACGTCTGTATTGTATATATCATCCAGTAGATGAAGCAACCGAAAGATATTTCTTAATCATTTCCTTGATTGTACAAGATATATTTGAGAGTCGCCAAAAATGAAAGTTTATTTCCAACATCTTCTGGAAAAACTTAATGATACGCCGCTGTCTGCCTTCACGCTTTTACCATCCGCCACTACCCGAAGGTCCAAACTTGGACCTTCCCAGGACAGATGGCACTACGATGTCATCGTGACCAATTTTCAGCAGCCAGAGTGATTCATTTTTCCACAGAAAAATCTCCTGTATTCGAACATTCGGACTACACTCGGCAACTGGTACGGCATGCATTCTATCGACGAAATAAACGAAACGACTCATTACAGACGAGCTCCAGTTCACAAAGCAGCCCCGATTAGAATGGGCAGTCAGGTTGCGTGTCGATGTGAAAACAGCGTTGCCAGCTCCATTCACGATTCTTGAAAAGTCACCAAAACAACATAAAACCTGTTTTGAGGTGATAATCCAAGCACCGCTATAAGATCATCGTATTTTACCAGTTATGCTTCAAAGTATCGATTTTACACGAAATATTTGAATTGTAGTTGCAGCAGTTGCCGTTAGAATAATATTTTGAAATCCGTATCGAATATACGATTGATTATTTTTTCAAGAAATCCATTCATCTAGCAAATCAGTGTCCCAAATAAATTTGACGCAACTTCACAAAAAAATGTTTAGTGCCTCATTCCACTTCCAGCAAAGCGTTGTAGATGTGTTGTTTTCAACGAACAAGCCACCCTTTTCCAATAGACTGGTCTCTGTCATGTGTCATCGAAAAAAGGTTTCAATCAGTCAAACATATTACTTATTTCATCTTGAACTTGAACAGTATATATCGTATGAGATTCACCCATTTGTTGAAATCGGTTGCCTAAACTTATATATACATATACATCATATATACACTGACAGAGCCTTCTAGTACTAGTGATAACTTCAACTGTATATATCAAGTCTTTGAGGAAAATTTGTATATTATTAAAACTCTTGAAACCAATTCTATAGCTCTCTCGGTAGTATTGGTAGTCCTAGTACTTTCTAGAATTTCATCCCTGAAAAAATCTTTGATTTTGAAAACACAAACTTCAAGAAGGTGTAGTATTCAATGCTGTTGATAGAGATAAAAAAATATAAACGAATGCATTTTCCCAATAAACATATAAAGTTTGGTGTTTATTTTTAATTTTTAAATTTATAGCAATTTCACTTATTTTTCATAAAATGGCCCTCGTATCAACACAAATTACTTTTATATGGTTCAGCAAAGTAAAATTTAACTAAATTCGCATTTTAGAAAGGTTGGGGTGTGGGAGGGGGTTGGGATGAGTGAAGGAGGGAGCATGTTCAAAACAGCCCTAATGCCGCTCACTAAATGATATAATGAGTTTTAGTAAAATTTTTAAATGGTAAAATGAAGTTGGCGCTGGTGGAGGGCGTTAATTCTTCGAAGGGTTCTCTAATACTGTTACGTAATACGTGATTAAACCAAAAAGGAAATATTCAATGCAATTTTACTATGTACTACCACTGTAGGAATGCTAATTGCATGAAAAAAACTAAAATACCTACACATTTGTTCAAACTCGATTCGAATTTGTTTTTTTCAATTGAATTCCCTATCGCCTGGGGATGAAAAATGTGTTATACTTAATCGCAATTTACGAGTCGTCAAAAGAAAGGGCTGCTGCAGGAGGGGGAGGGGAAAGGGAAGGGGAAGGTGATTTTGATCCCTCCTCATTGACATATATTGTACAGGCTCAGAAGTAAGTACTCGTCCCTCCTAACCCCTTCCTCGACCACACCTTTCTGAGACGTAAATTTAGTAGAAATTTACTTCGATGAAACATATGAAACTATTTGTGTTGATACGTAGTTGCATGGCTCAAAATATCGAACTCTCCATCTAGAAATTATTTAAACCTCTTTGCAACGCGGAACAACCTCTCCCAGCAGAAAGCAAACATTTGGATTGCTTGATATAATCCGGCAAGTCGTTAATAAACAACAAAAAAAACACGGGCCCCAGTTTGATCCTTGGGGTACCCTCGACGGAGCACGAAATTTACCTGAGGTATTTCCATCACGTTTTACTACGAAGTATCTTTCGTGCAGACAGCATATAAAAAGATTCATGATTTTTTCTCAATGTCCAAAACGATATATCTTTTAAGAGCCTTGGTCCACCCTGTCGAACACTTTACTAAATCCGTAAATTTCATGTCCAATTGAGCCTTATTTTTCAGGGAAATATTTGCGTTGTTGATGCATAATACCAGATATGTCTTCGTTATCTTTGAAGTATTCAGAATAATTCGAAATGCTCAGCATATTCTTAAGCCGGTGATAAATTTCCGAGAAATGAGAAATGCCTCACGAGTTGGCAACGCTGTCGGAGAGTGCCACGGCCGAGGGCCGGCGTGTATCGAGCGCCGCTCGCCGAACGCCGTCCCCATTGGCCCGCCCAGCACCTGCTGGGATTGGCACGCCGATGGAGGGGGGCCATTACTCTCTAGTACCGTGAATAAGGCATAGAGGGCTATAGACTGAACATACATGGGTCATAAAGGATTCGAAGAAGTAGAGGAGAAGGACGCGCAAGAAACACTCCGCAATATCGATATTACCGGTCGTAATCGTGAAAGCCGTGTGCGGTGCAACAATTACACGGACTATGATACAGAGTGCGCGACGGTTCAGTGACGGGAACCAGCGATGAGTTCCAAATTCATCATCGATAGCATGCTGCCCAAGTACCACCAGCAATTCCATCACCAGCAACTGTTCCAGAGTCCCGTCAGCACCGCCTCCATCGAAGCCAGCCTCGCTTCCGCCGTCAACTACAGCTCGTCCGGCTCCCCCAGCGGATCTTCCCCGCAGCACTCCAGCAGCAGCGCGTCCTCCACGTCTCCCGCCTCCAGGATGTACCCCTACGTGTCGGCGGCGACCGCGGCGGCCCATCACCACCACCAGCAGCAGGCCGTTGCTGCGGCAGCCTTCGGAGCCGCCGCCGCTTCCGGCAGCATGGTCCCCGGAGGGTTTCCGTCAAGCGCCAGCACGGCGGCTCTGGCCGCCGCTGCGGCGGTGGATGCCGCCGCTGACAAGTCCTGCAGGTACACGGCTGGGCTCGCGGGGAACGTGGCCCCCTCGGACTCCATGGTGAATTACACTTTGGGACATCATCACCAGAATGGGGCGGCTGTTTCGGCCGCCAATTCGGTGAGTGCCGCCTCGGCTTCCATGGCGGTGGCGGCGCAGTTCTACCACCAAGCAGCCAGTGCCGTGGTGGATCCGCTGAATTCCTGCTCGCAGAATGCCACCCCCGGCGGACAACCCATTCCCGATATTCCCAGATATCCCTGGATGTCAATCACAGGTGAGAGAAACCATCATTTATCTTAATTATCTTTTCGTCAATATCGTGGATAATACTATACTTAACAGCCATATACGATACGTTTATTACTTATGAACATAAACATATATATATATATATATAGAAATTATATATATATATATATATATATATATATATATATATATATATATATATATATATATATAAAATATATATATATATATATATATGTATATAATTTAGTAAGCTTTATGGTCATGTTATTGCCTCGATGACAATAATAGTATGATTTAATCGGTCATATTTGCTATCCTTGATACTAATTGATGAAGACATGTCCTGCTGCCATGAAATCTCAAATGATTCCATTGTTTTTTATGGGGTCAAGGACGCATGCGCTATCATTTTGTCTTTTTAAGCATGACACGACCATATGGCTTAGTGTTTTTAGGGTCTGCGAGTGCGCACGTCAATTTAATAATTCATTCAGCTAAAACCCAATGTCTACTTTGGTACTGTGGAAATTGGTTGCTTGACTTTTTTAATTTATAACGAGTTGTGTGGATTATGCATATCCCATGAAAATTAGCCCAATTAGTTACAATTGACTTGTGGGCTCATATTGTCGCTGAAGGAATGGTTGGACTGTTGTATTCGAAGAAATTGTGCAGACATGAGGCAGATGTATCGACATTAAAGACCGCGAAGAAAACCCTATATTTCCTGAAGCATTTTTCAATTGTGTTCAAACTAAATACTGCTATAGTCATCTTGAATTCTGATGCACAAGAAATAAGTACAAGTTTATTTACTTATTACCAACCAAATTTAACTTTTGAACTTACCCACCCATTCACAAATCGATCAAATGAATGGACTATCGTTTGGAAAATCTTATACATGTTATCGACATAGTTTGCATGTAAATTAGCAACTTGTAGACAACTGAATTAGTATGTATCTTCTAGATAGACAATGTGACTTTGTAAAAAATTAATTTTCTCTATTTGGTAGGTACACAAGCAGCATTCAGATACATGCTTGTCCATGCAGGGCTTTTGAAGCACGCGGGATTTGTACGCATATGCATTCTTGACCCTTGTACCTAAAAACTCCATGACAGTTCCTTTCACTCGCGTTTTTATGACAAGATCACACATTATTTGGTTCTGTAATAACTTTGTCAATACTTTTAGTAATGCCATTAGAGTTTTTCATTTAATCCCGACGTATTTTTCACTGTATCTTCCATTATTTGAACTACATTTCCTAACTTCATGCGTTCTCACCCTGCGTTTTTCACACCGACATGCACAGGTGTGAATGTCGACAGGCATGCAGTTATCATGCAGGTTAAGCACGAATGTATCTGAATCGGCCTTTAGTGTTGAATATTGGGCGAGGGGAAAACATCTACTTTAAATCTTGTACAACTAGAAACTTTGAGTCATTTAAGTAAATTTTCAGTCCTTAAATCTTCACTTCAGTCTTTCAATCACCGGCTTAAGTCTTTCTGTCTTATGCTTGAGTCAATTTGATTTGAGACTTTCATTCTGTAACTCTCTTCAAATCTTGGGTCTTTCATTCCAGTCTTCAAGTAATGGATTTCAGTATTAGTGTCTTATATTTGAATCTTCATGACTTAAGCCCGAGTTTTCAGTCAATCAGATTTGGCTTTCAGTCATTTCATTCTTAATCTTGAGTCTTCGAGTAACTTGGATTTATGTTTGAGTCTTTTCATTACCAATCTTGAGTTTCGACTCATTCGAATATTTTGAGTCTTGTACACATTTTAGCTAGATGGTTCCCTCCCGATATTGATCCACCACGATATCTTCAACCGACCTGAATTAATTGATAAAATGAACAGACTACTGTTGTCTAGAAACATTCTGAGATCAATTAAATGTATCGACAGTTTCTGCTTGAGTAGCTGGTCTATGAAAACCCCATGTCTGCTCTCAAACGTTTTGGATTTATAACACCACGACTAGAATTTTTCAAGCTGTGGAAATTTGTACCTAACATGTTTTTATTTTTCCGACGGTATATATCTTGTAGACAAGAAATGTTATAGTTTTGATTCACTAGGATTCACAGCAATCATATCTACAGAAGTAATCAATTCAAACGATGACAATAACGTTTTCTACTGTTTGTATACATCAGGTAGATATATCGCCACATATGCAAGTCATGTACTTACTAGCATAGCTCATTTGCATGCGTTGTCTTAATAAATTCAATATTTTTACGGCTGAGCAATCGATGAATGGCATTTTCCTGGCACACTCCGATAATTAAGTTGTTTCAGCAATAAATTGGTTTTATGGTTCCTAAAAGGGACACTTTCCTAGTGATGCCGTCGGAAGCAGTAGTTCCTTCTAGTTTCTGTGACACTAGCTTTATCATTCAAAAATACAGCCATAAACATGCGTTTAATGGCTATTTAGTGGGTCGTAATCATAAAGGCGGTTGTAAAAGTGCAATCTTCAATAAGACAATCAGAATTTAATGGATGTATTCTTGTTGTCGCACTTTGATTCATTTATGTTGGTCGCTGTACGGAACAAAGTACTTAGTACCAATGAAAGTTTATTACGCAACGTTTTTCGGGTATATTTCAAGGGTTGTTGATAATGCATCGAAAACTCTTTGAAAATATTCAATCAAAACCTTCTTGTATAAGGAAAAAGTTCAACGGGACCGAACAAAATCAACCGTCCATATTAATTTGAATTTGTTTTAGTCAATACAAATAATTTTTTGTACAACTGTCAAAAATATTCGACATTTCTGCATCTCGTGAATATTAACTTTTTTTCACTGCCTGAATTCACAAAATAAACAAGAATTATTACTTTTTGAAGGATTCATTTTTAATTAGAGTCAATTATTAATTTATTATTATTCAGTTAGAACAATTACTTTCAACATAAATTCCCGAAGATGTTCCATGTTGCTGCTGATCTTCGAGATATTTCTTGAAGAGGTGATTCCACAATTTTGATTTGTTTGGAAGAAGATGGACAATTCAATATTTTGTTTGAAATCTCAACTCTTTTATTCAAACTATCTTCTATATATGCTTCTGCTACGGATTTCCAGCCACCGTGACGTTTTATGGATGTAATGTTGCAGCCTGCATTGGACAGCAGAGTTACAGAGTAGATATAGGTAGATCTAGCATTTCCAATCGCAATAGTTATATGTAATATTTCTTCACGGCGACAAGCACCGCTGATACCCAAAATTAGGACAACCTGCAATTAAAAAATATTGAAATTACTACTAATCTCATAAAATCATGATTAAATACATTATAAACTAAATTTGTTCCGTTATCAGCATCTTGAATAAATTTATTGATATCATCCCTACTTGACTTTTCATTTTGATCAGTTAGATCAGTTCATCTAATGCAACTTTTATAAGTATAGGTATTTTCAAACCTGGAATGGAAATGAATGAACTGAAATGATAATATTTTGGTCAAAGGCGTCCTGATGGTAACTAATCAAATGAATTCAGCAGCATCAGAAGACATTTTCCAAAGAAAAGAAGTTACCATCAATGCGTGATTATATAACCACAAAATTTTGTAATAGATGATCGAAATTCATATTGCATAGTCCACTTGAGTTGAATTTAGCACATTTTCACCTTTTTTCAGTTTGCAAATGCCTGTTTGGCCGGCGCAAATATCAAACACTTCTGGCGGCATTCCAAGTCAAATCTCGGAAATAATTTCAGCGTTTTGAAATAAGCAGTGATATTCCAGTCCTACAAGCAGTCGAGCACTTAGTTGACACCATTCAAAGTTGTCTGGTTGGTTATATTTGACCCTATTTTCTAGGAAATTTGAGTAGAAACATGCGTATAATTACATAATGTAATTTATTACATAGCGGCTAGTAAACGTGATGTCGTAAAGTTAATGTGGTCCCATGCGTATGGAATTTATACCTCAAGTAAATTTATTCAGAAACTTTTCGTGGAAAACGCGTAAAAAACGTAACACACTTTGCTCCGGATTGTTTTGAAAATAATCGTTGTACAGAAACAAGAGAACTAAAAAAATTGAAGTAACTTCAGAAACCTCAAGTGGGTACTATTTTCCGACAACTAAAAAAAATGTGCCATCACGCTAAACAGTCATAATGCGACTCGTGATAAAAAAAATCAGTTATTGGCCTGTCAAACGGATTTTTTTTGATCAGCCATAAAGTAGATTTTTCAGTTTCACAATGTAAATCCTGTTAATTGAAATGCAGGCACTGGAAATCAAAGAAACGTAATTAAATTCCTTGTCGTGGTTTTTTGGTATTTTAACATTCCACAGTATGAAAATTGAAAAATGTCTATTCAAGGAAATGTGCCTCGATAAGTAATGCATTCACAAGACTGATAATTTGAAAACAATTATTTATACAGTTGATACGTTATGACAAGTATTTATGTACTTATAGATAATCCTAGGAATATAGTGGGTTCTTGAACTTGTTGACACTTCATCTGCTCACCATAAAACTTGCCTATTTAATCTATGTTCATTTTGATAATGAATGCAGCAGCCACGTTTGATATTTCAGTGTTGTTTTCAAGTATAGTATAAGTAAGATGGGCCCCAAGATTGAACCTTGGATATACTTCTGCCCTATCTTTTGCATCTATAGGAAACAAACCACGTCTAGTAAGAAGCTTCGAGAATATTATATATTTCATGTTGAAAGTAATGAGGAAGTCCTATGAAGAAAGGTTTTATGAGACTTTTAGGAACTGTGAACATATTAATACCAACTAAAACATAGCTCTCATGTCAGATTGATGGTACAAGACGTTTTGGCGCATGCGCCTAGCGAACCTGCAGGTTCAGCACGAATCAAGAAGGCTTGAGCGAACTTAACAAATGAATATCGACCGCGGGGTCAATAACAGTCCAATCATTCCATTCGGATGTTTTCGAGGCTATTCCATTCAACTGAAGTGATAACTGATGTTTTATTTATGATTATTACTGTAATAACTATCACTTCTGGTTGACACTGGAGATAACCTTCTTTTTTGTTCTAGACTGGATGAGTCCCTTTGACCGGGTCGTCTGTGGTGAGTACAATGGTACATATTTTTCATTCATTCCGTTGGTTTTGGTATTCATTTCGTTTTCATGAAGTGTCGCGTTGTATGGAAAAGTTACGTTGTTTGTTATTGTTATTCAGAATATTTTTAGAGTATAGATCAAGAACAGATTGAACTCTATGAAAAATCAATCAACTGTCGATATCAGATAAAAGTCTATCATAAAAATACTGAACAAATGAAGAAACGAAAATTATTCCGTTTACGATTCCAACTTGATTTATTTTACAGGATTACAACATAGGTATGTTTCTTCAAAATATGCGCTTCTTCCAACATTTTTTTCCGGTATGTCAAGTGGGTAATCAAATCATTCAATTGATTATTTCAAAATATGCATCTCAATTATCACTAATGTTGATTATATTCCATAGAATAATGTCAAATTGAAACTTGAAATAAAAATAGCATAAAAGTTGAAAAAGTGGAGTTAGTAGATAATAATTATGTAAAGTCATTTCTAGATACCTGTGGAAAATCAGAAACTTCAAGAGATACTCGAATACCTAGTATTTGGCTAAATTTTGATATCGTTTTTGTTTGACTTTATTGAATAGATATTTGATCCAAATAAATTTTCTTCGAGTAGAATGAACGAATTCCTTGCACTCAATCAAACAATAATTTATTGATCGTTTGCTAAATCTTGAAACAATTTTTAATTATGCACAGAAAAAAGAAATTGCTTGATCATGGGTTTTGTTGGAATGGGTCCAACGAACTGATTTATTGAGGTCAAATATAAGAATTATTTGGGACGGAATATCAATTGTTGAGACAAATAAACCATTATTTGAATTGAATAAATAGATATTCAATCGAAATAAATTTTGCTCGACTTGAATAAATGAATTTCTTGCAACCAATCAAACAATCATTTATTGTCCGAATTCATATTATAATATTTATACCATTATAATTTGACTACAATAAACAGATATTCAATCCAATTGAATTTTGTTCGACTTGAATGAACGAATTTCTTGAATCCAATGAAACAATGGTTTTTGATCGTTTGTTAAATCTTGAAACAGTTTTTTATTACAAACTGAAAAAAAATTGCTTGGTTCTGATGGGTTCTGTTGGAATGGATCCAACGAAATTATTTATTGATGTCCAACATAAGAATTAGTTATGTTGGAATATAAATTTTTGAGACAAGACACTGTTTGAGTCCCGAAACCATTTATATTATACACGAAAAAGTAGATTACTTGTTACTAATGGATTTTGTTAGAATAGTTCTAACAATCTATTTGAGTAAAAAATAAGAACTATTTGTGTCGGAACATCCACTGTTTCAAACAAGTAAACGATAATTTGACTTGAATAAATAGACACTTGATCCGAATAAATCATGTTGGGCCTAATAAAACCAAAATCAGTTTTTTTCTGCTTAAAACATTACGCAAAGGGGGTACGTAGATACCAACATGCCTAATTCATCAAAAGTAGAAGAATGACATTTTTGAGTGGCTTTTGGTCGGCTACAATTTTATCTTAATCTGGCGAGTATGTTTTCTTTCCTGCACACATGAACGTGACTGACCTTGTTTGGTTATTCAAACTTATATATGTACTGTTTATGTTGATATGCACTTGCAACAAAGTTTTGTAAACCGAGACGACATGATACATAGTATAAAAAGCTTAAAATAGCCAGCGCATCGGCCTGAGAGATTTATGAAGTAATTTTTATTTATAGTATGTTTATCGCCTACTATTGTTTGAAAGGAACAATGTTTAATATTCTCCTCTAGAACAATCATATTTAGACTATTTAGAGCTGAACTGAACTACATTCTTGATGCATTGATGAATTGATTAATTCACTGACGTTTATTTGAAATTTGGCCATCGGATTGTTTGTAGCATTAGTGATTTGTAGCTTTCATCATTCTCGTGAGGCCATTCCACTACAATTCAATTTTACTATATAAATTATTTGAAAACGTGAGCTAATTGAGCAATGAGTCCGGTTTTACTCAAGGTTCAATGAATAAATCCATGCGGGCAAAGTCCAATGAGTCTACAAATGAAAGTGATTTATTTGTAGAGGAAGTTGCCCAAAATGTTGAACCAAACAAAACACAGCTAATATTCAATTAGACTAAATAATTATTTCCGTATATTGAATGCTATTGTTCATCGTAAAATTATGGATATGCAAATTTAGGTTTCGCTTTGAATCGTTCTTCGAGAACTTATTTTTCAAAAAATTTCAATCAAAAAACAGATATTTATAAATTCGAACTTTAGCATGCTCAGTTTTCGTGCAGAGTTTGTTTTCTCCCAAATTTGAATTAACCAACCCCAAGTAGGTTAAATGGGTTATAATGTTTATCAAAATGGAAGAGTGAAATGTGTTATTATAATCGTCGATATGATATGATATATTGGTTGTCAGTTTGTTGACCTTCCAAAAATTTTCATTTATTGAATTATTTGGAGTTGCTTTCTTTCATAATTTGTGATTGGGGCTTAGATTATGTTTATTGAATTCAATATGACGACTAAATGCTGAATTTACAAGTTTATGCATAAGTTCTTTCATTCGAATCTTCAGAGATCTACAAGTCTTTCCTATGTATCTTCATTATCATTACTCCTGATTTGAAAATTCCACTTCTTGATTATTTATCGAATTCATGGATAGAATTGACTCAAGTATTTGCCGACATTATTTGCATTTTTGAAGTATAATTTTGCATATTTTGATTCAAGTATTATTAATATTATATTATATTGAAAATACAAAAATTAAATAATGGGTCGGTCAATTCAAGGAATAAATTGAACAAAATATGAAAAAGTGGAGTTCATAAACTTGACTATAATAATATTAATAACAATCAGTTCCTTTGGCACTGATAAGCATCACAATTATGACAAGATGCTTCAGAGTTGTCCTTGTATATATTAATTTCGGCTAAAACTGAATGACATATATACACGCGTAATGGTGTATTTTAATTGATCGGATGTATTCGTTAAAATCGCATATGAAACCGGAAAAGAGGAATGGCCCCAAGACAGAACCATGTGGAACGTCGTAATGTCTTCTTGGAGTCTGCAGGAAAGTTCTCCATTGTACAGCCCCATTTTGTGCAGGTGTCTTCTCATTGGACTGTAACCAGTGAGAAGACCCGTTATAGTTCTAACTTGATTCCTGCCTAACTTGAGCAGTTTTGACGGTTCTTTAATGAGAAGGGTCTTCGTTTTAACTCTTTTTCTGTTTTCAAGGTTATTTTGTTGTGTTCTGCAATGACACCAAGTTCTTCGCGGCATTCCCATACCAGTCTTGATGTCAATTTTGGGTTCGTAAGCGCCTTCAGTGACGCCTGACTGTCTGTGCATATTTTGAATCGTGCATTGCGCATTTCCCTCATATTGTTCTCTCTTACGCATTGCAAGATAGCGTACATCTCCGAATGGAATACGGAGGTATTTATTCCTAGTGAGGCACTTATTTGGGAGTTTCTCCCCTCACTCTATATTCCAGCACCAGTTCCTTCCTAGGTTTTGGATCCATCATCCATCATTATATCAGATTATCTCTCCAGGTTTGCCCTTGATGTTGTCGTTTGTCCATTCACTTTAATCTTGTATAAGAACTCCCATTCTTGCCTCCCCCATGATTGTTATGTCAATCGGGGGAAGATCTAACAGTGCCTCCATGGCTGATGTTGGTGTTGTTTTCATAGCTCCCGTTTTGCTAAGGCAGGCAAGTCTTTGTACCTTGCTCAACTCAGCCGCGGCTATTTTTTGAGTTATCTTGATCCACCATACCAAGGATGCATATGTGATCGTAGGTTTCACCACAATGTTGTATGTCCAATATATCATTTTGAGACGTAGCCCCCATATTCTTCCGTGTGCTCGTTTATCGTCAGTGTCGCCTCGGCTTTCTTCTTTGCTTTTGTCAGCTGTTAGTTTCAAGTGAGTTTCGAGTCTGAAATCACCCCTTGACAGCTGAACGTACCTTGAAGAGTCAGAGCTCCACTTCCCTTCTTGGGGTAAAACCTACGACGATTGATTTGAAGGGACTGATAGTTAAACCCTATTTATCTATCCATGTGCTGACCAGATTAAGGGCCATTTGCATTCTCTCCCTGACCATGGTATTGAATTTTTCTTGCACCATGATGACTATATCATCTGCGTACCCAAGTATTTTGTGTTCGCTTCTTACGAGTGTGATGAGCAGATCCTCCACCACCAAAATCCACAGCAATGGGGACAAGACCCCCCCCTGGTGACTTTACCAGCTGTGTTTTTCCCACTGAAGTGGAGTAGATCATTTTTTTCTCGTAGCTTGCAGTCTATACACCTGCAGCAGGTCTCATCAATGCCTTTTCGTCTCGATGCCTTTGAGATTGTGTTTAGAGATTTGCCGTTAACTGCCAGGAATGCACCCTACAACACCTCTTTGTTTCTCAGTGCAGACTCCACTTTCTTCACGAGTTGGTGTTATGCTTTTTCTGTGGATTTGCCTGTTGGTGACAGTGACATATACTTGTTTCCAAATGAATCTATAAAACGTTATATTTTTCTATATGTATATGATACTCAGTTCATTAAACATCTGTAACTGACAATATGCTGACAATAATCGGATAGTAATCGTACAATAACCACGCGCGCCATTTTGCATCTGCTCATCAAAAATTGACCTTTCCCTTCCTCTCCCAAGGCGCCAAGGCCATTTACCTTTCAATGCATTGTGAATGGCAGAACCGTCAACTGTCAAAAGTCCCTGAAACCTCGTGAACTCGTTCTAAAGCACCTCTGCGTAAATAATGGCTTGTTTGTACCATTACGTTTTTCCATCGGGCGAATTGAAATGACCGGTGGAATTGTTTATAGGCGATTCTAGGCCCATTAGATGTCAAGGATTTCACATTGAGAGCAATAACAGAAAAACATTCGACGGCGTACGAGCGATATGCTGACAGGCGGTCGCGATAAAACTGTTTGAAAACATTTTTTACCAAAGTTCAAGGACGTTTTTATTCGTTGGGCTGCAGTTGAGAGTGTCGCGTTTTTCGGACGATGCTCTGCCGTGCTTTAAATAGCACTCCGGTGCCGTGTTGCCGTTTTGGCAGGTATTTTACATGAAATTTGTGTAGTCGAGTCATTCGTGCGGGTGAAAATTACTGAATCGAGTGATACCGAGTTGTGTATTTGATTATATGTTCAAAAAACCAGCAAAGAGTTCTTTGTTAGTTGCAGCAAAATAAACCTATTTTTGTATACTTTGGTAAACTTACTGCTAGGACAAAATCCAGCTTACAGAAACTTGCTAAAGGAAACAGTTTAGAATTTGAATAACACGTTTTCGAAAATAGAGAATTATACGCGATACGTTCAGTTTCTTTTCTATTATTTTCAATTTCATACACGAAATAAGTGGTTATGAAGTAAGCTGCTTCTCCTCCGCGCCAAGCTAATTCAAACGCCAAAATGTTCTTTTACTTCTTTCGAATTTTTTTTTAAGTCCTTCTGGTTCATTTACGTCATATATAACGTCAAAAATGTCACGACTAAAAGTAGAAAAAAATATAGTGGGAGATTACTCCTTCTCGCCCTATAAATGAACTTTCCATCGTAGGAACAGTTGAAGATAGGGTAATTCTGCGAACGCCAATCGATTCAGAATGATGATATTAAAGTAGTCTGTGAATTTCTAGTCATTCTACTTGAAACAAAATTATTCGTAAAATGGAAAAAAGTCCAAAGGGGTAGACCCCTAATAATCGTGAAAAATACAAAATCGGCAGATTCACTTGCATTCCGCACAAATTCCAAAAGATCTTCAACATTTTCTGAATGCATTGGTATTCTAATTCATAAATACGAATTTTTTTTATAAACAAATATGTAAAGATGGCTTTTTATATAAATGAAGTTGATTTGGGAGCTATACAAATTTGTGGAAAAAATATTTAATGAAAAAAACTATGTTCATATGAAGAAGTTATCTTTACGATCGGCATTCAATTATGAAACACTCTGTATAAGTATTGAAGTATCTGAACCCAATTGGGGAACAACTCTGCATACATTATCCCTCAAGAAATTTCAACATTGTGACTTGGATAATATCATAATTGAATGCAAAAAAATTGGTAATTACAATTCATACCATCAACAAAAAAATATTAATTACTTCATCAACAAGTAGCCTACACTTGTTACCTAACTTTTGTGGGAAAATAGTTCACGAGTTACAGTGGATCAAGCTCAGCCAATTTTTACAATTCGCAAAATCGCTACATTTTCCTCGAAATTTCAGTAAATATCGATTATTCAATGCATACTTCTGTTTTCAACTCATTACCGCTCCACTATGAGGTAGAGCAAGAGTGCACGTTTTTTTTCACGTGGAATCCCTAGTAGGTCTTATACACCATTTGTTATTTACCAATGTCTTTCTTCCGTTTCGATGTCCTAATAGATGGTCGAGATTCACTGATCACTACCTTTTCGCTTATTTGTTTTGATCTTTCAATTTTTCATCTTCGTTTTCTTCTTCGTCGACCTCGTGTACCAATAATTTCGCAATGGTCAGGTCTTCAGAATACTTTGAGTCTTTGAACTTGTTTTCTGCACTCACAGGCTTGGCCGCATCTCCTCATACACTTGCACGAAATTAACAAACCCAACCCATTCCTCTGGACTCTCGAATACATCATATAAGCCTAAACTTGGTGGTAGGTCTGAAGGGAATGTTGCCGTGCAGCTTCTCCTGTAGGGGGTAATGTAGCAAGATTGAATTTACTCTTCGTTGAGGATCTTGCGAAATTTTGATAACGTAAGGAGCCTAAATAATGGTGTTTTCTTTGGAAACGCCTTGAAGAGCGATAAAAAAGCTTGTTCCGGTGAATGCATGCAAGAACAATATGTTGTCCGCCAATATTTCTGCTTACTGTAGACTTCGGAAAGAGTGAATTTTTTCAACGATTTTTCCTCTGCATGGTTTGCGAAGGTGAACATTTGGATAATCTCGCCTGTGTTGTTAGTAGAACGAGAAGATCTATATCGTCTCCTACTACCCTTTCATTTTGAGGCATGTCGTTTGCACTCCCACTCCCAGACGGCGAAAAAATTCCAATTTCCTCTATGTCTCCGCCTGCAGCTTCGAAACCAGTCCGACGCTAAAGGTCTTATTAATTCTGAGCAAGAACCAAACAAGCTTTTGTCTGAATAATACATAAATCTGAGCGGAGACCGAGACTGAACGTGCTTGCATACAGTTAATCACCCACATAAACATTTTTCTCGACTCGACTTGTTGCAGTAAAGAATGCTGGCCATAGAGACGGTATCGCGTTTCAAATGCACATTCAAACTAATGTTTGACTGTTTTGTTTGCCGAGCTGGAACATGATTCACATTCGTACATGTGTAGGGGTATTGCAATCTTTTTGGTTTATGGGGTTATTACATGTCATTTGTTTTTATTGTGACCGAATAGTTCACTTTTCAGTGACCTACGGAGCTGCTGCCCTATTTCTGCTGAAAAAGGTAACCCCCTGCCTTCCAGTTGGGTTCAAGCACTCTTATCTGGATTATCTACTGCAAATATTATTAACGTAAAAAATTGCTTCACTCTTCCTATCGTTATTCTCTTCACTTGAAGCATATAATGTAGCCAACGATACTAGAAAAATTGCTGAAGAACTCATTGACGAGCTAATACCCAGTCATGGTGAGGCATTTGCGGAATCAGTACTTAGGTAGGTAATGGAATCGGAGAACAGATAGGTAGATCATCAAAAAACTCCGAAGAATCCTGTTTCTGGGATCCTGTTTATTTATTTACTTGTGCCATTATGGCAAGATAAAATGAAATTAACGTGACAATTACCAAAGTTTTTGATTTTATTTTCACTTTATCGTTGCCGATGATATGATAAAGCTTTGAATGTAACTAGATTATTATGCAATCAGGCAACGTCCTTGATTATTATAAGTCAACTAATAATCTTTTTACATTGATAGTATCTGCTGGCATATTATCATAATGATATCGTTATGTCGTTTTAGTGACACAATG
Organism: Chrysolina americana; assembly: GCA_958502065.1. Classification (NCBI taxonomy): domain Eukaryota; kingdom Metazoa; phylum Arthropoda; class Insecta; order Coleoptera; family Chrysomelidae; genus Chrysolina; species Chrysolina americana. The sequence continues at coordinate 4,398,796 of OY293417.1, forward strand.
AAGTTCATTATGGTCCTAACCAAGGATGTATTATACTTCATAACCACATCCTCGTAGACCAAAATGTAGTTACGCCCGTGCTGGAATACGAGTGGAAAGGGGTAATTTCCCTCCATATTTTTTTCAATTTCTTTTTGACGTTTATTCCTTTTATATGCCAAACCTTGAATCTGAGCATAAACAAATAATATATTTTCGGAATTTGTATAAAATTTTGCGTATATGGTGCAGATTGAAAGTGAATCGCCGATTTTGTATTTTTCATGATTTTTTCGAATTTTCGAATTATTTTATTTCATATCGATTGTGTCGAAATTCTCTTATTATACTAATTTAATCATTCTGAACCGATTGGCGTTCGCAGAATTGCTCTATTTCTAACCGTTTCCGAGTTGAAGAGTTCATCTGGAGTGGAAAAAAGTCATTTGACATTTCCCTTCATAATTTTTTTAACAAATCATAATATTTCGTAATCTGCATGAAATTTTGCGAGTATAGTGCGGATTGCAAGTGAATTTGACGATTTTGTATTTTTCTTGATTTTTCTGGATTATTTTCGATTTTTCGAATAATTTTGTTTCATATCGATCGTCTCCAAATTCACTTATTATACTAATTCAATCATTCTGAACCGATTGGCATTCGCAGAATTGCTCAATCTCTAAACGTTCCCGAGTTGAAGAGTTCATCTGGAGTGGAAAAAAGTCATTTGTCTATTCCCTACATATTTTTTTTAACAAATCATTATATTTCGTAATCTGCATGAAATTTTGCGAATATAGTGCGGATTGCAAGTGAATTTGACAATTTTGTATTTTTCGTGATTTTTAGGGGTCTACCCCTTTGGATTATTTTCGATTTTTCGAATAATTTTGTTTCATATCGATCGTCTCCAAATTCACTTATTATACTAATTTAATCATTCTGAACCGATTGGCGTTCGCAGAATTGCTCTATCTCTAACCGTTCCCGAGTTGAAGAGTTCATCTGGAGTGGAAAACAGTCATTTTTCATTTTCCTACATAATTATTTTAACAAATCATAATATTTCGTAATCTGCATAAAATTTTGCGAATATAGTGCGGATTGCAAGTAAATTTGACAATTTTGTATTTTTCTTGATATTTAGGGGTCTACCCCTTTGAGTTATTTTCGATTTTTCGAATAATTTTGTTTCATATCGATCGTCTCCAAATTCACTTATTATACTAATTCAATCATTCTGAACCGATTGGCATTCGCAGAATTGCTCAATCTCTAAACGTTCCCGAGTTGAAGAGTTCATCTGGAGTGGAAAAAAGTCATTTGTCATTTCCCTACATAATTTTTTTAACAAATCATTATATTTCGTAATCTGCATGAAATTTTGCGAATATAGTGCGGATTGCAAGTGAATTTGACAATTTTGTATTTTTCTTGATTTTTAGGGGTCTACCCCTTTGAGTTATTTTCGATTTTTCGAATAATTTTGTTTCATATCGATCGTCTCCAAATTCACTTATTATACTAATTTAATCATTCTGAACCGATTGGCGTTCGCAGAATTGCTCTATCTCTAACCGTTCCCGAGTTGAAGAGTTCTTCTGGAGTGGAAAAAAGTCATTTGTCATTTCCCTACATAATTTTTTTAACAAATCGTAATATTTCGTAATCTGCATGAAATTTTGCGAATATAGTGCGGATTGCAAGTGAATTTGACTATTTTATATTTTTCTTGATGTTTAGGGGTCTACCCCTTTGGATTATTTTCGATTTTTCGAATAATTTTGTTTCATATCGATTGTCTCCAAATTCACTTATTATACTAATTTAATCATTCTGAACCGATTGGCGTTCGCAGAATTGCTCTATCTCTAACCGTTCCCGAGTTGAAGAGTTCATCTGGAGTGGAAAAAAGTCATTTGTCATTTCCCTACATAATTTTTTTAACAAATCATAATATTTCGTAATCTGCATGATATTTTGAGAATATAGTGCGGATTGCAAGTGAATTTGACACTTTTGTATTTTTCTTGATTTTTAGATTATTTGGATTATTTTCGATTTTTCGAATAATTTTGTTTCATATCGATTGTCTCCAAATTCACTTATTATACTAATTTAATCATTCTGAACCGATTGGCGTTCGCAGAATTGCTCTATCTCTAACCGTTCCCGAGTTGAAGAGTTCATCTGGAGTGGAAAACAGTCATTTTTCATTTTCCTACATAATTATTTTAACAAATCATAATATTTCGTAATCTGCATAAAATTTTGCGAATATAGTGCGGATTGCAAGTAAATTTGACAATTTTGTATTTTTCTTGATATTTAGGGGTCTACCCCTTTGGATTATTTTCAATTTTTCGAATAATTTTGTTTCATATCGATCGTCTCCAAATTCACTTATTATACTAATTCAATCATTCTGAACCGATTGGCATTCGCAGAATTGCTCAATCTCTAAACGTTCCCGAGTTGAAGAGTTCATCTGGAGTGGAAAAAAGTCATTTGTCATTTCCCTACATAATTTTTTTAACAAATCATTATATTTCGTAATCTGCATGAAATTTTGCGAATATAGTGCGGATTGCAAGTGAATTTGACAATTTTGTATTTTTCTTGATTTTTAGGGGTCTACCCCTTTGAGTTATTTTCGATTTTTCGAATAATTTTGTTTCATATCGATCGTCTCCAAATTCACTTATTATACTAATTTAATCATTCTGAACCGATTGGCGTTCGCAGAATTGCTCTATCTCTAACCGTTCCCGAGTTGAAGAGTTCTTCTGGAGTGGAAAAAAGTCATTTGTCATTTCCCTACATAATTTTTTTAACAAATCGTAATATTTCGTAATCTGCATGAAATTTTGCGAATATAGTGCGGATTGCAAGTGAATTTGACTATTTTATATTTTTCTTGATGTTTAGGGGTCTACCCCTTTGGATTATTTTCGATTTTTCGAATAATTTTGTTTCATATCGATTGTCTCCAAATTCACTTATTATACTAATTTAATCATTCTGAACCGATTGGCGTTCGCAGAATTGCTCTATCTCTAACCGTTCCCGAGTTGAAGAGTTCATCTGGAGTGGAAAAAAGTCATTTGTCATTTCCCTACATAATTTTTTTAACAAATCATAATATTTCGTAATCTGCATGAAATTTTGCAAATATAGTGCGGATTGCAAGTGAATTTGACAATTTTGTATTTTTCTTGATTTTTAGGGGTCTACCCCTTTGGATTATTTTCGATTTTTCGAATAATTTTGTTTCATATCGATCGTCTCCAAATTCACTTATTATACTAATTTAATCATTCTGAACCGATTGGCGTTCGCAGAATTGCTCTATCTCTAAACGTTCCCGAGTTGAAGAGTTCATCTGGAGTGGAAAACAGTCATTTGTCATTTTCCTACATAATTATTTTAACAAATCATAATATTTCGTAATCTGCATGAAATTTTGCGAGTATAGTGCGGATTGCAAGTGAATTTGACACTTTTGTATTTTTCTTGATTTTTAGGGGTCTACCCCTTTGGATTATTTTCGAATTTTCGAATAATTTTGTTTCATATCGATTGTCTCCAAATCCACTTATTATACTAATTTAATCATTCTGAACCGATTGGCGTTCGCAGAATTGCTCTATCTCTAAACGTTCCCGAGTTGAAGAGTTTATCTGGAGTGGAAAAAAGTCATTTGTCATTTCCCTACATAATTTTTTTAACAAATCATTATATTTCGTAATCTGCATGAAATTTTGCGAATATAGTGCGGATTGCAAGTGAATTTGACAATTTTGTATTTTTCTTGATTTTTAGGGGTTGGATTATTTTCGATTTTTCGAATAATTTTTTTTCTTATCGATTATCTTCAAATTCACAGATTATACTAATTTAATCATTCTGAACCGATTGGCGTTCACAGAATTGCTCTATTTCTAACCGTTTCCGAGTTGAAGAGTTCATCTGGAGTGGAAAAAAGTCATTTGTCATTTCCCTCCTTAATTTTTTTAACAAATCATAATATTTCGTAATCTGCATGAAATTTTGCGAGTATAGTGCGGATTGCAAGTGAATTTGACACTTTTGTATTTTTCTTGATTTTTAGGGGTCTACCCCTTTGGATTATTTTCGATTTTTCGAATAATTTTGTTTCATATCGATTGTCTCCAAATTCATAGATTATACTAATTTAATCATTCTGAACCGATTGGCGTTCGCAGAATTGCTCTATCTCTAAACGTTCCCGAGTTGAAGAGTTCATCTGGAGTGGAAAAAAGTCATTTGTCATTTCCCTACATAATTTTTTTAACAAATCATAATATTTCGTAATCTGCATGATATTTTGAGAATATAGTGCGGATTGCAAGTGAATTTGACACTTTTGTATTTTTCTTGATTTTTAGGGGTCTACCCCTTTGGATTATTTTCGAATTTTCGAATAATTTTGTTTCATATCGATTGTCTCCAAATTCACTTATTATACTAATTTAATCATTCTGAACCGATTGGCGTTCGCAGAATTGCTCTATCTCTAACCGTTCCCGAGTTGAAGAGTTCATCTGGAGTGGAAAAAAGTCATTTGTCATTTCCCTACATAATTTTTTTAACAAATCATAATATTTCGTAATCTGCATGAAATTTTGCGAATATAGTGCGGATTGCAAGTGAATTTGACAATTTTGTATTTTTCTTGATTTTTAGGGGTCTACCCCTTTGGATTATTTTCGATTTTTCGAATAATTTTGTTTCATATCGATCGTCTCCAAATTCACTTATTATACTAATTTAATCATTCTGAACCGATTGGCGTTCGCAGAATTGCTCTATCTCTAAACGTTCCCGAGTTGAACAGTTCATCTGGAGTGGAAAACAGTCATTTCTCATTTTCCTACATAATTATTTTAACAAATCATAATATTTCGTAATCTGCATGAAATTTTGCGAATATAGTGCGGATTGCAAGTGAATTTGACAATTTTATATTTTTCTTAATTTTTAGGGGTCTACCCCTTTGGATTATTTTCGATTTTTCAAATAATTTTGTTTCATATCAATTGTCTCCAAATTCACTTATTATACTAATTTAATCATTCTGAACCGATTGGCGTTCGCAGAATTGCTCTATCTCTAACCGTTCCCGAGTTGAAGAGTTCATCTGGAGTGGAAAAAAGTCATTTGTCATTTCCCTACATAATTTTTTTAACAAATCATAATATTTCGTAATCTGCATGATATTTTGAGAATATAGTGCGGATTGCAAGTGAATTTGACACTTTTGTATTTTTCTTGATTTTTAGGGGTCTACCCCTTTGGATTATTTTCGATTTTTCGAATAATTTTGTTTCATATCGATTGTCTCCAAATTCACTTATTATACTAATTTAATCATTCTGAACCGATTGGCGTTCGCAGAATTGCTCTATCTCTAACCGTTCCCGAGTTGAAGAGTTCATCTGGAGTGGAAAAAAGTCATTTGTCATTTCCCTACATAATTTTTTTAACAAATCATAATATTTCGTAATCTGCATGAAATTTTGCGAATATAGTGCGGATTGCAAGTGAATTTGACAATTTTGTATTTTTCTTGATTTTTAGGGGTCTACCCCTTTGGATAATTTTCAATTTTTCGAATAATTTTGTTTCATATCGATCGTCTCCAAATTCACTTATTATACTAATTTAATCATTCTGAACCGATTGGCGTTCGCAGAATTGCTCTATCTCTAAACGTTCCCGAGTTGAAGAGTTCATCTGGAGTGGAAAACAGTCATTTGTCATTTTCCTACATAATTATTTTAACAAATCATAATATTTCGTAATCTGCATGAAATTTTGCGAATATAGTGCGGATTGCAAGTGAATTTGACAATTTTATATTTTTCTTGATTTTTAGGGGTCTACCCCTTTGGATTATTTTAGATTTTTCAAATAATTTTGTTTCATATCAATTGTCTCCAAATTCACTTATTATACTAATTTAATCATTCTGAACCGATTGGCGTTCGCAGAATTGCTCTATCTCTAACCGTTCCCGAGTTGAAGAGTTCATCTGGAGTGGAAAAAAGTCATTTGTCATTTCCCTACATAATTTTTTTAACAAATCATTATATTTCGTAATCTGCATGAAATTTTTGCGAATATAGTGCGGATTGCAAGTGAATTTGACACTTTTATATTTTTCTTGATTTTTAGGGGTCTACCCCTTTGGATTATTTTCGATTTTTCGAATAATTTTGTTTCATATCGATTGTCTCCAAATTCACTTATTATACTAATTTAATCATTCTGAACCGATTGGCGTTCGCAGAATTGCTTTATCTCTAACCGTTCCCGAGTTGACGAGTTCATCTGGAGTGGAAAAAAGTCATTTGTCATTTTCCTACATCATTATTTTAACAAATCATAATATTTCGTAATCTGTATGAAATTTTGCGAATATAGTGCGGATTGCAAGTGAATTTGACAATTTTATATTTTTTTTGATTTTGGATTATTTTCGATTTTTCGAATAATTTTGTTTCATATCGATTGTCTCCAAATTCATAGATTATACTAATTTAATCATTCTGAACCGATTGGCGTTCGCAGAATTGCTCTATCTCTAAACGTTCCCGAGTTGAAGAGTTCATCTGGAGTGGAAAAAAGTCATTTGTCATTTCCCTACACAATTTTTTTAACAAATCATTATATTTCGTAATCTGCATGAAATTTTGCGAATATAGTGCGGATTGCAAGTGAATTTGACAATTTTGTATTTTTCTTGATTTTTAGGGGTTGGATTATTTTCGATTTTTCGAATAATTTTTTTTCTTATCGATTGTCACAGATTATACTATTTTAATCATTCTGAACCGATTGGCGTTCACAGAATTTCTCTATTTCTAACCGTTTCCGAGTTGAAGAGTTCATCTGGAGTGGAAAAAAGTCATTTGTCATTTCCCTCCTTAATTTTTTTAACGAATCATAATATTTCGTAATCTGCATGAAATTTTGCGAGTATAGTGCGGATTGCAAGTGAATTTGACACTTTTGTATTTTTCTTGATTTTTAGGGGTCTACCCCTTTGGATTATTTTCGATTTTTCGAATAATTTTGTTTCATATCGATTGTCTCCAAATTCACTTATTATACTAATTCAATCATTCTGAACCGATTGGCATTCGCAGAATTGCTCAATCTCTAAACGTTCCCGAGTTGAAGAGTTCATCTGGAGTGGAAAAAAGTCATTTGTCATTTCCCTACATAATTTTTTTAACAAATCATTATATTTCGTAATCTGCATGAAATTTTTGCGAATATAGTGCGGATTGCAAGTGAATTTGACACTTTTGTATTTTTCTTGATTTTTAGGGGTCTACCCCTTTGGATTATTTTCGATTTTTCGAATAATTTTGTTTCATATCGATTGTCTCCAAATTCATAGATTATACTAATTTAATCATTCTGAACCGATTGGCGTTCGCAGAATTGCTCTATCTCTAAACGTTCCCGAGTTGAAGAGTTCATCTGGAGTGGAAAAAAGTCATTTGTCATTTCCCTACATAATTTTTTTAACAAATCATAATATTTCGTAATCTGCATGATATTTTGAGAATATAGTGCGGATTGCAAGTGTATTTGACACTTTTGTATTTTTCGTGATTTTTAGGGGTCTACCCCTTTGGATTATTTTCGATTTTTCGAATAATTTTGTTTCATATCGATCGTCTCCAAATTCACTTATTATACTAATTTAATCATTCTGAACCGATTGGCGTTCGCAGAATTGCTCTATCTCTAACCGTTCCCGAGTTGAAGAGTTCATCTGGAGTGGAAAACAGTCATTTGTCATTTTCCTACATAATTATTTTAACAAATCATAATATTTCGTAATCTGCATAAAATTTTGCGAATATAGTGCGGATTGCAAGTAAATTTGACAATTTTGTATTTTTCTTGATATTTAGGGGTCTACCCCTTTGGATTATTTTCAATTTTTCGAATAATTTTGTTTCATATCGATCGTCTCCAAATTCACTTATTATACTAATTCAATCATTCTGAACCGATTGGCATTCGCAGAATTGCTCAATCTCTAAACGTTCCCGAGTTGAAGAGTTCATCTGGAGTGGAAAAAAGTCATTTGTCATTTCCCTACATAATTTTTTTAACAAATCATTATATTTCGTAATCTGCATGAAATTTTGCGAATATAGTGCGGATTGCAAGTGAATTTGACAATTTTGTATTTTTCGTGATTTTTAGGGGTCTACCCCTTTGGATTATTTTCGATTTTTCGAATAATTTTGTTTCATATCGATCGTCTCCAAATTCACTTATTATACTAATTTAATCATTCTGAACCGATTGGCGTTCGCAGAATTGCTCTATCTCTAACCGTTCCCGAGTTGAAGAGTTCATCTGGAGTGGAAAGAAGTCTTTTTCATCCATATTTTTTTCTTCTTCTATTCATAACATTTTTGACGGTGTTTTATTATTTCTATTCCCTTCAAAATATTTTGAAAAAATCATTTTACACATTTTTGTAGATACGATTTTCACCTAATGTCGCCATTTCCTGTACTCCTCAGGGCAACTCCGAAAAACTCCAGAAGTATGTGAGTGCATAAACAGATAAATCAGTTTTATCGCTGATATTTCCACATCCTCGACGAAGTTGCACGAACGATGCATGCAGCGCCAACTCGATCCAAAGCAACGACTTCCGGAATATCCCGCGAGCCCTCTTCAAACTATTTTATAGGTTTTTCTTCTCCTCGCCCACCCCACAGCTCCAACGAACAAGCTTGATCGGGGATCGAGGCTGTAAATTTGCCCGCCTCCACCCGCCACCCTCGACCCGACTGCTTGATTCATTTCACGGAGTTTCGAGCTGCCGTGTTTCATTTGTTGCCGAGCTGAATTGGGAATTGGGGGGTTTTCTGACCTGGGGTTCGGCCGTATTGAAACGGGTTCGGATGAAATATAGTGATTAGGTAATTCCGATTGGTCTTTTGTCGGGGTGAAGTTTTATGGATGCTAGATACCGCGTGTCCTCGCGGAAAAGGCCAATTTTTTTTGACAAAGCATCGCTGGTACAAGCTCCAATCTTACCACCACCAGAATTCTAGTTCCGTTCCATATTTTCCCCTTCACTATTTATTTATGGTATAAACCAAGCATAAGGAGAAAAGAATAAGAGTAAAAGAGATGGTAACAGCAGCAGAAAGAAATCAGTGGAAAGAATATGGCGAAGAAATGAAGAACGATAGTAAATCGAATCAAAAGCTACTTCACAAATCTTAAAAGTCGCTAGGAAAAGAGAAAGCTGAAGGAATAAGTTGGATAAAAGTGAAGACAGTAAGAAGATCACAAATGAAAACAAAATGATGAATAAATGCAAAGAATATTTCCAGTTGTTACTAGAAGCAGATTAAAAAGTAGAGACTAAAAGCAGAGAAAAGGATGTAATGAAAGAAATTAATAATAAGGGAAATAAAGAATGGAGGGTCACCGGGAACAGATAAATTAACTACAGAAATGTTCAAAAATCTAGTGGATACAGGAATGAAAATATTCTTGAGACTATATAATATATAGAGCGTGTGCAGCAATGAGAATGTATATATAAAAAATATTATTATTATTATTAGTCGAATCAATGCTGGAACAAGGTATTATTCGTCCAAGCAAGTCGCCCTGGTCATCACCGGTATGGATTGTCCCAAAAAAGGTGGACGCATCCGGAAAAAAGAAGCGGAGAATAGTCGTCGACTATAGGAAGATCAACTGAAAAACTGTAGACGATCGATACCCCCTTCCAAATATAACGGATGTCCTGGATGAACTTGGAAAGTGCAACTACTTTACTCTATCTATCTGCATATACGTGCGTATGCCTTTTGGGTTGAAGAATGCTCCAGCGACCTTCCAATGAGTCATGGATAACATTCGAACTAAATTTGTTTAGTCTATCTCGATGACATCATTATCTATTCGATTTCCGTCCAGGAACATCTTGTTAGTCTGTCAAAAGTTTTTCAACGCCTCAGAGACACCAATTTCAAGATCCAACTTGACAAATAGGAATTCCTCAAGAAAGAAGTAGCTTACCTGGACATATCGTTACACCAGAAGGAGTCAGATCAAATGCAGACAAAATCGTCGCGATGAAGAAATATCCAATTCCACGAACAATCAATGAAAAGGATTTCTTGGCCTACTCGGGTAGTACCGATAACTCATTAAGGACCTCACCCGTATCACTGAACCTCTAGCATTGTGCCTGAAAAAAAATGCCAAAATCGAAAAAAAAAAATGTTTTGATACTAGAAGAGAGGAAAATCGACAACAAATTAATAGGAATAATCAAAAACATCTGCAATAACAACATAAATTGTGTCGTCTAGCAGAATGTTGAAACTACACGTCGAGGAATTAGCGTCACAGAAGCGTAATTCATCTATAACGTCCGTAAATATTCGGTATAGGACATACATTTTCAGATGAATAACTATTTAATATTCAGGGACCATGTCAAATATTTGAAATACTTGATAATAATGAAAAATATCCCAAAATTAACGGAATTTTTACAAAAAAATGTAGTTACGCCTTTGTGACATTAAGGCCTCGACGTAGGACATTGTAATTTCAGAAAAATAGATATATCAGGAGCTTTTGCTGATGATGTAAGTATTATGGCAGAGAAAGAAAAGGATTTGCAGAAAAACTTGTAAATTTAGAATGCAGTTTGTGAAGAATTTCAAGTAAATTAAGACAAAACTAAAATTATGGTCATAGGGAAAGAAAAACTCGCGATAAATGTACAAATAAACGGAGTAGAAATTGAACAAGTCGAAAGATTCAAATATTTGAGGGTGGAAATAGAAGGAATTGGAAGACAAGAAATAGAAATCAACAATAGGGTAGAAAAAACAATAAACTTTCACTAAACAATGAATCAAGCATTTATAAATAAAGAAGAAATTTCAAAGAAATCTACGATAAATGTGTTCTAAACAATTTATCCACCAATATTACCATTTGGATGTGAATCTTGGGTGTTGACAAGAAGACAATAGAGCAAAACACAGTAGCACAAATGAAGTATCTGAGATGAACTAAAGGAGTCACAAAAAAAGTAAACTCAGGAATACAAAAGTAAGAGAAGACCTTGAGATAAAGATACCAAAGAGGAGAAAATGAGGAAGAACAAGACAAACAAGGGATGGAGTTATAGGAAGCATACTTCAAAGGAGAGGAAAGACAAAACAACGACAAGAAATAAAGAACAATAGGAGAAAGTTGTACATTCAACGTCTACCTCAAGAATCTCTTCCTGTTCGAGATTTTTTAGATTAATTAGGGATTCATTCATATTCAGTGCAGTGAAATGAATAATATTAGACCTAGTGGGCTGTCAAAGTTTCCTGTTCGACAGATGAACACATGAAGTTGTCGATAGAAAACTAATCATTGACTTCAACTCCTTAAATTTGATTCTTCCACTTCGAAATAGTATGAAGCGTCATCAAAATCTCTATAGTTCAATATCAATATCAATACTTCTCATTCTTTCATACTCTCTGAATTCAATAGCGACGGAAAGTGTTTTTTATTATCATTATTCCTCCTTTCTTGGTAAACTCTTTACCGTTGAAGCTGTAGGTACATGTGACATCACATACTACATGATAATAATTTCCTCGAAATCGGAGCTTTATTAATATTTGTCTCTTCATCAGTTTCATTCTGCAAATTTCTCTTCAAAACCAGTCTTCGTCCGTTTGTATGTCAGAGCGCTCTGCACGTTCCGAATAAATTCATCAAGGTCATCTTGTGTCCACCGGGGAACAAACAGCTTTCTACAACTGGATTGTACAAAAAGGGTTTTTTAGAAAGTAACAAACTTTCTCCTGTAGGTAATCTAGAAATTCGTCTGGGATTTAGGTACTTTTTATGTTGTTGTGGCACCAAAAAGTAAAAGGAACTGTTTTGATATGCTGAAAGTATTTTCGATGTGAATATAGCTGAACAATTTTCACACGGACCACTAAACTACCAACTATATGTCGTGTTCCATCAAAACTATGTCAAACTCATTTGAGTCTTTTGCCAATGAAATCAGCATCATCAGGAGTTAAAAGCTATACATCCTGATCCTGACGATGATATGATTACTAGCGAAACATATGTCGAGTAAAGTTGACGTAGTTATTTTATGAATTCACACCAATAATTTAAAATTACATGATTTTGAATTTTATTATGCCACATAATGAAATAATAATCTCAATAAAAGTGAAACATTATATTTCCGAAATAGCAAAATATTAAACAGAACTTGAATCTCTTAACGAAATTGACATATCAATTTCTCGAACAATGTCATCGATGACTATTTATAAAAGCCGTATTCATGGTTTTTGCTATCGCATTTCTATTCAACGTTGAGAGCTTGATGATGTTTACAAACATTGCCAGCAGTTTTGAATTTTATCACGTTTGGACAATTTGAGCTCCGACTGCTTCAGAAATAAAGACGCCATACGAAACAGTGAATAATTGTTCTGGGTTAAGCTTGTGACCCAAAGAAAGGCAATGGACTTCATGTCTAGACATGCTTTGGTCGTTAGAAAAATGTGTGATAGTCCATATTTATAAAAATATAATCATTATTTGGGCCAACCGCTAGAAAAAAGTAAAGGCTATGTTCACACCTGAATGAAGACGCAAAATAAACTTCAAAAAATAGTTCGTACTAAAGTTTTCTTTTACTCTTGCAACATTGCTCGATTTCCAACCACCAAGTTCTTGTAAATCGCAATAACAAGAAAATTGGCTGAAGATCTGATATAATGACCAGTATACATACATGCAGCATGTTTGTCTAGTGTAACACACTGAACAATCAGGGTTAAAACAATTCAATTTATAAACACCCGACCTATCCAACATTGGAATATTATGTTCGGAATTGATGAAGAAATGTTTTAGATCAGAAGTTTCAAACCGAATAGAGAAATTTGAAATATTATTGGCGTTGACTTTATTGAACAAAGTATTCTTTAGTTTCCATCATAGGGCACAAGGAGAAATATTCGTACGATGAATTTGATTGGGTTAAACTGTATTTTCAAAATGTATTAACAAATCTCCTGTTTGATGATATTGAAAAGTTTGAATCACTAAGAGGTATCGTAAAAAAACGGTGAAGAAGTGAAGCAAAATATGAACATTTCTGTATTGTCAGTGTGGGTAGGTTTTCTATAAATGGAGGGCTTCAAATTTTTGTTGAATCACCCTACCTCAGTAACGATTTATGTATTGCAAAGAAGAATGATATTGGTCTGTTGCAAAAAAGTTCATTCTGACAGTTAGAGTTCAATTAATCGTAAAATGTTGATTGAAGTACCATTTCAATGACTTGCATTTTTCACCCTGTACACTTCTCAACTCTACACATCAAACAAGATTGTGAGCCTCATGACCCAGATTTATTGAACTATCCCAGAATACATCAAGCCACTAAACAATCTGTAGTGTTTCATAAATTATCATACAAATTTATTATTTTGGCAAACGCGCGATGCATTTTATGGCTTTTTTATAGGCCACAATTAGCAATAAAAACGCTATAAAAATAATAAACATGCACAAAAGTCTTCCACATGAATGATGCATATATCCATTTTCATGTTTTTACAGTTTGTTATTATATGAGAAGTATTTTCAAATACGAATTCAGTTTAACAGAGCTCGTGTTTCATTACTATATATCATAGGAATGATACTTTTTCAAACTTATGTTCTAATATTGAAAGTGCTCAAAGAACTATTTATCATCGATTTGTTTGATTGCTAAATGCTTCTATATTAAATGAATTGAATTAATTAATGATACTTTGGGAACTTAATGTCGTTGTTTGTTATAAACTATTTTTTAATAGCCATGGAAAGCACACTCTTTTTTTTTGTGTGTTTGAAAACCTTAAATATTGGTTCTGTCAATAGTTTGAAATGACAAATCAACATTTAAGCAGTAAAAATGATGATGTTGTTATTGTCGGTATCAATGAAAGGTCACAGATGTTTTTGTGGATGAAAAACTGAGAGTTTCTTGGTAAGTGTCGCCTAAAGTGTCTTCAATTGATTACTCAACCTTTCCAACTTTTGTAATTATTGTTGTGTTGATATGTCGAATATTTCAACACAACATTTTTGTATAATATTGCTTATTGTTTCCCTTCCTCAATTCCTTTCGCAATGAATTCTCTGGCGTTAGATTATTCGTGTATTTGTCGTAAATCAAAAATATTCAAATATATATAAAAGGTTTCGCGATAAGTCAAAGTTCAAAATTCATGTAACGAGGATGTGTACGTATTAACTAGCGAGAAACAAGACGTTTAGTTTTATCGTTAATAACATTATGTGATGTAAACGTAATCTTAGTGGCAAATTTTATGTTAATGATAAAATTGAGTTGCTCCTGAATCACATGTTTTTGCAAAAGTTGTTGCATAATTACTCTCGTAATTTTTTAAACTGCCTGATGGGTAGGGTTCACTTTTGATGAATATTAACTCGACAAATATTTAGTTTTTCAAAAAGAAATGTTTATAGTAATACACAGAGAGTGATACACCTGTCTTCTTTAACAAAACTTGTTTAGATTTATCTTTTTATCAGACTTGCAGATACGATCTTTCTTTTACAAAAGTAAAAAATGTCTTTAGGGTGACTACGGTCCTTTATTCAAACAACCATGTCCTTCACAAAATCAAACTTTCAATCAGTATTGACGGAATTCTTAGAAATAGTAGTTAACGATGATAATGATGTGATAATGAATTGATGTTCCTATTACAAATACCCAGTTCTGATAAGCATTATTTATTAGTATCAATTAAAAGTAATGTAATGTAATTAAAGGTTGGTTTAAAGTTCACACAGAATGAGAACATTGGATGCATTGCTGTTGATAGAAACCATACAAATATTGAATAAAAAAATACTTATCATCCATTAAAAATAAAATGCTTATTCATATTCAATGTTTAAAAACTTGCCATCCTTCGCAAAGTCATATATATCATATAAAATCTAGTGACGTATCGAAAGAATCCATGTTAAAACCGCTAGTAGAATCTGGTGGTGAAGATTGAATCGAAAAAAAAAATTGTGTTAACTTTCTGGATAAATAAAAAGAACACCTTCACAGATTCTACAATCCCCACAGATTTGTTCAGTCCACTGTAATACAAATTATCAGCATTTGGATCAATAATACATAAGAAAAGACCTTCCAAGAAGACGTAAAAAACTATAAAGCAAATAGCATTGACAATATTCCAGTACACTTAGTTGACAAAACCATCTCCAATAAACACCAAAACATTTTCATGAATGAATTATATCCAAATTATGTTGAACCCAAAGTTGATAAGAACTATGTAGTACAAACTACTTAGAAATGAATAAAATCAGCAGCTTATACAGGTCAGACAGGGACAAATTTTAACACAAGGTTCCGTGATCATGTGTTATCTGATAAAAAATCAGCTATACATGAACATCTACAAGAAACAAACCACATAATAAATGAAGCAATCATGAAAATCCTGCATACATGTAGTTAGGGAAGGGAAATGAACTTGTTGGAAGCATTGGAAATAAATAAATTGAATAAAAACCCTAACTTCAATAACCTCAATCCAAACTAGAACTAAACAGCTCTCCTCTTTTGAATTTGTGAATTTCGATAATGAGCCATCCCAGACACCTACTTCGTCAATTATTTTGGATTCTCCTCATAAATGTTTTCATATAGATTATGTTTATGATATTTCAGGTACAAATCTCTTGTATCTGAAGTAGGATTTCATTGTACCTACCTAGCGAACATAATTACTTCATATTTCATCCATATATAATGAAGACCTGATGTAAGAGTATAGTTTACTTGATGATAGTTTAATAAACCGAAACCGGTTGTAACAATGAGAAGTGTTAGTGGAAATTAGACAAAAGTTATCAGTTTCTTTATCCTACATTCATGTTGAAGATTGTATTACTTGTGAGCCTTTTACTTTCTGGAGTAATCCTGTCCTCTGTCTGGTATCATTCCCCTGTCTTGTTTATTTAAAAAACTCTCACTTGAAATAGTTTATTTGAAGCAGGTTTTCTCCCTATGCATACGCCACACCAGATTAAATAATTTCGGAAACCAGTAAATGCCTTTTATGCCTCCAAAATAAAATAACTAGCACGCAATTGCCACCCCAGCCACGGCAATAAAACTAAGACCGGCCATCCATTGAGAAATGACCCCATCTCTCACATTGTAAACAAGAAATTCGTCAATAACAATGCAACAAAGTAAAAGAATAGAGCAATTCTGGCGGATCACAGCCGTATGATAATCACGTATCATTGGAATGGCCAAAGAGTTTGGATGCTACGGGAGAGGAATAACAAAAGCATCTCTCCCTCGGGACGCAGGACCCAGCCGGACCAGAAGGGGCCCGCCATAAAAAGAAAACGATCCATACAATGACGCTATATCCAGTTATGCAAACTATGGCTACTATCTCTCGTTTGGTCGCGATGGACAATCGGTTAGGCCTGGACTGTCGCTGGGGGAGTCATCTAGACAATTATATAGTACGGCAGGGTGTGTGCGTTAAGGGCGATGTTTATGGTGCTTCCCGACACTTGCGGCAACTAGATGGGGTTATTTCCATAAAATTAACAACGGAGAGAAAGGCTTCATTTTGGCGGTTGTTTTTTTATCAAACGCCGAGGGGTCGTTCGAACGAGACGAATACCGTAATAAGGGGAATTAATTCTGGAGATATTCACGTACGAGCTGAACTTAATTGCGATAGGGCGACGTAAAATTATCCGGGGTGTTTTCTGTGTTTCGCGAACGTTTCGTTTGTATGATAATTGAGAGCTGTTGTCTTTGTCAGAGCAAGATTTGTGCAAAATCGCAGGTTTCACTAAAGGATGTCCATCATAATAGCAAAGTTCGTGAACGTGTTAATGATATAACATATTTAAAAAAAAATGTGAATTAAACTTTTCAAAAGGTATATTGTTTCCCAGCATACACTTAATTTTTATTTTTCGTAGAGACTGGATTTTTCCAAGAATTTTACACTCTTCTCCAGCTGCTTCAAGTTTGCCATTTTCTCCATTCTCAATTTCTTCACGCTTCTCTTTTCTAATCATCGTCAATTGCGCAAATTTCAAGTCCATCTTGATACTCATCAATTGTTTCAATATTATCTATAAAGTTATCGTTTGTTTGTTCCTTACATATTTCGCGATTATTATTTGAGAGAAATTCAATATCTGAACTAAATACTATCATTCTCCAGATAATGAAGGAGTTTTCTCTTGTGTTAACTGTCATTTTGAGTTTTTTTTTGAGTTTTCAATGCCTTGAATCAAAATAACAGTACTGATACAAAAATTAAAAAATTACCATTTACACTGAAAGCGCCCTTTATAACTTCAGATCCAAAACTATGATTGTACATCATAATGGACATCAAAATGGAAACTTCGTCTCTTGATTATATGTGATATGAATCTTTGTAAAATGTGATAGCTCTCAAATCAAGGAAATGTAGATCTTATACTTTGGCGAATGGGCGATATTGAATATTAGAGAAAAACTGTTATTTTAATGAAATGCTTGTAAAAGAAAAAGTGGTTATTAAACAAATAATATATCTGAACTATATTATTCTTCAGATAATGAAGAAATTTTGTCTTCTGTTAGTTGCCTGCTTGAGTTTTTTTCCGAGTTTTTACTGTCTACTTCTTCAAAGTGTGCGTTTCAAAGTCTACATGAAGAAACCTAAAATCTCTGTATTTCTGTATACATTTTTGGAAAGGTAATTTTAAGCTCTATTGAAATATGCAAGAATATACATGGTGTCTCGTTTAAAAAATATATTTTTGCATCAATAACTAGGGATACCTTATTTGAAAACATAAGTTACTTTCACCATTGAATTCTACTTAAAAAAGTGATCCAGAAATGTTTTCATAGAAATAAGAAATTTTTGACATGAAAAAAGTTACAGCAACTTTTCGAAAATGCACGTTATCGAAAAACATGCTGTAACTCATAAACGATGATAGATATCGATATGCGGTTTTCAACATTGAGTTTGTTTTAAAATTTGACCCGCAGACACAGCCATCAGTTTTCGTCTATCTAGTCTGAAAACAGGACTTTCCCTTCAAAAGTGGCCAATTTGGCCTACTCTGTACAAAAATGCTGCCATAACAGCTTTTACACATCTGAAATTCCCCGGATTTGTTCATCTGTTCATTAAAGAGTTTCCTCAAGAGACGTAAGCAATCGCCAGACCTGCCCCGCCTCCCCAGCCTCTGCACGAACTAATTAGCAATAAAATGGTGGCCGTTCCAACTCGCCTCGGCGCATCTTAATTAATTTCAATATTTTAGCATTCTCGTCCATTCGAACGATCATAACTAGGATCTGTGGTGGGTACATTCTCCATTAATTACATTCCGCCTCCACAAGAGAGTGACGCGGTATCGCTCGGCTTTCTAATTACGCCGCCAAAGCGCTGCAATAGCCTCGCAATATGCCTCCTAATGGATACGAGGCCGTAACTCATCTACGCAACGGGTCAAATTAATTTTGACTTTGGGGAATGACTCGTAATCATTGATGGGGAAGTGATGAACGAGCTTGTCACGACGCTTTACTAGCAATGGCTCAATTTAATAACGCCCGACAAAAATGGTCGAGGTGAGGCAAGTTACAGGAAATTCCATTTTCTGCAGCCGTCTCGACTAAATCGAAAGTACCACTTAACACAAGTAGCACTAAAAGTAGCTATTTTCGGAACAATTTTTTTCACTTCCAAAACAGTTTTCTTTACGTTCGAAACGATTTCTGTTACTATCGCGACGATTCTTTTCACTTTCAAAACGATTTCCTCACTTTCGGAACGATTCTTGTTACTTTTAGGAATATTCTTGTTACCATCGGGAGAATTCCCGTTATTCTTAGGACGATTTTTGTTACTTTCGTGACTATTTTTGCACTTTTAAAACGATTATTTTAGTTTCGGGGCATTTCTCATTACTTTCGGAACGATTTATTCACTTTCGGAAGATTTTGGTTACTTTTAATAAGATTCTAGTTATTTTCAGAATGATTTTTTTCACTTACTTCACGTTTTCTTTTCTTTCGAAACGACTTTTGTTACTATCGCGACGTTTTTTTTTTCACTTTCAAAACGATTTCTTTACTTTCGGGACGATTCTTGTTACTTCTGGGAAGATTGTTGTTACTTTCTAGACAATTTTTCACTTTCAAAACGATTTTTTTACTTTCGGGCGATTCTAATTACTTTCAGAACGATTTATCCAATTTCGGAAGATTCTTGTTACTTCTAATGAGGTTTTTGTTATTTTCAAATCGATTTTTTTTACTTTTTTTACGTTTTCTTTACTTTTAAAGCGATTTTTGTTACTATCGCAACGATTCGTTTCACTTTCAAAACGATTTCTTACTTTCGGGGCGATTCTTGTTACTTTTGAAACAATCATTTTTACTTTGGGGACGATTCTTGTTACTATCGAGACTATTTTTTCACTTTTGAAACGACAATTTTTTCACTTTCAAAACAATTTTTTTACTTTCGGGCGATTCTAATTACTTTCAGAACGATTTATCCAATTTCGGAAGATTCTTGTTACTTCTAATGAGGTTTTTGTTATTTTCAAATCGATTTACTTTTGAAACAAACATTTTTACTTTAGAGTCGATTCTTGTTACTATCGAGACTATTTTTTCACTTTCAAAACGATAATTTCACTTTCGGGATAATTCATATTACTTTCGGAAGATTCTTTTTACTTTTGATGCAATTCTTGTTATTTTCGAAACAATTTTTATCATTCAAATAACGTTTTCTTTACTTTCGAAACGATTTTCGTTACTTTTGGAAGGATTTTTTACTTTTGAAATCATTTCTTTACTTTCGGGAAGATTCTTGTTTCTTTCGGGAAGATTCTTCTTATTTTCAGAACGATTTTTCACTTTTGAAACAATTTTTTTACTTTATGACGATTCTTTTTATTTTTAGACTATTCTTGATACTTTCGGGATGATTCTTCTTACTTTCGAGACGATTTCTTTACTTTTGGAAGATTCTGTTAACTTTTAATACGATTCTTGTTACTTTTGGACGATTCTTGATATTTTCAGGGCGATTCTCATCTCTTTCAAGACAATTCTTGTTACTTTCGGGACTATTTCTTGACTTTTTGGGGAATTCATTCAAATCCGGGACGATTCTTGTTACTTTTGGATAATTATTGTTACTTTCAGGATGATTCTTCTTACTTTCGAGCCGATTCTTGTTACTTTTGGGACGGTTCTTGTTAATTTCGGGTCGTTTTTTTTCACTTTTGAAACGATTTCTTTATTTTCGGGAAGATTCTTGTACTTTCGGAACATTAAAAAAATACCATTCATAATATAAGTAGGTACCCCCTACATAAATAATATTTTCTATCAAAAGTCATATATAATTCCTGTATTTCAAATATAATAAACTACACATCTGTGAAAACAGAATAATGGAACCAAAAAAAGTTGAAGTTTGCAGAAAGTCATCATCTAGAAATATTATGTATGTATGTTACATTTTTCCAGAATATTCGATTTTATATTTGAAGAAAAAATTGCACTGTAACAATATATTCTATGGAAGTTTGTAAAGCTTTCTGAATCTTGAAGCCAAAATTATGTTTCGAATCATCGTCATGGCCGATGTATAAAACTCTGCCGAGAATATAACAGATATAATTCAACGGTCGTAGAGGGCAGTAGTTGTTTTATGTTTGACGGCGAATAAACCCACTGTATAGGTTTTATCAATACTGGTCATAATTGTGATACAGGTAGGATAGATATCGAAGTACAGGAAGAAACAAATTATTTAATTAAATTAAAAAATAATAGTAATAAAGAAATATTTTTTAGTCAATAAAATGTCAATCGGGTTGACTGCTCGTCATTGGAACATCATTGCATAGAAATATTATAGAATTCGTCATTCGAAAAGCTTTTATTCTTCCTAGTCCTTATTCGTAATTTTGAATATTTTCCGCGGCAAACAAGTTTAAGATTTATTGGCATCTCTCTGGGAATGCGACATACAAAAAATATCGAAACAAAAAATGAATGAAATAGATCATATGTCAATCAATCATGTCAATTATCTGAAGTGCCAATATCATACGTACGCGTTTTGATTTTATGCCTACTTATTTTCAAAAATATTATATTTCATAAACTATATATATTTATAATATATTTTATGAATTGTAAGTTGTGAAGAATTAGTATTTTTTTTATTTCAGAATCACCTGTAGTTTTTCCGAAAAAGTTTATAGGTTTAAGAAGATCTTTTCATGGCCAAAAAATTATATATTATTTTACTTTTTACATCATTTGATTGTGAGGAAGAAAATAATAATTTGTGAAATTAGTTCTTAATGATCATTTGAAGAAGTATGTATTGCATCAAGGCAGTTTTTTATTGAATAATCAATCTTTAGCGGACACAAGAAATTATAGGACTATTCATAAAAATATCTGAAAACGATTGTATTTGACCCGATGAGAAATAAATTATTATTAAGGAAACAAAACTATATCATAGTTCAGGCTACAATGTTTTCAAAAAATTATATTTCGTACTTAGCTCAAGAATTCTACTAGCGCTAGCATATTTATAATATATATCCAATAAATGCATATATTTCTTGTGAAATTTAATTCCTATAACTGTCCCGATATGATATATTTTTCGTCACCATCATGCACTCTCCCCAATCCCTAGGCACTTCAGATTTTAGTAGACGTTTCGGTCAATAAAAATGAATATGGTCAATTTTCAATTTTTTTCTTTGATACTTGGTAGTCGGTCTCAGTGGAGTGTCAATAAATTTTAATCCTATAGTAGTCTTCTCTTTTCAGCTGCACCACTAGTCCACGTTTCGCATCCCTATAGCGGAATGATGATTGATACCGTTGACGGTGAGTGATCTTCATTTATTTTCTTCCGCTAACAATTCCCATTCTGCTTTTTCGTCCCGTTCCACATTTCCGAGATATAAGATAATTTTCACCGAATTTTTCCAGTTACCATCTCTCAACACCTTGATTCTTCTCTCAACGTATATCTATCATTGCCCCCAAGTATTTATGTATTCATTATTGTTTTCTCTAAAAGAGCATTATCACTATTATTATTAGACGTTACCTGAAAATTAGTTTCCAAGAAAAAGGTTTGTTTTTTGGAATCTCGAATCTTTTGTTTATTAATATATTTTTTGATAATATATTTTTTAATATAAATAAAATAATTCTTATGATATTACACTTGTAGTAACTTTGATCACCTATGAAAATACTGCAAACTCACTCTAAAATTAAAATAAATTGAAATAAAATTGAATATTACTAAAATGAAGTAAATTAATAAAATAGAATAAAATAAAATTAAATAAATATTTTATCCCTCTCTATTCGATATGAAAGTTTTGTTTTTTTTTAGTGAAAACGATCGGATATTATCTGAAAATTATGCGACACAATATTGGAATTATAACAGCAATACATTTAGTTTATTTTTCCATTGTAAATAATATTGTTTGGTACGACTTGCTATGCTTACTATCATAATGGTACTCAGTATACATATAGTTGAGATTTTCTTATTTCATTTCCAAACATCACTATAAAGAGTTATAAAATGTTATTGACTAGTATGAGGATTGACAGTAACACTTTCTCATCCTAGGAAGGAAAACGAAACAGCCATATCTTTTTGTTTATTTTTCCATCATATTTTATTTTTCAACAAGTACATATACAGAAATGAACAATTTTGGTAGGTACTTATTAAAAAAAATTAATGTACAGTTTTTAAATTTTTTTTCTTTTTTTCCCTCATCCAATTCAGTATAAAAGCACATTCTTTTTCATACCGGAATATGGATTTTTTCTTGTAATGAAGTCATATTCAGTAATTCTACATCTTCGTGTATACAAATCGTTTTGAAAGTGAAATAATCGTACCGAAAGTAACAAGAATCGTCTCAGTAACAAGAATCGTAACGAAAATAACAAGAATTGTCCGAAAAGTAACAAGAATCGTCTCGAAAATAAAGAAATCGTTTCGAAAGTGAAAACACCATCCCAAAAATAACGAAAATTGCCCCGAAAATTACAAGAATCGTCCCGAAAGTAGAGAAATCGTTTCAAAACTGAAAAGAATCCTCCCGAAAATATCAAGAATCGTCCCAAAAGTAACAAATTTATTCCAGAAGTGAAGAATTTGTTTAGGAATTCAAAAAAATAGTCCACAAAGTAACAAGAATCTTCACAAAAATTACAAGAAACATCCCAAAACTAACAAGAATCCTCCTGAAAATAAAAAAATCATTTCAAAAGTAAAAAATCTTCCCAAAAGTGAAAAGAATCGTTTTGAAAGTAAAGAAATCGTTTTGGAGGTGAAAAAATTCATTCTGAAAATAACAACAATTGTCCCAAAAGTAACAAGAATCGTCCCAAAAGTAACAAGAATCGTCCCAAAAGTAACAAAAATCATCTCAAAATTGAAGAATTCGTTTCGAATTGATAAGAAATAGTCCAGAAAGTAACAAGAATCGTCCGGAAAATTACAAGAATCGTCCCAAAACAAGAATTGTTCCAAAAGTAAATAAATCGTTTCAAAAGTGAAAAAATTGTTCCAAAAGTAACAAGAATCGTTTTGAGAGTAAATAAATCATTTCGAAAGTAAATAAAACTATCGTTCCTGAAATGACAAGAATCGTTCTGAAAGTAACAAAAATCTTCTGGAAAGTAACAAGAATCGTCTCTAAAGTAACAAGAATCGTCCCAAAAGTAACAAGAATCATCTCAAAATTGAAGAATTCGTTTCGAATTGATAAGAAATAGTCCAGAAAGTAACAAGAATCGTCCGGAAAATTACAAGAATCGTCCCAAAACAAGAATTGTTCCGAAAATAAATAAATCGTTTCAAAAGTGAAAAAATTGTTCCAAAAGTAACAAGAATCGTTTTGAGAGTAAATAAATCATTTCGAAAGTAAATAAAAATATCGTTCCTGAAATGACAAGAATCGTTCTGAAAGTAACAAAAATCTTCTGGAAAGTAACAAGATTCGTCTCTAAAGTAACAAGAATCGTCCTAAAAAGTAGCAAGAATTATCTCGAAAGTAGAGAAATCGTTTCAGAAGTGAAAAAATCATCCCGAACATAACAAGAATCGTCCCAAAAGTAACAAGAATCGTCCCAAAAGTAACAAGAATCGACCCGAAACTGAAGAATTCGATAAGAAATTAAAAAGAAGGCTATAAAATAACAAGAACCGTCTCAAAAATATCAAGAATTTTCCCAAAAGTAGCAAGAATTTTATCGAGAGTAAAGAAATCCTTTCTGAAGTGAAAAAAAATTATCAATTTAGTATAAAAGCACATTCTTTTTCATGTAGGAATCTCGATTTTTTCGGTAATAAAGACATATCCAGTGATTTTACATCTTCGTGTATGTCGTCGGGTATAACATTTTCTTATAATCATTGGTTAAATTTATTGAACTCAGTATCGAATAGGTATAGCCATCAATTTAATTATTAATTAAACGCTTCGAAACAACTGAATTAACTGGGTTTGAATTTTTTTATCCAATGATTTTCCAAGCTTTGTTGGCGTTTGTTTAAAAAGTGACTTTTTGTGTACCTATATATGGAAAAACATAAGATCCCTCAGTATATTTGAAACCCCATATTATTTGGGCGTAGCCCATTTCGGCCCGAAAATGTGAAATACCAGGTAAGATGAATTTTAATGAGCTTGGGTAAATTCCCATTTCGGCCCACAACGATAGTTTGCGCGTACGATCATGTTGAGTGCCTTATCACTGGATATATTACGGAATATGATACCAATATAATACCAATAAAAGTTTTAACCTAATTCTGTGGAATGTTCATCGTCGACGACCAAAAAAGACGATTTTTTTATATTTTTTGACTCGATTGTTCCTGAACGAACTAACCTGGTGACAGATTCGCCTTTTTGCAAGGCTGGAAAATCTGTTGTTCCACCCTTCTGTATTGTAAAACGAATCAAATATGGTCTAGTTTCTTTAACATGACACACAGTTGAATTGTAATAGTATTGGCATTACAAATATGTCTAGAAATTTAGGAAAGAAAAAACAAAAGTTTATGGGCCAAAATGGGTACATTTAAAATAGGTACATTTTGTGTTTGGGACCGAAATGGGCTCTTTTTATGCACGGTACCTGCCATCTCGGGCCGAAATGGGCATAGCCCTATTATTTGTTATCCTTCCTCCCTTTGCATTTGATGTCCTCGGACCCTACAAGTCCTTTTTTTAAAAAAAAACTGGCATGCGGAAGAAGAAAGGACACCTTTCCCTCTGATTAAATGAATATCAATTCTCCTTATGTATACGTATATAATCTCATGATGAAATCATTGAAAATATGAACGTTTTCTTCCTTCTGTGCAACATAATCCTAACCATCAAAAATGCAATACGAAGGTATGAAAGTTTCAAGCCAATGGAGTGGTTATGGTAGGATGACAACATAACATAGTCCATAAGATTCCCTGGTGAGAAAGCCGTAATACGACGTGCTCTTGTTATTGCACTCGGAGTCAACTGCCTATTTCGGTATATTCGATTACAATGGCAACGTTACCTTTTTGCTTTTGACGAGCTCGTGCCTGGTGTGTTTTGTGAATTCAGTAGGATAATATGTGTACGATTCTTTGAGGTCCATGAAAATATTTTTTACTGTATTTTTTTTAAATATTCATTGAAGGGATATCCAGTTTTTGTTTTCGCGGATCACTAGCACTAGAACAAAATAACACGCCTAATTTATTCCCAAATCATTACGAACAAATCTGTACATCGGAACTATAAGGCACTATGTCACATAAACAAAAAGTGGACATAGTGTCTTATAGTTCCGATGTACAGAAATGGGGTCTTTCTTCAGTAGGTAATCCTTGAAATATATTTGATGAACAAATCATTTTCAGTAGAGAATTCTTGGGTAGGAAAAATTGGTCCTGGCTTATAATGAGAGGTACGAAAATATCTGCGAAATAACAATTGAATTTCTGAATAACATGATCCGTAATACTCTCTGTTTCAAATACTTTTTTCCAAACAGTAACGCTTTTGATTCGGAGAGATTGATTTTCAAGCAAAATTTCTCTGATTCAATTATTAACTGCTCTAAGTTTTCAAGAGTTGGGTATCGTTTGTGTGAAAATGAAATATACACGTGGTGATGATCTTTTGAAGTTGCGAGTTACATGGGGTGAATAACAATGGCCTGAGTATGGATCCTTGTGGTACACCATATACCAAGTTGACGAAGTGAACTGTTTCAAATGGGAAGTCAGAAAACATATCTTAAAATCATTGTTCTTATTCTGACTAATAAATAATTGAGTACGCCTGTATGTCTCAATAGTGATCGTTGAGTTGTTTTTTTTCGTTAACCAGCTGTCATTCCCCTACGAACGACAGCCCTCAGAAGTCGAAACTTGTGCGACCTTTCAACATGCGATTCCCAGCACGACACGAGTGACCATGCTCGGAATCGAACCCACTCATGACCACTGCGGCCTCTGAGTTGATTGTGATAATGTTTTAAATTTATTGATGCTATTTATAAAGGTGGTCGGTGGATCAGCGGTCTAATGCACAGGCCGTTCGAAACTCCAGCATAGCGATAGTCGGTTCGAATCCGATGTAGGTACGAGAATTTTTCTCAGCTACTTTATATCGGATTCGATAGGCGGCCGCATGCCTTGTTGAAAAGCAAGTGTATTGTGAGTTGTCTAGATGCCAATCTCGTCTAGTGCTAGCTTGGAGTGCACACCGACCACCCGAGGTTGTGCTGTAGGTTTTCCGGGTTTTCCTACAACTGAAAAGTGAATACATCACCTAAAACATCAGTAAGTCGCCCCGGAGCGCCACGGCAAATAATAATAATAGCCGTCCTCTACCCGCACAGGCTATGCCTTTGGGTACACTCAACGAGTGTTTATGAGGGAGTATTATTATTGTTTTTTTTTACCTGATATTTTTTAATCTCAGTATTTTACCACTTTCAATATTTTTTAAATAATGTTTGCATATAAATACCTGAATGACTTGCCAAAACATAATGCTCGCTCCTCTCTCATCTACTAATAGATTTTTTTTGATTTCATTGTTACAACAGTTTCCAAAACAACTACGAGCAACCGCCTCCTGAACCAAATTTACTGATTCAACAAAATACCCCCTTACCATTTACACTGCCGCTCCCTCGCCGTATCTCTGCACCGATCCCGTAATTTGAATCATATTTTCGAATCTAATTTCGCAATTGGCGTGTCTCTCCCTCGCTCGGGGAGCACCACATCCCCCTCATTAGACTATCAAGCCTCATTATCTTCCACCTCCGACGCATTCTGTGTCTGCTCTAAACTGTTCGAAATGGCGATAAAGTTTCGGCAAATGCCTCCTTTACGCGTGTTTATGTATCCTTACGGCATTCACTGCTCGTGTTCTCAAGTCGCCTATCTGTGTTTCTAACCCACTTTTGATGGCCGTCTAATCCGAGCATTTATCAAATCGCGAATGAACGGTTTCAATGTTCGTTGCGGCTAAGTGATTCGGGAGTTTGATTGCGATCGTTACAAGAGGCTCGACATACGTGTAAAGTTTATTGTTCAGCTGAGTAGTGTTGAAAATTGTCTAATTTGGATTAGAATTGATCGTACCATTCACCCAGATCACAATTTATTCCGTCAGAGACACTAGTAAAGCCGCAGCGCTCACTAAAAGTACTGACGAAGTTAGTGAGACTGTTCTAGTTCTGTTACACTTCATTCTACAAAGCGTTTGATTTCACCTGTTTTCTCCCCGTTCCTGATCATCGTTCAGCTCCTATCTCGAAGGAAGAAAATGCTCAGAATGTGCTTTGATTGGACAAATACTCTGTGGCAGGAGTTCCTCTAGGAAGCACTTTGAGACCACTACATTATACGCTGTATGTTTCCTCTTTGAAAAATGATATTATTTTCAATGCCCACTTCTTTGCAGATTATCCACAGATCTACGATCAAAGTTAGTGTTTTCAACAGCTGCAGATTTCTTCATAAGAAATTAAATTAAAGATCATTCCACTGCACAAGCTAACTCAAAAAATTGATTCTTGGATCCGGATAACTCTTTCCTGTATGGAAGAGTGATTGTTCAATAATAGTTTTCAAGTTCATAGGATAATTTTGTACTGTTTGAAGTATTTTGCGATTCCATTTCATCACTGTTATTATGACGACCCATATAAAAATACTCCCCTTCAAAGGATCTGCGAAATACTCTTTTAAATATAACAGAGATCGAATACGATTGGAGAGACTACTTTAGAAAGAAGCAGTTGACTGTTTCGACTCTAGAAAACTGAAACTTCGCACCATACAATTTTGCAATTTTTGCGCTGATGTTGAGATAGCTCTGTTGTTTCATGGTTGCTATATACGTTCCATTTAGGACAACGGTTTTTTCCATGGTTGCACCAGTAATAACGTGTTGAACTACGTTGATGTTTGTCAAAATATAGTTCTTCGAATCTGTCTGGCGCAATGAGATCAGAAAATTAAAAAGAAATATCCGAATTCATAAAAAAAGTAATTTGAAATTTATTGAATTTTTAGAGAAAATTTTAGAAGAAAATCGAATTTATTAAAAATTTAATTTTTGAAATTTTCATAAAAATTAACAAGAAAAAAGGTTTTTTTGAAATATTAGTTGAATGAAAAAAAATCGAATTTTCTAGAACCAAATTTCATTATGGATCATTCATTAAAATTTTCATAATATCAAATTTACAAAAATTTTCAAGAAAAATATTTCGAATTTATTCAGTTCATCTTTGGTTTAAAGCCCAATTTGTTAATTAAATTATAGAGAATAATATAGACTAAAAGAGTTCTTGTCGTATATTCGATAGTTTATGAGTTATTTCAATAACAATGAAGAAAAACACAGAAAGGGAGAAAAAAACAAGTCCTAGAGTACAATATGTATAAAAATCATATAAAAATAATAAAATAATCGCATATAAAAAGACATGCAGTTGTTTCCATAATATTTTTAAGTATTCACAAAAAATTACGTATAAATTCATTCGTTAATAACAATTAGTTTGTTTAATAGACAAATTAATAGTTATTACATTTTTTCAGAATATGAAAACATGTGGTAAATAATGATTTAAAATAATGATTCCTTAAGTGCGTTTTTTAGAAGTGGAACATTTTTTAAGAAAGGATTTTCTTTAAAAAATCATTATTTTCATGAATGATGATATTCCAAAAAATATTGTCTCATTACCAATGCATTTGTTCATAACAATAATTAACAAAAAAATATATATATATATATATATTTAGGTATATTGCTTTCAATCTTCCTCTTGAAGATGATCTCTTGGTGATCGAAATACGTGTCGAGGTGTTGAAAATAGTGGTTTGATATTAGGATAAAACTCCACATCATATTCATTACTACAACAAAGGTTCCAAACAGTGCATTGCAAGTATATTGCTTTCATTAAAAAAATAATTAACAAAATTTAAAAAAAATCCCGATTGCTTTATTCACATTCTTTATTTTTTAATACCTTTACAATTTTCCAACAGAGATTGTTTATGAACCCTTCCAAAAGTAGCTCCAAATAGTAAAAAAATTCTAGGATTTTAGTCCTGGTAAAAATTAACAATTAAAAAAATCATAATTAATCAAAAAATTGGGTTAAAAATATTTTGTTGACGAATTATTATTATTGTATATTTTTGAATTTAGATAATTCATCTTTATTCATTAATATTTAAATTTTATCGATCAACGCCCTCGCTATAGCCACTCCCCCTATTTTCAGCTCAATTTTCACCTCTGAATTAAAATTAAAAATATCGTCGGTACAGTTTGCGGGGAAGGACTTTTAGTAAATTTTCCGCTTTTTCAGGATTTTTTCTCAAATTTTGTTTATCTCAAATAGTTTTGAAATATTTTCAATAAACCAAACCATTCTATTGTCTTTTACGTTATTGTTTATAACTTTTGCAGTTTTTGTCGGTCGCAATTTTCCTTCTCAACATTTTTTTTAGATGCCATTTTGAATCGAATGAGACCAAAATCATAATTTTTGGTGGTCCAGCTTATTAGGTTTTTGACGAAATGAAACGTGTGAACCATACTAGCAGTACACTAAGGGATTTAAATTGATTAAACGATATCCTGAGTGAGTAAACGGACGAAATATCTGCCCCCTTCATCTCCTGACCTCTCCAACAACCTCGTCCAGACAAATGAATAACGAAACATGTGTAGCGTGTCGAGTGCAATATACCGCGCGTATGAAATACACCAGCGCGATTACCCTCAATAACGGTCTAATATTATCAAATTATCGCTCACACACGGTCCCAGCGGGCCGGCACTCTATAACAAGGCCCATTACATGGCATTAGCTTTGTAACCGCACTAATCCAGGTACTTTATGATATCATTAACGCTTCAAGAGCATGGCGTGACTTACCGAATTTCATCTCGACTTTGAGCTTTCATTTACATATAGCATGAGTCGACGGTACGTGCTTAATGGTATGTATTCCGGCAAAAGTTTCCACTAGAATGAAAGTCGTAAAGTTGAAGACACTTTTATGGTGCGCGGTGGGCAAACATCCAGGGTTAATTGGAATTTAATTGGATATATAATCCGGGATGGGTTTCTGAAAGTTGCAGTGCTTTGTCAGTAGGGACATAATTTTCTATGAGAAGAGGATTTCACTTCCACTCATCTCAAGTTTGGAAGCGATACTGTCAGTTTGAAAAATCTGATCAGGAAAAGGCGAATTTTCAATTAATCTATTCAGTCAGTCCTATGTTCAAGTGGAGACCGAGGGATCGATTCATAATGGCCTGCTATGATGGTGTCTTCAGCATCTTTATTGCCACCTGGCTGCTGGACAGAATGACTATGGGTTGATTTCTAGTACCTTTCCTTAGACTTTTTTTTGTGCAACCGTAAATGGCTGTTACCTTGGCTTGGAATACGGAGGCTTGCGCACCGAGGCTTAGACTGATGTCATGCCTTGGTCTCTATCCATATACGCCAGCAATTTTCCCATTGCTTGTCTTAGAGTCATCTGTGCACCGGATTTGCTCCCTTGACATCATTGGTAGGACCATTGATGTGACTTTCCATCTTGAATGATGGTGGTGAATGTTCCATCAAAGGAGTAGGTTGAGGTCAACTCAGATGCGTCGTATGACCTCCATTATGTTGGAATGGCCTAAGCTGTTGTCCCTCCATTGGCCCATGCACTTTAGTCTGGATGCTTCTATCCTCGCCTTCGCTATAATGTGCAGATGAGGGAAGTTCAGGATAGTCTTGGTCTTGGTCTTGATAGTCTTGGTCTTGATAGTCTTGGTCTTGGTCTTGATAGTCTTGGTCTTCGTCTTGATATTCTTGGTGTTGGATCAAAATTTGTCTATTCAATTCAATTGTCCAACAGTTTATATGCTTATAATAGTCATTTCGTATTTCTCAGTCTTTAACAATTTTGGCAATTTGTACGGGCAAAGTAAGTGAAATAAAAATTTCTTATTTCACCATGATGATATAATTTTCAGGAAATCTTAGATAAATATCAAATTAGACCCACACAGCATACAGGTCGACGCCCGACAAAGACCATTACTCTTGGGGGAAAGCCTTGATATTGGTGTCGAAAGTCAAGTCTTGTTCTTGGGAAGATTTATTAAGTCTTGATCTTGGTCGTGGTCTTGTGTTCTCAAGAAAAAGTTTGTATTTGCACTGGTATGCCGAATGTCGCCACCAAGAGGTCGAAGGTTGCAATGCAAGTATGCCGGTTCTAAAGGGTGTTCGAAACTTTGTACCCTAATGAAAAAATATTCCTGAGTCGACGCTGTACGCTGCACAATGAAAAAGTAGTGATCCTAAAACGCTTCGTTGAGGAACTCCTGTCGTAGTTTCAATCCAGTCGGAGTGAGAGTCATTCTCGCTAACTGAAATTTTTCTCCCATTGAGATAAGAGCTAAAGAATTTAGTGGAATGTAGAGAAAAACCTATGTCATATCTTCATACACAAGGTGAATCGAAAAAATTTCAATAAGTTTATGCAATTGCTATGCCCTTCCGTAGTCTTTGACATACGTGTATCCTGTAGTTTGTCGATAATTATAATAATCATAACCATAAAAAATAATGGACAACATGGAGACAACTCAACCATTTACCTTTTCCATGCTCCATCGCCATAAACTATTTCACGCAATTCCTAACAATAATTCAATTGAATCAACCACTTAAAATAATGTGTTTGCGTGCGGCGAGGCATCAGTTTGTGGTTTGTTTTTATGCAAATCGCGACTCGAACATAATTTATAAACTGTAAGTTATGCACTATGTCATAAATTCTCTTTTTATTATAGTTAACTTCGATATAATCATCATGAGAATAGTGCCACGCTAGCAATCCTAGTACAAAGGGTGTATCTTTGTTTATTATTATACTTCTCGTTGTAGAGAATCAGTGAAAGTTAGAGTCATTGCGTGATAATGCAAATTACGCGGAAATTTAGCATTCGTTGAACTGCCAAGTGTTCCTCACATCAAGCTGCTAATTTTCTATAAGGCATAGTAGGAATACTGTTCCCATATATGGGCACGAACTTAAACACACACTAAATCTGTTAGATTTTATTCGAATCATTCTACTCGTTGATGCCTCGTTCAAACACTCGCTCAGAATCACCGCAGAAATGTTGGCAATCTGTCTATCTCTTATCATTATTATTAGATCAAATGTAGATGGATGCATATAAACTGGAAAAGGTATCTGGGGTACCCCGAGGGTCTGTTCCCGGTCCAAAACTTTTTAATTGTATATAAGTGATTCAGCTAGTCAGTACAAGCGGAAGTGCCACAATCTTCAAAATATTTTAGCCGGATAGCACTTATCAACAAAAGTGAACTTCCAAATTTTCAAATTCGGCTCACCTATGGTTTTCTATATATTGATCGATTCAGTTCCCAGAAGGACTCCCTCTATACGCAAAATTTCAAGCAGAATCCGAAAATTTCTTTTTTTATGCTCGAATAAAAGGTTTGGCATATAAAAGAAAAACAACGTCAAAAATGTCACGAATAGGACTGGAAAAATATATGGAGGGAAATGACTCCTTCCCACCCCAGATGAACTCTTCAACTCGGGAACGGTTAAAGATAGAGCAATTCTGCGAACACCAATCGATTCAGAATGATCATATTAGTATATTCTGGAAAATTCGGGTCAATTGATATGAAACAAAATTATTCGAAAAATCGAAAAAAGTCTAAAGGGGTAGACCCCTTAAAATCATGAAAAATACAAAATCGTCCGATTCACTTGCAATCCGCACTATATACGAAAAATTTCATGCAGATTCCGAAAATGTATGAAATTTTTATGCTCAAATTCAAGGTTTGTTGATTTTACACGGTGAATAAAATCAGTACTGATTCAGAGTCGATATTTATTACAATCGGAAGTTGAATAAGAAAAAATCTCAACAACGAAATTTTTCAGTCAAACATACTTGAATATTTGTTGCTAAAGGAAACCCAAAGATTACAAATATTCGTTGATATTTTTGATAAAAATTACATTTTTATTTATATCTCTCACAGTCTCATCAAATATATGACCGTAATATATTTCAAGGATTTCAAGATGGAAAAAGTACTCAAGATGCAATAATGGAGTTTACCAAACATATTTATAGAGCCTTTGACAACAGTAAACCCACAATAGGTGTATTTATAGACTTATCAAAGGCATTTGACACTGTGAGCCACCCTATATTATTAGCTACCTTGGAAAATAGTGGAATAAGAGGAAATGCACTAAAATTGATCTCATCTTACCTCAGAAATAGAGAACAAGTGGTCAGGATTAGAAATGTAAGTAGCAGTCCTAAAGAAATACAATGTGGAGTACCACAAGGGACAGTTCTGGGACCAATTTTATTCTGTCTGTATGTGAGTGGTCTATTTTCAGTGGAAAGCTCTGGCAGATTAATCAGTTTTGCCAATGATACTGCCGTACTTTTTACAGGAGAGAGCTGGTCCATAGTAAAACAAAAAGCAGAAAAAGACATGGAAATGATAAAAGACTGGTTTGACTTCAAAAAATTATCGCTCAACGTAGAAAAACATACTTCATGCCTTTCTGTAACTATCAGTCGTCTCTTCCAGCCTACAACTATTTAACCATTCAAAACCAGATGCAAATAAATCAATTACATTCATAAAATATCTTGGAGTTATGATTGACTCTCATTTGCGATGGAATCACCATATTGACTACATTGTAAGGAAATTAAGGTGTGTTCTATACAAGTTTCGTCAATTCCAACACATTTTAGAACCAAGTCAGAAAAAACACTACTATAATCTTGCTCAAAGTCACATAATGTATTGTATGGTCGGGTGGGGAGGGGTACCAAAAACTTACCTAAGATCACTTGAGGTGATACAAAGGTTTTTGAAACTACTCAACAAAAATATGCGGTATGAAACTGAAAAACTATATAAAGTAGGAAATATACTACACATTAGACAACTCCATTTTAAGGCGCTGATTATGAAACAATATAAAGAAAAGGACCAGCTGCTGAAACGAAACCATAATTATTCAACACGTAATAAGAACCAATACATGTTACCTTTTTATGCTAAATCTGTAGGATAGAGATCACACGAATTCTTAGGACCAAAAGCATTCAACAGTTTACCACAAGAAATACAAACATGCAATACATTCTTCAATATGAAGAAAAGGGTTCACGAGTACCTCATTGAAACGCCTCGTTTGTCGATTCATAAAATAATTGACAACACTTAAAAAAATTAAATAGTCAATTTCTTTATTATTATGATTTTTTATTTTATTACATTATTACGTTTTATTAGCAGTGGTTTATTTATGTTTGTATGTATATGTATGTTTGTATGTGTCTGTATGAATGTATGTATAAAAATATGTGTGAATTTCATTTATTTATGTGTAGTTATATTATTAGTATTTTAAATATTTACAAGTTTTATTCAAATGATTTTAAACCACTCACAAGCTAACACTCCTTCTGTGGTATTTCCAATTTATTCATGTTTTTAAAAATGATACTACTCTGTACTTCCATTTTTATTCTGAATAAATTATATATATATATATTAATACAGATGCATTTTGTTCAAATTTGTACTTTTTGAACTTGTTGTATCCAAGGCGAGGAATACATGATTTTCGTTCTTTTTCTTCTATTGCTGGTCGTCTTTGCCAGATTCTTCTTTGATTTTCCTGTCCAAATTTGCTGTATAGGAGATCTGAAAGTAAGTAGAGATCATTAATGAGGATCATAAATAGCAAAGACACATGATTTTTCAGAATTTTCAACTGTATATGAAAAGTTGATGTAATTTTTTTATTGAATTTTCGTTTCCTTTTATTCTCTTTATAATAAATATTCCCTTCGTATCTGTTCCAAATCCATTTTTGCCTTTGGTAGGTATACCCCATAATCTACATTTCCTTGTAATTTCAAAGTACCAATTGTAAATATTCTTCCATTGTTCCGTTTTTATTTATTATAGCGATGGCATCATATTGATCGTTAATATTCTCAATTTGAAATCGATATATTCATTCTAATGTCCACTTGTTTCTTCTTGGCGAAAATATTCAAATCCAAACATCCTAAATTAGTTTTTTCTGATCATAAAATAGATCGAATAATTATTTTTGATGGCTGAAGAATCCGTCTCAGATCGTTAAAATCAATTCAGGTCCAATAAATAAAAGTTAGCCACATTCGTCGCCAAAACCCACAGGTTTTGCTATAAATAATACCAATGAACATCAACACAAATCGAAATTCATGAAAAACAGTTCACATCATTAAAATCAGCGATTTTTTTTTTGGTCATCAAATATTCGCAGCTATAAAGCGCATTCAAAACTAATCAAAAGGAAATTTTGTAAACTTGGCGTATTGACATAAGATACAAATTGAAAATTCTAGTAAATATTTCATATCTTTCTGATATTTTACTGAAAATACAATTCATGTATAAAAATCGCATAGCCACAATGCAATTATCACTTTGACAGCGCAAAAGTTGGTTGCAACTAGCGACAATAGCACTAGTGGGTTCAATTACGAAAAATTATGGAAAAAATATCAATTACACAATCTAGCCAAATTTTATTAGTGTTTTTTTCAATATATTTTATTTAAAAACTGTTACTTACTGATGATACTTTCGTATAGGCTAAAAATACTTATATTTTCTTCTGGTCGATCGAAATAGATATTGTTATAGATGCTCATTGTGAGGTCACTTCCATGGTAATGGGTAAATTCATTAAACAATGTTTTGCTGCACATTTTCGTAACTATTATGAGGTCAAACTATAAATTTCATTTGCATGATATATTTTAATGGTAGATATTCATGAATTTATTCTCATTGTCGAGAAGATGTGTTTTGATGAGAATTTTCTTATAGTAATTTCTGCAAAATTGTTAACAGTCCAAACTGTCCATTAGCCTGATTTTTCTCATTGACACATGGAAAAAAATCATTGTTGTGTTACTTTTCTGATATGTCACTTTTGTCGATTATATAACTTACAATACACAACATTTTTATACAAATATTACTATTGTGCATTCACTTAAAAGCCATATTTTGACCAGTTCTCAAGCGTTTAGCAAACCATACGGTTAAACTAGTTTTTTTGGATCATAAATTCTCCCGTAGCATTTCTCTTTCATCCAAACGTATCGTTCTCACATCTGAATCGTTAAAATGAATTTAAATCCGATAAATAAAAATTATTTATCTCCGTTCACAAAAGAATCTGCCGCCATTAATATATTCAAGATCAGGAGTGATTTAGCATCGAGATTTACCTGAATCCAGCGCGGCACAAAAGAAGTGGGAATGACTACAAAACGGGTTTCTTTAACAAGATAGCCATTAATCTTACGGCAGACCGTCCAACCAAAGTCCGAGACCATTGTCCGAAAAGACTAATGGGAAAGTCGAAACCCACCCATAAAGGGTAGGCAGAGACGTGGCAGGCAAATGTTGAATGGGGGTATGGTCTGGGTTACCTGTGTTGCCACCTCATTATTTGCCGATTTATTTTCTTCAATAAACGTATTTCTTTCACGAATCCACAGTGCAAAATTTATCAACAGGTGTTCCCCAAGGCTCAATCATAGGACCACTATTATTTGTCCTGTATGTGATTGACTTCTCATACAACATGAATGATGCAAAGTCCGTCCTGTATGTTGACGATATCACTGTATTTCACACGCACGTTGATCGAAGAAACACGGTAATAATAAATAAAAATATTATCGAACACACAGAGCCTTGAGTCAGCTCAAATCAGTTGAGTCATAATGTGAACAAAACACTACCCTCACTTAGGGAAATTAATGAGGAAATAGACAATATTACATTTTTAAGACTTCATTTCGTCTTGGAAACATTACATCCAAGCTCTCACAAAAAAAACTTGCAAGTATAACTTTCTCACTGAGAAAACTATTTATCACAAGAAACTTCCGCAGACATTTTTAGGGTAGCCTATATACGATTATTCCAAAGTCAAATATCATAATATATGGATTACTTCTATAGGGTAATGCTACAGACTGGATAAAAATTTTTTGTATGCGGAAAAGAGCTATTAGAGCAATAACACAAACTCCTTATAATGAAACATATTTTAAAAAAATTTACCAGTGAAACTCCCCCAGCGTTGTTTATACAGATTACTGTCTATATTACATCAAAACTGATGAGCAAAATTTCTACCATACACTTCTTATATTACACTAGAAACAAAATTATTCTCACAATCCCTCTACATATACTCACAAAAGCTTTGTCAATATATCTATCAAACTTTTCAATAAACTTCCGAAGCAATCTTGAAAGTTCTTTCAAGAACAAAATTCAAAATAGAAATTAAAATTATGCTTCATATACACAATGTGTATAACATTAAAGAATTTTTTGATGCTGATGTCCTCAATTAACGTGTAGTTATGATATTTTCATTTGTATATTTTGAAATATTTCAGTGTACTAAGTATTTATTTTTATGCGGTATTGTACTTATTTATGAATTCGTCTATATTATAAAATTTTTAATGCATGTATCTCTATTCAAATTTATCACCCCCAATTCTGACGATGCTAAAACATCACGTTATTTGAGAAAACGAAGTATTATTATTTTTAGTATTATTCATTATTATTATTATGGGAATTTTACTTTAAACTTGAGTGTACGAATTGAAAATTGTTTCAATTTGGGTTTTTAAATTCTGTTTGAAGTGCATGCGTTAAATATTATACTTCAGTATGACTTTTGGTCTACGTTTAATATGTCTCATATAATTGTCAATTAAATAGATAGAGATTTTGGATAATAAATAATGATTATCATAAATCAATATGACTAAAAAATTAACATTTAGAATGTTCAGTTTGTATTCGATTAGTTCATTTCTGTATTTGCCTTTTTCGTTCAAAGCTAACCCCAGAAACTTTTTTAAAACTGTATTTTTAGATCTTTTATGTATCCAATAATACAGATGGTGGGGCACCCTGACGTGTATTTTTCGGAAATCTCTCCATTTCATTATAAGTACATATCATAACAGGATATCGTTTTGGGAACTTAAAAAAGTGCGACTTCAAATTTGTGTTTTTTTCAAATTGAACACTATGTATTTTTTTGGTTAAAATTCTGAAAGGTTCAGGAAAACATAGTATGATCTCATATGAGGTATTATGTATTTAACTTTAACATTTCTCGAGTTATGATTTTTTTCTTCACTTCATTCAAAGTAAGGGCTTGATATGACGACTATCCTTTTGAATACAAAGAGCCACTCTCTGTTTGAAAGACTGCGTAACATTTGAGGCATCACTGTTCGTAAAACAGCCCTTATTCCCTCATTCATATTTTTTAGTGTGGTTGGAGGAGTATTGTGAACCTCATAATTCAAGTATCCCCATGGGAAAAAGTCAAGGCAAGTCAAATCTGGTAATCTCGTTGGCCGATTTTGTGATCCTCTCCTACCAATCCATTTTTTGGGAAAGCACATTTTCAAAAACTGTCTGACACTGAATTTGAATTGTGCCTGAGCTGTATCCACTACCGTTGCCTGATATTTTTGACCATGCAAGTGTCCATCAAATGAGAATAGATTTCAGTGCAAAATATGTGTTGAATATTATTGAAATACGCATAAGTAATCCACCTTATATCTCAACTTTTTTTTTGAAACTACTTTGTTCAATTACTGGGTTTGGAAGCATACGTTTCTTCGAACACTAGATTTAATGCCGTTTCTAAATATAGTATATTTGAGGTACCAATTACCTCTTCTAAATATACAGTCTACGTTACTGGTCCCACAATACTTAACTCAGGTGCCGTCTGGGATTCTACACGCCTATACTAGACATAAATCACATGCATTATTGAACAATGGGGGCCAAACTCCAGGCCAATTACAACATGGCGTCTGCAAATTACCGCGCCCTTCTGTTTCGCTGATTCACCCCATCCTCGATTTTAATTTTACATGAAGATGAAACCCGCTTTTGGTCCATGTTCGAATATTCACCGGGTGTATCAGCGTGAGAATAATTCCAAAGTGCTCTCTGTCGATGCTATATCAGGCAACTTGCGAAATTCTAGATTTTTTAGAGGTTTCTTCACAGATACGAGAAGTTACAATCTCAGAGGGTGTATATCTGTAAATTTACACTATTTCAGTATCATCGTTATTATCTTCACCATTTTCATGGTGAGAGTACGAATAATGAATTACTGTTTATTTACATCAGGATCTATAGACTATTTTCAGAACCGTATTCAAAATATCTATAGTCAGAGAGTATTCCAAAAATATCTGATTTGTGGTAATGTAAATTATCTGAGAATAATCACGGTAATGGTATTTTTAACGCAGTATTAATATGTTGACGATGGAAAATGATTTATAATAGTAAATTAATTCTTAAATTAAGTGAAATATCGGCAAAACAGAAAACTTTGCTGAAGTTTCATACAATACAAAACCCCAGAATTCTTCTGAATGATTTATCGTTTTAACAAAGAGTTTTTTCCTTAAATGTCATCATAAAGTGTACAAAATGATAAATAAATGGTTTCCCCAAAAGTTCGTATTAGTTGATATTCAAAAATACACTTTGTTTCAATTGGTATGGAATAAAATTCAAGTTTCACGAAAATTACATCTACCTACCAATTTTCTTGGCTAAATTAATCTTGAACCCCGCATCCAAACGTCGAGTTGATATTCGATCGCATCCTCTACATACAAACTTTTTTTTTATCCGTTTTTAATTAGGAACGACCCAGCGGGCTTATTGAAAACGTAAATTTCAATTAAACTGATGTTTTTAGGGCCATGACTGTTTCCTGTTTCGTTTTACAAGGGCATAAATAGCAATTTTCTAATCAGTGTTTTGAAAATAAGGTACAGTTTACACGACCCTACGTTTTTGTGGACGACACCATATGGTAGAAACAACAACTAATCGCTTTCAATTGTATTTGTTAAATTGGCGTCATTTAATTTTCTTCAAAAATAATACGACATAAACTGACATTTTTGTCGATATCCAAAACACTCGCAAACAAATATTATTAATAATAATACTCTCCCATAAATAATTTTAGAGTGTACCTATAAGCATGAGCTGTCGTGGTAGAGGACAACTATTATTATTTGCGGTAGCGCACCTAGGTGTCTTACTGATTTTTGGTGGCTCATTCACTTTGCAGCTGAAGGAAAACCTGGAAAACCTATTGTACCATCCCGAATGATCAATGCACATAAAAGCAATAAAGTTAACAAAACTTAAAAGAAGTTAAATTGCAGTTTCTATATTTTGAACTCTACTTTTTGAATGCAGTAAGTAGTATCAAATAATATAATAATGAAATTTATTTTTCTGACTGAGTAATTTAATTTTCAATGTTTATAACTATCTATTTTTGGTTATTAGGTAATCATGAGATAAGTCATTCTTTCGATTGAACAATTCCTTTATTTTGTCTATAGAACGTACCTATATTAATGTAAATTTTCCTCCTTACCGTTTTTTATACCAGTCGACGAATGTATTGGAAAAAACTAATCATGAGATGCAATAATAATGAAAACGATGTCTCGCCCAATCAAACAGACAGTGATATCGGGGTTCCCCAAGGTGTAGTTATGAGCCCTTTCATTCCCTTAAAATATTGATAGACCCTGTAATACACAAAAATGATCTATAGGTTTTTCGTGTTGGATATAATATTTTACAACAGAAAAGAGTAATGACAGACAGGTTTCATAAAGTGATTTTGTTGGATCATTCAGATGAACAATATATCATAAGTAGCCATGGAGGAGTTGGGCCACTTCCAAAAAATTCTATGAATGCCTAAAACGAATTCAAACAATTTGGTAATCACAGAATTTATAGGAACATAAAATAACATCCAAACAAATACGATCCATGCTACTGTTATCCATTTATTTGGAATTCTTGTGTCGTTGCATAATTTAACGGAAATGGGACCTAGGACTGAACTCTGTGGTACTCCAACTTCAGTCTTGTACTTCTTCGTCGAACTCATTGAATAACGACATGTTGTCATAAATTTTAATTTCCTCCAATACTGGTTGTAGATTTCACTAACATATTCAGAGTTTTGACATCATCTTTACAGAAAAGTAACAGCAATAGCAACAAATCTCAAGTGGTTTGTCTTCCACCCTCAGCTCTCCCCACGGTTAAAGGAGATGAAAGTTCATTACTTTTTTTTTTTGTAAAACATAACAACAACATAACAAGTTCGATAAATCTTCACCCCTGCACCCTACATTGTCAAATCTTGCAAAATATGCCAAGATTTATATTAAATAACGTCTGATAACTTTTTTGAATGAAAGGTTATACTCAATCCTCTCCCATACCTCCAAAGAAAAATAATATATTATGGAAAATGAAAAACATATTTTAATTTTCGAAAACTTTCTCTTATAAAAGTGGTAGAACAAAATAAACACATTTTTTGACAGATTCAGTTACTTTCAGAATTTTCTATCATACATACTGAGACAAGATTATTTTTTTATGAACTGTCAGTTGAAAAGTCCTAATGAAAGTATGTAAATAAATCATTTGTAAAATAATTTGTTCGAAATATCAAGTTGAATCGAACTTTGATCCAAATAATAGTGATTCGAGTAGATTACTTGATTTATTTGGAACAATCCAATGAACAGCATATTAAAAGTAACAATTGAGGAAGCAGGCTAATTCCTAAAAATTCTGTGACTATCAAAAACGAATTCAAACAAATTAGAGAACATTGAAAAAAAAAAACAATACAATCCATGCAGTTCTGAATGCTACTGTTACCAATTTGTTTGGGTTTTTTGTCGTTAATACATAATTTGAAGGAAGTGGGGCCTAGGACTGAACCCTGAGAAAGCAGGCTATTTCTGAAAAATTCTGTAACTATCAAAATCGAATTCAAACAAATTACAGAACATAGAAAAAAAACAATACAATCCATGCAGTTCTGAATGCTACTGTTATCAATTTGTTTGGGTTTTTTGTCGTTAATACATAATTTGAAGGAAGTGGGGCCTAGGACTGAACCCTGAGAAAGCAGGCTATTTCTGAAAAAGTCTGTAACTATCAAAATCGAATTCAAACAAATTACAGAACATAGAAAAAAAACAATACAATCCATGCAGTTCTGAATGCTACTGTTATCAATTTGTTTGGGTTTTTTGTCGTTAATACATAATTTGAAGAAAGTGGGGCCTAGGACTGAACCCTGAGAAAGCAGGCTATTTCTGAAAAATTCTGTAACTATCCAAATCGAATTCAAACAAATTACAGAACATAGAAAAAAAACAATACAATCCATGCAGTTCTGAATGCTACTGTTATCAATTTGTTTGGGTTTTTTGTCGTTAATACATAATTTGAAGGAAGTGGGGCCTAGGACTGAACCCTGAGAAAGCAGGCTATTTCTGAAAAATTCTGTAACTATCAAAATCGAATTCAAACAAATTACAGAACATAGAAAAAAAACAATACAATCCATGCAGTTCTGAATGCTACTGTTATCAGTTTCTTCGTTTTTTTGTCGTTAATACTTAATTTGAAGGAAGTGGGGCCTAGGACTGAACCCTGAGGAAGCAGGCTATTTCTGAAAAATTCTGAGACTATCAAAATCGAATTCAAACAAATTAGACAACATTGAAAAAAAAAACAATACAATCCATGCAGTTCTGAATGCTACTGTTATCAATTTGTTTGGGTTTTTTGTTGTTTATACATTATTTGAAGGAAGTGGGGCCTAGGACTGAACCCTGAGGTGCAACAAATCCAGTCTTATTCTTTTCCTCGTCGACGTCCTTTCCATCAGGGTCAGAGATCTATGATTCCTACATGAAAACCCTTCCCATGCATTCGTGAACAGATTTCAACCCATCTCGAAGAGAAATGCGAGATGCACAGCTATCTATCTGAATTGCTAGCAGCACACGCGAATTCGGTGACATTTATAGTACAGTTTGGCCTTTTTGCTCAGCTCTGTGCAGCCCGAGATTAAAACTCATAACTTATATTTTATTTTCTCTTTTTCTGTCTTCTGCGGTCTGTTGCCCCAGCGAAACTTTCCCGCTACTTTGAACAACTCTATCGACTTTTCCTCCGAAATTAATGAGTCCTGAAGTTTCCAAGTAGTTCCGAGTGGGTTCGGCTAACGCTGTAGGCGGTGGAATGGGGAATTTCCGGCGAAATTAATTTTCCGAGGCAGAGGTGGGCTGGCCCGCCGTGAAAAATTTTCTCTTATAATCTCCCTAGAGCATGAATTATTTCTGGAAATTTTCTCAAAAAATTCGCAACTGAGGAAAATTTCCGGAATATTTATTCATGCTCGCGGGAGATTCGGTAAGAAAAGGTTATACCAAAACTTTTTTAAAATAGAAATTAAATTGGTGACATACTAAGGTGACATATTATTATGCATGTAACGGACAGCATAGTAGGCCGTTGTTAAGGTTTTGTCTCACAACAGCGAATTGCGAATTATTTTTTTTGCGGATTTGATATCAAATATTTTAATTGCCCTATGCTCTAGTGAAATGTGGTTTAAATAATTAAATAGAGAAGCAAGTATTCTACCAAAATCACATTATTTTATAGTACTAGAGGAAAGGGAAAAAAAGTTAAGGTCTACTTCTATCGGACGCTAATGAATTACATCGGCGGCACCTTCATTTATTAATCTCGGATTTGTTGTCAAATATTGTAATTTCCCTATGCTATTGAAATGTTCAAATAATATGATTAAGTTATAAATAAATATCAATCAAAAATATTTTACGCCACTGTGTTTATGACAGCTGTCAAGCCAGAAGGAAATTTCCACTTATTAATTCCCCTCTGCGCA
Source organism: Chrysolina americana (assembly GCA_958502065.1). NCBI lineage: Eukaryota > Metazoa > Arthropoda > Insecta > Coleoptera > Chrysomelidae > Chrysolina > Chrysolina americana. Next base: position 4,443,549 of record OY293417.1, read on the forward strand.
GGGGAATTTCCGAAGAAATAAGGTTATTGTCATAGCAACATGTCAAAATGCAGGCATCTGATTGGCTAAAATTATCTGGTATAAAATATTCAAGTGTATAACTCGGTATCTTCATTGTTATCCTGTTAAGATCTTTTAAATTTAGTTCATCGTTAGAGAAGTATAGAAAATAATTTTACTGGTCAAAATGTAGTACCAATACATTACAGAAGTATAAGGTATAAGCGTGAAAATGTGTTACATAATTATGGTAAGTAGTAATACAGATTAACTAATCGTCTTACCGGAATTATGGATGTGTCATCTCCATGCTATTCCTACATTTTTGGTACTGTTAGGATACAGTTGGATTTGATTTTGAAATCATTCAGTTGTTTTTTCAGTGTGTTGACACCAGATTCGTTTACTATGAAAGTTCAAATTTTTCCTCTTCTAATATATCTCTAGCGACTTTCACTAAGTGTGTACTAGAAGTTGCTTCCTAAACTTTTTCGCGTGGATATTATTTTGTAACAATTTCCAAATATTTCTGGTTAAAATAAGTAGCAATTGCGCCCTTCTACAATTTTTTAGTATATTTCATTGGAGTGTGATAAGATTATGAGCCATAGGCGAGTCCTTAATCATCTTTTGACATCAACGTATAATTATGACCGCAAATATTACCGAGTGTTGAGAAGATTCAGTCCATCAAATATTATTCAGAACATTTTTTAGACTTCAACAATTCCTGAACTTTCAAACGCAAAAATCTTCCATGACCACATACAGTAACATGTCTGTCTTTATTATGTCGGACTGATTCAACAGGGTATCAGAAATACATCCTTGGTCGAATCTTCTGTTCAAGCCCGGCCCTGTTTCGCCCCTAGTCTTAATACTGCTGCCATTGGAAATCGTAATTTTTACTCTGGGTCATTACGTGCAGTTGTCTGAATGTCTCATTACGGATAGTAGGTGCTTTTGGGATTATATCAATGCCGATGAAATTTATTTCATTATTTACATAATTTGCTCGGATTGTGTCTGAACGCTTAAGAGAGTGCCATTCTCCTTAAGTGGTTTGGTTGAAATTTTGTATCGGGTATTATAGAGAGAGTTGTCTTTATCTTGATATATGTTGTCCGGTGATTATCAATCATTGCTCAGTCATATGGTAATAATAGTATTAATTCCACTTTACAAATAAATATAGTAAAGTAAAGGCGGTGTGTCAGATTTAGCTGTTTTTAAACTCAACCATAAAGTCCTGGGAGAAAAAAAATTGAAAAAAATATATATTGAAAATATATATATGTCAACCCCATGTACGATGGGTATACAAAAAATATGTGCAACCGTAGTAAAGAAGACCGAAGAAAAAGAGTAAATAATATTTGGCGGACAGTAATAAAAAAGTTGAACAATGAACAATTCATAAAAAAAGCCAATTTCCCGCATCATTTTATGCAATTCGAATTTATTTCGCAAGAATCTATATATCCAAAAATAACTAGTTAGTCTCCCTTACGAACTATTATAACAACCCTCATGACACATCTTTTCTGGTGAATTCAATGAACAAGCATGTAACCAACTGCTTGGCAAATCAGAAGACTAGTTTTGGGCTAATCGATTGTAACTCAGCGATGAAAAAATAAAGCATCTGAATTATCGACCTGCCTTTACGTAGAAATTGTTGTATGTTATTTCCATAAGAGAAAAAACATATAAATCAAACTAGAAACACGAAATGTCACTCATATGAAATGGCTTTACAGTTTTCGATATCAAACTAGAAAGTACGTAGACCCTTACGACAAGGAAATCACCCCCATGACAAAATAATCAAAGTGGTTGATTTTTTTTCTGGATCCAGAGCTATTGATAAGTAGAAAATAACTCTCCAAATACAACAATACGAATTCAAATAGAGAACATGGCAAGTATGACTTGTGAAATATTGAGTCCCCCAAGGGTCGGTACTGGGACCAATTAAAATAATTCATTTTATTGTATATATGAGATAACCTTGGAAATTTTCAATATTTGTGTGGATTATACTCTGCTTTACTTTTTTGTTAAAAAGAGGATTGGAACAATTCTTGAACGAAGATCTTGTGAATTACCTTCACTTGGATATGTAATAATCATTTGACGTAGATATTTTCAAACTATGAAATTATGGCTGCGATGGTGATGTTTGCGAAAATTTCACGGTGCTCTAGTGTTATTATCTGCCTAATTACATGTCAAAATAAAATAATATGTTATTGACAGTTCTCTAGAAATCATCTTTATCAACTACATCTATTCTCCCTGAAACAAAATTATTTTTGTGTCTTGTATAGTAATTGTGGATGTCACCGTCTTTCATTAGTTTATCTTTACTGGTATAGATGTAACTGAACAATTTTAGTAAATATACTGAAGATACTGTCACAATTTTATATCGCTTGAAAGTTTCGCGACATGAAGTTCTATAGGGAAGATCAAAAATCAACCTAAGGATTCGTTTCTGTAATATAAAAACTCTTTGCACGTCTCGTTCCTGACCCAAGATGAAGTGAAAGCATTAAGTAATCGTTTAACAAACAACATCAATCTGCTTTTCCCATATAAAATAACTGTCAAACGTTGTTCCCAAAAATTTACTGACCTAAATTTTTCAATGTTGAAGCCATTGAATGAAAACTAATCGTTAAGACAATCACGTACACCTGAAATAGCATTAAGCTTTTCAGAAACAAAAGATATATCAACCGTGTCAAAAGCTCTTGACAAATCAAACAAAACATCAGACAGAATGTAATTACCACTATCTAACTGATTGGTAATATATTCGGTATAACTAACTACACTAGTTTCAGTTGAAAATCCTTATCTGAAACCATGTTGACAACTTGTGAGTAATGTGAATGACTTCAAATAATACCTACTCTACTCAGTTGAAAACTAGTTTTTAGGGAAATACTCTCAATAACGCTACTGGTATGTAGTTTTCTATATTACTATTGTAATAGAACTGTTTATATGACTGAGTATTGGAGCTATTATCTCTTTACATTGCTTAATGACGTTATTTGGAATTTCGTCTAAACCAGTGGATTTTTTATTTGGTGAAAGTTGAATCGATGACTTCTAGTTCCGAAATGGGAGCAAACAACATTGTTTGAGGAGCAAGGTTAGTTTTGGTACAATTAGTACTAACATCATCACCAAAGTGATCCGAAATCTTTCAATTCGGATTACCCAAATGTTCATAGATAATTTCTAATATATAAGCACATTTATATTTATATTTATATTACGCGTCCATAAATGTTTTTTTTCGGCTCCTCACGAAATATAATTTTTCACATTTTGTACTAGTGGTTCTCTAGAGGTCTATCGAAGTAAAATTAGCAAAACATTCAAGGAACTTTAGTGTCGAAAATTCAGTGAAAAAGTGAAAGGAAACCACTTTACACTACCACACGATTTCACAAAGGACAAATGAGGATTATTCATACACGTGTGAACAAATTATATTCATACTATTACATCTCTGTCGTTGTTAATGAACAAAACACCAACAATTCACCTTTGTTGACACAGCCAATTCCACCTTGATGAATATTTATCGCGAAGGATCTCGCTTTCGTAGCGGAATTACTCCCATAAAATTTAATAAAATTCCCCTGCACCCTACAACGCGGCAGCGAGATAAAAACTAAAAGGAATGATCCTTATTTATCAGCGCCCTTAATGTCCTCGAACATGAGAGCAATAAATAGACATTTTGTTCCTGCCGGAATCGATACAGAGATAGGTTGAAATGTTTTACTGGCGGAATCGCTGCCAGGAGTATCGTAAACGTTGGGAATTCTTTGTTTCGAAGCTAAATCCATAGATACAAATCCCCTGCTCGCTTCCACCTACGCTTTTCCAGCGACTCGTGACTGCTGAACCACCCAACCAATTTCGTTTTGGAACAAAAAGTGTGCTATGTAGTTTCGTCAATCATTGGCGGTTATGGAGACGGCACTCGAGAATATTCCGAGTGGCATAAGGACAATCGTCGAATATTGAACGTGTTCATTTATTTATCAAGGATGGTTGGACGGTTATATACAGGGTGTTCCAAATGAAAATGGCACCCTTCTCCGTTATTATAAAATCGGGTTGAATAGGAAAATACTGGCATTTTCAATAGCCTTGTCAATGCTGAAGAGAAAAAAAATTGCCGGAACAGCCTATACAGAATGTTTCCTCACTATGGTACCCAACTGCAGGAAGTGATGAACATATGTCCGGAGTTGCTTCGTTTTTGAGATCCAGGTCGTTGAAATTTTGAAAACAAATGGTATTCATAAAATATCATGAATATCCTAGAACCGAGTTGGTTGAGATTTCGTACATTTATTTGAACTGATAACACGCTCAGTTAGCCTTAATTACATTGAAATTATCAGGGCTAGTGGCGTTTCAGTAGGCACCAATTGTAAAAACAGTATGCCACAGACTTTTTTTCACAGATTTTAATTTTTTAGATTAAGCAACTTGAAATAAATTTTTTTTGGTCTCTTGTATTTTCTTCATATCTTGCTTCGTTTTAAAAATAAAATTAAAGCCACGATAGTAGGGAAATATGTGTAGATATATTTCATTTCAAATTGAAATAGTTATTTATGTATCAAGGGCGTAAAGTAGGCGTTTATGGCCTGCGGCGTGGATAATGGACCGAAGGCGTTAGCCTAGGGCCATAACACGCCGAAGGCCATAAACGCATTTTACGCACGTGATACATACAAAATTTTATGCACTAGCGGTTTATACAGTGTTCACCAAAATCTTGGAACAGCATGGGAAACTAACTTTTATGAAGAATGACATTTTCTGAGAAACTATTAATAAAAAAGTTTTCCATATGAATCCAAGATTTTGGCGGACACTGTATATATATATTTATATCGCAATTATCGTGTCAATAATCATCTCTGTATACTGAAATAGATTCATTCATTCAAATTGTACACAGAATACCCAGTATACAGTGCGGTCCAAAGGTATGGAATAAATTCATTTTTAGCGTTATTATGTATTTTATGAAAAAATCCTGAAACAGGTCAATTTTTATTGGCAATTTGACAATTTACAGTATGAAAATATTACCCCCTTCTTGCACCCCCTCTGAATTATGAGCACCCCCTCAAAAATTTTAAATGAGAAGGGGGGTCGTGTGGCATCTTGTTCGAAAGGGATTTTCATTATCTGTTCAGCAATACTAAGTGTTTCATATTTGGTGCAACCATAACTGAGAAATTTTTTTATTAAAATTTAAAAATATTGACACTGTAAATTATGTATCCGTTGAAAAAAACTGAAACAGGTCGATTTCTATTCTCAATTTGACAATTTATACTTTCTTATCTGTCTTGCTAAAAAAGTCAGAAAAAAGTCGTTGAAGACACCAAAAAATTATTCACAAAACCCATAAATAATATAATGTCAATCTAGTAGACTACTGTTATTTTGATATTTGTGAGTTGCTGGCAGACGTCAGTGTATTGAAAAATATTTTTGTGTGTATTCGATTCATCTATGGCTCATTTATCCGAAACTCAAAGAATAGACATTTTAATTATGCTTGGATGCGGTAATAAAACACGAACTCAAACGGAAGTTTGTGAAATGTTCAATAATAAATACCCAGGTCAACACGTATCACAATCTACAGTTAGCAAAATAGAAACAAAATACCGTGAAACTGGACATGTAAAAACTCGTCAAAAACCAGGTCGAAATGCTGCATTGGATGAGGAGAAAAAGTTAGATGTACTGTTAGCGATTGAGGAAAATCCGCATATGACAAGTAGACAACTTGCCGCCGACAATGATGTAAGTAAATCATCGATATTGAGAGCTTTACATAAAGAAGAATACCATCCTTATAAAGTTCAGTTGGTTCAGGAGTTAAATGAGGATGACCCTGATAGAAGGCAACAATTCTGTGAACTGATGATGGATAGAATCGAAGCAGATTTGCAGTTCATAAACAAAATTGTGTTTTCTGATAAATCTACTTTTTATTTAAATGGAACGGTTAATAGACAAAACTGTAGATATTGGAGCAGAGAAAATCCTCATTGGATGTGTGAGGCTCACACACAATATCCCAAAAAAGTGAACGTTTGGGCTGGTATCATTAAAAACAAAATTATTGGCCCCTATTTTTTTGAAGGCACAATTAATGGTGAGGTTTATCTAGGTTTTTTGATGAACTTTTTAGTGCCTACATTAAAACGACTTTTTCCCGATGTTAATGATCCAAATGGAATAGATAGATCAATTTGGTATCAACAAGACGGAGCTTCACCGCATTACACACGTATTGTTCGAGATTATTTGACAGAAGTTTTTCCCAATAGGTGGATTGGCAGACGTGGACCGATTGAATGGCCGCCTAGATCCCCCGATTTGACTCCTCTCGATTACTTTTTATGGGGTTATTTAAAATCAAAAGTATATTTCAATAGACCAGACAATATTGCAGATTTAAAAACTAGGATATCGGAAGAAATTAACAACATAACCCCTGAGGTCCTACAAAATGTTCTACGAGAATTCCAAGATCGCCTTGCTTATTGTCAAGAAGTGAATGGTGGTCATTTTGAACATTTAATTTAACTGTAAAACAAATTGAAATATACTTCCTAAACATTATGTTACATTATTTCCTTCAGTCTATCAACATTTGACATATTCAGAATAAATTTTCTCAGTATTGCTGAACAGAGAATGAAAATCCCTTTTGAAAAAGGTGCAACACAACCCCCTTTCTCATTCAAATTTTTTGAGGGGGTGCTCATAATTCAGAAGGGGTGCAAGAAGGGGGTGATATTTTCATACTATAAATTGTCAAATTGAGAATAGAAATCGACCTGTTTCAGGTTGTTTCAACGGATGCATCATTTACAGTGTCAATATTTTTAAATTTTAATAAAAAAATTTCTTCGTTATGGTTGCACCAAATATGAAACACTTAGTATTGCTGAACAGATAATGAAAATCCCTTTCGATCAAGATGACACGACCCCCCTTCTCATTTAAAATTTTTGAGGGGGTGCTCATAATTCAGAGGGGGTGCAAGAAGGGGGTAATATTTTCATACTGTAAATTGTCAAATTGCCAATAAAAATTGACCTGTTTCAGGATTTTTTCATAAAATACATAATAACGCTAAAAATGAATTTATTCCATACCTTTGGACCGCACTGTATACCCACCTCATTATGACGTTGTTAAGCAAGCTGGTTGTTGTATAGCTACAAATTCAATAAACAAGGTAAACGGTCATCTTCATGTTTATTTGAAAAAATGCGTGAGTGAACTCAACACGAAAATTATGGAATCATCAGATGAAGAACATAATATATACATACCAATGGAAATTTTGGAATCGGCTGAGAGTACCAAACTCGAACTGCTACCAACAAAGTCAAAGTAACTTTACGAATAGACGTATAATGAGTTCATAAAATGGCACAATGAAAATAATGTGAAGGTGATTACAGAAGATATATTACTGGGATATTTTTTTGAGAAGTCCAAGAATCGAAAACCATCTTCTTATAAACATAAGCAAATTTCCAAAATTGATAGATAGCATTTTTGAAACGGAAGAATGATGGATATAAGCCGAAGAAATCCAAAATATTGAATAGGGATAAAATCGAACTTTTTCTAAAAGAAGCTGCATATATATATTAAGTAATTAAAATACTTATTGATTCTTTTATAGGTTGCATTAATATTTGGGGTACATGGTGCTTGTCGTAGAGAAGAATTAACAAATCTCAAGCTTGATGACATTCAAGACCTAACTTATGCTTTATTGATTATAATTCGAGAGTCAAAAACTAAAATACAACGAACATTTACCATCTGCAGTACTGAAAACCAGTCTGTTAATATCCTATCAGGAAGATTGCACTGCAGCTTGAAGTCAGTCCAAAACCGATTGGAAAGTTCTAAAAAGAAACCTTCTATGCCCATATCACATACAGTGGGTCCAAACTCCATTGCTTCGGGATTTTCATCCAAGATAAATGTTTTGTAGGTGCATGTTTGGTTCGTATGCTACGCTATTAGAGAAAATCATTTTCACCATCAATTTTCGCTGAACATTTGGGAAGAAAGTATTGATGACTACCTAATTGGCCAATTTTTTCAACAGGAAGATCAACAGGTGAATCCTACACGGAATCTTTGCGAGAACATTTACCCATTTTGTTAGAAGAAGGGATCATAGGTACCAAAAGTGTCCACAGCTACTGAAAAGACTAAACAGTGACCTCCAATCACCGGAAGCCGAAAACCGAGCTCTGTTACACCTTGGGAAATGTTGCCACTGTTTTTCAGTAAGAAATTGTTGCTGCTCTCGCATGTATGGGAGGAAAATTTCACCAAATCTGTATAGTCAAATATCTCCACACCTACAGTCTACAATCAATCACCCTAGATTAGATTAGTTTGGGGACTTCGTGCTAGAAGCCTCTACACCGCGACCATATCTATTGACTCCTTAGGCTTGTTTTTAGAACTCCCATGTATCTGGGTGTTTTTGATCTTTCTTCTCCCAGTGTTAGAAACATGATAGCCTTGATAAGCCCCCGCAGTGACATAGTATATGTACTGATGTTTCCTCTTCTTCCTGGCAGAACCTGCATAGCATTTCTTCTGACAGACCGATTGTACTCAAATGTTTGTTGATCCTGCAATGCCCTGTGAGAAGTCCTACTAATACTCTAGTAGTGCTCCTCATCTGGCTTAGAAGATATTCTGTGAATGTTAGCTGTGGTTGTTTGATAAACTCTTTGGCCTGTCTTATTCCTTGTCAATTGTTCCACCATTCTTGAGATTTCTGTTGGGTCCATGATTAGTGCTTGTTTTTATTACCTTTTACCATACCAGAGAACGGTTCAGGGCCATTCAGGGCCTTACTTGCCCCTTCACGGGCTAGTGAATCGACCTCTTCATTGCCTCTATAACCTGTGTGTGCTGACTGCCAAACTCTTTTAGGACTTCAATGCAGTCTAGTTTGGATGTAACTTAATTGAGTTGACTCTTGGCTGTTAGAATAAATAGCAATGTTTTTTTCTGAAAACTAATGCCTTATTTTCTCTTGAACGCAATGTTGTATTGCGACTATTACTGCTTGAAATATTGTCGCGTATATATCTAAGCTCAATGAGATTTTTATCTTCAACTTGGTTTCATAAATTCCGGCTCCGGAACCTTCAATAGCTATAACGTGTTGAAGTCTCTCCCGTGCATGTTGCTTATAGGTGCTTGTCGTGACTGACCTGGCTTCGCCTTGAATCTTGATGTGTAGTGGAGGCTATTTGAGCAAGACCTCTAGTGGCATTCAGACATGCTTGTCTTTGCAATGCTCTGAGTCGTTGAACCACTCCTACCTGCTTGGTCTTTGGCCACCATGCCACCGACCCATACGTTATCATGGGTCTGATAACTGTAGCATAGAACAATGTAGTAATATTTGGTTGTAGCCCCCAATTTTTTCTGCACATTCTCCTGCGCATGTTGAAGGCTACTCTCCTTTTTTCTATAACTTTTTGTAGGTGTTGATTCCATGTTAACTTATGGTCGAAGAGTTTGCCTCTTGGACAAATGTCTATTCCGTTCAGTACAGGTGACCCAAGTTCTTCCAGTACTCTTTTTCGTGTAAACATAAATATTTTGGTTTCATGAGGGTTTACTGTCAGCTCCTCCTCTTTACACCACCTGTCGATTACATCTAGAGCTGTCTGTGTCGATTACCCTGTAGATTGTTGGAGTATTTTTATGAACCATTACATTCCGCGTCAAACAAGCCATCATTCATATGGCAACCAATTATCAAACTGACATTGACTCGCTAATTTATCACACGTTTGCAAGAAAATTACATTACACAGTCGTAAGCCTATTAGGAGTAACGTGCATAATGGTTATATAATTGCAATTATGTAGTCTCTAGAAATAGCACGCTCAACAATGGATTGTTAATCGTTTGCGGAACGTCGAGATGATTTGCTACAAAGTTGGACGTTTCGTAGAAATTCCACATAAATCACACACTGCTGGAAAAGTCAAGTAATCTTCCGTGAGAAGTTATGTGCTCATTGTTTTGTTGTGGTTGAAAAATCACAAAAATGAGATTATTCATTACAAATGAAAGTAGCGGGATGATTAAACAGTCAAGAGCGAAAAAAAGGTGAAACGAAGAGGTTCGTTATATACGATGAAAAGTAGTGGGTCGAGAATACGCCCCTGGAGTACTCCTTGTGATATTGCTTTGAGTTTGATAACTGATCATTCATAACAAATACCAACTGAATAGTAATGAAAATTAGTTATTTTTGTATTAATTGCGTTAAATGAGTGTTATTGAATTCTCCAACTTCTTCCAAACAAACTAAAATATCTGATAAAATTGTAGAAACAACTCTTCACTATCAATTATAATTCCAATGAATGAAATTGTTTTATGATGAATAATCAATTAATAAATCCTTCCAAAATAATATTTCATTTTTATTTTGTGAATTATTTTGGCAGTGAAAAGAAGTAAACATTTACGTATCAAAAGAGATGCAGAAATGTCAAGTTTTTTTGACAGTTGTACAAAAAGTACATTTTTGTATTCCATAAAAAGCTGCTGGAATAGATCTGATAAGATTTCAAATAGAAATGCATTGAGAAGGGAAGTAAAAAGTGGTGAAGGATAGCAGGGAAATTATTGGAGAAAGAAAGGATATCGTACTGCGATAGGGTGTGATATTTCCTAGAACCCACACGTTCTTTTTTCAACACTGCAAATTGCCAATAAATAATGGAGAATTAGCACAAAACTGAACAAATATAATGTCTCATAAATTAGTTATAATTGCCAATTATACCGATAAATCCGGCTATTAACTTTCAATTATGAAATTATTATTCATTAAATTATTATAAAAACATTCAAATTCAATAACAAGATATGATTTAGTCGCGATATCGGCGAAAATATATCAGGCGCGTGGGAAACAATGTAATAGTTGTTTGTTTTATTATTTTTATTATTAGCAGTCTCTCACGTATTCTATGTGGTTCATTCGAGATTTGTCAGTAATAGAATATTCGAAAAAATGTATTGTATCTGAATTTCATATTACGCTGAGTATAAAAACTGAGATAGTTTCGAATTGTTTCACACGCTTTAGATATTTCAAAAAATTACATCGGAGTAGGTATTTGTTGAAAATAAGAAGACTGAAACTGTGACGGTAATGAGTTTGACGTCAAAAGATTCCTCAGTACTTTTTGATGGTGAGAAAAATACATTTTTTTACGTTAAATGTATTTTTCTCCTTATTGAACACATTTATTTCATCGCTATTATTTTTTTGATAGGAATTTACCAATTGGCTCTATCTTGGAAGTTCAGAAACATTCAGAGGGTTAAGAGATTACTGGATCTGAGAGTCATGTGCCCTGAGCATGCAAAATTTTCAGAAGGCAGTTTCTGCTCTTTGCAGTAAATATCAATAAGCAAACACCATAATCATTAATTAACCAACCAGTATTGGAACTCATGATATTACCATAATTGTCCAATTGCCCATAATTTTCAATAATTAATTGGTCATGTATGTTAATGAAGAAGCCATCACATAATTTCATAATTTCATAATTTCACAAATTGGTAAATCTCTTGCAAATTCAAACATTCGATGCATTTGGAATAACTGAAATCTCTGAACTGCAAACACAAAAATTGTGTTTCGTTGTGTCAGAACAAAATAGTTAGTTCAGGCAAAAAAAAAATCAACTCAACAGTTTGTACTTTGAAATATTATGCAACACAACTGTAATTCTTCGATAAGTAGAGTTACGACAACGAATTTCTGGAGAATCATATTGAAAGTGGTAGTTTTATCTGGGATACAATGTGGGCAATGTATTTGTTGGTACTGGTAAATCTGGTGACCATTGTAAAATACTTTTTTTACCAGTATGAAGCCCACTTGATGAGTAGCGCTGAAAATTGAATTTTTCACACTAGGAGTAGCAGTTCTTTCAATAATAGTAATCTAATATAATTTTTTCACGACTGAATATTGAGTTTGCTTGATGCTTATTAATTTATTGAACTAAAAACGAAACTCTACATACTCTGCTAGAATACAGGTTTTCCAATGTACTTCTACAATGAACACTAGCTTGGATATGATCTTGTTTCAGTGCCAGTATTGCTGCTTTACTGTCTGAGCCAGTGTATTCATAAAAAAATGATTTCTTTGAGACAGGTTACTGGCGATGTATCTCTGCCTCATTTCTATACTGTTACGGTAGTCCGACGAACCTTCATTTTAGTTTATCTTGGGAGAGGTCCCTTTTGGTGGCTCGTGGATAAATTTCAGAGGGCATTGCGAAGTATTTTTTGTGGAAAAGTTTGCTAAGAATAATGCAGATTTAATTCAACGGTTGTAGAGGGCAGTAGTTGTATTACGTTAGAGAATTGTCGAGGAAAACCACAATTGTAAAGAAAAATATTTTTTTTAAAACTTTTTATGAATCGTTTTATATATATATCACAGAAATCGTAAATTAATTCCACTCAAAGTAGACACATCATCAAAAAATGGATGTGGTTATTTCTAAGCCATATATATCAAAAGCTCATTTATTTAAAGAAAAAACAGATGATTCATATAGCTGATAATTTTGTACTCATCATGATTTTTAGATTACTTTTCGTCCATTTTTGTTGATATACAAAATAAATATGTTAGAGAGAGAATTTTTGACATTTTATCCCGTTTTTTTCCCAAACTTTTTATCTGAGTTTACAAAAATCTTATATTTTCGGAATCAGCATGAAATTTTGCATATACAGTGCGAATTTAAAGTTGATCTGATGATTTTGTATTTTTCATGATTTTTAGGGGTCTACCCCTTAGGACTTTTTTCAAGTTATTACTTTAAATCTTCGATCAACTTGAATTCCATAAAGTCTACTGATTTCATCATTCTGAATCGACTGCCGTTCGCAGAATTGCTCTATCTTGAACCGTTCTCGAATTGAAAAGGTTATTTCAAGTGAATCTGATGATTTTTTATTTTTCATCATTTTAGGGGGACTTTTTTCAAGTTTAATAGTCGATCAACTTGAAATTCATAGAGTATACTAATTCCATCATTCTGAATCGATTGGCGTTTGCAGAATTGCTCTATCTTCAACCGTTTTCGAGTTGAAAAGTTCATCTGGAGTTGAGAGAGGTAATTTCCCTCCACAATTCAATTTTAGTATTTTTTTATGATTTTATTAATTTGGTTTTTTCAAATGCATACATATGCACATAGACCATTACAAGTGATACTGAGAATTTTATATTTTTCAAGACTTTTTGGATTTTTTCGAGTAATTTTTTTTGCCGATATTCTTGAAATTCACAGAGTACACTTATTCCATCAATCTAAATCGATTGACGTTCGCAGAATTCCTCTATCTTCAACTGTTCTCGAGTTGTAAAGTTCATCTAGAGTTGAGAGGGATAATTTCTCTCCACAATTTGATTTTCGCAACATTTTGATTAATTTCCGTAAAATTTTACTTTATTTTCATATTCACACACAAGCGCATATGCAATTTCAAGTGAAACTAATGATTTTATATTTTTCATGATTTTTAGGGGTCTACCCCTATATTTGCAGGAAATATTTACACATATTGATATAAATATCACAGTCACTGGTGTAAGATAAAGTCATTTCTCCAAGAATCCTTATAATGACAATAGCTCAATCTCACACAACAAATCAAAAACAAGTTTTTTAAAAAAATTCTCTTTGGCGATTTTTTTTTAGTTATCAAGGGTAAATTGTTGGAGAATTTCATGTATGCATCATGTGGCCCTTTCTCTGTATACTTCATATTCAACATAGTCTTCAAGATACGTTTTTTCATTATGAAATTACATTCTTGTTGTGTGCTCCCTCCCCGTACCATATTCCATAATTAAAGTATATGGTATTCCAACTTCGATAATTAAAAATCAAATTTGGGATTGTTTTTCATGATTTGTGTGCAAATCAGGAACTTCCTAGAAACTGTTACAGAATATGGAACAATTTTTTAATCGGATTGAAGTTGGAGAAGAATTAAAAATGAGACTTTTGACATATTTTTTTCGGGAACAAGGCAAAAACTTGCTAAACTTTAAAGAGAAATGATTTTTCTTCGTAAAATCTTGAACAGAACATTTATTTTGTATTCAATGACCCACTTTGTACCAAGTCAGATTAATTTCCTGGATATTAATGACCATTTGAAACACGATTCGATTACACACCACGTGTCAGTTCAACCTCTCATACTTAATAGAAATGTTTCCTCGAATATCTTTATGAAACCATTCTCATCGAGCCAGTCAAGCTGTTTGTAGTCAATATCAATAAACAAAGGCCATAATCATCAATCGTAATGGTCGTAATAGTTTGCCGTCCATTGATACAACTTTCGAATTATGGTACAGGGCCGTATGTGCTGGCCTGCGTATAATTTGGATAAATTCATCAGCCATTCATAGTCTGGTTCACAAGTCCCATTTGGTCAAAAATCTAGGCTGGGCCACCGGAAATTTTGATTTCATTTGATTCGAAATGGCTTCTAAAAAAATGTTAATTAGGAAAATTGAGGCCAACAAAAGTTGGAATCGATAACGTTAAAGACAATAGAATGTTTTGGTTTTTGCAAATATTTCTAAAGCTGTTTGAGATAACCAAAGTTTGGGGAAAGATCCTGAAAGTGCAAAAAATTTTCTAAAAAAAATTTGAGGTAAAAATTGAGCTTAAAACAGCGGCTTTAGCAGGCGCGTCGACTGAATCAGGAGCTTGATGGAAAAAAGTTATTCTAACCGATAGAATATAAACATAGAGGAATGGAAAAAATTTAATACTATCTGAACACAAATAAATAATATAAATTATTTTTTATTGATTAGTTAATTTTTACCAGTTGAAAGATGACATAAATACCCTGGTTATTTCAGAACTGAACAGCTAATTCTGTTTGTTACTTTTTGGAGCTACTCTTGAAAAGGTTTAGAAACGATCCCAGTTAGAAAAATTGAAAGATTTACATTTTTTACTTTTTTATTAAAAATGAAAGGTATTAAAAAATAAAGAATGTTAATTAAGCAGCCAGGATATTTTATTTTTCAATTATTCTGATTATTTTGTTTTCTTATTACTGAAAGTTATATATCTATATTTTTTTTGAATTTTTAACTTTCGTTATTTAAATAATTGATATGAACATAATCATTGTAAAAAGAATTTTGAAAAAAAAAAATTAAGACAAGTCCTTAATAAAAATAATGATTTTTGACGAAAGAATTTTTTCCCATAAAAATTGTTTTTTTGACAAAAAACGAACGTGGTGATTAACAATTCGTTTATGTTCATAATAATATTGAGGAATCATTTTTTTAATCATTATTCATCACGTTCTTTTATTATCTTAAAAAAATGTTATTAACTTTTAATTTGTTTCTTAAACGATTTTTAAATTGAAAAAAATATAATGGAAATAATTGTTCGTCTTTTTATATGTGAACATTTTTTTCAATTTTTTTTTTATTTTTGAACATATTGTACTCTTGGATGACAAGCTCACTTTAGGTCTTTTTTATTTCTTGTCAATCAACAAACTGAGCTGTCAACCAAAGCTGTATCAATTGTTTATGAATTTTTTTATAATTTTTATATAATTTCCTCGAAATGAAGTTTTATTTTTACTTTCCAGTTCAAATATCCTGTAAACTATTGAAAATGCGATAAAAACACTGAAGAATTTTTTATTCTCAGTTCATTAATGAACAAATCGAACTTCTAAAGGGAGCTCTTACTCAATTGTTTGACAATGATTGATACAAATACAAAAATTTTGTTTCGGCTTGAAATATACAATGTATACTTTTTCATCGTTTGTTTTATGATTAGAAGTTCTGCATGGCCTGAAACCCAAATCGAAATAATTAGATATCAAGTTTTTGCATCGAATACGAGGATTATCGAAAAATGTGAATTTTGCTCATGAGTGAAGTACCTAATTTTTCACAATATTGAGAAAAGTTGATCCCAAATGAAAATTATCGTCAGATATCCAATATTATCCAACTACCTTGAAGAAAGGATCTTTAATAAATTATGGGAATAAATAAATTATAATTTTATTTTGTAAATCATAAAACATGTTTTGTATTGGAAAACCTGCTACCTAACCTTTCGGTTTATTGGTAAGTTATCTAACAATCTGCTATTTCATTAGAATAATTAATGCATACATATTATGATAATTCAGTTTACAAATGAAAACTTAAAGAGAAGAAAACAAGCTAATTAGAAAGTTATATTAATAACACTATTGGAAATGAAATTATTTGAATATACAATCCACCTAAACTTTAACATATCCACCATTTCTTCCAAAAAATTTATTAATTCGTTCATTAAATTCCCCTTATACAATCTTTATCATTTTTGTAGTATTTTCCTGGCATGAATCTGAAATAATCCTCTCCAAATGAATAATATTTTGAAAAGGTCCCTACTGGTAAACTCGTTGTTTCAAGTAGCCGCACAGAAAATAATCCAGAGGGGTTAAGGCTGGAGATCTAGCCGGCCAAAAAATATCGGAATATGTATGTATCAATTTTTCATTGACAATACGTTGAAGGTATGTCCTAACAGCTACTGTGCTCGATATACAAAAATATGAAACAAAGCGCCACCCCTTTTTTCACAGTGATAATAATATTTTTCATTTATTATTATTTTCTGCCTATATAAAAACTCATTTTTTACTTTTTAGTTCAATTTGTTATAAAAGCGTGTTTTCTAGCCTTTCGAACTATATTTTGAACTTGTGAACCAGACTATAAATGCATTCAATGAGAAAGCTCATTATCAGTATCATCGCGATTTCGCGTAAGATAAGTCTCGGCGTTAAAAGTGTAAATCGTGACAGTTGCAAATTGACAGCGCTCATGTTGTCAGTACAGTTATCGTGAAAAATTATACAACCACCCGTCACATAAAGAACTGGTAATGGCGTCGTTTCCTTGAGCAGATTCTACAGACTTTTAGTGTTGTGTGGCGAGATAAATTTACGGAATTCGAAGATACTCTGAGGTAAACGTTGTGGTTTGGTCGACGGTCATTACCTAGAAGAGTTAGTGGAATTGCGGAGGATTCCGAAGCCCAAAATTCGTTTGTGCACTAGGTTTATTCGTTCTTCCTTTCATAGTCCGTGAGTGTTTTGAAAACACCGATTCCTGTGAGACCTCGATGGATAACTGAAAAAAAGTAATTATTTGAGAATATACGTCAAAAGAAATGTTCTCCAATACAAAGGAAATCAAATGCACTGAAAGGAAATATGGTGCAAAAAGTACCATGTTTGCGCTTCAAAATGAAAGCGCAAAGTTGCACTTTTTAGAGGACTTTTTTTAATTTGCTGCTCACCGAGGGGCAAAGTAACCAAACCGCTCGCTGAGTTACCATGGAAACCATAATAAAAAAACCTCAAGAGTTTTTGCGAAATATAACACAAGAGTATTAAACGGCATTTTACAAAAAATATTTCATGAACAACGCTGATTTTTGTGAAAATTCGATGGAAATCGACGAAATTAGTGAAATTTGGGATCATGTATAGCGCAAAGTATAATACTCGCACGTTTTAAAATATGAACTGTCAATTTTGAAGCTATCAACAATCATTCATTTTTACCAAAAATTTTTGAAATATCTGCAGTTGCAGAAAAAAACCTGGTATGTAATTCAAGCGCCACATCTTTGCGCTTTCAAAACGTTGCAGCTCAACTTTTTTTCTCAAGTGGCAAAGTATATCTTTGCACTCTCAATACTCAAATAGCTATAGGATTCAATACATTGTTTATGCAATAGTCTAATGGAAGTGCCTATTCGGGTCATACAAAATTTATTCGAAACAAAAATTTGTTCATTGCACTTTGATGATGAGAAGTTGTTATTTGAACAAAAATTAATGTATTCTGACCCACTACAAACCGCCTCGGCTCGAATCCTATTTTTGAGATCACTTCAAAATTTCAAAAATTCGACCGCACTCCTCTGAAGACCCGGCAATGACTTCTGATGATGAGAAGTTGTTATTTGGACAACATTGAATTTATTATAACCCATCACAAACCGCGCCAACTCGAGTCCTATTTTTGAGATCACCTCAAAATTTTTAAAATACGACCGCACTCCTCTGATGAACCAGCAATTACTTTTGATGATGAAAAGTTTTTATTTGGACAAAAATCAATGTATTCTGACTCACCAACTCAAATTCTATTTTTGAGATCACTTAAAAATTATTAAAATACAACCGCACTCCTCTGACGACCCAGCAATAACTTTTGATGGTGAGAAGTCGTTATTCGGACAAGAATGAATGTCTTTTGGTTTAATTTTGGGAATGTGACCTTCCACTATTTTCTTTATCTTGTCGTGGCCCGATGTATCACTCGTGTTTTGTTGCCTCAGAAGTCCCATTTTTGCCTCTCCCATGACTTTTATGTCAATCGGGGGGATATCTAACAGTATGGCTGATGTTGGTGTTGTTTCCATAGCTCCCGTTATGCTAAGGTGGGCAAGTCTTTGTACCTTGCTCAACTCAGTCGCGGCTATTTTTTGGGTTATCTTGGTCCACCACTACAAAAATGCGTATATGATCATGGGTTTCACTACAATGTTGTATGTCCTATACACCGTTTTGGGACTTGGCGCCCATATTTTTCCATAAGCTCGTCTGGCTATCATTAGTGTCGCCTCGGCTTTCTTGTTTACTTTTGTCAGCTGTTGGTTCCAAGTGAGTTTTGAGTCTAAATTCACCGAGATATTTGACTTCAGTTGACAGCTAGCGTATCTTGAAGGGTCAGTGGTCCTAATTTCTCCACTTCTTCGGGTGAAAGCAACCATGGTTTATTCGAAGGGACTGATAGTTAAACCCTCTGAACTACAGAAGTTACTGGATGTAATGAAATTTCACTAGTAAATACTCATTGCCACGGGAAACGGATACTCAGTGCAACCATAAACATTGCATCCAATAGTCAGCAATGCACACACAATCAAAATTCATACCTGCTTGAATACAAATCACCGTCATCAAATTACTACGATCTGAATTAGCGACGCTAAAATTCGGAATCCGCTCTGATTCCTAATTAAATATTTGAACCGGCGCTGCAGCATTCGCGATTTCGCATGCATTTAGCTCGAAATTGTATTTCTCATTACGATGCAAACCGCACAATACGAGTGTGCATGCAGTCGATCGTTATGGGACGTATCCCGCCCCCATGGGCCGTCACGACCCGCGCAAATGAAGATAACGCTGAAAATGCGAAATGTAGCTGTTATGCAGTTCCAGCACTATTGAAGCGCCGATGAGAGCAGAATATTCTAGTTGGATCAAGCGGCGAGTCAGGAGGGTCTCAGAAATATTTTTGTATGCTATTCGCTATCTACACAAACTTCAATAAACAGTGATTTTCAAACCACACCCGACATCTCTACTGCTCATGAACTTGAACTCAATCCAAAAAAGTCCGCATTGGTGTTATTCGGTTCAAAGAAGAACAGAGAACTCTCTGGAAACTCTCTGGGAAATCTGCTTTCTCATCAATGGACTTAAATGCAGTTGGCGTTCCGCAAGGATCTATATTGTGCCCTTTATTGTTTATCGTAAATATAAATGACCTGTCCCTCACTTCATCGGATACATCAACCACATTATGTGCAGATGACTCCACTCTACTACTCAAAGATTAAGATTTTCAATCATTACAAACAAAAATTACGAGCCCCGTTAACAAATTATCTGACAGAACCTTGTTACTGAACTCTAGTAAAACTAATTACATAACATTTCATTCTCATCAAAACGTGAACAGACCAACACTGAACATCAATTTGAAAAAACTTTGACAGATGTTAAATTTCTATAGGTGTATTCTTTGACTCAACCCTGTCTTTCAGGACCCACTGTACTAAATTTTGCAAAATTTTGAACTGAAAATGACATCAACTGAGAAACTAAATTGCCTTGAGTTTGAAGCATCTCCTCAAATTTTACCATGCTGAAATCCATGCCAGAATTTCTCTTTTATGGGGAAACACTCCGGGAGCACATGGTGTCTTCCTGTCTCAAAAGCGCTTTTCACCATTCATGACGCAAAATTTGTAAAGAATTTAAGATATTAACAGTAGTGGCATATTACTTCTTGTGTTGTTGACGTATGTCCATTGTAATCAAAATAACTCCATAAGAAAGTGTAATACTTATACTCACAATACTAGGAAAAAAGAGAACTTTCACTTTTGCCCTTCAGGTACTTGGAACTGTCCAAAAAAATGCCAAACTTTTACAATTTGTACTTCTACAATTCACTTCCAAAGAATTTGAAGAGTTTACCGACCCATATTTTTAAATTTAGCTTTGATTTTACACCACCGCAGGAGCAGGAGTCTTTGGGCCTCGCACCAAATACTCCGAACCCATGGGCCTATTCCCCAGTATTATTCAAGCGGAAATTCACGCCATAGAAAGGTGCATTCAATTCAACCTCGACAGTCTCCGATAGTCAAGCAGCCACCAAAGCGTTGAGCTCATATAACATCAACTCAAAGATGGTTTGGGAATGCCTAGACAACCTCAATGATCTAGGCAGGAACAACAAGGTAATCCTCCTCTGGGTGCCAGGGCACGTCGGAGTGGAGGGCAATGAACAAGCAGATACCCTGGCACGAAAAGGGGCATCAACGCCACTGATCGGGCCAGAACCATTTTACTTCCAAGACGAACTTAATAAAACGGAAGAAGCAACGAGAGCATCATACTGGCAAAGACTTCCAGGGCTAAGGCAGGCCAAAGATCTCCTCGGCAACTTCAACCGAGCAAGATCGAAGACACTGAATAACCTCAGCAACACTAGTCTAAAGACAATCACGGGATTTCTTACGGGGCACTGCAGACTTAAAGAACACCTAAGGAAGCTAGGCTTAGAGGAGGAAGGCACCTGCAGATTCTGTGGGGAACATCCAGAAACACCATACCATATATTGATGGAGTGTTATGCTGTACATCACAAAGGATTGAATATTCTGGGATCACACCAGCCGACTGTGGGAGGAATACCACAAATGGACCCCCTCAAAATCCTTATATTCCTCAAGGATACTTACATATAAAAGTGAAATTTATAATGATTGAATCTTTGTTTGGTATTTCAAGTCATGAATTAAGGAAAAATTATTATTTTAAAGCAAATATATTGTAAGATTTATTGTGATATCTTCAGGGCAATAAGATTGATGTTTCAGCGTAAAAAAACTCGAAAATAACCCTCTTGGTTTTGAGTCACAGTTAAGTAGACACATGTAAGACCGATATAAAAAAGATGCTTTACTTACACAACAATAAAACACCAGACAGACATGTTAAAATTTAAACTATTAAACTCCAGTACGCATGCCTAAGTATACCTAATTTTTGATCAAGTATTACATTTTTCAATAAACATCAAATAACCTTTTCAGTATCTAGATGTGTTCATAATTTTTTTACACAAAAATTTGCGTTTCAGGATCTTTAGATCCTCACTGTATCTTCCGCACTTCATTTGGAATTAAAAATATAATCAGCCCCTTTTGGAGCTTTCATGCGACGCCACTGGCTCTAGACAGAGAGCCTCCAGTAATTGCGAGATAGCGCAGCTAAACCGAGATGATATGGATTGTTTATATTGCACTCTGTATGCAAGAGCTCATTTTGTAGTTGGAAAGGTTCATCTCGCCGGCTTTAATTGGAATATGCACCACTTTCCACTATGAATGCCACTACCGAGTTTTTTCATTAGCATAATTTGGTTGTTTATTTTTGTTCAGTGAACGAATCAGTTTGGAGAGGTTTGTTTTGAAGATCTGGCAGCAGTTGATTTTCCTGTAACAGTTGCTATGATTCATAGTTACGTGGGTGAGAGGCCTATGGTCTATTAGTCCGAGAGCCAGAGGGAAAAATCAAGTCTGAATTTACTAATCCTGTTTTTTTATGGTTGATCATATTCAAGTGAAACTGAAAACGGGTCTCAGTGCGGTACAGATTTCCTTATTATCTGGGAAATAGATGACTTTTATATTTTGTTTATTGAAATGGGAAAGTTATAGACAAAATAGTTCACTGGAAAATATACGTACCTCCGCTCTTACATTAGAATAATCACATTCCATTTATAGTTATCATTTTAGTGCTCCACTTATCAAATTCCGAACTGTGTGAATTGACAAGTGGTACAAGCCATAAAATCATTTTTAACTAAACATGATCACTGGGCTACTTTGGTGAGGAAAAAATTATATTACCGAATCCATCACCTGTTTCGAGTCATAAAAACTTTATGATCCAATAAAACCTAAGTTAATGTTGTCAGTGTTTATTTCGGTTCATTTTATGTCTGATACACGTCCCCTGGAATTTATTTGCAACAGTTTCCTCGTTATACTTCCAATGATTAAGGGCTTATCTGATTGATTTCTTCGAACACTGGTTAATGTAATTAATTTTGCCACCGGACTCAGGACAGTCCGAGGACAGATAAAAAAGTTGGACGCTTAATGTTGAATACTCAGTTCCTAGTAACTCATTTGTCAATGTCATGTCGATCTGGCAGTCAGATTTGTTGTCACAGCTACCTCTCAAAAATGAGTACTTAGTCAATATTTTACATTAACAGAAAAACTGCCTTATCTTGCTGATAGAATTCTAATGTGTTCGAAAATGTACAAAGAGATAAAAACAGTGCAAAGAATTTGGCGAAAAAATGGAAAAAAGTAGCCAGTTTACCAAACTTTTAGGACACTAAGAGAAATGAAAGCTTAAGAAATAAGTTGGATGAAAAATACAGACAGATAAAAGATAACAGATGAAAACGAAATAATCAATTAATTATACAAGACCAGTCAAAAGAGTATGGCAGTCAAAGATACAAAAGAGAAGAAAAAGAGGAAGACCAAGACCAAACATGGGATGGAGTTATAGAAAGACTTCAAGGGAAAGGAGACATGGGCAGAGCCAAAAGCAATGACAAGAAATAAAAAACAATGGGCGGAGTTCGTACACGAAGGAAAATTTCATTTTGTTGTCAGAGTCAACAAGTTAAGTGTTGAAGTTTTAATATAAACCGATTATGTATTTTGAGGATAGTACAATGTAATCAATGAGAACCCTATACACATGTTTGAAAACTATCACGCAAACGGAATTGAAGTTGAAAAAATATTATGAGTAGTCTGACCCTTCAAAACGTATTGTCTATAAGCGGGTTACAGCGTTCCTGTCTAGATGAACTAGCACGAGAAAATTGTTAAGGGTACATATTGGGAAAAAATGATTTCCTCAAGTTATTATCAGTACCCGTCTTCGACAGTGTTTCTTCTATTTTATCGGCCACATTCCAACCAAACCTCTAGAAAAGTAAACGGAGTAATTTTATTCATTTCGTTGATGAGAATTTCTTGTGGAAAGGTAGGAATTATTGTATTTTCAGAATCTTGTGAAGGTTCGAAAAATATTGTCATAAAAGAAAAAAATCATGTATGTAAGGCCAGCCAAATAGCGCCGATAAAGATCTTGCAATAAATCCTTCCACCTACATGGTTTTAGTATATAAAATATCACCTCTTGAGAAGTAACCTTCAATGGCGTTACTACATAGCTTCTCATGTCGAATTCAAAGTGAATATATTTTTTCAGCTTCAGGTTTGGCCAAGTATATCAAGTAGATTACTTCCATTACAGAAAGTTTTTATCTCCACCTTCCTAAATTAGTTGGAAACGCCCTTGTAGTTGGGTTGGTTCTTGTAGTTTCTTTTAGATAATTATCAATTATCAAACTGATTTTGTTCGATATTGTCGTCCAGTAACATCTCCGTGACCAACACATTTCATAAATTTGATATAACGATTTTTATCGTTCAAACACCATGTGTATGGTCCCCCACAAAAACCAGTTCGTTTTCAGTGAGTATAGCTTGCCTTCGATATATTTGAAGATTATGTGACAAAGAGAACAACTGTCAAAGTCAAGGACTCCTTCAACGTTCCCAGATTGTACCTCAGGGAACTGTATTGGGGCCTATCCTATTTTCTTCTATATATTAACACCATTTCAAGATTTCTCATTTCAATGTTGAACCAACTTAGTTGGATGATACCTCATTTCGAACAGAAATTTGGATTCTGTCGAGACGTTTTCGAAATATTCAATGATGGATTTGGAAATCACTCTTTATTTCAAGAGCGGTTGACCTTCAAAAAAATAATTTTTTATCAGTTAAATGGTTCTATTAAAGTTTTATGATACTATCCACTTTATGATTAAACGAAAAAAAAACGGGAAAAAACCCCGGAAAAAATACCCCCGGAAAAAAATAAAAACGAAAGAAAAACCCGAAAAAAAAACAGAAATAATACCCCTATATGCGATAACAACGGTCAGTACACAAAAAGTAGGTAATGAAATTTCAACTGTGTCAAGAAACTAGACCATATTTGATTCATTTTACAGAAGGGTGGAACAACAGATTTTCCAGCCTTGCAAAAAGGCGAATCTGTCACCAGGTTAGTTCGTTCAGGAACAGTCGAGTCATAAAAATATAAAAAATCGTCTTTTTTGTTCGTCGATGATGAACAAACATTCCACAGGATAGGTTAAAACTTTTATTGGTATTGTGAAATGAATCAAATATGTTCTAGTTTTTTTAACATGACACATAGTTGAAATTTCATTACTTTTTGTGTACTGGCCATTGTTATCGCATTTCCGTTTTTTCCGGGGTGGGTCCGGGGGGGGGGGTGTTCCGTTTATTACATCAGACTAATATGGAATGTGTACAACTTTCTTACGTTTATTGGAAATTGCAATCGCTTTCCATGAAACAATGCATTGGTATTTTGTTCATCAATGCTTGGTATAGAACCTACATAGACCTTGAAATCATTTGAGGGTATCTCATTGATATTTTGATGAAAATTATAATTTTTTTTAACAATAGAATTAATTTTGTTGGACTCATTCAAACGAATGTTTCCTCTGTGTATTGAACTATGCACCTATTTACTCCTAGATTATTCAACAAAACTGATGAACTGTCCATATTTGTTGAGAAAAAATATTCGCACCAGAAAATTTTGCCCCTGTTAAAATCTTAATAACTTTTTTCTGCTTTGAACAATTTGAATTCTGTTCATACTGTTCTCAAGCCCAGTCTTTCAGCATTCTTCAAAATATAAGGTTCTTCACATAAAATCGCTACAGGGTGTTACATGAAACTGTGCAAAATTTCGGAACTTTCAAAAGGATCTCAATTGAAGAAAAACTTTTTTCTTCAAATTTGATAGCGGAGGCATGAATATGAAGATGATCTCATTACCTTGAAATAATTTCCGATTTATCTTCTTATCTCTTTTTTTACAGGGTGATATCAAAAAAATAACTTTTTGGATTTGCAGTCAACACTTTTTTCCTCGTCAACCGATTTTCAAAATCTCAGCGTTATTTTGAAGCTGTAACTTTATATGACAAGATATGAGAATCAGAATTGACTCAAGATGAAGATTGAAGATCAAGGGTTTCCTTAAAGGTAATACCATCGAATTCCCGGTTGGGAGAAAAAGTAAATAAGGAAGGATTCTTAATTTTGGATACGTCGAGATCTTTATTGCTTTCAGTAGTCAAGAATTGTGCGTAAGAAAACCCTATTGAAACGGAAGGTTAAAAAAAAACAGCCAATTGTTCGTCTGAAATGCATGGCCGGTAACAGAGGTAACAAGAATTTTGGGGTGCGACCTAATTAGTTTTAAGTAGTTCAAATGACGATAAAAAATCCCAGTTCAATTTGTTCAGTATCCAATTATCTCAATTGCATTCATCCCTACATCGAAAATTAAAGCTAATTCGGTAATCTCTTACATCCCAAATTATCCCCTAAAGGTATGCCGGGCAAAGACCCAAAATCCATCCACCTCGCCAATCAAGATCCCCATAAAATGTGCAAACGAACCGTCTAGATGGCGTACACGACCTTGCTTCTACCTATCTTCGCACTTTTCATTTCCTTTCCACCGTTGCTTTATAGTTATCACTTCCTTCGTCCGGGGCGACCCATCTTTGGCCGGGATGTTTCGGATCTCCCCTCGCTCTGGCCAATTTCAATCCTCACATGAGTTAATCCAATAGTGGTGCTTCCCTAACATGTATCTCCATGAAAGTTCGTTACAAATTATTTGCCAGAATATATTTTGCCGAATGGCGGTAGAGTTCGGAAGGTGAGGGGAATATCATTGTAGATCGTTACAAAATTAATAATAATAAATCATTTATTTCATCATCTGAATATACACAGGTTACATGCTGAGTACAAAATAGGGGCAAAATTCCAAGGGGTTATTCCTTGACCTATTCTAAAAATATTTTGTCTCATGATGATTTTTGAAAAACCCCTTTGTTTCGAAAATACAGGGCGAACATAATATTTGATGTTTGTTGAAATGGCCTACTCGATCCCCAGACTCGAACCCCCTGGATTATTTCTTCTGGGGATATCTGAAGTCATTAGTAGATTCGAGAAATCGGATGATTGTTGGGTGTAACTCAATTAGAAACGTCTCTGGTTTGTTTGCAGAGAAGATTAAGTGCTTGTATCCAAGCTGGAGGGAGTCATTTCGAACATTCATTAAGCAAATTTACATGTGCATTTGATAATGGAATGTTGTTAATGTTGTGAATTTTGTTCGCCCCGTATCTTCGAAACAACGAGGTTTTTCAAAAATCGTCATAGGACCAAATATTCTTAAAATAGGTCCAGCAATGACCTAATTCCATGCCTGCTCACCCTTCGTTTTTCGAACGCAACGAATTGGACTGGAAAAAAAATATCTCACTCTAGATGATCTCTTCAACTTGAGAATGGTTGAAGAGAGAGCAATTCTGCGAACGCCAATCGATTCAGAAGGACCAAATTAGTATAATCTGTGAATTTCGTGTCAATCGATGTAAAACAAAATTATTGGAAAAATTCAAATCGTGAAAAATACAAAACTGACAGATTCACTCGCAATCCGCACTATATACGCAAAATTTCATGCAGATTCCGAAAATATATGATTTGTGTATGCTCAATTACAAGATTTGACTTATAAAAAGAATATAACATCATAAATGTAACGAATATAACTGGAAAAAAAATATCTCACTCTAGATGATCTCTTCAACTTGAGAATGGTTGAAGAGAGAGCAATTTTGCGAACGCCAATCGATTCAGAAGGACCAAATTAGTATAATCTGTGAATTTCGTGTCAATCGATGTAAAACAAAATTATTCGAAAAATTCAAAGGGGTAGACCCCTAAAAATCGTGAAAAATACAAAACTGACAGATTCACTCGCAATCCGCACTATATACGCAAAATTTCATGCAGATTCCGAAAATATATGATTTGTGTATGCTCAATTACAAGATTTGACTTATAAAAAGAATATAACATCATAAATGTAACGAATATAACTGGAAAAAAAATATCTCACTCTAGATGATCTCTTCAACTTGAGAATGGTTGAAATGGTTGAAGAGAGAGCAATTCTGCGAACGCCAATCGATTCAGAAGGACCAAATTAGTATAATCTGTGAATTTCGTGTCAATCGATGTAAAACAAAATTATTCGAAAAATTCAAAGGGGTAGACCCCTAAAAATCGTGAAAAATACAAAACTGACAGATTCACTCGCAATCCGCACTATATACGCAAAATTTCATGCAGATTCCGAAAATATATGATTTGTGTATGCTCAATTACAAGATTTGACTTATAAAAAGAATATAACATCATAAATGTAACGAATATAACTGGAAAAAAAATATCTCACTCTAGATGATCTCTTCAACTTGAGAATGGTTGAAATGGTTGAAGAGAGAGCAATTCTGCGAACGCCAATCGATTCAGAAGGACCAAATTAGTATAATCTGTGAATTTCGTGTCAATCGATGTAAAACAAAATTATTCGAAAAATTCAAAGGGGTAGACCCCTAAAAATCGTGAAAAATACAAAACTGACAGATTCACTCGCAATCCGCACTATATACGCAAAATTTCATGCAGATTCCGAAAATATATGATTTGTGTATGCTCAATTACAAGATTTGACTTATAAAAAGAATATAACATCATAAATGTAACGAATATAACTGGAAAAAAAATATCTCACTCTAGATGATCTCTTCAACTTGAGAATGGTTGAAGAGAGAGCAATTCTGCGAACGCCAATCGATTCAGAAGGACCAAATTAGTATAATCTGTGAATTTCGTGTCAATCGATGTAAAACAAAATTATTCGAAAAATTCAAAGGGGTAGACCCCTAAAAATCGTGAAAAATACAAAACTGACAGATTCACTCGCAATCCGCACTATATACGCAAAATTTCATGCAGATTCCGAAAATATATGATTTGTGTATGCTCAATTACAAGATTTGACTTATAAAAAGAATATAACATCATAAATGTAACGAATATAACTGGAAAAAAAATATCTCACTCTAGATGATCTCTTCAACTTGAGAATGGTTGAAATGGTTGAAGAGAGAGCAATTCTGCGAACGCCAATCGATTCAGAAGGACCAAATTAGTATAATCTGTGAATTTCGTGTCAATCGATGTAAAACAAAATTATTCGAAAAATTCAAAGGGGTAGACCCCTAAAAATCGTGAAAAATACAAAACTGACAGATTCACTCGCAATCCGCACTATATACGCAAAATTTCATGCAGATTCCGAAAATATATGATTTGTGTATGCTCAATTACAAGATTTGACTTATAAAAAGAATATAACATCATAAATGTAACGAATATAACTGGAAAAAAAATATCTCACTCTAGATGATCTCTTCAACTTGAGAATGGTTGAAGAGAGAGCAATTCTGCGAACGCCAATCGATTCAGAAGGACCAAATTAGTATAATCTGTGAATTTCGTGTCAATCGATGTAAAACAAAATTATTAGAAAAATTCAAAGGGGTAGACCCCTAAAAATCGTGAAAAATACAAAACTGACAGATTCACTCGCAATCCGCACTATATACGCAACATTTCATGCAGATTCCGAAAATATATGATTTGTGTATGCTCAATTACAAGATTTGACTTATAAAAAGAATATAACATCATAAATGTAACGAATATGACTCCAGATGAACTCTTCAACTTAAGAATGGTTGAAGATAGAGCAATTCTGCGAACGCCAATCGATTCAGAAGGATCAAATTATTATTTTTTACAAGTCGTTCCTTATTTCATCAATGCCGACTATGATGATGATTATAATAATATAATTACATTAATAATTTTTCGTGAACCTTAATTTGTTCATGTATCTCAATAAAAATTTAAATTTAATATCATACTAGAGTAGGTGAATGGTTTTGTATGGGAAATTGTATTTAGCAATAGTTTATATAACAATCTTCATATTACTTGAAGGCATGCGTTATTTTGAAGCATTTCGTCTTACGCCCTTATCTTTTGGTATCCGGGTGTAGATTTACAAATATATTGGTCTGTTGAAAGACTAATATATCAACAGGAAATAATTCTGCTTATCAGTTTGAGTTCTTTATGTTTTCTCGTCTGAAAGTTGATGACTTTCTTGAAGTGTTTTACCGTTGAAAGTGCTTTGCCTCAATTTTGCGGACAATATTTTCTCAAAAAGATTACTGAAATATCTTCAACCTGCAGCTTTATCAGTGATTCTCGACAAAAAAGTATGTGTTTTGGAATGGCATTCGTTCGAATAAACTATAAGTATTTGAAAATGTATAAACAGATATTTGAGTTGAATAAAATTCAATTGAACCTTGTCAAAAGTCAATCAACTAGAACCCAACCATTTTTTTAAATTAATTGTGCCTTTGCAGTTATTTATATAGAACAAAGAAACTAAAACTTGCCCAACAAACAAATTTTTTCAAATATAATGATAATCGAACTTGGACCCAAGTATTATCATATTTTACTCAAATTGATGATTTTAGGGTTCTATTCAATGAAATACTTCAAGGACACAAGCGATAAGCACCTCATTTAAGAGAATTTTATGTGTAATTATCAGTTTTGTTATTCAGTCCTAATGAAGAAATCCAGCGATATGATTTAACAAAAGATCTTGTACCGTTGAAATAAAACATGAATCCTGATTCGTTGTTGGCGTGATTACAAGGCATAACATTAAATAAATAATGTCCCATTATAATTATAATAATGGACATGTTTCAAGAAGATTAGAATGACCTATTAATTCTCAAATTGGGGGTCTGCGTGTAAACTAGCAATATTTTACGTAATATCAAAAAATGCTGTGTTTATTATCTCTGAATTTCTCCCAGGTATTTTGATTTACAATCACAACCAGTTCACAACCTCGTAGAAAGCACGGAAATAGTTGTAACCGAGCGCTTGAACTCAGTTGGAATATTTTATGACTGAATGCCATTCCATTCAGCATTCTACATATTTTCTCAGCTAGATCATGAACTCGATATCTACAAAAACAAAATAAATCATTCGAGTTGAAATTTATTCATTCGTTTCTGTATATCTCTAACTATTTAACTGTTTAAAGTTAAATTTCTTTCACTGATCTTTAAAGGTCGTACCTATACAGTTAGAGGAAAAAGAATCAAATCAATTTGGCAGTAATATATAGTTTTGTTCAAAATGCTATATAGGGCAAACCAAATGTTATTTGAAAACAAGGATCACAAATCCGATGGAGAAAACAAAATCGCTTTTATTGAACACATTAAAAAATGTTCTTTTGCTGGTATTGTTATTTGCTCTCGTCAATTACCGAATTAACCAAGTTTTCGTTCAAAATGAAAGTTTATTCGACAAAAAAAAACCTCTTCTGGTATTAACTTCAAATCGTCTTTTTGACAATATTCATCGTTAAATAATATCCTCAACCCGATTTAGCTGGGTAGTATGGGTTATTAGCATTTTTTTCAATTGAGACAACACTTGTGTGGTTTTTCATGCCGCTAGTTATCTTTCATGGCCAAATTATAATTCTCCATTGAAAAATAGACATCGCAAAATCATCAAGAAAGCGATATCTAGAGTTCGTAGTAATATCTTTGCAGTCACGTTTTGTGCACCGGCTGCGAACCACCAAACAAGGACTGCTAAAGAAAGGGAGAACCTCTACGTGCCTCGAATTCTCGATTTCTACCTACAACAGTCAACGAGACCTCTTGAATTTGATTTGCATACGTTCCGTTCCTGTACCAGATGGCGCCAACGACTTCAAATGCTGAACTAATGGTCGTTCGGATCGCTAATTACTTTTAATTTGAATAAAAGTAATTACGTCGGGGAAAAATGTGAGCGGAATTATATTCGGACTCGGCCTTATTCGTTATCACACGAGATTTACCTATGAATTGGAGAATTAAATTTTTTTTGCACCCTTCTTTCGACTTAATTGAATAGAAATGAAAACGTGAACTTCACGATTCTTTCACCGAAAGTAACTTCGATCCCAAACTATTAATACTGTTATAATCATGAACACATTTTCCTGATTTGTTTCCTATTTGAGAACGTATTTGCTGGAAGCTAACAAATTGTTATGTAATTACCAATTTGGCTTCAGGAAAAAATACTGAAACGACTTAGTTCAAGTTTGTATTTAGGTATATGGGATTTAACTCTTAATTGAGCAAGACTTTTGTGCGTGTGGTATTTTCCTCTATCTCAGTAATGCTTTTGACTGTGTTGATCACTTTAGAAAGCTTTTCAATTATGGAGG
Organism: Chrysolina americana; assembly: GCA_958502065.1. Taxonomy (NCBI): domain Eukaryota; kingdom Metazoa; phylum Arthropoda; class Insecta; order Coleoptera; family Chrysomelidae; genus Chrysolina; species Chrysolina americana. The sequence continues at coordinate 4,475,512 of OY293417.1, forward strand.
GCAAGAAAATGCATTGAATCTCTTAAAATCTCACCTAGGCTTGAACAACAAAATTGACCATTGAATAATATCTGTTTAATACTTGGCAAAGTTTTCTACAAGAGCCACTTTGCAATGCATTTCAAATATCAAAGCTGAAATTATTTTTCGATTTAATTGGGGGAACACCTCCGTACCGGTTTCATGGTCATTTCCAATCATCAGCGAAGGCTAGTTCGACCAAATTGAATTGAAAAATCCTTTCATCCTAATTGGAAATCCCTGAGACAAACACTGAAGTATGAATTCAGCGCCATCTCTGGGTTCCAGATTAAAATGCACTCCGACTAAGAGTCGACTTCAATATGCTGTAACAAAATGCTTACTTCAATTATCCATCTAACTACCATTTTTCAATTCCATTCATGCAAAAATTGATGCTAATAACCTTTTTATCAGTCTTCTTTCATCTGTCAAAAGTATTCGATACGTCCCCTTTAGATTTCTCAATCTAAAAGGTAGATGAACTTGTTTTGATTACAAAATCTTTTAACTTGGTTTAAATCATATATGGAACGTGGCATGAGCGGGAAATATAATACTATGATGTCTAGTGAGCGAAACGTGAAAATGGGTGTCCCTCAAGGCTTGGTTTGTGGTCCAATTTTATTTGTGCAATTTTTCAACGACCTGCCTGAATACATGAGAGACTGCCATATAACTATGTTCGCTGATGATGACGCACGATCACTGTAATAGTTTCTGATATATGATGTTACTAAGATCATTGATACATTTACGTGTTGGTATGACCGTGATACTCATTCTGAACGCTAGGAGTTCCGTATGTAAGAAATTTCTCCACAGAAAAGATCCAGTGATTATTCCTTGTTTCACAAATTTGCATCACTTTTTCTTACAATTCCCTGTGAATTGCTGACAATGCCTGGACTGAGCACCATCGAATTCTTTGCAAGCAGGCTAGTGTTCTTCATAGAGAGGAATATTGGTTCAAACAAAAATTCATAGAAAGCGCGTATGTATATCGAAGCCAATGGCGCTTTCAGTCAGCCGAACGTGGAAATTAAAAACATAGATCGTTTTGTAGGAAACAAAACAAACTACACGGGCCACAACACCGCCATAATTACACCAATACAACAGACCTATAAAGACCTCGTAGCATCTGAATAATTTGTCAGTATAATTGGAAGTTTCCTGTTGTTTCTTGGTATCTCTGTTCTGAAGATTCTTTCTGTACATTGTTCTAAATGAAATCTGGGGAGATCTATTCATGTACTAATTTGAAATATGAGTAAACCGAAGAAATTATTATTTATGGTGGACCTCAACTATACATAAATTTTGTCAGTATAATACACTTTGGAACTAAGATATTGATCATCTATCAAGTCGTACCTAATTGCTTCATTTCACTGCATCTTTTATTCATTTTAAATATTGTTTGGCCTTGGTTGGGGCAATATCATTTTGTATTTGAATGCTCGATATAGTAGTGAATATTTAGATATCTTTCAGTAATATTGTAATATTTTCAATTTTTCTAAAACTCTTAGAGGTAAACCCATAACTTCCTTTTCATCGACTTCTCATATACAACATTCATATATTTCGCTTGAAATATTACCATGGCAATAATTCACATTTCCCATTGTATAAATGTATATTAGTAGCAGATGAAAAGAAAGTTATGGGTTTACCTCTCTAAGAGTTTCAGAAGAATTGAAAATTTTACTGAAAATTATCTTAATTTTCACTTTAATATCGAGCATTCAATTAAATTAACTTTACCTCAACCTAAGCCCAAACAATACTTAAAATTAATGAAAGATGCCGTGAAATGAACCTAATAAGTTATGACTTGATTATATGTAAGTAAATTCAATGGTTTTCAGCACAATCTCAACTCGCAATTCCACCCAACGAATTGAACCATTATCTCCCATATTCCATCAGATGCAAAGACATAGCGCACCTAGAGTACCTCGTAAGTTATTCCATATATTATAGCGGACAAATTTACAGTCGGATTCACAAATAAACATCGATTGTTTATGCCCGTTTGTAAGGTAGACGATCTCTCACCAGGTTAGAGTCGATTGAAGGAATGTGTGAGAGATATACTATCAGGTTATTAATGCTGTCCCTGTCGCTATATACATAAGAGATAAGACTTACGCGACCACGGCAGTCGGAAAGCAGAAGAAGAAGAGAAGAAGACGACGACACTCGCGCGAGACGCCTTCGATATTGACCTTTATAACTTTCACCTGTAGACAAGTTGTCGCGTGCGAAGATGAGTGGAGCGAGAGCGTTCTCTTCGAGAGAATGGAATCCGACGGCTAGAGGGAAGCAATATGGCGGACTGGTCGTCGCCATGGCAACGGACCCCGGGGTGGCGGTTGGCACCCTCTCTGGCAAGTCTGCCCGATACCCGAAACATCGCACAGAAGTGATTTATATTCCTATTAGCAATTTGGGAGTAGTGATTAATAAATTTTGGATCCCCGTCGTAAATTCTTGGGGGCACTTACGGTGCAAGATGACGTGGATTCGCGTTGGGTAGGGCCTCGCGAAATTAATTGCTCTGCTGTCTGGTCTGCTGGTTTCGCGTCAGTGCGGTTTTGCCGGTCTCTGATTGTGAATTATGTAGAAATGGAGAGAGAGATACCCCAGTCCTAGCTATTCATATAGTTTTCGCCATGAAGTTGGCTACATACGAAAAAGGGTTGTCTTGATGACAACTTGGAAGTCACATCAAATCTTTGGTTATCACAGTTGACTCAGCTCAGTTTGATGGTTATGTCAATTGATTTTGAGAAATGTATAGGGTTTGTATTAAAGTATCCCAAGTTCAGATTCATTATATTTAATAAAAAATTGCGAAAACAAGAAAAATGGTATGGGTTGAATTAAATATTAAAACGTAAATGAGAAAAACAAAGGAGCTATGTGTCGAACCTTGAAGAACACCTTGCTCAATAGTTGTTGTTGTTTCTAGACCGCTCTGACTAAGCTTCAAGTCTCTAAAGATTGAATTACAAAAAAGTTTAGGTAAATAACTGCTAGTTTTGCTCCTTGAACTTTTCTTCTACTAATAATGAAGCGATAGCAGAAGAAAACTTAGTATTAACATAGAATGTCCAGAACCGCTGACATTGTTGACTACTGTATACTTGGAATGTTTATTCCTGAAAATATCAGAATCAGATCGAAATTACTTAACTGTCATAAAATATTGAATTTTGTTGACCAAGTTCAGTTTCTTAAAACTAATAAAAATTTACATATTTAAGACGCGCATTGTAAATAAAAATATTAATAACTGTATCACCATATGAAACAACACCACAATTCTGTTGGCATTGTAATAAAAATTTAAAACAAAAATCTCATATACAATATACACGTTTATAGATGAGCGAGTGCATAATGACCATATATACGCGCGCATATACACACAAACATAATATGACAACACGTGCACCCATACATTTGAGCTCCAAATATATTTTTGAAAATCACCAAAATATTAATTTATAAATTTCATTTTAATTAAAATTTAAAGTTGTGTAGTCTACAATGAGGAATTTCTCTGAACTGTAAAAAACTCCCTGAAGGAGTTTTTTACCTATTTACGAATTTTTTCCATGTTGTTAGTTTTTCTAATGGGGAGAGGTAGGTGATTAAACAACTTCTTCCCATTATAAAGTATGGAGTATTTGATTTGCGCTGTTTTGGGAATAGGAAATCCAATATTATCTGTGAGTCGAGTTTCATATTTTGACTGATGTAATACTTTCTCTGTATTTTTTATGTATTAAGCAAACTGTTTCCAAAATGAGAATACAATGATAATTGTTTGATCCACCACTAATGGGACTTTTTTTCTCGAATTTCAAAATTTTCAATGTAATTTTTATAATTATTCAAAGCATAAATTTGGGATTTATGTCTGAAGAGTCTCAATTCAGCTCATTATCTTGATTGATTTTTTCTTGCCAAATTAATATGAAATAACTCCTTGAATTTTTTGCAATTTAATTTTTTTTTATTCCAACTTCCACATGAATGATTATTGAAATGTTAATCAGTATGGAAGAGTATTTATTCCATTTACTTCTGTGATAGTTGTACTCCGGTCAAAATTTCCATAATTTTGCAAGTTTATTTTGGTATTAGATATAATTGTTCAAAACCTGACGTTTTTTGATTGAAAACAATATTTTACTTCATACAGTCCTACTTCTTGATTCCATCTGTGTACGAAACAACTGAAGTTTAAAGATTGAATGGAAGAACAAGTTTTGTGGCGTTTTGTCTCCACAAAAATTGAATTCCGCCTTTTATTTTCAGGATATTTCTTTAAGTGAACTATTTTATTTCTGTTTTACAATACTGAAAATAATAAAGCCGTTTATTATTATTATTATTATTAAATAAATACAATAAGAAATTAAAAATTATTCACGATGAACTCATCTCTTTTCCAAACATCAGAATTGTTATGTTTTGTTTTGTGATTAGACGCATTTATTCAGGTCCAGTAGGATTTATATATTTTGAAAACATTTATTTGCTTCAAACTATTAAAATTTGTATTATAATTGTAACTCTCTTTTGATGCGAAGATATAATTTTTTTCGGTATGAACGATGTGATTTTTAACTTTTGGAGGTTTTAAGTTTAATCCAAACTTCAGGATTAGAAGGAATAATTATGTTATGTTATCTACTAAATAAATACTTGCTCTAACCGTAACAAAATTTTACTGAAACCAACTGAACGAATCGTTTCACATATACAATATGGCCGGTACAGATTTTATTTTCGCTTTTTCCATTATATTCTCTCATGTTGTACTTAAAGTCTAGATACTCTAGAGAAAAAATTCTATCTTTCAACATTTATAACGAATTCAATAAAAAATACTATTACTCACTAAATTCTCAATAAGGGATCACCATTTTCAAACTGAGAAAAAAATTGTAGGTTTCTACTCATTTTTGTTTCGGCTTCAACCTAACTAATTCAAACCGACGGGAGGTCTTTGTCGCAAAGACACCGAAATAATCATTCCTAGTTATAGAAAAACGACAGAAATAGACTGACTATCCGCCATCCCCTTGAGATCGTCGGCCCAAGGACTTAGGGCGCGGTTGGGGGTTAAAATCTCGTTATGTAAAGTGTCTGTTTACGGGCATAACTTACGCACATTCGACTCGGCCATAACTTTGCCGAAATGGCGCTTGCAGCAGAAATAATGATGGCAAATGGTTCCGCAACATCCATTTCTAAGGCCATTTCTAATCTTGCAATAGTCATAGAGTGATTTGTTAAATTGGCCGCTCGATATCGGCAAAAGAGAAACAGAAACACTGTTGTATCCTCGTAAAAACTAATAGGAATCGATGTTTTATTTACTGACACTGTTTTGGATTTGTACGGGGTTTTATTATCCTTCAAGGACATTTCATCCATTTAGGTTTTCAACTATCAATAAAATATCTTTCATTCCAGAAAAAATAAAAAGGTTTGTTAATTCACCAAAATTTATTTGATTACTTTTATTTGCTTGACCCAAGTAAATATAATTCTTCACAAAACGCAGGTGTATTTGCCTGATAGAATGATCAAATTGCTCTGAAAAAATGGAATGCAATGCTCATATTCTTTTAATTTGAATATATGGTCATGAATTGAATCAATCTCCAACTCATACTGAATGAAAATTTCAATCAAGACGAATATAATATTTACTTCAATCAAACGACGAAAATAAATCAATTCAAATATCCACGTATTGGATGAAGCGTTTCCTAATTCATGTGTCAATAAAATCAAATAAAATATAATAAATATTTTTGTTGAAGCAATCACGAAATTTTATAGATCTGATCATATTTTTCATTTAATTCAAGAAGATAGTTACATGGTTGAAACAATATTCCAATCAAAACGAATTATAGAAGTTTTACTCGTTTTGAGAGTATATTTTGATACTTTCCTTTTTTGGAATCAATTATATTTTGATTTAACAATTGTTTTTTTTGGAATGAAATGGAATTAGTTGAATGAAACAAATATTATTAACACTTGAATTTGTTTTTTCAATTTATCATTTCTTTACACTCAAATAGGAATTGTTATTTTTATTTTATGTATCATTTGAATCAAGTAAATAATCATTTGATTCAAATTAATAATTGAATGGAATATATAAGGGAATTTATCCAATTTATGAAAAAGAAAGGGATAAATGACCAATTTATAATTATTTACAGAAGTTGCACAAAAGTTATTCTTTGAGTAAAAATATGTTGTATTTAGTTTTGATCATCAATTTCAAATATGATTAGAGTTATTTAATAATTTTACTAGATCCACAGAGATGTTGTCATTCCAATTTTATAATTATTATTACTTCAAAATTAAAAAATGTGGGTTCATTCTGTACCGTTATATCGATGTAAGCATAGAATAGAATTTAATTTTTAATTTGGTACTTTTATCAAGAATTGTTTGCACTGATTAAAAATATATTTGAATAACTAGTTTATTAATTTAATATACTGAATCAGTTAATTTAAAATACTAGAATTTTTTCTTGGATATCTAATATTTCATAAAGGTAATATCCTGGTCATATCCTTTCGAATTCTTATTTACTTTTTGAAAATAATATCTGAAAATTCTTCATTTGGTATTATACCAATTTATTTGATTTGAATTAACTCATGACGACTATTTTGCAGATATAACCACAAATAATAAGCTAATGTCCTACTATTTTCACGATCATAATTAGAATTAGTAATTACAGATGATATTAACTAATTTAAGCTAGTTTCATTAGATTAAATTCATTACTTCTTTGATTCGATGAAAATTTATCAGACAAAACCAATTCAGTTATTGATAAAAGTATTATTTTATTTTAACAAATGTTATTTGTCGACAATAAAATATTAGTTTTAGAATGTATTTTTGGATCAATGTTTCAAGCAATACTATCCAAGCAAAGTGAAAATTGATTCGTCAAAATAAGTCAAAAAAAACTGATTTATTTCTCCGATTCCAGATGAATATTATACTAACTGCAGATAATAATCAATCAAAATCATATTACACATTGCTACTTCTGAAGTGTTCTATGAAAAGTTAAAGAAATCTGTGAACAGAAAATTGATACAATTGAAATTAATTCTATAAAATTACCACTGAAAATACCTAATTATTGTACAAATATATAAATATTTCAATGTCAAATTAAAATACGTTTATGCCATGAAAAATATGTAGACCTAATCAACAACCATCAGTTATATCTAATCGTGTCAAACTTCAACTCCAATTGGTGTTTTTGATTATGTGATTATGAAATCCCGCATAGCATATAGAAGATTGAACATTATCAAAACCACCAATCAAATTTTGATTGTTTATCGCTTTGAATTTCTTACTGTGCACTATAAAACATATTAATTATAAGGAAATATGTCATGGTTAATGATCTTAATAATAATGTACACAGCTGGAAAATAATATTTCATTGCAATCAATCGTTGTTTCAGTAGGTACAATCGACTATTTATTTTAAGAATTATTTGTTTTTAAATACAAATTGTTTTAATAGAAGAATGGCTAGAAAAATAGATACTGGTTAAATTTTTGATCTGAATAAATAATTTTGATCTGTAAATAGAGAAAAATTTAATAATGATTGATTTCAAAAATATTTCATGTCAAGAGGCTTCACAAGTTCTTCGTTTTTTGAATCAAATAGGTATTCAATTTCATAGAAGATTCGAGTTAAATATAAACTTAACGCAATCATTGTGAAAAATTGTTGTTGAAATGGTTTGAAATTCAATGAGAGAATTATGAAAAATTAATTGAAAAACGCATCTGTCATGGCTTGGTGAGATGTACGACTATACTTTGTTGATTACAATAATAATAAAGTATCTATATTTGTCTACGATATAGTAGATTTATCAAATAACACTGAAATATCGAAAGATACTCATTATAATAGCGAAATAGTTGGTATCATTTTTGAAGTTTTTTTTATGTTTGTCTCGCCGCGGCAAATAATAATAGTCGTCCTCTCCAATACAGGTTATGCCTTTGTGGATTGTTCATGAGGGGGTATTGTTATTGATATTATTATTTCATGGTAATAATATAATAAATAATAATAGTTAATAACTACTACTGCTACTACTACTACTATTATTATCGTTATTTTTCGTGGCGCTCATGATAAATACATCATAAATAATGGATTGTTTTTCAAAATAGATAAGTACCTATAATTTCAATGAAAACGAATGCCGAAATTTAGTTTTCAGGATTGATGTAGGTATAATATAGATTTTTTTCTCAAAATACGATACAAAACCGTTTACTTGAAAAAACTCAAATTTTTTGGAATAGATGGAACGTTGTTTCCACTTGAATAATATATAAATTAGTGTTTTTTTTCTATCCGTCGAAGCAATAATACGACAACTTAGTGTCACAGAAGCGTAACTACAAATTATTGATTTTGAGAAAAACAGAAATAACTAAATTTTACATCTTAATTCATCAATAACGACCATAATGTTCAGAATAGGATATATATTTTCAGATGAATAACTACTTGATATGCAGGAACCATGTCGAATATTTGAAAAACTTGATATTGATGAAAAATATTCCAAAATCACCGGAGTCTTCATAAAAAAATGTAGTTACGCTTTTGTGACACTAAGGCCTCGAATATATTTGTAGCTATATAATACTGTATATTATGTTTGTGGTCTTTATGAAAATAATACCATATGAGATAACAGAAATATTACTACCTTTTTGAGATTTTGGCAAATAGTGTTATGATATAACTTCAGAATGACTTGAACACGTATGTACACGTTACACAACACTTGTTATTGTGATAATTTCACGTAATGCACTCTAACATGTTAACATTTCAAGTTTTGACTAAAAACTGATACGAAATAATGTAAAGTCCGTCTTTTCCATAAAAGCTTACCAGCGAAACAACCCCAATAAGTGTTTTATTAGGGCTCTCCTCTGCCAGAGTTGATGAACAATGAAATTCATTTTATGGTAACGTTTTACAAGACATTGTTACAATTCCGAAAACCCTTTGGCGAAAGTTCAACACTTTCTTGATTTCTCTTCAATTCTTCAATTTTTTACCTATTTTAAAAAAGGGTTTCGGTAATAAAAAAGAAAGTCAGTTTCGTGAAACTTTTTATTACCTACCGAATATCCAAAGGGTTTACAAAACAAGATAATAGAGTTTTTAGAAGCGGAATTCGTTGTGAAAGTTTTATCTGTGTTTGAGGAATAAAGGAAAACTATAGAGGATGTACATTTTGAAGTCCATTAAAAACAAACTTTCAACTGCAGTTGTGAATGGGTTGAACGTGAAAGAGAAATGTTTTTTCTTGATGATACGGTTATTTCAACGAGTTTACAGAAAGAGGCAAATTCATACTACAAATGAGGTTTCGAGAATCAACTGAGAACTTTCTTGATGTTGACAACAAACATTTTTTCCTAAGTGCTCTGATGTCTCTTACGAAATGAAGAAATATGAAATAGCAATCTTTAGGAGGATGTCCCACATGAATTCAATGGAAAATTGCAGTAAACTGACCAAAATAAAACTATGCAATCATATAAACTACCAAATAAAGGAATAGCAGAGGTAAACAAAACATTGATAACAGAAAAGTTTTCTGATGATGAGACATATAGAAAAAATGTGGAACAATTTTAAGAAAGTAGTTATGGAGGCAGCCACAGAAATATGTGGAACTAGTAATAGAACTGATGCAAGAAAACAAACAGCATCGTGGACAGATGAAATAAAACGACAAGTAAAACTGAAAAATAGGCAATGGAAAATGTATCTAAACAACCGATCAAATCAGAATAATGAAATATACTAGGAGAAAAGACAAACAGTAAGAGAAATGGTAACAGTAGTGGAAACAATTTGTCGAAAAAATGGAAGAAGACAGTTAATTAATCAAAAGCTATTTCACGAAACTTTAAATTCGCTAAAAAAGAAAATGCTCAAGAAATGAATTTGATGAAATATAAAGACGGGAAAAAGTTAACAAATGAAAATGAAATGATGATATCATGGCAAAAGAAGAAAAGGATTCGCAGAAAAACTTGGAAATTTTGATTGCAGTTTGAGTAGAATTTGGAACGAAAGTAAATGAAGAAAAAACCGAAATCATGATGATAGGGGAAGACCAAGAAGAGAAAAACACGTTAAAATATTAGAATATTTGTGGGGGGAAAGACAAGAAATAGAAATCAACAATAGAGTAGAAAAAAACATTAATCTGCAATACATTTTTGGCTGCGTATTGAGTTCTCAAGCGTATTGAAAAAGAATTATTGCTCAGATCACTGATGGACGATGGTATCTCCAAAATGTGCATGGGTGCGTTTCAAAAATATTTGAAATTGATTAATGAATTTTCAACTGAAGTTGATACTTTTCTTCTCGTATTTGTACTAATTCTACAGCAATTAACGCATTATTAGCAAGGAAATATTCACATTCCAAGTCTGTAAGTCTATAAACGTAGTGTTCGGTATTATTGTCTGTATATACATCTCATGATGTTCTGTTGAATAAATAGATGATGTATAAGAGTGAAGTGAAGAAGTATAATAATATATTAATACAATTTTGACGATCATCATAATCATTTGTGAATATTCATTATCAATTGCATGAAAAATATAATTTGGTGTTCACAATCTCATTATCATCGTTTTAGCAACAATCATCGACATATTCTGCATCAAACTATACTTTTATTGGTGATGTCGAACGACTGAAATCATATATTTTTTTAAAATCTCGATAATTGCAAAATTTTATGAATATATTGCACTTTGAAAACAAAAAATCAAATTGAATGAAATTGCAAGTGAATGTTAGAAATGAATTTTGACAACTATGTTTGTCAAAAGCTGTTAGCCATTTAGTTCAAGTAAGTACTTGCTATGGAGGTTTCAAGAACTTCAATGTGTGGGTTTAATTGGCAAATAATCTTATCAATTTTTTGTTTTAGATCAGATATAAACTTTTTCTTTTATTTTTGAGGTTGTAAGTATTTTTGAGGTTGTAATCTTCGGGAAACAACCCATTCATTGCATCAAATTACGTAGCTTTTCCATTCGTCTAAATATTGAGTCTTGCAAGAAAGACTTTATCGCTTATAATAACAGTGGAGCCCTGAAGATGGCGAACATGTTTACCGAAACTTTCTACAGTATACAATTGAAAATTCATCGTCAAGTATCCAGCAGAGACAAAGTCCGACTGCTCTCAAATATTTGCCAGTGAAGTTTTTATCGTATAGCTTTTTATGATGTCGTGTGAACATACTTTAGCTTTCTCTTGATGTTAGCGATGTTTATAATCTTCTCGAGACAGTTGTGAAGATTCAAATGACCACGTAGTATATTGAGTAGTGATATCGAATTTCATGACAAAAGAAATTTACAAGCGCAGTGCGTAGGATATCACCCACTAACCGTCGTTTTTTTGTTGCAGGTCCCAACGGCTGCCCCCGAAGGCGCGGCAGACAGACATATACCCGCTTCCAAACCCTGGAACTCGAAAAAGAATTCCACTTCAACCACTACCTTACGAGAAGAAGGCGCATCGAAATAGCGCACGCCCTCTGCCTCACAGAGCGACAGATAAAAATCTGGTTCCAGAATCGGAGAATGAAACTCAAAAAGGAACTGCGGGCTGTGAAAGAAATAAACGAGCAAGCGAGAAGGGAGCGGGAGGAGCAGGAGCGCCACAAGCAGCAGCAGCAGGAAAAACAACAGAAGATCGAACAAAGCCACTCGTCGATCCACCACCATCACGACCCTATGAAAATGAGTTTAGATAAATCAGGTAGCTCCGATCTGCTGAAGTCGGTTTCGAAAGTTCCCACATAAAAAAACGGTTGGTGATTAGAGTTTATCTTTTGTGTTATGTAGACCGAAAGTGAGGTTAGCTCGATAGTTAAGACGGCGCGAAAAAATTCGGACTTCTTTGAAGCGGGTTTTTCGAATATATTGTTTTTTGAGCTTCGTTGATTGTGTTTAATTCGTTGTAAATAGTAATAGTGTGTTCACGTTAATATTTTTATACTTAAAGTAATTTTATTTCGTTTATTAAGTTTTTTTTATTACGATCAGATCAGATCTAAACTTATTCACGTTATTTTACGTACCATTGTTGTGATTAATTATTATTATTTAAGTTTTCTTGATGAAGCATTTCATGATGCCAGTTGTCCTTTTTTTGTTTACAGGCGGTCGATTTTAACTTTGGGCTAATACGAGATTGGGATTAATTTTCGCAACGAGAAAAGATAAGTCGGTCAAGTAACTAATTTCCTAAATTTGTTCAACAGACTCATACTTTGGGTCCACTAAGATTACATTTTCACATCGCATGGACTCGAACACACACTCGTGTATATTTTACTCGATGTTATTTAGTTTCAAAATTTACTTGGCTTTACTCACAACTATTTCGAACCCAATTGTCTTTTTCCTGTTGATAGAGTTTCAACTGAGACTGATATTGTTGATAAGAATGCAGTTACACATATTGTCACCACACACAAACACAGCAAATATTCATAAATATAAAAGATAGAACTGACTAGATATAATTATGCCATCAAAATTTCATAACAAATTTCAATATAGCGCCAATCAATATAATTGTGACTATCCATAATCAAATCGTCTCAATGACAAATGAATTCAGAGCTTCTGAACTATAATGCCATCTTGGCATACTAGGGATGTAAATAACAAAATGTCAAAAGCCGTAGTATCGAAATGGATCATAGTCGGATCGCATTGATTTTTATATCATTGAAAGACAATAATACAGAGCAGAAGGCGTACTTCATAATGTCTTAGCATGTTAGCATAATATCTAGTCAGGAAAGTTTGCAAACGTATTGGACAGCCAATTATTGTCCATTTACCTTTCATTCAGGGAGGTTAGTACCCGTTATGAGTAGTTCTTGTAGAATACTTTGCCAAGTGTCAAACAGATATAATCCAATGGCCGTATGGGGCAGTAGTTGTTTTCCGCTGGATACTTGCCGACGAAAGTAACTATTGTCTGAGGTTTTTGCAGAAGATTAAATTATCTAACGCATTTTTCATTATTTACGATTCATTATGACAAAATTAATTATATTATTTTACGATATGAAAATGAGCGATTTCTATGCTTTCTGTTTCTGTGAATGAGCGATATACCTCAATAATGTTCCTAGTTTTCAATCATTTAGAGATATTTTTGAGTAAATTATGATATATAGTGTGTCCAATTAAGTCGGCACCACATGGAAAACTTTTTTATTATTTTTTTACGGAAAAAAGTTATAGCTGATAAAAGTTCTGCATATTGAATAATTAGATATCAATTTTTTGCATTCGAATACAAGGTTTATCGAAATATGTGAATTTTGCTCAAGAGAAAAGTACTTTAATTTTTTACAATTTTGTTAATCTTTATTGAGAAGAGTGGATCTCAATTAAAATCACGGCCACATATGCAAATTATCCATGTACCATGAAGAGAAATCTTTAATAAATTTTTGGAACGAATAAATTATAATTTAATTTTGCAAATCATAAAACATGTATTCATAAAAAAAATAATGGTAAGTACTTTGCTCTTGAGCAAAATTTACAAACCTCGTATTTAAATGCAAAAAATGGACATCTGATTTTTCCATTATCGGTTTCAGGCTATGCAGAACTTTTTATTAGGAATAACTTTTCTTCATAAAACGAATAGTAAAAAAGTTTTCCGCGTGATGCCGACTTATTTGGTCCCACTGTATACATAGGTATACAGATAGCGAATGAGCAGAACAGTCAAAAATTGTTAAAGCTTTTATTAGAGGTTTCCAGGATATTTTGAATATGAAGAAAAAATTTCTTGAGTAAGGGAAACAATTTTATTTTCAGAATTGTATACAATTTTTTTTCTACTGACATTCGTAAAATTCAAATAAAAACTTAATTAGAAAAATTTCAATGGTAATGCGGTCTCAGTTGAAATTTTCGCACTTTGCACATATCCCAATCGACTTATTAGCAAAAAAATTGTTACTTCTTTGATTTAACCTTGTGCCAATCTTTACAAGCAATTCGCCATAAAATGACAGAATGGTGCATATATTTTTACAGTGAAATGAAACATTTCCGAGAAAAGATTCCGATAGCCCAGCAATTTACTCTTAGTACTCTTATACGTAATTTGGTGTCAGGGTAGAAAAACCTAAAAGTAACCTTCAGTAGAAAAAACAAAATTATCTCCTAGTGAATTCATAAATGCGTAAAGTGTGATGGGTGAAATACATCTGCATTCATGAGAAGTCAATTTAAGGATTACATGTTGGATAAAAAATTTCCATTGATCTCATTTCACGAATACTTTGGAGCAAGAGGGTGGTTGAACCCTGATAATGCATCACAAATCTCTGTCTACCAGTTTGCGTAGTAAAGGAATTAATAGGAAGTCTTAGAGATAGACTGAATGGGACGAACATTCTAGCATACAGATAGGGAAATATAATATATGTAAGTATTCAAATTGAATGGATGGAATCCTGGAAAGCAGACGTATATCACCCGTACACTCCCCTAAATATTAATAATAGTTCTTGTCGTGTATCCCCAGTCTATCGCGTGTAACATATTTTCTTATAGATTTGAGATTTGGTGTTGTTTTGTGAATACTATGTAATAGTTTTTTGGGGGCTTGAGAGCCTTGTCCACAATTATAGATACGTAAAATTGTACAATATTTCCAAAAACTGAAACACAAAATGTAAATTTGATATATGTAAAATTTTCTGTTCGATATATAAAAATATGAATGTATACGCGAGTTAGGGCCGTTTCTGTTGAAGGCTAGATGAATCGAGAACTTTTGTCCAGTTTCTTAGTTCGGTTTTTTCTTACTGAGCCCGCTGAAGAGTTTTTTCAAATACTGTGATTTTTCTAAAACTTGTCAACCAAATAATATTCTTAACTCATCAAAATACTCACATATACAGAATTGTTCCTGGTATTTTTATTATCATCATCATTCAATCTGTCTTCAGAATAAAAACGCTTAACTTTCAGAATAACATTTTCTATTGAGATTATTTTTAAATGCCCATGAGGGGGTGAGAGGTCACCCCTCATGGGGAATAAAAAGTTATGTTTTGGTGAGACATCATAGTTTCAGTCTATTCTAGTGGATTTATTTATATTTTGTTTCTTGATACTTCTCTCTGTTTAAAATGTGAATTTTTGAAATTTTGAAAAATATCCCCTTAATGAAATTAACTGACACGTCATTTTTAACTACAAAAAAATAATTCGGTGATAAAGTAATTTCGTGAAGAATTCAGTTGTTCGATAATACCTTTCATTTAGATACGGGTACGTAATTTTTTTTATATAATTCCTAATGTTCTTTTTGAATATCTCAAAAACTGTTCGGTCCATTTGGACCTACCTATAGAAGTTTTTTCAACTTTGTATGTTGCGTTTATAAGATATGCAATTTTGAAGTTTACGGTAATATAATATGTTGAAATGTTTTATATCAATTCCACCCAACAACGAACTTTAAATCATTTCAGTCAACACATTTTTCTAACGACATATGTTATTACAACATAATATAATTTCAGCTAATTTCCCATATCTTTTCGTGCAATTTACTTTGACATAAACTAAATTGTATTCCTTTTTTCAAAATCCTAAAGCATCAACTGTCAAAATCCTTGATATTTGGAATCTTTGTCGATGTGTTAACGTTTTCTTTCTTTCACTGCCAAAATAATTCACAGAAAACAAAACATTACTTTTTGAAAAATTTATATTTTTGTTGGAAATTTCCCTGTCGATAAAATAAAGAAATGTCTTTTTTTGATTCGAAATCAAATACAAAGGCAATGTTTTCAAATATTGCTAAGTTATAGTTATTTTGGATTTACTTTTTTCATATAGACAAATTTTAGAATACTTACGATATTTTCGACAGAATTGATCAAGACAAACAAATCTTTTGGACGCTGTATTTGATCAGGTCGAAAAAAATCAAGACGTATAGAAAGTATTTATTCATTTATAACATATTTCAGACGATATACATTCAAATTCATAGTCTCACAGACAAAATAAGTATTTTCATGGCACACTCGAGATAATTCTTTGCCTCCACATGATATGCCATGAAAAAAACACTAATTTTATGCAATTAACACAAAATTATTTATTTCAATTAGATTTACTATCTATCAGTTACGAATTTTCATTTTTTACATCTTTATCTAAATCAAACCAGGTAAAAAAATTATAGTAATTTCATTTTCACAAGATCCCTACAAAAATATGCCACGAATGGTATCATTCTATTTAAAAACCTCGAGTGGGGTGATGTTTTACTACTTTAGGGGTTAAAATATTTTTTTGCAGTTGAATATGAAGCCGGCAAAAATCTAACTGGATGTGTTATGTATTTTTTCAAATATATTTCCAAAATGTGTCCCAGTAAAAATTCCTTTCCTGTAAGTACATCGTCGTTAGTTCTGAAATACTTGAAATAGAATATGTGTTGATTATTTGCAGGTTTTGTCCTCATTCTCAGCGGTCTCAGTGGAAAAAAAATCGATTACGAATCCTCTTCGGCAGATAAATGAACTAATTTTACAGTTTTCTCTCTCATCCTCTCTCCCACTCATGTTGTACAGAACAGTTATGTAAATATTTGAATAGTGCTATATACGTAGACTATTGACGTATTATAAATTCCTTATTCAAGCAACTTGGACTGATTAATGCTTTTAAGAAAGAAAGAAGCTTGTTGTTATTTGTAGAATAACTCACACTAGATTAAACAGTTTACTGTAGTACAATTACCGTAAAAACTTGCCGCGTATGAATTAGCCTACCATGATTATTTATATTTCCCGTTGATTTGATATTCCTTTGTTCGTTCAAATTCCGGCCTTCTTGATTATGTGTGAATGCCTTGTTTGAATGTGTTGTACGGTATTTTACAAAACTCAATGCGATGTTTTTTTTTCGATTAAGTTGGATATGATAAGAATATAATATCTCATCCTCTTTAGAAAGTGAGGTGAGAGTAACGGAGCTGGTAATTTTTTTACTAAGAACCCAATTTTGAATTTTTTGTTTTCTACTTATGATAAATTAAACTCACAACTCTGACCTTCTTAAATCAATATACATTTATTCGTGAAAAATAATGAAATATTCACAAAACACCAATTAGAGGTATTACTACTCAAATATTTCTACCAGGAATCATGAATATATACTTGAGAGTGCTAAAATATTCAGATTCACAATGTCTTGTTAACCATAATAATTATTTTGTAGAAATTTAAGTCGCATGGAATAATTTCTTTCAGGAAATCACCAGCGGAATTTCATCTGGCTAGTTGTGTGAATTATTATGATAAATTAGAACCATGAAAATAGCTCTCTCATTTTCCAGGAATTTAGTGTTGTTTTTTATTTTGCATATATTTTTATGAAGCATTGGGTTTTGTAAAATGAGTATTGTTTCAGCCTGTGATATAGAAATATCCTTTTAGAAAGTGATGTATATTTTGTTTGGTATCCCAGGTTTACATTGATTCGTCTGTATATGTTATATGGTAGTGGAGGATTTAGTGCAATATATTTCGGAATGAAAAAAAAAACACGTACTGTATTTAGAAATTGTTCATATTAGTTGTTAAAAATTTAGAATAGGAAAACCCCAGTGCAATCGTATATCGTTTTTTTGCGAGAGAAACGATACAGAGCATGATTTGGTACAATTTTTTATTAGGTTTGCTGTTGGTAAGAGTCAATGTGAACCTGTGGCAGATGGACTTATGAGATTTGTGTTTTTGTCAATTGGCCTAGTTGCGTTTTCGATCTGGAGATATCATAAAATGATAATCAAAAGGCAGCTATTTTAAAACGGAGTGATCTGCCAGACTTTGAGATTATTTTCAGTCGTTTCACACTTATGCTGATCAACAAAACAACCCTGCATGAAGAATACTATCAAGAGTTCTAGCATTCAAATGTTTGAAGAGGAAGAAACTTGTAATTATTGAACACACCTCGTCAAATCAATTGTTTGCTAATAGAAACTGAAGAAAACATCTCAAAATTTGGCAGATTGCAACTCTGTGTATTCGTGTATAAATTAATTAGTTGAAAATCTTTGTGATGGTCATCCATATTGAAACGATGAGGCAGACTTCAGTGCTGGTAACTGTCCATGCTACTTCTACCTGAAAAAACTGTATGTCCATTTGGAATATGTGAGTGTTTTTGCGTTCTTTGTTCCCAGGAAAGAATCATGAAGCCATATGTTTCCGTTGAAAACGTGAACTAAAAAAAATACAGTGAAAATATCTCTCGGTCAAGTTGGTTGAAATTTTGGTAAAAAATAGTTCTCAAACCACCAAAAAACTCCCACCAGCCCAATATCTTCTATTGAAATTGATTGAAATGTGAACATAGAATATTTCTAATAACTGAATTATAGAAATTTGATTTGAATGAGTCAGGAGCAACCCCAAAAACTTTTTATTCATTCAAACATTTTCAACGATGCACTGAAGATCTAACTTTACCTTTTGGTGGATCTCGGGTGGTTTGCACAACATTTTAGAAAACTCCCCAAAATTATCATAACTTTGTTTATATATTTTTTCTATCTACGCAAACAATTCAAGAACAATTCAGTTCCAACAAACAAGTAATCACAGATCCCTGATGGTGTCTTGCCCTTGTACAAAAAAAGTTCCATACAAGCACAGTCAAAGATGTTGACAGATATGAATCATTCTCATTTTCAAAGCCTACTATGCTCTGCGAGAAGGACGATTGGGCATTTTTTCCCGAATATGGATAGCCTATTCGATTTGGGCATATTTTGACCGCCTATATACCAAATTTCAGCCCAATATCATATACATGGTGTTAGTTATATTCTTTGACACTTCTATAAGTCAAAATCTTTGCTCCCAGATCTTCGAACGACTTTTGACTTTCTTTACGAGAATAAAATAGTGGAAAAATCGAGAGATTTCCGGTTGAAGATTAGTTGGTATATTTTTCTTTGCTATATAAAAAATAACGTGATTGAACCCAAACGAAACGACGTAAACATATTTTTCCAACTTACATAAACCATGAATGTTTCCTGGAAATGAAAACAGTTCCGAAACGTAGAAAACACCTCGCACCTGATTGTTTATTGGTTGTATCGTTTCTGGGATCCAGTGCGATTGGAAAGCATTTTCGAAGAGATTTGTTTGATTGCATTTCACGTAATTTAAAAATGTTCATAATATCGTAAGTAAAATAGGTGTACATGTTTCGTACTTGTATGATGTAGATTTTATCGATACGCTCTCTCAAAGCCGAATTATTCTTGAATGTACTATAAACCGTGTATCACTATACTCTAGTGCTACTCTTGCTTTGATGCCATGTTTCATATATAACTGTATAACCTTATGATATGTACTGTACAGATTGTCTGAACTGAATAAATATTCTTTGGAAATTTCTGTCTTTCATTTATCTGTCGAAATATCTACGTGCCTGGTATACTAATTATGTATGTGGACTGTTGAAAAAATCAAACAATTTTGTTTAGGAATCATCATTATCGTTTCAATAGTTTCGCTCATTTCAAATGTGTAAACGTAATCACTAAATGAAAATTCAACGTATTCGGAAATTGAGAATATTACTCGTGAGATTTTGATTTCAATGAAAATATGAACATGATGTTCACAGAGTCAGCTGAGAAATCATCTGCGACTGAAAGGCAATTTTTAGACGACATTTTTCACTGTTCAAGATGACCTCTTAGAAAGAAAACCTACGATAAAAAGTATTAACTTTCAGGTTTTTTATTTCTAGTTGCGGTCTTTTCACAATATCTATCAGATGTAGTTACCTTTCTAAAATTGAAAAAAATGCACAGCTCATCAGCACCGTGCTCACCTTCTCAAAAATAATATTTTACCCATGAAGAAAACGAGTTTTAATTATAGCTGTGCAACAGTTCTACTGAATATACTACATGACATTGTCAGAACTTAGGCCAATGATGAAATTACTGCTTTGATTTTGATTGATTACATTAAGGCACTTGATATCATAAATCACCAACTTCTTATCTCCATATTACACTATCATGGTTCAACTAATAACTCTGTTAAGTTTTTGGATTAACATCGGGTGTACTTCAGGGGTCAATACTTGGGCTCATCTTGTATGCAGTATATACAAACCAACTGACCATAGGCTGGAATAGGTTTAAATTTCATATGTACGCCTATGATACTATGTTGCATTGATGAGTTGCAGCATAGTGCTAATATCATAAACAAGGAACTGAACCATTTAGTAAATATTGACAATTTTGGAAGACCGCGTCGAAAGTTGGCGATTTGGATATAAAAATGGGTGATGTGAATCTTCCTGTGAAGAATCAAGTGAAAAACTTGGGAATTACAGTTGATGATGTCCCCAAATTCAGGAGGCTTATGGTAAAATTAAATTATTATATCATGAAAACTGAATTGCTTCTCTGTGATTTCCTGATTCTATCTAATTTTAATCACTACTTTCTTTGCAACCCAGATATATAACAGGGGCATACTGAAAAATACTCTCAAAATTATTTGGATTAGCTTCAAAGCCTTTAAAGTACTAGTAAAACCACAAAATTGTGACTATTCCAGAACAAAACCAGGAGTGTTAAACTTTATGGTTAAGAAACCTGGGAAGGCAAAAAAATGTATCAAAAATGAAGAAGATTCATTAATAAAAATGCACTATTATGATAAAAATATATATTGGCCCAAAAATTATCAATGAAGCACTATGGGGGAAAACAACGAAGAAAACATTCAAATAACTGAAATGGAGATGGATAGGCTGTCAGGAATTCAGCAACAGAGACAGGCCGACAAGTCTTATACTACCATTTCAGTGAAGGAAATACAAGGAATCTGGTCAATATATGCAGCAGAACAATAGAAAATGAATGATCTTAGATAGGTTAGTTTCAACTTCAGTATATGGTTAATCAAGCATAGAAGTAATGGGGAGAGCATTAGTGAAGAAGGCTAAGCGTAGTGATCAAGGCCGTACCTATGACTAGCAACCATATCACAACAAAGCCAACAACATCGGGAGTACCCTTGATGTCCTTTGCCCTGAAGGAGCTACATGGATAGGAAAAAGACGTACAACTGTTCTGATCATGAATAGCTCTTGTCGTCTACCTCTGCTTTCATCTTTCAAACAGTCTTGGACTAAATCTAAGTCATTATCATACTACTCTCTTTTTTTTATTCGAAGTTTTCAAGTCAGATTACGCAAGATCAATTATCAGTGATGAATCGCAGCATCTTCATCCAGTTGTTTTCTCGTGAAATGTTGATCTTTCAATTGTTTCAATTTCAAAGCATAAAATTTTTCGCAACTTTGATTTTTTGTCGTTTTCTTCAATGTCCTGTGTTCAATATTTTTGGGGGAACGAATGATCTTGACGTTTTGGTTTCCTTATACATATACTACTGTCACCAAACTTTATGTTAATAATTATCAATAAAAACTCAGTACCTACACTCATTGAAGACCACTCTTCATCAGATTGGCTCCATTACGTGAACTAGACTTCATAAAAACTCAATGCTTCCGATAACATACTCGATAAATGCTGTTCTGGATGATTTTGCGACAATTTAACATGCTTCCAATCTATAAATTGATTGTTCCTTCTGACCTCTGGGTCATTATTGAATTCGTGAATGCTGTACACAGTTCATCGGGTATACAACGTAACAAAGGGTATCAAAGAAAGGGATCGCTGACTGCAAGAGGCACTTTTTACTGACATATTGAACGCAGTACAAAGTTGTTTGAGCTCATCTTGCGGGACTCTATAAAATAGTGACATCTATTGAACAGTTGAAGGTATTCTTGGAAGCGCAATGCAGATTATGTTTAGAAGGAAGATATTTCAGAGAGACTTCTGCAATCCTTTTCTGCTTCTAATTCTTGCCAGTCTCATTTGCGCTTCGGAAAACCAGGGCATTCCAGAGTCCAAATGGTGTCCGTTCATTTTACATGAATAATGGTAATCTTCCTGCAACCGGAGAAAAATAATGATGAAAATAAACAACTTTAGGTGGAACTGTTGGGAAAAAAGGAGTACCTATGGTGGATATGCTTGCTGTTCTGATCTTACTCTACTACTTTGGAATGTTGAAATTAATTTGGGAGAAGACTTGATCTTGGACTCTTGAGTTCGGATCGTTTCCATAACATGATGGCATTGAATTCAGCTTCTGTGGTTTGGATTCCTCGCTCAAAATGGTATATAACCATGAAATAGCAGAAAAGTAATTTGCCTTCTTTAATTCCAGTAGGTTTGAGTCGAAGATCTAGAGATATATTATGGCCTACTTGAATGGCGTATAAAGGATCCACAAACTACATGTAGTGCCCGTCAACTGAAACTATACTCCAATTCCTGCCAGCATGTCTGGCATCTATTGGACATTAGTACGAAAAGGATGCATGTGTGTTTCAAGAAAGTTTAAGGTAATATTGAGTATTGGGTAATACTAAGACATCTGATGAGGTTCTTCTTATGTAACTATCATCGAATTTCAACCAGTCTATAGGTACTGTCTGTGACCAAGGTGTAGTGATGGCCCAATCTACCCCAGAAGCAGAGGGAACGATAATATCGTTAATATCGTGGCAGCATCCGTCTGCTAAGTTAGGGTACCTTGGTTAGAAGCTGACTCATACACGTAAAGCTTTAGAGTAGTTATCAAATTAGCATGTTTGAATTTAACCAGCTGTCATCCCCGTACGAACGACAACCCTCAGAAGTCGAAACTTGTGTGAGCTAAGGATTAACTTTTACCGTGCGATTCCTAGCACGAGACCAATGACCATGCTGGGATTCGAACCCACGTCCCTCTGACTGATAGACTAGCGCTCTACCATAATGACCACTGCCCTGTTATATTTCAGGTTCATTTTGCGCTATTAGATCCTCCTTTTTTTTTTCATCACTGTATTCTAGACCATTTGTTTTGATTAAGACTTTCAGTTTGAATTTTTGAATAATAGCATATTTTTTTTGTATCGTTTATTTTTCGCTTTTATAAAGGCTTAAGTCATTAACAACTCTACTATTAAATTTTTTTATAGTGATAAAGACATATCGGTATCTCAATACAGGCAAATTCACGTGTAAACTCGTATTTTATTCATAGTTTATACCGTTATCTATTCAGATTTTGCTGAAATTATACATTCATTGCACCAACGGCGATTTACATTACTTGATTCTTTCACCCCAAAAAAATACCGAGAGGAAATAATAGTAATAAAAAGAGTGGAAAAAAGATAAATGACAATAGGGAAGAAATGTCAGTTTGAAACCATGAATACAGCTAAATAGCAAACCAATCTGGAACATAAATTGTACTAACAAAAATTAGGCATGATACCATATATACCTACAAGGTCTTGCTGAACTCATGCGCAAAAAATCAGGAGATACTCCCGAAAGGACTGGAAGTAACATTTACCTGAAAGTGAAAATATAACCAAAGTTGACAGCAGCCTACTATAATTTGATGAAAAAGCAATAGAATACAGTAAGTTTGCAATCTGGGTCTTTTCGCTTACAAATTAGGATACTAGCAATTGTTTCTATCAGGCAAGCAAAAATTTAACAGCCAAGAACCTAGTACCAAAGAAATGATGAATTAAAAACACAATTATGACTAATAAAAATTGAGTACAGACATAAAAGCGATGGAGTATCATATTTCATAGAAAAAAAATCGATTCCTCCATAATTTATACGTGAAAAAGAAATACTCGTCAAAAGTCGCTATATCAGCAACCGTTTGCGAGATATTTTGACTCAACTTGATTGCTGCATATGTTTGTTGAAAAGGGAAACAATTTTGAAAACTTTTTTATTCAACATATAAACATTTCACACTACAAGAGTTGATTATTCGAAATCTTAATTCTACCTTATTTTGGACAGATGTCTGTTTAATTGAGTATTTCAGATGTCCCTATTGGAAAAAATCCAAATTGTTAAGGTCTGGTGACCTAGATGGCCATGTTTGAATCTTGATCAAGAAAATTACGATATCTCTCTCCGTTTAATCTTCCCGGAATAAAGAATGGGCCTATAAAATAGTCTCTAAGGAATCCTGCCCCCACGTTAAGGGAGAACTTTTCTTGAAAATGTGATTCCTGTATCGCATGGGGGTTTTCTTCCAACCTCAAATGATTTTTGTGAAAATTGCGTTGCGTGAGAAATCTGCTTCATTGGTAAACAGGATTTGATTTCCATATAAACGATTTTGGTTAAGGCATTGGAGAGAGCAACGACAGAAGTTGATACGTAACGGAAAGTCACGATGAAGGAGAGCGCTATTTTCTCGAGCTTGTTTCTGGGTGTTCTCCTATCAGATCAAGAACTGATTCCAAGGTTTCTGGGGTTCTTACCGTCCGATGCTAACCCGACAGATGACTAGCTCAACCCAGATTCTTGAAAACGTGTTTGAAGTAGGAGTTGTGCTGTTCGAATCACGTATAAAATGTATGTCAGCATACTCTGCATTGGTAAGATTTAACAAATAATCCCAATAATAATTAATAAAATTGAATATTCCTGGCCTAACATCAAGAAAAAACATTAGAATAATTTTATTAACCGACTTGATACTTTTAATTTAAAGAGTTTGGGAAACAATGAGGAGAAGTTCGGATGCATCGATTAATTTAAATCAAAATATCTCGAAAATGGCTCCTGATAGCGACTTTTGTCAAGCATACCTTTTTCACATATAGATTATAGAGAAATCGATTTTTTCTAGAAAATATTATACATACATGCACGACAAAGTTGTGTGTGACTCCCAATAAGAGACAAAGACCTGTAGGTCTCTACAATTATTAAGGGCCAACCTAAGATCAAATTTTAATTTCTCATATTGAAAAATCCCAAATTACATACCAATTTTCGGCCAAATAACTATATCATTTTAAAAAATATTTAAGGAAAACCGAAATAAAATAAAATGTTCTCTTGTATTATATTTTATGTGTATTTTGGTTATAATAATGACAGCCAGTATTCAGCTAAATTATCTATCTCATGATCGGGTTTAATATGAAATCGCAGATAAATTTACATATTTTCAAGCTACCAACAAGAAAATCAATATTTTCTAGTCTTTACATCAGGTTGGCATGTCAAACGTGAAATGGTATTATTTCAACATCAAGTTAGTTTTATCAATTAATATTTGAGGCAATGTTTTCAAATCAAACTGACGGTACATAATGTGAGAACTTTCATAAGAGGATTATTGGAATAGAGGGTTATAAAAAATTATATTTTTTGGTATCTACAACATTTTCTGTCCCTCACAACGATATATCGAGGATTACTTTTTACCTGACTTTTCATGGGAATTTCTTCCGGATATGGCAATCATCTGCCATTTCGAGGAACAAAGCACTTTCTCTAAAAAAGATCCTCATCTGAGAGTTATAACTTTACGTACCGCCATTTTGTTTTGGAAGAATATTTTTTTCTGAAATGTTGCTCTCGTATAGAAAATCCCAATGACATTTAAAAAAATTGATAATTTTTATTGTGTTTTGATAAAGCAGGTCAAAAGTTAACAGGGTTACTTCATGTACAGACTGTAGATGATTAATATGTGTTAAAAGCGAAAAACGTAGTTATACTTCACATAGAGTGAGGATTTACTTCAGTTTTATTGAATACCTTGCTAACATTCATGTCTCCAGCAATGCTCGAAAATGTGAATCACACCTACTTGTCTTGTAAAGAAATATTGTAGTGAATAGGTATTGGTGCTGACTATATGCTTCATTTCTTGTATCCGTTATGAAATAAATCTCAAAAATGAAGGCTGTGCGGACCCATGCTTATATATATATATATATATATATATATATATATATATATATATATATATATATATATATGGGAAATTGTGAATAACAAGAAGGAACATTTTATTGGACTAAGCCCTCTAGTAAAAATGCAACCGTAGACACGTGTTTCGATCTTAGGGATCTCATCAGTACGGTGAAAGCAAGTGTAAGGATGTGCAACACTTGATTGCAGGTGAAACAACAAATGAACGGAGTCAACAAACAGGAAGCCAACCGCACATTTGTGGCTTCAGTCGTAACACCTCGTGTTTACAAGGCAAGAAACGACGTCGCCACGGAGGCAGCTATAGCGACCTGCGTGACATCCGAGTCCAGGAATATAAATGAAACAGGGATATGCTCTCGAGGGAAATTGTGAATAACAAGAAGGAACATTTTATTGGACTAAGCCCTCTAGTAAAAATGCAACCGTAGACACGTGTTTCGATCTTAGGGATCTCATCAGTACGGTGAAAGCAAGTGTAAGGATGTGCAACACTTGATTGCAGGTGAAACAACAAATGAACGGAGTCAACAAACAGGAAGCCAACCGCACATTTGTGGCTTCAGTCGTAACACCTCGTGTTTACAAGGCAAGAAACGACGTCGCCACGGAGGCAGCTATAGCTACCTGCGTGACATCCGAGTCCAGGAATATAAATGAAACAGGGATATGCTCTCGAGGGAAATTGTGAATAACAAGAAGGAACATTTTATTGGACTAAGCCCTCTAGTAAAAATGCAACCGTAGACACGTGTTTCGACCTTAGGGATCTCATCAGTACGGTGAAAGCAAGTGTAAGGATGTGAAACACTTGATTGCAGGTGAAACAACAAATGAACGGAGTCAACAAACAGGAAGCCAACCGCACATTTGTGGCTTCAGTCGTAACACCTCGTGTTTACAAGGCAAGAAACGACGTCGCCACGGAGGCAGCTATAGCTACCTGCGTGACATCCGAGTCCAGGAATATAAATGAAACAGGGATATGCTTCAGTCGAAACACCTCGTGTTTACGAGGCAAGAAACGTCGTCGCCACAAATGTGCGGTTGGCTTCCTGTTTGTTGACTCCGTTCGTTTGTTGTTTCACCTGCAATCAAGTGTTGCACATCCTTACACTTGCTTTCACCGTACTGATGAGATCCCTAAGATCGAAACACGTGTCTACGGTTGCATTTTTACCAGAGGGCTTAGTCCAATTAAATGTCCTACTTGTTATTAACAATTTCCCTCGAGAGCACATCTCTGTTTACTTATATATATATATATATATATATATATATATATATATATATATATATATATATATATATATATATATATATATATATATATATACATATATATATATATATATATATAGATATATATATATATATATATATATATATATATATATATATATATATATATATATATATATATATATATATATATATATACATATATATATATATATATATATATATATATATATATATATATATATATATATATATATATATATATTTATATATATATATGAACTTTTCACCGTATTAACAACTGAGGAATTGTCTTGTGAAATATCGGACACCCTGTACAACTACCAAGTTGAGGTCTATGAAAAGTAAGTTGAAATTCAAAGGTTTCTGACAAGTCCAGAGTAAATGCATTCAGTGATGGTGTCTTTGCTAGTCATAATAATACACGTACTGACAGAAAAAAATGTATTCGAAAGTTCTATTAGACAGACCGATCAATGAATAACAGCGTACCTGCTGACAAGAGCGATCTGTGACAGCTTTTCGTTTTTACGTCCTCACGAAAGCAATTCCCCATCTCTCAATTTCCTTCGAATGATTCACACTTCCTCGTGCTTCCGTAGGCTAAAATTATCGAAAAGAAAAGCAGAAGGAAAAATGTAGCGGCCGTAAAAGCTGTGAATTCGGGAATATCTGAATGCATAATGAAAAAGTGAACATAACAATATGTTCCAGGCGTATAACACACATTCTTCCAGTTTTCCTTTCCCTTTACTACATAATAAGACCCTTACACTGAGCTAGATGGGTCGTACGGTTCGTGTCTCGATCGTAGCTGAGAATACAGTAAGAACCACGTTAGGCTGGGAGAGAATAGTCCATGCCGGAGCTGTATTGATAGATTCAATAACCTAAATGTGATACTAAACTTTCTGCCTCCGCGTTGTATTTATAAGCTGGAATACTGCATATTCTGTTTCGGGATCTCTTCAATGATGAAAATGTATACTAGGAATAGCCATATTCAACGTGGAGCTTTTGGTTGTGTTCGTCGATTTAAAATGTGATTTGTATGGTGGAACTATTTGATCTTTGATCATTATACAGAGTTTGCGAATCTTCTATGAAAGTAGAAGAGTAGAGAAAGATAAATTCTGCCTGAATGATGGACAAAGAAGTTATAAATGAGACAGACTGCGTGGAGAGCTAGCTCCTATCTAAAGAATACAATATGGTCTGAATTATACTAAAATATTTACGGAGTTGTGGGAACGTGTAGGACCAGAAATTTAACACTCAGCCCAATACAAAAGTATCGTTGAGCTTGTTTGGGACTGTCTGGAAGCCTTACAAAAGCTGGCAGTCATAACAAACGGTTCAGAGCCTGGGTACCAGGACATACAGGGTATAACGGCAATGAAGAGACTGACTCATTACCAACGAGAAGGAGCATGAAGTGCTATTAGGGACTTTGAACCTGCTTGTGGTTTAGCGAAAGCTCTGATAAAAACTCAGAACACGTGGATGAAAACTCAATCTCAAGAATGATGGAACAGGTACCCAGAAAACATGTTCATGAAAGAACCATCGTCATCTTTTACTGAATACCTACAGAGTAGTCGGAACAGAAGAAAAACCAGATTCATGGTTGGGTTTTCAACAGAATACTGTAGACGCAATAAACATATAAAAACATCGGATTGGCAAAAACAACCATATGTAGGTTTTTGCCAAGAAGATGAGGATATCGCTACGCACATATTGTGTCAGTGTGAAGGTCTGACGAAGCTGATGTTTTCAAAAAGTCCTTATAAGGAGTCCGGGTAAAAAGTCCGTGTAAGAAGTCCGGGTAAAAAGTCCATGTAATGAGTCCGGGTGAACAGTCCGGCTAATATGTCCGGGTAAAAAGTCCGGGTCAAAAGTTCAGGTAGAAGTTCGGGTAGGAAGTCCAGTGAAGTCCAAAGAAAAATTATAAATGAAAATGATAATGATTCGAATTCAAAACAAAAATTAGATTTCTTTATGAAAAGAAAAATTCTAAGGAGATGGATAGAGACCAAGATTCGAAAATTGGCAAGGTCTTTGACCTTGGCGTTAACCCTGACCTTAAATCAATAACATTGACATCAGCGTCAACTGAAAGTCAAGGTCGAGTCAAAGTCAAGGTCGAAGTCAGGGTCAAGTTTCGAATATTTTCGTCCTTGTCCATTTCACCGGAATTAATCATTTCACAAGAAAAAGCAGGGTCGGAAACAAGGTCAATTTTCAAATATCTCGGTCTCTGTCTTCCTTTCTCACCAGAATTATTCATTTAACAAAAATAAATTATTTTCAAAATATATGAAAAAAATCTTTCAAAAAAATATATATTAAGTCGAGGTCTAACTGAAAGTCAAGGATAACCTCAAGGCCGAGGTCAACACTAATTTAAAAACAATAAATTTTCGAATCTCCCTCCATCTCTCCACAAATTTTGTCATAAAACAAAACTTTTATTTCTTCACAGAAAAAAATCATTATCAAAATTATTTTGAGAAAAAAAATTCTTTGACATGAAATATTGTCAGGGTCACAATCAAGGTCCAGGTCAATCTCAAGGTAATGACTAGGTCAATTTTCGAAACTTGGACTCTGTCCATCTCTCCAAAATTTATCTTTTCATTAAAAAAAAGTTAAACTTCAAATCACTATCACTTTCATGTTTATAATATTTTTTTGACTTTTTTCTCAGGACTTTTTACACAAACTTCTTACACGGACTTTCTACTTTTACCCCGACTTTTTACTCGGACTTTTTTCTCGGACTTTTTATCCGGAGTATTTACCCGGATTTTTTACACGGACTTTTTACCCGGACTTCTTACCCCGACTTTTTACCCGGACTCTTAACCCAAACTTCTTTACCGACTTTTTATCCAGACTTTTTACCCTGACTTTTTACCCGGACTTTCTACCCGGACTTTTTATCCGGAGTTTTTACCCGGACTTTTGTCACGGACTTTTTACCCGGACTTCTTGCCCCGACTTTTTACCCGGACTTCTTGCCCAGACTTTTTACCCGGACTCTTAACCCAAACTTCTTTACCGACTTTTTATCCAGACTTTTTACCTGGACTTTTTACCCGGAGTTTTTACACGGACTTCTTACCCCAACTTTTTACCCGGACTCTTAACCCAAACTTCTGTACCGACTTTTTATCCAGACTTTTTACCATAACTTTTTACTCGGGCTTTTTTCCGGACTTTTTACCCGGACTCTTAACCCAAACTTCTTTACCGACTTTTTATCCAGACTTTTTACCTGGACCTTTTACCCAGACTTTTTACCCGGACTTTTTACCCGGTCCCAAAAAATATTTTAATTTGAATATAAATATTTTGTGAATTGAATAAGTTTGGTAAGATGGACTGAGACCGCGATATTCGAAAGTTGACTCTTTGACCTTGGCGTTGACTCTGACCTCAAACTTGAATTTGATACTGACTTGTCCTTGGCTTGCCTTCAATACTTTTATAAAAAAAAAATGTTTGTGAATTTTTTTTTCGTAATGAATTTTGAAATAATTTTTTTAAGGTGAAAATTACTTAATACAAAATAAATTGTGAAAAGAATAATTTTGGTGAGATGGGCAGAGACCGAAACATTTAAAAATTGACCTTGTCTTGGCTCTGTCTTTGATCTTTTTTCGACCTAGGCGTTGACCTTGGCGATGACTTTGAACTTGACCTAAACTTGACATTGATCTTGACTTGAACCCTACATTGACCCAATAAATTTTTATTTTTTTTTTTTCATTTCTGTTTTCAAAGACAAACATGTTTGGTGTTCTGTTTTTACAGAAAAAAATATTTCTAAAATTTACAAAAGAAAAATTATTTTTCGCATTTTTTTTTGTAAAAAAAAACAAAAAAAAAAAAGTCAAGATCAAAGTCAATCAAGGTCAGATTATATGTTAGTTTTCGAATCTTGGTCTCTGTGCATCTCTCCAAATTTTTTTTTCACAAAAAATCAAATATTTTTTTCACAAAAAAAACAAATATTTTTTTCACAAAAAAATCAAATATAAAAAAAAAACAATAATTTTTTATTCATTCTCATCAATATCATTTTCATATATAAATTTTCTTCGACTTTTTCTCCGGACCTCTTACCCGGACTCTTTACTCGGAGTTTATACCCGGACTGTTCACCCGGTGTTTTTACTCGAACTCGGAAATCATTTTCATTCAAATTAAAAAAAAATGATTTTTTTTTTATAAAATGGATAATTTTGGTGAGATGGACTGAGACCGAGATATTCACCTCAATGAAAGAATGAAATATATAACTCCCTGACATCACAAGGACATATTTAAAAAAAATCGAGCACCTTTGACTGAATATGTTCTTACTTTCTGTTGGACTCTCCGGACGAGTTCTAATTTCATGGTCCGACACCGGCGCTTTTCTCGTGCCCCTCTTTCCAATTTTCAATCCTCCGTATCTAATTACAGTATTTCTTTCTGAAGGCGGGCCAGTGGCGTAGAGATAAAGAAGTTGGTTAGAGGAGTATATTACGTACACTTAGATATATTTATTTCACTAAATGATTTGCTCGTCTAGTTGTTGTGGTTTTATATCAAGTTTCTACGATACCTCTTGAACACCAAAACAATTTTTTTGGTAACATCGAAGCTTCCAGACATTCTATTGGAATTCGCCTATTTAATTTTTCTTCCCGTCAAATAGGGGAATGAAAATTACTTTTACCAACCAAAACTCGATAGTTGAACATAAAAACATGAAAATCAGTTCAAATATTCCATGTTTTGATCTGGAACGAACACATTTCTTCAAACGATGAAGACAGTACCGCTGTACTTGCAATAACAATACAGGATTACTGCTTATTAGCCTGTCCAGAAGGTCTTTTTCCAGATTTCATCAATATTTCATACATGGAAACTTAGGGTGGTCCAAAGACAAAAGTATAAGGGGTTCAGATCTGTAGAACGAGGGGGCCTCAGTAGTGAATCCGAGTGATACAGTTGAGGTAACGTTTGGAGTACCTCAAAGGACCATACTGGGACCAAAGTAATTCACTATAGATATAACTAGCTTGTTCAAAGTAAATGTTTGTGACCAGATAATAAATTTTGCTGATGATACAGTCATTCTGTATCAAGTTAAAAGTTGAAAAGGTTATTTTGCGGAAGCCGACTTGACAACCATGAAAAATTCAATGGGCCGTGATTTTGTTAGATTTTAACCAATACATTTTTTACTGGATATATGGGTACTGAGATTCAGTCAATCGTATGGTATTTTCAGAACTAACTCCACCCCAGTGGTTTAGCAAATCAGACCATTCACTTCCATCAAATAATAATAATAATAATAATAATATATCTTTATTTCCATCGACTTATATACAAATAAGTATTGGATAATGTCATAACAAAAAACAGAAAACAGTATGACAATTATGAAAGGAACAAATTAGACAGCTTTTTTATGTTTGTTGGCAGCTTATTGAAAAGTTTGGCAGGTAAAACAAGTGGGCTGTTTGCAACAGCGCTAAGCCGATGAGCAGGGATTGAAACATTGAAATTCTTAAATTATATTGCTTCTCGAGTTGTCCCAAAACTATCTGGTTTAGTTTTAACCAAACATATACTATTAAAAATGAATATATTAGGGAGTGTTAGAGTATTTAGCCGAGTGAACAATTCTTTACAAGAGTACCTTCTCGGTTTGAAGAGTATGGTTCTTATAATTCTTTTTTGTTGTACAAAAACTTCGCTGGCACGTATGCTGTTACCCCATAATTCAAAATAGAATGAACATAAGCCTAATAGTACATCAAAAGAAGTGGTAAGTCCACTTTATATCGCAACTGCCACAATACAAAACAATGAGTGGCCAATTTTTTCAGTATATTATCAACATGAGTAGTCCAATTCAATTTATGATCCAATACCACCCCAAGATACCTAGTATAACTAGTTTGCTCGATAGACTTACCTTCAAGGTACACAAGTAAACTGTAATTAGGATCTTTCAGAGAGAAATGTATAAGTTCAGTTTTTTCATTATTTAAAATTAAACCATTATTTAAGCAATATTCCGTTATGTTATTTGCAGCATTTCCATTTGAAAAACTTAGTTCGTCAATACCAAGTCCACATGATACAACAGCGGTGTCATCTGCATAAAGAGAGATGTAATTATTACTAGTATTAAGTTCGAATATGTCATTTACAAATATTATGAAAAGCAAGGGTCCTAGAATGCTACCCTGTGGTACGCCATGATTAACAGATTCATAATCGGAAGAGAAGCGCTGAAAGCTTCTCTTGATTACAACTTTTTGATAACGATCCGTTAGGAAAGTTTTCAACCAAGAATGTGCATTACCTCGTATTCCATTATTTTCTAACTTTTCAAGCAACAGTTTAATATCAATAAGATCGAATGCCCTTTTCTGATCAAAAAACAAACAAGATGTTTGCTTACCGTCATCAAGGTGACTGAGTATTTCATTGTACAGTGATATGATTGCATCTTGAGTTGAAACCCCCTTTCGGAAACCGTTTTGTTGACTATTAAAAAATGCCTCTCTGTCCAAAAAACTGAGTAATTGTTTTTGAAAAGCCTTTTCAAATATTTTTGAAAATACAGAAAGAAGTGCTATGGCCCTATAGTTGGAGATGTTATGGATGTTACCCTTTTTAAAAATGGGCTGATTTATCGTGTTTTTATGTTTGCTTGGAAATGATCCTTCTTGAAATGAAAGATTGACAAGTCCTGTTACAGACAATATTATATCCAGCATTTCTATAATCGAATAAGGAGCTAAAAAAATTGATTCAGGGTTTTTTTAGTGGGACAATTTACATTTACTTGAGAAGTTAATTCCTTTATAGAGTTTATAAAATATGAGTTGAACGAATTTGCTACATCATGAAAGTCATGTATTTCATCATTATTTTTCCCGATGAAGTAATCTGGAGTTTTATTACCCATTTTTGAATATGTCTCCTTTTTATAATAGACCATGACATTGCAGATTTATTTAATAAATAAAAAAAAAATAAATAAAATTAATGGAACAACTCCGTTTATATAAATAAGAAATGAAGGCACGCCAATGCATTTTAGCGATCCAATGAAATTGGATACAACGCAGCCTTTTTCATTCCCATCAATTATGTCTCCCACTCTCCTCGCTCCCTTCCTTCTCTACCTGAGTTCCCTTTACTTTTTCTTCTAATTAGGAAAACTTGCGAACTGGATCTTATCCGTTGATGGGTTGTTTTTTCCGCCCACTTAGATGATTAGAGAACATTCTACATAAATGGCCACACACGTGATTCAAATTTATGGAACTATTTTCAGGAAACTAGTTTGATAATAGTGCTGACTCATTCGAAATGGAGCTTGAGGCTTCCTTCGATGGTGTTTTCTACTTTCGGACGATTGAAAACAAATAATTTGTACGGGGTCTAATGTATTTGAAGGAATTGAACGGATTGAACTGCTCAGAAATATTTTGCGGCATGGCAGCTGCAGATCGAAAAACATATCGAGCTGAACTCAGAATTGTCCATATTATTTATTTTTTTTTTTGTTCAAGTATTGTGAAATTAATTTTTTATTATAATTTTACAACGCGAAATGTTTTCCAGCCAAGCGTTTTTAAAACTCACGTTTGATATACAAAAATAGAATCGATTTCGTTGACCTGCCTTGTACACTGATAAATAAGACCATATTTAGATAAACATCTAGATAATCACCATGCTGGTCCAACGGTATGTCGAAATTGGACATTCATTTTAATTATCGTAGCATTCTTTCTGTTGAGGAGATTTTCAGAATTTTTTTTGGTAACAGCCATAAAGTGAGCTGAATCAAAATTCTTCTGTGGGTATTAACATGTTTGTTATTTTTATTGTGGTTAATGTGTAACTATAATAGGCAGTTTACTCTCATATTTATGAGTAGATTACACAAACTGGGATTTTGAAACATTATCTTTTAACAATTAGTAAAATAACCCTTGCTGAAATTGAGTAGAATGGTGGCACTCAAATGATTCTGTTGAAATAACTTTAACTTTACAGGAATGCACGATAACGATTTTATATATCCTTGGATCTCACGTTAAAAGGTCAGGCTTCCGTTTTCCGAGAATATATTCGAGGATTGATCTTAAACAAGCAGTTGACAGATGAAAATAAACGAAACATTCAATCAAAGATATATTATAATCCGGGAATCCATTTATTCATAATTTATTCTGTTATATTACAATATTCAATCAGTCGTCAATATGAAATAACAATCAGGAAAACGTCAATGAGAACCAACGAGAAGTAAAAATGTTAGTCGTCAACTAAAGACAAGCTCTTAATCAAATGCTCTAAAATGAAATAAGAAACCGCGACAACCCAAATCCTATTTTTGAGATCACTTTTAAATATTTGAAATACTATCGCACTCGTCTGACGACCCGACAATGACCTTTGATGATGAAAGGTTTTTACTTGAACGAAAGTGAATGTATTCTGACCCATCACAAACCACGCCAACTCAAATCCTATTTTTGAAGTCACTTTAAAATATTTAAAATCCGACCGCATTCCTCTGAGGACCCGACAATGACCATCGATGATGAGAAGTTATTATTTAGACAAAAAAGAATATAGTCTGATCCATCACAAACCGCGACAACTCAAATCCTATTTTTGAGATCACTTTAAAATATTTAAAATCTGACCGCACTCCTCTGAGGACCTGACAATGACCATCGATGATGAGAAGTTGTTATTTAGACAAAAAAAGAATATATTCTGATCCATCACAAACCGCGCAAACTCATATCCCAATTTTGAGATCACTTTAAAATCCGACCGCACTCCTCTGAGGACCCGACAATGACCATCGATGATGAGAAGTTATTATTTAGACAAAAAAGAATATAGTCTGATCCATCACAAACCGCGCCAACTCAAATCCTATTTTTGAGATCACTTTAAAATAGTTAAGATCTGACCGCACTCTTCTGAGGACCCGACAATGACCATCGATGATGAGAAGTTATTATTTAGACAAAAAAGAATATAGTCTGATCCATCACAAACCGCGCCAAATCAAATCCTATTTTTGAGATCACTTTAAATTATTTAAAATCTGACCGCACTCCTCTGAGGACCCGACAATGACCATCGATGATGAGAAGTTGTTATTTAGACAAAAAAGAATATATTCTGATCCATCACAAACCGCGCAAACTCATATCCCAATTTTGAGATCACTCTAAAATATTTAAAATCTGACCGAACTCCACTGAGGACCCGACAATGACCATCGATGATGAGAAGTTGTTATATGGACAAAAATTAATGTATTCTTATCCATCACAAACCGCGCCAACTCAAATCCTATTTTTGAGATCACTTTAAAATATTTAAAATCTGACCACACTCCTCTGAGAACCCGACAATGACCATCGATGATGAGAAGTTATTATTTAGACAAGAAAGAATATAGTCTGATCCATCACAAACCGCGCCAAATCAAATCCTATTCTTGAGATCACTTTAAATTATTTAAAATCTGACCGCACTCCTCTGAGGACCCGACAATGACCATCGATGATGAGAAGTTATTATTTAGACAAAAAAGAATATAGTCTGATCCATCACAAACCGCGCCTAATCAAATCCTATTTTTGAGATCACTTTAAATTATTTAAAATCTGACCGCACTCCTCTGAGGACCCGACAATGACCATCGATGATGAGAAGTTGTTATTTAGACAAAAAAGAATATATTCTGATCCATCACAAACCGCGCAAACTCATATCCCAATTTTGAGATCACTCTAAAATATTTAAAATCTGACCGAACTCCACTGAGAACCCGACAATGACCATCGATGATGAGAAGTTATTATTTAGACAAAAAAGAATATAGTCTGATCCATCACAAACCGCGCCAAATCAAATCCTATTTTTGAGATCATTTTAAATTATTTAAAATCTGACCGCACTCCTCTGAGGACCCGACAATGACCATCGATGATGAGAAGTTGTTATTTAGACAAAAAAGAATATAGTCTGATCCATCACAAACCGCGCCAAATCAAATCCTATTTTTGAGATTACTTTAAAATAGTTAAAATCTGACCGCACTCTTCTGAGGACCCGACAATGACCATCGATGATGAGAAGTTATTATTTAGACAAAAAAGAATATAGTCTGATCCATCACAAACCGCGCCAAATCAAATCCTATTTTTGAGATCACTTTAAATTATTTAAAATCTGACCGCACTCCTCTGAGGACCCGACAATGACCATCGATGATGAGAAGTTGTTATTTAGACAAAAAAGAATATATTCTGATCCATCACAAACCGCGCAAACTCATATCCCAATTTTGAGATCACTCTAAAATATTTAAAATCTGACCGAACTCCACTGAGGACCCGACAATGACCATCGATGATGAGAAGTTGTTATATGGACAAAAATTAATGTATTCTTATCCATCACAAACCGCGCCAACTCAAATCCTATTTTTGAGATCACTTTAAAATATTTAAAATCTGACCACACTCCTCTGAGAACCCGACAATGACCATCGATGATGAGAAGTTATTATTTAGACAAGAAAGAATATAGTCTGATCCATCACAAACCGCGCCAAATCAAATCCTATTCTTGAGATCACTTTAAATTATTTAAAATCTGACCGCACTCCTCTGAGGACCCGACAATGACCATCGATGATGAGAAGTTATTATTTAGACAAAAAAGAATATAGTCTGATCCATCACAAACCGCGCCTAATCAAATCCTATTTTTGAGATCACTTTAAATTATTTAAAATCTGACCGCACTCCTCTGAGGACCCGACAATGACCATCGATGATGAGAAGTTGTTATTTAGACAAAAAAGAATATATTCTGATCCATCACAAACCGCGCAAACTCATATCCCAATTTTGAGATCACTCTAAAATATTTAAAATCTGACCGAACTCCACTGAGAACCCGACAATGACCATCGATGATGAGAAGTTATTATTTAGACAAAAAAGAATATAGTCTGATCCATCACAAACCGCGCCAAATCAAATCCTATTTTTGAGATCATTTTAAATTATTTAAAATCTGACCGCACTCCTCTGAGGACCCGACAATGACCATCGATGATGAGAAGTTGTTATTTAGACAAAAAAGAATATAGTCTGATCCATCACAAACCGCGCCAAATCAAATCCTATTTTTGAGATTACTTTAAAATAGTTAAAATCTGACCGCACTCTTCTGAGGACCCGACAATGACCATCGATGATGAGAAGTTATTATTTAGACAAAAAAGAATATAGTCTGATCCATCACAAACCGCGCCAAATCAAATCCTATTTTTGAGATTACTTTAAAATAGTTAAAATCTGACCGCACTCTTCTGAGGACCCGACAATGACCATCGATGATGAGAAGTTATTATTTAGACAAAAAAGAATATAGTCTGATCCATCACAAACCGCGCCAAATCAAATCCTATTTTTGAGATCACTTTAAATTATTTAAAATCTGACCGCACTCCTCTGAGGACCCGACAATGACCATCGATGATGAGAAGTTGTTATTTAGACAAACAAGAATATATTCTGATCCATCACAAACCGCGCAAACTCATATCCCAATTTTGAGATCACTCTAAAATATTTAAAATCTGACCGAACTCCACTGAGGACCCGACAATGACCATCGATGATGAGAAGTTGTTATTTGGACAAAAATTAATGTATTCTTATCCATCACAAACCGCGCCAACTCAAATCCTATTTTTGAGATCACTTTAAAATATTTAAAATCTGACCGCACTCTTCTGAGGACCCGACAATGACCATCGATGATGAGAAGTTATTATTTAGACAAAAAAGAATATAGTCTGATCCATCACAAACCGCGCCAAATCAAATCCTATTTTTGAGATCACTTTAAATTATTTAAAATCTGACCGCACTCCTCTGAGGACCCGACAATGACCATCGATGATGAGAAGTTGTTATTTAGACAAAAAAGAATATATTCTGATCCATCACAAACCGCGCAAACTCATATCCCAATTTTGAGATCACTCTAAAATATTTAAAATCTGACCGAACTCCACTGAGAACCCGACAATGACCATCGATGATGAGAAGTTATTATTTAGACAAAAAAGAATATAGTCTGATCCATCACAAACCGCGCCAAATCAAATCCTATTTTTGAGATCACTTTAAATTATTTAAAATCTGACCGCACTCCTCTGAGGACCCGACAATGACCATCGATGATGAGAAGTTGTTATTTAGACAAAAAAGAATATATTCTGATCCATCACAAACCGCGCAAACTCATATCCCAATTTTGAGATCACTCTAAAATATTTAAAATCTGACCGAACTCCACTGAGGACCCGACAATGACCATCGATGATGAGAAGTTGTTATTTGGACAAAAATTAATGTATTCTTATCCATCACAAACCGCGCCAACTCAAATCCTATTTTTGAGATCACTTTAAAATATTTAAAATCTGACCACACTCCTCTGAGAACCCGACAATGACCATCGATGATGAGAAGTTATTATTTAGACAAAAAAGAATATAGTCTGATCCATCACAAACCGCGCCAACTCAAATCATATTTTTGAGATCACTTTAAAATATTTAAAATCTGACCGCACTCCTCTGAGGACCCGACAATGACCATCGATGATGAGAAGTTATTATTTAGACAAAAAAGAATATAGTCTGATCTATCACAAACCGCGCCAAATCAAATCCTATTTTTGAGATCACTTTAAATTATTTAAAATCTGACCGCACTCCTCTGAGGACCCGACAATGACCATCGATGATGAGAAGTTATTATTTAGACAAAAAAGAATATAGTCTGATCCATCACAAACCGCGCCAAATCAAATCCTATTTTTGAGATCACTTTAAATCCACTGAGGACCCGACAATGACCATCGATGATGAGAAGTTATTATTTAGACAAAAAAGAATATAGTCTGATCCATCACAAACCGCGCCAAATCAAATCCTATTTTTGAGATCACTTTAAAATAGTTAAAATCTGACCGCACTCTTCTGAGGACCCGACAATGACCATCGATGATGAGAAGTTATTATTTAGACAAAAAAGAATATAGTCTGATCCATCACAAACCGCGCCAAATCAAATCCTATTTTTGAGATCACTTTAAATTATTTAAAATCTGACCGCACTCCTCTGAGGACCCGACAATGACCATCGATGATGAGAAGTTGTTATTTAGACAAAAAAGAATATAGTCTGATCCATCACAAACCGCGCCAAATCAAATCCTATTTTTGAGATCACTTTAAATTATTTAAAATCTGACCGCACTCCACTGAGGACCCGACAATGACCATCGATGATGAGAAGTTGTTATTTGGACAAAAATTAATGTATTCTTATCCATCACAAACCGCGCCAACTCAAATCCTATTTTTGAGATCACTTTAAAATATTTAAAATCTGACCACACTCCTCTGAGAACCCGACAATGACCATCGATGATGAGAAGTTATTATTTAGACAAAAATGAATATAGTCTGATCCATCACAAACCGCGCCAAATCAAATCCTATTTTTGAGATCACTTTAAATTATTTAAAATCTGACCGCACTCCTCTGAGGACCCGACAATGACCATCGATGATGAGAAGTTCTTATTTAGACAAAAAAGAATATAGTCTGATCCATCACAAACCGCGCCAAATCAAATCCTATTTTTGAGATCACTCTAAAATATTTAAAATCTGACCGAACTCCACTGAGAACCCGACAATGACCATCGATGATGAGAAGTTATTATTTAGACAAAAAAGAATATAGTCTGATCCATCACAAACCGCGCCAAATCAAATCCTATTTTTGAGATCACTTTAAATTATTTAAAATCTGACCGCACTCCTCTGAGGACCCGACAATGACCATCGATGATGATAAGTTGTTATTTAGACAAAAAAGAATATATTCTGATCCATCACAAACCGCGCAAACTCATATCCCAATTTTGAGATCACTCTAAAATATTTAAAATCTGACCGAACTCCACTGAGAACCCGACAATGACCATCGATGATGAGAAGTTATTATTTAGACAAAAAAGAATATAGTCTGATCCATCACAAACCGCGCCAAATCAAATCCTATTTTTGAGATCACTTTAAATTATTTAAAATCTGACCGCACTCCTCTGAGGACCCGACAATGACCATCGATGATGAGAAGTTGTTATTTAGACAAAAAAGAATATATTCTGATCCATCACAAACCGCGCAAACTCATATCCCAATTTTGAGATCACTCTAAAATATTTAAAATCTGACCGAACTCCACTGAGGACCCGACAATGACCATCGATGATGAGAAGTTGTTATTTGGACAAAAATTAATGTATTCTTATCCATCACAAACCGCGCCCACTCAAATCCTATTTTTGAGATCACTTTAAAATATTTAAAATCTGACCACACTCCTCTGAGAACCCGACAATGACCATCGATGATGAGAAGTTATTATTTAGACAAAAAAGAATATAGTCTGATCCATCACAAACCGCGCCAACTCAAATCCTATTTTTGAGATCACTTTAAAATATTTAAAATCTGACCGCACTCTTCTGAGGACCCGACAATGACCATCGATGATGAGAAGTTATTATTTAGACAAAAAAGAATATAGTCTGATCTATCACAAACCGCGCCAAATCAAATCCTATTTTTGAGATCACTTTAAATTATTTAAAATCTGACCGCACTCCTCTGAGGACCCGACAATGACCATCGATGATGAGAAGTTATTATTTAGACAAAAAAGAATATAGTCTGATCCATCACAAACCGCGCCAAATCAAATCCTATTTTTGAGATCACTTTAAATCCACTGAGGACCCGACAATGACCATCGATGATGAGAAGTTATTATTTAGACAAAAAAGAATATAGTCTGATCCATCACAAACCGCGCCAAATCAAATCCTATTTTTGAGATCACTTTAAAATAGTTAAAATCTGACCGCACTCTTCTGAGGACCCGACAATGACCATCGATGATGAGAAGTTATTATTTAGACAAAAAAGAATATAGTCTGATCCATCACAAACCGCGCCAAATCAAATCCTATTTTTGAGATCACTTTAAATTATTTAAAATCTGACCGCACTCCTCTGAGGACCCGACAATGACCATCGATGATGAGAAGTTGTTATTTAGACAAAAAAGAATATATTCTGATCCATCACAAACCGCGCAAACTCATATCCCAATTTTGAGATCACTCTAAAATATTAAAAATCTGACCGAACTCCACTGAGGACCCGACAATGACCATCGATGATGAGAAGTTGTTATTTGGACAAAAATTAATGTATTCTTATCCATCACAAACCGCGCCAACTCAAATCCTATTTTTGAGATCACTTTAAAATATTTAAAATCTGACCACACTCCTCTGAGAACCCGACAATGACCATCGATGATGAGAAGTTATTATTTAGACAAAAAAGAATATAGTCTGATCCATCACAAACCGCGCCAAATCAAATCCTATTTTTGAGATCACTTTAAATTATTTAAAATCTGACCGCACTCCTCTGAGGACCCGACAATGACCATCGATGATGAGAAGTTCTTATTTAGACAAAAAAGAATATAGTCTGATCCATCACAAACCGCGCCAAATCAAATCCTATTTTTGAGATCACTTTAAATTATTTAAAATCTGACCGCACTCCTCTGAGGACCCGACAATGACCATCGATGATGAGAAGTTGTTATTTAGACAAAAAAGAATATATTCTGATCCATCACAAACCGCGCAAACTCATATCCCAATTTTGAGATCACTCTAAAATATTTAAAATCTGACCGAACTCCACTGAGAACCCGACAATGACCATCGATGATGAGAAGTTATTATTTAGACAAAAAAGAATATAGTCTGATCCATCACAAACCGCGCCAAATCAAATCCTATTTTTGAGATCACTTTAAATTATTTAAAATCTGACCGCACTCCTCTGAGGACCCGACAATGACCATCGATGATGAGAAGTTGTTATTTAGACAAAAAAGAATATATTCTGATCCATCACAAACCGCGCAAACTCATATCCCAATTTTGAGATCACTCTAAAATATTTAAAATCTGACCGAACTCCACTGAGGA
Source organism: Chrysolina americana (assembly GCA_958502065.1). Taxonomy (NCBI): domain Eukaryota; kingdom Metazoa; phylum Arthropoda; class Insecta; order Coleoptera; family Chrysomelidae; genus Chrysolina; species Chrysolina americana. The sequence continues at coordinate 4,519,151 of OY293417.1, forward strand.
CCCGACAATGACCATCGATGATGAGAAGTTGTTATTTGGACAAAAATTAATGTATTCTTATCCATCACAAACCGCGCCAACTCAAATCCTATTTTTGAGATCACTTTAAAATATTTAAAATCTGACCACACTCCTCTGAGAACCCGACAATGACCATCGATGATGAGAAGTTATTATTTAGACAAAAAAGAATATAGTCTGATCCATCACAAACCGCGCCAACTCAAATCCTATTTTTGAGATCACTTTAAAATATTTAAAATCTGACCGCACTCCTCTGAGGACCCGACAATGACCATCGATGATGAGAAGTTATTATTTAGACAAAAAAGAATATAGTCTGATCCATCACAAACCGCGCCAAATCAAATCCTATTTTTGAGATCACTTTAAATTATTTAAAATCTGACCGCACTCCTCTGAGGACCCGACAATGACCATCGATGATGAGAAGTTATTATTTAGACAAAAAAGAATATAGTCTGATCCATCACAAACCGCGCCAAATCAAATCCTATTTTTGAGATCACTTTAAATTATTTAAAATCTGACCGCACTCCTCTGAGGACCCGACAATGACCATCGATGATGAGAAGTTGTTATTTAGACAAAAAAGAATATATTCTGATCCATCACAAACCGCGCAAACTCATATCCCAATTTTGAGATCACTCTAAAATATTTAAAATCTGACCGAACTCCACTGAGGACCCGACAATGACCATCGATGATGAGAAGTTGTTATTTGGACAAAAATTAATGTATTCTTATCCATCACAAACCGCGCCAACTCAAATCCTATTTTTGAGATCACTTTAAAATATTTAAAATCTGACCACACTCCTCTGAGAACCCGACAATGACCATCGATGATGAGAAGTTATTATTTAGACAAAAAAGAATATAGTCTGATCCATCACAAACCGCGCCAACTCATATCCCAATTTTGAGATCACTTTAAAATATTTAAAATCTGACCGAACTCCTCTGAGGACCCGACAATGACCATCGATGATGAGAAGTTGTTATTTAGACAAAAAAGAATATATTCTGATCCATCACAAACCGCGCCAACTCAAATCCTATTTTTGAGATCACTTTAAAATAGTTAAAATCTGACCGCACTCTTCTGAGGACCCGACAATGACCATCGATGATGAGAAGTTATTATTTAGACAAAAAAGAATATAGTCTGATCCATCACAAACCGCGCCAACTCAAATCCTTATTTTGAGATCACTTTAAATTATTTAAAATTCGACTGCACTTCCCTGACGACCCGACAATGACCTGCCAAATGTGCAGATATTTTGGAATTCTTGTTATTAGCCCTCTGTTAATTTTTCTTCTCACTTTTTTCAGGTCTATTCAAGAATTTGGACATCGCCATCTGAAGTGAACATTGAGGTAAGAATTTTATATCTGATTTTCGTTTATATCATCAAATGATGAATTCCTATTGTAAAATTTGACCTTCAATATTATCTTTCTAGAAAATTCGTAATTCGAAAATTACTTAACGATTTATTTAAATGGCGTAATAATCTCGTTACATTCAAAGCTTTATTATATCAATGACAACGATGATGTGAAAATGAAATCAAAAACTTTGGTTATTGTCACTTTATTATTATTTCAGCTTGCCATAATATTATATTACGTAACAAGAGTTGTAAGTAACCCTTTACGCACGAAATGAAAACGTTTATGCACGAAGCCGCGCAGTGCGTAGTGGGCTAACAACTCGTGTAACGTACTATACTTTTTCTACGCCCATTCATTTTCACCAATAAAAAAAAACATCGCAATCATTTAAACTTGATTACAATAGTTGTTAATTGAATTGAGAAAATGTTCGGATACAATTATATTTTGTTCACGAAATTGACAGTATAAATGACATGACATTTATTTTCTTAGCATGCTACTTATGAAAACGTGTCCTATTTTTGAGGAAATTGCATAACGTGCTGACATTTAGGGGCATCACTCTTTCAATTCTAAATATATCTCGCTAATGATAAAAGTTTTTATATTTTTTAATCGACTAAATTTGTGTGAATAGACCAAATAAAGTCTTACGTAAATAAAAATTTGATTGTGATTTAATTAAACTAAGAAGTTTAAGTTTTCTTCTCAAAACGCACGTGTATGTTATGAGATCTCATTACGTGCATGTTATTGTTAAATGTCATTTACAAGGAATGTTGACAGTGCGATTTTTGACGTTCACGTACATGGGCGTAGAAAAAATTATTTATCGCCGTATTTGTTGTGCCCACAGTACCTACATACCTATCTCTCTACTTTTCAGATCCCATTACACATATAATTAATCATAATTCCTCGTGTATCACTCATTTCCAGGTAATTTCTCCACCACCTATCAGAAAGCTCAAAATAATTCAGAACAGCCCCAAGCGAAATTTATACTTCTCCTGATGAAAAACTATTTTTATCTTCCACGTGTGAGTTATTATTGCTATCCCACTGCTGGAGAATTATAAAAAACACCTTTATGGGCATCACTCATCGTGATTCCCACATAAATGTCATATATGCTTTACTCTCTATACATTCGACCGCCGGATAATTTTTGATCTCAGAGACCCATAAAAATCAGAGTACCAAATGGCAATAAATTTCACGGACTACTAAGAGAGAGAGCTGGATGATTCATTGGGCAAAATATTGGTAGTGGCTGATGAATTCGAATGAATTAGGATGGTAAGGTAACCCTTACCATCGGTAAACGTGATGACCTCGATAAACTTTACGGGTCATATGGTTCTAGAAGAGAAATCAATCCAGTTGAAAAATTGTCTCAGGGTTCAAGTTGAATACTTATCTATGTCAGAATTTGACAGGCTGAAAACGAATTGGTTGTTGGGACTGATGAAATTTTCGATATTGAAATAATAGTGTTAAAAGTGGCATTTTTTGTGAGTGGGAAATATTCAGCCACTGGAGCAACTCCACAAGCAAAATTAAATAACTTTTATCCAACACATGACAGTTATGACTGTTATTATTAATGTCATTCTAGGAAAGTAAACTTTCAAATAACACAAGTGTGTTATAATCCATCACTGGGAGAATTTTTTCCGCTCTCACTAGCGGCAATTTAATTACCGCCCGTTTTAACGAGAATTTACCTTCGAGTGGAATTTTGCGTTTCACGTGTTATATCACCTTGGAAAATTACTCTGAAAAACTCTGTTCGGTGTATTTTTACGTTGTGATATATTTTTGCGATGGAACTTTACATTGTATTATTACCCAATAACAAAAATTTGCACCGGAAATATGCAATGTACTTTCACATTCTATTCGAGTTTACAATGGAATTTTACGTTGTAATATTACAGTTTGGTTTTCTAATGTGAAAAATACACTCAAATATAAATTCGGTATGAAATTTCATAATGTGATATTACATATTTTCATTATAAAGGTACATTTTGTATTTATTTAATACATCGGCATCGGCATTTGAGGAAATTGTCTCCACCAAAATATTTCATTAACAAACTCTACTTACATTTTGCTATTAAAGTTAGCATCGTCAGTAGCGATTATCGTATCCTGATGAGTTTGCAATAAAGTGTTTTGATGAAGAAGAGATAATATTGCTAAAATTTTTGAAGACACCAACGTTTTCTAAATCCCGTGTTGCCTGGGTGAGAGACGAATGCTCTAGCACAAAAAAATTGTTTTCAGTAGTATTACTAAAATTGTATAATTTATAAATTTAACCCATCCTGTCCTGGTCTTTGTTATCTCAGATTACAACGGTCTATAATAGTTCCTTTGATAATTGGAAATAAAAACACAATTTCAATCATATAACTGAATATTTAATTTCAATACTGCAAAAAACTGAAAATATGTAGCTGCAACTGTCCTAAAAAGAATATGATAATTTACACCAAGCCAAAAGCTCCCCATAGTCTTGTTAATCTTTGATTCAGTTAGGACAAAGCCAGTGAAATTCAATTAAAATTATTATAGAGATGAAGAAGAAAAAACAAGTTATACAATCCTATTCGATTTTTTATTACGATAGGTAAATGCTTTCTATTCGGCAAAATCCAAGTTACATGCTATCTTTGATAACTTATTTTTCGCGGTCCAGTGAGGTAGAGAACTGTCTACGTACAAATTGTAAATAGAGAAGAGAAGAGAGATAGTGAAAACTGTTACAAAATTGGAGAAACTCTTCAGGAACCTAATCACTCCATTCTTTCTTGAAGGGTTGTCTTCGTCCAATAGGGTGGGTTTTCATAAAATATATTTGATCCAGTTCTATACTTTCTAGAAAGGGTATTTTCGGTCGTATTATTTCCATTCGTTTATTGATTCCTTTTCGAACTTTGTTCGATTTTATTGACCATAGTGACCTAAGAAATATAATATGAAATGAAAAACTGATGAAATTGTTTTTGGATATGTGTTTTGCACAGAACACTTCATGATTTTAATGTTTTGTTCATTTATTTCATCAGACAATTAGATATTATAATGAAGAAACATGAATGCAATCCCGTGAATAACTATATTAATTTTAATAAAGTTCACTCACCTTTTGTTGACAATGCAAGGCACAAAATACACTATTACTTGCTATTCCTTCAATGAACTGCAACAGCACAAACAAGAATGAACAGGAGCATGTAGAAGCTGACTTTATTAACCCTGTGGTTGCGTAATTTTGCAACCAACACAGAATTTACGCCAAGACGGATGTACATTTCATTTGCAGGTGGAAGTTCTTCCATATAAAGGATATTTGCATATCTTTTTCAGTATATGAAAGAAAAATGTACGCGCCAAATGAAAAATTATTTCAATTGCGTAAATTTCGATTGAAGTAATATTAATATGAAAAAAATTATGTTCCGCTCTAAAAATAAAAAGAACATCGGGAATTTACAACAATTTTCTCATTGATAACTCACTATTGAGTTATGGATTAATAATATGATTTTTGACTATAAACTATAAACTTATGCCAATTTGGACTCATTTCCCATCCCAATCAATGTGTAATCGCAATTAGTACTTGCAATAGTGTCTCCCTGGAGGAACATTGCATAAGTAGATGGCAGATGTAATTCAATAATCGTAGGAGGAAATAGGTGTTTTCTGACAGATATTTGCCTCAAAGTGTTCACTCTCTGGAACAGTGTGGGGAGAAACGCATTTCGACTTGGTCAAAATTTTAGGTATAATCGTCGGCAAGAATCCAACAGAAAACAACTACTGCTCACTACGATCGTTGAATAATATCTGTAAGGTTCCTCAGAAAACTTTGCAACGCTTTCCTAATTTTGAATGAAGACATGCCGACAAAAAATATACCTAATTTGTAGGTAATATTCAATGTTGTTTCAAGAGAAACAAGTGTATTTTGCCCTAATCAATATTTCAAGTAGGAATGTATACTATTCTGTTCATATTTAAAGTAGTATTCTATTTATTTATTACTATCACAAGCAGAATTCACATTCATATTGAAATTAAAGGGAAACGCTAACGGTTTAATCGAATTTGAAGTCATTGCAAAATTCGTTGGTTCATTGGAACCAGACGCTTCCATATCGGTACAGCTTCTGATAGTGCTGGAAGACGCCGACACATAAGAACCTTGTTATTTTTTTTCAATTTGTATTTTGTTATGCACCGATTCTTCTAGGTATCCTTCTGCTACCGTCGAGGACTTCCATCCTCTGTGACGCGTCATAGTAGTCATGTTAGCCCCTGCATTGGCCAAAAGAGTCGCCGAAGACCTTCTGGAGGCAGTAACCGATGTAGAGCGCTAGTTCCTCCAATTTTAAAAACATTGCAATTCTTGAAACACACTGGCTGGTACACATCCAATTTTTGTAAAATAAGAAGAAACGGCTAGAACTAGTATTCTTTGGTCTCAATGACATGGGGTTAACTGTATTCTTCAAGTATAGTGAAACTTCTCGATTTCTTGGTTTTAGCAAAACTACGTGAAAGTATTTCCCTTTATCTTGAATATTTTCTGTTTTCAAACTGACCATCTCATCGCATTTACCAGCACCACTAATCCCAATTATCAAAGTCCCTTTCATCAACAAGTACTCGTCGTCAGGAGTTTCGTTCAAGAACTTCTCTATTTCAGGTCGTTCTAATGTCTTGGACTTCTTTGGTTTGTATCCCTGTGATTTGCTTTTCAAAAAGCTCGTTAGTTTGCCATATTTTGAAATGTCGACTTTTTTATGAAGGTGAATAGTCAAGCGGAGCATCGAGTATTTGGTCCATAGCGACGATGGGGCTAATTTTTTTTGCAAAAGTAAAAAATGAGCCAATATTGAACATTTTCGTCGATACCTTTTATCTTCTGTGAATTCATTCAAGACTGAAACATTTTGAACTCCTTGTCGTGAGCATCTCGGGACTTTTCATTGCGTTTTTTCTAAAAATAGAAATTAAAAATAATTTCTGAAAAAAATTGGTTTGTATTTTTGAATTAGAACGTCATTTTACTTGTTGAGACAATGTTGATTTTCTGAAATTTTGTCAATTTGTCTTCGAAATTTATTTTTATGCTATGATTCAAAATCAACTCGTCGAGATACATTTGAGGGACATTTACAATATTTTGAAAAATGGAAAATAAATATTTTCTAAAATTCGATGGTGCGAGGGCATTTTTTTGACGTTTTATTCCATTTTAACGCGAAACGTTGTATCTAAGCATATACAAATCATATTTTTTCGAAATCAGCATGAAATTTTACGCATATGGTGCGAATTTCAAGTGAATCTGATTATGTTCTATTTTTAATGATTTTTAGGGGTCTACCCCTTGGGACTTTTTCACTTTTTTCAAATAATTTTTGTTTTCATCAATCAACTTGAAATTTGCAGAGGATACTAATTCCATCATTCTGAATCGATTGGTGTTCGCAGAATTGCTCTCTCTTCTACCGTTCTCGAATTGAGAAGTTTATCTAAAGTTGAGAAGGGGTCGTTTCCGATTTTTTTTAATATATCGGAATCAGCTCGTCGTCACACATTTGGGGCAACATTACGATTTTTTAAAAAACAAAATATATAAATAATTTTAGAAAATTCAGTTAGAATTTTTGAATTGGAACGTCATTTCCCTTAGAAAATGCTGAATTTGAAGATAGGTGCATTATTTCTACAGATTCATTAATATCAATATATCCCTTGATGGGTCTTTCATTAATTTTTTTTGTATATAATATCATTTCCATGTTATATCGTTAAATTTGATGAAGTTGCTAATTTTTTATTCCGTTTAAAAGGATTGGTCTATTTTCTTTTATCTTGTATTTTGTTTTCCTTGGAAATTCTTCTTTTTCTCAAAAACTGTCTCTTTATTGCCTGGAATGTTTTCATTTTCTCTCACCACACATAATTATTAATTTTTCCACATTTTGTCATTGTATTTATAATTTCTTTATTTTTTGAAATTGTCATATGTTCATGATCTTTTGGGCAATAAAATACATGTTAATATCATTGATTTTTCGGATTTTTCCCCATCATTTGCCTTGTTATCCATATTGTTCGTTTGATCTATGTATTTTCTTAAGTATACATTTCTATAACATTTTTGTAAGCTTGTTTCTTCTGTAATTATCACAGTGATGATTTTCTTTCTCATCTTTAAAATATCGGTGAATTGTGTAGCAGATTCAGTTGAGATTTCATTTATCACTCTCAGACTTTACAGGACCAAATCCGTTCATATTTCCTCGGGCCCTGGGGCTTTTCCAGTGGTGACCTTTTTATTGCCTCTCTTATTTCTTCTCTAGGTATTTCTCTTTATCTGCTCTTGTTTGAGTGGTTCAGTTCTGATCACCATTTAGGTGCAATTATTCATAAAATAAAATTGAAACTGTACATTTCAGTGGGAGAATGTATGCAATTTCTTTAGTTTTAGTCTCAAACAACAACAATCGAGACTATGACTGTGATAATGATTGTGACTATGATAATGACCAGTTGCATAAATTGACCCTTAGTCTTTTTCGTGTGTTCAATCCCAAATTTCAGTGTGCCCGTTTTTATTTTCTCAATTTTTATTATAATTAGTTTCACTATTCGTTCACAACATCCCAAAGGTAAATAACCAGTTCCAATTTGTATCCCGCGCTTTCATTATATTTTTATTCTAAACGAGGCATCTTTGTCAATTTTTTCTTCTGTTGGATCTTTCTTCAATTCCATGGTGTTAATTTCATCAACCTCCTCTTATTTAAACTAAACGTATAAATACTGCCCACCTATTTTCCAAACTGTGGATTCATTCCTAATCTCTCATTTGATCTCCCCAGTGTCTGTAAATTCTGCCGTATCTAGAATTTGATATTCCATATTACATAAGAGGTATATGGTTAACTGTTGGTTTTGTTTTTTTTTTTCGTTAACCTGAGGTTTGTCATTATACAGTGTCCTTCATAAAGTTCGCATCATATGGAAAAAACTTTTATTGATAATTTATTTTGAAATTCGACTTTGGCGTTAGTTGTGCTTTAAAAAATATAAGAAATGACCTACTCGGATGTGGACACGTGACTTTCGCTACCTGTCAAAAGTAATTTTTTTTCAAAGTAATCGCTGAAAATAGGCTTATTTATTCGAATTTCAAATAATTTTGAAGGACAAAGTTGTTTTTTTTTTTCGATTTTACACCTACATCTCAAATTTGAACGTTCTATTGCAACTTTCACATTTTGCCATTTTTTTGATAATTACGAAATTTCTGTAACATAAAAAAATTCGTAACTTCGACAAAACTGTTTTATACTAGTAGCTCTAATGTGCGACTTACTTTTAATCAAGAATCATCAACAAAAATATGTTTTTCTCAAGAAAATGAGAATTACTGCTTAACATTTCTGTTATGTTTGATGCAAAGTTGACATATCTTCAAACATGTAGGATAAGAATTAATTCAAGAATTCATAAGTTTTCCCCATATGATGCGAACTTTATGAAGGACACTGTATAACTAATACCCTATATGAGATATCGGGCTGAAACTCAGTATGTAGGTGTTCAAGATATGCCCAATTCGAATTGACTATCCACTTTTTCGAGAAAAAAATTCCTGATGGTCCATGTCTAAATTTAGGTACAAAGATGCAAACTGAGGTCTATCCAATAATTCCAATTTAGGTTGAAAAAAAAATCTCTCCCACTCATTATCAAAGGCCCGATTGCGTTCCATACACGTCAAAGACCGCCGAATTCTTACCCCTGTGCGAATAAAAGTGGCCCGGAAGAAAGGATCCTTTGTAAAGGAGAAAGTTATAAAACATTCTTGCTTCTGCAACGTGCATCTGACAGCGAAATGTAATTTGTGAGTCCCTAATGTCGCAGGGGCAATCTCGAGAGGCCCGTGAATCGGGAATATGAAAATGGGGATTCATCGAGGCCAATAAAATATAAAAAGTCATCTTCGAAAACGTCGCCGTTCATTGAAATTTATTGTTGTTCATATTCGAGGCATGGAAAATTCCGGAAGTATCTGTTGAAATATTAAAAGGTTAGCAAGGATTCATGCACAGGGGTTGTGAATTATTACGTCGAATGCCTGTTTTGATTAGTAATAAAAATATAATGATAAATAAAATTCATCCAAAATTACTTTGAAATTATGATTTTCTAGACTGATTGCCTAATAGCGACAGCATTATACCTAACTGTGGCAGAAAAACCACCTTCAGCAAAATCGTTTTTGCTGCCATAGAATTTAAATCTGCTACTTCTATTCTATAATTTGTTATAGTAATAGTATTTCTTATTACAGTAGCAAGAAATATCCCAGCAAAAATTTTAATAGCAGAATATTCCTCAGTGTGTTTATCCAGAAAATAAATCGATATATTTTTCATTCCAAATAAATTGGATATATCTTGTAGACAGACCAAAATGACCAATAAAACAAAATCACCCACAATATGGAATGAGTCAAAAAATCACGACTGGTAATAACGTGCATATTGGATGGTGGAATCACGAAATGGCCACTTAAAGGGTATTCAGTACCTTTACCTGTTCATATTAACTACATTTTTTTCTTCAATCAATATAGACAAATAAGTTCTCATAATGCAAAATATGCAAAATAGTTGTCTTTCAGGAATTTATTTTCTTCACATTTCAACTTCTTTTTTTGTTTTCAATACTACAACCATTCATTGGCATTGGGCTGGTAGGTATATAATTTAAAAAAATTAATCTCCCATATACATGGTACAATAGTTATTTATGCAACAAGTGCAAAAAGTAAGTGTTTATTGCACTCGACGTGAAATTGTCGAACACGTCGAGTGCAATAAACATTTTTTGTACGAGTTACATACAATATTTTTTCTACTTCATGCAAAAAGCAAAAAATCATTTATTTAGGTGCGGCACTAGGTGAAGGAAAATCAAATACGCAATTTAAATAAATAATTATTACTATCGATTTCATCACCATCATCTAGTTTTCCATTAATATTACTCATTTTAAAACTTTCAGTTCTGTAATTGTCAGAATTAAATTTTGACTGACGTTTATATAATCACAGTTGCATTATAAAAATCAAAATCATAGTAGCCATGAGCGCGTATGTTATCACGAGGTGTGGTCATAGTACATAGTACAGTTTGCTCTATGCAGGTAGACGGTATAGAACATAGCGGATCGGTTTTGATTATAGAGTTATTTTCGGGAAGGCATTGATTGTTCAACTCTGACTGCTAACATAAATACAAAAAAAATATAATATATGTAGCTGTTTAAAACGTATGGCCAATTTCACAGAATATCTGCTAAACATGTAGTGGGTTTGAACGTTTATGTTTATCATGATGACAGCACGTTGAAGTAGAATGACAGATGAGTGCAATAAACAATAAAGTTTTGCTTTTTGCATGAATGTAGAAAAAATATATTTCTGAACTCTCCATAACTTTGAGTTTGCTGAAGATGGATTGTCTGAATCCGAATTATGTTCCAGTATCCTCACTTGCTATGCTCACGTCCTTGGCGTTTTATCGTTCTTTAATTACATACATATATCTATGGTAGATCTTGAATTTTGTATCTCATTTCCTGGACAGTGTAAAGCATTGAACAACCAAATTCCATGAGAACCAAATATTTGAGCTCTCCGATTAAAGGAAATTACCGCTAAAAATGGAAACAATTTATTTTGAATGCTCCATTTCTCAAAACTGCCCATTTCGGAGCTTTGTTGCTATGAGCACTTTTGATCGATCAATTGAGAACCACAATTTATTTCCCAGACTTATCGAAACTCAGGAAAAAACATTTAGCACAATATTCTTCCTCCTTCCATGTATGTCTCACAAAATAATTATTTATGAATTTATATTTTTGCTAGGTGGAAGATTTTTCATTATCATTATTACCGTTTCTGTAGTAGTGTCCAAGATTTGCGACTACGGTAGACCAGGGTGTTGAAGATACTATCTTATCAGATCAATATGAATCCCTCGGTTTCCGACTTCAGCCCACTTGACCTAAGAAATACAAAGTTTAGGTTTCTGGATAAGCCAAGGTTATTAATATTCTTAAAGAAGACAGTTCTGATGGCCAGATCTATGCTGATACTTGCATCGGAGAGAGTTTCTAACCGTGGTTACCTCTTGGGTGTAGCGTTATTCCACCCCTAAGTAAGTATACATCCCTCCTGCATCCAGATGATGTAGGATGGTTCCGTCTACGAGCTGAACGTTTTCTCCGTTATTGTTATTAGTTATCGATAATATCGTTTGTGTTATCAATATGTTCATTTTATCCAACCACATTCAATGTTTTAACATATGTTGTTCATTCAAAAAAGGAACATCCCTACTCCACTTCCAGTATTTCAGCGAGCTTTGACCAAAAAATATCAAGAATATTCCGAATGCCTGGCTAAATACCTTTTGATGAATGTGTCTGAACAAAGCAGTCGCTTGACCTCCGCCGTAAATTCGTTCGAAATTCGTGATAAAGGCATATACATTCACAAACAGAAAGCGGTTTGTTGGGCGTCAAAACAATAAATACCCTCTCAGCTTGTTTTGACTGCTATGACATCAGTAGCGTCTACAGAGGGGTTGCCTACAAGACATCGTTAGTATGAAGCAGGAGGAGAACTTACTCAAAATTCAAATGTTAAGGTCAGTGATTATCAATTTAGCAAAGTCAGTTCATATGATTCGCAATTTTCCAAATTTAATCTGTAAGCAGGGCTGCTGACCAGAGGGGGCAGGAGTATAGGAGGCGGGTGGTCAGGGGGCAGGGATCGGAGGGGGGCAAAGGCCCCGAGTCCAATGCCACTCGGTTGCTGAAACGCTGAACGTCTACTATGCGTTTTAGTGTTGATATTCGTTCACCTTTATTAACTCTATCTTGGACAAACTAAGAAACGTAACGTACCCCAGTACAATAAATGTCAATTCTACCTACTGGCAGGTCTTGATATCTTCTGAGTCTCGCATATATACTGCGTTCAGTATACCGGGACGTGGATTGTTCCATTTTAAGCGAATGCCGTTCGGTCGTCAGAATGCACCTGCCACGTTCCAGAGGCTTATAGATAGTATAAGAAGCTGATTTCAGAGTCAAACGAATTTGTTGATCTTGACGATGTGATTTTAGTAAAAGGATTTTGAATCCCACCTACCGCTCCAACGTGGAATTTTCAACCGATCCCGGATTTAAATGTTGCGAAAGAAAAATGCTTTTTCTGTCGACCCGAGTTACACTGCCTTGGTTATGTGGGGGACATTAGAGACCTTCACGTGGATCCTCATAAAGTGTTAGCAATCCTGAACATTCCGCCCACCAAAAACACAACTGAGATTCGATGCCTTGTAGGCATTGCCTCTTGGTATTTTTCTATCTTGGTAGAACCAATGACGACCCTTTTGTCAAAAAGAAGGAAATGGATTTGGACGGAAAAATTTTAGAAGTCTTTTACTGATATTATAAAAATGCATCAGTCTCGGCTCCAGTACTCGTCTGTCCTGATTACACCCCCACCTCCCACAACTATTATTATTACTGATGAAAATTCAGGATACCACCTTTCTGCATTATAACATGCAACTGTAAATGTTTTCAACGGACTAATGAATTTTTTGGTATAATTTATACAGGGTGTTCCTTAAAGACATGCTAATATTTGAGGGGGTGATTCTTTGACTTATTTTAAGGAAAATACTTTCTATGAGCGTATGTCCTAAAAGTCCTAACTTTTGAGATACAGGTTGTTAAAGTTTTGAAAAAAAATCAGTTTTTTAATAATAACTGAGATAATATTGTAGACGTTTTTATAAAATTTGGTACATGTCTTCTATGCATCAAGGTGCATTTTTTAATGCACAAACATTTTCATTTTCTCAACCATTGGCGTGCGTACGGGTTTTGCATTGAATATTTTTGAAGAAAAAAATACTACGCCACTGCTTTCTCCTGAAAAAAAAAATACTTTTGAGATCCTCAATTATTTTTGAGCAAATTTGATCTCTAGAGTTTTCTTTGTCCGACGCATGGTTTTCGCTTAAAAAAATAAAAATCGTTTTACTTCAGGATCATTTCCTCAAAAATCTGATGTGGTGTAGAAATGATTGTGCATCGACTTAAATCAAATAAAGGGATCAGATTTGTTCAAAAAAGAATGAAAATCAAAAAAATATGGATTTCAGCTTGTACAAAAACGAATTTTATTTTATTTTATAAAAGTAAGTTTAAATGACCGGATCAAATTCATTAATTATTGACAATACTAACACTAATTATAAAAATTGTTGGAAATGGCCACCTAGGCATGCTTCCGCCCGTCTACGCATGGAATTACGCACACGTTGAAATATTCCCGGCGTATTTCGAATAGTTTCACACGAGGCAACTATTCGCTCTCTTAAATCTTCTAAAGTATTAACGGGAGTTTTATACACTAGAGTTTTCTCTTCTTCCTCGTACTCGTCTCAGGATGTTCTTCGATTTCTTGCAGAACGGCTTCCTCAATTTCAAGAGTTCTGACGCTTAGAGGTCACCTTCCGAAGTACCTTTCTTGAAACTACCAGTTTCCCTAAGTCGGCGATGAATATTTGAAAAGGTACGGCTATCTGGTAAGGCACGATTTGAATATCTTTCCTGATAAATGCGTCTGGCTTCTGTTGCATTTCCATCAGCGAGGCCATATACGTAATGCATTGCCGCCATTTCTGCATTCGTGTAATTCACTATATTTACCGATATTCAGAAAAACGGCGGACAACCAAAATAACTTCAATAACTCACTTAAAAATCAAGTAAATAATTGTGCGCTTCGCTATTCCTATAGCATTTTCAAAACACAAAATGGTATTCATAACCAGTGAAAACACAATATTTATAGTGATTTGAAGAACAAAATGCTATTAATTACAGATAGGTAGCTGAATTAATATCGTAAATCCATTCAGGTATGCATTTATTATGATTAATACACGCCTATTCTGACAGTCAATGAAATTACTTCAATTTCTTAGAATCGATCAATCAACGGTCGATTACACTGATAAAAACCTACCTAGGTAGCTTTCCCAATAAGTGTAAAGTAAATTTCCGGCAATAATTCAAGCACTTGGGAGATTATAAGTGAAAAGATTAAGAAGTGGTGAAATGAAATTTCAATTATAAAGAGGTAGCTAAATTACTATCGGACGATTCATTGTCAACAAAATGTTAGGTACCTACTGCGATATGAAGCAATTTCAATTTAATTATTTTAATCAAGAACCGAGCATCTGACAAGAATTACACATTTTTTTGAATTCTCATTCATATTGGAACAAATCTGATCCCTCAATTTGCTTTCAGTCGATGCACAAACATTTCCACACCGCATCAGATTTTTGAAGAATTGATCCTGAAATGAAACGATTTTTATTTTTTTAAGCGAAAACCATGCGGCGGACAAAGAAGAGATCAAATTTGCTCAAAAATGAATGAGGATCTCAAAAGTATTTTTTTTTTCAGGAGAAAGCAGTGGCGTAGTATTTTTTTCTCCAAAAATATTCAATGCAAAACCCGTACGGACGCCACTGGTTGAGAAAATGAAAATGTTTGTGCATTAAACAATGCACCTTGATGCATAGAAGACATGTACCAAATTTTATAAAAACGTCCACAATATTATCTCAGATATTATTGAAAAACTGTTTTTTTTTTCAAAACTTTATCACCCTGTATCTCAAAAGTTAGGACTTTTAGGACATTTATAGAAAGTTTTTTCGTTAAAAGAAGTCAAAGAATTTTCAAATATTAGCATGTCTTTAAGGAACACCCTGTATATTTTCATTCTTTCTTCTGGAGGATGACCACTTGATGATTGATACAAATGTCGAGGTGTTGAAAAAAATAGCGGTTTGGTGTTGGATAAAACTCCAGTAGATCAAGGAT
The DNA here is from genome assembly GCA_958502065.1 of Chrysolina americana. NCBI lineage: Eukaryota > Metazoa > Arthropoda > Insecta > Coleoptera > Chrysomelidae > Chrysolina > Chrysolina americana. Next base: position 4,534,608 of record OY293417.1, read on the forward strand.
TATTTGAGTTTTCGAGAACTTTTTGTCTTGTACTGTGTTTGTGGGAAATTCCTTGGTGTTGCATTCTAGATTTATACATGAACTTCGCAATATTGAGAATATATAAATATAAATATGTTAAGTCTTTCATTAATTTTACTTTATACGAAGAGTTTTATGGTGGAAAATCTGTGCCTCTTCAGTATTACTTCAAAACACTTTTTCTGTGTGACTTTCAATCAATAATTTTCCATAGGATGTAATATATTTTACTAAGGGTCCTGTGTTATTCAACATGTTTAGTTCCAAATGGACAATGGAAATAGAAGAATTTTTGTTGTCAAGCACACGATCTAAACAAAAAAATTATATTGAAAAGTACATTGTATTTAAAATGACAAATAAACCAATTATGAAATATGATCCAAATTCGAAGTTTTGAAGAAATCATGCACAAAACTTGCTTCCTCATACCTCTAGGGTCGGCATTTCTATTTCTTCTTTATTGGTTCATATCAATCATTGCCGAAAAACCAGAATGATGACCGATTACCTCACTACTAGTTCAGAGCCAATTAATGTCAAACTATCCTTTTGTTCGACGATTGAAATATTGGAAATGGTTTTTGCCATTTGATGTATTTTGATCGACGTATAAGCTTGAAAGAGAGAAAGTGGTTTCATTTTATATGGTGTCGAGGGATTTATGGGCCTAAAAAGCAACACTTGAACTGTCAATGAACTTTTTGTGCGGATTTCTCACATCTGGTGGTGCGTGGTTAAGTGGAACAGAGATTTCTGGCGTAATAGTGATATAAATCAGAAACTTGGGAATATTATGGATAATATATATTATATATATGTTTTTTGTTTATAGTGGCATCGATCATATTAATACTGGGTGGAAAACAGGAATTTCTGGCAAATCATCTACGCCACATTTACGTCACTGAAACATTCCTGAAAGAAAAGACAAACAAAATAATATTAATGCAAATAATTATGGTTTTTATCGCCGGTACATTTTTGAAAATACTACAGTGGAAATTTAATTTGTTGTATCGTTAAAAAGTATCGATTTTTTAATTGGCTTCTGTACACTTGTTTGAAATATTGCTGCTAAAAAGCTAAAACCGTATTTGAATAACCATAACTGATACATAACGTATTTCAGAATAAAAATTGGCTTTGAATTTTGTGATGAAAATAACAGTGCCGTATTTGAAAAAAAGTTGATGAAGGTTCCTCAGAAACGAAACGTCGTAGTGAAATTTGGTAGACGTCATCTCGTTGAGCTCAAGAAGTGGCATTGAAAATGTATTTTTTATTTTTTCATATCTTTCAAAATATCTCGAAATCCGAAAAAGATATCTCACTTCTGCAAATTCCATATGAAAGTCCTTCGGATTGTGCAACTTTTCTGGAATTTCCATGCATTATAATTCATGAACGCGCCATATCCATCAATATTTGTATAAGACACGAACAGGTGAATTATGTTCTAGATAATTGATGTTTCTTTCTTTTCCGAAACGAAAATTTTTGGGTTTATTTTCATTTTACTACTATTTCAAATTTAGAAAATTTATTACCCAAAGTTTATTTTGAATGTCAAACTAGAAATACGTCTTCTCGTTTTCCATTTTATCAAACATTCAAAACAGCTCTAACACACCAGTATAGATTTATCGAACTATTATCGACCACTGCAACTTTTTCTTACGAAACCCACAATATGCAAACACGCCTTTTCAAATTATAAACAACGGAATGTGTGTGTATTCTACCATGTAATGCTGATATGGGGTAAACAAATAAATAAACGTATTAGTCGCAACAAATCTTTGCTTACAATGTTGAGCACGGATCGAATATTAAAATACATCTCGTGGCGTTCAAAAGTGCCCGTAAATCATCCGTCATGCTTTGACTTGAACGGAGTTCTTATATTTTCAAAATAACTCGACGTCGGGAAAATTTACTGTAACATATCAATTTAGTATTCCATCCGTTTGAGACATGTTCAGATTTAAATAGTCGTGTGGTTTTCAATGAAGGGACGTTTGTTTTTTTTTTTCGATAAGGAGTAGTTCAGTTGTTGATTTTCGAATATTCCAGAACATGCAAGATGGAGAATACCAGGATACATGAAATTTCCAATCGTTGTTTGGTGCGACTGAAGATTGTTACATAATGCATCATTTCTTTGGTTTACATGTACACTGTTAAAAAAATTTATACTTAATGGAACCAATAAATGATAGTACGTAGGTATCTAGGAACCACAATTTAAATAATTGTCAACAAAAAATATCACTAACAACTAGATAACTTGCCCATCTTGATTGATGACAGATCTCAACGTATGCATTTCAAAAATGAGTAAATTCCAGTCGAAAGATCAATGTTGTTCAACTTTTCTCACGAATTGAAACTCGTGTATGAACTATTGAAAGCCAATGATTGTACTTTCTATGACATATTATTCAAAAACCCCAATTTATTACTTACAATCTGATATTTCAGCATAATTCTACCATAACAGTTCAATCTTCTACATCTAGATACCTAGATATACAGCCCTTTTAGTAACTCGCTCATATTCAGATGTAATCATTGTAAAAGGATCAGTCATAAACAAAAGGATTGCCTGTATTTAAGAAAAAGAAATACCGTTTCGTTTTTTTTTTCGGTGATGACTTACGAGAAATCAAAATAGGACTATAATCGTGAAGGAAAAATAAATTAATAATGCTTATTCATCGCCATTAAAAAGTGTCTTCTAACAACAGTTTTATAGTTTTATAATACCTATAAAAGCTACTGTCTGCGATTTTTTTCCATAAATTTTTATGGGCATGTAATATTACTACTATTATTAATTTTTTATCCTCAAGACTATAACGGGTGCAACAGGATCATTTTTTCCACTTCCGGTTTTGCCGGAAGTGATAACAAATTTCGATTCTTAAACGGAACACCCTGTATATCATTACATTTCTGAAATCTGCATAATTTTCTATCTAATGATACAACATAAGTGACGTTTGAAATTTTTGATAATTAAATTTTTAGTTTTTCCCTTAAGTGTGCCATGATGGTTCCGATTTATTCCAAAATGACCCGTCTAAAAAGAATAAATTGCGTTTTTAATGAGCAAATAAAGTTCATCGCATTCAATTTTTGGATAAAACTCAATTTTTTCAAATGGAACCATATTGGTACCATGGTACCTATCATGTATTGGTACCATTAATAAGGAATTCATTCATACCTGATAATAAAATTTTCGATAAATCAAAATTACAGCTAAAAAAAAATAAAAAAATACAATTTTGTTCTAATTGCAATTGGATCTTGCAGAATAATGTGCGGCCAAACAATACTTTTTTGGGAAAGATTTTATTTTCGGACGAGTCTAGATTTACAAATATGGGATTATTTAACCGACAAGATGGAGCTCCTCCCCATAATTCAAGAATAGTAATTGATTACCTTTAACAGGAATTCGAAGAAAACGTTATTTCGACGAATGTTTCTGTGCGATGGCCTCCAAGGTCCCCTGATTTGACACCTCTTGATATCTTCGTTTGGGGCCATTTAAAAAACATTGTCTATGTAACTGTTACAACCCGCAAAGACGTGGAGTTGCGAGTAAGACGTACAATTAATAGTATAACGGCCCAGCAATTAGCGAACGTTCTTCAAGAACTATTTCCGGCGAAACCGGAAGTTAAAAAAATCATTTGTAGGTCAAAAAGTGCTGCATATTGTGTAGGGTAGAATCGCCGGTAGTCAGTCACTTAAGCAAAATATCATTTTGAGATCAAGATAAAAAATAAAACCCGATGGAAACTTACTAAAAAACACGAAAAATCCTATAATCAGCAGTTTAAATTTAAATATTTGCATGCATTGAATAAATATGTGAAAACTTAAAAAAATTAAATCCTAGAAAACTCCCCAAAATTAACAATACTTATTATTTTTGAAAGGGCTTTCTTTGCCTTCTTAAGTGGCAATTTTTTTTCAACTGCTTTGAGAAAAAATTGTTTTCCCTTGCAGGAACCACATTTTTTTAATTAAGTAGGTATATTTGCAACTTATTCTTCCTCTTTTCTAGTTAGAACCGTGCTGGGTTCTATTTCCGTGGTCCCTTTTTGACTATTCCATACAACCTATCTTGTCTTGTGTGGTAGGTACACAATATTTAATTCTTTTCCCTCGAAAAGGAAAATCCTATCATGTTCAGAGAACATCGTGAGAGCCGAAGAAAAGTAGATAAGATTTGGTGTTCCTCCTGAACAATTCCCAAGGCAGATAGTTCTAAAGAGTTGCCGTTCGTTGGAAGAACGAGCCCCGGGAAAAAGATGTTCAACACGTCTCCAAAGTGACGACAAATGGCTGTGAAGACAGATCGATGTGTCAGTCTTGATGGGACCGCTAATGGTTGAACGATTGTTGACATGAAAGTATCAATAAAACAGAGTCAAGTCGCTAACCTTTCTGTTGCGTTCCAGAGAAATGAGCGAGTTTGTAAACAAAGTGTTACCGACAAGACAAATTACACTCTTTAAACATAATCTAAAAATGTTTGCGTTTATTTTTTGGCTGCACTCCATGTACGGAAAGGGTATTCCAGGACAGGTCAGATTTGTGCTTTATAAATCAGTATCAGTTGACGGGTAAAATACCTTTTGGCACGAAATAGAAAACTAAGTTTTTAAGAGGCATCTTTGGCAATAGATCTCACATGGTTTTTCCATGAAGGGTACTGCTGATGGTGATACCTATGTTATCCTCAAATAATTTTCACGAGAGTTTTTGGAGAGATTTTTCTGAATATTTATGCAATTAACGATTTCGCTATTACAAAAAAACAATGAAAATGATGCAGTAGGTATCCGGTGGCTGAGAACTGGAATATTCCAACCTCGAGTCAGCCATCAACTAACCTACAGAAGTTTTATGGGGCTGACTACTGGTGAAATATTGAATAATCAATGATTTTTATATATTAAAATGCAACAGAAAGATGCCTCTATTCTCATAATGCATAGAGTTCATATTTGAATTTTCTCTCATCCTTCCCAAAGTCAGCCACATGGCTTTAGGAATTCTTCAAATTTTATGAACCAGTTCTCAGCCACCAACAAATTTAGATATACCTAATATGCGTATTAAAATCTCAAAAGCTTCGAAATGTTCAATATACATTTTGACATTGCCTGAAAAAACAAAGTTCCTCGTATTCATTATTGTTCGAGGTTTGGACCTTAATAATGGAGGGCCCAGCCACTAAGAACATCTTATGGTTTCTTCGCTAATTGTCAGCATGCTCTATCTCGCACGCATTCCATTTCTTTGTCGTTAACGTTATAGGTATTTGAATAATTTAAGCTAAGTTTTCATGTACACGAATTATTTATTTTTTGTACAAAATCTGTCAAAAGCTGTTCAAATATATTTCGTGGCGGCAAATTTTAACTGATGGTACGAATAAATTCAAGAAGTTGAAATAAAAGCTGCTTTCCAACTGCCAGGGGTAGTAGCCCCCAGTGGAGCTTGTTACCCCTGAACTGAACCTGAAGTGAACCGCACCTGACTTTATAACTGGGTTTTAATTGGAACATAATTTGCCGTGATCTGTCAAATCACTTCAGGAGCTACCCGGAGCTCCTTGGAGCTACTCCCTGTGGCCATTGGAAAGCGGCTAAAGTCAACTTGTCCGAAATTTTGAAGGAGAACAATGTCAAATATATGGACAGCAATCTCATGATTAATAATATAAGGATAAGAACAGCCGTAATATTTTATATTTAACTGATTTTGGTAACGTATTGAAATTTTTAAATGAAGAAAAAAGAAAAAGGGTTCCCAAACGTTTTGGATGAGACCTATTTTCAAACTACGAAAATAACCATAGCATAATCAACGAGCTGAGGAATTTACTTAAGAAAATGGTCAGTAAATTGGGGGTTGACGTTGAATAGATACCGTGAAATGCCAATGATTCTCTTATTTGTGAATGCAGGTATTGTTGGTTGCCTGTAGCTTCCTAAAACACATTGATCTTCGAAATGCTCAGTGAGGTTTAGTATGAAATCAACTTTGCTGAGAGTTGGACCTGTTAGAACTGCTTTTGGGTATATCACACCCCACGTAGGCTCTCGATTCGAATTCCGAAACGAAAATGGTGAGTGTATAGAATAATATTTCATTTCATTATAAATAACAATTATAAATTTCAGGCAGCAGGAAGCTATGAAAAAGAGCAGGAGCATCTACAAAACTTATTTAATATTATTGAGAGTGATTCGGAGGACGATTTTGTAGATAACGAAAGTGATTCTGCTGATTACGATGAAGATAATGTTAGCGTCAATAGCGTTCACTCAGATAGTGAGAATTTTGTTGAAAATGAGCCAGCTACAGATGAAATTATTATGCAAGATGATAATAATCATGCAGTCTTCATGGGTAAGGATAAGACTACCAAATGACACAAACATCATGCTTCAACAAGAGTGAGAATTAGAGCTGAAAATTTGATAAATTGATAAAATTTGATGATAATTGAAAATTACCGGAGCCGAAAAAGCATTCTGTGTTGGTCTTTATTGTTCGATGAAACAATTTTAGAAAGTGTAACTATGTATACCAACATAGTTATTGGTAGAAAATCGGCCAATTACAAAAATCAGAGAAGCTGTAGCGAAACATACTACAGAAATCAAGGCTTTATTTGGCATACTGTATTTGGCAGGTGTGTATAAAAGTAGTCATCGCCATCTGAGAGATTTATGGAGAACCAATGGAGGAGGAATAGAAATATTCCGAGCTGTTATGTCGTTCAATCGTTTTTCTTTTCTATTGCTTTGTTTACGTTTTGACAATGTGGATAACAGACAGATGAGGCTGCAAATTGACAAGTTAGCTGCTATTAAAGCAGTATTTGAAAAATTTGTAAGTAATTGTCAACAAGCCTACTCACCAGGACAATACCTCACAATAGATGAAAAACTTGAATCATTCCGAGGACGTTGTTCTTTTCGGCAATATATACCGAATAAACCTGCGAAGTATGGAATCAAAATGCATGCTCTTGTAGATGCTCGAACCGAAAGGTGTGTATAATATTAGCAATGCATCTGTAGATGTAATTGATCGATTTGGTGGCTCCTGTATCTGGGAGTAATCGAAATGTAACATTTGACAACTGGTATACTAGTTATCCTGCTATGAGGATGTTACGAGAGAAGCATAAGTTAACAGCGGTAGGAATCCTAAGGAAGAACAAAGTAGAAATTCCTCCACAATTCTTGAATAAAGATAAATCACGGCCGATCCGGTCTTCAATGTTTGCGTTTCAGAATGATTATACGTTACTTTCCTACATTCCGAAAAAAAATAAAAATGTTGTCCTTCTACACAATAGATCCTACATGTGAAGAAAAAATGCTGCCAGAAATTAGCACATTTTATAACCTAACAAAAGGTGGAGATGTCAGGAAATTATAGTGTAGCTCGAAATTGTAGAAGGTGGGCACTGAGCATTTTTTTCTCGATGATGGATACTGCTGGTATCAATAGCCAACAAATTTATAAGGCAAGAACACAAGATTTAAAAAAAAACGTCGAATTTTTTTAGAAGATTTTTTTGGGATTAGCTTTGACAAAACCTGCTTTACAACAAAGAAAAAATAATCTTCGCATTTCACGCAATCTTCGAATGAAAATTGCCGAAATTTTGGATGAGCACATCGAAGCTACAACAAATTCAGTAGACGGACGATATGTACGTTACCAAATATGTCCTCGAGCACAAGATAGAAAAACTAAGCACCGCTGTGCTGATAGCAATACTGCAATATGTCTGACGCATGCCAAATTATATTGTCAAAACTGTACAGTTGTATTCACTGAAAATGGGTACAAGTCTTATGACTAGATTTTGCCATATTTGCGTAAATCAGGCTTTTCTTATCGACGGCGATAGACAAAACAAAAACATATAAAATGTGATAAATGATTTTAATGTATTAGAATATTTCTACAACGCAAATTTTTAAACACAACGTAACCAATAACAATAATAAAAACAGAAAACTATGTATAAATAATGTTTAATTATAATGTAATATATAATTTATAATTAAATTATAAAAATTCAATATTTGGTCATATGACCATTTTTTTCGACTATTTGAACCAATCTGCCTGGAATTGAGTTAATTAAATTCCCTATAACATTTGCATCCAGCTCTTCCCAGCACTCGTGAATAACTTCCCATAATTCATTAGAATTGTTTGGTCTAAAATTTCTTTTATATATTTGTTTTACAATTAGACCCCAAACATTCTCTATGGGATTAATATCGGGACTGTAAGCGGGCCATGGCAAGACTTCAATATTATTATGATGAAACCATTCCCTTACAGCATTTGCGGTATGGACCGGGCAGTTATCCTGCTGAAAGACGAATGAGTTATTTGGATATATTTGTCCAACAGATGGGAGCATTATATCTTCCAGAACAGACATATAGTGTTCGGCGTTAAACCTTCCCTCCAATCGCCATACGTTTACTGAAAATCGCCCAGGTCTGAAAGCAAGATCGCTAGTGTAGCGTTCTTCGAATCTTGTATTGTCTGGCCTGTAGACACGAATTTGTCCATTATATGTTGACTGAAAAACCTTTTCATCAGTGAACACTACCGTGTTCCAAAACTGATGGTCGCGGTAGATATAATTTAGGGCGAAAAGTAAACGAGACTGTTTCCGTTCTTCTGTGAGCATCATTTTTTTCGCAGCTACTCGGTTTTTTAAGTCAGATTCTTTGACTCTTCGGCTAGCGGTAGGTTGAGACCCAGGAAATCCTGTGTCAATGACAGCATTTCTTGCAGTTTCAAAAGGATTTGCCCTTAGATATCCCAGAAATGCATCATATTGTTCAGGGACGCCGGAAATGCGTGCCGGACCAGTACCAACTTTTCTTTTCAAAGACCCCTCTTGAATCCAACGTTGCTTAATTCTTAAAATAGTGTTTTTGCTTCTTCCGGTAAAATCTGCTAATGCACGTATTGACCACCCATCTACGATTCTGGCTATTATTTGAGCTTTTTCAATTTCAGTTAAATGACGAGGCATTTTGAAACGTTTTGGCACTGACAGGCTTGTCAATGTCAACCATACATTATTTTTAAGTCAAATTCAATCAAACCCGATTTACACTATAACAATTTTAGTGTACCCATTTTCTATGAATACAACTGTACCATGTTCATGGATGAATAACTTTTTTATTTGGCCAGTTAGTTTTTTATTGTTTTCCTGGTGTCACGTAGTTTTAGTGTATGTTTGTTGATGAAAACGAGAGGTATGCTCTTACTTTTTTTTTGTTCAGTTGTTTCAGTAATGTGATGTTCAAGATGCATAGAAACCCTGGTGTGATCACTTATACCTGTGATACCGACATACAAAAGTGTTGATGTACGGCCTACTTGATTCATGTTAATGTTGGAAACTTGTCTATTTTCGACTTCTGCGCCATCCATCGGTGTCAGTGCAATTACAGTATCAACAACTTTGGTAGAAACAAAATCGAATCTGTGATCGCACCAGGGTTTCTATGCATCTTGGTGATGTTTTTATGTTGCCAAAATACAACAATTTTGATTTCTATTGTTTTTTAATGAATAAAAACTGTTTGAACAAAACCATATTTGTTTATCTGATAAAACGGTTACTGAAGGAGTCATAATAAATGAATAACCAAGCAAAAAAAACAAATCATTGAATTAAAAAAATTAAATAAATTGGGGTATGGTATACCCCATGTACCTGTGTTCGATTGCAAATTATTCAAGTGGGTGACGCAGGGTTAAAACAAACGGAGATACGGGTACGGGGGGTTTACCATGATTATTTTACACCCGCTATAGCTATAATAAACAAATTCCCGTAAATTATCCCAATATATTAGGAACTCTAAAATCTTATTAAACTGATGTACGAAGGTAACTAGGTAGGTAGGTACCTTCACTAAATATCTAGGCAAGTAGCAATTGTTTTTATTATCATGGCAGAAGTTAAGTATGCAAGGTAATAAATTAGAACAATGAGAAATCCTATAAACACATTTGTGGCAATTGTGCTAGCCTAATTGAAAAACTTACACAATTAGAATCACAAAATTAATAGCTTAGATGTTACCCATAGTCCCATAGAAAGTGAAATATCTTGTACCCACTACTTAAACTACCTACTTTGCCGTCGGAAAAAGTTTAGACGCATGAAAATATACATCGTACTTAAGTAAGACTAGGTAGCTTCTTCGAAGAATAATATAATTATAATAAATAATGGGAAAAAACCTACTTAGGTAGGTATAAGGTTTCAAAAATATTCATGAAAACTTGCGGTTTTCAATTCTCAACAAGCCTCAGATACTTTTGTTGTTTTAAAACTTTTTGTGGCGGCAACAATCACTCTTAAGCACATTATTTATTATAATTGAGTTGACATTGACCGAAACATATGCAAATGGGTTTCAAAATTCTTCTAAAACAAAAAACATTAACGCTAAAGTGAAAAGATCTGTTATTTCTCTGAAAAGTGTGGGCCATTACCAGATATGGACATCAACTGTTATTTATTACTGAATAAATCAATTTGCATCCTAATAAGTATAACATATCAAAGACTGTGTCCAAGGGATTACATTGTCGGTAGGTAATATATTCAAAAGAATTCTAAAAATTAATACTTATAAATCAACTACCTATTATGATGCATGCTTACCTACATACCAACTATTATGCTTACCATTATCAACTAGGTAAAACAATAGACCTGTTTTTCTGTGAACAGGCATATACAGGGTGATTCAAATTCGAGGGACACCAGCATTGGGATTTCGGAAACCATGTATAAGAGATACGATGATGGTTACAGTTCGATTATTGCATCTTTACCCATGCGTCATCAATTTATGATCGAAGAAATCACACACCCTCTATCGAACATCTCTTTCTAACAACCGCTATGAGCGATTCAAAATTCGTTTACATTTGTCTGCTAAGCTAAGAATTTATGGTATTGTGATGATGACGCACTGGTAAAGATATAATAATCGAACTGTATATTGGGGCAAATTTGCGCATGTATGTGACCAGCAAGATGCCGTTAGAAAATGTTCAAAATTCCGAGTATATCCGGAGATATCCAGAAAAAACAGAAATTTGGAAAAACCATTTTAATTTTTTTCTGGCGTTATTTGATGAAGAATATCAAAATATACAGCACATTTACATTGCAATTTTTTCCCCACTATACGAAGGGATTTTCAGATTTACCATCCGACGTTTCGTCATTTGGCCACCATCATCAACATATTTCTTTTCTTATGGGCGTCATACTACACAAAAATGAGAATTTTCAAGTATAGGCTCTGACACTCCATCAAAAACACTTGTTAAATTAGTTGATTCGTTGTTAACGCTGTCATCTATCACGTAGTCACAATTGCTGTCACAATTTCCAAGTGATAATGAACGTAAAATGGTTTTTTCAATCCAAGAAAAACGGGATATGATGAAACTGTTTTATAAATCATACACTAAGGAAAATTCTGCTATTAAAGTTTTTGCTGGGATATTTCTTGCTACTGTAATAAGAAATACTATTACAATAACAAATTATAGAATAGAAGTGGCACATTCAAATTCTTTGGCAGCAAAAACGATTTTGCTGAAGGCGGTTTTTCTGCCACAGGTAGGTATAATGCTGTCGCTATTAGGCAGTCAGTCTAGGACAGTAAGTTTTTCAATCAGGAAATCATAATTTCATAAGTGAATAATCACTGGTGAATTACATGCCTATGGCCGTAAGGTTTTCGCTTACGATAAGTGGATCATCGCATAGAAGTTCATCCACTATTTCATCCACTATGTCAGTTGTCAACCTGCCACTAAAATATTACTCGAAGAATCTACTTACGACTACTTTGTTCCATGCTGTGGTTATTAGATGTTTTGCTGACATTCTGACGGAAATTACCCCCTCCACGAACGCAACGAACATTTGGAGGTTGTTACGTTTAGAAATGAGAAACCGAAAAACTGTTGTGTCAGTGTTGGGTACCGCTTGTTCTAGTCCAGCCATATTGCCGAATAGTGCTCCTTGTAAACAACCAAAATAGGAATCATGTGATAATGGGTGAAGTGAATGAACATAATCAAATGCTATTACTTAAGTTTTTACATATTCGTGTTAATGAAGTATGCGGAATATGAAACAATAGTAAGAGCTTCTGCTGTAATTTATTCACTCGACCCATTGTCTTACATGTTTCATTTCGCAACTTCTTTCTTGTTCGTCACTGTAAGAACACATTCCGGCAGACATTTTGCAATAATTTTTCATTGAAAACTATACAGTTACAGAAATAGATATATGTGTTACCTACCATAGCATACCTACAACATGAATAATGCCCTAGGGGTAATTGCACACACCAGCGATAGCAAAGTCAGATTCCTACAACTATAGCAATATTATTACTTTCGCGGGAATTCAACAGCTAAACGATATTTGGAACATCTTCGTATGGCAGTGCTTCCGGACCTACTTGCGGCATTTCCGGATCCAAATAATGGGGACAACTTGGATCCCAGTATTTGGTTCCAAGATGGCGCACCACCACATTATGGTCATACTGTTCGAAGGTTTCTGGATAACCATGCAGTTTGAAGGACGGTGGATTGGAAGACGTGGACCAATGGAGTGGCCACCTAGGTCACCTGATTTAACCCCCCTTGATTTTCTTCTGTGGGGACATTTGAAAAGTCGGGTCTACATTAACCGGCCAGACAATTTAGAAGACCTAATGGAAAGAATTAGACACGAAATGACTCGTATAACTCCGCAGATGATCGAAAACTCTATAAATGCGGTCTACCATCGTCTTGGCTTATGTCAGTTAGTAAACGGGACACAGTTTGAACAATTCCTATAAGAAATAGTTTTGGTTTAATGGACTGTTTAGTTAATTGAAAAGTTATTATGAAACTTACGTTTATTTCGTTTTTTATTCATTTTCTCGTTTTTTTTTATGTGAGCCCTACTGCAACTATTTTTCCCTTGTGTACAAACACAAGCTCTATCACATGTGATAAAAATCTTAGCTTCCCATTAAAAAAATTTGTTGATGACGTCATAACTTTGACAACTTTGATGTGTTATTTACTTATGTCAAAAGATGCGGAATAAAAAGAACAGTTTGACGTGTTTTTGCATTTTTTTCAAAAGTGATCGTTATACGTTTTATGAATTTTGTGCATTACTTTATCATAACCCTGTATAAAAATGATAAAACAAATATGGACAGTTTTCAATTTAAATTTTGCCAACAAAAATTGTCTCTCTCTATATTTACCTTATCCATTCTTTGTTTTTTATTTCTTGAAAAAAAAAAGTGATTTGATTCTTTTCATTTCAGTTGAAAACGAGTCAAGTCAAGTCAAAAATCAAAAACCATTTTTGAAGAGTTTCTAAATTTCTTAAATAGTTATTATTAACGCCACCCCAACCCAAAATTCTATAATTTATTTGTGAATGAACAAGTGAATAATATAATAGGTAGGTATATCTAGATAATGGGTATTCAAAACTTTTTTCAACAACTTGTATTTCAATAGGAGATATCTTAATTTTTTTATCACATAGTCAATTTGTGAGCCCCATCTCAAATGTCTGTCAATCATTATATCCAAATATTTAGTACAGTCAGTTTCATAAAAAAAAATTTCATCAATCTTCTGAGGTCCTAAATTTGGTAATGTATTTCTGTATGAAGGAAATGGAAGGTAGTTAGTCGCGTGGATAGTTTTTTCAAAATGTATTGTTAATAGATTATAATCAAACCAACTTTTGATTATGTTGATGTCTTCCTCAACTATTTCTTGAAGTTAGTTCATTCTCGTATATATTAACGGTATCATCTGCAAAACAATCAATTACCTTTACTTTCAAGATTTAGAGATCATTGAGATAAATGTTGAATAAAATAAGTAATACTGAATAAAACCAATAAAGATTTCGTCAACTCGAGACTTTTCTTAAACTCATGAACATAGATACAGTGTTGATTCATCCCGAGATTTGTTTATCCAGCTGTTAACATCGCACAATCTCGTGTGCCACAATCTGCAATATAACAAACATAACATCAAACTGAACTGCAGGAAAACCTGGCATTCTCCTATTCTAGTTCGTGCAAACAGACCCGAGAGAGAGAAATCCCCGAAATTCCTGCCAATTTTGGTGGGGCACGTTACTCTGACGACATAAAACTAGTACCGCCTCTGCAGGGTTATGGGCGGGAGATAAACGAAATTTACGACGTGCTATTTAAGAGCTATCTGCCGGCAGTGTACCGAAGCATGCGGAGGCCATTACGACTCCGCTATTGGCCAGAGGGTCGACTCGACAAGCTCTCGAGGATAGAGCGGAGCGTTGGCACGATGCGGAATGAGAGGAAGCCATTCAAGTACGTCGTTGATAGCAGAAATAATCGATTGAGAATCGCTTATCCGGTGAAAGTTACGACGATCGTTTCAGTTGCTACGCCGTTTTATTCGGCGGCGATGAGGACGATGGCGATATAACAGTTTGTAGGTTATGCTTTATGTCGGCTATGGGACATTTCGCGGGATATTTGAGATATTATAAACGCTCAGGTTAAGCTTGGAATTTGCTTCGTAAAAAATATGTTATTAGGTGAGTATTCTTCAATGAAGAGAGGGTGTTTTTTGATGCTTTCCTTATTACTTTCGGTGTGAATGGAAATTCATATTCTGTGTAATGAAATTATTTCACTATTGAGGGGGTGTTTGGATGGAGTTCGGCGATTTTGGGTTATGTTTTGCTGTATCGTCTGTATTGGTATTTTGATACTAAGTAAAATTTTAGTCACTTTTTCAGGCTGATCAAATTAGTGTCCATGAAATAAATAATGAGTCAGATATGCAGAGGCGGCTTTGAAAAGGTCAGTGGCCGCTGTTATAAAAGCAGTGGTGGCTGTGAAGGGGTTTTTCGTGTGTTACAAATGCTTGGAAATTTTGTATACCTAGGCAGGTAGGAATGTTGAGTTCTGATACAGGTAGGTAAGCATAAACAAAATTCAACTCGACCATATTCAGAGCATGGCAAAAAAATCAATATCACCATATTATTTTGCATGTTATAGAAAAAAACCAAATATGTTGAAAATTGATTTTGGCTGAAGCATTTGATTTTGAGGAAGTTTTTCTTTTAGGATGGATCACCAGCGTCGATAAGAGGGGCTACAGAGGGACAGCACCCCTTAGAAATAGCATTTAAAGCAGAATGATTGTAAAAAATGTAGGAAAAATAATTTATGAAGAATAGAATAGAATTTTATTGGTGCTTTTGGAAACTTCTTCTATTACACAAGTCGACGAGTTTGGAACATGCACTTGGACGAAAATATCTAATTATAAAAATAAAGGAACAAAACAGATAAAAGCAATGTATATACAAATAACGGGTGACCACGAGGTGAGGTACGCCACCCAATTTTTCTATAGTTTCAAAGATACAGGTTTCTAATTTGGTAAGTCGATATACGCATATTTTGACTTCATTACAAAAAATTCGCCACTAACGGTTTAACCGGAAGTTACCCCAGACTTTTTTTTTCAAATGACACCCTGTACAATTTTTTTCATTATCCTGAAGAACATGCAATTTGTGATAACACTGTTTTTCAAAATTGAAATTCGGTTGAAAAATTACGGAGATACAGTTGATTGTTCAATCGAACAAAGTTGGCCTTGAACATCAAACTCAAATCATTACAACTGACGAAAGTCTTCAGCATTTACGAGAGGAAGGTTCGAGGTAAGATACAGCTGAAAATTGAGCTTCTCATGTAATTGCAGCAACCATATTTTCCATCAATGATCAAAAATTGCCTCAAAACGGAGTAGTACCCATAAAGAAATGTCATTTCTCAAATGGCAACATGCTCTTTTCACATTGTCGCATTTAAAAATGAGGAATTATCAGATTACTCCAATGAAATGATTTGATTTTTTGCTCAGCTTTCGTAGGTTCAAGCCGCCTGTGTTTAAGAATATTCAATTTTGAGAACACTCATAATGAAACATCCCGTATCTTCAATTCCTTTTAGAATTTTCCGAAACACGATTATTTGGATAATCCATATTTTTCCAATTCGACAATATGAAAAGAGTTGTTGCCTTTTGAGAAATGGCAGTTGTGAGCATTTCTTTATGGGTACTACTACTCCGTTTTGAGGAAATTTTTGATAATTGATGGAAAATATTGGTGCTGCACTTACATGAGAAGCTCAAATTTGGAGATTTTAGAAACCACATAATGCCATTTGCGCCATATAGGTATAGGGCAAGGATTTTTTGTTGTTGCAAGATGATGCCAGGCCTCAGTTGTGAGAAATTATCTATATAGACGAAGTTGGTATTGCTACCATGTAATGGCCAGCTCGGAGCCCGGATTTAAGTCCCATAGAGAATCTCTGGAATATTCTTTGGAGAAGATTACAAGAGGGACGTAACTCAAATACTTTGGAAAACGTACTGCAGAGACTGATTGCAATATGGGAAGACCTGGACCAAAATGACATAAGATGTCTTATTTTAAGTATAGACCATCGTTGCCAAGAAGTTATTTGTGCCAGAAGTGGAAATAGTCGCTACTGACACTATATTGTTTGACTTGTTTCTTTTGTTTTGTTTTTTCGTAGTTTCGTGTATCTAGAGAAATAAAAAAGATAATGAAGTGAATCAAAAAAGAAAATGTTGAAAAAAGATAAGGATGAAGTGTTAGTTCAATTCTATTCGATAGTCAAAATGATTAGACACCTGCTGTATACATAAAATACAAAGCGTTCCATTCAAGTTAAACAAGTTATTGCCTTTTACATATTATAATTATTTTGCCTTAATTTTGACACACCTTGTAAGAGTTAGTAAATATTTCACAAGTGCAATATGAAAATTATTCACTTATAGCATTAATTTGGTTGAAAACAAGAAAACGCTGGTTGAGAATTCAAACATTTTAACAAATTGAGAAATATTTTAAATACCATAAGGTGTAAGTGAATAAATCTATAAACACACGAACTTTTCCAGTAGATTTTTTGAGGATGAGAGTAAATGATGAGAGATTTAGGTAAAACATATTTGTTTACCTAAATGGTTGGTTGATACTAGAGAATGACCTGACAACTCACCAGCGTCGATAAGGGGGGTACTGGAGGACAGTATTCCTCCCTGAATTGTATTTTCTTATATAAAGAAAGCCGTAGTACCAACCAACACCGTCCAGTTTATAATTAATTCTGGTACTTAGTGACCCCCCTAGGAGGTAAAATACTCCCCTCAGGAAAAAATCCTATCGACGCGCCTGCTTCAACTATAGAAATTGAAAAAATAATCTGACAAGGAAATATTCCAGAACAATTGTGCCCCAAACGCAGTCATGCTAGTTTAAACTCCTTACAACCAATTAATTCGATTTTTTCGCTTTCCCCCGATCACCCAAAACCACGAATACTACGTCAACTATTCATTACCTATTATTATTATCTCCTCATCTAATTTTATTTCATCTCGATCCCACTTCTTCAAACAACATACATCGTGTTTACGTAGACGAACCATAAACAAAATTTCGGGAGGTCTTCGAGATCTTAAAAGATTACCTCGAGAGTTTTTTAAAGCTGATTTAGTATCTAGATAATATCGAGTCGGTCCCCTCCCCCCGCGCGTGCACGTGTTACCGGGTCTCATGCGATGCACACACCCGAAAGTTAATCGGAATATCCTGTAAATCGATAAAGCAAAGCTCACAGGACCGGTGCTTCCCTCTACTTCACAGACAGTTAAATAGTCCAATGGCGTATCGTCAGGGGGGTTGCGGGTCATTGCATTTCTACTTGAATGAGTAGCTCCAAGGCTATAGAATATGGTGTTCCACAGGGAACAGTACTGGGGCCGATCATATTCTCAATTTATATCAATGGATGTTTATTCTTGCCAACAGAGGACAAATAACATAGCAACTCAGGTCAGTATTTGAAGAATTGTATTAAAAAAGTACAGGTACGTAATTGAAAATAAAAAGTTGAGGTTGGCCCAGTTTGTATATGGTGTGTTTCATTTCTCATGGAAACACCCTCGTATTTTCCGTAATTTTTTAATTAACTACACAAAAGGGGTTTCCATGAGGAGTGAAACAAATCAGAATTAGAGTAACTTCCTAACATGAATCCGGGCCAATTTTGCCCCCTACCAAAATTTTCCGGAAAAATATGGGTGGTTCCATCACTGCTGGCGTGCAGTGTATATCGTGCAGTAAGTTTTTTTTAGTGTATTTATCGATCCTGATAATTTCATGATTCTACGTCGAAAATTACGGAAGATACAGGGGTGTTTCCATGACAAGTGTAACACACTGTATAATTTTTATTCGATTTTTTGTTTGGCCTGCAAAAAGTTGCTATGGCAAAGTGCCAGAAGTTCAAAAAAAAATCTCCTCCAAATAAAATGATATACTTATGCAAAAGATGAATTTCGAAATTTTCGATTTTTCCTGTATAACTCCAGAACTAACAAAATGTTGGGTTTCACGTAATTGACCCCTGAAATTCGCCCCCATTCTACCATCCTTCTACCTATCTTTTATCCTTACTGATATCCCAATTCATAAACTCGAATTTGAATAGCCCTGTAATTAAGAGTCATTAGAAAAAATCGATTTTGTTGATTTTTCCCATTAAATTCCATCTATTCCTGGAGAATTGCCAGTTTTGAGATTAGTTATTTTCCCTTTACTCCCAATGGTATCTTCTAGTTGAAACGAGTTCGCCAAATCAGTTTGTCGAAATCTTCTTGAAATAACATTTTTTATGCAGGTGCCAAGTTTTTGTTCTGTTTCGGTGAATTCGAACAAAGTAATTTTAACTATTTCATCATTTGGGCCAACATGTACTTGTTTATGTGTATAAACAGTTTTTGTGCTCAACAAACCCACTAGTGACTTTTAGTTTTGGTTTAATTCTGCCTAATGGTGTATTTTTCTGTAATTTTTGAAATTTCAACTCTCAGTATGCTTATGAATATGGAAATCATTGATTCGACATCAGATTGATTATAAACCCATGTTTCTGTTCCGAGTTTTTGATTTTTTTTCCATTTTATTATTTATATAGTATAAGCAAACACAATTATGTAAAATTCACCCAAATGTTACATAACTAATATAACTTGTTACGCAACTATGTTATGTAAAATTTACGTCTGTTATGACGGATTGTATGCTACAAATACAACCTCATTTTTATATAACACTAATGTAACTTCTTTACATAATTTTATATCATTTCATGAGTGAAATATTACGTTATAAATGCAACAAACTGACGTAAATATTCCATAATATACATTAGATGTTATGTAAGTTTTACATAACTATATATACTTCACATATATTTCATATTCGGTTAGATAAATAGTTGTTGCATAATATTTATTACGTACCAGTTAAGTAAAACAGAAGATATTGTATTGATCGTAATTTTTACGTATTAGCTACGATATACTTACTTAAAATGTTTACTTGAATTTGCGGTTAGAGTATATCAGAAGTGTGATGTAGTATTTATGTAACTATTTTACATAAATATGTTGCATTGATTTGATGTCACATTTACGTAAATGTAACAAGTGTGTTGACTGGGATGTCTTCATTTTCCATTACAACTACCCATATAACAATTATCGAAGATCAGCACAAAGCGAAGAGTATACAACCTCTGCATATGTTACTGGTCTTGAAAATATATAGAAGAACTGACCCTCTGCAACATTCAACCGGCAAGCCTGTAAGAGGGTAAAATAAATTTTCACATCTGAAAACGGTAAGAATTTTCCCAGTTTGCATTATCCTGGTGTTACTATAAAAAACATTACACCCTTCCTTGAAAATTTCCATAAACAAATTCGAACAAACCCTCCTTTAGAACCGCCGACCCTTCGTTCTACGCCCATGCTGTCAACGACGCTAACATAACCGCAAGGGTTGGGAATGTCCCATCAAATGTGCTGTTAGACTGTCTCCATTGCTTTTGTCAATTTCCACCCCATCACCCTTCGAATGTTTGTTTACGTCGAGGTACACAACAAAAGAACGTACTTCCAGGCAGCTGTAGAACCGAACGAACCACCAAAATGTGTTGTAATTTTTTTTTAGACAGGAATAATGGCCTACCAGGTTTACATGGGTGTGCGCGACCCTTAATGGTCCCATGTGAAAGTAGATGGGTGTTTGCTTGAATCAAAAGTGATTTTACCATTTATATTCCTTTTCTTGACTTCACGAAAATATGTTTCAGTGATGTGCATCAGAAATTGATTCCGTTATATATTAATATTACGTGAGGTTGGGCAAGACTTGCACCAGAAGGTACAGTAAAGAAATGGCAAATCCTGTGATTGAAGAATAACGTAAGAGCAGGGACAAATCGAGTGGAATTGGTGCGTCCTTGAATTTTTTTAACTCTATGCCTCAGGACACCCATGAAGCAGTTAGTCCAGAAACTTTGCCTAATGCGAAGCTTTGCACTAATAGAAGAAGGCTACCGGCTAACACCTATGGTAAACCTTATCAACTTTTCTTGAGAAACCAGAGATATCGTTGCAGGGTTGTCGAAAACGAGCTTTTAACCCTAAAAAGGGCAGAGGCGGAAGTCCTGCAAGGAGCGGATTTATCACCATATTTCTTCTCAATATTCAGGCTGACATTCATAGAGCAGAAATCCCGATGACAAAGCTAGCATTCTATCTGGATGATATAACCCTGACCGTACAAAAGGATTACACAAAACGACAAGTAAGCAACTTGAGGAGTAGTTGAACCGGTGGAAAATTGATATCAATGCAAAGAATAGCAAAGAAATTCTGCTTACAGACTGAACGGCCACAAATTCCCTGAAAAAGTATAATTTAACGTGAATCCAATAATCCATATTTATCGGCACATAAGCTTCCGTATTTCCAGAAGCAGTGAAGAAATATGCTTCTTCACAATCCCGAGGGAAACCAACTGGGAGACATACAGGCATTGAGTCTGTGAAATTCTCGAAAGAAGGGAGTGAGGGAAATCGAAACTGAGAAGTTGACAATCTATCTTCTAATTCCAGAGAATTCAAGAAGAGACAGTACAGTGAGACTTCTTGCGAAGTTCTTCAGTTTCCTGGGAGCTAAGTTCCTCATGTCGGAGGGCATTAAAAAGGCCCCTTCCAAGAACTTAAGCCTCTTGCAGAAAAGCGCTAGGCATTCGCACAGCAAATGTTCTGCAGTTTCCGCGAAGTTCTCGCAGATCACTCTGATTTACCCATCTTTTTGAGATGGTACCCCAGAGGGCAGTGTCCAGTGAGAAGTCCCGTTACCATCTTCAAGTCTTTCTTATCCAATTCGAGAAGCTTTTTAGCTTTCTTTGGCGATAGACACACTAGTCTTTTCGCTTGTCTTTGTGCTGGCACTTTATTCCAGTGAGAAATAGTTTCTGATAGATAGATATCTGCCCTTCGAGTGCCTCTTTCAAGGCATTCCTGGACACATAATTCTCTAGCATGTACTTTGGTTGGAAGATACCAAGGGGTTTTGAGAGCCTGAAATTTGGTCCTGTAACGCCCACTCCACCTCTTTCGTCCATCTTAGATCCATCTTGATCATGGTTAGACGCCCATCCATGTGTAGCCATAAGTACCTCACATACTCAGATTCCCTCGAGTGCTCATTTTTGATAGTGAATCTAGTGAAACTCCAGTTACGGTATGACCAACCGATTCAGGTGATTCTTTAACTTTGTAGCTGCCACTTACCTCTAGAACGAATGGGCATATACGGCAGTGTCATTTGTGTTCCCTGCCACATTCGTTCAGACCACTACCACTATGCACCCCCTAAGGTTGAGGCACGTAAAGACGAACTACCAAGCATTGAGATTTCTCGGACGCTTCCCCCCATTCCACCACTAACGCTCGCAGGATTCTCATCCTGCTGATTGGCGGTCACTCTTTGGCCACTACAGCAGGGCTCCAAACGATATCGAGGTACTCACTATCGCTGGGATTGTTTGGTTCCTATAGCCTCATGTTTTGTCAAAGGAGCCCTTGTCATAACTTTTCCTAGATGCTTGTTCCAGGTGAGCTTCGAGTCGAAGTTCAGCCTTAAGTATTTCGACTCTGCTGATATCTATACGCTTTCACTAAAGATTTGGAGAGCTTTGTTGGTCTCTTAGTTGCTTCATCTGAATAAAGGGGCAATCGTGTTGTTTTGGTAGGTCTGTAAGTGATGATTGCATCAGATCCATAGATACCCATATACTTCCAGTTCACCATTATGACGATATCGTCAGCGTAGCCCTGGGCATATACTTCTCCCTCAGGGGCGGTATCCTCAACCCGCTACCCTACTAAGCGGCAATCCCTCAAGGTATAGATTTGGTGCAAATTCCCGATTCTCAACTAGTGCTGTTGTCATAACTTTACACTCACGAGGGTTGCGCTAGTTTGGGAATCGGGAATTTGCATATCGCCAAAATCTAATCGCTATCTTGAGGGATCGCTCACTTAGCAGGGTAGCGAGTTGAGGATACCGACCCATAAGGAGGCTGTCTACCACGAGATTCCACAAAACTGGTGTAGTACTCCCCCTTGATGGCAGCTTCTGCTACCACCTCCATCGTGTCTGCAAAGTGGGGTTGACGAAGTTGACAATGTTCCCTTGGCTAAGAAAGAGGACTAGATATGTTTTGAAGGTAAATTTTACTAAGCTAGGAATCACACTGACCGACCAGCATCGACCATCCGCGACCGTCCAGAGACAATACGTCAGAACTATCGTCAAAGTTTCCTGATTTGTTCATGGTATGGTTTATCGAAAAACTAGTTGAGACCACGAAAACTGCATTCACTTTTATGGAAAATGTTTCTTCTGGAATCAGTAGTGGGGAGTTTGCTGCTGCAGTATATTGTGATTTTTCGAAGGCTTTCGGCTAGGCAGACAACGAAATACTGTTGCGGAAACTTCCTTATTTATGGCCTCAGAAGAGTGATACTGAACCGGTTCACCTCATATTTTTCAGGTCGTATTCAGAAGGTGAAAACAAACCACCACAGAAATAGGGAAAATATGTAGTGGCGTGTCCCAATGTTTACTTTTTTTTGTAAAATATACTACCATCATTTGGCAATCTTAGCTACTGATATAAAGAAAGTAGAACATTGGTGTGACTCAAATTGCCATTCTCCTGATTTTCGAAAACTATTATAGTATCTTTGAGATATGTATATCGATTGGGATTAATATTATCGAAAACAAAAACAATTCAGAATTTTTAGGATTGCTATTGATCGTACATCAAAATTTGAATATC
Source organism: Chrysolina americana (assembly GCA_958502065.1). NCBI lineage: Eukaryota > Metazoa > Arthropoda > Insecta > Coleoptera > Chrysomelidae > Chrysolina > Chrysolina americana. The sequence goes on from OY293417.1 coordinate 4,558,099, forward strand.
ATATTCGTGCCCTGCCTCGATGTGATTCTTCAATTTGAATGCATGCATTTTCATGTATAGGAACTGACTTTATAGGTTGTCAAACTTACTTAAAATGTTATTTTTCACGACATATTTTTCATATACCTATATTTTTATAGTTCAAGTGAAAATTTGTTAACAAGATTATTTTTATGACAATAAAGTATATATTTTCTCTCTCTGTCTCTCACGACTGTATATGTAAATATGTAAATGTGAAAAGTATGATACATTGATTCATTGACTGACTGATTAAATTGATAAATTGACCAACCCCAATTCTTTCGAGCACAATAATGAGTGATGATGATGTAGAGAAAATAAGGCTTTTTTATATAACTATGTTAAAAACTCTCCCCTTACCACATTTTGAGACACATCGAAAATATGTGGACGGTTTGTTGAGTGTATAAAACAAAAGGATTTTATGTGACATTTGTAGTAGTCAAGCATCCAACCACTCGTAGTAGGTAGTTGCAATAAAAAAGTCGTTAAAGCGACTTTTACTGCAGTTGAAACTGTGAAAGTGCGTCCGAATAGCCGAATGAAATACGAACTCCTCTCTAGGCACGCGCCACAATCATCAAACCACTGTTTATGAGATGATAATAATAATAAAGGCCCAGATTAAAGCGATCGTTAAGTTTAGAGTCGAATAAACGCCAATTTCATTCCTTGCCGTGTTTTATGGGTCAATTCCATTGATAATTCACCTGTCTTTCAGAATGAACTGCATTCTTTGTGTGCTAATATCGCTATCGGCACGTGTAGTTTGTGGGAGTCGGTGGAATTTGTTTTATGCGCTCTTAAACGGGATTTATGCTGCATAGACTTTCGCCATCTCGTGGTAGGAGACTGCACTGATTGGGCTGGCGAACGCGGCTAAGGTAGGTGGCGGGTAACAGATTTCTTTAATGAAATTAGAGTCGCGCTGCTCGGTGAACTTTTATAGGAAACTTTTATTACCTTTTGTGAGATTGTCCGTTTTAGTTCACGAATCTACTGATAAGTGGGGCTACGTGCATTGAATCATTATTGTTGTTTTTCGGTTGGTTTGACGAAATCTTGAATTAAACTAAAAGGTGAAAACTGAATATAGTTTGAAGAAATAAAAAACACGCTTTTATAACACATTGAACTAAAACGTAAAAAATTATTGTTCATATACGAAGAAAATAATAATAAATTGAAAATACTAGTACCAACTGTGAAAAAAGCGTGGGGTGCTCGATATTCAAAATTATGAAACAAAACGCGTATATTAACAAATATTTTTTTCTTTTTAGTTCAATGTGTTATATTTACTTATTGTGAGCAGTGTCGGATTCTTGGCAAAGGAGCCTACCGGGAAATTCACGAAAGGACTTTCACTACGAGTCACTCAGGTCAGTCACAGAAGACCCTTATTTTTATTATTATTTACTTTAAGTTACCAACAAATATATTCGCTGATAATCGATACTGATTTAATACATTATTTTTCTTTTAAACTTTTAATGACGGTTTTTTTCCCCGAGTTCTCTTTATGAATAAGTCGATACCCCCAACGAACGAAGCCGTAACTAAAATTACAGCTATTTTCAGTTATTGGTGTAGGCGTATTTAGCTTAAAAACTGATGCTGACGATAAGAAAGCCGTATCTCTAGACCAAGTAGTTACGAAGAAATCTACTTGAAAAAAGTTGTATTTCGACTTAAATATTGAAAAAAAAATCAGTATTTCGGCTCTCCTGAAATATGATGAAAAATGAGTTACGTCTTTTTCGTTGGAAGTGTCGAAGTATAGATTCTCGTGAAAAATACAAACATACATTTTTTCTTTTAATTTTTTATGTATTAAGAAACGGCCAATATTTAACAAAATAATTTGTTCATTCATGCGTTAATGAAGCACAAAATGAAAATATCATGTTGATTGACTTCATTGAGTTGTTCAATTGGAGAAAGGAAGGAGTCATTTCCCTATATATTTTTTTCTACTTCTATTTGTGGAAATTTTGACATTTCATTCCTTGAATCTGAGCATAAACAAAAATCATGTTTTTTCGGAATCTGCATGAAATTTTGCGTATACAGTGCGGATTGACAGTCAATCTGCCGATTTTGTATTTTTCATGATTTTTAGGGGTCTACCCCTTTGGACTTTTTTCGAATTTTGAATTAATTTTGTTTCATATGGATTGGCTCGAAACTCACAGATTATACTAATTTGATCATTCTGAATCGATTGGCTTTCGCAGAATTGCTCTATCTCTAACCGTTCCCGAGTTGATGACTATCTGAAGTGGGAAGCAGTCATTTCCCACCATATTTTTTTCTAGTCCTATTCGTGACATTTTATCAAATGTCAAACTTTTAATCAGAGCATGAACAAATCATAAATTTTCGGAATCTGCATGAAATTTTGCGTATATAGTGCGGATTGCATGTGAATCTGTCAATTTTGTATTTTTCATGATTTTTAGGGGTCTACCCCTTTCGACTTTTTTCGAATTTTGAATTAATTTTGTTTCATATCGATTGGCTCGAAACTCACAGATTATACTAATTTGATCATTCTGAATCGATTGGCTTTCGCAGAATTGCTCTATCTCTAACCGTTCCCGAGTTGATGACTATCTGAAGTGGGAAGCAGTCATTTCCCACCATATTTTTTTCTAGTCCTATTCGTGACATTTTATCAAATGTCAAACTTTTAATCAGAGCATGAACAAATCATAAATTTTCGGAATCTGCATGAAATTTTGCGTATATAGTGCGGATTGCATGTGAATCTGTCAATTTTGTATTTTTCATGATTTTTAGGGGTCTACCCCTTTCGACTTTTTTCGAATTTTGAATTAATTTTGTTTCATATCGATTGGCTCGAAACTCACAGATTATACTAATTTGATCATTCTGAATCGATTGGCTTTCGCAGAATTGCTCTATCTCTAACCGTTCCCGAGTTGATGACTATCTGAAGTGGGAAGCAGTCATTTCCCACCATATTTTTTTCTAGTCCTATTCGTGACATTTTATCAAATGTCAAACTTTTAATCAGAGCATGAACAAATCATAAATTTTCGGAATCTGCATGAAATTTTGCGTATATAGTGCGGATTGCATGTGAATCTGTCAATTTTGTATTTTTCATGATTTTTAGGGGTCTACCCCTTTCGACTTTTTTCGAATTTTGAATTAATTTTGTTTCATATCGATTGGCTCGAAACTCACAGATTATACTAATTTGATCATTCTGAATCGATTGGCTTTCGCAGAATTGCTCTATCTCTAACCGTTCTCGAGTTGATGAGTTCATCTGAAGTGGGAAGCAGTCATTTCCCACCATATTTTTTTCTAGTCCTATTCGTGAAATTTTATCAAATGTCAAACTTTTAATCAGAGCATGAACAAATCATAAATTTTCGGAATCTGCATGAAATTTTGCGTATATAGTGCGGATTGCATGTGAATCTGTCAATTTTGTATTTTTCATGATTTTTCGACTTTTTTCGAATTTTGAATTAATTTTGTTTCATATCGATTGGCTCGAAACTCACAGATTATACTAATTTGGTCATTCTGAATCGATTGGCGTTCGCAGAATTGCTCTATCTCTAACCGTTCCCGAGTTGATGAGTTTATCTGAAGTGGGAAGCAGTCATTTCCCACCATATTTTTTTCTAGTCCTTTTCGTGACATTTTATCAAATGTCAAACTTTTAATCAGAGCATGAACAAATCATAAATTTTCGGAATCTGCATGAAATTTTGCGTATATAGTGCGGATTGCATGTGAATCTGTCAATTTTGTATTTTTCATGATTTTTCGACTTTTTTCGAATTTTGAATTAATTTTGTTTCATATCGATTGGCTCGAAACTCACAGATTATACTAATTTGGTCATTCTGAATCGATTGGCGTTCGCAGAATTGCTCTATCTCTAACCGTTCCCAAGTTGATGAGTTCATCTGAAGTGGGAAGCGTCATTTCCCATCATATTTTTACTAGTCCTATTCGTGACATCATATCAAATGTCAAACTTTTAATCAGAGCATGAACAAATCATATATTTTCGGAATCTGCATAAAATTTTGCGTATATAGTGCGGATTGCATGTAAATCTGTCAATTTTGTATTTTTCATGATTTTTAGGGGTCTACCCCTTTCGACTTTTATCGAATTTTGAATTTATTTTGTTTCATATCGATTGGCTCGAAACTCACAGATTATACTAATTTGATCATTCTGAATCGATTGGCTTTCGCAGAATTGCTCTATCTCTAACCGTTCCCGAGTTGATGACTATCTGAAGTGGGAAGCAGTCATTTCCCACCATATTTTTTTCTAGTCCTATTCGTGACATTTTATCAAATGTCAAACTTTTAATCAGAGCATGAACAAATCATATATTTTCGGAATCTGCCTGAAATTTTGCGTATATAGTGCGGATTGCATGTGAATCTGTCAATTTTGTATTTTTCATGATTTTTAGCCCTTTCGACTTTTTTCGAATTTTGAATTAATTTTGTGTCATATCGATTGGCTCGAAACTCACAAATTATACTAATTTGATCATTCTGAATCGATTGGCTTTCGCAGAATTGCTCTATCTCTAACCGTTCCCGAGTTGATGAGTTCATCTGAAGTGGGAAGCGTCATTTCCCATCATATTTTTACTAGTCCTATTCGTGACATCATATCAAATGTCAAACTTTTAATCAGAGCATGAACAAATCATATATTTTCGGAATCTGCATAAAATTTTGCGTATATAGTGCGGATTGCATGTGAATCTGTCAATTTTGTATTTTTCATGATTTTTAGGGGTCTACCCCTTTCGACTTTTATCGAATTTTGAATTAATTTTGTTTCATATTGATTGGCTCGAAACTCACAGATTATACTAATTTGATCATTCTGAATCGATTGGCTTTCGCAGAATTGCTCTCTCTAACCGTTCCCGAGTTGATGAGTTCATCTGAAGTGGGAAGCGTCATTTCCCACCATATTTTTTTCTAGTCCTATTCGTGACATTTTATCAAATGTCAAACTTTTAATCAGAGCATGAACAAATCATATATTTTCGGAATCTGCATGAAATTTTGCGTATATAGTGCGGATTGCATGTGAATCTGTCAATTTTGTATTTTTCATGATTTTTAGCCCTTTCGACTTTTTTCGAATTTTGAATTAATTTTGTGTCATATCGATTGGCTCGAAACTCACAAATTATACTAATTTGATCATTCTGAATCGATTGGCTTTCGCAGAATTGCTCTATCTCTAACCGTTCCCGAGTTGATGAGTTCATCTGAAGTGGAAGCAGTCATTTTCCACCATATTTTTTTCTAGTCCTATTCGTGACATTTTATCAAATGTCAAACTTTTAATCAGAGCATGAACAAATCATATATTTTCGGAATCTGCATGAAATTTTGCGTATATAGTGCGGATTGCATGTGAATCTGTCAATTTTGTATTTTTCATGATTTTTAGGGGTCTACCCCTTTCGACTTTTATCGAATTTTGAATTAATTTTGTTTCATATTGATTGGCTCGAAACTCACAGATTATACTAATTTGATCATTCTGAATCGATTGGCTTTCGCAGAATTGCTCTCTCTAACCGTTCCCGAGTTGATGAGTTCATCTGAAGTGGGAAGCGTCATTTCCCACCATATTTTTTTCTAGTCCTATTCGTGACATTTTATCAAATGTCAAACTTTTAATCAGAGCATGAACAAATCATATATTTTCGGAATCTGCATGAAATTTTGCGTATATAGTGCGGATTGCATGTGAATCTGTCAATTTTGTATTTTTCATGATTTTTAGGGGTCTACCCCTTTCGACTTTTATCGAATTTTGAATTAATTTTGTTTCATATTGATTGGCTCGAAACTCACAGATTATACTAATTTGATCATTCTGAATCGATTGGCTTTCGCAGAATTGCTCTCTCTAACCGTTCCCGAGTTGATGAGTTCATCTGAAGTGGGAAGCGTCATTTCCCACCATATTTTTTTCTAGTCCTATTCGTGACATTTTATCAAATGTCAAACTTTTAATCAGAGCATGAACAAATCATATATTTTCGGAATCTGCATGAAATTTTGCGTATATAGTGCGGATTGCATGTGAATCTGTCAATTTTGTATTTTTCATGATTTTTCGACTTTTTTCGAATTTTGAATTAATTTTGTTTCATATCGATTGGCTCGAAACTCACAGATTATACTAATTTGGTCATTCTGAATCGATTGGCGTTCGCAGAATTGCTCTATCTCTAACCGTTCCCGAGTTGATGAGTTTATCTGAAGTGGGAAGCAGTCATTTCCCACCATATTTTTTTCTAGTCCTTTTCGTGACATTTTATCAAATGTCAAACTTTTAATCAGAGCATGAACAAATCATAAATTTTCGGAATCTGCATGAAATTTTGCGTATATAGTGCGGATTGCATGTGAATCTGTCAATTTTGTATTTTTCATGATTTTTCGACTTTTTTCGAATTTTGAATTAATTTTGTTTCATATTGATTGGCTCGAAACTCACAGATTATACTAATTTGATCATTCTGAATCGATTGGCTTTCGCAGAATTGCTCTCTCTAACCGTTCCCGAGTTGATGAGTTCATCTGAAGTGGGAAGCGTCATTTCCCACCATATTTTTTTCTAGTCCTATTCGTGACATTTTATCAAATGTCAAACTTTTAATCAGAGCATGAACAAATCATATATTTTCGGAATCTGCATGAAATTTTGCGTATATAGTGCGGATTGCATGTGAATCTGTCAATTTTGTATTTTTCATGATTTTTAGCCCTTTCGACTTTTTTCGAATTTTGAATTAATTTTGTGTCATATCGATTGGCTCGAAACTCACAAATTATACTAATTTGATCATTCTGAATCGATTGGCTTTCGCAGAATTGCTCTATCTCTAACCGTTCCCGAGTTGATGAGTTCATCTGAAGTGGGAAGCGTCATTTCCCATCATATTTTTACTAGTCCTATTCGTGACATCATATCAAATGTCAAACTTTTAATCAGAGCATGAACAAATCATATATTTTCGGAATCTGCATAAAATTTTGCGTATATAGTGCGGATTGCATGTGAATCTGTCAATTTTGTATTTTTCATGATTTTTAGGGGTCTACCCCTTTCGACTTTTATCGAATTTTGAATTAATTTTGTTTCATATTGATTGGCTCGAAACTCACAGATTATACTAATTTGATCATTCTGAATCGATTGGCTTTCGCAGAATTGCTCTCTCTAACCGTTCCCGAGTTGATGAGTTCATCTGAAGTGGGAAGCGTCATTTCCCACCATATTTTTTTCTAGTCCTATTCGTGACATTTTATCAAATGTCAAACTTTTAATCAGAGCATGAACAAATCATATATTTTCGGAATCTGCATGAAATTTTGCGTATATAGTGCGGATTGCATGTGAATCTGTCAATTTTGTATTTTTCATGATTTTTAGCCCTTTCGACTTTTTTCGAATTTTGAATTAATTTTGTGTCATATCGATTGGCTCGAAACTCACAAATTATACTAATTTGATCATTCTGAATCGATTGGCTTTCGCAGAATTGCTCTATCTCTAACCGTTCCCGAGTTGATGAGTTCATCTGAAGTGGGAAGCAGTCTCCCACCATATTTTTTCCTAGTCCTATTCGTGACATTTTATCAAATGTCAAACTTTTAATCAGAGCATGAACAAATCATATATTTTCGGAATCTGCATGAAATTTTGCGTATATAGTGCGGATTGCATGTGAATCTGTCAATTTTGTATTTTTCATGATTTTTAGGGGTCTACCCCTTTCGACTTTTTTCGAATTTTGAATTAATTTTGTTTCATATCGATTGGCTCGAAACTCACAAATTATACTAATTTGATCATTCTGAATCGATTGGCTTTCGCAGAATTGCTCTATCTCTAACCGTTCCCGAGTTGATGAGTTCATCTGAAGTGGGAAGCAGTCTCCCACCATATTTTTTCCTAGTCCTATTCGTGACATTTTATCAAATGTCAAACTTTTAATCAGAGCATGAACAAATCATATATTTTCGGAATCTGCATGAAATTTTGCGTATATAGTGCGGATTGCATGTGAATCTGTCAATTTTGTATTTTTCATGATTTTTAGGGGTCTACCCCTTTCGACTTTTTTCGAATTTTTAATTAATTTTGTTTCATATCCATTGGCTCGAAACTCACAAATTATACTAATTTGATCATTCTGAATCGATTGGCTTTCGCAGAATTGCTCTATCTCTAACCGTTCCCGAGTTGATGAGTTCATCTGAAGTGGGAAGCAGTCATTTCCCACCATATTTTTTCCTAGTCCTATTCGTGACATTTTATCAAATGTCAAACTTTCAATCAGAGCATGAACAAATCATATATTTTCGGAATCTGCATGAAATTTTGCGTATATAGTGCGGATTGCATGTGAATCTGTCAATTTTGTATTTTTCATGATTTTTAGGGGTCTACCCCTCTCGACATTTTTCGAATTTTTAATTAATTTTGTTTCATATTGATTGGCTCGAAACTCACAGATTATACTAATTTGATCATTCTGAATCGATTGGCTTTCGCAGAATTGCTTTCTCTAACCGTTCCCGAGTTGATGAGTTCATCTGAAGTGGAAGCAGTCATTTTCCACCATATTTTTTTCTAGTCCTATTTGTGACATTTTATCAAATGTCAAACTTTTAATCAGAGCATGAACAAATCTTATATTTTCGGATTCTGCATGAAATTTTGCGTATATAGTGCGGATTGCATGTGAATCTGTCAATTTTCTATTTTTCAGGATTTTTAGGGGTCTACCCCTTTCGACTTTTATCGAATTTTGAATTAATTTTGTTTCATATCGATTGGCTCGAAACTCACAGATTATACTAATTTGATCATTCTGAATCGATTGGCTCTCGCAAAATTGCTCTATCTCTAACCGTTCCCGAGTTGATGAGTTCATCTGAAGTGGGAAGCGTCACTTCCCATCATATATTTACTAGTCCTATTCGTGACATCATATCAAATGTCAAACTTTTAATCAGAGCATGAACAAATCTTATATTTTCGGATTCTGCATGAAATTTTGCGTATATAGTGCGGATTGCATGTGAATCTGTCAATTTTCTATTTTTCATGATTTCTAGGGGTCTACCCCTTTCGACTTTTTTCGAATTTTGAATTAATTTTGTTTCATATCGATTGGCTCGAAACTCACAGATTATACTAATTTGGTCATTTTGAATCGATTGGCGTTCGCAGAATTGCTCTATCTCTAACCGTTCCCGAGTTGATGAGTTCATCTGAAGTGGGAAGCAGTCATTTCCCACCACATTTTTTTCTAGTCCTATTCGTGACATTTTATCAAATGTCAAACTTTTAATCAGAGCATGAACAAATCATAAATTTTCGGAATCTGCATAAAATTTTGCGTATATAGTGCGGGTTGGGTTGCATGTAAATCTGTCAATTTTGTATTTTTCATGATTTTTCGACTTTTTTCGAATTTTGAATTAATTTTGTTTCATATCGATTGGCTCGAAACTCACAGATTATACTAATTTGGTCATTTTGAATCGATTGGCGTTCGCAGAATTGCTCTATCTCTAACCGTTCCCGAGTTGATGAGTTCATCTGAAGTGGGAAGCAGTCATTTCCCACCACATTTTTTTCTAGTCCTATTCGTGACATTTTATCAAATGTCAAACTTTTAATCAGAGCATGAACAAATCATAAATTTTCGGAATCTGCATAAAATTTTGCGTATATAGTGCGGGTTGCATGTAAATCTGTCAATTTTGTATTTTTCATGATTTTTCGACTTTTTTCGAATTTTGAATTAATTTTGTTTCATATCGATTGGCTCGAAACTCACAGATTATAATAATTTGATCATTCTGAATCGATTGGCTTTCGCAGAATTGCTTTCTCTAACCGTTCCCGAGTTGATGAGTTTATCTGAAGTGGGAAGCAGTCATTTCCCACCATATTTTTTTCTAGTCCTATTCGTGACATTTTATCAAATGTCAAACTTTTAATCAGAGCATGAACAAATCTTATATTTTCGGATTCTGCATGAAATTTTGCGTATATAGTGCGGATTGCATGTGAATCTGTCAATTTTCTATTTTTCATGATTTTTAGGGGTCTACCCCTTTCGACTTTTATCGAATTTTGAATTAATTTTGTTTCATATCGATTGGCTCGAAACTCACAGATTATACTAATTTGATCATTCTGAATCGATTGGCTTTCGCAGAATTGCTCTATCTTTAACCGTTCCCGAGTTGATGAGTTCATCTGAAGTGGGAAGCGTCATTTCCCACCATATTTTTACTAGTCCTATTCGTGACATCATATCAAATGTCAAATTTTTAATCAGAGCATGAACAAATCATAAAATTTCGGAAACTGCATGAAATTTTGCGTATATAGTGCGGATTGCATGTGAATCTGTCTATTTTGTATTTTTCATGATTTTTCGACTTTTTTCGAATTTTGAATTAATTTTGTTTCATATCGATTGGCTCGAAACTCACAGATTATACTAATTTGGTCATTTTGAATCGATTGGCGTTCGCAGAATTGCTCTATCTCTAACCGTTCCCGAGTTGATGAGTTCATTTGAAGTGGGAAGCAGTCATTTCCCACCATATTTTTTTCTAGTCCTATTCGTGACATTTTATCAAATGTCAAACTTTTAATCAGAGCATGAACAAATCTTATATTTTCGGAATCTGCATGAAATTTTGCGTATATAGTGCGGATTGCATGTGAATCTGTCAATTTTCTATTTTTCAGGATTTTTAGGGGTCTACCCCTTTCGACTTTTATCGAATTTTGAATTAATTTTGTTTCATATCGATTGGCTCGAAACTCACAGATTATACTAATTTGATCATTCTGAATCGATTGGCTCTCGCAAAATTGCTCTATCTCTAACCGTTCCCGAGTTGATGAGTTCATCTGAAGTGGGAAGCAGTCATTTCCCACCATATTTTTTTCTAGTCCTATTCGTGACATTTTATCAAATGTCAAACTTTTAATCAGAGCATGAACAAATCTTATATTTTCGGAATCTGCATGAAATTTTGCGTATATAGTGCGGATTGCATGTGAATCTGTCAATTTTCTATTTTTCAGGATTTTTAGGGGTCTACCCCTTTCGACTTTTATCGAATTTTGAATTAATTTTGTTTCATATCGATTGGCTCGAAACTCACAGATTATACTAATTTGATCATTCTGAATCGATTGGCTCTCGCAAAATTGCTCTATCTCTAACCGTTCCCGAGTTGATGAGTTCATCTGAAGTGGGAAGCGTCACTTCCCATCATATATTTACTAGTCCTATTCGTGACATCATATCAAATGTCAAACTTTTAATCAGAGCATGAACAAATCATATATTTTCGGAATCTGCATAAAATTTTGCGTATATAGTGCGGATTGCATGTAAATCTGTCAATTTTGTATTTTTCATGATTTTTCGACTTTTTTCGAATTTTGAATTAATTTTGTTTCATATCGATTGGCTCGAAACTCACAGATTATACTAATTTGATCATTCTGAATCGATTGGCTTTCGCAGAATTGCTCTATCTCTAACCGTTCCCGAGTTGATGACTATCTGAAGTGGGAAGCAGTCATTTCCCACCATATTTTTTTCTAGTCCTATTCGTGACATTTTATCAAATGTCAAACTTTTAATCAGAGCATGAACAAATCATATATTTTCGGAATCTGCATGAAATTTTGCGTATATAGTGCGGATTGCATGTGAATCTGTCAATTTTGTATTTTTCATGATTTTTAGGGGTCTACCCCTTTCGACTTTTTTCGAATTTTGAATTAATTTTGTTTCATATGGATTGGCTCGAAACTCACAGATTATACTAATTTGATCATTCTGAATCGATTGGCTTTCGCAGAATTGCTCTATCTCTAACCGTTCTCGAGTTGATGAGTTCATCTGAAGTGGGAAGCAGTCATTTCCCACCATATTTATTTCTAGTCCTATTCGTGACATTTTATCTAATGTCAAAGTTTAAATCAGAGCATGAACAAATCATATATTTTCGGAATCTGCATGAAATTTTGCGTATATAGTGCGGATTGCATGTGAATCTGTCAATTTTGTATTTTTCATTATTTTTAGGGGTCTACCCCTTTCGACTTTTTTTCGAATTTTGAATTAATTTTGTTTCATATCGATTGGCTCGAAACTCACAGATTATACTAATTTGATCATTCTGAATCAATTGGCTTTCGCAGAATTACTCTATCTCTAACCGTTCCCGAGTTGATGAGTTTATCTGAAGTGGGAAGCAGTCATTTCCCACCATATTTTTTTCTAGTCCTATTCGTGACATTTTACCAAATGTCAAACTTTTAATCAGAGCATGAACAAATCATATATTTTCGGAATCTGCATGAAATTTTGCGTATATAGTGCGGATTGCATGTGAATCTGTCAATTTTGTATTTTTCATTATTTTTAGGGGTCTACCCCTTTCGACTTTTTTTCGAATTTTGAATTAATTTTGTTTCATATCGATTGGCTCGAAACTCACAGATTATACTAATTTGATCATTCTGAATCAATTGGCTTTCGCAGAATTACTCTATCTCTAACCGTTCCCGAGTTGATGAGTTTATCTGAAGTGGGAAGCAGTCATTTCCCACCATATTTTTTTCTAGTCCTATTCGTGACATTTTACCAAATGTCAAACTTTTAATCAGAGCATGAACAAATCATATATTTTCGGAATCTGCATGAAATTTTGCGTATATAGTGCGGATTGCATGTGAATCTGTCAATTTTGTATTTTTCATTATTTTTAGGGGTCTACCCCTTTCGACTTTTTTTCGAATTTTGAATTAATTTTGTTTCATATGGATTGGCTCGAAACTCACAGATTATACTAATTTGATCATTCTGAATCGATTGGCTTTCGCAGAATTGCTCTATCTCTAACCGTTCTCGAGTTGATGAGTTCATCTGAAGTGGGAAGCAGTCATTTCCCACCATATTTTTTTCTAGTCCTATTCGTGACATTTTATCAAATGTCAAACTTTTAATCAGAGCATGAACAAATCATATATTTTCGGAATCTGCATGAAATTTTGCGTATATAGTGCGGATTGCATGTGAATCTGTCAATTTTGTATTTTTCATGATTTTTAGGGGTCTACCCCTTTCGACTTTCTTCGAATTTTGAATTAATTTTGTTTCATATGGATTGGCTCGAAACTCACGGATTATACTAATTTGATCATTCTGAATCGATTGGCTTTCGCAGAATTGCTCTATCTCTAACCGTTCTCGAGTTGATGAGTTCATCTGAAGTGGGAAGCAGTCATTTCCCACCATATTTATTTCTAGTCCTATTCGTGACATTTTATCTAATGTCAAAGTTTAAATCAGAGCATGAACAAATCATATATTTTCGGAATCTGCATGAAATTTTGCGTATATAGTGCGGATTGCATGTGAATCTGTCAATTTTGTATTTTTCATTATTTTTAGGGGTCTACCCCTTTCGACTTTTTTTCGAATTTTGAATTAATTTTGTTTCATATCGATTGGCTCGAAACTCACAGATTATACTAATTTGATCATTCTGAATCAATTGGCTTTCGCAGAATTACTCTATCTCTAACCGTTCCCGAGTTGATGAGTTTATCTGAAGTGGGAAGCAGTCATTTCCCACCATATTTTTTTCTAGTCCTATTCGTGACATTTTACCAAATGTCAAACTTTTAATCAGAGCATGAACAAATCATATATTTTCGGAATCTGCATGAAATTTTGCGTATATAGTGCGGATTGCATGTGAATCTGTCAATTTTGTATTTTTCATGATTTTTAGGGGTCTACCCCTTTCGACTTTTATCGAATTTTGAATTAATTTTGTTTCATATCGATTGGCTCGAAACTCACAGATTATACTAATTTGATCATTCTGAATCGATTGGCTCTCGCAAAATTGCTCTATCTCTAACCGTTCCCGAGTTGATGAGTTCATCTGAAGTGGGAAGCGTCACTTCCCATCATATATTTACTAGTCCTATTCGTGACATCATATCAAATGTCAAACTTTTAATCAGAGCATGAACAAATCATATATTTTCGGAATCTGCATAAAATTTTGCGTATATAGTGCGGATTGCATGTAAATCTGTCAATTTTGTATTTTTCATGATTTTTCGACTTTTTTCGAATTTTGAATTAATTTTGTTTCATATCGATTGGCTCGAAACTCACAGATTATACTAATTTGATCATTCTGAATCGATTGGCTTTCGCAGAATTGCTCTATCTCTAACCGTTCCCGAGTTGATGACTATCTGAAGTGGGAAGCAGTCATTTCCCACCATATTTTTTTCTAGTCCTATTCGTGACATTTTATCAAATGTCAAACTTTTAATCAGAGCATGAACAAATCATATATTTTCGGAATCTGCATGAAATTTTGCGTATATAGTGCGGATTGCATGTGAATCTGTCAATTTTGTATTTTTCATGATTTTTAGGGGTCTACCCCTTTCGACTTTTTTCGAATTTTGAATTAATTTTGTTTCATATGGATTGGCTCGAAACTCACAGATTATACTAATTTGATCATTCTGAATCGATTGGCTTTCGCAGAATTGCTCTATCTCTAACCGTTCTCGAGTTGATGAGTTCATCTGAAGTGGGAAGCAGTCATTTCCCACCATATTTATTTCTAGTCCTATTCGTGACATTTTATCTAATGTCAAAGTTTAAATCAGAGCATGAACAAATCATATATTTTCGGAATCTGCATGAAATTTTGCGTATATAGTGCGGATTGCATGTGAATCTGTCAATTTTGTATTTTTCATTATTTTTAGGGGTCTACCCCTTTCGACTTTTTTTCGAATTTTGAATTAATTTTGTTTCATATCGATTGGCTCGAAACTCACAGATTATACTAATTTGATCATTCTGAATCAATTGGCTTTCGCAGAATTACTCTATCTCTAACCGTTCCCGAGTTGATGAGTTTATCTGAAGTGGGAAGCAGTCATTTCCCACCATATTTTTTTCTAGTCCTATTCGTGACATTTTACCAAATGTCAAACTTTTAATCAGAGCATGAACAAATCATATATTTTCGGAATCTGCATGAAATTTTGCGTATATAGTGCGGATTGCATGTGAATCTGTCAATTTTGTATTTTTCATTATTTTTAGGGGTCTACCCCTTTCGACTTTTTTTCGAATTTTGAATTAATTTTGTTTCATATCGATTGGCTCGAAACTCACAGATTATACTAATTTGATCATTCTGAATCAATTGGCTTTCGCAGAATTACTCTATCTCTAACCGTTTCCGAGTTGATGAGTTTATCTGAAGTGGGAAGCAGTCATTTCCCACCATATTTTTTTCTAGTCCTATTCGTGACATTTTACCAAATGTCAAACTTTTAATCAGAGCATGAACAAATCATATATTTTCGGAATCTGCATGAAATTTTGCGTATATAGTGCGGATTGCATGTGAATCTGTCAATTTTGTATTTTTCATTATTTTTAGGGGTCTACCCCTTTCGACTTTTTTTCGAATTTTGAATTAATTTTGTTTCATATGGATTGGCTCGAAACTCACAGATTATACTAATTTGATCATTCTGAATCGATTGGCTTTCGCAGAATTGCTCTATCTCTAACCGTTCTCGAGTTGATGAGTTCATCTGAAGTGGGAAGCAGTCATTTCCCACCATATTTTTTTCTAGTCCTATTCGTGACATTTTATCAAATGTCAAACTTTTAATCAGAGCATGAACAAATCATATATTTTCGGAATCTGCATGAAATTTTGCGTATATAGTGCGGATTGCATGTGAATCTGTCAATTTTGTATTTTTCATGATTTTTAGGGGTCTACCCCTTTCGACTTTCTTCGAATTTTGAATTAATTTTGTTTCATATGGATTGGCTCGAAACTCACAGATTATACTAATTTGATCATTCTGAATCGATTGGCTTTCGCAGAATTGCTCTATCTCTAACCGTTCTCGAGTTGATGAGTTCATCTGAAGTGGGAAGCAGTCATTTCCCACCATATTTATTTCTAGTCCTATTCGTGACATTTTATCTAATGTCAAAGTTTAAATCAGAGCATGAACAAATCATATATTTTCGGAATCTGCATGAAATTTTGCGTATATAGTGCGGATTGCATGTGAATCTGTCAATTTTGTATTTTTCATTATTTTTAGGGGTCTACCCCTTTCGACTTTTTTTCGAATTTTGAATTAATTTTGTTTCATATCGATTGGCTCGAAACTCACAGATTATACTAATTTGATCATTCTGAATCAATTGGCTTTCGCAGAATTACTCTATCTCTAACCGTTCCCGAGTTGATGAGTTTATCTGAAGTGGGAAGCAGTCATTTCCCACCATATTTTTTTCTAGTCCTATTCGTGACATTTTACCAAATGTCAAACTTTTAATCAGAGCATGAACAAATCATATATTTTCGGAATCTGCATGAAATTTTGCGTATATAGTGCGGATTGCATGTGAATCTGTCAATTTTGTATTTTTCATGATTTTTAGGGGTCTACCCCTTTCGACTTTTATCGAATTTTGAATTAATTTTGTTTCATATCGATTGGCTCGAAACTCACAGATTATACTAATTTGATCATTCTGAATCGATTGGCTCTCGCAAAATTTCTCTATCTCTAACCGTTCCCGAGTTGATGAGTTCATCTGAAGTGGGAAGCGTCATTTCCCATCATATTTTTACTAGTCCTATTCGTGACATCATATCAAATGTCAAACTTTTAATCAGAGCATGAACAAATCTTATATTTTCGGATTCTGCATGAAATTTTGCGTATATAGTGCGGATTGCATGTGAATCTGTCAATTTTGTATTTTTCATGAATTTTAGGGGTCTACCCCTTTTGACTTTTTTCGAATTTTGAGTTAATTTTGTTGTCATCGATTGACTCGAAACTCACAGATTATACTAATTTGGTCATTCTGGATCGATTGGCGTTCGCAGAATTGCTCTATCTCTAACCGTTCCCGAGTTGATGAGTTTATCTGAAGTGGGAAGCAGTCATTTCCCACCATATTTTTTTCTAGTCCTATTCGTGACATTTTATCAAATGTCAAACTTTTAATCAGAGCATGAACAAATCATAAATTTTCGGAATCTGCATGAAATTTTGCGTATATAGTGCGGATTGCAAGTGAATCTGTCAATTTTGTATTTTTCATGATTTTTCGACTTTTTTCGAATTTAGAATTAATTTTGTTTCATATCGATTGGCTCGAATCTCACAGATTATACTAATTTGATCATTCTGAATCGATTGGCTTTCGCAGAATTGCTCTATCTCTAACCGTTCCCGAGTTGATGACTATCTGAAGTGGGAAGCAGTCATTTCCCACCATATTTTTTTCTAGTCCTATTCGTGACATTTTATCAAATGTCAAACTTTTAATCAGAGCATGAACAAATCTTATATTTTCGGATTCTGCATGAAATTTTGCGTATATAGTGCGGATTGCATGTGAATCTGTCAATTTTGTATTTTTCATGAATTTTACCCCTTTTGACTTTTTTCGAATTTTGAGTTAATTTTGTTGTCATCGATTGACTCGAAACTCACAGATTATACTAATTTGGTCATTCTGGATCGATTGGCGTTCGCAGAAATGCTCTATCCTTCACCGTTTCCGAGTTGGAAACTTGATCTGGAGTGGGATGGAGTCATTTCCCACCATATTTTTCCAGTCCTATTCGTGACATTTGTGACATTGTATTTATTACTTTTGAATGTCAAACCTTTCATCTGAGAATACATGAATCATATATTTTCGGATTCTGCATGAAATTACATTTCCTTTCTTTTATATGCTAATCAGAGACGGGCCGAGCACTTTTGAAAAGTTCCCCGAAACCTCGAGCACTAAGCACTGTTATTCATAAAATGCACGCGATTACTGAGTACTTTCTATAGGAGTATTTCTAGTCATGGAGCATTGAGCACTAAGCACTTCTCAAAGTTTTAGATAATTGAAGGCCGATTCAGATACATGCTTGCCCACCCTGCAATTTCAACCCTGCATGAGAAATGCATGCTTGTCGATGTTCATAACTGTGTCTGTCGGCATGAGTAAAAAACGCAGAATCGGTCTTTCAGCTATTGTTATTGAAGGTGTTTCAACCATCTCCTATATCTTTTGACTGTATAAAAAGGATTTTTGTCACTATCCACTGAAATTTTCAGTTGCAGTTTTTTCAAAACTTTCAGATATTCAGTCAGTTGACCTGCCCCTTTCCCATCAAAGTTGGGATGATCCTGTAGATGCTGTGTGAACAAAATATCTAAACTTTATAGTTTTTTTGAGCCATGTCCACAACTTTCTGTGTTAGAAAATGTCTGGTGTTAGTAAGTATACCTAGACATATTTGCTCACTTCAATTGTTCTTCAGTTTCCCAAAGATGTGATAAGAGAAAAATAAATAGGCATTGCTAAAAGAATACAAGTAAACGTTTTGAGGCTGTGAGAATTGGACTCGAACTGGAAGATTCTGCTTCTAGATATATCCGCTAGATGGCACTCATAATCAAAATCAATTCATGATATTTTTGATGAAGTTTTGCATCGAAGCAGCTTTCGAAAAATTGATATTATAATGAAATTGAAAGGAAGCTTGTAGCAACTAGTATTCAGATGTGAAAAATCTTATTTCATGTCAGTGAAATCTTCTGAAATCTTAAAGTTTGATAGCTCCATCTAGTAGATTAGAGCTGTGTTAGTAGAATTTACCAGACAGATCAATGAACATCGGTGTTCGATTGGACTTTTTGTGCTTTCAAATTGATCTCATGATTCATTTGATGATAGTATTAGTACTAATCCTGATTTTTATTACTTATGTATTCAGTCCTTGTCTTCATACTAGAAATACCATAATTTCATTCAACCTTTCAAGCAGGATATCTTTTCTCCGGATTATTTTTCTATCTTTGTTATATTGTATCGATGCTGGAAATCTTATGATCACTCTCGAAAAATTCCGCGAATAGATATGAGAATTCCACCAGAAAATACTTTGTATCAACAGCATCGGAACTAATAACTTATGGATTTCTTAATGAAGATGCAGGAAAGTTAATTGGCTATTTACATACAAATGACTTCAATGATGGCTTACTTCAAAGAAGTTGTTGTTTATGGTATATCTTTCTTTATAGTTAGTGATTGGAAATATATCATTCATGTTTATCTACTGCTGACGTGATTTGTGATTTGTAGTCTTGTTTAGGGAGGGACATCAGAAAACGCAAGTATTTTAATGGTTTCTTTGAATGGTTCTCACGATAAGGAAATAACTTGCGCTTAGACAAGGAAGAAAACCTGAGTTTTCTGAAATAGCTACAGACACTCCGGGAAAATATCAAAGCCGAGAGAAAGAAGTCGAAATTAGTTCAACAGCAGACATATTCTGCAAAATCCGATTCCTAACTCCGGAAGAAGTTTGATGGACCCTCAAAGGCTCGAAGAACTTTGCTGCTCCAGGCACTGATAGGCTAAATAACTATTGGTGGAAAAAATGTCCATGTACCCCACCACCATCTAGCAAGAGCTTTCCACTCATGGCTAGATGGGGAGACTGATAATATGACTGAATGCATGTTATAAGATGTTTACACGCATCTTGTACATGCGAATACTCTCCGCAGTTGAGCCGGTGTATGAAAGCATATATAAGCCGAGAGGGTCAAAGAAGGGGGTCGCTGGCTGCAAGAAGAACCTGCTGATCGACAGATGTATCACGCAGGACTCCGTGCAGTTTAAGCGTAACCTTTCAATGGCCTGTATCGATTATGGCAAGGCATTTAAAACAACATCGCAAGACCTAATCATGCATTTGCTCATATGTCTTGAGGTGCTCGATCAAATAGTGAGATGCATTGAATAGCTGATGCCGCTCTGGAGGACTTGCTTCACCCTAACATCTGGTCAAATCAGAGTCCAAACAGAGAAGGTTATCTTTAGGGGGGCTCCCTCAACTCTCGTCTGCATCTCACTATTGCTATTGTCTGTCGTACTACAGAAAACGCGCGGATACAACTGTGGCACCACCAGCAACAGGAGGCATAAGGTCACTCATCTGTTTTACATGGATGACCTCAAAATATATGCCTTCAGAGCTTTTCTTCCACTCAATATTTCTAAAAATCAATATCATTTTCAATACCATGATTAAAATCTACAGATGAACTGGAAATGGCAGCAAATTTGTAGAAAAATTAGATGAAATATCTGTTGGTTCGGCAAAAGACATTATAGTGAATCTGTCAACCACGTAAAATTGATTGGCCCGGCTAGAACTAATGAATTTTTCGAAAAAAAATATTATTCGATTCGCTACTTTGGTTATATTATATTATATTATATATTATATTATCTGAACTCCCTATTATCCCTAGTGGGCTCATGAGTAAAGTGTGAAAACAATGAAAAACTCTTCAAGGAGTCTGAAAAAATTTCTCATCGACTTAGCGTTGATGATCTGGAAATGTGAAGCTGATTATGATTATCGTTGTTATATGTTGTGTACTAAATGTTTTTGGGTGTAATTTTGATTGTTCTATTATCCCATTTTACTGAGCACAATTGGGGTGGTTAATTGAAAAGAAAATTTTAATTGAAAGTGTAGTTTAATTTTAATTTCATGAGATATAATAATGATAATAATATAATAATACTCCCTCATAAACACTCGTTGAGTGTACTCAAAGGCATAGCCTGTGCGGGTAGAGGACGGCTATTATTATTATTTGCCGTGGCGCTCCGGGCGACTTACTGATGTTTTAGGGAAGTATTCACTTTTCAGCTGTAGGAAAACCTACAGCACATATAGATAGATAGATAGCTTATTTATCTTAGAGATAGTTATATGAGATAGGTCATATAGGTGATACAATTTGCATAAAACAACATCAGGGATATTCAAAATCCCAAAAATCATATTGAGATCATTCAACATAGTAAAACATGGTAAAATCACTGCCATTGCCTATCAAGGAATAAATATTTCTTTATAGTAAGTATAAAAACCGTCCAACGAGAACTATTTTTAGTTTTCACTCAAAAAAATCTTGTTCCTAATATCAATAAACAGCATTTATCAACTCTATTTACATTCATGCTACGAATATTACATTGTTTCAATGTTTACAAATATCTAATTTTTGACAGATTCATCATTGGGTTCATTGATATAGTGTGTCGAGCATTATTGACAATCGATGACCAATTATACACACCCAATAAAAATATCCAGTATATGCATACAATGTTCATGTAACTGACAAAAAAAGTTATTCTGTTCATCAAAGAAACATCAACTCCATAGAAGAGTTGTTGATCAACGATAACATTACGCTAATAACTAAAAACATCTTTCAATTAATTCTAAAAAAAACTCAGTTCGTTGGTTTGATGTATGGATACATGAGTTGATGTAGAAAGTCATCGTATCAATAATATCGTCATATGCCCATACTTTCTTCCCTTTTTTCAATGATCGATTCGTCGAGGCAATGTACCAGTTCTTCGAAAAGTCCGGCAAGTATTTCATAGAAGCAGGGCTAGGTAGGTAGCGGATGAAACAGGGTCAGTCGATCAGTGTTTATCTTCATGTGCAGAAGTAGGTGATTAGAACTAATTTGTGTAACAAGTGGAAGAAGTGTGTGAAAATCGCAAAGGAGCAGAGGCCGTTATTAGATAATTCAATTGCCCAAATGTTTGAAGGGATATCCCTTCAAATGTCTTCACGAACCGTTATCGTTTAGAAAAAGAAATCTTGAAAAAAAATTAGAAATGAAAAATTCGTGAGATAACTTGAGCTTTAGTTACATCTTCATTTCATTAGTTTCACATCTTTCTGGGAATTCCATTCAAGGGGGAAGCTACACAACAAAAGAATCTCCATGAAAATGGCCTTTAACATTGTTGTGACCAAACACAACAAAAGATATATGTCGGTTTCCGATGAGGATATATTATCATGTTATTTGATAATATACTCTCTTCATTACCTTTTACATATAGTGTTGTTTCGTATAAGTAAATCTTGACTGATGCAAATACTACTTATTATATATGTTTATCCAAACTTTTTTCTTGTTGCAGGGTCCTCTGTCGATTGACTATTTGGTTATGAACCCGAACTTCACATGAATTTTAAATTCAAATATATCTGGTAACGTATACTTCAAATGTATTCATCATTTAGATATTATATTGACTAATGTACTAATATTACCTTTCTGATACAGAAATAGATGCAGAGACTTGCACAAGAGATAAACTCAATAATATTAGTGCTGAACAATTTGACAATGCAAAGAACGCGGCATCAGTACTTACTGAGAGATTTGAAAACACAAGGAAATATACCAAACATTTTCAAGAAGTGACCATTTTATAGGCAGCCTTATGGATTCAGATTGTTACAAAATTTTTTGTTGAATAATTTTTCACTCGCTCTACGTTTTCTTTATTTCCCAGATTTCAATATACCTAGTCTTTGGAAAATGAGTATAGGTTGTGGACATCGTATGCTACTCTATTTCCAAAAATATGAAAGTTTCTACCGTTGAAGAAAAGAGTGAGAATTACATCCTAGAAGTTTGAAGCTGAAGATATCCAGGAAAGTGAGTAGAAATTATTAAATACAGTTAAAGAATTTATTTGGAAATTATATATCACTGGATAAAAAAAGGCGTTTCAACGTCAATTGTTAGATAAAGAAATTAAAAAAATCAATAGTTCAGTGATGAAGAGCATCAAGGAGCGACAGTACATAACAATGCGAATATAATATTGAAGTCAGAAAAGAATAAACAAATCATCTGAAAAAATCTCACAATTGGGGTCTGTAACGATTCTTATCAAAATAAATATTTTCTGCAACTCATGAATCACTTCATATTTGAACTGTATACCTATGTTAATTCGAATGTTACTAACATGCTTGAAAAGAATGAACAAGTATAATGATTGGATTTTTCTTTACAGATAGTCGCGATGCTGCAATACTTTGGAATTTGCATGGTTATTTTGTGCTCACACCTAGGCTAGTTCAGAAGAATGTTCTGCCCAAGAGTTGGAAGATTATATTAGTGATTCAATGAATCATTGTTTTGCGACTGATAGCTCATTTTTGATGAAATATTCATTAATTCACTTGTACATTTTTTATTATATATATATATATATATATTAAATCAATATATGTAAATATATTATTTTAACGACACTATACAATGTTATTGTTGTTATTTCCGTCAAACGGCTGCACCCTTACGAGCACAACTCTCAGAAGTCTTGTGTGAGCTGGGGAAGAGGTAGCCCTTACCTTTTAACGTGTGATGTCATGCATCATAAACTTCATACATTGAATATGTAATTACTATTGATTGCCTTATGAACTTACTTCATGATATCAACCATCAGGATCGTCAATATCAATAAACCTAATACATTGGATATATAATCTCTGTTCATTGCCTCGTCGACATACTACATTATATTAGCAACCTAGATGATTGATATCAATGAAAGTCATACATTCATGAATTGATCAAGACAGTTACATTGTATCAGTAAAGTCCGTCGTTGGAGCCATTTTGATGTACAATTTCATTACCATCATGATTATTTTTATTATATTCTGCTGATATTTAATTCAGTGAATTCTTTTGAATGCTTTAAAATTGTTGAAGAAGTGCATAGTAGCCAAAGTTAATTTTTTTTACATACATGATCAATATGCACTGACCATCAGCTCATATCAGAATTATTCATGTAAGTACCGAAAAACTTTTCAGAATCAGACATTTCAATAACCATTTCCTTCAACATTAGCCTTGAGTAGAACTGCATAAAAAACAGTTTCATTGGAATTGACAATTGATCAATTTTTGGAACACCAGTTTGTGAATTATAGCCAAATTAAATTCAGCTTTTCTTCCAATTTATGCAAAATAACAATCATCAGCAAATATAACAGTGCATTTTGTACTTATGTATGCTGGCATATCATTGATAAATAACTGAAAGATCGAAGGTCCCAATGTAGAACCCTGGGGAACTCTCAGGTTAATATCATGATAGTTTGTGGACTCATTGTTGAGTTTCACATATATCTGTATATTTTCAGATATGACATTAATCATGATAGATAGTTATCCCTGAATCCCAGATTATATAATTTCTTTTCTAAGATACTGTGATTCAGAATATCAAAAAATGCTCTTGATAAATCGAAGAAGAGTGCTCCAACATATTTATGATTTTCGAAGTTGATGTAAACATATTCTAATAGATCACAGGAGGCACTCTCTGTCGATTTACCTTGTCGAAAGCCTTTTTGGTGATTTGTGAAAGGAATTTTATTATTTTATTGTATATACAATTCTTTCAATTACTTTACTCAATCCTGGTATGGTGCAGTAATTGGTCGATAATTATCGATGACAATGTTAATGAAAATGATAATGTAATGTTTATAATGAAATCTTGATTGTTTTTTTATCCCATTTTACTGTACCTGATTGAGGTAGTTGAGTGAAAAAAAAATTCAATTGAAAGTGTTCTTTAATTTTGATGGCATGTGATATATTCAAGGGTAATATATCAAGACCTTGATAAATAGTCGACTATTTTTATTGCATCTAAATTTTAACTGTATTTTATAATAATTTAACGAGACATTATTTTCATCTCTGATTATTAATGCCAAAATAATGTCGAGTAAATTTAAAAAATACAAGAGAAAATAGGCGACAATTAATCAAGGTCGTGTTATATTTATGAAGATTATTTCTTGAATCCAATTCTTTATATAAGTCATATGAATGACACTGTATTATCAGGGATTGTAGCCTCGAAAGAAATAATTATCTTCATCATCATTTCTTTCATTGCTACTGTATATTTATTTTTAACCGTCGACCATTTCGATTTAATTTTTATTTTCAAATTATTATTTAATGACATTTTGAACATTTTTCAAACATACTTATCGAACATAACTGATTTTTTTTTATTCCCCTTCACATCTTGTAGTACAGAGCCTATAAAATTAATTAATCCAAAAAAAAGTGGGAATCGATCGAATCCCATAAACCTCCCCACCTCTCCCACAAGCAGGATTTAATCGAAGGTCAGCGAAGAGGACACGTACACCTCCATAAATCTCCTCACTACCGCCATCCTCCGGAATCTCAACAGAGGCATGCAGACCAATTTAAAGAAAGATACGATCGGCGTACACTTTAATCTTATAAAATATTCGAAACCATTAATTTGAATAAAGGCAACATTAAAACATCTCAAGGTGGCGATGAATCTTGGCTTGGTGCAGTCGAAGGCAACCGGTACGTTCCTCCTCGTTTCCTTGGAAACGCTGCTCCGCGCGCCAATGGGAGGCGAGCGGGCGGCGTCGCGGATGCTTTACGGCTCAGATACGCATTCTTCTTCTTCTTATTTCCAACATTTCCATTTACTGTGGATTCCCCTGCGATGCATCTTTCCCGCTGGAGATATTGTTCTTGTTTCCTTAACGGCTTTTTCAGACGGCGATGGATTGCACCCCCCGCTGGGCCGCGGGCAGGACGAGGGGTTGGCGTGGGGGTATTCCTGGAAATAATAATGATATTATTCGCAACTTTCAATATCGGGAATGGAGAATAGGTATTTGTAGTTATTGTTTAAAATTGGTCCCTGACTGTCAAGAACTGTTTGTCTTGTTTAATTCGAATTATGAATGGGCGAGGTTCAGCTATTGAAGCTGATTTTAAACCCAACTTCGAAAAGATAGACCTGATTCTTCGATAAATAATATACAGGGCAATTCAAATTCGACCCCCACCATTGGGATCTCGTAAACTACAGGAGATACGTCGAAGCTTAAATTGGGGCAAAGTTGCGTATTCTGGTGCTTAACAAAATACTGTTTTTAAACTTGGAAAATTCCGAGTATTATTAAACATCATAAGTTTGCACAAATACTTCAGTCGAAATGTCCTCATTCTCAAATGAAGAAAAACGAGATATGTTGAAAATTTTGAATTATATCCGGAAAGACAACAGCCGGATAGAACAGTATTCGGAATTTTTGACAAACACTTGGCTGAGTACGGTGCGTTTCAAAAAATAAGAATGAAATCATGAGCTTGTAAAAAATGCACAAAAAGTATTACAACAAGTGTTCGAAATGATGGCCTTCCTCATGAATACATAACCGAGCTCGTCGTCTCAAATTAAGAACAGCCCTAACAATATACCTTCTTCTGATAGACCTGAATTGCGTGATGATATTGTCTCTAAGTTCATCTACTGTGTCATATTCTTGCTCTCCATAGATTCTGTTCTTTAAAGTGCCTCACAAAAAAGTATCCAAAACTGTGAGGTCAGGTGACCTTGCCGGCCACCTCACTGGTCCAGAATTTCCTAACCACCTATTAGGAAATCTTTGGTGTAAATATTCACAAACTGCTCTTTTATTGTGTGGAGGAGCCCCGTCATGCTGAAACCAGCAGCTGTTATAATTAACAATGGGAAACGTATCCATATATTCGTCGAATTCGTTTCTTAAGAACCGAAGATAGGTTTCCCCGTTCAAAGCATTAGAGAAGAAATGAGGTCCAAGCATTCGGTCATCATAATTTCCAGCCCACACATTCAAACGAAACCGAACTTGTGGTCTGACTTCTCTGAAGTGTCTTGGATTATTTTCACTCCAAATGTGCTCATTATTTCTATTAAAAACACCACAGTTCGAAAAAGTACTTTCGTCGGTCCAAATAATGTTTTTCAAGATGTTTGTAGGGTCTTCCCTATTCGAGAGCCAGCTACAAAATTCCATCCTTCTCTCAGGATCACCTGGATGTGATTTTTGTGAAATATTTATCTTATAACATTTCAAACCACTTTTTTTGAATTCCCTCCAAACGCTCGTCTGTGGCACATCCATTTCTGCCGAGACTTGATGTGTTGATTTGGAAGGATCTGCATTTATCTAAAAAAGTATCAAAAATAATTATACTTCTTCGAATATGGAATGAACAATTATTTTACCTCGGCGTATAAGTTACGTCTAATATTTTGTTCCATTCTGCTTCCATATTTCATTCTTGGTTTTTGAAATACACCGTACTCAGCCAAGTGTTTGTCCAAAATTCCGAATAATGTTCTATCCGGCTGTTGTCTTTCCGGATATAATTCAAAATAAATTCGTGTTGTTTTCGTACTATTCCTATCAAATTTATAATAAAGTTTCAACATATCTCGTTTTTCTTCATTTGAGAATGAGGACATTTCGACTGAAGTATTTGTGAAAACTTATGATGTTTAATGAGTTCTGACCTAGTGTTTATTAAACAAAATTTTTCGATGGAGTCATGACCATCTCAGTTGTTTTTTTTAATAAATATTGTTTCAGAAGTGCAAATCATGACAAATTATACATCAATGAAATCAGAATGAGAATCACTATTTTTCTGTATGGCGCCCATAACAGAAAAAAAGTTGATGATGAATGCCAGAAGACGAAACGTCGGATAGTAAATCTGAACATGAAAACGTGTAGCTGAAAAAAAGTATCAATGAAAATGTCCTGTTGGTTTTGAGCTATGTTGTCAAATAACGATAGAAAAAAATAAAAACGAAAATTCCGATTTTCAGTTTTTTCCAGATATTTCCGGAAATACTCGGAATTTTCTAAGTTTCAAACCAGTATTTTGTTAAGTACCAGAATACGCAACTTTGCCCCAATTTAAGCTTCGACGTATCTCCTGTAGTTTAGGAGATCCCAATGGTGGGGGTCGAATTTGAATGGCCCAGTATACCAGGTAGTCCATGTAAGACTATTGAACCTCAATAATTTCCTAAAAATTTATTTCACAAAAAATCGCCAAGACACGTCAATTTTTGTTTGGAGCAGGACACCATTTTACGTTAAAAAATATTTGATACTTCATTATCCTACTACGATGCTTCTGAAGGGACAGTTGATTTTTTTTCTGTCTTAATTATGAGATAATTTAACTAATGATAATGACTTGCGCTATCTCATATTAATGAGATAACTAAGTCATAATGATGAATTAGTTATCTCATTATAACGAGATAATAATGATATAATCGAAAATTCTTAAAGAAATATTATTGTTAGCGCCGGTTGCCATAGTTACTGTGCACTTTTCTCGTATGTTTCAACAGATAGGCAAAGGCTTGACTTAGAGTGGATAATGAAAGTTAGGCAACTGATTTTCTAGATTCTAGAAATTTCTGAAAAAAAGCTCAGCTTTTAGATCAGGACTTAGAGATCAGTGGTGAATGACATGTGAAACATTAGTTAATATATCTGAATTCAGTGAAGTCCAAATACGTGCATCAGGCATCAAACATATATGGCATGGCTATATAACTTTGAGAAATAATATGGGAACAGAGCTAGAATAGAAGCAGTGAACAGATGCTGTTTATACTGACAGCAAAACAGAGAGAGAATGGCTATCCCAAACTTTTCCAAATAAATAGATTGGTCGTAGGGGACCAATAGAATGGCCAGCACGCTCGCCGGACTTAGAACCTCATGATTTTTTCCTTTGGGGTAATTTGAAATACGTTATTTATGAAACTTTTATATACTGACCTGATCGATTTGGAATTAGAACTGAATTACCAGAGAAACGTTTTCAAATGTGCGATAGGAATTTGTAAATAGACTCTACTACTGTCTGGGAGTTGATGAAAGTCCTTTTGAACATTTTTTGTCAATACTTTTTCGGTAATTTATTTCGTATAATTTATTTATTCACAATTCAGCAATGCACCATTTGAACTCGAATATCTCGAGGACGTCTTCTTCAAATTCAGAAAATTTTGCACTACTGGTATCAGAATAGAATTACCTTTACAATAATGTATGACATCTTGATTCATTCCAGGGTTCTTTTGGATATACGTATACTACAAAAATGCAAAGCTCAGACATACTTCTATCCAATTTCATCACAAATATCGTGCTCCAAAATATATTACCAACTACTTAACCATCTCATTATAGAATTACTACTAACAATTATACAATGTCAAATTTTCAGTGTAATCACATCCCAATCTATAAAATATTGTTACCTTTTTTACTTTTTTTTTTCGAATTGGAATAATGATATTTTTCCATTCCTTCTCCATGTCTAGCCATTTATTGTCAACATTCGAAAATACTACCCTCTCTTGCATTGTCACACTCTGAGTTTTTTCGCCCGGCGCCTCCACCACTTTCCGTGAATTGGAAAAACAGTATCCAGATACCTTCCATCCGGATACTGTTGAGAAGAAAATTTACTTGCCGATAATCGATTTCTGTCTGGTTCACCCCATATGAAAATAATATCAATCAAATCAGTTCTTGATATCAACATTTTGATTAAATCGTATCTAAATTTCTCAATACAGCAACATTCGCTACAGAGTTCAGTTTACTTAAAGTGGCAGGAAAATATTTTGACCTGCAGTTCAGCATAAATTGATTTTCAAAGAATCAATTTATTTGCTGTTCCTTGAAAAGTTGTTGTAGAACGGAAGATATTGGAAAAAATGAGACGATTATTTAGTGTAAATATTCCAAAACATGCATTTTATTGTGAAAGAAAATAATAAAAGGTAGGTACAAGATTGATATGATCTCCAATCTTGAATTGATATTTAAAAAACTGTACTACTAATTTTTCCCCCACCATATAGGAAATTTGGAAGAGAAATTCATGTCAAAATCTTTTCTTTTACCCAAACTCGAAGGTGCGGATGCTAACTAGAATATTTCAAATTGGGACTTGGAAAATGGTGACTTGAACCCATGTAACTTGCTTCCCACGCATGTATTTATTTATAGTCACCATTGAAATGTCGTTGCATAATATAATATTATATTATTATGTTCAACCGGCATTGTCAGTTGACAGTTGAATATTTATATTTCTTGTAACGGCCATTCATAGGTGCTGTTAATAGCCTACAGACAATCCACATTCGATGGTAACCAACTATTTGAATATATCAACAATATTTTGTTTTTGAAAGTTTAACAAAAGTATGTATTATGTCTAAATAATTGTCCCCAATATTTAAATCGTTATTAAAAATAAATAACGATTCCACTTTTTCTTGATTTGAATGGCAACAATCGTGCGCGTTTATAATTTGAATTCTACTGGGCAGAAAGACATTCGAAGAGTATTTTTAGCAGTCGAAACCGACAGAAGATGCTCACTTTCTTAAAACTTCCGATCAAATAACACAACGTAGATGACGGCGCACACGCATTAAAATTTGTGGGTAATGAACATCTTCTCCCAACGGCAGTGTCGTGCGTTGTTAACAGAAATATTGAGGTTCAATAAAATAGAGATAATGGAAACCCAATATGGAATGGAAACCTGAAATTATGATGGAAGAATCTCCACAGAATTTTGAGAACAGCCGATGCTCTAATCGATATGTTTTTTCATAATTCATTCATTTTATTCTTTTTCAATTCGGTTTTCTCTTTCTCGATAGTTACGACACTGGAAGCTTCGAACAGAAATAATTCAACAGCCCCATACACATATCCATAAATTTTCGTGTCGATACATAATTCAACAAATTTGAAAGTAAGATAACCGATTTCTTGATTATTATTAATTGTGCTTTAGATAATTTATTACATCACAGTTCATTCTCTCAAGAATTGAGAAGGACACTTCAGATAAGAATCCACTTACGGAAACAAAGTCCCAAATCTTTCTGATGGTGTGAGATAAAAGCACAGCCTTCATTTATCTTCATTAATAGTTAGTTGATAGTTGGGTATAAAAAATTCAATAACGTTGTTGATATAAGGCGATATATAGATAAATTACTATAAGAAAAATTGAAAATTTACAATCAGCTAAGTTTGGCTGGAGTTTATATATTCATCTGTGTTACTAGTACTACGCAGCTTTATTTCAATAATCGAATTCCCTCAGGAGAATTTAGTTTTCCATTATCAAGATTCATCAGACCATCATTAATAACAAACAAAATTGAAAGATACTTGCAAAGAAAATGGCATCGAGTATACGAATATATACCATTTCAATCACAGATTCACAATTTGCTAATTTTTCAAAACATCACCAAAGCAACTGCCTTCTTTGAATATATCACTATAGTAACTCTTTGATTTCAGTGGTGTTCCTGATAGAGAAGGTCTTGTTCTATCAATTTGAACTGTCATGATAACATAAGAGAAATCAAACCCGTAGACACAATGGAAGTTTTATGTAATAAGTTCTAAGTTTTGGGATTTTGGATATCAATTTTACAAATAAAACAGGATGCAAAACAGAATTGAAAAATGAAGCTTGAATTTTATCAACAAGATTATTTATGAGGCGTGATCGGAATAATAATGCCAATGATAGTTTCGCGTTAAAAAATATCCAAAATTCTTAAAATTAAAACTAAAAACATAAAACTTCCGTTGTGTGTCAGCCTTAAGTCTATCGAACACAGGATATCCTCGAACTTAAAATACTCATTACTGAAAGGATATTAATAACACGTGTTACATAATATTCTAATAATTAGACAAAAATGCATGAGCCTGAGGTCAATATTATGGATTTTATTAGACAGGTATTGTTTGTACACCCATTTGTCTACTAATCGGTCTATTATTATAATTTTTGATGAATTTTTTGTTTTCGTCAACCGGCTAAACCCTTACGAGCAACCCTCAGACGTCTTTGAAAGACTGGTGCGAGCTAGGGAAGACGAGGACCTTACTTTTCAACGTGTGATGCTATGCAGGGACGAGATTTGAAACTATTTAAGATCGACTAAGTTCCCCACTCACTAATTCTCGAAGTGAAACAGAAAATCATTCACGCATTATGAAAAATAAATACCTATTTACTCCGTGACTGTTCAGTAAATATACAGGATGTACTAGACTGAAGAGGATTAACCCTGTTGGTAGTATCCTGTCTTCATCTAATTTGAAACCTGGAAAACTTCAGAGCTATTCCTTTTTCATAAAAACATATTAAGAAGTAAGATAAACATGACAAAAATTGATATTATTCCAGTGACGTGAATATTGGGAAGAGGTGATGGCTGAAGCTATCTTGATTTTATTACTTATTAGGGCATATAATTAATGGGATTTTCGCCTACAGTGAAAATTCTAGCAACAAAAGGCTAACATTCTTGAAGGAATACACCG
Source organism: Chrysolina americana (assembly GCA_958502065.1). NCBI lineage: Eukaryota > Metazoa > Arthropoda > Insecta > Coleoptera > Chrysomelidae > Chrysolina > Chrysolina americana. Next base: position 4,590,474 of record OY293417.1, read on the forward strand.
AGAATCATCTCATATCACCGTTTTTCAAATTTTGAATCTTGATTAGATTACTTACCTTTAAAATATATGTCGATATCGCAGAGGAGCTTTTCAATTCATGCTGAATCAGGTACAGGATTTCTCATTTTTTGGTTCGAAATATTTCCTGAAAATACAAATATTGAAATTTCGGACATTTTTGGGAAGTTTTCATTATACAAAAACAATTCTACAGACTTAAGAGAAATGTTTAAACCAATAACAAATGATATATTTTTTTTTTGAGTGAAAGCACAGGCATTCAGCATCCCATTTTTTGTCTAATTATTTCTCAAATGGAAAACTTCTCAACTATAATACTCGATATGCAAATCTCAATTTAGTGACTAAGCTAATGTTCCTAAGAATTTTATTTAATGTGATATCACTATTACATATACAGTGCATTCCACTTAAAATCACCCTGAATAACTGTTGGTACAATGATTTTCAGGAAAAATAAAAAAACACGTCAACAATAGTATACAGGGAGACACACTTTGACATATTCACATTTGATCTAACTTTCCCTATCGCACCCCAAGAGCATGTCAACAATTTTTTAAACGGATCACCCTATATTGTTTTGCATTATCAGATGCTCCATGATGAGCAGATTTAAACAAGGTATAAAACATATGGTCTGAAGCATATGGTTCGGGAGCTACAAATTATTTGAGTTGAAAACGAGCCACCCTGTATAACTTTTGAAGCAATGATTTGCAGTAAAAATAGAAAAACAGGCCAACAATCACGCAGGAGGCCACATTTTGAAATATTCGTTCTAGAGACAAATATGGAAGCAATAAATCAGAAAAAGAGATTTTTTATTGAATTCTTGAATCAAAATCTGACGACTTAAAAAACAAATTTTCTATAGTAAATGTTCAAAAACGTTTCCACCAACTTCCATACAATGGTACTAACGAGCTTCCATTGCCGCCCTCACATGGTTGAGAACCTCGGGAGTTATTTCTCTGCAATGCCTCATGATATTCTCTCAAATCTTTTAATGTTGTTGATACACTTTAGACTTCAAATGGCCCCATAGAAAGAAATCTGAAGGAGTGAGGAAAATGATCATCCAAAAATTGTCGCACTGGAGCTGCTGAAAACCTATTTTGTTTTCGAATGAATTCATATCCTCCGCAGATGCCCTATTGATGCACGGTATTATTCGATTCTCAAACATATCCAAATATTTCTCAGCAGTCAGATTATCATCGATAAAAAAACGTCCTTTGGTGTGGTCACCTAAAATCCCTGCCCAGACATTCAGTTCTTGAGGTCGTTGGGTATGAACTTTACGTTATAAATGAGGATTCGTATCACTCCAATACCGACAATTTTGCCGATTCACCTTTCCATTTAAACTTAACGTACTTTCATCCGAAAAACAAATTTTATACAAGAAATTTTGATGCAAGTTGATTCGTTCAGTGAGATACGTCTATCGAAATCATCTTCGTTCAATTCATGAACTACTCTAATCTTATAGTAATTTGTAGCTCCCAAACTGTAAGCGTCAGACCATTATATTATACTTTGTTGAAATCTGTTCATCATCGAGCATCTGATAATACGGAACAATATAGGGTGATCCATTTAAAAAAAAATAATGACATGCTCTGGGGGTGCGATAGGAGAAATAATATCAAATTTGATTATGTCAAAATGTTTCCCCCTGTATACTATTCCTGAAGGGTTTTTTTTAGTTTTCCCGAAAATCATTGTACCAAAAGTTATTCGGGGTGGCTCGTTTTGAATGGAATGCACTGTATATGATATCATTCATCAAAAATGATCATTTTTACACGCTTTACACTAGATTCTGACCCACTTCAAAACAACAGATTCAACTGAAACTTTTTACACTTATCAAGAACCGGTGACAATATAAATTGAGATTCAAAAAGTAAAAAATAATTGTTTATATATAGGCAAAAAATAATAATAAATGAAAAATATTAGTATCACTGTAAAAAAGTGGGGTGCTCGATATACGAGAATATGAAACGAAGAATAGCGTCGTGCATGGAATAAATCATCTTCATAACCATTCAAGATAACTGATCCAACTGCATTTCAATCTATTCCTCAAGCTTCAGCGCATCTTTCGAAATGAAGGTGAATTCCAAGTCGATGTTCCATCGCCCACTACGGTTATTTCATAATGACAATAATTCCACTTTTCCAAAAACAATACCTTGTATTTTATTACACCATTGCAAAGTATTTTTCATGAGCTTTATGTCGATATAGGGCTTGTGGGTCTACTTTGTGAAGTTTTCAAAATATGTGTCAAAAAATGTGGTGGTGTTTTGTTCGACTCAACCCTATCAAAAATCATCTAGCTTATCAAAAACGAACAAACATCGAACAAATCGTCTGTGAAAAACTACGCAGCATCGCCTCCATCCGTGATTATCCTCCAGACTTCGAGTATCATTCCGCGACATCACTGTCGACAATAAAACCAAATTCCTCAATAACACTCGATCAAAATTGGATAACAACTAGCCATAAACCATAAAACTATCACCGCTCAGAAATGTAGAAGCATGGTTGGGAGAGCAGGAAAGTGTAATAAGACAGCAATATAAACCAGCCTGGCATCAATAAACGTCCACCGCCAAAGCTCGACTTTTACTGATCGTAAAAAGCTCGTTACTATTAATAAGTATTCGTCGTAAAACTGATTAGTGTTGACACGTTTTTGTAAAATAGAATAGGAGGCGTTTTGTGGCTACGAGAACACTAGTTGGTGTTACTGAATTTTCCTTTGAGGCAATAAAACTTTTATTGCTACTGTTTATGCAATTGGCAAAATGCTGAAATTATCTTGCAAAGTTTCTTTTCTATTCAGAGGGTGAGGAAACCTACCTGAAAAATTTTTAACTTAACGTGTGATACCACTAGACGTTATATTATTTCCGGTAATAATTTAATTTAACCTCGTGTGGTATTCGAAAAGAAAATTCCACACCAGATTGTGGTTGGAAATTAAATAATTCCCAGCGTATAAATTCCTAATTTTTTCCTATAATTGCATGAAAATATCAGTTTATAATGTAACATATTATATTCTTCCATTTTATATCAAGTTTGGAATACTATGAGTGATAGAAAATTTAGATTTTTTCAATTTTTCATAGGTACGTAGTCATTATGATACATGCAGTTTGGCACTAGAGTTTCTTAGCTAATGAATTATAAACTTCTACTACTACTACGAGAGGTGGAAAATTATTATTTCAACAATTTTTCATATAGGAAGTTACAGAATGAGCCATTGAAAATGAAATAGCGGCTCTGTAGGTCGGCAGAACCAAATTATATAGGGTTTTCTAAATTAAGTCCATTGTCAACTCCGTTATTATTGATGCTACGAATTCGGTTAGATAGGCAAACTATTAGCATTTTTAATGGCCTTCTCGATGCCGAAAACAAAAAAGAAATTAATATTCGCGTTTTCAGAATATTTCATAAAATGATATTTCTTTCAATGGAACACCCTATATTTTTTCATACATTTCGATTCGTAATAACATTCTCAACAACAAAGCTGATATTACCTTTCTTCCCAAAGTGGAAAATGAGTGACTTTTGTGGAAATATTTATTTCTTTCACTAGTACAAAAAATGTCTTTGTTTTGGCGAAGAAAACATCATGATTATCCAAACACCCTATTTTGCTACTAGTACGAATGACAATATTTTGTTACTAATAGGAAAATAACACAGTAAAAAGAAAAAATTGCTCTGGGATGTGAACTCGTGAAACCCGTGATCATCATGTCGCAACACTCAATTGACACCACTGAGCTATTTGGTATTAATGTACAAAACGATAATTCCCATCTAAAAGCCATTCCGCTAACCGCATTTATTTTGTGAATCAAAATATGTCTGCTGTAATGATAACTTTGAAGCCGTTTTTGTACAGAACAGAAAATACTGGAGGGTCATATGAATGAGGTTGGGAAAAATGTGTTTGATTTGATAAAACATAATTATTATGAGCCATCAAGTTGCCTTGAAACTTTGTTGAAATACTATTTGGCAAATATCCTCAAGTAGGTATATCATGAAAATGTCATAAATTATTGAACCTATCAACAATTGTTCGAATATTTTTCGAAATGCCGTTTTCCCATCAAGAAAAATGTGATAAGTTAGAATCCTACTTGGTTTGCCAGAAAAATAGCGTAAAAGCACTCCAACACTACAGCAATTCGTTCCCCGATCGTGAATTACCTAATCGGCGTTTTTTTGCTGTGCTTCATCGTCGATTCAGGAACAATGAATAAGTTTTTGAGAAGAGGAGAACTAAAAAACGTTTTGTAATATCTGAAGATAATGAAATTGAAATTTTATCCTATTTTGAGGTATATCCATATAATTCCATCATAGATTTATCTAGAGAAATAGCTGTTCCACTGTCTGGTATTCAACGAATTCTGAGGAAACATAAGATTATCAGTCTATTTTTCTACCATGGTTCTTCAAAAGGACCCTGTTACATTAATTAAGTGTGTTGGAATAGTTTTTCGATGATCTTGGTCAGATGATCTATTTTCAGGAGGATGAAGCACCAGCACATAATGTCAGTGGCGTAAAAAGAATGCTTCGATGCTGTTTTGGAAACAGATATATTGCTACAAATGGTCCTGTCAAGTGGCCCCCTCGTTCACCAGACATGACACCCCTAGATTTTTATTTTTGGTGATTTTTGATGAACTGAAAAATTATATTGAAACTGTAATTAATAGAATTATGGCCGAATTGTGTTAAATGTCACACGTAGTGTCAGTAGAAGGCCCAAATATGTGTTCAACAAGAAGGCTGTATTTTTGAACATTTACTCGATTTTTATTTCCTCCACATGGTCAAGGTTCTTAAGAATCGACAAAAATACGTTTTCTCGAATTTGAATCAAATGCGAGTACAACAAAAACATAATTTTTCGCCAAATCGTAAGTGTGGACGTCTCTCAGTGTCAAACTGATCTTTGATTGAACGACATTAGAGTGAATTTCTTGACTAAAGCTGCTGAATATCTGGATCATTTGCCAACAAAAAACGAGACCCAGAACGTGAATTTTGAGTGTTTCTCAACGGTAACCTGACAAGAGAAACTCATTTGTAACTATTGCATGAATTTGTTTATCCACAATTAGTAGACATCATTGAATATGACGATCGTTACCACGAAGATCACTTTATATTTCAACAGGACGGGGCACCTGCACATTATGCACAGCCTGTTGGGGCACTTTTGGATATAATGTTTCCTGGAAGTTGGATTGAAAGAAGAGGCTTCATATAGTTGCCAGTCAGATCGCCAGATTTAACCGCACTCGACTAGTTCCTGTGGGGTCCCTTGAAAAACAAAATCTATGTAATCGAACCAGAATCTCTGGAAGATTTACGAAGAAGAATTATTGAAGAATGCCGTCGAATAACGCTGTAAATACTACGAATAATGAGGTCTCATTTTAAACAGAACTTGCACTATTGTATGGAAATGGGTGTTAGATAGTTTGAACATTCAGTTCATTGACAATAATAATTATTGCGACAGTTGCTTTATCAGATATTTTTATTGATTGAGTGAATGAAAAGTGATTTCCCAACTACAAGTACCTATAGGTATCTCCACATTCATTATCAATATAATGTTTCGTCTTCACCCCATTTTTGTGTAAATTTTGATCTTGTGTTTGTCTGAGATTTCCTCTATTTCCCCTTTAAAATGTTCGCGAGCCCGACTGTGTGTTCCTTGGAGCTCGAGGTGCGCGCGCACCACGCCAAGCAGCACCTCACATGTAGTGGCGTGAAAATATAGGGAAAAGATAGGCCGGCATCCGCTAGGTGTTAGAAAAAACCTACTCGAGTCTCAAAAAACGCGAAACCTCCAGTTTTTCCGATGAAAAGTGTGCGACAAGAATACAAATAAACTCTCTCGTGTGTAATAAGAAAAACTCCGATGACTTGTGACCTGTGGACAACATTGCTAAGATTGGATTCAAGGTAAGGAAACCACAGTCACGCTTTCTCATATCTCAACACTTGAAATCAATCCACGGGGCAGTTTCCACCTATTTAAAATTCGCCCTAGTCCCTAAACTATTACTGTTTTATATTAGGAAGGAAAATACCTTTCGAATGAGGTTTCACTTGTCATATGTCGCCATTTACAAATTCAGTGGTGGCGGTCACAGCTCCGAGGGTATATATACAAGGTATTCCACATTCGATGGCCTATTAGACGTTTCTGGAGAAAGGAACGACAGATCATTTTAAAAATTTGTGGGCATAAATAATTAAACATGCTCTACCCGCCTGAAATAATTTCATCAATACAGTGTTGCCACTTGTATCAGAAAGTAGCAGCTACTTTGTTATTTCAAATGGAACACCCCGTATATTATATCTGTTTTGGAATCTTTGTAGAATTCCTTACAACTTTCACACCCCTTTTGTGAACAAGTCTTTCGGTGAAAATGGCTGAATTTTTAATATGTTGTAGCTGGAACCATTCTAAGTAAAAGTCTCCATTGGCCCAACTCGATCGTATGACTAGATTCGGCGCCAAGTCATGAATTTTGTGATTTTTGGAGAAATTCAGATGAATGATAAAATATCAATATCTCATTTATATTCAATATTGTGTCGACTGGGCATTCCTAATGTTCGCGAGAAATATTTTTCCATAATACAGAGAAAAAATTTTTATACAGGGTAGTCAACAATATACTCAATCCTTTAGTGATTGATTTCGCCTAAGAGGTTAAGAGTTCATTGAGTTATCATTGAGGATCAACTAGAATCGTTTAGCAAGCTATAAAATACAAATATATTTTGTGAGTCACTTAAAGAAATAAATCTGATATTCCGATGATATTGAGTATATTTCCATCGACATTATATTTGAACTGAATTAATCCATCTGAATTCAATGAGAATTCAATCATAGGGACTATCCTTTGATTATAAAACCTAGAGGAACGTATATTTTTCCAGTACAGATTACTATTTCCACTCTGAGGAAGTCGTCACTGTGATAATTGAGATAAGCTGTTTTGAAAAAGTAATTTCCAAAATCTTGAAACAATCTATTTGAGAAGTGTAATTTTTTTCATCTTCTTAAAAAAATAAATTCCGCGGGCGAGGATCGAACCCGCGTACTCTTCGGCAGAAGTCACAGTCCCTGAGCTACTGGACACATATTATGACAAGAAAATATATTGTATTAGAGTGTATCTTGATCAGTAATTATTATCAAAAGTGAAAGATGTCTGATTATGATTTTGATCTCGTCGGTATTATATCTTAAACAAAATATTTTCTATTTAAATTAATTATTAAAAATAAATGAAGTCAGAATGGTTCTCAGTCGGACTATTCATTCGATTTTCTTGGACACGTGTCAATTTTATCTATATTTATTGGAGTTTGATTTAAACAAATATCCATTTGAAAGCATTCTGAATCATCTAAATAAAGCAAGGAGTTTTCAAAATTCACGTTTATTTTCGTTACGTAGTTTTATATATCAAATCACTACTTTAGTCAGGCAATCTTGTAATCGTCTTGTTAGTTATTTATTGTATATGAGAAGCATGCTTTGAAAAATTTTTGTGGAACGTCAATATATTTTTAAACATTATTTGGTGGTCGTAGGGAAAATAGTGCACATTACTCGTGCGAAAGTGATTTTTCACCCACGTGTGATTGCCTCGTGCCACAATATTTCCCACTCGTGTGAAAAACGTCACTTTCCGCACTAGTAATGTAATATACTATTTTCGCGTTTTCATTAATTTTCCATGCGCTACTTATTCCATAGCATTCACAACCAGCGTCAACAAACATCATAGGCTGTTATCGTATTTTTATAGTACTTTCAAAACGTCAGCTAAACTCGTAATCTGTTGTAAAAAGAATATTGTGCAAGTCAAAACGAACTGAAACTTTTTTGTTTTAAAAATGTATCGATTTGAAAATTATGCTGGATGTATAATATGAATGAAATTGTCCGATGTAATGATGAATCATCGTACTATGTCAAATTCACCCGCATTAATAGGATATTGTGGTTTCTATTCAAAGGAAGAAAGTAATATCACAAGAGAGTGAGGATAAAGTGAAAATAATTTGACAGATTTTTCGAAAACTTGTTTCCAGGCAATAGACACGAGAGCCCAAAGGGCTCGAGTGGCTGTTGCCAAATGGCAACAAGTTTGAGAAAAAATCTGGAGAATTGTTTTCTACTTCATCGAACTCTCGTGTGGTATTCGATAGATTATTTTTGGATGCCCCAATCATAGACATATTCTCTATACATATATTATTTTTATTTACTTGAATCACTATAAACAGAAGGAAGTTTGGAATTTGAAGTTCTCATCATGAAATATACAATTATTATGGATGTTTTGTCCTTGGCTGGAGGATTCTGTAACATTGTTTCGTTCTGTTGGATTGAAATCTGTTGCTTTCTCTCTGTCCCTAGGTTATCAATTGAAACTGGTTCCAAATTGACACGTTACTCAAAATAGTATTCTTACATGCATTTTCGTTGATTTTCTTGAAATTTCATCGAATCATTTTTCACTTTTCATGCAAACTGATGACGCAGACGTCAGATCAGAAGTATCAGTTGTCACATAATAAAAACAAAATACCACAAAAAATTTCCGCGGCAATTTTCAAGGTAGAAAACTTCCACTATGATAACGCTGTGATTGGCCTGAACGTACATGAATGCTTTGAATTGATGGTTTCGATTGGTTGCAAGAATTGTTAAAAATTATTCAATATTTGCTTTTAAAACTGAAAGTGCTAAATGAAAACATGGTGAATAGAATAGTATCTAAATATAATACATATTTTATTAGACATAGATATTAAGGTCATTAATTCATTAAAGTCCAGCTTTCTCGACTCAAAGAAGAAAGGAGGGGTCTGAAAAATATAGAAAACATTTTTACTATATTATCTTAGTTGAAATGTATCAAAATTAAATTATAAAAGAAAAACCAGTATCGTCAAAAAATATTATTCCATCATCAAAACGTAAAAAATTTCCCATTTATTTCGCTGTTGGGTATCCAAGAGAAAAATATTCATTAAAATATACAGGGTGTCCCGAATCTATGGTGCCAAATTAAAACAGAAGATTCCCCTTGAAAAATAAATCGTCGGTCCAATGCCAAAGTAACGAATGTGCATATTTGATGTTTTGAAAAAAATGCGTTTCAAAAATTCAAGACGTTGCTAAAAATAAAGATATCATTATACAGAAAACCTTCCGATAGTGGTTCAGTAACCCGAAATGATATCTTTATTTTTAGCAACGTCTTGAATTTTTGAAACGTATTTTTCTCAAAACATCAAATATGCACTTTCGAGACTTTGGCATTGGACCGACGAAATAGGACTTTACTGATATTTCTTTCCTCAAATGTGTTGAATCTGAAAAATCAAAAGTAATTTTTATTCATAACTTCCACAGTTTCCAAAATTTTTTAATGAAACTTGATAGAATGTTTGTGTTCAATAGGTGCTTCAATTCGAAAAAGAAAACACATGTTCAGTTGTTACCAGCGGCGTACAAAAAGGGTATCATGGTCCCTTTTCTCCCATATTTTTTAAGCCACTGGTAAAATTAGAAAAATTATGCGTTTTTCTTGTTTAAATCCGGAAAAATTAACCGTTTTCAAGATAATTGCGCTTTTATCAATAAAAACATACTAGTGATGAAAAATTTGTTCGGCAGAAATAAATTTTAGAATCCCAGTTACTGGTCCAAATAACATCTGAATATTAATTCAAAATGAATGAAGTGACGAGAAAAATGCCTTTTTATTTTCCAGTTTCAACACCCTGTACCTCTGCAAGAAAAAATGCATTTGGAAATGTCCTTGATTTGTTTGATAGAATATCCAGTTGTTTAACCAGTAATTAGGATTGCAAAATTCGCTTCAGCCGAACATTTTTTTCATTACTAAGTAGTTATGTTTGTATTGATAAAAGCGCAATTATCTTGAAAACGGTTGATTTTTCCGGAATCAAACAAAGAAATTGAAAGAGGAATGCAAAAAGTTATTAATTTTTCTGATTTCACCAGTGTCACAAAAAATAGGGGAGAAAAGGAACCATGATGCCCTTCTTGTACGCCACTGGTAACAACTGAAAATGTGGTTTCTCTTATAATATGGAGCACCTATTGAACACAAATATTCCTATAATTCTTTTTGAAAAATTTTGAGAACTGTGGAAGTTATGAATAAAAATTACTTTTTCATATTCAACACCCTGTATCTCTGCAACGAACGGCATTTGAGAAAAGAAATATTCTGAGGGGACTCTTCTGTTTCAATTTGGCACCAAAGTTTCGGGACACCCTGTATACGTTGCCAAGGAGATTTGTCAAAAAAAAATCAATTTTATTGCTTGAAAATTACTGGTAGTGAAAAGTCTAAAAAATCCAGAATACCACAGTTACTAATAAAATGTTATCAATTTATATACATTCTCGTTTGGTAATTCAAGTTACTAATAAAAGTATTCTCATTTGATAGAAATTAAAACTGAAACTGTTGGGACTCCCTGCCTTTCTGTTTTTTCCTTTTTGAGAAGTGCAAATCAATATTTTGGCATAAGCTTATCTAGAGAACTATTTTTCGTTGATGTAATCAGTTCACTCGTAGATCAAAATTCACTATTTCACTTAGGAAAGAGTATCACTTATTTGTTTGCAATTTTCAACAATAATAATTATTGCCCATCTGATTATTTTAGTTTCTGTTATAGGTATGTTAGATCAGGTTGATTACTTATTAATTACTATTTTTTCTGAATGGAAACATGGAAAAACATATTGTGCCGTATGTCGTTGCATTTGCAATAAAAACTGTTATACAGGGTGTATTTTTTTCTTCTTGCCATATGAAGAAACAGAGCTGATGATGGTTTGTACGAAACGAAACTCTGTACTGACCTATTTATTGAAGCCTTAACTACACAACTTTTTGCCTATTTCAACCTATTTTGTGACTCTTATGCTAACCGAGATCCCCTTGCTGTTCATCATCATGTTGAGCAAACTATATTTTCTCAATTGAGGAGAGCAGACTACCAAAATGCGTTTTGTTCGAATTGCATAATTTTCAGGAAATGAGAAAGTTTACTATGAAGAACGAATATGTTTCGGTGAGATTTAAGAAACCGCAAAAACATGTCCTTGAGTATTGCCTTGTTGTCAAAAATCTTCTTTTGATAGACAATCCGGGAAATTTAAAAATGAATGAGCCTAAATGCGTCCGTAATGGACAACTCATTTTGGATGTCTGCTCCTCTATTGAGTGCTCACATCTCTTTTTCTGGCCATAATTAGCTAGTAAATCACCACAAATCAATTTCTCAATCGCTTCGTTAGTTTCAAAATCAGTTTTTTCCGCAGACTAGTCTTATATGTTTTAGATTCATCAGACACCTATCGACTTATGAGCATTTCTGAGAAATGAACTCAATTATAAAACATCACCGTGTGACCTCAAGAAAAAACTAGCCCAGAACACGATTTATACAGGGTGGGGCAATAGTGCGTCAGAGTCCGATTGCTTGAGTTCTAAGATAGTTAGGACGATAAATCAGAAACCAAATATAACTAGAGAACTGTGTCGATGTGTAGAAATTATTGTCGGATATACAGGGTGAACCAAGGAAAATGTACAGGGTCAATTGCATTTTTTTTTAAATGAAATGCTATGTACTTCAATCCATTTTTTCAAGCATTTTAGTGGTCTCCATCCACACCTCCAATATCCTTTACTCTGTCCCAACCACTTGGGATGCAGATGCATACCGAAAAAAACACCGTTCTCCGAGAGAACGGTGGTTTTTTCGGTATGCATCTGCAGACAGCATTATTTTGTCTAAAAAAATTATAACTCCCAAGTGTTTGGGAGATAGTAAAGGATATTGGAGGTGTGAATAGAGACCACTAAAATGCTTGAAAAAATGGATTGAAGTACAAAGCATTTCATTTAAAAAAAATGCAATTGACCCTGTAGATTTTCCTTGGTTCACCCTGTATATCCGACAATAATTTCTACATATAGACACAGTTCTCTAGTTATATTTGGTTTTTGAATTATGGTCCTAACTATCTTAGAACTCAAGCAATCGGACTCTGACGCACTATTGCCCCACCCTGTATTTCGGTGAATTAACACATTTCGTTGCCAGGTATATAAGACAGTTGGTAAAGCAGGTATATAATAGAAACATTAATCTATAGAACCAGTTCCCAGTCGGCCATGACTGAATATCTTAATCTCTTTGTTGGGCATGGCCATTCGTCATTTCGGGGGGTCTTTTCGAAACGCATTCCTAACCGGCATGGACGTTCTTCATCTCGGCCTTTATAAAACGATATTGTTGTTGGTGTATATTGAAAAAGACTCGAATATTCTGATCCAGTACTTTATTTCACAATAGGGTCACATTTCTATGCGAGATATGGTTCAGAGGAGATGAAGGAAGTTTCTTTATTTAAATAGTGTAACCGAAATTTTGAATCTCATTTAAATAATTTTTCTATCAATTGTTATACTTGATGAACGTGATGAAAGGGTGATTAAAAAAATTGATAGGTATTAGCAACAGAAGAGAAGACTTATTTGTAAAATTGGAATAGAGACAACTTGTTTGAATTTCAGACTATGGAAATTTTGAAAGAAATAACTTTTTGATAGGCAGTGAAAGTCCGATTTCGTAATTTTTCATATTTCATAAGGCCCAATTGAAACTTCAAAGATCCTGTCAAAGATTTTCAACTTTTTTTCGAAACGAATTGACCTATTTTTTTTGTAAATTACGATAGAGGCTGTCTTTCTGAGTTGCATCGAAGTAAAATTTGCATAGCCCTAATATGAAGGACCTGTAGTCTATTAATATTTTTACTAGAGCAAAACATTAAAAGAAACGTACAGCAGTTAAAATGTGAATGTTGTAAAAATAACTCAACTTTTCTTCCTATTTCGTTTACACAAAAGGTTTATCAAGTCTCTGTTTGAATCGAATACGACTCCTAAATATTTAATTTTTACTGATTTGTTAATTTTGGTAATATATTTGACCTTGTTTGGAAATTAGAACCATTAGAATCTGTTTAATTTTGTTAGCCCCTGTAAACGCTGTGGTGAATAAAGGCAGTTGTTATTATAATTTTTTTTTTCTACTAACTAGTATCATACATTTTGTTTTTTGTGTATTTAATTTTAATTCATTTTCCATGAGCCATTCATTTAGAATTAATATTTCCTTAGTTATATTATCTACTAAATTAGAATTATTTTCGCCAGATAAGTGCAGATATCTGCAAAAAATTCACGAAAGAATTCTGTAAATAGTGGTATGAGTCAGTAATATATTATGATATACACATAACAGTTCTCATACAGTACCCTGCGGAATTCCATGTCTCAAGCTCATCTAAGCATTCACCGTTTACTTTCGTTTTCTGATATGTATCTGTCAGGTAATTTTCGATCCAGTTGAGAACATTTCCTTCTATCCCGTATTTTTCACAGTTTAATATTAATTTATCCCAATCTACAGTTTCAAAGGCTCCTTTCAAGTCCCCAAATACACTAATTATAACTTTTTCTTCACCAATTTCCCTTTTAAAATGATAACACACCAACTGGCATGCCATATCACAGGAATAATGTTGTCTGAACCCAGATTGAATGACATACAGGGTGTTTCAAATTCGATCCTCGGCATTGGGATCTCGGAAACTATAAGAGATTCGAAGATGGTTAAATTGGGACAAAGTTGCGCATTTACCTGACAAACAATATGTCGTTGAGAAAGTTCTGAAATTCTGAGTATATCCAGAGATGTCTGGAAAATACAGAAATTTTGGAAAATGATATTAATTTTTTCTGGATTTATTTTTTGAAGGATTCGCAAATAAATTGCACTTCCACATTACCACTTTTCCCCTGCTATATAATGTTGTTTTCAGATTAGCTATCCAATATTTCGTCTTCCGACCACCACCATCAACTTTTTCAGTACTACATTGTATTCTTTCTGTTTTGAATAGAACCAGATATTACCTTTTCAATGATGTATCATAAGTTATATTTAAAAAAAACCGAGATATTAAAGAAAAAAATCTTATCATTATAGGCTCTGACTTTGATATTTATAAATTTGACTTTTTCAATTTGTTACCCTCTATGACATTTTGATATTGTAGACCTGTACCTTGAGGGACACAGTACCATCAATACATACTTGTTGTTTTCTTCCACAAACAAAGATTTATGACATACAGTATCAAAAGCTTTGCTTTTCTGATCCATACTATTATTAATTTTTTCCATAAGAGCTATTATAGCATCTTCCGTGGATCTATCCTGCCGAAATCCATATTGCTTGTCATTCAATACATTATTTTTATCCAGATATTTATTAAGGCGAGTTTTTATAATTTTTTCAAACAATTTTGCATTCGATGATGTGAGAGAAATCGGTCTATAATTCGCTAGTTCTGCTTTGTGTAAAGGTTTGATTACAGCTGTTTTTGAAAGTGATGGGATTTTGCAGTGGAAAATTATTTGATTGGATATGAAACACAGTGGGTCAGATATATAATATGTAGCACACATTTTCGAATTTTCGTTTGTTATTCCATCAAAACCGGGAGCTTTATTGCATTTTGATTGTGAGACGATAATTTCAATTTCATTTTTATCAGTCAGAATGAATCTCTGATAGTCTTGTCATTGACCTCTCTTTGTATTATTTTGTCGGCATATATATTTCCAACATCTGAGAAAAATTCTATGAAGTTTTTTTCTGATATTTTTTTGTTATCCACTTTGAGTTTTATGATTGTCTGATTCTTCCCCGAGGTTTTGTTGGTGGTTTCATTTATGATTTTCCACATATTTTTAGCGCATTTTTTATCGATTCAATTTTATTTTTGAAACATTCCGATTTTGTTTTCCTTATTGAGTTACTTATAATTTTTTGTTGAAAAAAAAAATATTATTTCCGTCAACCAGCTGCACACCCTTAAGAGTACAAACCTCAAAAGTCTTCGAAAGATTTCTTTTTTCTACAATTTTAATACTCTCGTTTTTTTCCACTTTAATAAAATTGTTTTTTTCTTGAATATAATTTTGAAATAGTTCATCTCGTTTTTACATAGAAGTGACATGCCATTGGTGATCCTTGGTGTTTTCTTCTTTATAGTTTGAATTTTTTTAATTGTCGTTGCTTCATCTATGTGTTTAATAAAATTCCTTATAAAAATTCCCGTTGGTTTATGAGGTATCGTTTGAGTATACACTTCTGCCCACGTCCCAGGTTTTAGAGAGTCGAGTAGTTTTTTTTTAACAGCTCCTTTTTGGGATCAAAACCTATAGCTCATTGATTGTAGCTGCAAGAGAAAAGTGATCGTTAACATTTGTTTTCATAATGAATGATTTAACATTTTCTATATCAATTTTTCGATTTCTAATCTTCGGTAAAATTGGTATTGGTATTGGTAAGTATGGATGGTGACTGATGCGCTGCGACCTTATTAGATTTATTGTGCCCCATCTTCTTCTGCTATTTCAAGGTGTTCTCTTTTACAGCAGCCCCTCAAGCCCCAATTCCTTGAGGAATTTAAGGATTTTGAGGGGGCCTATTCGTGGTGTTTCTCCCACAGTCAGCTGGTGTGATCCCAGTGTATCCAATCTCTTGTGATGTACAGCATAACACTCCATCAGTATATGGTGTGGTGTTTCTGGATGTTACCCACAGAATCTGCAGGTGTTGCCCTCCTCTAAGCCTAGCCTAGTGATTGTTTTTAGACTAGTTTTGCTGAGGTTAATCAGTGTCTTCGATCTTGCCCGGTTGAAGTTGTCGAGGAGATCTTTGGCCTGCCTTAGCCCTGGAAGTCTTTGCCAGTGTGTTGCTCTCATTGCTTCTTCAGTTTAATTGAGTTCTTCTTGGAAGTAAGATTTTCCAAGTCCGCAGAGTGGTTCTGGCCCGATCAATGGCGTTGATGCCCATTTTCGTGCCAGGGTGTCTGCTTGTTCATTGCCCTCCACTCCGACGTGTCTCGGTACCCAGAGGAGGATCACCTTGTTGTTCCTGCCTAGATCATTAAGTTTGTCTAGGCATTTCCAGACCATCTTTGAGTTGATGTTACATGAGCTCAACGCTTTGATGGCTGCTTGACTCTCGGAGAGGATTGCGATTTCCTTGTTCCGGTATTTCCTGTCGAGGTTGAATTGAATACAACTTTCTATGGCGTGAATTTCTGCTTGAAAAATACTGGGGATCTGGCCTATGGGTCCGGAGTATTTGGTGCGAAGCCCAAAGACCCCTGCTCCAGTTCCGTTGGGAGTTTTGGACCCGTCCATGTACCATGTTACGGTATTCTTTCCTAGTGCTCGAATGGATTCTATGCTCCATCCACTCTTGGTATTCAATTCCGTTCGGAAAAAATTCTCGAAAATGAATTTCCTGGTAATTTCATCAGTTGGGAGGTCATCAAGGTGTGCACTTTCGGTGGAGGTTGAGCCCCTTACGTTGTGTGCTATCCCTTTGAGTCCTACTTTAGTCAACCTGAGGTTTGCTCCCCAAGCAGTTCTCTTCACCATGATATGGAGATGAGTGAGTAGTAAAATACTAGTATGCTATATTCACCTGATGACGAACGCAATTATAAAACGATGTTATTCTGAATTGCATGCCCCATCCCTTGTTTCATAAACATAACTCCAATCTCCCTCGAGATCCTCACACTCATCATGAATATTAATATGCAAACAGTCCATACCCCAATAATCCCATGACGTACAACCCTTCCCCTCGACAATGACTCAATCCGACTCGTTTTTCGAAAACGAAAAAAACTCGCTGGAAAAGCGCTCTTGTATAACAATGTTCGAAACCCCTCGGCGAAAATTACCCCCATAAATTCAAACACTTTACTCACCCCGTAAATTAAAATTCAAATTGGGTTGCTCCCTCCCGTTCGGCAATCCAACGTCCAATCTTGGACGATGTACGATTATATTCGCAAAGTTCCGGTCGATCTCTCTCATCCGGGCACGCCGTGGATATGTGGTTATGTGCGGACATAGCCGTCCATCAGCCTTTATGGCTCGAACAAATACAACCCTCGCATAAATGCTTTCGGACCATCTAGTTGTCTGGGAGGTGACCACCCCGCGTTCCTATTGTTTTATCGAATGTGAATGCCGCATGTCTGCGCGGGGTTATGACTGCTTGATATGTGTGAGAACATTCGTCCAGTTTTTCTACACTGAATGGTGTATATGCCTTCAGCCGAACATTTTTTTCATTACTAGTTATGTTTGTTTTCATAAAAGCGCAATTATCTTGAAAACGGTTGATTTTTCTGAAATGAAACAAGTATACAGTTTTACTCAAAATTGAAAGGGGAATGCAAGAACTTATTAATTTCACTGATTTCACAAGTGGTGTAAAAAATAGGGGAGAAAAGGGATTTTTTCATATTCAACACCCTGTATCTCTGCAACGGACGACATTTGAGAAGAGAAATATTAGGAAAGTCCTATTTATTTTTCAAGAGGAATCTTCTGTTTCAATTTGGCACTATAGTTTCGGGACACCCTGTATACATCATTAGATAAGAAAACGGTTGTCGGAGCACTCTTCTTTGACTTATCAAAAGCTTTTGATGTCATTAACCCTAGGATCATCGAAAGCAAATTATATTCACTTGGATTTCATGGACACTTCTTGTCCTGGCTGGTATCTTATATGAAATCTAGAAAAATTTGTGTGAAAATTGATACCACCGGAACATGAGTTAGTTGCCCCGGAACGCCACGGCAAATAATAATAGCCGTCCTCTACCCGCACAGGCTATGCCTTTGAGTAGTCTCTGTGACTGTTTATGAGAGAGTATTATTACTATATTATTATTATTATTGAAAATAACGATCGTTACCATGAACACCACTGATATTTCAACACATTATGCACAGCATTTTGGGGCATTTTTGGATAGAATTTTTCCTAGGAGTTGGATTGGAAGAAGAGGCTCTAAAATACATTTATACATATAACAGACATAAATCAGAAATGAGTATCCCTAAAAAAAAGAAAAAATAGACGAAATAATAGCTACAATAATTAAAAATCACACAAGACATACTCATTTATCACAAAAGACCAGAGTCTCAAGATATTCCATATATAATTGGATATTTCCTTTGCAGTTTTTGGGGAAATATTGTCGAGAGAGAGAAGTATATTGTCAAGACTAAGTAAAGAAGGTTTCATTGTAGTGTAAATAGGACACTTGAAGAAAATGTGTGTGAGAGTTTCCAGTTCATTCATGTTACATATCGTATCTACACATTTCCCTTGGATTGATTCTATAAGTGGAACGAACCATTCAAAGGGAATTTAATTAAGTATTTACTACAAAGTCGGACTTGTGCAATGGTTCTTTTGACTTGGATGGGTATGTTGAGGTTTAAAAAATTCTGGTTTGATCTGTGAAGAGTGAAAAAGCATTGAAAAGAAAGAAATCCAGCGCGGCATGAAAGTGAGACATCATCATTGGAATAGTTTTTTACGGAATTTAAGAAGTACGACTTTTTTTGGAAAGTGATAGATACACATTCAATTTGAGACCAAATTTCAGGTAGGTTAAGAGAGGTAAAGAGTTTTTTCAATTGCAGTGTCCAGTTGAACTTTTCAACACAGTTCTCAAGTGCCAGTGTCAATGCTACAGCTTTTTTCTCTGTAATCTGATCACTATGCGGACACAATCCATTTCAAAAATCCTGTTTCTGACACCACTGTAATAAAAATGCACTCGAATGAAATACACTAATTTGTTTTAAAGTGCACAACTATAACTGTTTTAATTCATTTCATCAATTATAGTACTTCATATCAGTATCGCTAAGCCAACTGTGTGTTTATATCTGCACGCAGACTGTCTGTAACTAACTGTCCACTATCAACTGTAGAACCAAAATTATATCGATGCAGAGTTATTCACGAAAGCTCTCGTATATTCTTTGCTCGTCTAGATGGAGCATCGGAATGCATGACTAGTCATACATGCATGCTCGATTATTCATGCGGTCAGGCCTGGCTCTAGAATCGTTACAATACCTCCATTGATAAAAGTGGTGTTTTCTCATTGTATGCTTTCCATCGCATGGAATGGCATCTATGGGGACTTTTATTGTCATCTCGAGAGATATCCAATAAACGTAATTTTTAGTACTGAAGCGAAAAAGACTTGGCACAACACATGCTTATTTATTTAAAACGATTATCAATTCGGCGGCCCATAAAAATGATAGCAATCAACCCGGGCCGTAAACAGAACAAAAGCGCCCCGAGAGAAAGAAAACACATTTGTCAGTCTGTGTTTGCAGAAGAGAAAAGTGCAGACGCTTTGTTTGGCAAATCGCGAATAAAAGCTGAGAAAATGAACTGAAAACTGTATATCAGATGGTTTATCGTTTTGTTTTCGTTTCGCAGTGCAGTTTGTACAAGTCCCGGCGCCCGGAAAGAGCGGCAAAAGGCACCATATAATATTCCGGTTGGGAATATTTCGCGGGAACGGCAAGTAAGCTCATTTCTTCGGACAGTTATATGTGTGAGTTAGAGCGTTTCTTTTCGTTTTACTTTGGCGCTTATCTCGCCACTAAATTTCTGATTTTAATGGAAATTCCCGCCGTTGAGAGGGTATGAAAACGCGGTGTATGCGCCAAGAGCCGTGCTTAACTTTAACGGCCCCTTTTTAAATTAGGTCTATTGTTATTGGTCGTTTAAAGCAATCTTGTCAGCCTAGAGAATATTAAGTATTTCTGGACGGATTAGGCTCGAAAGCCCGCGAAGACGGGGGTGCGAATTTAATTTTGAAGTTTCAAACCCCCCGAAGCTCCAGCAATCCCTTTCGAGAGCTGCGAAGAATTTATCGATTTCAATTACTGTTCTTTCAATATTTCCGATTGCAATGCTAGCCTGCCTATCGGCTGTGTCATTATTTGCATTCTAATGACAGGGGGAGATTCTCATAATCGGATTAACTTTGAATGGGGATGGCGCGTTTTCGTGCCTACTTGATTTTTATGATCACTATCTGAGCAAGAATCAGTTTGATGCGTTCGTTTCTGACATCAAGATCGAAAAAATATTTCTTGTTAATAAATGAGTGGCAAAAGTTGAATTTGCTTTCCAGTTGACAAAACTGTTTCTATGTTCGGTTATTCTTTCTTTAAAGGTCAACCTGTTTGTCCGATGTACACAGGACAAGTAACATTATTCAATTTACATACATACTTTTTCTCCTCCTTCGTATCTTTGACTGCCATACTCTTTCAACTGGTCTTGTATCATTCAGCATTTGTAGATGACTCCACCAGCTTAGTTATCTCTTTTCAATGGACTTGAAGGTTGATTATATGTCAAGGTCTTCTCTCATTCTTGTATTCCTTAGTTTATCTTTCTTACTGACTTCTATAGTTCGTCTCAGATACCTAATTTCTGCTCCTTGCATTCTGCTCTTTTGTCTGCTTGTCAACATCAAAATGTTAATATTGGTCGATATACCGTTTTGAACACATTTTTCTTTGTTTTCTCTGAGATTTCTTTTTATGAATGCCTGATTCATTGTGTAGTACAAGTTTATTGTTTCTTCTACTCTCTTGTTGATTTCTATTTTTGGTCTTCTGTTGTCTTCTATTTCCATCCCCAAATGTTTGAAACTTTTATCTTGTTCGATTTCTACTCCGTTTATTTGTACCTCCATCTCTATTTTGTTTCTCCCCTATGACCATAATTTTAGTTTTTTCTTTACCAAATTCTTCACAAACTGCTTTTCAAATTTCCAAATTTTTCTGTAAATCCTTTTCTTTTTCTGTCATAATTATACATCATCTGCAAAAGCACATTCTTGTATATCTATTCTTCTTTTGCCATTATCCTAAAAGAATTCTTTTATTTTATCAATAAAAGTTGTAAATAGTAATAGAGTCAATCCTGCTCCTTGCCTCAATGCTTCTTGTGTTGAAGCTTTTGATGTTTTGTTCCTGTATATTACACGATTTATGTGGTTATTGTAGATGTTTTTAATTATTCCTATTATTTTCTTATCGACTTCCCCCTCATCTAGTTTTCTCCATAACTACTCTTACTCTTACTGTATCGAAATCCTTTTAAACTTCTATGAATCCCATATAAACTTAGTTTCCATGCCTTGAGAACTGTACCATTTCTAAATACACTTTGTGACTCTTCAAGAGTATTCTCTATTGTTTGTCTTATCCTACTATCTATAATTTTTCAATATATTTTCGTTGCTGTTATAATTATTTCTCTGTAGTTATCACAGTCATGCCTGTTCCCCTTTTTATATATTTTCTATTCTTAAATTCCCACATTTTTTCCTGCAGTTCATTTGTGATAATAGTTTCTTTAATTTCTGTTATTACATCTTTAATTTTTGATTGAATTGAAAATTTTAGCAACTTTTTCTATTATCTCTTCATCTGATTTCAGTTTTTGCCTCTCCATAGTATTTTTTTTTTCAATTTACCTTCAATCCAGTTATCACTTGACATGTATCTGACTTACCTTCGCTGATGACTGGCAATGACCAGCAGTAGTCCTTGTAGAATATTTTGCCAAAGATATAGCAGATATCATAGAGTCGTGCTATAGGTGACAATACTTGTTTTCTCTTGGAAATTTGCCGGCAAAAATACATATTCTATAGGAACTACCTGCTCATTTTTTTCATTATTAGATAGTGATTTAACGCCAAGTAGTGCCGTCTGCTCTTCACGAAACCTTTTTTAACCATTAAAAATCCTGATGATCATTACGAACACTTTCCTGATCTTAATGTCTCATTAAAAGCGTTAACTTTAAATGACATCGTTGTTGTATTGTTTCTATCTTCATTATCGTCAACTTAATTTGCACGCACTCTACGATTAACATTTAGCGTGACAATTGCCGGCTAGATGGACTCGAAACGACCGATAGGGGGGCCGAAGGTGATTCCAGTGGCGTACACACCACTTCGCTTCAACGCCAAATGAAACACTGCAAGAGATTTGAATCTTTGGTTGATTCTCAATTCGGACAAGTTGTACCCTTTGCCTTCAAGTATATAACGAAAATATGATATTTATTATCAAATGCTTTCATATTTTAATAGTTTTTTCCTTAAAAGATTCAAATTCTTTGATTCTATTCCACATGCTTATGTAATTTGAGTGGGGGTGAATTCTAATGCTAGAAAATGTCGAGTGGAGGACTATTTTCCTTAGTTTTCTTTAGATCTCCCTTGCCACATTTTCCTACCACACTTACACTTCTCTGATTCGCTCAATTTAAATCTGAACTATTAAGCTTTGGTTTATTCTGTAATATAGGCACATGCTATTTCCTTAGGGCCACCAATGTTGGACATTATCTTGCTTACATTGCTCAGTGGAATCTTGACTATAGATGTTCATGGTGGTCTTCAGCAGAACAACCTCGGTCATCTTAGTTTATGGATAGATGGATACCACCACTAGATTCAGATCATTTGCAGGTGATGTTCTTTTCTCCCTTGAATTAGTAGTACCCTCTCTTAAAAGTTGGCATCGATTGGAGCAGGGGTATTTCTTCCATTGATTTCAATAAGTATTCGAGCCCATGGTGCAGACTTAATGTGTTATCGACATTCATAAGCGGAATCATGGCACATAGCTGCAGTGCTGCTATTTTGCTGGTCTATGGTATCTGTTCTTGAAGGGTCCTACTTAGTGGCTGTGATAGACAAGAAAGGTTGATCAAACAGAGAAGCTTACAGCGGGAACAAAGTGGAAAACAAATCTCCAGGAAGCAGAAATGTGCCCTGGTTGGAAAAATCCGGTAAAATATAGTGAAATATACTTTCGGTAGCGGTAGACTCTTTCAGGTTCTATATCCTGGTCAGAGGGTTTACAATGGACTTGATATCAAATACCCAAAGACCTAACTGAAAAGCAGATGGAAGACATATAGGATAAAAAAATGCCTGACGAATACAATGTGTGATGATTGCGTACAAGTTGTGGTTCTATCCCCTTGACAGTTAAGGAACTGCAGTATGTAGTATCTATTCTTTGGGATAATTTAATATCAATCGTATCTGAGAAGAAAAATTAGATATATGACCAAAATGCTACTAGTAGTAAAAATGCGCTTAGATGATATTTCCGTAAAATAACAGTGCAGTAGGTAGGTAAAATATTTGTTTTCGCAAGAGAACTAGTTAAAATAGACAGCTGTGACAACTCAAGAAGAAACAACATTTTTATAGCAAGACATGGTTGTTATTGAATCAGGAATTGCAAGTGTTTGTAAGTTAGCAAATATTATGTGCAGGAGGGAAATAATTACCGACTCCATGGAGAGAGGAAAAAATAACTTCACAGCTTTTTATTTGGTCAGATTATTCCTGTTGTAGCTCTTATAACCCGACCCACCGGAACCTGCCTCAGGTTTTATACCAAGATTGAAAAGTATTTTCATGTAAACGCCATTTCGGTAACAAATACGTAACAAAGGGAATGAGACGGAAGTTATTTTCTTCGCTTTGTTGTTGATGTTGTCGTGGCTCTGGTAATATTGAGACATTCAATTGTGGAGGATATTGCATACATGTTTGTCAAGAGGTAATTCAGTATCCGCCGTGGAAAGTAGTTTTTTTCGACAGATATTTGCCTTTATAACTCACCTTTTTGGATTACTGTATTGATTTTGCAACAATTTCCCCATTTTTTCACATTATCACGTGAGAATCCTATCCCCAGCGATCTGACGTATTTTCCACCCGTCTCAGGATAAATCAACCCACCGCCGTTCTCTGGATACGCCTTTGGGTGTCATCGGGGTCGGGGTTGGGGTTCAGACGGCCATTATCTCTGTTAAATGAAGTGTACGGGCAAGGTGTATTCGCGGCCTAAGCCTTCTGCTGGAGCAATTCCCAACTCGCAAGGATAAGGCCCCGGGATTGGGAAGTGAAGCGAAGCGCCATTCGATAAGAAATATTGTCGGGACCTGCGAGATGGGTTTTAGCACAGAGAGGAACTGCGGGCGATTAAACGAAATTAAGTTGATGCCTTTCGAAAGTTGTAACGCAAAGGATTCAGGAGTAAACATCATAACATCAAGATGAAATGAAGTTACAACAGTCTTTTCCTGGCCTGCGCATAATCTCTCCATAAAAGAGCTTTTATGCGCCAAGTTTTTCAGGAGTACCCAAAAGATCATTTGGAGAAAGTTGCGATTTGTCAAAAAAATCAGGGTATAATGAAAATCAACAAGAAAATATATAAAATATAACCTAGACAAACTTTATGATCTAGGCAGGAACAACAAGATGATCCTCCTCTGGGTGCCGGGGCACGTCGGAGTGGAGGGCAATGAACAAGCAGATACCTTGGCACGAAAAGGGGCATCAACGCCACTGATCAAGCCAGAACCATTCTGTGGAATCTTACTTTCACGAAGAACTCAATAAAACTGAAGAAGCAATGAGGGCAACATACTGGCAAAGACTTCCAGGGCTAAGGCAGGCCAAATATCTCCTCGGAAACTTCAACCGGGCAAGATCGAAGACACTGATTAACCTCAGCAAAACTAGTCTGAAGACAATCACGGGATTTCTTACGGGGCACTGCAGACTCATAGAACACGTAAGGAAGTTAGGCTTAGAGGAGGACAGCACCTGCAGATTCTGTGGGGAACATCCAGAATCACCACAACATATATTGATGGAGTGTTATGCTGTACATCACAAGAGATTGAATATACTGGGATCACACCAGCTGACTGTGAGAGAAATACCACGAGTACACCCCCTCAGAATCCTTGAATTCCTCAAGGAATTGGGGCTTGAGGGGCTGCTGTAAACGAGAACACCTTGAAAAAGCAGAAGAAGATGGGGCACAATCGATCTAATAATTGGGTCGCGGGCATCAGTCACCATCCATACTTAACATTACCATTACCATATGAAATATAAACTATCACTAGAGTTTGCCGATATACAACTGAGGAAAACAATACAACATTATCTACTCACATGAACCTACATGTTCAAAATAATCATCTGCAAAATAAAATATTAGTATATTATTCATATTATGGTAGCAGTTATTCACGAGGATGAAGTTTCGTAAATCATTTAATAATACTTCGATAATCACAACTGCTTTTTTCTACATGTGAACTAATTGAAGCAAAAAATCAACCATTACTGGGTATTCATAGTAGTCATTGTTTGAACTTTTTTTTATGTTTTTTTTAATTTATATGCCAATTTGTAGTAATTGTTTTTGCTTGTATGTTGGATTATGCATTGCGATCGTGATTTTCTCAGGTGACTTATGTCGTGTATTTTTATCTACCATGCTTCTTCATCCCTTCATGCATCTACACATATAGTCGCAGAAGATCTATGGACTGACGAGAGAATACATGGTTGTCACAATGAAGTTTAACAGAACACTGAATAATGACTTCATTAATCACTAGTGATTAATGAATATCATAATGCTTCAGGAACCATATGCATCATACACTTTTTATTTTAAACAATTATTATAGACAAAATATATAATCATCTTCGGACTATAGTGCCATTTTTTTACTCAAAAATGTATAAGAATGTTTTTGTCTAAACAGCGGAAGACAAAGCAATTTTTGTTTTTTTGTTGTTGTATTGGGTAGTAATGACATGAAATAGTGTACATTGACATGAATATTGAAATAGACATTGACATCAACATTGACGTGAACATGTACTTTACTATTAAAATGTTTGTTGAACTGACACATGGAACAAGAACTTAAGCACATGGATTGACGAGGACATGTACACTGACATTGATATTGAATCGTACATTAACATGCTCATGCATGTACAGTACCTTGAACACTTACTTCAACATTCATGTATATTTGCCACCAACATTGACATGGACATGGATATTGATGAGTACATTGATATTAGCATAGAATTAGGCATAACAAAAATAATAAATAATACTCCATATATAGTGACATGTGTGGATAGAGAACGGCTATTATTATTATTTGCATAGGCAATAACATTGAAGTGGACATGCACATATACATTAGTATTGAGTTTTCCGTTGAATTGACATGAAAAAAAGACATTGGCCTATTGTTTGAGATGAATATGTTCATTGACATTGATATAGACACTGTTATTGACATTAATATTGATAATGATATTGACATTGATTACTAACCATACATTGACATGGACATGTACATTAAAATGCGACATACAATGACTCAAACGTATACATTTTTCTCTAGATGTTCTTCAAAATGTACATTCCCCTCTGTTCACTGGTACATGTACATTGACATGGGAATGAACATTGATGCGCATATTGACATTAACATTGGCATCCCCTCAGGAACGCTCATAGAGTGCTGTGTACGGCTAAAGAACGGCTATTAATATTATTCAGGTGGGAGTGGCGCATTCACTATTCAGCTTTACAAAAATCATTAAAATCATTAGTGAACGTTGACATGAACATGTATATTGACGTAGACATTGACCCGGACATTCACACTGACATGACTGTTGAGATAGACATTGACTCGAACATCGACATGTGCATTGATATTGAATCAAGCATTGTTGTGAACATGGACATTGATATGGACATTGTAACGGACAAGAACGAGATATTGAGATAAACATGGACATGGACATTGATACGTTGCCATCAACTATACATTAACATAGACATTAACACTGAAGTTGACATCTATATGTACATTTGTATTGAGTTGTTCATTGAATTGACACGGAATAAAGATATTGGCATCTAGATTGATGTGGACATGTACATTGACATTGATATAGACATTGATATTGACATAGATGTTGAAAATGATATTGATTTTGAATCGTACATTGACATGTACATTTAAAAGTTACATACAGTGATTTGAACATATACATCGACCACCAAATGTTCTTTGGAATGTTTATTTACTGGTATATTGACATTTGCCATGAACAGTGACACTGGCATGAACATTGACGTGTATATTGACGTTGGCATATACTTAAGCATCAAAAAAATAATAATAATGGTACTATCCCCTCATAAACACTCATATAGTACCCTGTGCGAGTTGTCTATCGATACCGATATACTTGAGATGAAATTTTTTCTTGCAAAATTGTCAAATCAGTTTCAATACTAGTAGAAGTTTTAACTTCCCACACCTGGAGCACAGTCTATTTATATTGACATGGACGTTGGTATGGAAAAGTACATTAACGTGACCATGGACATAAACATGTATACTGAAGTAGAGGTTCGTATGGACATTTACACTGATATGAACGTTGACAATAGCATTTACACGGACATGTACATGTACTCTGATATTGAAATGATCATTAACATTGGCGTGTTCATTGTCAATAACATGTACATTGACATGGACACGTACATTGACGTTTATATTTACATATGCTTATTGACATGGACCTACACGCATCTAAAATATTCAATTTCAGATTTTTAGGTTGAATATGAAAAAAAGCATGATCCTATGTGAAGTTATGATTACAGTCAATGGGGTGGTTGGCATAGTTTGAAGTAATCAATGACCAGGTGGACTTTGACCAATAAATAACTATTTAATTGGTCAAATCCCAATAGTTGTTGATTGATTCGATGTAGAGGATGACAGTATAGAGATTTGCTCATATCCTAATTTAGTTTTCCCAAAACTGCAGTGAAACAGGCTGGGACAGTTTTTGATATTTATTTTATTTTCGAAATATTTCCTCTGGATTTTCCAATTTGATACACTGTAGGTGGGTGACGAAAGTTTGAATATCTACATGTCTGTGATAGTTTTTTATGTAGAATAATTTTGATTTAGGTAAACTGGAATTTACTGAAAAAAATGTACTCTTGTCAACTTGCACGACGCTAGAGTATTCGATGTTTTCATTTCTGTTTTTGATCCTACGTTCAAGATATAAATATCCAATGAATAATTCCAGAACCGGTATCTCGGGCGATACATTATTCATCAGAATTTATATTCACCCATCCCAGTCCTTCCCTGCACGCAAAGAAGACAGCGCCCTGGATCTGGTGGCGGCGTCGGGGGGAAAAAGAGGAGGAAAACTAGTGTGCTCAGCTATGCGAACCGAAGTTAGGTTAATGGCCGAATGGAATTGCGCTTTCCATCTTGCCCCATCCCGCCCATCGCCCGCACGTAAGGAACTCAACTCATGCGACTTGTAATATTTGTTCTCTCTGCTGTTCGCCATTCATATGAGTTTTATCCGCAGTTATGAGGTGGCGAAAGCATGTGGGGATTAGAGCCGTTTCGCACAAAAGACGTCTGCGAAATTCTTATAATGGTCTGTTCTCTGCAGGAGGAATGGGGTCGATCGTTATCCGAATATATACTCCGTTTATTGATGTAGATATACTGTGTTGCCTTGGAAACGGCAAAGGACAAGGTTTGTAGCAGTTACTGGAGAATGCGTACTTATCAACATAATATACTAAATCATAACGTTAGATTATCATTCAGGTTGAACACAGAGGGTTGAATTGCTTTCTGTTGAATAGCATCCAGCTGACTCCTCACCATTTCTATATATAAATAAATATCTGACCGCAGAAACCTATCTGAACACATTGTACGCCTCTACGGGGAGGATATTCTCCATCTCACGAAAAACTATTCATCACTCCTTATCCGAAGATCCAAACTCCTGTGCGACCTCACGTTCCTCAAATCATGCAGAGACCACAGAGTCATACCCAAAGCCTTCCGGTTGGAACATCATGATATCTCATCGTCAGCCCAGCGTATTCTCAATACAGCCAGCCAAGCACTTATTCGAAAAACAATTCACGACATCAGACGTAATTTGGACATCACCAACACCTCACTCTACAAATATTTTGGCAAATTATCAACCGTAGATATCCATCCAGTCATCTGGGACACTTTGACCAGGATATCTCAGGACAAAGCAGATCACATCAGCAATAAGAAAACAGAAACACAGAAAAACAAACTTTGTGCATTGTTAACGAATACCATCACACCCTTGGTCCCAGCCGCATCACCTGTATTAGTACATAACTTCTCCGACACACCACTAGATCAAACTAGCCTTGCACTACTATCAAGAGGATTCAATTATTCCATCACACCAAACAGAATCCCAACAGAAACCATCATCACACAAATAGAAAGCGCTATAACACATCTACCAGAAAACACAGCTGAAGAAACTAGACAAGATATTGCCACCACACTTAGGAGAACAAAACTCCCTCCATCCAACATAACACCTGCCGAAAAACATTGCCTCTAAAATCTCCACAACAACCCTGACATAATCATTCTCCCAGCAGACAAAGGCAACGCCACGGTAGTTCTGAATACCTCAGATTATGTAGACAAAATGAGTAAACTATTAAACTCATCCGAGTATCAGATCACCCAACGAGACCCGACAACCTACCTCGAAAAGAAGACCAAAAATCTGATCACTAATTCTAAACTACCAGCCGAAACCAAGAAAGCCACTATCCCTAGAGAGAAGTCATCACGCACCCCCCGTATCTACGGATTACCAAAAATACACAAGCCTGATATCCCACTCCGACCTATCGTCAGTGCCTTTGGATCACCAACCTAGAACCTCGCCAAGTATCTGGCGAGTACTCTTCAGCCTCGAGCAGAAGAAGCTTCATCCTACGTGAAAAATTCATTCCTCTTCTTAGACCTTCTCAAATCCTATAGAATCTAGAACACCGATATCCTAGTGAGCTTCGATGTTGTCTCCCTCTTCACAAACATTCCCCTAACGGACACGCTAGAAATCCTTAAAACTAAACACAGAATTCCAAAAGACACCCTGGACCTCATCAGCCACTGTATGAACAACACGTACTTCTTTTTCCAAGGAACTTACTACAAACAAGTGAAAGGTGCTCCCATGGGTTCCCCCCTTTCTCCAGTCCTTGCAAACCTTTTCATGGAAGACTTCGAAACCAGTGCTGTAGAAGCATTTGACCACAAGCCTACTTGCTGGTTCAGATACGTTGACGACATTTTCGTCATATGGCCTCATGGTTACGAAATCTTAAACACGTTTTTAGATCACCTAAACAATATCCATCCCAACATGAAATTTACAATGGAGACCGAAATGAACAACTCCCTAGCTTTCCTGGACGTTCTCATCACGAAATCCAATAACTCTTTCACCCACACAGTACACAGGAAACAGACCCACACCAACCGATACCTACACGCAAACTCTCATCACCATCCAGCACAAACAAACTCCGTATTGAACTCCCTGATATACAGATCAATTCAGCTTACCGACAACCAGAATAGACCACAAGAGCTGGACAAACTGAAATCAGCCTTACTCCAAAATGGTTACAACAATTCGCTAATCTACAAGTCTATCCACCGTCCTCCACAAACGAATGATCCACTAGAGAGTATTCAGCCACACAAAGCTTTCCTACCATACATCAAAGGTGTGACAGACAAAATCAGTAATATCTTGAGAAAACACGAGATAAAAACAATATTCACGGCCAACAACCAAATATCCAAATTCCTCAGATCTCCCAAGGACACAATACCAAACGATTCTCAAGGTATATATGAAATACCATGTTCAGACTGCCCGAGAACTTATATTGGCCAGACTAACAGACGAGTAACTTCCAGAGTCTACGAACACGAACTTGCTGTGCGTCAGGCATCTTCCATTTCCGCACTTTATAAACATATATATTTATATATATATGTACGCATATTTCAAATTAACTACATTTTAAAGTGATACCGCGGAAAACATGAAGTTCTGCAACAAACCTACTTAGCTTACTCCAAGAGCCTCCATAGCGGCTGACCGAGTGGGAACCTTCTAGAAGACTAAACGTAGATACTCCAGCCCTAGCGCAGTTTGAAGTTTTCTGCAGGAGTCTTCGTCAGCCTGAGCTCAATAGGTTTGTTTTGGTTCCTTCCATTATCGGTTCTGACCCAGTTCTGAGCAGTCGCGCATTCAAGTCTAGGAAATCTACTTACTATAAAATTTGTCAGACCTCGACTGTTTCACTATTTTGGACGGTTCTAGGACTGTCCTAGTTCTGAACCACAACAACCCTAATGAACTGCGCAGTCCGATAACTCCGAAAGAAAATCGACGATCCCTCAAAGGCTCGAAGAACTTTGCTGCTCCAGGCCCAGATGGGTTAGATAACTATTGGTGGAAAGAATTTCCAAACACTGACCACCATCCGGTAAGAGTTTACAACTCATGACTACATAAATCTTCAAAAATGGAGAATTGTCTGATCCAAAGAACTACAGACCGCTAACATGCTTCTAAGTATGTTCTATGATCTTTACCCATATCTTATACATGCGAATACTCTCCGCAGTTGACTCGGTGTATGAACAGATGTATCACGCAAGACTCCGTGCAGTATAAGCGTAACCTATAAATGGCCTGTATCAATTATCGCATTTGATACAACGTCACATAAGCTCATCATGCATTTGCCCAGATGAATAGTGAGATGCATTGAAAAGCTGATGCCGTTCTGGAGGAGACTTGCTTCACTAACATCTGGTCAAGTCAGAGTCCAAACAGAGCAGGTTATCTTCAGAAGTGGCTTGATTCAAGGAGACTCCCTCAGCCCTCTTTCATTTCTGCATCTCCCTTAATGCCATTATCCGTTGCACTAGGGAAAACTCGCAAATACAACTGCGGCACCCCCAGCAACCCATCTATTTTACATGGATGACCTCAAACTATACGCCTCCAGAGAAAAGGATCTTCATCAGTCCTTAAGGGTGGTGCAAGAGTACGCGCATGCTATCGGAATGGTGTTTGGGATCGACAAATGTGTCAAGGTTCATCTCAAAAGAGGACGATGCGAGAAATATGGAGAGGATGCCGGAGAGACGTATACCTACCAAGGGGTGGAACAACGCCACACCCAAGATGTAGCTACTGTCCAAAACTGTCTCCGCGGCAAGTATCAGCATAAACTCCGACAGATCTGGTCAACAGAACTGTCGAGGAGGAACACATTTGCTGCAACTAATGCTTGCCGCTCCGATTCTACTTTACATCTTTGGAGTAATGAAATGGACTCAGAAAGAGCTGCCACAACTCGACGTGAAAATTCGCAAAATGATGCATCTTTATAGGAGCTTGCATCCCAAATCGTTCGTTCCACGTTTATTCTTCCCCAGACAACGGGGAGGCCGTGGACATTTGAGTTTGGAGTGTAGACATAACAGAATGATACTGGAGGGAGCCTGTAAAGTCATCAGGAGTTCAGATCCCCTTCTCAGCTTAGTTTGCGATCATGAAAAAGCAGGGATTGAAGCATTTCTCTTCAAGGCAGCCATCCGTGCAGTCGATGAAATCGGTCTCGTATTCGACTCTGAACGGACGAACCCACTCTGTTACCGAGTTGGAACCCGTTCAGCAAAGAGCCCACGTTAAAGCTGCGAAGAGTGAGAGTCTTCTGCAGCTACATAAGGATAAGCCAATGCATCTTCTTCAAAACCATTGAAGACCTTGGCTTGTCCAGAAACCTGACTTTCGCATTTCTCAGGTCAAGTAGGCTGAAGTCGGAAACCGAGGGATTCATAATGGCTTGTCAAGATGGTGCCTTCAACACCTTCGTCTACAGTAGTCGCGTGATGGGTACAGAGGTCCCTGACACTAGATGCAGAGTGTGTCGTGGGACAGCTGAGACCATAATGCATTTGCTGTCAGCTTGTCCAGCTTATGTGGTCTCAGCCTATATCAACAGGCGCTGCGAGTGTTGTTCTACCATCTACGACAGTATATCATAAAACTTCTGTAGGCTGTAATATGGTCTAGAGTGCAACAGTTCTTTAATAGTTCCCTGAACATTTTTGTATCTATTTGTGCTCCTCTAACATAGTTTGACAGGTGGTTATACATTTTATTACCATTGTTTTACAAGGAATCCCTTACAAGAGATGTGCTGGATATCGGTAGTTCCAAACTATTATTATTTTGGCTGAGTACTGTCGAATTTGGATTCGAAGTGTATCCGCACCAAACATACTGTTTCTAGAATGAACAGAGGCAGCACTGTCAAAATTTCCTTGTCTTTAACAAAGGTCTATACGATTCACGAGGTCTGGCCATATAAATATATCGGATAGCTCTTTTTTTGAAGTATCTGAACAGTTCCTATCAGATCTAAGCTACACACTCCCCAAAAGTGTATCGCGTCACTTCAAATGTGACCCAATTGAGGTATAATATGCGGTTTTAGCAGTTTGTGATCCCTGTTCTATTGAAATACCCTCACTGCATAGCAAACAGAGGATACGTCACTTTTGAGATGCTCCAAATGTATATCAAACTATAATTTTTTGCCTATGAAGAATCTCAAGTAGTTATGGTAGATAGATATAACTGTAGTAGTTGTTTTCTGTTGGACATTTGCCTCATACTTTCCACTTGGTGGGAATGAGCGTGGATAGAAGAGTATTTTGACTTTGCAGCAATTATTCGTACGACCAAAATTTCAGCCAAAAGCACCTGATCGTTTTGTAAACTTCAGTTAGTCATCAAGCAGCCAAATTTCGAATTCGTAAATCACAGTAGGTTACCAAAAATCTTCTACCTTGGCTAGTTCCCAACTCTTTCTTTTCCATTTGTACTCCTCTGAATCTAGGATACACCCCACATGGAAATTCAACGATAATTATTCATATAATCATCTCTTAGCACTTTCTAGAACTCTACGGCCATTAGCTTGAAAGTAAACAGTATTTACTGAATCCATATTTCCAGCTTTTCCCCAAACTACCATCCACCTATCTCGATACCCTTCCATCACGACACCGACTACCAGAACTTGAACTATAAAATTGAAATTCAAATATGCAAATCTCCCGAAAGTTGTGAGGACTGGGATTGTTGAATTTCCATAGTATGGCACGTCTTACGTTTGGATGGCTTATGCAAAGCCGTAAATTTATTAGTTTGAGAATCCCTGAGAGCACCCGGTTTAAACAGGATTAACACTCCATTGGACGTTAGATGGCGTTATATGCTAAACCCACCCAGAGAGTTATAATTTAATGTGAATGTATTCATAATGATACGTTGAAGTTGCCATAATATGGGGATGGGGAGAAGGAAATTTTTGGCGGAGGGAAAATGATGGAAAGAGCCACCAGGAGGCGAAAAGGCATGATCTTTGATTGGTTTTGTTCGATAAAAAATTGAGGATGAGATGAAAATTGTTGTATTCGACTTGGCGTTCTGTAGAAATTATCAACAAAAACAAGCAGCTTTTGTGAATTTCAATTTGATTCAGGTGCAAAAGTGATTACTCGCAAACATTCTTAAGGGGTAGACCCCTAAAAATCATAAAAAATTATCCCTTTCAACTCCAGATGAACTCTTCAATTCAAGGACGGTTGATGTTACAGCAGATTCAGATTGATGAAATTAGTATACTTTGCGAATTTCAAGTCGATCGAAGAACAAAAGTAATACTCACCTCGTGAAATAGCCTAAAAATGATGAAAAATAGAAAATTATCAGATTCAATTGAAATTCGCAATAAATATGTAGAATTATTCGCTGATTCAGAAAATATCGAAATCGAAATTGCAAAGGTTCCGAGAAAGCCTACGAAATCTTTGATTGACTTGGAATCGACTTCATATTTGGTTTGCATGTTCAGAAAAGGTTGAATTATTTAAAATAAAATTGTGAAAACTATAAAGAAAGTTTCGAACCGAAATGATCCCTCTCAACTCTAGATGAATTTTTCAACTCGAGAACGGTTAAAGATAGAGCAATTCTGCGAACGCCAATCGAATCAGAATCATGAAATTAGTACACTCTGCAAATTTCGAGTTGATCTAAGAACAAAAGTGATAACTCGAAAAAATCATGAAAAATACAAAATCATCAGATTCAGTTGAAATTCGCACCATATATGCAAAATTTCATGCTGATTCCGAAAATATATGATTTGTATAAGCAAATATACAAGGTTTACCATAAAAAAGGAACTAACGAAAAAACGGATATTTTCAACTCGAAATAGGAATCTTTAACTGACTTGGAATCGACAGAGGTCAATTACGTGATTCAGTTCTGGAAACAGAAATTCTCATTTTCATTTTGTAAAGATTTTTTAAAACGTTCTACACTTTTTCGTATAACTTTTTTTTAGAGTAGGTATACAAATATGTGAATAAAAATCACCCCCTCAAAATCTAACGCTCTGGATCAGGTTCAAATCCAAACAATTCTCCTCGTCGGTGATGCCTTGCTCACAAACTCGCTCACTTCTCTGAAACATTACAAAAAAGTTGGCCATATATGTCTTTTGGGGGAATTCTTATGTGCGATGCTTTTCTGAATTATCATTAATCGTTCCACCACTAGCATTTTCATCGAAATTCAAAGGTTATGTCTTCACACCCTTCAGGAATCCAAGAAAATCACCAATTAGAAGATTAAAAAAATATTTGACGAGGGTTATTGATTATCTTCTCGATAATTATGAGAAACATGTATGGGCCTATCGTTCCACCGCATGTTTCGATAATTATTCTTTTAAAATTGAAAAGTCTCCCCTGGCGAAGAAACCCCAATACAGCTCTCCCCACTAATGAGGATCGCGGGGTGTCACTAACGTGCCTTCGGAGTCTCATAAGATGGAACATATGTTGCGAATGTTTTAAGATGCAATTAGGTACATGGAATCGGGGCATAAAATGATTGTATCCAATCTACGCTTCTGTTCAAGTCATTCAAGATGTAAGGGATGTGGTTGGGGAAAACTTGTTCTGTGTTGTTGGTATTGAGCAGAGTTGAGAAAGTTTCAACGTAGTTGCCTAATAAGTTCATATCTTCCATGAAAATATTCGTCACATATCAAGTGTCCCAGATCTTTGAGATAAATCGATATCTGGACAAAAAATCAAAAAATAAATCGTGTTCATCAATCCTGAAAACTTATGAACGCCCTTATCTATTTCTCCAAAAAAACTACCCCTAATATACATTTCAGAATAGTTTCCATTGCATTTCTCTTGATTTCAAAAAGCAAGTCGTCGTCTCGTCAACTTATGACAGTAATGAATCATCAACATCATATGTCATATCTAAATTTCGGAAACAAAAATCGAAATTTTGAGAATTTATCATTCACTCCATAAGGACACTAAACAGCTGAAAAGTGACTAATGTCCACAAAAATAATAATCAAGGAACTTTTGAAGATTATGGACCGATAATGATATCGTTCACTTTTCAAAAGGATTCAATTACTCTCTTATATAGATCATTTTAGAGCTCCACTAAAAAAATTCAAATCATAAATGAAAATTAACAGGGCTTCTTTCTCTCCATACCAGTGGCATGTTCACAGACAGGAGAGGTCAGAGTGGTCCGCCCTCCCAAAAAAATCATGAGTGAACACCAAGTCAAGCCAGTTTCCAGGATTTTTTTGGCGAGGGAAAGGTTTAACACAAGTTGCCCGACTGACAGAAAAACAATTATGGAGTTGAGAAAATTGTTCCAACATGGCATTTAATCTTTTGATAGATATAAGAGCTCATCATGTGAAAAATATTGTCTGAGTGGTTTATATCGTCACTGAAATTTTTTCTCTATTTCATTGTTCAACATTTTTCATTATTTTCAGGAAAATCTCCCAATTTTATTTTCACAGATTTTTCAAATTTTAATTTTGTGAGCCTTTACAATTTTTTGAAGAAGAAGGGGGCCGAGCTCCTTAACTATTTTCGAATTCTTACCCTCTCTCTATCTAGTCTTCCGAGGGCGGCAGAGGGGGCATAACATCTCTTCAAATTGAATTAGGCCATCTTCCGATATATTCTACTATTTTTACGGTTTTTATTTTGATGTTTTTTTTTTATTTTATTTTTGTGAATTTTCGGACATTTTCATTTCCATCTAGGCCTCAGGGAAGTTGGGTTTGAAATCATTTCAAATCGTACTATGTGGTGCACCAATGTTTTTCATAATTTCAACAGGATTTTCCAATTTTACGATCGCGACTTCTCGCAGCAATTTTCCATGTCTTACGCGCTCTGTATCCAGGGCAAAGGGAGTGACATTTTTTTTGTTTAACTTTGCCACTGTCCGATGATTTTTACTATTTTGATGGATTTTTCCCGATTTTATTCTGAAAGATTTTTTCCACAGATTTTTTCAAGAAGAATGAGGATCTAAGCACCTGGACCCTCTTGACTCTCTTGACTTTCTTGACTCTCTTGACTTTCTTGACTCCCTTGACTCCTTGTCTCCCTTGACTCCTCGACTCCCTTGACTCCCTTGACTCCCTTGACTCCCTTGACTCCTTGTCTCCCTTGACTCCTTGACTCCCTTGACTCCCTTGACTCCCTTGACTCCCTCAACTCTCTTAACTCCCTTGACTCCTTTGACTCCCTTGACACCCTTGACTCCCTTGACTCATTGACTCCTTGACTTCTTGTCTCCCTTGACTCCTTGACTCCCTTGACTCCCTTGACTCCTTGACTCCCTGACTCCTTGACTCCCTTGACTCCCTTGACTCTCTTAACTCCCTTGACTCCCTTGACTCCTTTGACTCCCTTGACTCCCTTGACTCTCTTGACTCCCTTGACTCTCTTAACTCCCTTGACTCCTTTGACTCCCTTGACTCCCTTGACTCCCTTGACTCCCTTGACTCCTTGACTCCCTTGACTCCTTTGACTCCCTTGACTCCCTTGACTCTCTTGACTCCCTTGACTCTCTTAACTCCCTTGACTCCTTTGACTCCCTTGACTCCTTTGACTCTCTTGACTCCCTTGACTCTCTTAACTCCCTTGACTCCTTTGACTCCCTTGACTCCTTTGACTCCCTTGACTCCCTTGACTCCTTGACTCCTTGACTCCCTTGACCCACTTGACTCTCTTGACTTTCTTGACTCTCTTGACTCCCTTGACTCCCTTGACTCCTTGTCTCCCTTGACTCCTTGACTCCCTTGACTCCCTTGACTCCTTTGACTCCTTGACTCCCTTGACTCCCTTGACTCCTTGACTCCTTGACTCCTTGACTCCATTGACTCCCTTGACTCCCTTGACTCTCTTAACTCCCTTGACTCCTTTGACTCCCTTGACTCCCTTGACTCCTTGACTCCCTTGACCCTTTTTGACTCTGTTGACTTTCTTGACTCTCTTGACTTTCTTGACTCCCTTGACTCCTTGTCTCCCTTGACTCCTTGACTCCCTTGACTCCCTTGACTCCTTGAATCCCTTGACTCCCTTGACTCCCTTGACTCCCTCAACCCCCTTGACTCCCTTGACTCCCTTAACTCCTTGACTCCTTGACTCCCTTGACTCTCTTGACTCTCTTGACTCCATTGACTCCCTTCGACTACCTCGACTCCCTGTACTCCCTCGACTCCCTCGACTCCCTCGACTCCCTCGACTCCCTCGACTCCCTCGACTCCCTCGACTCCCTCGACTCCCTCGACTCCTTCGACTCCCTCGACTGCCTCGACTCCCTCGACTCCCTTGACGTTTTTTACTATGTTTACGTAATTTTCGATCTATATTCGCGGTATTTTTCATTAATTTTATGGAGTTTTTGCAAATTTTTTGAGAGAGGAGACGAGTCCGAGGTCCTGGACCATAATTTTCCACGTCTGAAATCATCAGAAAATTTTTGAATTCTAACGTATTCTCTTTCTGTCTCGGACAGAAGAGTTAAATTTTTTAAAATTAAATCATTCGACTGCTAATTGTATTTCATAGATTTGACATATTTTCCCCAATCCAATTTCGCTTGATTGTTCAACTTTCCTCTAGAAGGAGGGGCGTTCGAGTCCCCTTCACTACATAGTTATATATCATCGTATTGCCATCAAAGTATCACATGTGAACCACTTATCAGCGCAATTGGTTGGGCTATTGATTGATCCTCTCACCCCTCCATCCCTCCTCCCCTCCACCGCTCCTCCCTCCTTCCTTTCCCCCATCCACTCCTTCCTCCCTCCTACTTTCTCCTTCCACCCTCCTCTTTCCTCCCCCATCCCTCCCGCATCCCCTTCCTCCTCCTCCCTTTCTGTATTATTAGTATACGGCTTGTGGAATTCTATTGTTATTCCAGTCTCAGAAACTCATTTGCGAAAGTGACATCGACACATTATTATGATTTGGCTGTTCACAAAATTTTTCACAGCTTTTCATAATTTCATTATCCTGCACCTCCGACTCACCAGGAAGCCGACTACATCCTGTTTTGGCGGCGGTGATAATAAATTCAGATGTACGGTATGATGACATTTTTCCAAAGTACCTTCGGGAGTTTTCAACATTTATGAATGCAACCTGGGGTCACATGTGCGGAGATGTGACAGAGATGAGGTTCTGAATGGGTAATAAAAAGATACGACTCGTATACATTGCCGCGGAATCGATATCATCGATATACCAGATATCAAAACATCCAGAACTTGTTTTATGTACTTTTGTGGGTTGATTTTATGTCACTAATGGGCTGGATAGTGGCCGTTATAACATTGAATTGGTATTTATTAGCGAGGACAGCCAATTAATGAGCGATAATGGGCGAAAAATAATATGCAGTAAATTCTACTACGCTGGTCATCCGCAATGCTGTAGTTGTGGATGTTTGTATTGTAAATATGTGAAAGTGAGAATTTTTGTGAAATGAACAACTAGTTTAATATTCAGGTTAGGTTTATTACCAATGATTTTCGATAAATATTATACAGGGTGTTCCAAATTAAGTCGGCACCATTGCCAACAACGTTATTATTGATGCTACGAATTCGGTTAAATGGGCAAACTAGTAGCAATTTTTATGGCCTTCTCGAAGCCGAAAACAAACAAAAAATTGACAGTCGCGTTTTCAGAATAAAACCTCATGATTGTCCAAACACACAATTTTTTGGTACTTATACGAATGACAATATTTTGTTACTAATAGCAAAATAAGACAGTAAAAAGAAAAAATTGCGCTGGGATGTGAACTCGTGAACTCCCGTGATCATCATGTCGCACCACTCAATTGACACCATTGAGCTATTTCTCCTTCAAATTCAACAGGGATTCAATTGCTGGTTAATTTTTAATATTTTTTTATTCTTTTCTTATACTTATATTTTTTATGGTATTCCTCGTGTTTACACAAGTCACGCACTATTATGTTGTAGGAAGTTTTTTTTACAAATCGGCTCCTCTTAATTTTGTTGGTACAATCAAGAATATTAAAAAATATTTATTCTTCCTTAAATTCTTGATTGGGATATCTATATTTCATTGGTGACAGATTTTCATGACAGAAACAAGAATATATTTTGAATGAAATCACACCATCATTACAAAATATACCATAATCGTAATCGTACCCCACTACAAAACTGAACATCACATAAAATCCTCTGGAAACTTCTGTTCCGATAACATCTTCATAATAAATTCGTTTATCTTTTCGATCGCACCTGCCGTACGAGCAACAAAAGTCTCTATCATAGCTCTTATATTAATTAAAACGCCATAGTCTTTGTGGGAAGGGCCATTTTGTTTACGAGCATCAATCATTTTCACCTCGTGGAAAGATAGCATCGGATATGGCCGAAGTGATTCGGGTTTCCTTTCTAATTATCGTAAAAAGTCATGTTTGAGATGGACAGACGTAAGGATTGAAGTAAAAAATGGTGCTTGAATTTTATAAGGCATCGAAACAATAACGACTGTTTGAAATTCGTTAGAAGCGAATGTCATTTTAACCCAAATTGTTCCTCTGGGAGAGAAGTGAGTAGATGTTCACAAATTGTTCAAACTGAACCTGTTATCGAATATAAAATAATGTGATATATTTCAATTTGGATCTATCTAATACTCCTCATTAATAAAAAAATGCTGTTTTAGCCCACTGGAATCGATAATAAAAATAGGTATTTTTCGTGTTTTTTCAATTTATTGTTGTTCTTAATTTTTTTTGTTCTTTGGGATGTTAAAGAGTAAAAACGGTCTATACTAATTTGTATCCTATTAACGAGTTATAGGTATATTTCTTCCCGAATAAATCTAGGTATCATTTTCTGTCAATGAATGTTGAATTATTATTATTATTATATACAGGGTAGGGTTCCCCATACGACATGGTCTTTTGACGACACACGAATATATTTTTCATTTACTTTCCATTTTTAAATAAATCGCAAACGTTCCTCAAATCTTGACGAGCTAATTTCGAATTACAGAACAAAAATACAGTAATTCGATGACGAATTAGTATGCTCTGTTGATTTCGAGTTGATCGAAGAACAAAAGTAATACCTCGAAAAAAGTCGTTAGGGGTAGACCCCTAAAAATCATGAAATATATAAAATCGTCGGATTTACTTGAAATTCACCCTATATATGCAATATTTCATGCTGATTTTCAGAAAATATATGATTCGTGTATGTTCAGGTCAGAGGTTTAGGATAAAAAAGCATGAATGTTCAAAAATAAAATTTTCATTTTCGATTTTTCAAAAAATCTCAAATATTCCTGAAAATGTATCTCGTCGATGATGAATTTACAAAGTTTCAGTAGGTTCTTATTCAAAAAAATACACCTGAAATACGAGCTGATTTTGAATTTTTGAGCGATTTACAAACGATCAAATTCAAGTTAGAGCAATTATACGATAATGAAGAAAACTGAATTTCGAAATTTTTTATCATTCATATTTCAAGAATTCGCAAGGTATGAATCTCGACAAACTGATTTCGAATTATACAAAAATAATGGCGGCAAAAAAAAATAGAGTAACTCTGCAATGCCAAAGGATTCAGAATGATGAAATTAATAGGTATATTCTGTGAATTTCAAGTCGTTCGACGAAAAAAAAAAACCCTATTGAAAAGTCCCAAGGGGTAGACCTCTAAAAATAATGAAAAATTTAAAATCTTCAGATTCATTTTAAATTTGCTAAAAAACGATTGAAATGAGAATGATGGATGTGTATTACCTGTATTTAAACAACGTATATCTGTACTTTTGTGTACGTGGTGCAAAAAATTTATTTTTGTATTGTTTTCATGATTAGCCTACTTCTGGCATATAAAAGTCATAAAAAATTACCAATTTTTGACGTAATGGAAAAATATTTTTGTTATGCAGTTGATATTCAAAGTAAACTAATTTTATTTCGAATAAAATGCTTTGTTTAGTGAATACGTAATCCAGTATGTAATGAATATAATTGAAAACTATGAAAAAACATCACAGTTGTTTGAAACGTAATACAATGTCACAAAATATGACTAAATAAGGCGTCAACTGAATGTTTATGTTTTGTCATGATCACAAAACGCTATAGAAGAGTGACAGTTGAGAGCAATAAAAATTTTATTGCACTAGGGCAATAAGGAACCAGTTTTTTCATTGAATATAGGTCAAATAAGTTTTTTTGCTTGAATATTGAAAAACCAATGTAATGATGCGGTGCTAGGAAATTATCAACGAATAATAAGTATTCGAAAGGCAGCAGCAGACAGCAGTATCGACATTTTGATGCCTTGATTGGAGCCCTTGTTTGTTTCAACTTCAGCATCGATTTATTTCTTTCTCTTTTTCCGAAAATGTCCCAAATTTCCCAATGGCACTTTTACAGATGAACCTGAATTGGAATGCGATAACTTCATCGATATTTCAACCGAATTGGATGGAGCAGAAATCGAGAAAGTTTCTTGATAACAAAAAACGCGAAGTTGGCGTCCTAGTTTTCCTCAGATCGCGCCGATTTCCGTCTATCTTTCCCCACCCGGAAAACAACCCGGCTCATAGCAAATGAACCCTGAATATTCAATAAGGCAAGCAGAATTGCTATCGACTTCTTCCAAAGTTTAAGAATGATATTGTACTTCGTACTGAAGTGAATTTGTTGTCGGCAACTTTGTACCTACTCTAAATGCAAATTCAACTGCTGCGAAAACAAACAACAGAATGAGAAGGCGCCTATGCCCGGCATTTGCATAATCTGGTGTTCAAAAATAGTGAGCTGATTTCGCGAAAACAGTTTTTGAACACTTGAATATTTTGATTGAATTTTATGCATCGTCAGGAAAGCAAATTTTTTGAGAAATTTCAACCATCAAATTAGCTCTTTTCTTCCCGATGTAACTGAAGAAATGAGACAATGAATTCAACAAAATACCTTAATATTATTATTATCTAGATTGATCCCTTTTCAAGCTCTGTCGCTCTTGAAAATAATCGTTTATGGTACATAAAACTCATCTTTCAATTGAGATTGCCTTTATTTACAAAAAAATGTAGAATAATACAAATCAAGTACACAACATACTCATTTAAATCAAAATGAAGTGTCGTACTTTTACAATTTCCTTCC
Source organism: Chrysolina americana (assembly GCA_958502065.1). Classification (NCBI taxonomy): domain Eukaryota; kingdom Metazoa; phylum Arthropoda; class Insecta; order Coleoptera; family Chrysomelidae; genus Chrysolina; species Chrysolina americana. The sequence goes on from OY293417.1 coordinate 4,634,071, forward strand.
ACCAACAATTTTGCAGAAAAATCGAAAATTTCGAAATTCTTCTTTTCTCTATATAATTTTTTCATTCTGCACGTACTCATTCAAACTCTTGGCACTATGCCATGGCAACTTTTTACAGACTATTCAACTATATGAATGAACATTACATAGAAATTATCTTACAAATCTGGCAAGCTTCAACTTTGTATTTTCAAATACTGTCTATCTGGATTTTTAATGGCATCTATTCACATGGCAATACTAATGTTTCATCTAAACTTCTAAACTAGAGAGTGTTTCAGAAGTATCGAACAATATTGATAAAATGAAATTATTCCATATCAGTAGTAATAATTGACATTTTTGGGCCGTGATGGTCATGATGGTAGAGCGCTTGTCTCTTAACCTAAGGGTCATGGGTTCGATTCCCAGCATGGTCATCGGTCTCGTGCATGGCATCACACGTTAAAAGGTAAGGGCTGCGTCTTCCCTAGCTCGGACAAGTCTTTCGAAGACTTTTGAGGATTGTACTCTTAAGGGTGTGCAGCTGGTTGACGGAAATAACAATTTTAACAACAACAACAATTTAACAATTTTTAACAACAATATAACAGTTTTTCAATTACATCTGTTTGGAAATTGAAAAATTGTTGAAATTCTACTGGTTCCTAGTACTTATTACCAAAAAGTAAGATATAATAAGCAACATCACTTAGCTAATATTCTCATGTGCTCAATATCAAACATTCATGTGTATTCAAAGTCAGAAGCTTTTAAACTTTGCTGAGATTTTAATGAAATTTTGATGTTTTACTCCGTTTCTATTGATTATCATGCTTTTGTTACAACACAGTAATTATGAGCAATTACAGCTGTTAACAAAAAATTAAAATATCTCTGCTCCAAAAATGTTTAAGTTTATTCTACTTACAAAATAAGTCGGTTAAATTTATAATACCATACGTTTTTCCAATAAACTTCAACGTCGCGTATTCCTTGTTTGAAGCAAAAAAAATTTCTGATGACTAAAATTTTTCGAAATTTCTCAAATACCTCAAGTTTATATAAAACATACAATCATGACACGTAATAAAAATGGAATATATTCACAGTTTTCTCAGTGAAATCACATGCATTTCATCTCTTCAGACGATGTTTCGGCTGTTTTCATGCAAATCATCACCCAACCCCAAACTCCGTTCCACGATTTCTTAAACAATCACCGAGACGCCCTCTAAATATTCATGAAAAATAAATTAAATGTAAATATCCAGTTTGAGCATTCACGAAGGAAGTTTCCTTTCGAAATTTCCCCCAGACGGCACATCTGCGTTTTACATCCCTAAAAATCTAATTTAATTGGAATAGCCTTGATTTAGAGCAGCGAAAAGCGTTTTCTGGAACTTATCCGTATCGAGAGTGCGTTACGAATGTCATTTTGATGGATACAGGGGAGTGTTTCGATGCTGAAATTGAATCACATTATGTCTGAATCTCGAGAAAACAATGTTTAAAACACACTCATTCTGGTGATTTTCTACTGCAATGAGCAATAGCGTTGGGACCAGTTTTTTCAAATACTTCGTTATCAAGATCAAGGTCTCAATATATATATATATATATCAAATAGAAATGGACCCACTATTCCGGTTCAGTAACTATCGAGAAAGGTAAACCGAATGAAAGAGTAAAATAAATGAATTAGGAAAAAACATGTCATTTAAAGCATCGGCTGTTCATTCCACATTTTCTTCCAAAAAGAATTACAAAGTTTCTCGTATATAGAATATTCATGACTGCGAATTGCCATTTCTCTCAAGTATAGGTGTGCATTTTTTGAATATTTTTTGCTGGACATTTTGAAGATCTACCTCAACTCGTATTACCGCCATAGATTTTCGGCTCTCCTAAAAATTTTGAACTGAAGCATACATCGGTTTTGGAAAAAGTCGAGATAACTGTGAGATCAAATATTCAAGAGCAGTGAGCAATTTTCATCTCCGAATCAGTTTTGTTCCCGAAATCTTCCAAGATGTTACAGAACATCAGATTGATAGTGAAGTCCTTCCAAACATCAAAAATAATATATTTTATGAAGTATACCAATCTTCTTAAACTCCTGAAAGTATCGATCGATATTTTTTAATATCTTCTGAGAGCATATACGTGTCGTTTCGAATTTCCCGGATCGAAAACCACGCACGAAAGTTGCCTCTAAATCTCGAGATACGTTTCTATAAGGATTTGGAAGATTTATCGAAACGAGGTGATAAATAAGGGTTATACGAAACCTATCTTAAATTCAGATATTATGCTTCGCTTCTGAAACGTAACATAAATATCAGACTTTATGGTTGAAAAAGTTCTAGCAGGAATTATGTATATTACTGTACTTTTAAACTTCACACCCATTGTTCAGCGCGAGTTTCAGCTCGTAGAGAAAATAACTGAAATGTTCTTTACTTAAGGTTATACGGGCTATTGGTCTGAACGTTATTCTGGACCATTAGGATATTGACTTTACGTATTAGAGAAAACAGGGTAATTGAATACTATCCCGTCTATCTATCGATACCTAGAGTTTCAGTCGGAGCTGAAATAAAATCGTGTGGAGGATTTTTGCTGCATGTTTTTTGAAGGGATAATGTTTATTTATCTGAAATATATTACAATATTTTGGAAGGAATTTTTGTGACCACAGAAACTGAAGTTTTCAGCTTTACTTACAGGACGAAAAACTCGAGATTTTCAATTCTAAAATAGTAGTACGCGAGCCCTCGTACAAAATCTGAAATGATCACCAGCAAGTTATAACTTTGTATAGGCACTGTTCAAGTGTGCCAAATCTGACAAGATGTCTCAGAGAAGAAACCTTGAAAGTGGTAAGTTTTCCTTTGTCGTCAAATCGACATCTTTGGAGCGTCGGACTGCTGAATATCCTCAATAATTTTGTAGTGCCATTGAAAATCTCATTTAATTTTTGGATTTTCCTAAAAAAATCAGATTGCTGCCTGTCGCCAACCTAAGTTGTAATATCGACACGTTTAGAGTGGAGGACAACCCAGAAATATCGAACATTCTTGTCTGATCACGATTCAGACCTAATCACATCTGTTCTACTGCTCTTCAGCTTCTCATTGATAGAAAATTGTAAAAAAAAATGTTATTTCCGTCAACCAGCTGCACACCCTTAAGAGTACAACCCTCAAAAGTCTTCGAAAGACTTGTCCGAGCTAGGTAAGACTCAGCCCTCACCTTTTAACGTGTGATGCCATGCACGAGACCGGTGACCATGCTGGGAATCGAACCCATGACCCTTAGGTTAAGAGACAAACGCTCTACTATAATGACCATCACGGCCCATTGCTGTATAAAATTACTTTGGATTCAGTAAGGGGGCGTCCATAAATTACGTGAGGTGTTTTTTTTAATTTTCTGCCCCTCCCTCCCCCCCTGGTGAGATGTCGTGAGATTTTATTCAACCCCCTCCCCCATCTCCCAATCTCACGTGAGATTTTTCAAAATGTGAGTTTCTTACGTAAACGTGTTGGATTGTTATTGTAAAAAGAAAAAAACAAATTTGCTTCGTGCTTTTATTTACGACTAGTTATGACTAGTAATCAATGTTGCTGAGAGTTTAATTATAAGTGTAATAAAAATTTAACAATAGAATACTTAAATCGTAACTACTTAGATTAAAAAAGAGTATCTACTCTAATTCAGTCCATGGAGAATCATGCACGGTCTCAAGAGAGACTATTGGAACCAACATGTCCATATGATTTTCAATCAGAAAAAAAATTGCGTGATATTTGCCGAGACCCCCCCTCTCTCCAACGTAAGATTAGATGAGATTTGACTCGACCCCCTCCCCCCCTTAAACACCTCACGTAATTTATGGACGCCCCCTAAGGAATCTTATGCAATGATCCAAAATTACCTGTCTTCAACGCGTAGTGGTGGAAAACAGCTTATCGGAGAATCTCCCAGTAATCAGTGGAGTACCACAAGGCTCAATATTAGGTCCCGTGCTTTATACCATTTACACTGCACGCTTTGTTACATATTTTACTTTCTGCGAATCACACTATTACGCTAATGAAACTCAGCTGTATCTATCATTCATCAGAATGATGCAAACGATGCATTCAAAAAGCTCAATGCAGATCTTCTCTCTTTGCAAAATGTTTCCCAACAACATTCATTAATTCTCAACCCATCCAAATCATCTTTATATTGTTTGAGCCCAAAACGCAGAGGGATATAATTAATCGTAACTTTAGAGTAATTCTCACCTATGTAGACTCCGCAAAAAACTTAGGACTCATCACCGGTTCCTCTCTCAGATTTTTAGGGCATATCACCAACTGTATTAAAAGAGCCTACTATATTCTGAAAACACTGTATGGTCCTAATTATCGTCTAGGTCGTAAATCGAAAATCATCCTATATGATGCTTCTGTTTTATGCCATTTCAACTACATTGATACTGTTTACCACACTAATATAACCAAATATGACAAGCTACGAATCCAGAAAGTCCAAAATGCATGCGTAAAATTAATATTCGTAATACGAAAATATAAATCTTTCAATGTACCAGCTTGATTGATTTTGTCCTATTGATTTTTGAAATCATTAATTTGTCGAAAAGTTCTTACTAGCCCTGATGATGATAGAAGTCGCTGCAGAAACGTAGGACTTTCAAAAAAATATTAAAAAATATTGTCTAATCAACCGCTGTTGAAATGCATGAATATTAAAAACAAAATAGCTATTTATGTACCAAGTGCGTTATATAGATCATAACGCCTGGAGGACAACATTCACCCGAGAGCCTTTGGCCAATTGCCATGGAAACATTGAAGAGGTTGCTAAGGGTTGTTTATTTAATAAAATGACGCTGCACTTTTGTAAGAATTGACAAGCAACTAAAAACGGTTGTGTTCATAATAATTATGGAGATCCCACATAATGTGACGCTCAAAGCGGAAAAAGCGATAGGGAATTTACTGCCTGTGAAATCCAAATACTTAAACGAGAAAGAGTATGACCAGTTTGTGAAATAGAAAGATGAAAACAGAGAGAATACCGTAAATGAAACTATCCTAATGGCATACCTCCAGGAACTGGTGAGTTTATCTCATGAAAAATATTAATATTTTTTATTTATTTTACATAATTTGAGTCGGAAACATATAGTGCAAATAGTCTATGGACCAAATACTCACAGCTGAAATCAACATTGATTGTTAAAGAAATCATTAATATATCAGCATTCAGTCAACTGATGGCCTTTCTGAAAGTTAATTCAAAAGAATACATTCCTTAAAAATCAAAGGTGTCGGAAGGTGGACAAGTATTACTTTTCATAATAAAAGCTCCAGATGATACTTTTCTGCAACATAAAGTTGTTCTGGTAATGGGCGTATTTGGAGGCTTAAGACGTGATGAAATGGTCAAGATGACAATTGATGACATTGAAGACAGAGGAGCCGTTTTACTGGTCAAGTATCCAGAAACCATTGTTGAAGAAAGCGAAATAGGAGCCTTGAACTTAGTTAAAAAGTACATTGCAATACGACCAAAGGGATGTAATTAATTTATTATTGAACTAAAGAAAAAAACATTTAGCATGCGTTATGATTCATAATGCCCTCCATAACGCCTTGGGCAACCGTTGCCAAAGGTATTAAAAAGCAGTAATGGACAAGTGGAAAATTAATTCTTGAACAGAAACCCAAAGAGGATGATAAAGAATCGACTTCCTCAATCCAAACTCGCCTGAAACCATTATCATCTTTTCAAACGGCGCCATTACATTTCCGAAGAGGTCCGGATTTAATATTTGCGTAAGACGAGATAACTGCGCCGCACTTTGCAGATAGACGATACCGGAATTTAATTTAGGACATAATTTAGTGTGTTAATTAAAACGGTTGTTTAATTAGAGCCGAGGAGGGTGAAACATGGCGCTCGGGAGGCTGCATGCAGCTGATATAAGTTTGGCAAACTTCGGTTTGTCGGAGGGATCTTGTTCTCGGCTGTATTGCTGCGGTTCGGGGAACGTACGAGTCGGGCATAATGGGCCGTCTACGACGTTAGAAGCACTTAGTAATAATCTGACTTGGAAATGACAAAAGCGTCATAAAAATTATTGTTGTTTTTGTTGGGACGATCAAATTAAATTCTCGACATACCGCTTTGCGATATGAGCACGCTGGCTTTGTTGACGGAAGAATGAGGTTATGGAATTTCTTTCTGGATTCCGAGAACGTTTCTCTTCCACACTGCGAAAAATCTGTAGAAAACATACATACAGGGTGTCCCGAAACTGTGGTGCCAAATTGAAACAGAAGATTCCGTTCGTCGTCGTTAGTTGCAGAGATACAGGGTGTTGAATATGAAAAATTAATAGTAATTTTTATTCATAACTTCCACAGTTCTAAACATTTTTCAAAAAAAAATTGAATTAATATTTGTGTTCAATAGGTGCTTCATTTCGAAATAGAAACCAAACTTTCAGTTGTTACCAGTGGCGTACAAGAAGGGCATCATGGTCCATTTTCACCCCTATTTTTTACGCCACTGGTAAAATCAGAAAAATTTATGATTTTTTGCATTCCTCTATCAATTTTGAGTAATAAATGTATACCTGTTGGATTCCAGAAAAATCAACCGTGTTCAAGATAATTGGGCTTTTATGAAAAAAAAAAACAAACCTATCTATAGTAATGAAAAAAATATTCGGCTGAAGTGAATTTTACAATAATGGTTACTGGTTGAACTCACAACTGGATATTTTATCAAAAAAATCAATGACATATCCATATGCATTTTTTTTGCAGAGGTACTGAGTGTTGAAACTGGAAAATAAAAAGGCATTTTTCTCGTCACTTTGATAGTTACAAAAAAAACAATTAAATTTGAAGGTGTAACTTTTTTTTGGTTCAATTGGGATTGTAAAATTAATTTCTGCCGAACAAATTTTTCATTACTAGTATGCGCAATTATCGCTTTTTTCTGATGAAATATAACTGATTGGAATCACAAACCAACATATTCAGAAATATTTATTACCACTCTGTTCACCCAATGACACAAAAACAATATTGTTAACAATCTCAAACATAGAGCATGGCACATGAAAATTTCAGAAACAAAAACCTCAAACTCATTGGAACAATGTTATTAAAGAAAAGCTACCCAAAATAAAAAAAAATTATATCATATTCCGACAGAGAAAATGAACATGAAAGAGAAAACCCCCCTAAAGTTCAAGTATTTCAAATTAACTCATTTAGAAGGACTGACACCAAAATTGTCATGAAACGTGAAAACACAATAATTGAATAATTTTTTCACGAGACCGAAAACAAACGCGACAAAAGATCTGGAATCTAATGTTATTTATAAAACACCATGTGCTGAGTGTAACAAGGTGTACATAGGGCAAACAGGTAGGTATATGAAACAAAGGATGATTGAACATAATAGGGATTGCAAAAATATACACAACACACTTAAAACAATGAAAAATCCAACAGGCCTTGCGGAAAATTGTAAGTCATTCCTCCATATTAAAAAAAAGATTCCTGGATGAAATGATTGATATAACAAAACAGCGAAAAGTGTGTCAACAAAAGATCGGATAGTGAAAATTTGAACACCTCGTTTTTAAATCCACTAGATAAAATAAAATAAAAAGTGTAAGAATCAGTATAATTATTAAATGATATTTTACAACTCTCATCATTTCTTCCATAAGCCTTTTTTATATTATAAATAATCGATTCACCAATAGTTCATCCTGTTCATTTCTATGTGTCTGTGTGTGTACGTATTTTGTTCCCCAGTATTTATATTTTATGTCGATTTTATTCACTTCAAATCCATTTTAACTCGGAGAACCCAAATGTGAGTAGCCATTGCTGTTGTTTTCCTGTAAAGTGTCTTAGCTGTTTTTCTTATTTTAAACGATTGTAATCTCACCTAATTTTATTCTTACCTCCATTCAAGAATTCCATTTTAATATACATATATGTTTTTTTATTCTTATAAGTCCTGAAGATGAAACAATATAGTTTCGATACGTCGAAAATTTAAAATTTGGTCTTCAAAATCTCGAACGAATTCCCAGCAACTCAACAATTCTGATAAATAACAATGTATCACAGTAAACGTGGAAAGAAACTGTCTATGTGTTTATCAATATCTCTCCATCACATTATATCACCAATATATTCATGAGTAGGTTTGAAACAGTTCACAAAGTTACGACATACCTAATCCTTACCAAAAATTTGAATTAGGTATGTGGATGATGTATTTTGTGTTTTAGAATAAAGAACACTTCCTGAAGAGTTTGAATTCAGTATTTGAACAAATAAATTTTTACAGTGGAGATGTAAGTTGATGGACAGTTGCCATTGTTGGACAAATTGGTTATCAGGAATGGAGAACATTTGGAAACAGACATTTAAAGGAGAGTTACTAATACCTATAGATTTACACTAGCTGATTCTAATCACCACATCCATCACAAGATGGTGAGTTTTAATGTATTTGTTCATATAATTTAGCTTTCCACTAAGTGATGAACATATTCGGACAGAAGTAAAAACAAACAAGGAGATAACCATTAACAATGGCTATTCTCGTAGCATAATAGATAATTTGCTGAAAAAGAGAAAGTTCTAAATGTCCTCAAGACAAATAACTACTCTAGATCAACCTAAAGATAACAAAAAATTCATACGAGAGGTTTCGATTACATCTTCCGGATTGTAAATTTTCAGGTTGTACATAGTACCAACAATCCCCGAATATTATTAGGTACCTATCCCAAAAGATCAGGAATTTAAGAAATTAGCTGTCAAAATAATTGTGATAATATCATGTTATGGCCAAACCAAGAGATCTATGAATACACGATTTTGTGGACATTTGGCCCATATTTTGTTGGGCAGAACTTCAAAATTTTCACTTCCACCACTAACTGAAATAATTTATAATTCATAAGTCAGTCAAATACTTTGTAGGTTTTTTTCTTTCATGACTTTCTGCTTATGAAGGTGCTCTATAAAACCTACAAGTCTAAATGATTCGCAGAATTTCAGAATTGGTAATCCCGCCATTTGTTGAAATAATTTTCAATACGCCCCTCTTCATTCTGTATACATTTGCCGGACATTTTCGCAGTTTTTTTCGTAAAATTTCTCTGCACACTGCCACAATTCTTCATCGCAACTCTTCTTCAGTGCTTGGTCCAGTTTTCTAAACTATTTATTGATATTTCCCCAGAAGTAAAAATCGAGAGGGGTGAGGTCAGGCGAACGCGGCGACCAATGAATCAATTGTCCGAACTCTTTCAATGGATATTTTTGAATCAACCATTTCGCACATCATCAGCATCATGGACGGATGCACTATCCAACTAAAAAATAATAGTGATACGAACATTTATGGGGATTTCTTCAAGAATGTTCCACAACCTGGAAAAAATTAAGCCTAGGAAAAACGTAATCACGCATGCTTGAAGAAAAAATGATATCACTAGAAATTGTCAACATTCTGTATTCTTCCATATCCCTGCTACCCCGGCATCGACCGACGGATGCTGCAAAAAGGGAACGGACCACTAAAAACATCTCGCTGGAGTTAATGAGCTAGAAAGAGTTGTCAATTTCGGCTGTACAATAAACAACTGGGAGACCGAGCTTTTAATGAGGATCGAAGTAGTTTTGATGGGCCGTTTCCATTAATTCCTTGGGTCGCAGTATAAACAAGACGAAATCGCGGTAAGGACGACAGATATTGGTGCTTTGTCGCTTGTAAATTATCTCGGCGTCGGTGGACCTCTCAAGGCTCGACATTTTCGGTGATATTTTTCAATAATTTCGCCACCGTATCTATAGCGTCCGGGATATTTTTTGTTTTCAAGTAAAATTGATAATAATAACTTGTTTTAATGGCACGTAATCTTGAGAATATGAAACCCACTCACCCCATCAAGCAATTTTTTAAAATATAATAGTTGAATTAAAACCGAATCGTATTGGAAATGAATGAAATAGTTTTTGATAATTATAAAAATTGTTCGAATTAACGACCATCCACCTCCATACAATGATATTCATATAGAGTCTAAGCTTCCCGAACATGACCTATTATTCATGCCAAAAATGCGTCGTAATTTTTGGTTAATTCGTTATTATAAATCACCTACAGAATCTGGATAAGTGGCATAGATTCGAATGAACCAACAAAAAAGTCCAACAGGGTTAAATCTGGTGAACTAGGTGGCCACTCCTTCACCTGAATTCTTCAACTTCTTGTGCCACCGCTTTTCGATCTCTGAACAAATTGGTTTAGAAATGATTGGTCAATAATACAAAGTATTATTGAATGCTTATATCTAGTGCATACCTTACTTAATGGAGTAACAAATTTGGTACCTTCGAAAAAAATTGCTCAAAGAAGAAAAACTTTATTAAAATTTAAAAAGCCTTTTCAATTGAGTTTTGAAAACCTGAAACGATGCATTAAATAAAGTTACGTTTTTATATGATATTGGTTTCCTAACTTCAGAATTTCTAGTATCCTTTCGTTCAATATAAAAAGTTATTAGTTATTTATTTATTATTTTGAAAAGGAAGCTCGAGCGCAAATGAATTCTCATATCTTCTAATGATTTTAAATTTAGTTGGATTGAAATTTGAATATACTCATATTCGTTTCGTTAAAGATCTAAATGAATACCAATGTTTTCATTATAGTATGGGTCCCATATACAGGGTTATGATAAAGTAATGCACAAAATTCATAAAACGTACAACGATCACTTTTGAAAAAAATGCAAAAACATGTCAAACTGTTCTTTTTATTCCGCATCTTTTGACATAAGTTACAAAAATAACACGTCAAAGTTGTCAAAGTTATGACGTCATCAACACATTTTTTTAATGGGAAGCTATGAGTTTTATTAAATTATGTGATAGAGCTTGTGTTTTTACACAAGGGAAAAATAGTTGCAGTAGGGCTCACATAAGAAAAACAACGAGAAAGGGATAAAAAACGAAATAACAAAACCAATTATAAAAAGAGGTCAAACTTAAACTTATCTAGTAAGAACATGTGTTCTTATAAATTTTTTCAATTGTTTTACTAAAACAACGGTTTGTTAGTGTCAGTCGTACAATTAGTGTCACCACAGTTTTATTATTATGGCTCGTTTAACCGAAAGAGAAAGGATAGAAATTCTAATGATGGTAGGTTACGGCGATCGCCTTCGAAGTCATGAAGAAGCATGTGCTTTATTTAACGCAACACATTTTGAAAGACCTCCAATTGCTAGAAGCACAGTAAGCAGAATTGTTGCAAAATTTGATGCAACGGGAAGCGTGAGGGATGCTCCAAAATCTGGACGACCAGGAATAAGTGACGATGTGAAGTTAGATATTTTGCTGTCAGTAGAAGAACACCCTCACGCAACTACAACAGAAATTGCCTTACAAGAAAACTACACCCATACAAAGTTCATCTTGTTCACGAACTCTCAGAAGATGATCCGGACAGACGTTTGGAATTTTGTGAAATCTTCATGCGGCATTGTGACGAAAATCCAAATTTTCTTAATAGTGTAGTATTTTGGGATGAGGCAACATTTTGTCTAAGTGGTTCTGTAAATCGACACAATTCTCGCTACTGGGCTCGGGAAAATCCTCACTGGATGCAGACTAAACACACCCAGCGTCCCCAAAAAATTTATGTTTGGGTAGGAATCGTCCGGGGAAGATTTATTGGTCCTTATTACTTTCGCGGGAATTTAACAGCTGAACGATATTTGGAACATCTTCGTATGGCAGTGCTTCCGGACCTACTTGCGGCATTTCCGGATCCAAATAATGGGGGCAACTTGGATCCCAGTATTTGGTTCCAACAAGATGGCGCACCACCACATTATGGTCATACTGTTCGAAGGTTTCTGGATAACCGGTTTGAAGGACGGTGATTGGAAGACGTGGACCAATGGAGTGGCCACCTAGGTCACCTGATTTAACCCCCCTTGATTTTTTTCTGTGGGGACATTTGAAAAGTCGGGTCTACATTAACCGGCCAGACAATTTAAAAGACTTAATGGAAAGAATTAGACACGAAATGACTCGTAAAACTCTGCAGATGATCGAAAACTCTATAAATGCGGTCTACCATCGTCTTGGCTTATGTCAGTTAGTAAACGGGACACAGTTTGAACAATTCCTATAAGAAATAGTTTTGGTTTAATGGACTGTTTAGTTAATTGAAAAGTTATTATGAAACTTACGTTTATTTCGTTTTTTATTCATTTTCTCGTTTTTTTTCTTATGTGAGCCCTACTGCAACTAATTTTCCCTTGTGTACAAACACAAGCTCTATCACATAATGTGATAAAAATCTTAGCTTCCCATTAAAAAACTTTGTTGATGACGTCATAACTTTGACAACTTTGACGTGTTATTTTTGTAACTTATGTCAAATGATGCGGAATAAAAAGAACAGTTTGAAGTGTTTTTGCATTTTTTTCAAAAGTGATCGTTGTACGTTTTATGAATTTTGTGCATTACTTTATTATAACCCTGTATAGGAACAATATTCTAAAATAGATCTTACGAAAGCATAACATAAAATCTTTTTTGTTTTAATTGAGAAGCCGATAATTTTTTACTCACTAACATGAGCCTAGAAAGCAACGAATTCATTTGAAGGAATTTATTTCAATAATAACTACGATAAGTTCCAAGTACAATCGACTAGATTTTTGCAATTTTCGTCACACATTATGGTTGGAGTTTTAATGCTCCATACCCCTACTTAGGGCGTTAAAGGTTTTAATATGCTTTTTGCGTCAAAATGTGATTCCCTGACATACAATCTTGACGTGTTGTCCCACCCTGTAATGCCCTGCGGTACGTTTTCTATGGGCCACCCTGTATAATTTTCGAAGTCCAGCAATCGATTATTCTTAAAGCTAAGGCATTCTTCATTCTCCGTCAATACTTCAATGACTCTATAAAAATGTGCTTTTTTGAATGAACCCATCCAAAATGGAATCGACGGATCATTGAGTACGAGATAAAGTGGGCTCCTCGAATCAAGACAATGAAATTTGAACCTCCATTATTATCTTCGGCTTTATCTTGTAGGGTTTGTGATGGTGAGAACGTTTCAGGTGTGTGGATGTTTATGTTTACGACTTGAGGCTACTTGATGTCGTTCTGGTAATAAAAGTGACAGTCGAGATGGGGCGATTCATTGAAATCTCACTGTAATGGACTGTTTTACGGCCTTAGCCCGTGTCTGGAACTTGATAATAAGGACGAGTAACGTTTTCTTTACGTTTTCCCCAAAACGTTGTTTATTTTGTTGTCGCGACAGGATAAATAGGTGCTTGGAGGAAACTGGAGATAATGTCGTAAACATTGATCTTTTGGAAGTTTGGACTTCGATAGGGGAGGATGAAGGGTTCATGTTTGAGGAAACTTGATCACAGGGTAAACTGTATACAGTGTTCAGCAAAAGTTTGGAGTGCACTTACACGGAGAATTAGAGCCAAATTCAAAATGGTTATGTTTTACGAATGTGGTGCATTCAAGCCTATTTTAAAGTGTCTCAGTAAACTTACCAACCTCTTTTTTTCGAATCGATTATCCTGGGTATTGTCTTTCGAATGACAGAATTATTTATTTATTTCTTGTTTCCAGTTTATTCTATTCAATATTTTCAGTTCAATTCTGAAAATAATATTATTTGGTTGGTATCAACATAAAGAAGATGAAAAAGACAAATTCGTGGATTCAGAAAAGTTGATCAAAAGTGTTCTTTGGGTGGAAAGTAATATTATTTAATTATATATGAGACCGTGGCAAGCGATTAATTTATAAATTCATAGAAGTGTTTTCTTTTTTTATTACAGCTAGGTTAGTGTCATATTTTGTTGAATTGTTAAGACTGAAACACAATGGAAGTTTCATGTTTTTAGTTTCAATTTTCATAATTTTGAATATTTCTCGCGAAACCATCATTGCCATTATTATTCTGATCACGCTTCATAAACAATCTTTTTGGTAAAATTCAAGCTTCATTTTTCAATACTGTTTTGCATTTTGTTTTATTTTAAAAATTAATATCCAAAATCCCAAAACTCAAAACTTACTACATAAAACTTCCTTAGTGTCTACGGCAATTCAGTATTGTATCATATTCTATACAAAAGAACATCTGATAATTTTGCCTCTCTATGAAAGATTGTTAAAATTGTTATATCCGTCAACTGGTTGCACCCCTACGTGCAACCCTCAAAAGTCAGAGACTTGTGCGAGCTGGGGGAAGACGTAGCCCTTACCTTTTATACGTGTGATGCCATGCACGAGACCGGTGGCAATGCTGAGATTCGAACTCACGCTCTCTGGCTTATGAGGCGAGGACTCAACCCGCACACCACCGCGGTCTCTCTATGAAAGATGTTTCATAAATATTGTCCAGCTGATTATTTGCTGAATCAGTTTAAATTTTTTTAAGGACTGCTTTGTGCGAACTAGTAGTCCCTAGTCTCCCTCATTTTTTTTCCATGGAGTATATCTACAGTGACCGGCAGAAAGTACGCATCATATGGGAAATTCTTTTGTTAATAAATTTTGCCAAATATCATTAACTTTTTGTTCTAATAAAAAATTCAAATTGAAATTGTGTAGGAACATGGTTCTTCATTAATAATTTTCTATAACGGGATTACAATGTCCTGAAGATATTTCAGTGACCTCTTATGAAGCAGCTGAACACATGGCAAATTCACAGATTTCAAATTTTCTCTGAATACAATAGATATAGCTTGTGAATCTCTACAAAATTTTATTTGGAATATCACTGTTGTCATTACTACTGAGCTTCTATTCCAGAAATCTATTATTTCCAAACAGAAAATTTTTTATGGCAAAAAATTAATTTTTATTTTTTTATCTCAGATTTCTCTCAAAACTTGTACATAGCTATAAAATGACGTTCTAAACAACTCTTTCGAATAACATTTTTCGATAATTTTTCAAATAAGTGTGTTTTGAGACAAAAAATTTAAATTTTTGGAATTTCCCGCCACATACGAAAAGACGAACGGCACTGTACAACGTCTTCTGGGGTTTCTTTAGATGCAGAAGCGATTGCACGTATCGATATTTGTCAAAATCAATTAACAAAAGAATTTCCCATATGATGCGTACTTTCTGCCGGTCACTGTAGAATAATCTCCATTCAATTAATTTCTGCGTTTGAATCATATGACATATGGAATAATTCAGTTCAGAAAATTCAATGGTATAAAATCTGGAAATTTGTCAGGCCACTCAATAAGTAAGGAGAACACAATAGTAATAATAACAATGACAATCACGACGTCCTTTCAGAAGACGCTGGACCGATTAACACAAGGCATCTGATGCACCATCGCATGAGATCATCATGCATTTGCCCAAAATACCCGATCGAATAGTGAGATGCGGATAGCTGATAACACTCTGGAGGACTCGCTTCATCATAATTTTCTGGTCAAGTCAGAGTCTAACCACAGTAGGTTTTATCTTCAGAAGGGGCGTGTTTCAGGGAGACTTTCTCAGCCATCTTGATTGATTGACCGCACCGCATTAAAAATGTGTGGAATGAAGATAAGGAGTTTGATGGTGTAACTCTGACTCCCATATTTTCAATTCATACAGTCATTCGTTATTTCAATTGTCTGAAGAAAACTTGAACAAAAATATGGCAACATACCACGGTAACTACGCCACTGTTTTACAAAAGTTAAACACTTCAACTTTGAATTATAACAAAGATAAACATAGATTAGTTAAATTTTTTTTCCTCCAGAAGTTTTGAAGAAAAACAATTATTTCTCAAATTTTTTCGAACTTTTGACAACCTGTATTTCATATGGGATGCATTTTAGGGTATATGATGAACACCGGAAGTTTGTCGGTCTTATTCTGACTCACCCTGTACATCCTGTATATATATTTTATACAAAAGATGTGGTCATAATGCTAGTAAGTTTTTCAGTACCTTCTCGAAGTGAAATTATTTGTATTCTTATATATATTATTCGAATAACCTCTCTCTAAGTGACTTGTTATAATTCTTCATTTTGGTGAATTTGTTTACATGGATATCTGTCACATATGTTTATTACTAAAAAATTCACACTTTTAAACATGGAAATACAATGAGACATCTAGGTATAAACGATTTTTTTTTAAATAAACAAAACCATGGAAGCATAATGCTTGTTTATGATTGACATGAAAATAAAATCACACTATATTTTCCGTTGAACTGATAAATTCTCAATATATTATTCACATTGTAGTCCAAATTCTGTGAATTTCGTAATGTTCGGAGTCGGTGGGTAAAACAATTGGTTAGTATAAACAAATCGGGCATCAACAAATTGCAAGTACTAACAGATAGGTATAGGTATACAAATGTGGTAAGTTAAGAAAAATCAGGTATTCTAGACAAATAAAAATGGTTTTCGATGGAATGAGTTAAAGTAGAAATGAATATGTTAAGTAGCATCTAAAAATGTGAGATTTACATTAAAAAGTTGAGAAGAAAACATTTTGAAATTTTCAAATCGACCACTGAACAATCGCATTAATCCATATTTAGAGTTTTTTTTTTACTTATATCTTTAAATATTCCTCAACTCGTTAGGAAGTAAATTCCAGAGCATTGCATGAAGCCAATTATTCTACCGGAAGTTGTTCTATTGTTTTTTTGCTCAGCGTAGTACTCAACTGGTTATGTTTAGCTCTTGTTTCATGTGAGGGGTGAAAATTGAATTTCATTATTTATTAATATTTATTAATACATGCTGTCCAAAAAGTTGCCGGTAAAACAATACTTTCGCTAGTGTTTTCCCCAGGCTTGAATACAGTAAGAAAGTTGGAATGGTATTGATGAAATATATTTTAAGATTGGTACTGTCTAAGAGAAGTCTAAATTTGGTCAGAGGCCCCTCACTTTAGAGCTTGGGTATTTTATTTGCAGATCCCATATAAAGTGTTAGTCGATGATAATTCCTATGCTATTGAACTGGAACCATTTACTGACATTTCTAAAATCTTCTTCTGAATCATTGTTTAGTTTGAGTCAAGATGTCGATTGCCAAAGGATAGCTATATATCGTTGGCAAAACTGATCACACTGTCGACGTATAATGTGAAAAGTTATGACCCAAGAACCAAGACAAGGAAAGCACAGCAATTCAGTGAAAAATGGTCAACTTATTCTGAACTCTCATGTTACTCTATATATTCCTAATAAACTTTAGTCGAGAAAAAAACCTTGCCGGAGACATGCTCATTGTATATTTATATCTGTGAAAAGAACATAAGACTGCGTCATAACTCAAAAGTGCAATTCAAAATGTCCGAAGGTACCCATGCCGAATGGTCCGCACCACAGACTTCTACCTGCCACTAAAATATGGCTGTACCGTCTCTACACGCTGTTCCAAAGAACGTTAAAGATAATTTAGATTAGGAATAATGATGATAATCGGCCATTGTAGAGCCGAAAGAGACTCTTTCATTGGGAATGTTTTGTTGGCATATAATAAATGCCTTCGGAGCAACTTATTTGTGGCATGAAATGGATAAAAAATTAAGTTGTCACAGATATCATGTGAATAAGACATTATACGAGCTGGATAAAAAATATTAAAATCGAAGTCTTTATGGCTTTTATTCGTGTTTGAGTGTTCTTTTTGCCACGTGAATTTATTGCGGTTTGATTTATTGGTGTCAGAGAACAAAAAAATCACGGTAGATATTAATCTTGGAGATTTGTAGATAGGAATAATGAGTTTGTAACATGACGTATCACGGATTAGGAATGATATAGGAATGAAATTTGAATATCCGAACTCAAAAAGTATTCATTGGACAGAATGTTCCAAATGTGAAAACATTAACTACGGTGTTCCACAGGGGTCAGTTTTGGGACCAGAACCCTTCTTGTTACACGTCTGAATCTTCCTAATGTTCAAGGCCAGTTTACTCTGTTTGCCGATTATACCACTTCATCTTGTGACACGAAAAATATTCTCCAGCATTAGAGGACATTGAAGGTATATCCAGGACCTACTAGATCGTGAAAACAGCGTCAAATTTTTTGGCTTTATAATTGACATTGAACTGAAATTTCAAGAACTCGTCACTCAGTAAAATACTTGCTGTGGACTCGACCCAGGAGTCAATAAAATATAATGGCATAACAGTTATTGAGTATTTCACATCCGCGAATATACATTGAGAAAAATTACAAAAATCACAGAATGCACAAATGTACACGTTTTTGCTTAGGATAAGTTGTGGAAAATGCTATTTTCTTCATCGCTGATACCCGTAAGAGTTTGTCAGGCCGTCCAAGGGGGCTAAATCTAGAAAATTCAATCTATAAAGTACCCGATGTAAAACAAATTGTGGATAAATATAAAATATTTCAAAAGACCAATAGAATTTCTGTTTTTTTTACGTACCACTGTCGTTATATTAGGTTCACTTTAGCCAGAGCTAAACTGTGATCCTAGACATAATGAGAACTTATAGAGGAAAAATGTATAGTAATAAAATCCACATAAATAACCTAAAATTAGGGTATGGATATGTAGGATTAGTATAAATGCTATAACAGTGGTCAATAAACAGATGAAAGAGTTATTGGATCAACTTAAATGGAAGCATTTTTTATTAAAATTCATACCTATATCAATACATGAATAGTGGTATCTATAAAAGTATCAGAAATATCCTAAAAAAATTCATAGAATTCATAAATGGCTCTAAACACGTTTCTGCTCAGAAAATGTTATGGAAAATTAAGTGTCCTTCATCACTGATACCACGTGTGAGTTTGCCAAGTCGTCCTAGGGGGTGCAATGGGGGTGAGTTATAGAACTGCACTCGAGCAGAATCAAAAAGTTTTTCAGTAGATTCTAAAGACTGCAATTGTAATTTGCCGAAGATATTCACAAGCATTTTGTGAAAAATTCATTTTAGATGCCAAATTTCATCGTATCTCTTTAGTTTTTCATCATGATGGAAAAGCCATCTGGAATTTCACAAAAAAGTTATCCTCTCCTTTCCAAAAAACGGAATCGAATCATGATCACAAAACTTGTCTGCCAATTTGGAACAGCCCTCTCGAATTGATTTAATGAAAAATAATGATCTCCGCGACCGCAAAATTCCCAGGCAGAAGTTTTGATCGCACCATAAATTACTCATATGCTATCGAAAACATTCGAAAAGCGACACCAAAAGGAAAATCTTCAAATAAAAATCTTCAGTTTTGATAAAATCGCACCATAAATCACAAAACTCATCAGCCATCTGAAATGTTCAGTATATCAATTTCACACATTAAATGGCACAATTCACTGGCTTTCCTGAACTTTTGATTGTTGACAAAATAATTAATTATAGTTGAAAATATTTATATCCCGAGCCGAAACGTCTACAAAGCTATTTATGCCTTATACGATTTTTACTTTCAAAAACTCACCACTATATTTCACCCCCTTGGACGGCTTGGAAGAGCATTCGTGTATATATGATTTTAATTTATTTTTATCAAGTACTTCTACAGAACAAACTTCCAGAAAAGTTTAAAAAAACCTTCACGTTAAAGATTCTGTAAGCATCAATATATTTCGAAGTGTACCAGAGTTGTAAACGTTTCCTACACACACCCTGTCTCATCCCTGGATACCATTCGCACGTAGCTTCATATGAATCCGGATGAGAGTTATAGCCGGAAAATTAACTTATTGAATCTCATTTCCTGGGATCCAAACGATGCAATTTTCACGTTCTTAGCCCTAGTTCGTGACTCTATCGACCAAGCAAATTGGGATTTATTCAGTTTTAGCAGAGGAAATATCAAAATTTGGTGGACGAACGCGAACTGTGTCGGAAGTCATACAGTAGGCAGGATGGCATCAAAATTCCAGGATTTTCCACACACAGAGATAATAGTTATTTGTTTTACTAGGCATAAAAGCACAAGATTTAATGCCGCGGCTGGTGTTTCATAGCCGAGCGTAGCGAGGCTATGAAACCAGCCAAGGCATTAAATCTGCTTTTCTGCCGTGTGAAACATAATTTTTTCTTCAAATTTGTTCCAATTCCACGCAAAATCGACTTTTTCATATTTAAATTGCGTTTCATTATCAATATCCAAATAACTAAATTATTTCATCAAAGGTAACTGGACCCTGCGTTACTATGGTTACCGCTGATGACGTTTGTTGAATTTGTTTGTTTACTGTTTACTTTGTCATTGTCAATTTTAATAACCAGTTTGATTTAAATCATTACTTGGAAGGTTGCCTAGCAACGAACTTTTTCTGCCTAGGCAGTAAAAGTGGAGCGGAAAATTAGAAAATTGGTTTCCCAGTTTATCTGTAACTAACGTGAAATTTTACAGAAATAATAATATATAGTTTAAAATAACCAAAAAACACGCATTTAATACAAATTGAACTGAAAACTAAAAATTAATTGTTTATATAGGCAGAAAATAATAATAATTGGAAAATTAGTTCAATAAATGGCAAGAGTAAAATTTCTGAAATTATACTCGACTAATTTTTTTGAGATTTAGGTCTGATAGAGCACCTTTGGTAGCAAAGATTTATCCAAAATAATTTCCTCCACGAAGAGTTTGGCTGACTTTTGGATTTATTTTAAAAATAATTTCAATAAATGGAGGGACTAACAATTCTGATATTCTGCCCAATAATTTTTTTTACATGTAGACTTCGTAGCTTAGGTTCTTGCAAAAATCGCCCTTCACTAGTTGGACTGATATGAATTTATTTTAAAAATTATTTCAATGAATGGTGAGAGTAACAGTCCTGAAATTCTTCCCAAAAAAATATTTTTACAATTAGGTCTTGTAAAGCACCTTCGATAGAATAAAGCTATGCACAAAGACTGATTTGTTTGAAAATTATACCAAAAAGTAGCAGGGGTATTTTTTTTTAATTCTTCCCAAAATACTATTTTGAAAGAAATCTTCCTTGACGAAGTTTTTGATATATAGGCAATTCTTGGTATGTATTATTATGAAATATATTTTCCTGGGAAGATAGCGAGTTTCGAAAAGTACATATTGAGAGAGAAAAATATTAAATTCAATAATAATAACTTTATTGTCCCAAGAAACATTACATGTATATAATCAGGGATTATGATCTAGTAATACATGAAAAAATACAGTACAAATGCCTATGTAATGTAGGGAAGTATGATAGATTGTAATCATATAGTTATAGTTATAGGGTGGAGGTGAAGAGATGTAACCAAATGAACACACTTAATTATTTTGAGTCTACATACATATACACAATACATACTACTATTGATTTCATTAATTCCTATTCAGTTGAGTAAAGTGTATATTTCTTATATGATTAGTTTCAGTTCTCTATATAGATTGAATATGAAAATTATCAGGATTTTGTGTAAATGTATGGTTGTTGTCATTGAAATGATTAGCGAAGTTTGAATCCTGTTCATTCAACGTAAAACTCCTCGAATGTTCCCCGATCGTTTGATTAAATCTACGGCCAGTCCGGCCTATGTATATTGCATTTTAATCCCCATACTTGAGTTTGTGAACTCCCGACTTCTTGAATTTATCCCGTACAGTCTTCACGTTATTACTGAATGAATAGAGGGTGTTTTTGGTTCTGAATGCAACATTTACTTTTCGTATGGTGCCCGAGATATGTTAGACATGAAAAACGATGATTGTATTTTTTGATATGGGGGTTTATCAGATTTGAAGTTTTGTTGTTTAATCTGTGAACCATAGAATGATATGCTGCTAGTTTGTGCCTCTATAGATCCTATACGTCAAATCTCAGACCGTCCTGTAGAAAGAAAACAGAAGATAAAAGAAACAGTGAGCCGTGTGGGATGCGTTCGAATTGCCAAATTGCCATCGCCAAATGGTCCGTACGTAATGATTAAAAAAGGAGAGACATTATCCACGGCCTGAACAAACTGAATGGAAGCTGCGGAGAGAAGGAAAATGAAGAAAATTAAAGTCCAGAGTGGCAGCCGATAATACATAGAGGAAAGTCGTTTGACAAAGCCTAGCCATAACATTACATCTTATCTCAGAGCTAAATGAAGGCGAAACTCAGATAAATACACAGATAAGGCATCAAGTCGAGTGTCTCAGAATTGATTAAAATGGTGTTTGAGACTGAGGGGTTAAGCCGATTTACTTACACCTGAAGGTTTGAACAGAAAAAAGTGCATTTGATCATGACTTCAGATACCTTTCAATGAACTGATAAATCTGCCAATTGAGTTAATTCAACATTTCCACATTTCTTTTTGTGCTTCAATGTTCTTCCCCAATTCAAAGTTTTCACCAATAAGTATAATGATATATGATTGATTTTTTATTGCCACAAATATACCTTGTCTGAATGAGTCAGAAGTATGAAAAAAGAGGTATAAAATTCGGCTATCAGTGAAACATATTATAGTGCAGTGTCCCATGTTCCAAATTCAGAGAGACACATTCAATATATTCTGACCTACCACGAAACGGGCCAACTCGAATTCTATTTTTGAGATCACTTCAAAATATATAAAAATCGACCGCACTCCTCTGACCACCCGACAATGACTTTTGATATTGAGAAGTTGTTATTTGGACAGAATCGAATGTATTCTGACCCAACACGAAGCGGGCCAACTCGAATTCTATTTTTGAGATTACTTCAAAATATATAAAAATCGACCGCACTCCTCTGACGACCCGACAATGACTTTTGATAATGAGAAGTTGATATTTGGACAGAATCGAATGTAGTCTGACCCAACACGAAGCGGGCCAACTCGAATCCTATTTTTGAGATCACTTCAAAATATATAAAAATCGACCGCACTCCTCTGACGACCCGACAATGACTATTGATAATGAGAAGTTGTTATTTGGGCAGAATCGAATGTATTCTGACCCAACACGAAGCGGGCCAACTCGAATCCCCTTTTTGAGATCACTTCAAAATATATAAAAATCGACTGCACACCTCTGACGACTCAACAATGACACTTGATGATGAGAAGTTGTTATTTCGGCAGGAATGAATGTATTCTGACCCACCACGAAGCGGGCCAACTCCAATCCTATTTTTGAGATTACTTCAAAATGTATAAAAATCGACCGCAGTCCTCTGATGACTCGACAATGACTTTTGATAATGAGAAGTTGTTAGTTGGGCAGAAACTAATGTATTCTGACCCACTACGAAACGGGCGAACTCGAATCCCAATTTTGAGATCACTTCAAAATATATAAAAATCGACCTCACTCCTCTGACGATCCGACAATGACTTTTGATAATGAGAAGTTGTTATTTGGACAGAATCGAATGTATTCTGACCCAACACGAAGCGGGCCAACTCGAATCCCATTTTTGAGATCACTTCAAAATATATAAAAATCGACTGCACACCTCTGACGACTCAACAATGACACTTGATGATGAGAAGTTGTTATTTCGGCAGAAATGAATGTATTCTGACCCACCACGAAGCGGGCCAACTCCAATCCTATTTTTGAGATCACTTCAAAATATATAAATATCGACCGCAGTCCTCTGATGACTCGACAATGACTCTTGATGATGAGAAGTTGTTAGCTGGGCAGGAGATGATGTATTCTGACCCACTACGAAACGGGCGAACTCGAATCGTATTTTTGAGATCACTTCAAAATATATAAAAATCGACCGCACTCCTCTAACGACCCGACAATGACTTTTGATGATGAGAAGTTGTTAGTTGAGCAGTAACTAATGTATTCTGACCCACCACGAAACAGGCGAACTCGAATCCCATTTTTGAGATCACTTCAAAATATATAAAAATCGACTGCACACCTCTGACGACTCAACAATGACACTTGATGATGAGAAGTTGATATTTCGGCAGGAATGAATGTATTCTGACCCACCACGAAGCGGGCCAACTCCAATCCTATTTTTGAGATCACTTCAAAATATATAAAAATCGACCGCACTCCTCTAACGACCCGACAATGACTTTTGATGATGAGAAGTTGTTAGTTGAGCAGTAACTAATGTATTCTGACCCACCACGAAACAGGCGAACTCGAATCCCATTTTTGAGATCACTTCAAAATATATAAAAATCGACTGCACACCTCTGACGACTCAACAATGACACTTGATGATGAGAAGTTGTTATTTCGGCAGGAATGAATGTATTCTGACCCACCACGAAGCGGGCCAACTCCAATCCTATTTTTGAGATTACTTCAAAATGTATAAAAATCGACCGCAGTCCTCTGATGACTCGACAATGACTTTTGATAATGAGAAGTTGTTAGTTGGGCAGAAACTAATGTATTCTGACCCACTACGAAACGGGCGAACTCGAATCCCAATTTTGAGATCACTTCAAAATATATAAAAATCGACCTCACTCCTCTGACGATCCGACAATGACTTTTGATAATGAGAAGTTGTTATTTGGACAGAATCGAATGTATTCTGACCCAACACGAAGCGGGCCAACTCGAATCCCATTTTTGAGATCACTTCAAAATATATAAAAATCGACTGCACACCTCTGACGACTCAACAATGACACTTGATGATGAGAAGTTGTTATTTCGGCAGAAATGAATGTATTCTGACCCACCACGAAGCGGGCCAACTCCAATCCTATTTTTGAGATCACTTCAAAATATATAAATATCGACCGCAGTCCTCTGATGACTCGACAATGACTCTTGATGATGAGAAGTTGTTAGCTGGGCAGGAGATGATGTATTCTGACCCACTACGAAACGGGCGAACTCGAATCGTATTTTTGAGATCACTTCAAAATATATAAAAATCGACCGCACTCCTCTAACGACCCGACAATGACTTTTGATGATGAGAAGTTGTTAGTTGAGCAGTAACTAATGTATTCTGACCCACCACGAAACAGGCGAACTCGAATCCCATTTTTGAGATCACTTCAAAATATATAAAAATCGACTGCACACCTCTGACGACTCAACAATGACACTTGATGATGAGAAGTTGATATTTCGGCAGGAATGAATGTATTCTGACCCACCACGAAGCGGGCCAACTCCAATCCTATTTTTGAGATCACTTCAAAATATATAAAAATCGACCGCAGTCCTCTGATGACTCGACAATGACTTTTGATAATGAGAAGTTGTTATTTGGACAGTATCGGATGTATTCTGATCCAACACGAAGCAGGCCAACTCGAATACCATTTTTGAGATCACTTCAAAATTTATAAAAATCGACCGCACTCCTCTAAGGACCCGACAATGACTTTTGATAATGAGAAGTTGTTATTTGGACAGAATCGAATGTATTCTGACCCAACACGAAGCGGGCCAACTCGAATCCCAATTTTGAGATCACTTCAAAATATATAAAAATCGACCGCACTCCTCTGAAAACCCGACAATGACTTTTGATAATGAGAAGTTGTTATTTGGACAGAATCGAATGTATTCTGACCCAACACGAAGCGGGCCAACTCGAATCCCATTTTTGAGATCACTTCAAAATATATAAAAATCGACTGCACACCTCTGACGACTCAACAATGACACTTGATGATGAGAAGTTGTTATTTCGGCAGAAATGAATGTATTCTGACCCACCACGAAGCGGGCCAACTCCAATCCAATTTTTGAGATCACTTCAAAATATATAAATATCGACCGCAGTCCTCTGATGACTCGACAATGACTCTTGATGATGAGAAGTTGTTAGTTGGGCAGGAAATAATGTATTCTGACCCACTACGAAACGGGCGAACTCGAATCGTATTTTTGAGATCACTTCAAAATATATAAAAATCGACCGCACTCCTCTAACGACCCGACAATGACTTTTGATGATGAGAAGTTGTTAGTTGAGCAGTAACTAATGTATTCTGACCCACCACGAAACAGGCGAACTCGAATCGTATTTTTGAGATCACTTCAAAATATATAAAAATCGACCGCACTCCTCTAACGACCCGACAATGACTTTTGATGATGAAAAGTTGTTAGTTGGGCAAATACTAATGTATTTCGACCCACCACGAAACGGGCGAACTCGAATCCCATTTTTGAGATCACTTCAAAATATATTAAAATCGACCGCACTTCTCTGACGACCCGCCAATGAATTTTGATAATGAGAAGTTGTTATTTGGACATAATCGGATGTATTCTGACCCAACACGGAGCGGGCCAACTCGAATCCCATTTTTGAGATCACTTAAAAATTTATAAAAATTGACTGCACTCCTCTGAAGACTCAACAATGACTCTTGATGATGAGAAGTTGTTATTTGGTCTGGGATGTATGTATTCTGACCCACCACGAAGCGGGCCAACTCCAATCCTATTTTTGAGATCACTTCAAAATATATAAATATCGACCGCAGTCCTCTGATGACTCGACAATGACTCTTGATGATGAGAAGTTGTTAGTTGGGCAGGAACTAAAGTATTCTGACCCACCACAAAACGGGCGAACTCGAATCGTATTTTTGAGATCACTTCAAAATATATAAAAATCGACTGCACACCTCTGACGACTCAACAATGACACTTGATGATGAGAAGTTGTTATTTCGGCAGAAATGAATGTATTCTGACCCACCACGAAGCGGGCCAACTCCAATCCAATTTTTGAGATCACTTCAAAATATATAAATATCGACCGCAGTCCTCTGATGACTCGACAATGACTCTTGATGATGAGAAGTTGTTAGTTGGGCAGGAAATAATGTATTCTGACCCACTACGAAACGGGCGAACTCGAATCGTATTTTTGAGATCACTTCAAAATATATAAAAATCGACCGCACTCCTCTAACGACCCGACAATGACTTTTGATGATGAGAAGTTGTTAGTTGAGCAGTAACTAATGTATTCTGACCCACCACGAAACAGGCGAACTCGAATCGTATTTTTGAGATCACTTCAAAATATATAAAAATTGACCGCACTCCTCTAACGACCCGACAATGACTTTTGATGATGAAAAGTTGTTAGTTGGGCAAAAACTAATGTATTTCGACCCACCACGAAACGGGCGAACTCGAATCCCATTTTTGAGATCACTTCAAAATATATTAAAATCGACCGCACTTCTCTGACGACCCGCCAATGAATTTTGATAATGAGAAGTTGTTATTTGGACATAATCGGATGTATTCTGACCCAACACGGAGCGGGCCAACTCGAATCCCATTTTTGAGATCACTTAAGAATTTATAAAAATTGACTGCACTCCTCTGAAGACTCAACAATGACTCTTGATGATGAGAAGTTGTTATTTGGTCTGGGATGTATGTATTCTGACCCACCACGAAGCGGGCCAACTCCAATCCTATTTTTGAGATCACTTCAAAATATATAAATATCGACCGCAGTCCTCTGATGACTCGACAATGACTCTTGATGATGAGAAGTTGTTAGTTGGGCAGGAACTAAAGTATTCTGACCCACCACAAAACGGGCGAACTCGAATCGTATTTTTGAGATCACTTCAAAATATATAAAAATCGACCGCACTCCTCTAACGACCCGACAATGACTTTTGATGATGAGAAGTTGTTAGTTGGGCAGGAACTAATGTATTCTGACCCACCACGAAACAGGCGAACTCGAATCGTATTTTTGAGATCACTTCAAAATATATAAAAATCGACCGCAATCCTCTGACGACCCGAAAATGACTTTTGATAATAAGAAGTTGATATTTGGATAGAATCGAATGTATTCTGACCCAACACGAAGCGGGGCAACTCGAATCCTATTTTTGAAATCACTTCAAAATATATAAAAATCGACCGCACTCCTCTGACGATCCGACAATGACTTTTGATAATGAGAAGTTGTTATTTGGACAGAATCGAATGTATTCTGACCTACCACGAAACGGGCGAACTCGAATCCTATTTTTGAGATCACTTCAAAATATATAAAAATCGACCGCACTCCTCTGACGACCCGACAATGACTTTTGATGATGAGAAGTTGTTATTTTGATAGAATTGAATGTAGTCTGACCCAACACGAAGCGGGCCAACTCGAATCCCATTTTTGAGATCACTTCAAAATATATAAAAATCGACTGCACACCTCTGACGACTCAACAATGACACTTGATGAAGAGAAGTTGTTATTTCGGCAAGAATGAATGTATTCTGACCCACCACTAAGCGGGCCAACTCCAATCCTATTTTTGAGATCACTTCAAAATATATAAAAATCGACCGCAGTCCTCTGATGACTCGACAATGACTTTTGATAATGAGAAGTTGTTATTTGGACAGAATCGGATGTATTCTGATCCAACACGAAGCAGGCCAACTCGAATCCCATTTTTGAGAACACTTCAAAATTTATAAAAATCCACCGCACTCCTCTAAGGACCCGACAATAACTTTTGATAATGAGAAGTTGTTATTTGGACAGAATCGAATGTATTCTGACCCAACACGAAGCGGGCCAACTCTAATCCCAATTTTGAGATTACTTCAAAATATATAAAAATCGACCGCACTCCTCTGACGACCCGACAATGACTTTTGATAATGAGAAGTTGTTATTTGGACAGAATCGAATGTATTCTGACCCAACACGAAGCGGGCCGACTCGAATCCCATTTTTGAGATCACTTCAAAATATATAAAAATCGACTGCACACCTCTGAAGACTCAACAATGACACTTGATGATGAGAAGTTGTTATTTCGGCAGAAATACATGTATTCTGACCCACCACAAAGCGGGCCAACTCCAATCCTATTTTTGAGATCACTTCAAAATATATAAATATCGACCGCAGTCCTCTGATGACTCGACAATGACTCTTGATGATGAGAAGTTGTTAGTTGGGCAGGAACTAATGTATTCTGACCCACTACGAAACGGGCGAACTCGAATCGTATTTTTGAGATCACTTCAAAATATATAAAAATCGACCGCACTCCTCTAACGACCCGACAATGACTTTTGATGATGAGAAGTTGTTAGTTGAGCAGGAACTAATGTATTCTGACCCACCACGAAACGGGCGAAGTCGAATCGTATTTTTGAGATCACTTCAAAATATATAAAAATCGACCGCACTCCTCTAACGACCTGACAATGACTTTTGATGATGAGAAGTTGATATTTGGACAGAATCGAATGTATTCTGACCCAACACGAAGCGGGCCAACTCGAATCCTATTTTTGAAATCACTTCAAAATATATAAAAATCGACCGCACTCCTCTGACGATCCGACAATGACTTTTGATAATGAGAAGTTGTTATTTGGACAGAATCGAATGTATTCTGACCTACCACGAAACGGGCGAACTCGAATCCTATTTTTGAGATCACTTCAAAATTTATAAAAATTGACTGCACTCCTCTGAAGACTCAACAATGACTCTTGATGATGAGAAGTTGTTATTTGGTCTGGGATGAATGTATTCTGACCCACCACGAAGCGGGCCAACTCCAATCCTATTTTTGAGATCACTTCAAAATATATAAATATCGACCGCAGTCCTCTGATGACTCGACAATGACTCTTGATGATGAGAAGTTGTTAGTTGGGCAGGAACTAAGGTATTCTGACCCTCCACGATACGGGCGAACTCGAATCGTATTTTTGAGATCACTTCAAAATATATAAAAATCGACCGCACTCCTCTAACGACCCGACAATGACTTTTGATGATGAGAAGTTGTTAGTTGGGCAGGAACTAATTGATTCTGACCCACCACGAAACGGGCGAACTCGAATCGTATTTTTGAGATCACTTCAAAATATATAAAAATCGACCGCAATCCTCTGACGACCCGACAATGACTTTTGATAATGAGAAGTTGATATTTGGACAGAATCGAATGTATTCTGACCAAACACGAAGCGGGCCAACTCGAATCCTATTTTTGAAATCACTTCAAAATATATAAAAATCGACCGCACTCCTCTGACGATCCGACAATGACTTTTGATAATGAGAAGTTGTTATTTGGACAGAATCGAATGTATTCTGACCTACCACGAAACGGGCGAACTCGAATCCTATTTTTGAGATCACTTCAAAATATATAAAAATTGACCGCACTCCTCTGACGACCCGACAATGACTTTTGATGATGAGATGTTGTTATTTTGATAGAATTGAATGTAGTCTGACCCAACACGAAGCGGGCCAACTCGAATCCCATTTTTGAGATCACTTCAAAATATATAAAAATCGACTGCACACCTCTGACGACTCAACAATGACACTTGAAGAAGAGAAGTTGTTATTTCGGCAAGAATGAATGTATTCTGACCCACCACGAAGCGGGCCAACTCCAATCCTATTTTTGAGATCACTTCAAAATATATAAAAATCGACCGCAGTCCTCTGATGACTCTACAATGACTTTTGATAATGAGAAGTTGTTATTTGGACAGAATCGGATGTATTCTGATCCAACACGAAGCAGGCCAACTCGAATCCCATTTTTGAGAACACTTCAATATTTATAAAAATCGACCGCACTCCTCTAAGGACCCGACAATAACTTTTGATAATGAGAAGTTGTTATTTGGACAGAATCGAATGTATTCTGACCCAACACGAAGCGGGCCAACTCGAATCCCATTTTTGAGATCACTTCAAAATATTTAAAAATCGACTGCACACCTCTGACGACTCAACAATGACACTTGATGATGAGAAGTTGTTATTTCGGCAGAAATAAATGTATTCTGACCCACCACGAAGCGGGCCAACTCCAATCCTATTTTCGAGATCACTTCAAAATATATAAATATTGACCGCAGTCCTCTGATGACTCGACAATGACTCTTGATGATGAGAAGTTGTTAGGTGGGCAGGAACTAATGTATTCTGACCCACTACGAAACGGGCGAACTCGAATCGTATTTTTGAGATCACTTCAAAATATATAAAAATCGACCGCACTCCTCTAACGACCCGACAATGACTTTTGATGATGAGAAGTTGTTAGTTGAGCAGGAACTAATGTATTCTGACCCACCACGAAACGGGCGAAGTCGAATCGTATTTTTGAGATCACTTCAAAATATATAAAAATCGACCGCACTCCTCTAACGACCCGACAATGACTTTTGATGATGAAAAGTTGTCAGTTGGGCAGGAACTAATGTATTTCGACCCACCACGAAACGGGCGAACTCGAATCCCATTTTTGAGATCACTTCAAAATATATTAAAATCTACCGCACTTCTCTGACGACCCGCCAATGACTTTTGATAATGAGAAGTTGTTATTTGGACATAATCGGATGTATTCTGACCCAACACGGAGCGGGCCAACTCGAATCCCATTTTTGAGATCACTTCAAAATTTATAAAAATTGACTGCACTCCTCTGACGACTCAACAATGACTCTTGATGATGAGAATTTGTTATTTGGTCTGGGATGAATGTATTCTGACCCACCACGAAGCGGGCCAACTCCAATCCTATTTTTGAGATCACTTCAAAATATATAAATATCGACCGCAGTCCTCTGATGACTCGACAATGACTCTTGATGATGAGAAGTTGTTAGTTGGGCAGGAACTAATGTATTCTGACCCACCACGAAACGGGCGAACTCGAATCGTATTTTTGAGATCACTTCAAAATATATAAAAATCGACCGCACTCCTCTTACGACCCGACAATGACTTTTGATGATGAGAAGTTGTTAGTTGGGCAGGAACTAATGTATTCTGACCCACCACGAAACGGGCGAACTCGAATCGTATTTTTGAGATCATTTCAAAATATATAAAAATCGACCGCACTCCTCTAACGACCCGACGATGACTTTTGATGATGAGTTGTTATTTTGACAGAATTGAATGTAGTCTGACCCAACACGAAGCGGGCCAACTCTAATCGCATTTTTGAGATCACTTCAAAATATATAAAAATCGACCGCACTCCTCTGAGGACCCGACAATGATTTTTGATAATGAGAAGTTGTTATTTGGACAGAATCGAATGTATTCTGACCCAACACAAAGCGGGCCAACTCGAATCCCATTTTTGAGATCACTTCAAACTTTATAAAAATCGACTGTACTCCTCTGACGACTCAACAATGACTCTTGATGATGGGAAGTTGTTATTTGGGCAGGAATAAATGTATTCTGACCCACCACGAAGTGGGTCAACCCCAATCCTATTTTTGAGATCACTTCAAAATATATAAAAATCGACCGCACTCCTCTGACGACCCGACAATGACTTTTGATAATGAGAAGTTGTTATTTGGACATAATCGAATGTATTCTGACACACCACGAAACGGGTCAACTCGAATCCTATTTTCGAGATCACTTGAAAATATATAAAAATCGACCGCACTTCTCTAAGGACCCGACAATGACTTTTGATAATGAGAAGTTGCTATTTGGGCAGAATCGAATGTATTCTGACCCACCACGAAACGGGCCAACTCGAATCCCATTTTTGAGATCACTTCAAAATATATAAAAATCGACTGCACTCCCCTGACGACTCAACAATGACTCTTGATGATGAGAAGTTGTTATTTGGGCAGGGATGAATGTATTCTGACCCACCACGAAGCGGGCCAACTCCAATCCTATTTTCGAGATCACTTCAAAATTTATAAAATCGACTGCACTCCTCTGACGACTCAACAATGACTCTTGATGATGAGAAGTTGTTATTTGGGCAGGGATGAATGTATTCTGACCCACCACGAAGCGGGCCAACTCCAGTCCTATTTTCGAGATCACTTCAAAATATACAAAAATCGACCGCACTCCTCTAAGTACCCGACAATGGCTTTTGATAATGAGAAGTTATTATTTGGACATAATCGAATGTATTCTGACCCACCACGAAACGGGTCAACTCGAATCATATTTTTGAGATCACTTCAAAATATACAAAAATCGCCGCCCCCCTCTAAGTACCCGACAATGGCTTTTGATAATGAGAAGTTATTTGTTGGACATAATCGAATGTATTCTGACCCACCACGAAACGGGTCAACTCGAATCCCATTTTTGAGATCACTTCAAAATATATAAAAATCGACTGCACTACTCTGACGACTCGACAATGACTCTTGATGATGGAAAGTTGTAATTTGGGCAAAAATGAATGTATTCTGACCCAACACGAAGCGGGCCAACTCGAATCCCATCTTTGAGATCACTTCAAAATTTATAAAATCGACTGCACTCCTCTGACGACTCAACAATGACTCTTGATGATGAGAAGTTGTTATTTGGGCAGGGATGAATGTATTCTGACCCACCACAAAGCGGTCCAACTCCAATCCTATTTTCGAGATCACTTCAAAATATACAAAAATCGACCGCAGTCCTCTGATGACTCGACAATTACTTTTGATAATGAGAAGTTGTTACTTGGACAGAATTGAATGTATTCTGATCCAACACGAAGCGGGCCAACTCGAATCCTATATTTGAGATCACTTCAAAATATATAAAAATCGACCGCACTCCTCTAAGTACCCGACAATGGCTTTTGATAATGAGAAGTTATTATTTGGACATAATCGAATGTATTCTGACCCACCACGAAATGGGTCAACTCGAATCATATTTTTGAGATCACTTCAAAATATATAAAAATCGACCGCACTCCTCTGACGACCCGACAATGACTTTTGATAATGAGAAGTTGTTATTTGGACAGAATCGGATGTATTCTGACCCAACACGAAGCGGGCCAACTCCAATCCCATTTTTGAGATCACTTTAAAATTTATAAAAATCGACTGCACTCCTCTGACGACTCAACAATGACTCTTGATGATGAGAAATTGTTATTTGGGCAGGGATGAATGTATTCTGACCCACCACGAAGCGGGCCAACTCCAATCCTATTTTCGAGATCACTCCAAAATATATAAAAATCGACCGCAGTCCTCTGATGACTCGACAATGACTTTTTAAAATGAGAAGTTCTTATTTGGACATAATCGAATGTATTCTGACCCACCACGAAGCGGGCCAACTCGATTCCCATTTTTGAGATCACTTCAAAATATATAAAAATCGACCGCAGTCCTCTGATGACTCGACAATGACTTCTGATAATGAGAAGTTGTTATTTGGGCAGGAATGAATGTATTGTGACCTACCACGAAAAGGGCCAACTCGAATCCCATTTTTGAGATCACTTCAAAATACATGAAAATCGACCGCACTTCTCTTACGACCCGACAATGACTTTTGATAATGAGAAGTTGTTATTTGGACAGAATCGGATGTATTCTGACCCAACACGAAGCGGGCCAACTCCAATACCATTTTTGAGATCACTTTAAAATTTATAAAAATCGACTGCACTCCTCTGACGACTCAACAATGATTCTTGATGATGAGAAGTTGTTATTTGGGCAGGGATAAATTTATTCTGACCCACCACGAAGCGGGCCAACTCGAATCCCATTTTTGAGATCACTTCAAAATTTATAAAAATCGACTGCACTCCTCTGACGACTCAACAATGACTCTTGATTATGAGAAGTTGTTATTTGGGCAGGGTTGAATGTATTCTGACTCACTACGAAGCGGGCCAACTCCAATCCTATTTTCGAGATCACTCCAAAATATATAAAAATCGACCGCAGTCCTCTGATGACTCGACAATGACTTTTGAAAATGAGAAGTTGTTACTTGGACAGAATCGAATGTATTATGACCCAACACGAAGCGGGCCAACTCGAATCCAATTTTTGAGATCACTTCAAAATATGTAAAATTCGACCGCACTCCTCTAAGGATCCGACAATGACTTTTGATAATGAGAAGTTGATATTTGGACAGAATCGAATGAATTCTTACCCACCACGAAATGGGCCAACTCGAATCCTATTTTTGAGATCACTTCAAAATATATAAAAATCGACCGCACTCCTCTGACGACCCGACAATGACTTTTGATAAGAGAAGTTGTTATTTGGACATAATCGAATGTATTCTGACCCACCACGAAACGGGTCAACTCGAATCGTATTTTTGAGATCACTTCAAAATATATAAAAATCGACCGCACTCCTCTAACGACCCGACAATGACTTTTGATGATGAGAAGTTGTTAGTTGGGCAGGAACTAATGTATTCTGACCCACCACGAAACGGGCGAACTCGAATCGTATTTTTGAGATCACTTCAAAATGTATAAAAATCGACCGCAATCCTCTGACGACCCGACAATGACTTTTGATAATGAGAAGTTGATATTTGGACAGAATCGAATGTATTCTGACCCAACACGAAGCGGGCCAACTCGAATCCTATTTTTGAAATCACTTCAAAATATATAAAAATCGACTGCACTCCTCTGACGATCCGACAATGACTTTTGATAATGAGAAGTTGTTATTTGGACAGAATCGAATGTATTCTGACACACCACGAAACGGGTCAACTCGAATCCTATTTGTGAGATCACTTCAAAATATATAAAAATCGACCGCACTCCTCTGACAACCCGACAACGACTTCTGATAATGAGAAGTAGTTATTTGGACATAATCGAATGTATTCTGACCCTCCACGAAACGGGCCAACTCGAATCCCATTTTTGAGATCACTTCAAATTATATGTAAATCGACCGCACTCCTCTGACGACTTGACAATGACTCTTGATGATGGAAAGTTGTAATTTGGTCAAAAATGAATGTATTCTGACCCAACACGAAGCGGGCCAACTCGAATCCAATTTTTAAGATCACTTCAAAATATATAAAAATCGACTGCACACCTCTGACGACTCAACAATGACACTTGATGATGAGAAGTTGTTATTTCGGCAGGAGCGCACTCCTCTGACGACCCGACAATGACTTCTGATAATGAGAATTTGTTTTATGGACAGATTCGAATGTATTCTCACCCACCACGAAATGGGCCAATACGAATCCTATATTCGAGATCACTTCAAAATATATAAAAATCAACCGCACTCCTCTAACGACTCGACAATGACTCTTGATGATGAGAAGTTGTTATTTGTGCAGGGATGAATGTATTCTGAAACACCACGAAGCGGGCCAACTCCAATC
This sequence comes from Chrysolina americana, assembly GCA_958502065.1. Taxonomy (NCBI): domain Eukaryota; kingdom Metazoa; phylum Arthropoda; class Insecta; order Coleoptera; family Chrysomelidae; genus Chrysolina; species Chrysolina americana. Next base: position 4,670,267 of record OY293417.1, read on the forward strand.
TTATTTTCGAGATCACTTGAAAATATATAAAAATCGACCGAAGTCCTCTGATGACTCGACAATGACTTTTGATAATGAGAAGTTGTTACTTGGACAGAATCGAATGTATTCTGACCTAACACGAAGCGGGCCAACTCGAATCCTATTTTTGAGATCTCTTCAAAATTTATAAAAATCTACTGCACTCCTCTGACGACTCAACAATAACTCTTGATGATGAGAAGTTGTTATTTGGGCAGGGATGAATGTATTCTGACCCACCACGAAGCGGGCCAACTCCAATCCTATTTTCGAGATCACTTGAAAATATATAAAAATCGACCGCAGTCCTCTGATGACTCGACAATGACTTTTGATAATGAGAAGTTGTTACTTGGACAGAATCGAATGTATTCTGACCCACCACGAAACGGGTCAACTCGAATCCCATTTTTGAGATCACTTCAAAATTTATAAAAATCGACTTAACTCCTCTGACGCCTCAACAATGACTCTTGATGATGAGAAGTTGTTATTTGGGCACAAATTAATGTATTCTGACCCAACACGAAGCAATCCAACTCGAATCGCATTTTTGAGATCACTTCAAAATATATAAAAATCGAGCGCACTCCTCTGACGACCCGACAATGACTTCTGATAATGAGAATTTGTTTTATGGACAGATTCGAATGTATTCTCACCCACCACGAAATGGGCCAATACGAATCCAATATTCGAGATCACTTCAAAATATATAAAAATCAACCACACTCCTCTGACGACTCGACAATGACTCTTGATGATGAGAAGTTGTTATTTGGGCAGGGATGAATGTGTTCTGACCCACCACGAAGCGGGCCAACTCCAATCCCATTTTTGAGATCACTTCAAAATTTATAAAATCGACTGCACTCCTCTGACGACTCAACAATGACACTTGATGATGAGAAGTTGTTATTTGGACATAATCAAATGTATTCTGACCCACCACGAAACGGGTCAACTCGAATCCTATTTTTGAGATAACTTCAAAATGTATAAAAATCGACCGCACTCCTCTGACGACCCGACAACGACTTTTGATAATGAGAAGTTGTTATTTAGGCAGAATCGAATGTATTCTGACCCACCACGAAGCGGGTCAACTCGAATCCTATTTTCGAGATCACTTGAAAATATATAAAAATCGACCGCACTTCTCTAAGGACCCGACAATGACTTTTGATAATGAGAAGTTGCTATTTGGGCAGAATCGAATGTATTCTGACCCACCACGAAACGGGCCAACTCGAATCCCATTTTTGAGATCACTTCCAAATATATCAAAATCGACTGCACTCCTCTGACGAATCAACAATGACTCTTGATGATGAGAAGTTGTTATTTGGGCAGGGATGAATGTATTCTGACCCACCACGAAACGGGCCAACTCGAATCCCATTTTTGAGATCACTTCAAAATATATAAAAATCGACTGCACTCCTCTGACGACTCAACAGTGACTCTTGATGATGAGAAGTTGTTATTTGGGCAGGGATGAATGTATTCTGACCCACCACGAAGCGGGCCAACTCCAATCCTATTTTCGAGATCACTTCAAAATTTATAAAATCGACTGCACTCCTCTGACGACTCAACAATGACTCTTGATGATGAGAAGTTGTTATTTGGGCAGGGATGAATGTATTCTGACCCACCACGAAGCGGGCCAACTCCAATCCTATTTTCGAGATCACTTCAAAATATACAAAAATCGACCGCACTCCTCTAAGTACCCGACAATGGCTTTTGATAATGAGAAGTTATTATTTGGACATAATCGAATGTATTCTGACCCACCACGAAACGGGTCAACTCGAATCATATTTTTGAGATCACTTCAAAATATACAAAAATCGACCGCACTCCTCTAAGTACCCGACAATGGCTTTTGATAATGAGAAGTTATTAGTTGGACATAATCGAATGTATTCTGACCCACCACGAAACGGGTCAACTCGAATCCCATTTTTGAGATCACTTCAAAATATATAAAAATCGACTGCACTACTCTGACGACTCGACAATGACTCTTGATGATGGAAAGTTGTAATTTGGGCAAAAATGAATGTATTCTGACCCAACACGAAGCGGGCCAACTCGAATCCCATCTTTGAGATCACTTCAAAATTTATAAAATCGACTGCACTCCTCTGACGGCTCAACAATGACTCTTGATGATGAGAAGTTGTTATTTGGGCAGGGATGAATGTATTCTGACCCACCACAAAGCGGTCCAACTCCAATCCTATTTTCGAGATCACTTCAAAATATACAAAAATCGACCGCAGTCCTCTGATGACTCGACAATTACTTTTGATAATGAGAAGTTGTTACTTGGACAGAATTGAATGTATTCTGATCCAACACGAAGCGGGCCAACTCGAATCCTATTTTTGAGATCACTTCAAAGTATATAAAAATCGACCGCACTCCTCTAAGTACCCGACAATGGCTTTTGATAATGAGAAGTTATTATTTGGACATAATCGAATGTATTCTGACCCACCAAGAAACGGGTCAACTCGAATCATATTTTTGAGATCACTTCAAAATATATAAAAATCGACCGCACTCCTCTGACGACCCGACAACGACTTTTGATAATGAGAAGTTGTTATTTGGACATAATCGAATGTATTCTGACCCACCACGAAGCGGGCCAACTCGAATCCCATTTTTGAGATCACTTCAAAATATATAAAAATCGACCGCTGTCCTCTGATGACTCGACAATGACTTCTGATAATGAGAATTTGTTATTTGGACAGAATCGGATGTATTCTGACCCAACACGAAGCGGGTCAACTCCAATCCCATTTTTGAGATCACTTCAAAATTTACAAAAATCGACTACACTCCTCTGACGACTCAACAATGATTCTTGATGATGAGAAGTTGTTATTTGGGCAGGGATAAATGTATTCTGACCCACCACGAACCGAGCCAACTCGAATCCCATTTTTGAGATCACTTCAAAATACATGAAAATCGACCGCACTTCTCTGACGACCCGACAATGACTTTTGATAATGAGAAGTTTTTATTTGGACAGAATCGGATGTATTCTGACCCAACACGAAGCGAGCCAACTCCAATCCCATTTTTGAGATCACTTTAAAATTTATAAAAATCGACTGCACTCCTCTGACGACTCAACAATGACTCTTGATGATGAGAAATTGTTATTTGGGCAGGGATGAATGTATTCTGACCCACCACGAAGAGGGCCAACTCCAATCCTATTTTCGAGATCACTCCAAAATATATAAAAATCGACCGCAGTCCTCTGATGACTCGACAATGACTTTTTAAAATGAGAAGTTCTTATTTGGACATAATCGAATGTATTCTGACCCACCACGAAGCGGGCCAACTCGAATCCCATTTTTGAGATCACTTCAAAATATATAAAAATCGACCGCAGTCCTCTGATGACTCGACAATGACTTCTGATAATGAGAAGTTGTTATTTGGGCAGGAATGAATGTATAGTGACCTACCACGAAAAGGGCCAACTCGAATCCCATTTTTGAGATCACTTCAAAATACATGAAAATCGACCGCACTTCTCTTACGACCCGACAATGACTTTTGATAATGAGAAGTTGTTATTTGGACAGAATCGGATGTATTCTGACCCAACACGAAGCGGGCCAACTCCAATACCATTTTTGAGATCACTTTAAAATTTATAAAAATCGACTGCACTCCTCTGACGACTCAACAATGATTCTTGATGATGAGAAGTTGTTATTTGGGCAGGGATAAATTTATTCTGACCCACCACGAAGCGGGCCAACTCGAATCCCATTTTTGAGATCACTTCAAAATTTATAAAAATCGACTGCACTCCTCTGACGACTCAACACTGACTCTTGATTATGAGAAGTTGTTATTTGGGCAGGGTTGAATGTATTCTGACTCACTACGAAGCGGGCCAACTCCAATCCTATTTTCGAGATCACTCCAAAATATATAAAAATCGACCGCAGTCCTCTGATGACTCGACAATGACTTTTGAAAATGAGAAGTTGTTACTTGGACAGAATCGAATGTATTATGACCCAACACGAAGCGGGCCAACTCGAATCCAATTTTTGAGATCACTTCAAAATATGTAAAATTCGACCGCACTCCTCTAAGGATCCGACAATGACTTTTGATAATGAGAAGTTAATATTTGGACAGAATCGAATGAATTCTTACCCACCACGAAATGGGCCAACTCGAATCCTATTTTTGAGATCACTTCAAAATATATAAAAATCGACCGCACTCCTCTGACGACCCGACAATGACTTTTGATAAGAGAAGTTGTTATTTGGACATAATCGAATGTATTCTGACCCACCACGAAACGGGTCAACTCGAATCGTATTTTTGAGATCACTTCAAAATATATAAAAATCGACCGCACTCCTCTAACGACCCGACAATGACTTTTGATGATGAGAAGTTGTTAGTTGGGCAGGAACTAATGTATTCTGACCCACCACGAAACGGGCGAACTCGAATCGTATTTTTGAGATCACTTCAAAATGTATAAAAATCGACCGCAATCCTCTGACGACCCGACAATGACTTTTGATAATGAGAAGTTGATATTTGGACAGAATCGAATGTATTCTGACCCAACACGAAGCGGGCCAACTCGAATCCTATTTTTGAAATCACTTCAAAATATATAAAAATCGACTGCACTCCTCTGACGATCCGACAATGACTTTTGATAATGAGAAGTTGTTATTTGGACAGAATCGAATGTATTCTGACACACCACGAAACGGGTCAACTCGAATCCTATTTGTGAGATCACTTCAAAATATATAAAAATCGACCGCACTCCTCTGACAACCCGACAACGACTTCTGATAATGAGAAGTAGTTATTTGGACATAATCGAATGTATTCTGACCCTCCACGAAACGGGCCAACTCGAATCCCATTTTTGAGATCACTTCAAATTATATGTAAATCGACCGCACTCCTCTGACGACTTGACAATGACTCTTGATGATGGAAAGTTGTAATTTGGTCAAAAATGAATGTATTCTGACCCAACACGAAGCGGGCCAACTCGAATCCAATTTTTAAGATCACTTCAAAATATATAAAAATCGACTGCACACCTCTGACGACTCAACAATGACACTTGATGATGAGAAGTTGTTATTTCGGCAGGAGCGCACTCCTCTGACGACCCGACAATGACTTCTGATAATGAGAATTTGTTTTATGGACAGATTCGAATGTATTCTCACCCACCACGAAATGGGCCAATACGAATCCTATATTCGAGATCACTTCAAAATATATAAAAATCAACCGCACTCCTCTAACGACTCGACAATGACTCTTGATGATGAGAAGTTGTTATTTGGGCAGGGATGAATGTATTCTGAAACACCACGAAGCGGGCCAACTCCAATCTTATTTTCGAGATCACTTGAAAATATATAAAAATCGACCGAAGTCCTCTGATGACTCGACAATGACTTTTGATAATGAGAAGTTGTTACTTGGACAGAATCGAATGTATTCTGACCTAACACGAAGCGGGCCAACTCGAATCCTATTTTTGAGATCTCTTCAAAATTTATAAAAATCTACTGCACTCCTCTGACGACTCAACAATAACTCTTGATGATGAGAAGTTGTTATTTGGGCAGGGATGAATGTATTCTGACCCACCACGAAGCGGGCCAACTCCAATCCTATTTTCGAGATCACTTGAAAATATATAAAAATCGACCGCAGTCCTCTGATGACTCGACAATGACTTTTGATAATGAGAAGTTGTTACTTGGACAGAATCGAATGTATTCTGACCCACCACGAAACGGGTCAACTCGAATCCCATTTTTGAGATCACTTCAAAATTTATAAAAATCGACTTAACTCCTCTGACGCCTCAACAATGACTCTTGATGATGAGAAGTTGTTATTTGGGCACAAATTAATGTATTCTGACCCAACACGAAGCAATCCAACTCGAATCGCATTTTTGAGATCACTTCAAAATATATAAAAATCGAGCGCACTCCTCTGACGACCCGACAATGACTTCTGATAATGAGAATTTGTTTTATGGACAGATTCGAATGTATTCTCACCCACCACGAAATGGGCCAATACGAATCCTATATTCGAGATCACTTCAAAATATATAAAAATCAACCACACTCCTCTGACGACTCGACAATGACTCTTGATGATGAGAAGTTGTTATTTGGGCAGGGATGAATGTGTTCTGACCCACCACGAAGCGGGCCAACTCCAATCCCATTTTTGAGATCACTTCAAAATTTATAAAATCGACTGCACTCCTCTGACGACTCAACAATGACACTTGATGATGAGAAGTTGTTATTTGGACATAATCAAATGTATTCTGACCCACCACGAAACGGGTCAACTCGAATCCTATTTTTGAGATAACTTCAAAATGTATAAAAATCGACCGCACTCCTCTGACGACCCGACAACGACTTTTGATAATGAGAAGTTGTTATTTAGGCAGAATCGAATGTATTCTGACCCACCACGAAGCGGGTCAACTCGAATCCTATTTTCGAGATCACTTGAAAATATATAAAAATCGACCGCACTTCTCTAAGGACCCGACAATGACTTTTGATAATGAGAAGTTGCTATTTGGGCAGAATCGAATGTATTCTGACCCACCACGAAACGGGCCAACTCGAATCCCATTTTTGAGATCACTTCAAAATATATCAAAATCGACTGCACTCCTCTGACGAATCAACAATGACTCTTGATGATGAGAAGTTGTTATTTGGGCAGGGATGAATGTATTCTGACCCACCACGAAGCGGGCCAACTCCAATCCTATTTTCGAGATCACTTCAAAATTTATAAAATCGACTGCACTCCTCTGACGACTCAACAATGACTCTTGATGATGAGAAGTTGTTATTTGGGCAGAGATGAATGTATTCTGACCCACCACGAAGCGGGCCAACTCCAATCCTATTTTCGAGATCACTTCAAAATTTATAAAATCGACTGCACTCCTCTGACGACTCAACAATGACTCTTGATGATGAGAAGTTGTTATTTGGGCAGAGATGAATGTATTCTGACCCACCACGAAGCGGGCCAACTCCAATCCTATTTTCGAGATCACTTCAAAATATACAAAAATCGACCGCACTCCTCTAAGTACCCGACAATGGCTTTTGATAATGAGAAGTTATTATTTGGACATAATCGAATGTATTTTGACCCACCACGAAACGGGTCAACTCGAATCATATTTTTGAGATCACTTCAAAATATATAAAAATCGACCGCACTCCTCTGACGACCCGACAACGACTTTTGATAATGAGAAGTTGTTATTTGGACATAATCGAATGTATTCTGACCCACCACGAAACGGGTCAACTCGAATCATATTTTCGAGATCACTTGAAAATATATAAAAATCGACCGCACTCCTCTAAGTACCAGACAATGGCTTCTGATAATGAGAAGTTATTATTTGGACATAATCGAATGTATTCTGACACACCACGAAACGGGTCAACTCGAATCATATTTTCGAGATCACTTGAAAATATATAAAAATCGACCGCACTCCTCTAAGTACCCGACAATGGCTTTTGATAATGAGAAGTTATTATTTGGACATAATCGAATGTATTCTGACCCACCACGAAACGGGTCAACTCGAATCATATTTTTGAGATCACTTCAAAATATATAATAATCGACCGCACTCCTCTGACGACCGGACAATGACTTTTGATAATGAGAAGTTGTTATTTGGACATAATCGAATGTATTCTGACCCACCACGAAACGGGTCAACTCGAATCATATTTTTGAGATCACTTCAAAATATACAAAAATCGACCGCACTCCTCTAAGTACCCGACAATGGCTTTTGATAATGAGAAGTTATTATTTGGACATAATCGAATGTATTCTGACCCACCACGAAACGGGTCAACTCGAATCCCATTTTTGAGATCACTTCAAAATATATAAAAATCGACTGCACTCCTCTGACGACTCGACAATGACTCTTGATGATGGAAAGTTGTAATTTGGGCAAAAATGAATGTATTCTGACCCAACACGAAGCGGGCCAACTCGAATCCCATCTTTGAGATCACTTCAAAATTTATAAAATCGACTGCACTCCTCTGACGACTCAACAATGACTCTTGATGATGAGAATTTGTTATTTGGGTTGGGATGAATGTATTCTGACCCACCACGAAGCGGGCCAACTCCAATCCTATTTTCGAGATCACTTCAAAATATACAAAAATCGACCGCAGTCCTCTGATGACTCGACAATGACTTTTGATAATGAGAAGTTGTTACTTGGACAGAATTGAATGTATTCTGATCCAACACGAAGCGGGTCAACTCGAATCCTATTTTTGAGATCACTTCAAAATATATAAAATCTGGCCGCACTCAGCATTGCCTCCAGAGCTGCAGTAGTAGTAAATATTGCTCTTGTGGTTCCCCAGGCAAGTTAGCCGCTGCACCTCCTGCAGCTTGATTGTGCTGAAATGTGTTGCATTTTTGGCCACGTTACCATTGGCGTAGATGACCTTAGGTTTATTGACCGTTTGTTATGACCAATAAATTATTTTTGGTTTCAGACCCTATGTCTTACCGACGACTCTGCGGCATGTCCAGGTTGCTGCTGTAGCCATGTTGGTGATCTGCCTGTCATCAGTTTTTGGTCGATTATAATTCCTAGCTATTTTACTTCTTGAGGCTTTGAGTTCATACTCGCCTCCTAGTGAATGAGACCAGCACTGTTTTGCTAGGATTGACATCAAGTTCCTCTTTTGCTCAACAGCTTCTGATTGTGTTTAGGACTAGCATGCCTTCGAAGATTTGTCCGTCATGTCTGCCTCTAATGTTGACGACCAGGTCATAGGCGCGACCTTGATTCGTGACCCAGATTCCTGTAGCTTCACTGACAGGTCGTCGAGAACCAGTGACGACAATAGATCCGATAGAACTACCCTTGGTGGCAACAATGATTCTGCTCTTCAGCAATGCTTGTATCCATCTAATCAACGAGTCATATTGATATTCCTGTACTCTAGTGATCTGGTTATGGAGGCATGTGAGGAGTTATCGATAAAGACACAAAGAGAAATTTCTTGTGACACAGTTTTGAGTTAATCGACAACGTAAATACTTTATCATATCATTCAATGAATCATTTCTAGCTGGGTTGGTTTTGTACTTTAATGATTAATATGTAAGAATCATTCATTCTCGATGTTCCGTTTTTTTTGTGTGATTGTAAAATCTCATCTATCAATCAATAACAATATAGGAAGTTCATTTGAACAGATTGCAATTCAAAAAGTGTTACTAATAATGATGAATTAGTATGTAAGTAACTTGGTTGATTGGAAACTAGTGAGTTTGTAGAGTTCGTTACATGTTCCTGGAATGACTTGCAGTGAAAAGGATGGAATGGGTGAGAGGGATGAATTTAAACTTTTCCCAATATGTTCCACATCGCTGGGTCTTATTGAACACGTTCAGTTCTATGAGGTTCAGATTCATTGTACTAATGTTGATGGTGGTGAAACATTTTTTGAGAGAATAGCATTTTATTAAAATGTTCATTTACTATTCATTCACACTTTAAGTCTTATATTGTTCGACCATATTGTAAATATTTCGTTGTTACATAAAATGAGTAACGGTAATTTTTCTCCATAATTCTAATTTTGCTTTGTTATCTCAAAATTGACTGATCCAGACTTTCATCCAGATATTTTAAGAGGTAATTCACATATCGTATTTGATGTTTTGAGAAAAATGCTAAAAATAACGATGTCATTTTTGGTTACTGAACCACTATTTAAAGGTTTTCTGTTGTAAAACATTAAATAATGATATCTTTATTTTTAGCAACTTCTTGAATTTTTTAAACGCGTTTTTCTCAAAACATCAAATATGCACATTCGTGACTTTGACATTGGACCGACGAATTATATTAATAGAGAGACTGCCAAGTTGGTGGTGACAGTTAGCCAATTCCGGACATTCCGGTATGCAAACTATGCCTTCATAATGAAAAATGAACTTCATGAAATTCATGAAATGAATAAATGTGCTATGCAACAATCAAAATATCCATTACAACCTAGCTTGCGTTGTTCAAGATGAAACTTAACTGATTACCACTGCTATAATAGTACTCGCAGAATAGAACGCGTTATTCCACATATTCAAATGTAGAAGTTTCATTCGAGTTTTTTTCGCTTTCGAATAGAGAGCTTCTGAGTTTTCTCGTCGACTTTTATGGCGCCGTTAAAGAGAGTTATGCAGATTAAAAGTTGCAACTGTAATTGCTTTTTAAAACTGGAAAACGAATCCAGTTCCTCCAATAGAAAATTCATGAATAAGTTAGAGCTTTTTTTCAAGTTGCATCGTTGAGTTCCATACAATCCATTTGCTTCGGATTTTCTATCGATATCCAGGAGAAGAGTTGCGGATTTTGCGGAGTTTCGAGGATAAGTGGAATGAATGAGCTGGTGGAATGATTATGGTAGTGTCTGAAAGCAGTGATTGCGATATCGGGAAATGGGTGGATGGTATTTTTATTGGAGTCTTCACACATTTCACTATAATTCATTCTTAGAAAAATTGTTCGATGATGTTGGGGTTGCAACCTACAAGTAGACTATATACAGTGTGTCCCGCTTTTCATGAATACACCCTAATATGTCAGTTATTAATAATGCGATTTTCTTGAAATTTTGGTGGTGATTATATGTTAGGTAAATGAAGTATTTTGGCATAGTGAACATTTCCATCGACCATAGGCGTGCGGTGTGGGGGGGGGTAAAAAAAAACGGTTTTTTGGGAAAAGGATATTAGGGCTAATTTTAGATAACTTTTCTTATCAGAATTAGAATCAGCATCCCCAAAAACCCCCCAATCCATATTTTCGAAATCTCAAGAGCTGATTTGAGGAGAAAAAAAAATTAAATTCACTTTTTCCGTCTCGGAATCAGCATCCCCAAAAACCCTTTAATTCATATTTTCAACATCTCGAGAGCTGATTTGAATAAAAAATTATTCAACTCTTTTTTCAATGAGTCCTTGTAAGCAAAATTCAAACCGTCTTTCAAAATAACCATTTAACACGGTATGTGGAAATTTTGGTTTAAATGCCCTAATCCTGTTGCGTTTCAAACATCTCTGTACTTTGTTTTTCGTTGATTTCATTGTCCTCGCAACTGCCCTTACAGTACCAATTGGGTTGTTTCGAAATTCGAAATGTTCGTCGTCCGGATAGTGTCTTTGATTTAAATTGTACCTCCCTGGTCTTGTCTTGAAAACCGCTCTAGTCTTTGCGAACAATCTGTTGATTTTGGGGTGAGAAATTGGTTCTCGATCATGATGCCTTCCATTGAATATTCCAGCAACCTGACGCGTAGATCTTTCATTATTACCAAATAATCGGATAATCTCCACTTCTTCTCCAAGGATATAAGGGGCTCATTTTAGACAATTTTTTTTAATCAGATTTGGAATCAGCGACCGCAAAAACCCCTCAATTCATATTTTCGAAATCTCTAGAGCTGATTTGATTAGAAAACAAAATTAAATTCACTTTTTTTCAATAGATTGTTTATTTCTAACTTTTTATTTCAAATGCCCTAATCCTATATTAAATTTCAAACACCTTCGTTTCCTTATATTCTGTATCGTTTGCAACTGCCCTCATACCACAATTTAGGTATTTCCGAAGATACGCACACTTTGTTACCGTTGGCTTGCCGATTTGAGTTTTCATGCAGATTAATGAAAGAGTGCTTTGAAACAAAAGTTTTTGTTTGACATCGGTAATCAGTACGAAATGTCAATAAGTCAAGCAGTGTTACTTGACTGTTAATAAGATGGCACACAACCGAAGAGTAGTTCTTACAATTGGAGAAAAAGTAGAGATTATCCGCTTATTTGGTAATAATGAAAGATCTACGCGTCAAGTTGCTGGAATATTCAATGGAAGGCATCATGATCGAGAACCAATTTCTCACGATACCGTTGCCAAAACAACAGATTGTTCGCAAGGACTGAAGCGGTTTTCAAAATAAGACCAGGGAGGTACAATTCAAATCAAAGACACTATCCAGACGACGAACGTATCGAACTGAAACTGTTCTGAAAACTGAAAAGTTTCAGTTGATACGTCTAGAAGAGTACTTCGACCACGCCACTAATGATGACTGCCGCAGTTCAGTTGAAACGTTTGGAGAACCAAAGAAGGCCACGGCAAAACCCGGAAACCAACCAAAATATAGTACTAATTGTTTATGAAATCATCATATCGTGATAATGCCTAAGAACTACAAATATAAAAATCATGACAAATCTGGGAAACAAAATAATAAACGCGGGTGTCTTGATGTTCTAGAAAAATCACAATTTTCGTTATATTTACACCAGTTTGTTCTAAAGTAATGGAAAGTAAGGGCAAGCAAGTGTGGCATATTTTCATAATTATAAAAAAAGTATTTTCAGATATTTAATGATATTGTCGCAACTCAGTACTCCCTTGGCAATTTTCGAGAGGTTTTCAAGCTGTTTTCACCCAAACCACATTCATCCAAGTAATGAAAGAACTCATTTCAAAAACTGAAAACATAATAACGAGATAGTCTGTCACAAAAAAATCATGAAAAAATCATGAAAAAAACAAAAGGTGACAATTAAAAAATATAAAAAATTGTACCAATTTAAAGAAACTTACATTGTGCTGATAATCAGCAGAGCCAGAGATGCCAAACATGATCTCAATCTAAGTGCGAAATGTTAACTGATCAATCGACGAGCAATAACTATTGTCCCGATCTTGACCGCATGCAATATTTATAAAGACGCATTTTGCGAGGCTTGCATTTCTTAAGGTCGCTGCTCGGCGACAAGGTGATTGCTGAATTCAATGCAACTTTGTGATTTTTTGAGCTGTTTTATATTTCTATATCCTGCAATTGTATAAATTTTGATGTCTATGAACTTGAAAATATTGAATTATGAATACTGAGTGTTTGTAATTTGGAATATGGAAAGTTGAGGTTCACAAATCTTTATGCTTTTCATTTACTTTAATGAATTTGAATGATTTGATGATGATTTCATATATTTGACAATATACAGGGTGTGCCATTTCAAAAAGTAAGTTGTGTCAATGGTTTTGACATTTGACAATTCACAAAATTTTTGACTGGACAACATAAAACTTATCGAAAAACACTATAATTTCTCCTTATTCTTTCTTTAATCTTAAAAAAATAAATATTTAATAGCATTTTAAGAGTGGGACAAACTAAAATAAAAGCACTGTACGTATTATGTTTATCGATTGTATAATGAACAAATTTTAGTACTAATATATCAAATGTAATGAAAATTATAATATATAATGAATGATTCACGATAATAAGGAAATTAAAATAATAAAAATCATTTGTGAGACCTTGACAAACAAAACACAAATATTGAAAGTAAGTAGTGTTTACTGAAGTCCTTCGAATACATATTGTGGAGTGCCTCAGGGATCTGTTCTAGGACCTATTCTATTCCTATTTTACCTGAATGGTTTACCTTCAATTAATATTGAAGGAAATCTTTCAATATATGTAGATGATACCACACTATTGTAGCATGAAAAAAGTACAGAAAACCTGAAACAAGTAATTTCCAGAGGTTTAGCAAATGTGAGGCAATGGTGCAATTCAAACCTCCTATTGCTTCAATGTCTACAAAACCAAAATTGTTAATTTCAAATTCAGAGTTATGACAATTTGGTGGTAGATGGCAGTGAGATCGAAAAAACACAATGCACCAAACTTTCTTGGTCTGCACATTAGCAACAAATTAAAATTCAAGGAAAACATCACATCTGTATGTTAGAAGCTGCCTTCGAGTGAATTATGTTGATTGACTTAATTGACTTCATTTGGAGGAAGGAAGGAGTCATTTCACTCCATATTTTTTTTCAGCCGTATTCGTGAAATTTTTGACGTTGCATACATTTTATATGCCAAACCTTGTATGTTAGCATTAACAAATCATATATTTTCGGAATTTGCATGACATTTTGCGTATAGTGCGGATTGCAAGTGAATCTGCCGATTTTGTATTTTCATAATTTTTAGGGGTCTACCCCTTTGGACTTTTTTCGATTTATCGAATAATTTTGTTTCAAATCGATTGACTCGAAATTCACAGAATATACTGATTTTATCATTTTGGATCGATTGGCGTTCGCAGAATTGCTCTATCTTTTACCTTTCCCGAGTTGAAGTCATTTCACTCAATATTTTTTTGCCAGTCCTATTTGTGATACTTTTGACGTTGTCCTTTTATTTATTAGAAATGAATGGCTTTAGGGGAAATGCTTATAATCTACTAAAAAGTTATTTAACAGGTCGGAAAATATGCGTTGAAATTGATAAATGTCGAAGCGAATTCAGGACAGTCACATTTGGGGTACCCCAAGGTACTGTATTAGGGCCTCTCCTCTTCACACTATGCGTTAACGAGCTATTCAGTCTTAGAACGCGTGCCCAAATAAAAAGTTTTGCCGATGACACAGCCGTTTTTTATGAAACTAACACTTGGAAGGAACTGAAGCAGATAGTTGAAGATTATCATTGAGTTTTTCAGAGGGAATATTCTTGCGATAAATGAAAAAAAGACAAATTTTCTTCCATTCTCGTTTTATTCTGGTAACTTACCCAATTATAAGAAGATTCGAATCAAAATATCACATGGAGATGAAATTGAGATATCAGCACTGAACACAACAAAATATCTAGGTATAACGGTGGACTGCCACTTGAGATGGGATGATCATATAAACACACTGGTTAAAAAATTACGTTCATTGCTATATCAATTCAGGTTCTTCAGGCAATTCTTTGGCATCCAACATTTAAAAGTCATGTATTTTTCTCTGTGACGTACTTGTATATTTATATCTACATAAATTTTAAGCTTATTTAATTCATCTTGATGAATTTTTTATATTTAAAATAATCTTATTTTTAATGTTTTTTACCTTTTGACAATTTGCATGTTTACGTAAATTTTGAATTTATTTTCAATCTGTTTGCGGCTTTTATGACGCCGACGAATGAAAATAAACTGTTATCAAGTGACGTATGGTTTCCATAGCCAACTTCTCAATTTTTGGCTTTCATTTTGCTTCCACGGCCTACTCGGTGAATTTCAATAATAATTTTTTTCTGATCTAGTTTCTGTTAGATACCAACTTGTGATATGTCATTAGAAAGGGAATTGAATGCTGAATAAAGCGAAAAGAAAAAAAAATAGGGTTTCCATTTAAAATAAGAAAGTTGATGTTACTTCCGGTCAGACCGGAAGTTAACTTCGACATGTCAATATGCTCAAATTCTAGCTCTTATGTCATTATATCGACGCTCCAAATTTCACAAACCTACTTCATACAATAACTGAGATATTCCGTAGGAAATACTTCCGTAGCCACCCGGTATACATAAAGTTTTAAATGATTTTATTCATTTGTATTGAAGTATGAATGAATATAGCTCAAAAGTGGTGCATATATTTTCACATTTATTGAGATGGAAATGTATAGCCTATGTTTTATCTCTATACTTTATACAATTTCTTTTACCAATATTGATTTTCATTACACTTTGTCGGTGAGAATTTATTTTTGGACAATACAATATCTAGCTATCTCTACATAAAATCAAGCTATAAAAGTGCTCTATTTAACAGTGAAATTGACAGGGCCTAACGTATTTCCATAAATATCTTACTTATATGGATATCCCCGTATATCTTTTGGATACTCTCTAATAAAGATATCATTGATGGATATCTCTGAAACATATCATTTGGATATCTGTGAAGGCTGTAACAAGATGAAAGTTTTTTTCTTTATTTTCATGATTTAGGATATTTTTTTAACGCGATGCCATCATTGCTATTATTATTCTGATCACGCATCATAAACAATCTTGTTGGTAAAATCCATTTTTCTATACTGTTTTGCATCTTGTTTTCTTTTAAAAATTGATATCTGAAATACCAAACTTATTACGTAAAACATCCATTGTGTCTACGGCTTTACAATGTCTTATGGACATTCTTGTGGATATATCTTGTAGATGTCCCTGAAAACGTGATGGATATCCGGTGAACAATATCTCATGGATATCCCAGAACGAGATCGTATGGATATTCCAGATTTATATCTTTTGGAAGTCCAGGTTCTTCTTCTAGCTTGGGAATTGCAATTCATTTATATTCGAAAAAAATTGCGGAAATAAGGACACAACCTGTTATATTTACCCCTGAGTTGAAGTAATATTCTACCATAGTCATTATTATTCTGTACTGAACAAATTTTATTCGTCCCTAATATCTCTGTCAAATCACAACCTGGTGAACTTTTGACACCTTACCAACACCTAACAACCTCTCCTTGCAACTGTTTCTGATAGTTGAATCGATCTCGAGATCAATTGAAAAAATTATCCCGCTGTCCCCTGTTACTGCATATTAAACGGAACATTGTCAATCAATTAGCATCCTAATACCCATCAAAGAATCAAATAGCACTTCAAGGCGAACATTAATCTTTGCCATAATCTTAACGAACCTACATTTAACGGTCGTTATTGACAAACCAATGGGACATTATCACTCACCAAAGAATACATTAGAGAAACCGGCTCAACAACAACGTCTTCGGGGTTTTCTTTTCCTTTTTCCTCCCACCAGCAACTGCGCCAGTCGTTCTAGCGGCCATTTCATTGTTCCCTCACTCCGATGGGGCCCAGAATGTGAGCGCGGACCGCAGGGGCGGCACGTCTGGTAAGCGAGGAGGCCGATCTAGAAGAAATAGAATGGAACATTTTAAAATCGTATAACACTAACATTTCTTGGAAGGAATAACGCTATACGAAAGCCCAGGACAGCCACAAGTACTAGTTTTTCGCGGTTTCCTCTTTTATCGTGAGATTTTGAGAAAATAATAATAATGATTATGAGGCAGGGTGAGTAGTGACACCATTAACTCGAGCAAAGAAAGCAAAATCGGACTGTCAGCTCATGTGCACCCTAAAGGGAAAAGACAACTTTCCCTCCGGTAAATCGGTTCCCACAAGACTATATTTAGGCCCTCACAACCGACCCCTATGAAATTTGGATCAAAGGCAAGGTGCTGTACGCGATAACAACGGAAGCTTTCAGTGAAAAGATTAGTTAAAGGACGGTCTGCATTGCTACGAGAGCAGTGAACACTCCTAAAGAGAATACATGACGAAAATGCATACTCTGTTGTGTGAGAGAAACCCAAAGCATGCCACCTTTTTGACCCAAAATTTTGAACCAGGCGATAAAGATTCTTGTTGAGGAACCTTCCATATTCTGAAAAACTTTGAAATTATCATTATGGACCGACTGGTAAAAGAGCCTGAAGGTTTGAACACTAGAATTATTAAAAATTTGAAAAATCTCGCGATTGAACTCTGATTGACGGATGTCTTCTGAACACTTTACGACACATTTCTGTCAAGGTTGCCAATACAACAAAAACTATCTAAATATTAACGAACACTGAGACTTGTTCAAACCTGTCACTCGAGTAAAAATGTGTGAAGACCAAGAATATCTAACTCTGGGAGAAAATCACAGCGGTACAGAGTTCCTAGACTTATGGTAACTTTTTTATCAGTGATTTATTTACTATGTGATTTAGAAGAGAGTTTCACTATTATTATATTCGAAATCGAAAGTCAATCAGCACGACCGTGGTGGGTGTGGGTGTGGGAGGCGGTCAAACTCGTCACAAAAATCTCGAAAAAAAAAAGTGACTGATCTTCACGTGAAACTTTATAAAAATGTGAATTATTCATAGTTTTGAGTGAAAATTAGGCGTTAGTCACGTTCCCGAAAGAGGAAACATCGTCAGTCAGGTGTTTGAAGTGGTCGGAAAAATTGAAGTTACCGATCTTCACTTGAAATTTTGAAGAGTGGTTATTTTAATCAAACTGATCATGAAAATGGACGTCAGTCACGTTTATAGTTGTGGATTCTGCGTCAGTCAGGCTTCCAAAGTCGAGGGCAGTGTTCAGCTTTCTTTGGCGCGCTGCATCTCGTGCAGTTCAACCGTGCCAGCTGACGAGTATTACTGGTTTTGTTATTATTTTGAAAGTGTTATAAATCACTATATCCAACTCAATGTAGCTCAACACCGCATCAGAATCGTTGATGCCTGTCCAATACAACCTCCGAGAAGATTCCTATTTGCCAAATAGAGAGAGATGTATCTGATTTGATTAACAATATGCTGCTGATGAAGCCCGTATTCCTCATCAGTGATGTAAGAACTACCAATAGCTACGAATTGAGGACGCGCTGAACGTATTATCCAATTCGAAACGGGTTTCAATGTTTTGACTAAAACAGCACTTTTTTCTGGTAATGGGCTAGATCAATACAATGTACACTCATTTGGATTTTGTAATACTGCCAATACTTTTGAGCGACTCATGGAACTAGTGCCGAGACTATGAAATATCTCTGAAGAAACTTCGCGTAGTGGATTTGAATGTAACGGAATTGAGAGTTTAAGGAGAGGGAATTGAAAGCAACCGGAAAAAAAACCTGCTCTAGAAAATACTCTCAGAAAGACTGATTTGATGAGGAGAAGACCCCGAAACCTGTTCACTCGAGGTTTCTTGAATTGATTTGTGATCGATGGTGGATAAACCCGACCAAACTACAAAATCCTCGGAATACATACTAACTCGGTGAGCTTGAACGAAGAACTTCAACAAAATTCGATGAGCTAAAAAGAAGAATTTCAACAAAACTCCGAGAATGTGAAAGAAGAACTTTAAGAAAAGAGTGTGGCGGAAAAACTTCTAAAAAATTCGGTGAGCTTGAAAGAAGAACTATGGAGAAAAGCTCTAAGAGAATTCGAAAATTCTGAAAGAAGAACTTCAACAAAATTCGACGGTTCTAGAAAAAAATTTATAGAATATCTTCGCAAAAATTCGAAAAATCTAGAAGATAAACTTCTAGAAAATCAAAAAATGTGGAAAAAACGCTATTAAAAAACAAAGTACTTTGTGAAGTGATGAACTTACCAGAAGAAAGAATAGGAACCATCGAGGCAGAAATAACAATATGAAGGAAACAATCAGTGATAAAATCAAAGAGGAAATCGAGGCAGAAACGTATAAATGAAGAAAACAATGAGTAATATGAAGAAACGTATTGATACTGTGGATACCACAGAAACTGTTGCCTTAGAAAAAACAGATAAGATGCTGGAATTGTGGAAAAATTGGTCATGTGTGTAGCAAATGTCTAACATTCAAAGAATCGAAACCGAAGCAGGAAAACTGAAGGAAGTCAATGAAAAGAGGAAGTTGTCAGCCTGTATCCAGCAAGACCCATTTAACAATGCATATGTCGCTATCCTTCAACTACAAAGCAAATGTGTCGTCGTAGATGGTTTCATCAACAACGAGCCTCGCAATATGCTTCTGGATACAGGTGCGACTAGGACGATTTTTGGGCCTACCTTTGGAAAAACCCCGGCAAGAATTGAACCTTAAACTGGGAGCTATGCACAGAAACCAAGCAAAACAAAGGGCTTTAGTAGTGGAAATCGATTACGATGCAATCATTCGGTTCGAGCTCAATTTCGAAGACTACTTTCTACGTATCAACGGAGAGTAGCTGGTGCTACTTAGATGAGGTGAAGAAATGGTTCCTTTGGCTGAAGACGTGAGCGTACCTGAGAGGGCTGAAACCATTCTGGATGCTCGCCTGGATGGGGGTGCGAGCAATGGAAAAGTGGTGATGTTGGAGCCAAATCTTCACGATGAGAAAATTGGACGAGAAAATGCATTAGGAAATACCTTGCTGCGAGCTGATATGTGACAGTTAGGGTCATAAATGTCAATTGTTAAACAGTTACTCTGGAGGAAGGAACAATATTAGGGCACTGCTCGTCAGTTTCTACTGTAGTTAAGAGTGAATGCAATTACGTAAGCTGAATCAGCAACTTATCTATGAAATTGAAAAAGATGGTTGTCAAGAGCATCATAGAACAAGCTCAGCAGCCCAAACTGAGAAAAAGGGGTAGAACGAAGTAAAGATAGTACGACTCTGGGAATGCCCGACCAATTCAGCAATCAGCTAGAAGATTTTCCTTCGCCAAGAAGGAAAAGGCTGACGAAATAGTCAGTGATATAGAGAATTAACTTATTGAAGCATACAGTATCGAAAAGAATTTATCTTGGGTATTATGATTCAAGAGAGTGAAAAGAATAGCGTGCTAAATATTGAGAGAGCATAACAATTTCCCCCCGAATAGCTCGAAGAAGGGGTATCGAATTATCGTTCGACGTCACTACACAGAGAGTAGAGTGGGGTGACAGAAGGGGAGAATTGTATTGCGTTCTTCTTGATTATGTGGTATTATTATGTAATTGCGGTCCTTGTTGCTCTTCTAAATTTGTCTATACCCAAGATATATTTTTCCAATACTGTATAACAGTCCCTGGTTTTCTCCAGCCGTCAGGTATGAAGTTTTCTGAAAATATCAGCAGTGAGGGACTGAATTTCATGACGTCATAACTTTGTTATGTTCGGGGAATCCGCGAAAAAATAAAAAAAATAACGTTCTCTTACAGAGGATTTTTTTTAACGAAAAGTTTGCCCGAATCCATAAAAATAACATATATACAGAGTATTAACGGGTTAGTTATAATTTTTTTTTGTGTTTTATCTGGGTTCGCCTTCTTCGATGGTACGCCACTGCCGACGGATCATACCGAGCAGCTCTAGTCACAGTCTGAGTCTCAATTTAGAATCCGGTTATGTGCTACTGAAATCAATAAAAGCGTTTTCTATCTTGTTTTTTACCGAACGTTGCGTATAGGTTTCTTTTTATAGAATGGGGGGGAATAAAGATGAAGATTTCGATTCGCTTCAAAGGAAATCGGCGGGAGTATGGATTGCGATGATCATGCGCTGGTTTTATACCGTATTATGAAGAGCAGAGATGAACCGTAAAGAATCGTTGGAGCGTCGTAAAAATCGTAAAGGGCGTTAGGAATGTCGAATGTGTACTGAATTTTCCTTCCAGAAAATGCTTCCTTGTTCGTGGATACGGAGATGAGTAATGGTGTTGAACATGTTGATTTTATTGTTAGTTTTTTTTTTCTCCAGTTGGGTTTGAATGAGGGGCAGCTTTACTGAAGGCAAATGGCAAATATTTTATATTTTTCATATAGGTATTTGATAATACCAAAATTTATTGGTTCTTTATAGATCAAAAATAATAATTCACAAAATTACAGTATGTAGGGTGTGGGTTGGGGTATCTTTTTCGGATTTCGAGATATTTTGAATAAAGTAAAATTTTCGAAATTCGTTTTTATTTATTTCTGAAGTTATTTTATAAGATATCAAGGAGACGTCTACAGATTTTCGCTATGACGTTTCGGTTCAGAGAAACCTTCATCAACTTTTTTTTACAGAATTCAAACCCATTTTTTTATTCAGAAATACGTCATTTGTCATCAATAGTTGTTTAAATATGTTTTTAGCTCATTTCAGACATTATTTAAAAACTTCTGATTACGGCTCTGAAAGCTTGAAAAATATTGATTAGAGAATATTTTTTCGCTTTCTTTTTCCAATTGAAATTCTTCATTCGATATCAAATCACTGCAAGAGTTTCCGAGCTTGTTTCCAGGTCTGAAATAATATAAATGAAAATTAATAACAAAACAATATATTTTGTTGTTGTGTACAACTCGTTCATGAATTCACTTTGTTTCTATTTAATTTTTTTGAAAAATGTAATCCTTCTTTTTCACTCTCTGTGAGGACGTTACTTCGATCTATGAGACCGATACTAAGGCACGTTTCTGGCGCTACGGTCTATGAGACCGGTACTGCGGTCTGTAAGACCAGGACTACGGTCTGTGAGACCGGCACTATCACCGAAGCAGAAAGTTTTTGCGTCACCAGTGATGGACTGTCACGGCTTGAATACTGTTGCTAGAGTAAGTTTGACACAGTTTAAGCGATAGTCGTCTAGCTCTAGTTCATTTATCTATCAAGGAGGTTACAGAAGACTCAGTCAAAGGCCTTGGAGAAGTCAATTATTGTGGCAGCAACATGCTAGCCTCTTTCAAACACATTTTGTCACCGTTCCCATACTAGTTACCCATGCAGAATTAAAAAAAATTATGGAACTGAGCACAACGAAATACTTGTGCCAAAACTAAATCACATTCATGGCGAGTAAACTTTTAATGAGTCCCAGGTATGAATAGTTATTCGAAAATTCAATGCATTTAAAGCAGGTCTACATTTCCTCCGCTTGGGCAGGGTTCGAAGGAACGAACAAAGAAAACGCGGCGGAAAATGTATTCATGGAGTAACAGCGACGGAAAGTCGTTGCCAAGACGCATTGTCGTTCGCTGGCAGAACTGCTCCCCGGGGCCATCTCAAGACATTTTCATTTTAGTTTTCCTCGATATACTTCACAGAAACGCAATATTCGACAAACACATGGGATTCGGAAGGTCATGATGTAAGGTGGGAGATGGAAAAGTGTAATTAGGTCAGCGTTTATAGGAAAAATGATAAAATAGAATGCTGATTCATCTGTTTTGTCTGAAATTGTACTCACTCATTTGTTAAGTTATCATGGAAAAAATTTACAGCTATTACTATACTATATACAGTTCAATTTCATGAACAAATGAACAAAGTGTCTTCTGTACTTCATCTCAGAACGATGTTGAACTGAGAAGACGCAAATTTTTCATTGCATGCATAGGTACTTGTTTTTGTAGGATATCTCACTATGGCGTGGTTTAAAAAAATTGATACCATATTAGTCTGGTTCACAAGTTTCATTTCGTCAAAAACCTGGGCTGGACCACTGAAAATTATGATTTTGTGAAGAAGGAAAATTGCGGCTGACTGACAAAAATTGCAAAAGTTAGAAATAACAGCGTAGAAGACAATAGAATGGTTTAGATTTTCTAAAATATTTCAAAAACTATTCATTCAATATTGGAAAAAAAAATCCAATCCAAGACAATATTTGTAATTTTAGTTTAAAGTTGAAATTTATTTTGTTACCAAATATGGATAGGTGGTAAGGAACCATTTTTTCAAATCATTACGTTCTTTCATATTCTGGGAGAAAAAATTAACTCTATTTGTTAATTAAATAAATGATATATAATAAATTTATGAATTTTTGTTTCGTTTTGTTCTTGAATAATAAAAAATATTATGGAAACAACTATACGTCTTCTTTTATGTAAACATTTTTCTTTTATTTTTGATATAATTTTTCAATATATTGTACTTTTACTTTTCTTTCCGTTTTATTTATATTTTTATATAAACTATTGAAGATATGATAAGAATAGTTCAAGTCTTTTTTATTTTCCATTGAACAATGAAAAAATTCAGTTTTTAACGAAAGCTCAATTATTCAATAATTTTTTTATTATTTTCTATATCCTACCCGCAATTTTTTTTTTAATTTCCAGTTCAAATATCTTATAAACTATTGGAGATACGATGAAGAAATTATCCGATCCATGTTTAGCTGTATCCCCCAATTTTTTCCGCACACTCTCCTGCACAGATTGAAAGCTACTGTGCTTTTTTCTATAACTTTTTGTAGGTGATGATTCCATGTGAGCTTATGGTCGAAAATTACCAAGTATTTTGCCTCTTGAACAAATTGAATTTCTATCCCGTTCAGTAAAGGTAATCAAAGTCCTTCCAGTACTTTTTTGTGTGGTTTTATGGGGGTTTATTGTGGTTTCATGAGAATTCACTCTCAGATCCTCTTTAGACCACCTTTCGACTATATCTAGAGCTGTTAAAGTAGGGGCGATAGCACTTCTCACCGAGGACATCCCCTGTCTACTCTAGCAGTTAGTACTATTCCGCCAATTGCTGATAAGATAACCCCGTTTTTCAAACTGACGTTCTTCCACTGTCAAAATAGGAGAGGTACCCCTTTTTTTGCTATAGTGTTTGCTATAGACTTGGAGGATGTATTATTGAAGGCAGCCACGATGTCTACGAAGGACTTTGTTAGTAGCCTTTTGAGATCGTCCAGTGCTGTCTGTTGACCTTCTTGGCTGATACGCATACTGGCGTTCGTTGAGCGGGCTTCTTTGTAGACCTCTTCTCTTGTGTACCTATGTATCAGCCTTTCCAACGTTTTGAGTGGGAAAGACATTATAGGACGATATGCCTTGGGTGTCTTGTCGTCTATTCTCCCTACTTTTGGGAGATAACGACTCTCACATCTTGCCACATCGTAGGTATATGTCGTAATGCTATGCAAGCCTTGAATATACGGCACAGGTATGGAATTAGTATTTCCTGACCTTTTCGTAGGAAGATGGGATATATTCCTTCTATTCCAGGGGGTTCGAATGGATTTAATTCACTGATAGCCCACCTGATTCTATTTGGTATCAATATTTCCGTTACTAGCCTCCATTCCAAAGCTGTTGGCCTGTTTGTCTTGCTACTGGTGCTTTCTACTGTTATGTCAACTCTAACATTGAATGTTATGTTTGACATGTAATCTTTAATCAGCGATTTGAGCTTTCCACGAATGCCAAAGTTGTCTGGTGTAAAGCTATTTGATTTCGGACTTTTACACCTTTCCAAATTCTCATCTTCAGTTGTCTAAAGTCCACCTAATGAACTTTCGAAACCTCGGCTACTAACTCGCAGGCGCAACTAATCTCTCCCGCTTCATCTTCGTCGTAATCCATGTGGATTGATGATGAACCAATGTTGGCGGGTAGAACAACTCTGTCGACACCGAGCCGTAACTCAGGTGATAATGGCTGTTTGAATTGCCCGGTTTTCCCGGCCGCATTGCGATATGCCCGCACTTCGCCAAATGAACAACTCATCATCAGACTCTCTCTCTCCCTCCCGCCGACTGCGATTCATCCGTGTACGCCAGGATCGGACTGGAAACAGGATCCACCAGAAGAGCGCCAATTGAAATATGGGAGATGTATATTTTTTAACTGAGGGAGGACGCTGAATAAACACTGCTCGACAAGGGAAATGGCATGTGATCACCATTATTTGAAGGTTGTAGACGATGTAGTAACTTGATTATTTGGGTTTCGGGCGTCCATAGTCTTAATGGGTTTGAAAGATGTTTGACTTCTTTAACTTTTTCTCAACGTTTCGATTGCTTGTATCCGCAAACGTCATCTGGTCAATACAAGTTCAGATGATACGAGGTCTTTTGAGGTCTGTTGATGTGGTGTAATGGAGGTGTAATTATGACGGTGTTATGGCGCGTGCAGTTCCCCGCTTTTTTCTTTCTCAAAAGCGGATTGAAAGCGCCATTGGCTTCGATATACGCGGATTCGATGAATTTTCGTATGAACCAATGTTCTTCCCTATGAAGGACACAAGCCTCATTCCAAAGAATTCGTTGGTGATCAGTCCAAGCATGGTCAGAAATTCCCGATTTAGATGTCTCTCCCTCTTGAGTCCACTTTTTGTGTTCGGTTACTCTCTTCTATGTAAGAATCTCCACATTCACATAGGACTCCGTAAATGGAATTTTTGCTGGATTCTGCTGGATTTTCAGGTTTCGTGTTGGTGAGGAAGCTCCGTACGGTACTGCTGGATTGGAAACAGCTCTTGATGTGGTATTTATTCCCGATCCTCCTGATTTTCTCGGAGATACCTGTGAGGTATGGAAGGATGATAACTTGGTTTTGTGGTCGTTTTACAATCGTCTTGGTCCTTTCAAGCGTAGGTTCTTTTTGATGTGGTTTATCTCCGCATCCAGTAACTTCTGGTTATAACAGATTTGCAACACTGTCCTTACAATCCCCCTCTTCGTGGAATTTGGGTGATTGGAGCAGAAGTTGAGCTATTGTCCTGTATGGGTTTTCTTTCTGTAAACAGACGTGCAGATGCCAGTGTCTGTTCTCTCGACGTTTACATCGAGAAACGGTGTGCCTTTTGCATTGTTGACTTGATTGAGTTTCTTATGTTTATGCTTGAGAGGAAGTCTTCAGAGAAAGCAACATACTGGCAATGACTTTCAGGGCTAAGGCAGGCCAAAGATCTCCTCGGCAGTTTCAACCGAGCAAGATCGAAGACACCGATTAACCTCAGCAATACTAGTCTAAAAATAATCACGGGATTTCTGACGGGGCACTGCAGACTCAAATAACACCTAGGGAAGCTAGGCTTGGAGGACAGCACCTGCAGATTCTGTGGGGAACATCCAGAAACACCACTCCATATATTGAAGGAGTGTTATGCTGTACATCACAAAAGATTGATTATACTGGGATCACAGGAGCTGACTGTGGGAGAAATACCACGAATAGACCCCCTCGAAATCCTTAAATTCCTCAAGAAATTGAGGCTTAAGAGGCTGCTGTAAACGAGAACACCTTGAAATAGTAGAAGAAGATGGGACACAATAGATCTAATTAGGTCGCAGCGCATCAGTCACCATCCATTCTCACCAATACCAATACCAATTTTGTATGGGTTTTCTTTCTGTAAACAGAGGGGAGAATGTCAGTGTCTGTTCTTTTGACGTCCAC
The DNA here is from genome assembly GCA_958502065.1 of Chrysolina americana. Taxonomy (NCBI): domain Eukaryota; kingdom Metazoa; phylum Arthropoda; class Insecta; order Coleoptera; family Chrysomelidae; genus Chrysolina; species Chrysolina americana. The sequence goes on from OY293417.1 coordinate 4,696,978, forward strand.
ATCGAGAAACGGCAAGATACTATTGTGTGCCTTTTCCATTGTTGACTTGATAAAATTTGATGGGGGGATCGATTTGCAGTGTTTTCAGTGCCTTTTCTTCTTCATCACTAATGTTTTTTCGGGGATCCGCTCCTTCTCCAAGGCTTCTTTCACTTTTTATATAAATTCTTCTACCTGGAGAGAGTTCATTCTGGTACTTGTTGACTCTACAGAGCTCACGATTTCCAGGATAGGTATCGTTTTTGTTGCAACTGCGAAGTTCAATCCTTTTTACAGCAGGGACTCCTCTATTTGTATCAGGGGTTTCGATGGAATGTTGATTATTGTAGTTTTTCGTCGTTGGTTTGTGGTGACCATGTTCCTCTTGCTAATCTATTCCATTTCTTCTAATCGATTCCATTTCTTCTGGTGTTTTTTCTCTTGGTTTTCTTCATGAAATAACTGTCCTACCCGTACACGCTAAATTGGAATTGGTGCAATGCTGCCTACATCACTCATACATGAGAAGAACATTTCTTTTTACAAGTCAACGGACTGCCAATGGGATCTTCTTTTTCCCCAGTAATCGCCAACGTCTACTTGGAGTAGTTCGAAGAATTGGCTTTTAGAGAGGCAGAACACAAACCAAAATTGCTAAGATGCATGGATGATACCTTCATCATATGGAACCACGGAGATGAACAACTTGAGGACTTCCTCCCAAGAATAAACATGAGGAAGTCAATCAAAGTCATGATGGAAAAGGTACATGATAGTACCTTGCCATTTCTCGATATGAACGCTGAAGACATCCGCACCTCTGTTTACAGAAAACTCAGAACAATATCTTAACTTCGGCTCCAATCACCCAAATCCCACAATGTCATATGTCTTTCCTCTAGTTTTCAACGAATTCATCCATTACTTAACGAAATTACTATATGTTATTGTTGTTATTATTTGAAATGTCCAAGGATATTTGTTAGTCCGTCCCTGTGCTTCTCACTCTGCCAGATCGTGGATTGTTTTCGGACCATCGCTCCAAATATACGAGTATCATTTCCGAGGCAACAGTTTTAGAATGTGAACCACTGTTTAATTTCGACCTTAAAGACAAAGGGTATCGTCACATTCTATCGTATTTTCATTGCGCCCTGACGGGTTAGTTATCTAGCGGACTTGATCCGTAGCTTTGCTGCTATCCAATTATCTGGATATACGGAGCGTTTCGATTCAGACCCCGTTTGGGATTCGTTCCTGGTTGAGATCACCGTTTGATATTTTGCCGTCCAGTATCGATCTGTTTTTTTTATCAAGTTAACCTCTGGGAGTCGTTTGTTGACTAGACTCGGAGGTGGTTTTGTTTTTGAATTATATACTCTCTGCGAGAGGAAATGGAAATTTTAATCGTTATACAGGGTGTTAATTCAATACAAATATTTATTTCATAGGTAAATTCCTTGGGTCAAAATGAGACTTTTTTTCCCCATAAACATGTGTTCTAAAATGCACCCCCTTAAGCTACAGATATCGCAAGTTTAAATTGCATAACATTTTTGGAAATTCTCCACCGCCATTTTAGGACCAGGAAAGTGCGTCTGCAAGGAATCTATGAAAAAAAACGCCCGAAAAAATACTCCCAAAAAAAAAACTTGAAAAATACGCCCCGGAAAAAACCCCCCGGAAAAAGTACACCCCGGAAAAAATACACCCCGGAACCCCCCCCCGGAAAAAAACCTCCGGAAAAAACACCCCTATATGTGATAACAATGGCCAGTACACAAAAAGTAATGAAAGAAACTAGACCATATTTGATTCATTTTACAATACAGAGGGATGGAACAACAGATTTTTCAGCCTTGCAAAAAGGCGAATCTGTCACCAGGTTAGTTCGTTCAGGAACAATGGAGTCAAAAAAATATAAAAAATCGTCTTTTTTGGTCGTCGACGATGAACATTCCACAGGATAGGTTAAAACTTTTATTGGTATTGTAAAATGAATCAAATATGGTCTAGTTTCTTTACCATGACACACAGTTGAAATTTCATTACTTTTTGTGTACTGGCCATTGTTATCGCATATAGGATTTTTTCCGTTTTTTTTCGGGTGATATTTTTTCCGGGAATTTTTTTCCGATTTTTTTTCGGTTTTTTTTTTTTCCGTTTACCGTCTGCAAGAAAACATCTAAGCTTTTCTTTGGATTTGAGCATACCCCTCGTTGAGAGATTTTTCTGTAGTTGTTGCTACTTCTATAAAATAAAAAATCGGGCGTCTTTGATGAATATAATTCTTTAGGAATCAATTTAAATGCGAGTAGATAACGCATATATTGGATTTTTTTATTTACAGTTCATTTATCTTTACATAACATAGAAACCTACGAAGGCGTAGAAGGGTCAACAACAAAATATTTTTTAAATTAGTTGGAATGGCCACTTTGATCTGACAATTGTCACTTTGAAATGGCAATTGTCACTTTGAACTGGCAATTGTCACTTTGAACTGGCAATTGTCACTTTGAACTGGCAATTGTCACTTTGAACTGGCAATTGTCACTTTGAAGTGGCAATTGTCACTTTGAACTGGCAATTGTCACTTTGATCTGACAATTGTCACTTCGAACTGGCAATTTTCACTTTGAATTTGACTGAAAAACAATATTTTTTGCATGGTGTTGTCAAAAAAAGTGCCAGTTAAAAGAGACAGTTGCCAGATCGAAGTGACAATTGTCATTTCAAAGTGACAATTGTCACTTCAAAGTGGCAATTGCCAGTTCAAAGTGACAATTGTCACTTCAAAGTGGCAATTGTCACTTCAAAGTGGCAATTGCCAGTTGAAAGTGACAATTGCCACGTCAAAGTGGTAATTATCAATTCAAAGTGACAATTGCCACTTCAAAGTGTCAATTGCCAGTTCAAAGTGACAATTGCCAGTTCAAAGTGACAATTGTCAGTTCAAAGTGACAATTGTCAGTTCAAAGTGACAATTGTCAGTTCAAAGTGGCAATTGTCACTTTGAACTGGCAATTCCGAATGTTTTGGAAAATATTTTGTTGTTGGCCCTTCTACGCCTTCGTAGAAAACACCCGTTTTTCCTTGGATTTCACTAATAATTTTGAATGACGCAATTTTTTCTCTGGATAAAACCGGTAAATCGATTCAAAATTTAATTTTTCAAGTAGATGGCTGCCTCTTCACGTAATTGACAACCCTTCAGTTACATGCAACTCATTGAATAAATATAATTGAGTATTTTGTACTAATCAAAGGTATATTGATAACGACACAGATGACCTCAAATTGTGATAATTGATGCAATAGTAGATAACAATTCATCATTAAACCCAAATAAATGTGTTTTAATATGGACAGTCGGATATCAGGTAACTTCTTTTCTTTTTGATTTTAAATTCAATATTTTTTTTTTTTGATTCCCATCTACATAAGCCGGATATTACCTTCATTGTAATTTTTCCATTCTACATACTTTATAAACACACCGTATACTAGTCAGGAGTGAAAGTAGTATATCCTACTTTTTTAGGATATCTAACAGCACAGGTGAACTTTTATGAGGCAAGAAAAATGCAACAAGTCAAGAAATAAAAATCCGACGTAATTACTCCAAACACCATCAATTGATCGTCAAGCTTTTATGAACAAGTCATAACATAATCATGCAACTTCCAGTGGCGTGCATGATACTTGATGAAATCAGAATCGAGAGGTATTTCAAATTATGGTCGCTTTAGGAAAAACATCGTCAATATTATCATTAACTCACTTTTTTTCTATGACGTAAGGGTCATTCTATAGCCTGTTTTGAATTGAGTCGGCACAAGCGTCTTTGTTTTTATTATTTATATTATATTATTTTTTCATCCTTGAGTAATTTCCCAGTCAGTCCCTGTCTCCGAAGCTCTGACAATTCAGCAGGGCGCGCTGCCACTCAGCACGCCGTGGAGTATATGACTATTGGGTTTGATAATCATGTCTCAGCTGCCCTACGATTCGCTCTGCATCTAATATCAGGGACTTTATTCCCATCACGCGAATTTGGTAGAGGAGGGTTCAGAAGACACCATCTTGGCAGGCCATTATGAATCCCTTAGTTTCCGACTTCAGCCCACTCGATCCTGGTCTGGATAAGCCAAGGTCTTCAATGTTCTTGAAGAAGACCCCATGTATTGGCTTATCCTTATGTAGCTATAACTTACATCAACGTTACTACGAGTATATCTACAGGTTGAATGCAATTCTTCAGTTTTGTATTTCTTCTTCGTATAGTATCTTCCATATGATCCATCATTACTCAAATCTGGTTTATGGGATGAATCCAAATGAGGCGATTTTTATTTTCTTCTTCATTCTGCGGCGAATTTGTTGCTGGTCCATATCTTCGCATCCATCTGTGCTAATTAATGAGGCTTCAGGGGATTGGTGTTATGAAGTGCTCTGCTGGTTCTGGCGGAATAATGCGGACTTTCTCTACAGCCAGAATATAGCCTCTACCCCCAAGATGAGATAGATAATACGTCAGATTTTGGGTGGAAAAAGCAGCATGCTCTGGGTGTAACTCACACCACATAGCATGCATTCACGCCATGTATCCTTTCCGTTAGGCTCACTGCTCTCATAACAATGCAGGAGACCGTCCCCCAATTCAGTCAAAGTGTCCGTTGTCGTTGCGGTTATATGGCAATTCATCGTCCTGGACCCCCCACCTTGCCTCTAATCCCTATCCTATTCCGAGGGGTCAGTTGTGGAGGCCTCTTCCTCGACTAGTTGGGTGTTTTGAAGGGTTAGCCTAGTATGCCCACGGCCGACATCAGAGGCAATGAGCGTTCTCTCCAGGATGTACCTTGGCTGCCGGTCCGGTTTTTCATGTGTTGCTCAGGAAAGTGGCGTCGCAACTTACCAGGGTCTCGGATGGTAGTTGGCCTTCCTCTTTATTTATTGGTAGTACTATCATCATTATTTTCATACATCATCATCACGGTTAGAACAAAAAACAAAACACCAAGTCATGTTTTCAAACAGATCAGGGCCATACAAACTTCCGATTCGAATGTGGGAGTTAATTTAACGAAGAACCCCTGTTTACAACCCGAACACTTTTCGCAAAAGGCGCTTCGACTGCGAATTTGAATGAAATCGGCATAACTCCCGCCCGGCCTTCACTCGGCGCTCATGGAGCCCCCATCGAGTCGAACACAACGAGCAATGTAACGGCGAAAATGGGCCCTACAGAGACCGGAATGGGCAATACCGCAGTGAATGGCCCATCTTCTCGCAAGTAGCGCTCTCACAGTGGCCCATTGAATATTTAGCCTCGTTATTGAAAACATGATGCTCTCGAATGTTATTCATACACTGGAGGATGACGTTGATGATGTCGTAAAGAGTTTTTTGTGGAAATATTTTCGATATCCTCCGTCGGTAGTCGAGATTATTGGGGCTCGGGGGTTGTTTATTGGAGGGCGTCGGGGGATGCTCGCAACAGTTCACAATTCGCGTTGCTGGGGTGTTCTCATCTAACGCTTTTCCAACACAGTGAGATGAAAATTATGGATAAGATGGATACTGAACTTGAAACATTAATTTGCAATTATTGAACACCATCGACCAAGTGGAAGATTAAATTGCGCACCATCCTCGGTCTCAATAAGAATAGCATTAATAATTATTAGTCAGACCCCTCCTCTACATGAAAGCAAAAATTTTACTTTTGCTTTCTTCAGGTCAAGTGAGATGACTAATGGTTGGAAGTGGCCTTCGAGCAGTTTCTATAACTCTATTCCATCTGATTTTTTTGTCATTATCTTTTTTGTAATAAGCATAATTTTACGTGACTTACTGTCGGTTGCTCGACATCTGACATTCAAGGTAACGCAACCATTGTCTTGCACAAAGAGGAATATTTGAATAAAATGAAGGATTTAGTGGATCCGATGATATTTAAAGAAGTGAAATGATACCCAACACAAGCAACAAAATTTTTGTGTAGAGTAAATAAAAATATGTTGCCGTCATCGACCGAGGTGGTGAAGTTTCGGCAAGATTTATGACATGAAGAGAAACGTTTCTTTACGTTACCCTCACTTTTGAATATTTTTTCAGTCGAATCCTAAACAAAAGATTATTAATTTGCTCTGATGCCAAACTTGGAAAAGGCCACAACGTTGGGGAACAATGGAGGATTTGTTTAAAAACCTTTCAAACAATTTTGCCGGCCTTATACGAATTTATATAATATCATTGAACATCAAAATACAACTTAGATGTTAGTTTATTTCTTTCTAAGAAAGATTGATCTCGAATTCTCTACATAATAGGGATGCCAGAAATTGCTTGTCAAATTTAAATAAATATTTTCAGAATGCTAGAAAATGGGGGGGTTCTTTGACACACATTTTTTTTTCAATGTTTGGTTTTATATAATTATTTTCTATTACCGGGCGTTTGTACCTATTTTCAAGCATGACATTTTGGTTTTGAAAGTAAAACTTTCTCGCACTAGTGCCGGAAAGCGTCTTTTCCCGTACTCTTGCGGGACGGTAAAATATGTCAATTAAACGTTATTATATGTATATTATATTGATTCTACCTATATGTTACTATCCAAATTATTGTAGCTTTCAATATTTACTCTTACCCAGACTATTTTTCTTGTTTTTTATTCATTGGAATGAAATAAAAATCGGAAACTTCTCTATGAATTTTTTAGGATCAATCCACATAACAATTAAGCTGAGTCAAGTGGTTTAGTGCTATGACAACCAACTTGTCATCAAGACGTCAAAGTTTCAAGTCGAAGCCTTGTTGAAATGACAGATTCTGTAGATTTCAAATAATTTTCAATAAAAGCAATATTTTGATCAATTCGTCAGGCGAACAGCTCCCAGAAGCAATTTTGAAGGCCGCAGATGAGGTAAATTCAGACCAGTAGATCACGAGAAAGATACGAACAGCTAATTCTTAAACTAGTGTAAGGAAAAAGTAGTGAATAGCTTCAGAGAAAAGGTGTTTTGGCGTATTTTTCCGAGCTGAGTAAGGTACTGCAATCCAGTACCCTATGGTCGCGTTACTCGATGGAGAAATGTTTAGTTGAGGTGAAACAAAACGCAAGTTTCATAAGTCGACCACATAAAGTGCATATTTTTACCAAAGAAGACCTTATCCAAGATTATGCTAGCCCCTGTTCGCAGAGCAGAGCTTATAAAAGTACCACTTGACAATATTCCAGATGAAGGAAACCTAATAGTATTGTGAAAATTTCCGATTTGAAAAACCACATTTCAAGGATAAAATGGTCATAGGAAAATAACTATTCCAGTTCATATTTTCAAATTTTAGTTTTAGATCAACGTTTCACGAGATCAATTTATTATCTTGCTCATGCACAAGGTTTACCTTTCATGAGCACCATCCTTATTGATTTGCTGATATTGTACTTGCACTTCGCGAATAAGTTCATAATCATTATTATTATTCATTATTATTATATGAAATTTACGCGTTCAGCCAATATCGGGTGCTCTACCTGGAAAAGTGTTGACATATCCAGAATGATACCGTATATCATCGTGAATATACAAAAAAATTCATGAAATTCAATGTCTTGAGGGCAACCTTTCCAAAAAGCGCAGGCCATAATCACAATTTAAAAGTTTCTCGGGAACAGCTCACGGTTCACGGAACTTCCACAAAGACTCCCCAAGATTAATGGCTAATGGCTGCGGTATATCGTAAGAAAGAGCACATTGAGATGTTAAGGGAGGGGCCGGTCTGATTGATGATCTTGTAAGACATTTCCAGAGGTTCTCATGAAGCTTTCACGAAGGGGATACGGATTTTTTGCTAATGGCATACAACATTCCTCTGAAATATCACCTGAGCTTTCTTTGTGTGGTGTATATAGGTCACCGGTGCCATTCCCGAATCGAATGCCCAGGTAAAATTAATCTGCGATAGGGATGAAGAGTATATAGATAAAATGGCAGCAGAATGTATAACGTATAATAATGATCTAGAATGGTGTATAGTCTAGTTCCTAAATTGTAGATAGTGACTCATCGGTTGTACTGTTCATAATTCATATAAAGCAGGTCAAAAATCAGAACATAAGCTAGGTACTTTGGCTTCAAATTAAGTTTGAATTTGCCACTTTCGTACATCCCCTCCGCACTTTCAGATCCCGTAAAAAACAGTAAATGTACGATGAGTCACTATCTACAATTTTGGAACTAGACTAAGTTCCTGAATTTTTGCAGCTTGAACGAATAAAAATGAAAATTTCAAGGCCCAATTCGAATTGCTTTCAAAGACAAAAATCCAAAAAACATACCAGCGATTTTTTTGAATGAAGTTTGACGACGCTACTGGATTCGTGATGCTTTCAATTGGATGTGACTGAAATTTTACCATGAAATAATTTTTTGGAACAGAAATATAGCATAAATAAAAATCTTATCATTTTATCTTAATACTTCGAATAGTCGTCATATAAATCACAATCTTTTTAAAAAGATCGTTCAAAAAGTGAGATAGGAATCTAGGAAAAAAAACGGAAAAAATACCCCCGGAAAAAAGCTGGGGAAAAAAAACGGAAAAAATACCCCCCGGAATAAAATAAAACGGAAAACCAACCCCCGAAAAAAAAAACTGGAAAAATTACCCCTATATGCAATAACAATGGCCAGTACACAAAAAGTAATGAAAATTCAACTGTGTCATGTTAAAGAAACTAGACCATGATATATTGATTGAGGCTTTCGCGGCCGGGATTTTTGATAATGTTACTCTTCTTCGGGTTTGTTGGCCGTCGTGATATGGAATTGCTTCCTAACGTTTCGCCCGCACGAGTGGCTGGCTTCTTCTGAGGTTCCATCTTGAAAGCAGTCATCGGAAATCTTTCAAGATGGAACCTCAGAAGAAGCCAGCCACTCGTGCGGGCGAAACGTTAGGAAGCAATTCCATATCACGACGGCCAACAAACCCGAAGAAGAGTAACATTATCAAACTAGACCATATTTGATTCATTTTACAATACCAATAAAAGTTTTAACCTATCCTGTGGGATGTTCATCGTCGACGACCAAAAAAGACGATTTTTTATATTTTTTTCTACATTCATGCAAAAAGCAAAACTTCATTGAACTATATTCAGTGGAAAAAGAAGCTCTTCATTGCACTAGTGCAAAAAAGTTTTTATTGCACTCATCTGTCATTCTACTTCAACGTGCTGTCATCATGATAAACATAAACGTTCAAACCCACTACATATTTAGCAGATATTCTGTGATATTGGCCATACGTTTTAAACAGCTACATATTTATTTTATTTTTTTGTATTAATGTTAGCAGTCAGAGTTGAACAAACAATGCCTTCCTGAAAATAACTCTATAATCAAAACCGATCCGCTATGTTCTAAACCGTCTACCTGCATAGAACAAACTGTACTAAACTGTACTATACACTATGACCAACCACACCTCGTGATATCATACGCGCTCATGGCTACTATGATTTTGATTTTTATAATGCAACTGTGGTTATATAAACGTCAGTCAAAATTAATTCTGACAATTACAGAACTGAAAGTTTTGAAATGAGTAATATTAATGGAAAACTAGATGATGGTGATGAAATCGATAGTAATAATTATTTATTTAAATTGCGTATTTCATTTTCCTTCACCTAGTGCCGCACCTAAATAAATAATTTTTTGCTTTTTGCATGAAGTAGAAAAAATATTGTATGCAACTCGTGCAAAAAATGTTTATTGCACTCGACGTGTTGTCCAACTCGGCCTGACGGACTCGTCGGACAATTTCACGTCGAGTGCAACAAACACTTAGTTTTTGCACTTGTTGCATAAATAACTATTATGACTCGATTGTTCCCGAACGATCTAACCTGGTGACAGATTCGCCTTTTTGCAAGGCTGGAAAATCTGTTGTTCCACCCCTCTGTATTGTAAAATGAATCAAATATGGTCTAGTTTCTTATGACACACAGTTGAATATTTCATTACTTTTTTTGTACTGGCCATTGTTATCTCATATAGGGGTATTTTTTTCCGTTTTTTTTTTTGGGGGTTTTCTTTCCGTTTTTTTGTTCTGTGGGGTATTTTTTTCGGGAGTTTTTTTCCGATTTTTTTTTCCGTTTCTCATTTCCGGGTTATTTTTTCCGTTTGTTTTTTCGTTTACCGTAAGATAGTTATGTCCATCAGAACATTGCAGTTTTTTGTCAGAGAAATGAAATTTACTTCTTCACATCAAATCAATAATCAATAACAACCAACGTTGATAACATAAATAATGAACTACAATTGGGGAATGGATTGAGATGAGAGTGCGTACACATTAATTTCCGTACTTTTCAACAAATCCCCGATTTAATCATCAATTCGATCAAAATTCGATTATTGGTTTGGGGTAACAGTTGTGCAAGCCTGTTCCTTGGTGGTTGACAGTTGTTCCAAATATCTACAATCTTGGTTATACTCAAACATGTTTGGGATGCCAAATTTCAAAAATATTGTTTTCATTAGAAACTTTAGTTGCTATAGAGATGACAAGACATTAGAATAAAAGACGAAAAGACACAAATTTGTCAGTGTTGATGAAGTTTACAACTCCTCGAGTACCTAAACTAATTGAAAAGTATGGCAGAAAATTGAAATAGTAGGACTTCGTGGTACCAACGACAGATCCGAATGGGAAATATGTAGAATTTTCAATAACATGCATTTGTAGCATCGAAATATTAGCAGAGCTACAGTTGGACGAGTAAACAAAATGTTCAGTCTGTATAGAGCTAGCTGTTTGTAAACATATTCTGAAGAATGGTAATGCTGTATGAAGACAGACAAAATATTTCTGAACGAATAGGAAATTATTTCAAAAATAATCCAAAAACAAGTGTGAGAATCGCAAGTTTGGACATTAACTTACATATAATACTATGAAGCCCTTTAAACTGAAGCTCTTTCATACCTCAGAATAAGGAGATAATGAAAAGAGGATGGAGTATAGTTTATGGGCTCAAGGGGAATATCTTAACAACAGGAATTTCCTGAAAAAAAATTTGTTTAGTGACGAGGCAACATTCACAACTAATGAAAAAGTTAATTCTCAAAATTCAAGGTACTGGACGGAAGAAAATCCACATTGGATAATAAACTGCAGAAGACAGTACTCACAAAAAATGAATGGTTGATGCGGAATATTACATTACAGAATAATTGGCCCCTTTTTTCAAAGCCATTGAAATGGTCAAATTTCTTTGATTTTTTTCGTAAACGAATATTCCAATGCTATGGATGAACTTCCACTGCATAAGAGGCCCATCTTCTTTTTTTATTAGATGGCTGTCCCATCCACAATAGCAGGATTGTTAAATAGTGCATTGATTGAGTTTCTCCCCAGATCCCCGGACTCAACTCCACTAGATTATTTTTCACTCTAACCATATTATTTACAAAATTGTGATTTAAAATACAACTACTTGATTTATTTTGATAGTATTATGAACATTTTACTCATGCTTTATTTCAGTAAAAAAAATTTTTATCGAGATCCGATGGTGTCGTAACATTTTATTTAAAAAAATCACTAGTATGTTTTTGGGATTTTTGAATTTGACCCTCTATAATAAGCACCGCAAAATCATAATTGGTCATCAAAGTGATATTTTGTCGATCAATTTCAAAAACTCTGTTAAATGATTGTTAAGATAGGATGTCAATCATATGACTAAAACATAAAAGTACAATAAGTAATAGACAACGAGAAAACAACACAAATTCAGACAAACCATAACAAGTTTGAAATAAATGATATTTTTTCAAATATTGATTATTTCCATCATTATTGTATGGACTTAATACCAACATTTTTTTTTTTTATTTCTAGTATCTTTTCCATTGAATTATATTTTCCATGTAAGGGAATGAGAATTGTTCTGAAATATTTCTGGTACAGAAATGATGTTTTTGAAAATACATACTTAAAATGCTTGATCTAGTTATATTTTTCAGCAGCGAATATAAAATATTTGATTGCATGGCATCTTGAAAATTGTACACCAGAAAAACGTAAGTACGTACGCACTAAACAAATTTTTGCTAAGGTATATATACCTGAGAATTAACCTGATATTCATTTCTTCGAAACATCTGCCAAAGTGAAGATAAGCAGCTGATTATATTGTAATTCTGTTAGGTATTCCTGAATATATTACCTACCTTATAAGGAATTCATGACATTGCTGATTTATGAGATTTTTTTTTCATCCATGATATAACTAGTTTGAGTAATTCCATTGAAAGTCATCAAAATCTAAAACGATTTTTTTCCATACGAATTCTTTTGTTAAATTAACAAACCTCTAAATCAAAATCAATCATAACCTCAATGATGCAGACTATGATTACACTATTTCTTATTTGAATTTTTAGTTGCTATTCATTTTTGAATGCATGATTTGAATCTTTCATATAGACACATAATCACGGCAGATTCTGTTATGTATACTTGAATTAAATTTCATTTATAATTTTATATATTCCATCGGAATTTTAATAAGCCATTGAAATTCAGCATTCAGTTCTATAACAAATATATTCGATCGTGACTTAACTGGCTACACATTTGGTAGGTAATCAATCTAAACCAAACCAACGACTTGTTTCTGTTTCAGAACGTTACATTTATGAATATTTTTATAACTATTATTTTGAATTGGCATCAGAATGGTCTAGATTTCAACCAGAGATGGTTCCAGTTTATAGTTGTTATTTCTTTCATATAAAATATCTAAAATGAATGAATTTTTTTATCGTTGGGAGATAAAAAAGTATAAATTGCTTCAGAACGTGATATGCTTTGTGGAAATCTGTTTTTCAGTAGATATCCGTCAAGTACTCATTGTGCTAACTATAGCGGTATAATGTTTATTGTATTTCATTTCTTTTCTGGTACTATACCCCTCCAATTTCTCTAAAATTACATACTCATTAGTAGTCACGGCCAAATTATAAGCACTCTATACTTTATATCATATCGCAAGAAATCGGTATAATTTACAATGGTTTTTATCCAGGAAAATCAGGACCAGAAGAGACATTGGGAGGTCCTTTTCTCATTTCACTACGACCAACGACTATATGTGAAGATTAAATTTCTAGAATATAAGCTAGGTTCAAAAGATATTAGAGAAGAACATATGAATAATATCCTATTTGAAAAACAGAAAAATGTGTATTAAAGTAAATGACACCGAGAAAATCGTATGATGTATATCTGGAGTACTGCAGAGATCAATACAGAGACCACTAATGTTTCTCACATTTATTAATGGTTTCCTAAATTGTATAAACACTGATTTACTATATGTTTTGTTCAAACTGATTGACTAGTTCTGTATGCAGATGACGTAGAGTACCAATACTAGGATCCTTATTACAAAAATTGAAGGCTTCCCAAACAGTTTCTCTACCAAGTGAATGTAAAAAGATTTCGCTAGATTTTTTTATGGATATTGAGCACAACAGTTGCTGAAGTTCTTCGCTTAGTATTTTTTACGATTGAATAAAATACTCAAACAATTTTCTTTCTCACATGAAACCTATATAAAAATGTTGAAATTCAGGTAGAGCTGAATATGTTTTGGTAAAAATTTGCTGGAATAAGGATATTACGGCTTCATTACGTAACGGCAAGGAGCAACAAAGAAAATATTTCTTGTCACCTTCCCATATCCTGAAATAAATGCGACACAAAAATCCTTCACCGCTCTCATGATTTGTTCGCCGTAATAAGTTCTCGAAAACGCGACTGTCGACTGTTTTATGTTCTGAGCAAGGTAGGTGGTCGAGGATAAACCGTAAACACAGTAAATATCTCACCCCCGATCTATAGAAAGACCTGTGTTCTTCATTATTGCCTCATAATTCCTTCAGGAATGTGTAGAAGCCGTGAGTGGAATGGCAATATCGTTGGTCTGCGGGACACATTCTCCCTTTCCACCCTTTATCCAATTATTACGAAATTCCAAAGGCCTAATGTTATTCTGTGCGGAAACGTTTATTGCCTCTAGTTTAGTTTTTGAACTGCTGCAAGGAAAATTCTTCATTTATTTCCTCAGCTCCTTTTGTTGCTTCGGTTGACAGCTTTTCAGAAATTTCTCATTTGTCTCAAAATCATTTGCTATGGAGTAGTCAATCCAATGTTGGATTAATGTTTTTCAGTTTTTTCCCTAGCCATTTGAGTATGTTTTCAATATTTATCATTCAAGATTTCTCTCTCAAATTCCTCTAGAATCTCGACAATATTTCTGTGTTGGAAGTGTTTGTTATTTCTTTCTTCAATTTATGTGTCTACAAGACCCAGTATTGTTCTCATCAATAATCCTAATTAGAGGAATTTTTTTTCTCTTGTTTTTCATCATTTGCCTCTGACATTTTTTTTTTCAATTTTCCGACTTGAACAAGATGTTATCGGCATTGCTCTTATCTTGTTCTTAATGTTTATTTCTACGCATCCTGTGCTATAAATATATAATATAAATATTGCTTAAAGTCTGAGTTTACCAATTATTTAGATTTTACATTTTTTGTTGAATATCACTTCATATATTGACATTGTTGATGTTGTGTAATTGTATTGTTATGATTTAATCCTATGGGAAAACTACATCGATGCCAGTGAAATATTTGTAACAGAGAACAAACATCATACAAAAAATATTCAGCCTAGACATACAAGAGTATACCTTGCTACAGCATATACATCATCCACTGTGTTTTGTATGTGAGGAAAAACATTGATAAATTCGAACTAAATTCGTCACATCACCAGGAACTCTGATCATCTGTGTTTCTCAGACACAAAACTACAAAACTTAAAACTAGTTTTAGATATATTGGACTAAAAATTAGAAGTAGGTACCGATTTCTTCAGTTATTCCAAAAAGACAATAACACTTTTGATAACAAATAAACGCTACTACAGTGTAAAATAACACTGATAGCCTGCAGGAACTTCACTGTTTTCAATTAAGTCGTCTAGATTTTATTACTTGATATTTTTCATGTCATAATTTTGAGATAATCTGAAACGCAGTTCTTTATGTGAGAGTAATTCACTCGTCCGTCGTGGTATTAGCCAGGGAAGTAGTTGTTTTCCGTCAGATATCTGCCTAAATTGAGGAGAGAAAAAGGGGTTTTTACTGAAATTTCTATCTCTCTCCTGAAGCCACCAGACTTTGTCTGATATTTCAAACAAACTCTACCCCGAGTTACTTTGGAGTGCTTTCTGAGGTTTTCTAGAGGTGGCGCTGCGACTGTCTTCTTACGAGACTTCGCATCCACCTCAGAGAATCATTTCAAGTATCAGTGAATAGCATGGCATGACCAAGGACGTCGACGACTGCAAATGTTGTCGGACCTACCTTGCACTGAAGAGAGGCAATACACCTCGAAACCGGTATGTAAGTGGTCAAGTCCTTGTCAAGTCATGTCAGGCAGGATTCTGCTACTTGATACAGAAAGCATTTGTGGCTGTCTCCTAGATTTTAGGGAGTACGCTGCACAGATATCTGTCAGATTTAAATCAACGTCCGTCGTGGAATTAGCCGGGGAAGTAGTTGTTTTCTGTCAGATATCTGCCTAAATTGAGGAGAGAAAAAGGGGAAATCGTCCTATACATGTTGTAGTGTCAGAAAAGATATCTATTTCTATTATATTTCTATAAAGCATTTCGAGTTTTCAATTTTTAAAGGCATAAGATTCGCCGAAGACCTTCTCAGGCAGTGACTGGTGTATAGAGCGCTGGTTTTTCCAATTTCAAAAACATTGCAATTCTTGAAGGTATCTTCGAAAACGTATTTATTCCCACACACTGACTGGTACACCTCCCATTTTGGTAAAAAACAGAAAAGCGGCTACAACTAGAATTGTTTGGTCTCAAGGTCATGTATTTTTAATACAAATTGATAGGGTTGAATGGAAATCCTTCTTCAAGTATAGTGAAACTTCTCGATTTCTTGGTGTTAGTGTTTGGCAAAACTACGTGAAAATATTTCAGTTTGTCTTGAATGCTTTCTCTTTTCAAATTGACTAATTCATCGCATCTACAAGCACCGCTAATCTCCATTATTAAATCCACTTTCATCAACAAGTACTCGTCGTCGGGACGTTCGTTCAAAAACTTCTCTATTTCAGGTCGTTCTAATGTCTTGGACTTCGTTGGTTTGTATCCCTGTGATTTGCTTTTCAAAAAGCTCGTTGGTTTGCCATATTTTGATGTCGATTTTTTTCGTAAAGGTGAATAGTCGAGCGAAGCGTCGCGAGTATTTGGTCCATAGCAAGGATGGGGCTAATTTTTATACCTTTTATCTTCCATGAATTCATTCAAGACTCAAACATTTTGATCTCCTTTCGCTTCAGGAACGTAATTTTCACCGGTTTCCTCCATTTTTTATACGGTTTTTTCTTCAAAAAAGCTTCCCTTTTCTGCAGGGAAAACTGACAAGTGTCAAAATTTATTTAAACATTTGCTAAAAATATATCATGCCCGTGGCAACCAAACAAACAACCTGCTTTGACCAAAATGTAAAAAAGTCACTGTCAAGTCATTCTGACATTTATAGGGTACTGAGACGCAAGTAGCTTTGATTTGAAAGTGGAAAAAAACGATTTCTTCCACTTGTTGGATAAAACATTGTATGCCATTGTATGTATAACCCCTTTTTTAGAAATTCATTTCCTATTGTTGCATCGAAAACTCTTTCGAAGTTTTCAATGGTATACTTACCTACTTAAACCATAAATTTTTTTGCATAAAGACAATGATACCCACGATCAAGGAAACTTTTGTGGGTGTTCATTTGTTTTTGCACAATCATTTTTTACTTTTGTGGTTTCATTTATGATGTAAATTATTGTACAGAAATTAACTATTTTTATTATTATTAAAGCAAGGGTGTGTGGCACTTCTTCGCATTCATACAAAACGTTTCGATCCGAACAACCGCGACGGATTCCAAAACGTCATCCATAAAACAAACGCAGTCGGTCAAAGCCCTCTAATTTTCTCGTTACCCCGCAACATCTCAATATCCCACCGGTCGAAAAAACAAAAGCCAACGACGACGAAACGGGTTTCCTTTAGAAACATCCGACGGCCGGGCCGAGCAAACACAGCGGAGGGAGTCGCTTCCATCCCCGCGGGGTGCAACAGCAGGCATCCGATGGGGTGGAGAGCGTGACAGTCGGCCATTATTTCTTGTAAGAGGAGACTTATGGCCGTGGAACGCGCTGCAGGGAACCATTAACTAAATTACTGAAGAAGAAGAAGAACAGCGCCAGCCAATGGGGGCGCGCCAAGATTTAGTCTTGGCGGAATTGATTGGGGGCTCAGGTGGCACTGAGGTATCGCTCGCGTCTTGGATGGCTTGATGAGATGTATTTCTATTAGCCGGGAACGGTCGGGACCTTCGGCTTTTGTGTCTCAATTTGGACGTGTCCGATTTGCATTTCTGCTTCATCGACTGGAAAAGTGACACGGTGTTGAATTGGATCAGAGCTTCATCAAAACGATTTATCACTCTTGAGAAATCAATTACGAGGATATATTGAAAAATTCTTAGCCTACTATAGAACCAAACAAAATTTCAATGTCAAAATATTTTATTACTCAACATATTCTCCTCTTAATTGGATAAATTTATTACAGCGAACCTGCAATGTCTCTAGACCTTTCAAAAAAAAATGTTTCTTCTTGCTCTGCAAACCAGACGTCCACAGCTTTTATTACCTCCTCGTTGAAAGAAAATTTAGGACCTTTTAAACTTTTTTTCGGTGTAGGAGAGATATAATAGTCGGACGGAGTCAAATCTGGTGAATAAGGGGGGTGTTCTAGTAATTCAAACCCTAAATCATGAATTTTTTGCATGGCAACATGAGATTTGTGTGCAGGGGCGTTGTCCTGCAAAAACAAAACACCTTCGGGTAGCTTTCCGCGTTTTTTCTCATTAATTTTTTCCCGTAGAGTGGTCAGTAATGTCGAATAGTAATATCCAGTTATTGTTCTACCCTTATCCAAAAAATCAATCATGATTACTCCATGGCAATCCCAAAAAACTGAAGCTAGAACTTTTCCAGCAGATTTTTGGACACGAAACTTCTTAGGTGTTGTAGAACCGGAATGTCGCCATTCCATCGATTGTTGCTTTGTTTCTGGATCGTAGATATGTACCCAAGTCTCATCCATAGTAACAATTCGGTTTAAGAAGTCTACATCGTTTTCAAATCGAGCACAGATCGAACGCGATGCTACTGCCCTTGTACGCTTTTGGTCAACATTCAAACATTTGGGGATCCATTTTGCAGCAATTTTTCTCATGTCCAAATTGACGTGAACTATATGATGAATACGTTCGTATGAAATATTCAGTGCTTCAGATATCCGTTTTAGTCCAAGTCGACGATCTGTTAAAATCATGTCATGAACTGCCTCGATATTTTCGGAGACTGACACAGAAACTGGACTTCCCGATCGGTCATCTTCTTCAATGGAAAATTTACTTCTTTTGGAGCTTGCTTGCATTCCAATTTTTCACGGTCGCATACGAAGGACATTGATCACCACGGGGATTAAGCATATCTTCGTAAATCTGCTTACCTCTTAACCCTTTTAAATACCAGTACTTGATGATGGCTCGATACTCCAATTTTTCGATATTCACAACTTCGATGGACATATTTTTTCTTTTAATTTATTGCGTAACTCTGGTTTATTTTTTGACGTCAAACTTTACACTGACACTTCTAATAAGTTATTGTTTGTTGCTGTGGTAACGCAATATTTTGTTTATGCAGGGAACTGGTCTAGGCTAACTAGATATCAATACATCCTCGTTATAATGTTTAATACTTTGGAAAACTGGTTGAGAAGATTTCGCGAGACTTGTTTACGATTTTCACAATAACAGTACACTTGGTATCACTTCTAAACTCACATGCAAAAAACGCATGTTTGGTAAAATTTGAGGTATCAAAGTTTTTAATTTTTAGTTCAATTTTTTAATTTTTTTCGTGAAACTGTTGATAAAATTATTAATTTCAACTTGCACATTCAGACTTTCGTTAAATACAGCGTTAATTAGCAGTTTGTTGTTAAACCCTGATTTTAAAACATCCTGTGGAATAATTTCGTGATCGAATTCATTCAAAACTCAAATTTTTTGTTAAGAACCATTCCTTTTCAACATTTTGTTTTTTGGTTCTTGCCTTTAAGTGCACTAGATAATTTTTAAAATAAAAATGAACTCCAAACAGTTTACCCAATTTCAAGAAATGTTATTTTTTGACGACATGGTTTTGCTCATTGTGTCATAATGCCAGTTTAACAACTCAGTTTATGAGTCTAGCAATGAGAAGGCAACAATATATTGTTCAGGTAATAATAATAAGCATATATGGCAAAATGAATTAATGCAAACCTACTCAATTCAAATTCAAAATCAAACTGCAAAACAAACCAATTCAACTATAACTTGAATAACCTAAAGAAACGTCTTTTTGCAACAAATTCAGCTTCTAGCTCCTAGCCTGCATACTTCGGTTCATAATGTCAATTAGGTTAGATATAATAGCATCTTGAGGAATATTTTGCCATTCCTCCTGTATTGCTGAACGAAGCTCATTTATCGTAGCCGGAGCTTTCAAACCAAATTCCTTGTACCTCATCTGTGGTTTGGCGAACTGTCCACACGCTGACAGTTGTACCTCGGACCTCTTGAAGTTGATTACTAGACTGCACTGATGTTAAATGACGATTCCTCAGAGTATTCAAGTGAAGAAATCTGTCATCAAATGCAGTCGATTTTCGTTTTCTGCCAATACCTACCCTACACTCATTTCTGCCAGTTTGTCTAAAACGTTCGACTACACTTTTGATGGTAGAGCGATGTACATGAAGTATTCTTTCAACATATTCATAATTACGTCTATCTTCAACAAGAGCAACAGCTTTTGCGCAATTTTCCACACTTAAAACCATGGTTGAAGTTCTTTCACGTCTCTCACTGCCAAACTAACCTAAGGGCAACAACGAGCAAAGCCATCTCTTCAAAATATTATATTTATTAAAGTAATTCGTTGATACAAGTTCATTTTTCTCTTAAAAATTAAGCAGTGCACTTAATGGCATGAACCAAGAAACAAAATATTGAAAAGGAATGGTTCTTATCAAAAATTGGTATTTTCAAAGAATTTGACCACGAAATTAGTCCACAGGATTTTTTTAAATTATGGTTTAACAACAAACTTCCAATCAACCCAGTATAATGACTAATAGGTAAGCCAGCATTTAACGAAAAACTGATTGTGCAAGTTCAAATTTATAATGTTATCTAAAGTTTGATGGAAAACTGTTGAAAATTGAACTAAAAATAAAAAACTATGAGACTTCAAATTTTGCCAAATAATAACTTGTGTCTTGCAAGTAAGTGTATTTTCCAAGATATGCAGACCAATCAAAACGGTGTGTCTTGATAGTACACAGTTCCTTTCTTCCGAGCGAGTAAGATCCCGTCGTCAATGGCAACTTAGAATCCAAACAACAATGGAGAATAAATGTTGTTACCGATAGTATATCAAATATGTCTGAAAGAGTCTCTGTTTATTAGTCAACGGATGTCAATCAACCCCATTTGTTCTAATTTTGGGTGTATCCCAGGGTTCACACATTATGTATCTAAACAGCACAAAATCTTGCTTCCATTTCTCTAAATTCATATTATACGCAGACGATCTCAAAATATTCAAGTAAACAATGTAACTAATAGTTTTTTGATTCAAAATGATTTGAACATATTTTTCCACTCCTGACTAATCAAAAAATTCCATTTGAATTCAGAAAATTGTTGTTGCACTTCTTTCACTCGAAATCACAACACTTTCCAGACGATTATTCCATTTCAGTAATATTATCCTAAAAGAAGTTAGATTAATAAAAGACCTAGGTGTGGTATTAGCCAAAGAACTCTCATTCCCAACAAACATCAATTATGTGGTATCAAAATGCAATCGAATATTAGGATTCATCCTCAGACCATGCAGAAATTCCACTTCCATTCAGGCTATAAAAATATTATTCGACTCCTTCGTATACAGCAAACTGAATTTTTCAAATGTCATCTATGGCGTCCACAATAAGATATTTACAAAACTAGATTAGAAATTGGAGAAAATAAATTTTTGAGATATCTCGAATATAGAAATAGTGGGGAATACATACACCATTACAATACGTACTACCTTCCTACAAAACAAATTTCAAACACTAGAGGCTCATCAAGAGCAATCCGACATAATATTTTTATTCAAAAATTTGAAATGACCTGATCGACTCCCCTGAAATTTTATCAAAAATGCTCGCCTCTTCTCCGAAATATTCTGTCGAACAAACCCTGGAAGAATAGTGACACTATACAATTAACTTTAAATATTGACTTATTCAGATATAAGTTACAATTTTTTAAATTCAAAATATCGGAAATAAACACTACTTCATAACTAACATGAAATTGATTTTTTCCTCAAAATATATAACTAGGTTTAGGCCTGTTGTTATCCTTTATGATTTGAATAAATAAATAAATGAAAATAAAAATTTAGTGTGAAAAATTCACGACTCAACAACTTTCTTAACTTTGTTGGCTCCTGAAATTATCTCAATAAATGCCATTCGAGCTCACCATACTATTCATAATTTTGCTGTCGAAAATAAACTAAAAAAACTAAAAGTAATAAGTACAGGTATTTTTTCAGTTTATATTTTCATCATTTAATTTTTCGACAAGTACAAATCAATAGTTTTAGGACTCAAAATGTTACTCCTACCGGATCATTGAAGTTCCCTGAGGGTGAATTAATGAAAGTCGAAACGTCGACAATTCATCGATAGTTATTTCATCTGTTCCTGACCTCAATTTTTTGCGTTTCAAGGCCATCATACCTATTTCTGATTGTTATTTATGTAATCTATCCACAACTGAAGGGAACATCGTGATATATGACCCACCGGAAGTTTTGGAATAATAGACAATACAATAATAATCCTATGGTTGCCTAAAAATTCACCAAAAAGATCACGGGTGTGTGAGTGTTCCCGAGTGGAATATCAATATATTTACGCATTGAAAGATTAATGAGAGACGATATTCTCCTAATGAATTATTTATCATACACGAATTAATTAATATTTTGGATATGCCTTTCTAGTGACTTCAGAATAGCTCGAAAACTACACCATTGCGTATTAGATTTAATGTTAAAGTGAATATCCAAATTTACAGTTTAAAATTATGTACCAAGTAATTTAATATTAACAACAACATACTTTATACTAGAAATACAATGATAGTGAAGTTGAAATGGAGAGATAAAATGTATGAAAATCGCATCATAACATCATGATCATATTGACACTCATCAAGTAAAAGACTTGTTTGATTTTCTTTTTGAAATGATTTCCAGATCAACTCGGACATGTATGGAATTGTAAAGAATGATTCATCAATCTATTTTTTCCGCAAGATTATTTGTTGAACTATAAATTTAAAAAATATATGAAGTTGTGGAAATTGGTCTATTTTGAAGGTTTTCCCGGATTTTCTCGGTGGAAATGCACTGATTTGGTCGCACAAAAAACTGTATGGTAAGTTTCTCAATTATCTACAGAAATTCACTGATTATAAAACGATTCCGCTAATACTTCTTAAGATACTTGTGAAAAACCAAAAAAGTAGGTACATATTTTCTGGCGATATCCATTTAAAAAAAATCCTAAAATTGACTTTGTTGGGCTGACACATATACGTAGTGAATATTGTATATAATACTCACTTCTAAATTGAAACTTAGAATCAATATTCACTCAATCAACAATAAGGCACTAGTGGTTACTAACGAAAGCATACGACGTGTTTTTTGCTAAAAATCTGAACAACACTGACAATCCGTATTTCTCAAAACCCAGAGTGCAATTTGAAGCATAATAAACCCTTTGTGAAAGAGTAAGGACAAATTGAAGGTAGGTAGGGTTGTAAAAAACAGCAATATAATAAAATTCGTCCTTACCTAAAAAACGGCTAAGGTCATGAGAGATAGTGCCCATTAAAAGAGTAATAAATAATAGTCACCCCAGATATTCATCCTTCGTTATGTTTATCCTTTAATAATTTTGTGGAACAACCACACCAAGGATAAAGTAACAATGCTAAAAATATTGCGGGTGAGTTTGGGATGAGGCAGTAAAAATATCCGAGATTGTAGGTATGAGGAACAACAGTTAATTGATTTGAAATAACTTGGATGTTGCCTTGTCGGGAGATTTGAAAAGGCCATAACGATTTACCTTGATTCATATCTTAAAAAAGGCAGTTTTCAGATCATAAAGTTTACGAGAATCCTTTCATTCAGCTTCTGAAACCCAAGAAATACATAAAAGCAGTGGAACTCCATTGAAAATCTTCTGAAACGCCACAGTGAGCTTGTGCTATCGTGACAGGTCTATCAAAACAGCACATAAAAGCCCCATAAAGCTTGTAAATAATTCACCTCAAACGGCTCTCAACTTCTCATTTAATGAAGTGCTAATGGCGAAACGACATTAACGAACGATAAAGGGGCAAAACGGCACTAGACGTCTGAAAATCCAAGCGAAAAGTCAAAAATCTTTGAAATAGTAAAGGCAGACAAGTTATAGTAATGCTTGTGAATGGGATTTATTTAATGTGATCGTAAAAGAAAATGTCTTGCCAACCAGCAGCAGCTGAGATAACAAATAATGACGCCGAATGACGAATACTGAGTACTGTTTTATCCCTGTTGTACATTTAGTATTATTGCCTTGCAGGAAATCCACTGCAATTCCTGTTTTGCGGGTATTGCTTGGAGGGTATGGATTACGTGGAATTACTTTATTTCATATCGGATGGGACGGAGCGGAAGAAATCGAAAAAGACATCGAATTTCATCGTTCCTAGAAAATTCCTATATGTTTAAAAAAAATTAAGGCGATCGAAATAAAAATTCGGAGCAAGTGAGAATTACAGAGATTAAAAATACGCATAATGTTTATTAAAACAATTTCAACCAGTGACGAGTTGTCATAGCACCCCAGACTATATAGAGTATTTGCACAAATTGTTGGAAGTTTGAATAACATTGAAAACAGTTTATTTCGAGAGTTGAGGAAGTCTCTTTAGGTTGTATATGCATGCGCTGTTAGAGTTGTGAGAAAATCTCAAACGTACACGTTTTTTGTTCTGATGTGGCCGATATTTGATGAAAATCCATGTTAACGTTTGAAATAAAACTTCAATGTTGACTTTGATAAACTCGCCTTACAATGGGTTGTTTTGTTCAAGACAGAAGTATTCATACACATGTAGGGGTTGAGCGTATACAAAATATTTTCATTATTGTGAATAAAAATGTCATACTATGATTACAGCGGATCCTATTATTTTGAAACCAATGGACCGATTTTGAAAAATGATACTTTCGAATTGTAATGCTCGACCAGGTCTATTCAAAGATGTTGACAGATATGATTTTTTATTATTTTCAAAGTATACTATGTTTTACTAAATGGGTCGAAACTTTGAGAAGGACCATCAGACATATTTTTCTCCAGAAACTGAATAGCCTATTGAATTTGGGCATACTTTCTGTGTCCCAGTATTCAGCCCATTATCTCATATAGAATGTTAGTATATGATGAAAAATGTTCAAATTCATGCTTATTTGACTGACCCTGTATTGAAAATTGTAAATTTCAAAGAAAAGGTAAAATTCAAAACACATCGAATATTCAGACACGAAGTTTTATCATCGTAATCTGTATAGATAGCTGTACCTAGTTCAACCAAAAATCAAAACTTGAAACCAAGCATATGAAGGGTAGTCCCTATAGTTTTTCATGCATTTCGATTCGTAATAACATTCTCAACAACAAAGCTTATATCACCTTTCTTCCTGCAGTGGAAAATGAGCGACTTATGTGGAAATATTTATTTCTTTCACTAGTACAAAAAATGTCTTTGTTTTGTCGAATAAAACCTCATTATTCTCCAAACACTCAATTTTGGTACTTATACGAATGACAATATTTGTTACTAAGGACAAAATAAGACAGTAAAAAGAAAAAATTGCGTTGGGATGTGAACTCGTGAAACCGGTGATCATCATGTCGCACCACTCAATTGACACCAATGATGAGCTATTTGGTATTAATCTACAAAACATTAATTTCCATCTTAAATCCATTACGCAAGCCGCATTTATTATGTGAATAACTTTGAAGCCGTTTTTGTACAGAACAGAAAATACTGGAGGGTCATATGAATGTGGTTGGACAAAATGTGTTTGATTCGATAAAACATAATTATTATGAGCCATCAAGTTGCCTTGAAACTTTTTTGAATTACTATTTGTCAAATATTCTCAAGTATATCATGACAATGTCATAAATTATTGTAACTCTCAACTACTGTTCGAATATTTTCCGAAATCATGAAAAATGTGATATGTTAGAATCCTACTTGGTTTGCCAGAAAAATAGCGTAAGAGCACTCCAACACTACTGCAATTCGTTCCCCGATCGTGAATTACCTAATCGGCGTTTTTCTGCTGTGCTTCATCGTCGATTCAAGAACAATGAAAAGGTTTTTGAGAAGAAGAGGAATGAAAAACGTTCTGTAATATCTGAAGATACAGAAATTGACGTTTTATCCTACTTTTGAGGTATATCCAAATAACTCCATCAGAGATTTATCTAGAGAAATAGCTGTTCCACTGTCTGGTATTCAACGAATTCTAAAGAAACATAAGATTTCTCCTTATAAGTTAAGACTAGTGCAAACACTAGAACCTGGTGTTCCTGAGAGACGATTGGGGTTTTGTTGGTGGTTTATGAATAAATGCAGACAAGATCCAAACTTCTATAGAAATATTATATGGAGCGATGAGGCTAATTTTTCAAATCGTGAGATGTATAATACAAAGAATTTCCATTATTGGAAAAGACATAATCCATTTCTAGTCCATCTTCACAATCCGAAAAAACGATTTATTAATAATGTTTGTTGTGGTCTATTTAGAGACAGAATTATCGGCACATTTTTCTACCATGATTCATTGAACGAACCCCGTTACATTAATTTATTAACTAGAGTGTTGGAAGAGTTTTTCGATGATCTTGATCTGGAGGCTCGTCAGATGATCTATTTTCAGCAGGATGGAGCACCAGCACATAATGTCAGTGGCGTAAAAAGAATGCTGCTAGGCTGTTTTGGAAACAGGTGAGCTGGTACAAATGGTCCTGTTAAGTGGCCCCCTCGTTCACCAGACATGACACCTCTAGATTTTTATTTTCATATTGAAACTATAATTAATAGAATTGATGGCCGAACTGTGTTGAATGCCACACGTAGTGTCAATAGAAGGGCCCAAATATGTGTTCAACAAGAAGGTGGTGTTTTTGAACATTTACTCGGTATTTTATAGCGCTATATCAAATCCATTTGTTATAAATGTTTCCTATTGATAAAACTGTCTTATTTTCACCTTTACGAAAAAAAGTCAAGTGAGATTTGTTGTTGAGAATGTTATTACGAATCGAAATGCATGAAAAAATATAGGGTGTTCCATTGAAAGAAATATCATTTTATGAAATATTCTGAAAACGCGACTGAATTTTTTTTTGTTTTCGGCATCGAGACGGCCATTGAAAATGATACTAGTTTACCCATTTAACCGAACTCGTAGCATCGATAATAACGGATATGGCAACGGTGCCTACTTAATTTGGAACACCCTGTATAATGTTGTCATAAGAAAAGTATACTGTGCAACTAGTATTGAAAATAATTTCTACACTCGACTGGAAAAATTCGCTCGCGGTTCCTGTTATAAGTTGTATATGAACATCAGTGTTATATAATAATAATAATGTCGATTGAACTCCGCACATTCAGTTACAAAGTTCTATCATTGTCTCTAGTTGTATGAAGTGTTTGCGGCCTCTAGGATCATGTGCCCTGGTATTTTATGTTATTTTATGACTTATCTGATATCACTATTGTGATCTAGCTATCTATATAGGTATACAGTATCGGTTCAGTCTTATGATATCATAATCACTATTTTCATATTATTTTCCAATAGCACGTTTCATGCAGTGACCACTGATATCAAAATGGAAACTTCGTTCTGTGAAACGTTAGTCATAATTTACGATTAATCCATCTGAAAGCATTACCTTTCGTGCGCCCCATTTAAGCGCATTTACGTGTAATTCTAACGGGACTAATGAAAATATACCCTTTCGCTCCCCTAGGTCACTTCCAGTAGCTCCCAGGGATGACAGTTTAATTGTACTTGATGATGTGTCTGGGCAGTTCCACTAGGGATTTTTGAAATTAACAAAAACTGGTCCATATGGTTGGATGAAAATATGCACAGCCATTGATATATTCAGGAATCTGGTGTAGAATAAAAAAATACGTTTTATTGTAACTTCTATAACGTTTAATTTCAGACAAACATCTTTAATATCTATAAAAATTTATAAAAGTGATATATCCACAAAGTTCCCCCTTCTCAATTACTACGATGGCATCTGATGTAATCTCAGGATTTTTGTATTACACTTTCATCTATTCTATTGGACAAATATTCATTTATTTATTTCTCAATTACTAATATTACGATACACCTAACACATTGTAGATAAGGAAGTATACAATATTTCATAAGGAAAGAAAAAACGTGTATTCATTTGAAGGAAATTATTGCTTTTTATTATTATTTCAAATCAACAGGATTTTTAGATATGATATCTATTTTTCAGGTCAATTATTTGGTGGGTATAAAGCCTGTTGTTATTCAGCACCCATTTTTTTATTTTATTCCTGAACATATTTATGGAGTTGACATTTTTCATTTCAGGTGGTACCCTGTCATAAACTCAAGGTCCTAGAGAGGTAAAACATATTTGGGTGAGTAATTTTCTTACTACTGGTATATTGACATGAGTTGTTTCTATACTTTGCAGGATATTCATTATCGATCGATTTTTTTTTCTGTGCAGTATTTTTGATGGGTAATAATGTTATTACAGAATAGTTGTCTAATATCGTGTACATTCACTACTTTGTGAAGAGAATCTGTGGGGAAGTCAATTTCTTTTTTGTGCATTACTTTCAAAATCCATTACTGGACTATTTCTAATTGTTTGATGCAGCTATAATAAGAACCTCTCCGGAGTGCAGGAAAGTTTCAGTCGATATCTTAAATCTGAAACGGAACGTATTTGGTTTTTTCTAAGTTTACCTTTTGTTGTTTTGAATTGAACTACTCAAAAATCCTTTTTAATTCCTTTTTTGCGTGCTCGTTAACAGTTCAGAAGTTATCTCCTGTATACAAAATAGCTGTGTCATCAGCAAATTTTACTATCTGACCTGAGAAGTTTTGTCAAAATAAGTTGGAGAGATATATATTGAAAAGCGTAGGTCCCAAAACTGTTCCTTGAGGGACTCCATACTTGACAAGCGTTTTTTGGCTGCATACCCCATCTATTGTTTCGCACTACTTCCTTTCATATAAATAGCCCCAAGGCATTCCCCATGAATCCTTTTTTTTTCTAAGGTTTAAAGAAGTCCAGAGTGGCTAACTGTGTCAAAAGCCTTTTTTAGATCAATGAATACACAAATTGCCGCTTTACTTACATCTAGAGCTTTGTATATTTTTGAGTTAAGACATGCAATTGCGTCTTGTGTAGATTTACTGTCTAAATCCATTCTGTCCATCACTGAGAATTTCAAATTTGTCCAGACATTTGACTATTCTCCTCTCAATGATATTGTGACGATTTCTGCAATGCATTCTGCACATTAAAGATAATCTCTTTCCGCCTTTATGAAGAAGATTTATTGATGCTTCCTTCAATTTTTGAGGGGAATACTTCTTGGTTCAATATTTTATTTATGATATCACACAAGGGTTTTGTTATGGTCTGCTATTTCTTTCATTATCATAGATGATATTTTATCTAGACTGGGAGCTTTGTGGGTATTTGTAAAATAAGTTTTGAAGTTCGTGTTCATGGATGTTTTCATTTTTATTTTTTGTTTTGTTCGTACTATGCTCATCAAAGCTTGCTCAGTATTTGGAACATTATACCATATTGCATACCGGGAGTACCGATTACTTCAGACTTAGTCCTCAAGACCCACATAACAAATTTTGTTTATCTTGAAAGAGATTGAAGAAAACAAAAACGATCCTCCATATGGACATTTTCTGAGACATGTAGCAAACATTAATACTTTCCGTATGAATTTGAAAGAAATCATGTTTGAAACATTGTCGAAGACAAGTATTCGCAGATAACGTCTCATGAAGTATTTCCATCACACCCTTGCCATTCCATTCAAACGAGTCGACTCATTTCCATAGAATTATTGTCGATAAATCTGCAGTAATGGTAAAACGTGTTTCTGTAAAAACGGAGCCTGCCAACAGACACGAACAACATATATTTCTGTGATGAGAGGGAGAATCTGCTCTTAGGTAATACAGATGATGGTTATTTCTTCCCCAACATGCCTCTAAAAATCTCTATATGACGTCTGAAGCGTTTCCCTTCTTTTTATTATCAGCACAGCGAAACGGAAGTGGGGGTTGGAAGTATTTCAACGCGAGTAAAAAATATATAGGGTTTAAGTGGTTTTTCAAGCAAATATTTGTATCACCGATATTATGAAGAGAATGTGAAGAAAACATCGACTTTGAATTGCCTGGTAAATCAATTATTCATTTCATCCACCCATCACTGATACTGTACGGTACTGAATCAAATCTGCAAGACATTGAACAAGGTATCCTACAAGGTTCTATCCTGGGAGCCCTGCAAATTTTAATTTTTTTTATATACACTGACCGCCATAACGTATGTTATATAAGGAGAACAAGTTTACCTATTATTTTAGGGATGGAAAAAAATTTTAGTATGGTGCTTGTTCAACAATCTGAAAATCGATTTTGGCGGCGAATTTAAAAGCAATCTGAAGGGGCAAAAAGTCAGATGGCGAGACATCGGAAAAAATGATTTGAAGAAGTTGCTAGAATTCAGTTATATTTTCATACAGAGTTTCAATTGGTAATGCGAAAAAATTGAAAACTGCATTTTTGTGTGTGTATTTTCATGATTATTAGACATTCATCCTTATGAATGTTAGAGATAAGTTCGAAAACAGACTTTATTAATGTTTAGAACAACATTTTGAACAGTTTATAGATAGTCGAAAGTGTTTGAGATTTTTTTTTTTTAAATTCAGAACAACTGATGAAAAATCACACCTGTTGAAAGAAACAACACACACTCGAACTTTGTTAGTTTTATGATTAATTCCTGTTATTCAAGGGTTGGAACGGTGCCTCCAAATTTTCTAACTATTTCGATAAAAGGGATAGTCAATACAATAATGCTTCTCAGTGTAGGTTCTGATTACTTCGGTAACTTTAGAACGTTGTTTTTTGGAAACTGCATATCAAAATTAATAAGTCAGAGTACCATTGGAAGGAGAACTAAACGCCCCTTAAAATAATGTGCCACATATGACCCCCCTTCCCGTTTGAGTTTCAGGGGGTTGAATCACGAATGACAAGTGTCCCCTTTGAAAATAAAATTGAGGTATCTTCGACTTTTCATATATATTATTTACTGAAAGGAAGATTTTAAGGGTAGTAATATCTCGAATTGACTGACACCCTGTATCTCAAATTTAACAAAGCACAGTAAAAATAAATGAAATTTACTAGAAGCCAAGTGTCTCTATACATATTCAGGAAAGCGGATGTTCATGTTTCAATAAATTACGCTGAGTTTAATTTTTGCCACGTAAAATTCTCGCAACCTCCTTTTTCCGTATGAAAATAAACAGAGTTTCCATGTTATCTTCAAGACAAGTATAATTCGGTTTACGACCCTTCAGAGCGCCATATACGAGACTGCCTGGGGAAACATTGGGTCTGCAGGGGAACATAGAATGTGACCTATCGTATTTCGTTTTTCGGTGTTGAACGCATTCTGATATAGCTTCAGTCAGAGGGGTTGAAGTCTTTACTTAGAATGTGCTCTGCATGGAATCAGAGGGTTCAACTAGACACAGTCTAAGATTTGGGTAGATTGGGAAATGGTCCATATCAGTTTGCTATGCCAGTTTGTTTCGAGTTATAAAGAAATATCAATGATTGATGTCGTAATCGTGTTTATACAGTTTGTATTGGAAGTTTGATGTAAGATGGAGCAGGCAATTTAGAAGAGGTTAAAATGTGGATACGAAAAGATTTGAAGATTTTTTGATGATGGCCACAAAAAGGATCAGTTATATTCAATTTTGAACAATCATTATGTTTAGTTCATTATTCTGTATCAACACCAACATGTATTTGTAGATACTGGCGGGCGCAGGTCATCTCCGAACGGCCAATCCGGTATACTAACCCAAATAACCGCCCAAATAAAATACTTCCCACGGTTCTGGAATTTTTTCACTATTTTTCTCGTGTTCCACGCCTTTAATTCAACACGAAACAAATTTGAAAAATTGTAAAAAATCAAATTTCAAATTCAACCCGTTTGAAGATGCAGACGTTCGTTAAAACGCCTACAGAAACTTTGTTTGACCAGAGATCGCTTCGAAATTCGGTGAAACTATAGAAAAAACATTGCATTTGACGAATATGATGTGGAAAAAAATTAAAAAAATTCTGGCGGGCTCAGGTCATTCCGAACGGCCAATCCGGTATACTAACCCATATAACCGCCCAAATAAAATACTTCCGACGGTTCTGGAGTTTTTTCACTATGTTTCCCGTATTCCACGCCATTAATTCAAGACGAAACATTTTTAAAAAATTGTAAAAAATCAAATTTCAAATTCGAACCGTTTGAAGATGCAGACGTTCGTTGAAACGCCTACAGAAACTTTGTTCAACCAGCGATCGCTTCGAAAGTCGATGAAACTATAGAAAAAACATTGCATTTTACGAATATGATGTGGAAAAAAATTTAAAAAAATTCTGGCGTGCGCAGGTCATCTCCGAACGGCCAATCCGGTATATTAACCCATATAACCTCCCAAATAAAATACTTCTGACGATGGAATTGTTTCACTATTTTTCCCGGATTCCACGCCATTAATTCAACACGAAACATTTTTAAAAAATTGTAAAAAATCAAATTTCAAATTCGAACCGTTTGAAGATGCAGACGTTCGTTGAAACGCCTACAGAAACTTTGTTCAACCAGCGATCGCTTCGAAAGTCGATGAAACTATAGAAAAAACATTGCATTTTACGAATATGATGTGGAAAAAAATTTAAAAAAATTCTGGCGTGCGCAGGTCATCTCCGAACGGCCAATCCGGTATATTAACCCATATAACCTCCCAAATAAAATACTTCTGACGATGGAATTGTTTCACTATTTTTCCCGGATTCCACGCCATTAATTCAACACGAAACATTTTTAAAAAATTGTAAAAAATCAAATTTCAAATTCGAACCGTTTGAAGATGCAGACGTTCGTTGAAACGCCTACAGAAACTTTGTTCAACCAGCGATCGCTTCGAAAGTCGGTGAAACTATAGAAAAAACATTGCATTTTATGAATATGATGTGGAAAAAAATTATAAAAATTCTGGCGTGCGCAGGTCATCTCCGAACGGCCAATCCGGTATATTAACCCATATAACCTCCCAAATAAAATACTTCTGACGATGGAATTGTTTCACTATTTTTCCCGGATTCCACGCCATTAATTCAACACGAAACATTTTTAAAAAATTGTAAAAAATCAAATTTTAAATTCGACCCGTTTGAAGATGCAGACGTTCGTTGAAACGCCTACAGAAACTTTGTTCAACCAGCGATCGCTTCGAAAGTCGATGAAACTATAGAAAAAACATTGCATTTTACGAATATGATGTGGAAAAAAATTTAAAAAAATTCTGGCGTGCGCAGGTCATCTCCGAACGGCCAATCCGGTATATTAACCCATATAACCTCCCAAATAAAATACTTCTGACGATGGAATTGTTTCACTATTTTTCCCGGATTCCACGCCATTAATTCAACACGAAACATTTTTAAAAAATTGTAAAAAATCAAATTTTAAATTCGACCCGTTTGAAGATGCAGACGTTCGTTGAAACGCCTACAGAAACTTTGTTCGACCAGCGATCTCTTCGAAAGTCGGTGAAACTATAGAAAAAACATTGCATTTTACGAATATGATGTGGAAAAAAATTATAAAAATTCTGGCGTGCGCAGGTCATCTCCGAACGGCCAATCCGGTATATTAACCTATATAACCTCCCAAATAAAATACTTCTGACGATGGAATTGTTTCACTATTTTTCCCGGATTCCACGCCATTAATTCAACACGAAACATTTTTAAAAATTTGTAAAAAATCAAATTTCAAATTCGAACCGTTTGAAGATGCAGACGTTCGTTGAAACGCCTACAGAAACTTTGTTCAACCAGCGATCGCTTCGAAAGTCGATGAAACTATAGAAAAAACATTGCATTTTACGAATATGATGTGGAAAAAAATTTAAAAAAATTCTGGCGTGCGCAGGTCATCTCCGAACGGCCAATCCGGTATATTAACCCATATAACCTCCCAAATAAAATACTTCTGACGATGGAATTGTTTCACTATTTTTCCCGGATTCCACGCCATTAATTCAACACGAAACATTTTTAAAAAATTGTAAAAAATCAAATTTCAAATTCGAACCGTTTGAAGATGCAGACGTTCGTTGAAACGCCTACAGAAACTTTGTTCAACCAGCGATCGCTTCGAAAGTCGGTGAAACTATAGAAAAAACATTGCATTTTATGAATATGATGTGGAAAAAAATTATAAAAATTCTGGCGTGCGCAGGTCATCTCCGAACGGCCAATCCGGTATATTAACCCATATAACCTCCCAAATAAAATACTTCTGACGATGGAATTGTTTCACTATTTTTCCCGGATTCCACGCCATTAATTCAACACGAAACATTTTTAAAAAATTGTAAAAAATCAAATTTTAAATTCGACCCGTTTGAAGATGCAGACGTTCGTTGAAACGCCTACAGAAACTTTGTTCAACCAGCGATCGCTTCGAAAGTCGATGAAACTATAGAAAAAACATTGCATTTTACGAATATGATGTGGAAAAAAATTTAAAAAAATTCTGTCGTGCGCAGGTCATCTCCGAACGGCCAATCCGGTATATTAACCCATATAACCTCCCAAATAAAATACTTCTGACGATGGAATTGTTTCACTATTTTTCCCGGATTCCACGCCATTAATTCAACACGAAACATTTTTAAAAAATTGTAAAAAATCAAATTTCAAATTCGAACCGTTTGAAGATGCAGACGTTCGTTGAAACGCCTACAGAAACTTTGTTCAACCAGCGATCGCTTCGAAAGTCGGTGAAACTATAGAAAAAACATTGCATTTTATGAATATGATGTGGAAAAAAATTATAAAAATTCTGGCGTGCGCAGGTCATCTCCGAACGGCCAATCCGGTATATTAACCCATATAACCTCCCAAATAAAATACTTCTGACGATGGAATTGTTTCACTATTTTTCCCGGATTCCACGCCATTAATTCAACACGAAACATTTTTAAAAAATTGTAAAAAATCAAATTTCAAATTCGAACCGTTTGAAGATGCAGACGTTCGTTGAAACGCCTACAGAAACTTTGTTCAACCAGCGATCGCTTCGAAAGTCGATGAAACTATAGAAAAAACATTGCATTTTACGAATATGATGTGGAAAAAAATTTAAAAAAATTCTGGCGTGCGCAGGTCATCTCCGAACGGCCAATCCGGTATATTAACCCATATAACCTCCCAAATAAAATACTTCTGACGATGGAATTGTTTCACTATTTTTCCCGGATTCCACGCCATTAATTCAACACGAAACATTTTTAAAAAATTGTAAAAAATCAAATTTCAAATTCGAACCGTTTGAAGATGCAGACGTTCGTTGAAACGCCTACAGAAACTTTGTTCAACCAGCGATCGCTTCGAAAGTCGATGAAACTATAGAAAAAACATTGCATTTTACGAATATGATGTGGAAAAAAATTTAAAAAAATTCTGGCGTGCGCAGGTCATCTCCGAACGGCCAATCCGGTATATTAACCCATATAACCTCCCAAATAAAATACTTCTGACGATGGAATTGTTTCACTATTTTTCCCGGATTCCACGCCATTAATTCAACACGAAACATTTTTAAAAAATTGTAAAAAATCAAATTTCAAATTCGAACCGTTTGAAGATGCAGACGTTCGTTGAAACGCCTACAGAAACTTTGTTCAACCAGCGATCGCTTCGAAAGTCGGTGAAACTATAGAAAAAACATTGCATTTTATGAATATGATGTGGAAAAAAATTATAAAAATTCTGGCGTGCGCAGGTCATCTCCGAACGGCCAATCCGGTATATTAACCCATATAACCTCCCAAATAAAATACTTCTGACGATGGAATTGTTTCACTATTTTTCCCGGATTCCACGCCATTAATTCAACACGAAACATTTTTAAAAAAATTGTAAAAAATCAAATTTCAAATTCGAACCGTTTGAAGATGCAGACGTTCGTTGAAACGCCTACAGAAACTTTGTTCAACCAGCGATCGCTTCGAAAGTCGGTGAAACTATAGAAAAAACATTGCATTTTATGAATATGATGTGGAAAAAAATTATAAAAATTCTGGCTTGCGCAGGTCATCTCCGAACGGCCAATCCGGTATATTAACCCATATAACCTCCCAAATAAAATACTTCTGACGATGGAATTGTTTCACTATTTTTCCCGGATTCCACGCCATTAATTCAACACGAAACATTTTTAAAAAATTGTAAAAAATCAAATTTCAAATTCGAACCGTTTGAAGATGCAGACGTTCGTTGAAACGCCTACAGAAACTTTGTTCAACCAGCGATCGCTTCGAAAGTCGGTGAAACTATAGAAAAAACATTGCATTTTATGAATATGATGTGGAAAAAAATTATAAAAATTCTGGCTTGCGCAGGTCATCTCCGAACGGCCAATCCGGTATATTAACCCATATAACCTCCCAAATAAAATACTTCTGACGATGGAATTGTTTCATTATTTTTCCCGGATTCCACGCCATTAATTCAACACGAAACATTTTTAAAAAATTGTAAAAAATCAAATTTTAAATTCGACCCGTTTGAAGATGCAGACGATCGTTGAAACGCCTACAGAAACTTTGTTCGACCAGCGATCTCTTCGAAAGTCGGTGAAACTATAGAAAAAACATTGCATTTTACGAATATGATGTGGAAAAAAATTATAAAAATTCTGGCGTGCGCAGGTCATCTCCGAACGGCCAATC
This sequence comes from Chrysolina americana, assembly GCA_958502065.1. Classification (NCBI taxonomy): domain Eukaryota; kingdom Metazoa; phylum Arthropoda; class Insecta; order Coleoptera; family Chrysomelidae; genus Chrysolina; species Chrysolina americana. The sequence continues at coordinate 4,733,489 of OY293417.1, forward strand.
CGGTATATTAACCTATATAACCTCCCAAATAAAATACTTCTGACAATTCTGGAATTTTTTCTCTATTTTTCCCGGATTCCACGCCATTAATTCAACACGAAACAATTTTAAAAAATTGTAAAAAATTAAATTTCAGAATCGACCCGTTTGAAGATGCAGACGTTCGTTGAAACGCCTACAGAAACTTTGTTCGACCAGCGATCGCTTCGAAAGTCGATGAAACTATAGAAAAAACATTGCATTTTTTGAATATGATGTGGAAAAAAATTAAAAAAAATTCTGGCGTGCGCAGGTCATCTCCGAACCGCCAATCCGGTATATTAACCCACATAACCTCCCAATTAAATTCTTCTGACGATTCTGGAATTTTTTCACTATTTTTCCCAGATTCCACGCCATTAATTCAACACGAAACATTTTTAAAAAATTGTAAAAAATCAAATTTTAAATTCGACCCGTTTGAAGATGCAGACGTTCGTTGAAACGCCTACATAAACTTTGTTCGACCAGCGATCGCTTCGAAAGTCGTTGAAACTATAGAAAAAACATTGCATTTTACGAATATGATGTGGAAAAAAATTAAAAAAAATTCTGGCGGGTGCAGGTCATCTCCGAACGGCCAATCCGGTATATTAACCTATATAACCTCCCAAATAAAATACTTCTGACGATTCTGGAATTTTTTCACGATTTTCCACGTGTTTTACGCTATTAATTCAACACGAAACATTTTAATAAATATTGTAAAAAATCTAATTTCAAATTCTACCCGTTTGAAGTTGCAGACGTTTGTTGAAACGCCTACAGAAACTTTATTCGACCAGAGATCGTTTCGAAATTTGGTGAAACTATAGAAAAAATATTGCATTTTACGAATATGATGTGGAAAAAAAATTGAAAAATTTCTGGCGGGTGCAGGTCATCTCCGAACGGTCAATCCAGTATACTAACCCATATTACCGCCAAAATAAAATACTTTCGACGGTCCTGGAATTTTTTCATTATTTTTACTGTATTCTACGCCATCGATTTAACACGATGCACTTTTGAAATGTTGCAAAAAATCAAATTTGAATTTTGCAATATTTGATATTTATTAAGTTGTCCACGACTATGAAATGATTCATAAAAAAACACTGTGACCATTTATGTGAATTTGTCTTCATTTTGAAACTTGACAGTGGAGTGAATTATGTTTTCATAAATCACCAGTGGATTATGGATATCATAATGCTTGAGGAATTTTTTTATTCGATAGTTGAAAGCAAAAATATTTATAGAAAGAATGAAAACTGTACAATTTTGAACCTATCGAACTGGACTACAGACGAATTCCAAACAAAAACAAAAGATCAACTCCACTCGCGGTTCCCGCGAGCCCATCTAGATGGCCCTCCACTTTCGAACGTTGAATTAAAACTGAGATACCTGTTCGACCGAAGTCGAGCTTGATTGGCGCTCCCGCCAATAGATGCGGCGGTGTTCTCGCTTTGTTCATTTGTTCTCGAAAAAGGATTCGGTGGACTTTCATCAAGTGTAAGGTCCGTTTACGGTGTTTTGGCAGATTTCCGGAAACGTGTTGTTTCTCTGAGTCAGCGTGTATTTGTTTGTTTGTTTGTTTGGAGGAACAAATTGGAAAAGTTTGAAAGAAAACTTGAAAATGTGTTAAATCCATGAAACTTCGTCCCCAAATACTTGGCAGTGGTTTTAAAAAGTTATTGATATTCAAAACAATTCTCTCTTCAGCAGTTTTACATAAAGGCGCTGTCAAAGGCGCAAACTTTTCGAGTCTGTCATATGTGGGTTCCATAAATTCAATGTTCCCTAGTTTTCAACCAATAGAATGTATAAATTGCGATCCTAGTATGACTGTCGTGTCATTCCTGAGTTGGAATATAAGACTCTACACAATATAAATTAAAATAAAACACCATAGACGTAATGATTACTTTTCGATTTCAGGAAGTGTTCATATTTTCAGTTGATTCATTCAATAATTCAATAAAGAATCATATAACATGGAAATCTCCTAATTGAACTTGGATATTTATTTTTATTCTCAGCATTTGATTTCATTTTGAATGTATTTTTTTGAGTTAATTCAGTGAATGCTATATCCCACCCCATTCCACATCGAATAAGAAACATTACAATAATTAATCGCAGTAGAAGGGCTACAAGAGCTTGGAGCCAATTTTAGCAAAAAAATAGATAAAATTGAGTGTCGATAGACTGAAATTCAAAGTAAAGAGATCAAATCATCTACTTATCAGTAAGGCAGTTTCCTTCACTATATCGAAGATGTCAAAACACAACAAATCTCATAAAGAATGTCCCCTGGTATTTGTTAGAGGTATAACATATCGGCTAGAACATTTACCAAAGAACAGAGTATACCAGAAGTTCCATAAAAGTTGTTGGTGTACCAGACATCCTTAACATCTCATTTCTGAGATACCTTGTATAGGTAAGCACTTTTTGCTAACGCTGTTTTTTGTTCAGGGTTTACTTAATGTTTTCCTTCAATTGAACACACAAATTACGTTTAAAGCGTTTAATTAGCTTGTACTCCGTCTCAAATTCCTAGAAACAGGAAGCTATTAACCGTTCAACAACCTCTGTTATTGCAGATAGAAGTTTCATCCAAAATGATGACTGTGAATTATGTATGCTAGGAGGACCTCTTTCCTTTCCTGACCAAAAAACTTACGAAAGTGTTAGTAAAATCAAACAATTTTAGATCAGTCAGCTTGTTACATTTGTAATAGTTTGGCAGGTATCGATTTCGAATAACAATATTATACCCACCTTCAATTTCTCTAAGGATCAACCCAAATAACGTGTCTGTTCGCCCTTCTTTTCCTAGAAATATCTATAAGAAAATTCTTCGTATGTTTACTTGAACTGTCAGTTTGTATGAGCGTACATATTTTTTTAGGAAGTTATTTTAGTTATTCTAGATTACTCGAAAAAGTGACAGGTGTATATTTTCTTTCGATATACCTATATAGGGCCTATAATAATGATAACATGTATTGCTTTCAAAATCATTCAGTTCCATAGCAAGAGTTTGACGAAAATTAAAAAAAAAAAACAAAAAAATAAGGATTTTCAATAAAAACAAAAAATTCCAGTGGTGAGAGTGAGAACCTGAACTTGCACATAAATTTCACAGCGCCCATTATACAATTTTAGAGAGTTCTTTCTTTCCTATTCCTTTCTTTCGATTTAGTTGAAGTGGTAGTTAGAGTCCATTTGTAACTACCACTATTTCGTTACTAATACCGTTTTTCAAATGAGTTTTTCAGGGATTTGCTTGCGTTCTGTTTGAGAGAGAAATCAAGGAAGTAACTCCGTGACAAATTAATTAGCTGGAAATGAATTATATTGTAATAAGCTGTTGCCGATCTATATCTATCATGCGTTCGCATGATAGATAAAAGAACCTAGCATTTTCGAGCCATTGACTTCGTGACTGCTATGGAAAAAAGTATTTCCATCCATCTAGTATAATTAATTCACTATTATTAAATGCTCAAAATCATAATTTTTACAAATGTATTCAAATTTTGGGGTAGCAACACGTGACAAACAATAGGAACACACGAATATGAAATTATCGTATTTTGAGTGAATTGAATTGACCAAATTTTCAAAGAAAAATACCCGATTTGAAGAGTTTATTCTTCAAAAAATTGGCATGCTTTTCCATGATAAGGAACATATTGATTTCCAGTGTTCATTAAAAATTACGTATCTACAAAAAATTAAATAAATATAGATGATTAGTATTGAGTGCAGTTGCACACATTTCACAGATGACAATTTCATCAATGTACAAACTTTGTCTATTGTTTTTTATTTCTTGTCATTATTTTCGTCTTTGCCCATGTCTTTCCTTTGAAGTATACTTCCTATAACTCCATCCCATGTTGGTTTTGATCTTTTTCTCCTCTTCGGTCTTGTACTATTCATTCTTCCTCCGTAGATGACCCCACCAGCTCAGTTGCCTTTTTTCGATGAACTTTTGTGTTGATTCTTTGTCAAGGTCTTCTCTTATTTTTGTATTCCTGAGTTATCTTTCTTTTGGACCCCTTTAATTCATTTCAGATACTTCATTTCTGCTGCTAGTATTACCTCTTCTGTCTGTTTGTCAAAACCCAAAATTTATATACATTTTCTCTTTTTGTTCCTTCCCTATGTACAATTTTTTCTCATTTACTTTTATTCCATATTCTTCACAAACTGTTTTTCAAATTCTTCACAAACTGCATTTAAAATGTACAAGTTTTTTCATCTTTACAGGTTTGATATTTCTACTCTCCTTAAATTCCAGTATTCCTATATTTTTCCTTTTTTTGACTAAATTCTTCTACGGTTTTTTTCCTTGTATATTCCATAAATTTGATTTCTTCTGTTGTTTAGATAAATTTTCCATGACCTTTTCTTTAGTTTTACTTGTCGTTTCATTTCATATGTCCACCATGCTGTTTGTTTTCTTGCATTGTATTTTTTCACAAGTACCACATATTTCTTTGGCTGCTGTATAACTATTTTCTTAAAATTGTTTCACATTTCTTCTATATCACAATTTTCAGTTATGCTTCATATTTTCTAGGTATCTCAAAGAGATTTTGTTCAGTTTAAAGCAATTTATTATTATCATTAATATCAAAATCTTTGTCAAATCCATAAATACACATAACGAATGTCTAGTTTTTTCAAAGGATTTGCGATTCAGTTCTGTTAGTTCCAGAAAAGCTTGTTCTTTGGAGGTTTCCTCTTTGAATCCGAACTCTTTTCAAGAAAAATAGTTTCATCGACGATATGGTCAACGAAATCATTTTTTTTTTCGCTACCGCGTATCCCTGCACCGCCCCCTATAGATGATAAACAAACGGGGATTCGATAGCGACGGATCGGATAATAACAAGCACCAAACACAATGGCGGGGACCCCATCATCAGCATCAGATGCGGGTACCAGCTTCCAAACGATAAATCCGGATTTGCCAGAAGCGAAATCCCGTGCGAGCGGGAGTATCCATACGCGTAATTAGAAGATAGTGAGATTACGTGTTCATTAGGATAGTGGATATTTATGGGAATTTCAACGGGATTAGGGTGTCGACATGTGCGTTAGTCTCTGAATATATGTCTAAGATAATTGTGTTAGCAATGAGAGGAAATGGGATGATGGTTCGATATAATCTGGTCAACGTGCAGAATGAACAGTAGTGGACAGGTACTGTTATGTATTGATGGTGTACCCTGTATAACTTCCAGTCCTCATTGAGAGGAAATTGTTATTTGCATATACAAGTTCAATTCAATAAAATATTGTTATGCATTCAGTAGCATTTCAGATTGAAAGAATGCATAACTCTTCAACAGAACAGAAAAATAATAGCAAAATAACGGAAATGGCGAATGAAGGTGACGTTATTTTTAACGGAAGTGAAACAGCCTGATTGAGACAGTTTGTTTAGCAGCTAAATCCAACAAAACTATTAATGAAATATGGATAGTCGTTAGTTTGATCCACAACTGCCTATGCACAAATGCCTAGTGAGCCAGAATATAAATATTAAAAAGTATAGTCCAATAATTTGTTTCTGTTTCAAAGCGGTTATATATTGATTAGGTAGGGATATGGGGTGTTCAATTGTGTTCATTACCTTGGGAAGTTTGAATCTAAGTAAATAATAATAATGGTAATAGTAAGTATGGATGGTGACTGATACGCTGCGACCTAATTAGATCTATTGGGCCCCATCTTCTTTTGCTATTTCAAGTTGTTCTCATTTACAGCAGCCTATCAAGTCCCAGTTCCTTAAGGAATTTAAGGATTTTGAAGGGGTCCATTCGTGGTATTCCTCCCACAGTCAGCTGGTGTGATCCTATATTCAATCCCTTGTTATGTACAGCATAACACTTCATCAATATATAGTGTGGTGTTTCTGGATGTTCCCCACAGAATTTGCAGGTGCTGTCCTCCTCTAAGCCTAGCTTCCTTAGGTGTTCTTTGAGTCTGCAGTGCCGGGTCAGAAATCCTGTGATTGTCTTCAGACTAGTTTTGCTGAGGTTGAGCAGTGTCTTCAATCTTGCTCGGTTGAAGTTGTCGAGGAGACCTTTGGCCTGCCTTAGCCCTGGAAGTCTTTATTGCCAGCATGTTGCTCTCATTGCTTCTTCAGTTTCATTGAGTTTTTCTTGAAAGTAAGATTTTTCAAGTCCGCAGAATGGTTCTGGCCCGATCAGTGGCGTTTGTTGCCCCTTTTCGTTCCAGGGTATCTGCTTGTTCATTGCCCTCCACTCCGACGTGCCCCAGAACCAAGAGGATAATCACCTTGTTGTATCTTCCTAGATCATTAAGTTTGTCTTGGTATTCCCAGACCATCTTTGAGTTGAAGTTATATGAGCTCAACGCTTTGATGGCTGCTTGACTATCGGAGAGGATTGCGATTTCCTTGTTCCAGAATTTTCTGTCGAGGTTGAATTGAATGCACCTTTCTATGGCATGAATTTCCGCTTAAAAAATACTAGGGGACTGGCCTATGGGTTCGGGATATTTGGTGCGAGGCCCAAAGACTCCTGCTCCAGTTCCGTCGGGAGTCTTGGACCCGTCCGTGTATTATGTTATGGTATTCTTTCCCAGTGCTCGAATGGATTCTATGCTCCATCCACTCTTGGTATTTAATTGGTGTGCACTTTCGGTGGGGTTTAAACCCCTTACGTTGTGTACTATCCCTTTGAGTAAAACTTTAGCCATCCTGAGATTTGCTCCTCAAGCAGTTCTCCTCACCATGCATGATATGGAGAGAAGTGACGTCCAGAATTACTTCTATTGCTGCTGTTGGAGTAAACCTCATTGCTCCAGCAAAAAGTACATATCATGCTGAGACTATTTTGAAATAGGAATTCGCTGACCAGCCGTTCCTTTTTTGAAAGTCTCTTTAAAATTCCATATTTGAATCAAAACTCCACATTTAGATGAACTCAATTAGTATCCGAATCCTATTTTAGGGGTAGCTCACTTATGCACTTTTTCAAAAACCCTTGCTGACGTATCATTCATAATCATAATTTTGAGTTAAGATTCCTCAATAAGATGCACTAGATAAATATCTAGTGTCCACTAAGAGAACATTCCTCATCAACCCTTTAATGAAGGAAGTTTTTCTTGCACTTCTTAGAAAACGCTTGCTGACCAATCATTTCCAGCTGACATCAGGAGAATACTCCTGATAATTTTTTTTATAGCAGAAATATGCTCTTTTTTATCTAAAACCCTTGCTGGACGAGATATTTCAATTCGAATTCTTAATCGAAATATCACAACTAGATGAAGTATTCAGATATCTACCACCAGAAGGATATTTCTGTTCAACTCAGCCAGGAGTCTTGAACTTCTTAGAAAATCCTTGCTGACAAAGCATTTCCAGTTTGAATTTTGAATTAAAACTGCACAATTAGATGGAGTATATGGATATCTAGCTGACACTAGGAGATATTTCCAGATCAGCTCCTTTATAGGAGTTATTTTCTTTCGAACTTTTTTTGCTAAAGCCCCCACTGACTGACAGAATTTCCAATTCAAATCCTGAATCAAAACTTCACAATTATATAGATGAAGTGAATTAGTAACCCGATGATATGAGTTAGTTTACTGTTACACTTTTTCAAAAACTCTTGCTGACCATTTCTATGAGGAGGGCAGTTCAAAAAACTGCAAAAATGGACTCGCTTAAATTAAATTGACGAGGAATATTTCTTCAGTGTCATCTTGATCTCAATCAAGTTTATCTGAAGGTGAATAATCAAGATTATAATGTGAAATGCTTGATCAGCAAGGATTTTTGAAAAAGTATCTATCCATTTACTGCGTTTAAATATGGAGTTTGATAGAAAGATTTTTGAAATAAATAATTTCGACGCAGTTGAATCTTCTTTTCTGCATACTGTCTTACAAAGTGGAAAATTCGAGGCGAATATCTTTCAGAAAGCAACTACTTTTCCATATGAACATTCAATTACATCTGACATATATTTTTGAAGGGAGATTCTTGTTATTACTCACTAATGAATATTTTAAATACCTAATCGTCGTGTACAGAATAATTCAAACTGTAAAAACTGAGGAACTACTATAAAAAGTGAATCGATAATTTCAAAACGTCCAGGGGTTGACAACCCTCTTGAGAATCGAACTCGACCAGGTCGAAATACATTTTATACAGGGTGTTCTAAATTAAGTCGGCACCATTGCCAACTCCGTGATTATTGATGCTATATACGAATTCGGTTAAATGGGCAAACTAGTAGCATTTTTAATGGCCTTCTCGGTGCCGAAAATAAATAAAAATTGACAGTCGCGTTTTCAGAATTTTTCATAAAATGATATTTCTTTCAAAGGAACACTCTATTTTTTCATGCATTTCGATTCGTAATAACATTCTCAACAACAAATCTCATTTGACTTTTTTCGTAAAGGTGAAAATGAGACAGTTTTATCAATAGGAAAAATTTAAAACAAACGGATTTGATAAAGCGCTATAAAATATCGAGTAAATGTTCAAAAACACCGCCTTCTTGTTGAACACATATTTGGGCCCTTCTATACTACGTATGGCATTCAACACAGTTCGTCCATCAATTCTATTAATTATAGTTTCAATATAAAAATAAAAATCTAGAGGTGTCATGTCTGGTGTACGAGGGGGCCACTTAACAGGATCATTTGTAGCAATCCATCTGTTTCTAAAACAGCCTCGCAGCATTCTTTTTACGCCACTGACATTATGTGCTGGTGCTCCATCCTGCTGAAAATAGATCATCTAACGAGCCTCCAGATCAAGATCATCGAAAAACTCTTCCAACACTCTTTTTAGTAAATAAATGTAACGGGGTCCGTTCAAAGAACCATGGTAGAAATATGGACCGATAATTCTGCCTCTAAATAGACCACACCAAATATTAATACTGAATCGTTTTTGCGGATTGTGGGGATGGACTAGAAATGGATTATGTCAACTCCAATTATGAAAATTCTTTCTATTATACATCCCACGATTTGAAAAATTAGCCTTATCGCTCCATATTATTCCTATAGAAGTTTATTCATAAACCACCGACAAAACCCCAATCGTCTCTCAGGTTCTAGTGTTTGCACTGGTCTTAACTTATAAGAAGAACTCTTATGTTTCTTCAGAATCCGTTGAATACCAGATAGTGGAACAGCTATTTCTTTAGGTAAATCTCTGCTGGAATTATTTGGGTATACCTCATAGTAGGATAAAACGTCAATTTTTGTACCTTCAGATATTACAAAACGTTTTTTAGTTCTCCTCTTCTCAAAAACTCTTTTATTGTTCCTGAATCGACGATGAAGCATAGCAAAAAAACGCCTATTAGGTAATTCACGATCGGGGAACGAATTGTTGAAGTTTTGGAGTACTCTTACGCTACTTTTCTGGAAAACCAAGTAGGATTCTAACTCATCACATTTTGCTTGATGGGAAAACGGCATTTCAAGAAATATTCGAACAAAGTTTCAAGGCCACTTGATTGCTCATAATAATTATGTTTTATCGAATCAAACACATTTTTTCCAACCACATTCATATATGACCCTCCAGTATTTTATGTTCTGTACAAAAACGGCTTCAAAGTTATCATTACAGTAGACATATTTTGATTCACGAAATAAATGCGGCTAGCGGAATGGCTTCAAGATGGAAGTTATCGTTTTGTACATTAATACCAAATAGCTCAGATGTGTCAATTGAGTGGTGCGACATGATGATCACGGGATTCACGAGTTCACATCCCAGCGCAATTTTTTCTTTTTACTGTCTTATTTCGCTGTTAGTAACAAAATATTGTCATTCGTATAAGTATCAAAATTAGAAAGAAAGATGATATGAGCATTATTGTTGAGAATGTTATTACGAATCGAAATCCATGAAAAAATATAGGTTGTTCCATTGAAAGGAATATCATTTTATGAAATATTCTGAAAACGCGTCTGTCAATTTTTTTTTTGTTTTCGGCATTGAAAATACTACTAGTTTGCCCACTGAACCGAATTCGTAGCATCAATAATAACGGTGTTCGCAATGGTGCTGACTTAATTTGGAACACCCTGTATACATATTCTGTTCGACAATGAAATTTGGTAATCATCTTGGAGAAAATAACCAAGAAAATATGTCACTAGCCTTTGCCTACAACGATGCTTCAAAATAAATCACGCCTAGTGGGTATATCGGTACTAACAAACAAACAAGGAATGATAAATATAACTCAGACGACTGTGGTGTTATTTTTAATGGCGTCTATCGAGAATGCCGTTCACGTGCCTCAATCGTCGAGATGTTAGAACTTCCCAGCGAGATAGTCTCGAAGAACTTAGAAGGGATTTTGTTTGAAATCCAGAGAAAATGTTGCGCATATCACAGGAAAGCACTCGAAAACCGCCTTTAAGAGTTCGAGTGTAACAGCTAAAGCCGCTTGCACGCGCTATTTGTCGTTTGTCATGTACTCAGACACGCTGCCCATCTTGTTTGTTTTTTTTACTCCAGAGGAACTGGGCAATTTGTAGAAATGGATCTCGCACATTTCTCAACGGAACGGATTTTTCGTGAATTTGGCTGAATTTTTGGTATGTTATGGTACTTGATGTGCTGAACAAAAGTGGGTTGGGACTCAATGATGAAAAACAGGCAGTTTTCGAGATATAGAGGTTTGAAAATGGATTTTTTCTATTTTTGTAGTATTATCATGAAGCAGAAAGCTCTTATTTCTGGTTGGGATGTGATTTGGATGTACCGTGGCCAGAACTAGACTTACAAATAGATTTTATCCAACACATTACAGTTATGACTGTCGTACTTGTCGTCGAGAGCTTCGTTTAAAAACTTTTCTATTTCAGCTAGTTCTAATGTCTTGGATTTCTTTGGTTTGTACCCTATGATTTGCTTTTCAAAAAGCTCCTTACCCAGACAGCACTAGATATTCCATGAATAATCCTAGAACATTCTTTTTGGAATATTGAAATATTCTAGGAATATACTAGGATATTCTAGGATATTGGAGGAATATTCCTTGAACATGCTAATGGGAATCCCTCAGATAATCGTAGAATATTCCCAAGAGAATATTCTATGAATATCTAGAATATTTTTGGGATATTCCATGGATATTCCATACAAAATCTAATATATAAAATTCTCGTGTCACGGTGTTCGAACTTGAACTCCTCCGAAACGGCTCGACCGATTTTGATGAAATTTTTTGTGCTTATCCGGTATCTATGAGAATCGGCCAACATCTATTTTTCATCCCCCTAAATGTTAGGGGTAGTCCACCCCTAAATTTTTTATTTTATTTTTTAGACAAAATTTTTAATTTCTATTTTTTTATGATACAACATTCAAAAATACATACAATCCTCAATTTTCACCCTTCTACGATCAACCCTTATTTTTTAATAGCCATTTTAGTAATTTAATCATTTTTCCTCTCCGGTCGAAAACTGATCAATCATCATTTAATTAGTTATCCCCTCCAGATGTCTACAGGTGTCACTTCTGACCCAGTAAACAGCACGGAGTAGGGATGAGAACGAAGCCGGTCTCCTTTCTTTCTCACTCCCTACACAGTTGTCGGCCATCAAAATTATTTATATGGCAAAACAACGTTTGTCGGGTCAGCTAGTATTCCTATAATATTACCAATGAATATCCTCCAAGATTATTCAAGGAATATAAATGAAGAATAGTCATAGAATATTCGTATTGAATATTCAATGAGTATTCTTTGAATATATGGTATGATCCAGGAATATTATTGTAATATTCCCACAGTTACCTTTTCGAATAATCGATTAGGAAAAATTCAATGGGTATAATCCTCAAATTATAGAGCAACCATAGACACATGTTCAAGACTGTTGGTCATCAGTACAGTGAAGCCAAGTGCGAAGATGTGCAACACTTCTGACTTTGTAAAAAGTGTTATACATCTTTGCACTTGGCTACACCGTACTCAGGATGACCAACAGTTTGAAACACGTGTCTACAGTTGCTCTACAATTTGAGGGTTACATATAATTCAGGAAGAAAGGTTCATCTCTACAAAGGTAAAATTGCTTTATTTTTAAATTTCAACAGGGTGTGATATCTATTTTCAGAATAAGAAAAAAATCAAATCCTATTTACTCGTTCATTTCTGGGACATCCGTCAAGGCTGCTGAATTGAGGAACCTGAAAAAAAAATTATTGTGCAATTTGATATTAGGTTTAATGTGTAGAATTCGAAACTATAAACAATGCCTCTCAAATCTCAAATTGAATGGGTGGTTGTTCATTTATAAAGGTTTTAAATTGACTCTTAAAATAAGTCTTCAGTAAAAATATTGTAACTGAAAAATATGAGGAAAATATATTGGTCTTCGAATTTTACTAGGAACCATAATCTATCAATAATGGAGAAAAATACAAGTTTGTAACTTCTATACATACTACTGATTTCTTTCAATCGGTCGGAGGATTTTGCGTGGTAACAGAACCACCACTTCAATGTCCTTCAGTATGTTCTATTGTGGCAGCGTTGAATTGCATCTAGAAATGAAAAATTCATTGATAGTGTGTGAATCACTGAGACTAACATTTTCTTGATAATCCAATTCAAATATATTAAAAACATATAGAGTTTATTCTGTATTTATAAAAGTACTTCTATTAATATGAGATCGAATAATGGTACGAAGCAGAACCTAAATCAATACTACTGATATTATCATTTTCAATTTGCTTTTCTGAATGGCGTTCGTCGAAGTCTTCTGAATCATTATGACACAAGAGTTCTTGGAAATTAAATGAAAATTATACAATAATTAACAGCTACAATGTTAGGCCAGAACGATGAGACATAATCTAAAAATTATAGCGTAATTATTATTCCCAATATTAATTATCATCAGAATGTAATGAATGCTTTCAAACTTTGTTTATAACATTTCATGCACAGAAATTATTAGACATGAATTCAGATGATATCTATCATCGAAAAAATAAAAATTCCTATTTTATTACCCTCCATTTCATTCTGATGAAAAGTATTATTCAAAAACTACTTAGTTCACTTACGTTTTATATGATAACAACACACATCACTAATTAAAAAAAAAACAGTTAAAATACTCAATAAAACAAATCGAAATGAATAATGAAACCAGAAACCTGAAACTTTCCAGACGCCAGACGACACTTGTTGAAATTGAAATGCACGGAATAGCTTATACCATGAGCGCTGTGTGACTGGTCACTGTAATGGCGGGAAGTTTAATTAACAAGGCATCAGCTGCATGCAAACCGAGTTGAAATAAATGCATGAGTCATTAGTCATTCTCTGTCAAATGTGAATTTTGCTAAGTACTTATCAAAATAGAGATTATGCCATAGAGAAAAGAAAATCATTTATAAATCAAGGATCAGCGCGTTAGTATAGAAACATTAATAATTTTTAGTCCAAATATGGAAACGTCTTGTATAAAATAATCTACGAATATTCCATGCATAACATTCCCTGCATGTACTATAAAGAATATACAATAAGTAATATTCCAGAAATATTCAACTAAGAATATTCACATTGAAATATTCCTGGTATATTCTTTCAAGAATGTTCTTGAAATATTCTATATATAGATATTCTAGGAATATTCCATGATTATTCGGAATATATATATCCTATCCAAGACATCTTAGGAGTATTCCAGGAATATACCATGCTGTCTTGGTAGTTTGCCATATTTTGAAATGTCGATGTTTTTATAAAGGTGACTAGTCGAGGGAAGCATCATCATCGAAACCTTTTATTTTCCGTGAATTCTTTCAAAACTCAAACAGTTTGAACTCCTTGTCGTAAGCATCTCGAGACTTTTCTGGCAAAATCTCATCAAAAACGTAATTTTCTATACGTTTTTTTCCTCAAAAAAGCTTTATACCACGAGACCGTTAGGGAAATCTTTCTCGCGTGACTATTTTTCAACATAAGTACCATTGATAACTATTATCAGTTATATTGGGCGCCGCCATCGATAATTTTTCATACACTGCCACCCACTGGCCATGAGAAGTGATACAAATTCCAATTTTTTCCAAATTCGTCTTTACTGATTACATAACCGCTCCTTTTTTCTGTATCAACTAGTTTATATGGATCATTATAAACTCATGTAATTAATGAAATGTTACTTGGTTCCCAAATGGTCTTATTCCAATTTCGTCGATATTGTTGAAACTTTTTGAACTTGACCACACAGACCACTTTTCTCGACCGTAATCAAGTTTTGTGGAAAAATAAGGAAAACAATATGTATTCCGCAGTACAACGCAGAACCGCAAGATTTTCTAATTTATCTACTTCATTTTTATTATCCCTCAAAAATATTTTTTGTATCTGTATTACTGTATCCATCAAATAAGTTTTTTCAATAAAGTGAAAAAGTAACAAATATGCAAAATAAAAATGAACACGATATTTATCTATCAGACTGCTAAGGGCTACACTAATTAGCAAATCATTATCATTTTCATCCCTAATTGACGTGACGAAGTGTTATCATCGAACAAATGAAATAATCACTTAAATTCCACATGCCCATCTTCGCGCTCCATGCATAACATTGTCCTAGAGGACATTTCTCTACGAACATTTTGCAACATAGAAGGGGTAATTAACGTTACGCAATCTCTCATACACTGTTCCAAATGATATGTGTCTTAGGAGGGCCTGAAATTGAAAACACAATTTTTTTGATATCCCCACAAAAATCTAGGGGTATGAGATCTGGTGACCTAGCTGGCCAAGCGTTAACTGAATATCGCTCAATCTATTTTTCACCACATTAACTATCCAACCTTTTCCTGACTTCTGATATTGAGTGGATTGAAGCACCCTCCTTTCGGAAATACAGTTTTATTCGCTGAGACAGTAGAAGATTATCTAAGAACTCCGACAGAACATTTTTAACAAAATTGAGGTTTTGTCTAAAAAAAATGGTCCAATGATTTTCGATTGAAATATCCCGCACCAAACATCAACTCCAAAAATAATATTCATTCCATTTCATGGAAAACTTTCAATAAATTATCAACAGAACCATTTTTTTTGAATTTCCTCAGAACTCTTGACACTGTAGAACTGTAAACATTCTTGTCTGGATGTCTCTAATTAAAACAAGACATTATTTAATTCTTTTTCTCTTTATTGAAAAAACTTATTTGATGGATACAGTAATACAGATACAAAAAATATTTTTGAGGGATAATAAAAATAAAGTAGATAAATTAGAAAATCTCAAGTTTCCACGTTGTACTGCGGAATACCTATTGTTTTCCTTCTTTTTCCGCAAAACTTAATTACAGTCAAGAAAAGTGATCTATGTTGACTCATCGAGTTTGAGAAGTTTCAAAAAATTGCAACAGCACGAGTCATAGTAAAAACTGGTTTTTGAAATTTTGCACTACCATTTGGGAACAAACCTAAAAAGTACCAATTAATTAATTACATAAGTTTATAATGATTCCTAAAAATTAGTTGATACCAAAAAGAAGCGAGTTTTAATGGTGACAAAAAACTCTTGCTCATGTGATAGTATTAAAAAACTTAGGAGGGAGGAAAATTTTCCTTCTCGGGGAGTAGAAATGTTGTCCTCCCGGCAGCAGGAAAAGTATAATTTACCTCCTTTCATTAGGGGTCGAAAATGAAGTTTTTCTGAAATCGTTCAAGAGTGGGCATTCTTCTCGGAGCAACTTCAGGCCTCAAAATCCGCTAATCTAGTATTTTAGTCCGTTGCTAAGCAACGAACTTTCCCGGACCGTTTTCGGCACTAAACTGTACGGGAATAGTTATTTGTATACTAAGGCCGCAAAATGCTTTTTCGCGTTCCGAGAGAGAGATTATCGCCGAGGCCGCTCCGGCCGAGGCAAGATAATCTCGAGGTCGCGAAAACATTTCGCGGCCATAGTATAAACAATATTTTTGGTGCAACCGTGAAAATTACATAATTTCAATAAACATTATGTCGTTTTAAAAAGACAGCGTTTCAACGCGAATAGAGAAAATTGCACCTCAATATCACAATGTTTCTATGGAAATTGGTACCATTCCTCAAGAAAAAGTCAGTTGGTTATCGAGCAAAGAAATCAAAAGTTTTTACGCATGAACAAATTGATTCATTCCTCAAAGAAGCTAGTGATGCAAATCCTCTACTATGGAAGGTATATAAATATGGAAAAAAAGTGAAGTATGATATTTTATTCATAATAATTATCATTATATGTAGTTTTCATAATGGGAATATCAGGAGCATTGCGACGAGATGAATTAGTGAGAATGACCCTCGAAGATATTCAGGAAGACAAAACTGTATTGATAGTAACTGTTCCTGATACTAAAACTGATCAAAAGCATGTTTTTACCATAACTAATCGAGATTATATGAGAATATACTATAAATATGTAACTCTTCGACCAAAACATACTACTATTCGTCGTCTATTTCTGAGATATGAAAATGAAAAGTGCTCGACACAGGTTGTTGGAGTGCATACGATTGGAAAAATACCTAGTATGATAGCAAAGTATCTCGGCTTACCAAATAGTGAGGCATACACAGGCCACAGTTTCAATACAGGTGCTGATATATCAGTTCTTAAACGCCACGGTGGATGGAAGTCCACTACTGTAGTGGAAGGATATGTCGAGGATTCCATCCATAATAAGAACAAAATTTCCGATGCAATTTCTGGCACTGTAGCATCTAGTTCAAATGTAGTCAATCGCGAAATGTTAATGTCCAGAGAAAATAATACGTTTTTGTCTAATGTAAATAATGATTATTCAGGAACAATAGATTTAGTTGCTTCATCTTCAGGGATGAATATCAGTAATAATATAAACAGTACAATCAATGTTAATATATATCAAAAATAAAGTATGTTTCTGTTGTGAATTTGGAAATATTTGTTGGTGCAAAATACATTGTTATTGTCATATTTCAGAAATGTCAAATGCCGTAGTGGCGTTCAGTTTGCCGGCAGTCACTATGGGAACGGCCGCAAAATATCATTTTGCGGCCTCTGTTGCGGCTGCAAAATGCTTGTTTTGCGTCCGGTTGCACGAAAAATACCCTCCGGTATCGTAAACGATCCGGGAAAATTTTTGACGGCTCGTATACATTTTAGACAGTAAATGAATGCACGCAAACAATAAGTATAATTCCTTAATTTATGATAATGCTGATTGCGATTTCAGAAGAAATAGTAGTAAAATCACATACCCAGACTTCAATGCTTGTTGGCCTCGGCTTATCGCCCTGGCCAACAATTTACTATGTCGTCCGGGAATGTATTGCTTTTACTACTAGTTACACAATATACTATTTCTAGTGAGACAATAGAAAAAAGGTATTTTCTCGAACTAAAATTCTCCCCATTTGAAATTTATTGTACAGAAAACCATGAATATTTTCGAACAGGTTAGACAAATCCACATACTTCTGTGAGTGATATTTTCATGCACTTTATTGGTAATCACTTCCCATATATATTGTGTTCAAACTATTAAATAAACTTCCTACAACCATCAAAATTGTTAGTTGTAGAGAGTTTTCGTAAGCTTGCCTGAAGGTTGAATATATTCTGGATCCAATTAAGTTGATCCCCGTAAGGCATTGGAGCAACAAGGGTGAACTCCGACATGAACGTTATGTAATCCGTAAATATGATATCTCTTAGGGCGTTATCAAATTTGGATAGTTCATTATCGCAATTTGGCAAATGGCGCTTCATGTTATGGGAATTTAAAAGATTTTTCCCCCATTGGAGTAAGGATTTGTGATAACGCAAGTTTTGCAGGAGTTGTAGCTGATGTTATCAAGAGTGCCTATGGCCTAGCTTTGTTCTGTCGTGTTGCTGTTGAAGTTGTCAATAAACATTGAAGATTTTCATAAGTGTGAATTTAGATCTTGCGTCTGAGGGGGTACAAATCATGTATTTTCGTAATCAGCGTGAAATTTCGCGTTTATAGTGCGAATTTCAAGTGGATCCGATGATTTTGTATTTTTCATGATTTTTAGGGGTCTACCCCTAAGGAATTTTCTCGAGGTAAGTTCTAAGATAAACTTGAAATTTCTAAAGTATACTAATTCCATCATTCTGAACCGACTGCCGTTCGCAGAATTGCTCTCTCTATCTTTAACCGTTCTCGAGTTGAAAATTTTATCTGGAGTTTGAAGGGATCTTTTTACTCCAAAACTCTTTTGTTGAAATTTTTCCATAAACTCCCAAATATTCAACATTTTTTGAATACGCTCACCAAATTTGAACTTGATTCCATGTCAATTTTAGATTTCGTAGGCTTTTTACGGAACCTCTGCAATTTTGAGTTATAAATATCAATTTTCCCGTCAGTTCCTTTTTTAGGGTGAACCTGGTATATAGTTTCAGGATCAGCATTAATTTTGCGATTATAGTGCAAATTTAAAGTAGATCCGATGATATTTATTGTATTTTTCATTATTCTAAGGACTTTTTTCGAGGTATTAATTCCGTTCTTCGATAAACCTGAAATTCACAGAGTATACAATTTCCATCATTCTAAATCGTCTGTCTTCTGTCTCTCCAGTTATGCATCAACTTATCGTTGCCATTCATTGTCGAGTTTTCAGTGGTCTCCCAGAAAAACAACAAGACAAAACGAGACGAGACTTTTGTTGGTCTCGTCTCGAGTCTCGTGCATGAGGTCTCGCGTCTCGCGCGAGAGTCTAGCAGGTGAATATTTTTATGTGCGGACTCGAAAAGCCAATAAAAATATTTGAACATCATTTTCTTTTAATAAAAAATTATTAGTATAATACCAAGAATTTCTTTTAAAAGTCTCTGCCGGCGTTATCGGATCGGTTGACGGTAATCACTTTGATTTTTAACCCTATTCATTAATTTTGCGATATGTAAGTGTTCTATTGTGATCGAAATAAATAAAGATCATTATTTCTTCCAAGTTTAGTAATTCGTTGTTCGGTGTGGATAGTGGTAGTTGTTCGAATTTTTGAGCGTGCTGAATTGTGACAAGTTAATTCAAAATGAGCCGATTCAAGAGGAAAAAAGCGAACTTTTGACTTCAAAGATGAATCAAATTCCGGTGATTTTTCTAGTGGAACTGAGGATATTTACATACCAGACAATATTAGTTTGAGTGATACTGTGACTGAAAGTGAATTGTCGTCTTCGTCTCGCATGCAAATACAAAACGACTCTCACAAAAGCAAATTCAACACTTATTTCAACATTGATTTGAAGGGGACAAATCTAGATAAAATTGCCAGGTGTAGAATATGTTTAAATTCGAAGGAAATTAAAATGTCACGGGAAAATACTACCGGATTAAGAAATCACCTACGCAGTAAACATCCAAAAGCATATTTCAAAATATATCCAAATGAACCAAATCAACTGGCAGAAGCAAGTACTTCCAGACTCACTGTTCCCAAAATGTTTGCTGCGAATTCTCAATTGAAGGTAAGCTGTTAGATAACTTTATAATTTAATTATTTTAAGGCTGTATACCATCGATGACCATATTCTTATTTACGGCATATTTTTGTTTTGAATAGTGAAATCTATAACTTTTCCAAAAGGCTGACGGCATCTATCGTTATAAAAAATCTGCCACTTTTGCTAGTTTAAAGTTTAAAGTATACTCTTTCTAATATTAATTTCATTTGATACGCCGACATCTCATTTAAATGATGATTTATACTCTCCAGCCAAAGATTTTGCATTTTGCCGCACGTCAATATGTCCACGTGGACCGCGGAGCTTCCTTTGAATTTATACAAGTTGTTGCAATAATGATAATGGATGAACTATATTCAAGAAATATATAGCGTGGATCAAATTTGGCTTACATTGCTATCTTAAAACTATAAGAGATAGATAATGTGAGAATCGGCTATGCGGTACAATCTTTTCTAAATTTTAGCCATTTAGATTTTGATATACAGTGTGTCCAAATGGATTGATATATTGCGATCTCGGAAACTATATGGCGCTTGCTGCGTGATTCTAGAGATGATTTTTTTTCAGATATTTTGAAAAGGCCCTTTTTATTTATCAAAATTTTCATAATATCTGAAATCATTTTTGCATCAACTTTTAACATAGCCATGTGTCTTGTCCGATGATTGTACTCACAACGTTTCGGTTTTTTCAGAACTATCATTAACTTTCATTTTTCAAATATGTGCCTGGATTTTTATTCCACACTTCAGGTGCCGTTGGTTTTTTTAGTGATTGCAATTTACGCCAGCCATACTAACTACTACCACTGTACTAAAAAGCAGAAAATAGAGAGTAGAGAAAGAGCTATTCATGCATCAATTATCTATTGCATTACACAAATTGTGTCATTTCGCAGGTGGTTACATAAATAGCTATTTTGATACTGACAACCAAAATATGATATTTTTCAGTTGACATTTAAATGTGAAAAACTGGAAAAACATCAGTGAAACATAAAACAACAATGCGAAAAGTGAATCAAACGTTGAAATTTCGTCTGAATATTTTTAATTATACTTCCGTGACAAAGAATATTCTATGATACATTTGTTAAGTGATTTTATTTTGCTCGTGAAGTTGCTCCACTCGTGGACGCTTACTTCGCAATATAAAATGCCACTTTTAACACTCGTATCGAATATTACTATATTTTGATTTCCGTCTGTTTTATAAGGTCTTATCACATTCCATCCGAGAGGGCTAAGGGTTGTTTTTTACCTTTGACTTTTTCAGTTATTTCATTTATAAAATAATGTTCTCTTCCGACTCTTGTATTATAGTAAGTATTCAGGTATTCCTTATTGCACTGAAGCAATAAGATTATGAATGATGAGATTTCGATTCTTTTACGAGACGAGACAAGACCTTATGAAAATCTCGTCTCGTTGGTCTCGTGCGAATCACTACTGGTTGATAAGCACATGATTCGTCTGATTTATGTAAAATCATCGATGGATAAAATAGCAGTTGGATTATTTCTATCGTGATCTGAAATGAGCTCAGAGGTGGTATTCCGTGTACTATAGAATTGTATAGTCGACAGATATGTCTCTTTTTCTCCCATGGATTCAATCATAATGTCATCTCATTTATTCTGTCGACTATAGAATTCTATGGTACACGGAATATCACCCCAGAGATGGTACGAACTTATGAGAATCCTATACTAGCGCCAGACTTACAAAAATCGATAAATTGAGGAACAATTGTGCGTTTCCTTGTCATTAGCTCCAAATTTCAGAGGTTCATACAAACCTTTTAATTTTCTGGCGTACTCGCACTTATTTTGAATCTAGCGAGGTGGATAAAATTGGGTTTAGATAAATTGAGGACGTCGTTAACATGCCAAAACGTGCAAGACATTGAATTTACGGTTTGATTTCGCTCGTAAAGTTCGTTGCGTGTTGATATTCGGAAAGTAAATATTTCGCGCCGTTCCCTGCGGTATACCATAAATTTACGGACCAAGACAAATGCGGATCGTTATCGAATTTGCACCGCGCTCTTGGTGCAGTCAGCGATTCGGTTTGTTTGTGTATTAATACGAAATGTGTTAGCCAGTGCAGTTGTCGAGGTCGTTTTATTTTTTCGCGTCCCATCAATTCGGTGATATTCCAACGGAACGAGAGTGAAATGCCACCTCGCCGGATTTATGATCACACGGAGAGGAGAGAATGGATAAATCGTCCAATTATTCATATATTCACTGATTTATTTCAGTGAAGGGAGAAACATTTCAAAATTTAAGCGAAACTTTATTGAATAGTTGTATCTAGTTTCTGAATATACAACTTTTATCGACACATGTTATTTTTATCACCAGGATCATAATTTTTGCAGAAAACTTGTCTGCTCGGAATTTGTATAGATTGTATTCCACCTAGTTCCAATTCATGTGAAAACATTTTCTCAGGTCTGTGTTCATAGCTTTCATATTTTTGAAGTGAAAACTTCTTTTGGCGCACTACACACAGATTTTTTCGTAGGTAGTAAGTTAGACAGATCCGTCACGCTCCGAGGTGAAAGGCTAGATCGGGTGAACTCGGGACCGCCGAGTGTACCAGAGCGAGAAAGATATGGTCAGCCAACAGCTTTGTTCTGTTTCTGAAAAATAGTGGTTCTGGGAAGTCAGGATCATGCGCAGTTGATCAGAAGAATGCACTTAAGGTTCAGATTTGTTCACTTTCATTCAACTGCGCAGAATCCTGACGTCCCAGAATCACTATTTTTCAGAACCAAAACAGACTATTGATTAGACAGTCAGTTGCTCTTCAAATCTCTTGGCAGATGGTTGTGGGCAGATATTCAATCCACTAGGTCCTGGAGCAGTAAAGTTTTTCGAAACCTTTAGGGCCCGTCGAACTTCTTCCGAAGTTTTCGAATTGCGGAGTTCATGCATGGCATCACACGTTAAAAGGTAAGGGCTGCGTCTTCCCTAGCTCGGACAAGTCTTTCGAAGACTTTTGAGGGTTGTTCTCCTAAAGGTGTGCAGCTGGTTGACGGAAATAACAATTTTCAACAATTTTTTTTAACAATTGAGCTCATGCTGACAAAGCCTCCTGCAGAAAGCTTTGAATGGATCCGGGGCTGGAATAATCATTATTATTATTATAATTTCTAATATTATGAACCATAGCAACATTTTTTTGATATTCTCGCAATCATTAATATATCTGGACACAGCAAAACGATTGCGTCATCAAGATTTTCGATAAAAGCACATCGATCCTGGTGTACGAGATTCCGCATCGAGGTTGTTGCCATTCGATGTTTCCTGGGGCTTTATTCAAATCCATATAGAAGATTTACGCGGACATTATGACAATGGACTTTCACAAAGATAGAGCAATATGGCTGATGCTACGGTGACAATACAGTGTGGTCTCTCCATCTCGTGTTATCGTTAATCTTTTTCGCAGTAGGACTACAGGCTATATAGGGGAGAATCTCCAGGGGCGGACTAACGCTGTATACGTCATCGGTACAGTTTCAGAAACACCGTATTGAGCAATTGTTCGTGCAGTCTAAAAATAGCACAGTGGAGAATAAAATGTGATTCTGCTTAAGGAATAAAAACAATAGGTAAGGTTAGGAAAGGTTTGAAATGAGCGACTATGCTCGACCCTCCACTGCTACCTGTGAGGGTCTTTTGTGGCTCATACCAATTCATATTTCAGCAAATAAACCCAGCTTCTTGACGAGGCCGATTAGTTCATTTGGTGTACAATCTGTCAGGTCCAAGGGAGAGAGTGAAACTCTGCCAAACATCGAAAACTTGTGGCTCTGCTGACAAAGACGATAAATGTCTGGTCCTAAGATAGTTTTAATCTTGCCATGTGATGATTCGAACGACAGTGGCCTATGAGTAGGCCTGTTAGACATCGCAGGTATCTCTGCTGGAACCTAACAGCAAGAAGGTCCACCGTTTCATTACCCTATACATACGGGTGTGACCAGGAATCTAGACCAAAGACAGACTGTTGACAAGTCTCTCGAAAACTTCTGAGGGTTGCTCGTAAGGGGGTAGGTCGTTGTCGGATAGACCAACGAACGAACGAAACAATTTCCAGTTTTCTTATTTTTTGTAATACTGCATGACAATAATCTGGCGGCAGGTTTTTGAATTATGGCTGCGCTAATTACCATCAGTAGCGCTACGCTCGAACTACGAACGCAAATAAGTCGTTTCATACTCATTGTACACTATATTTTCCTACGACTATGTGAATCATATCTTACGAACCCCGTTTTAGTTTCTAGCATGTGTTTTTGAAATTATTAACTCGCATTCAAAACCCATTAAATTTTTTTTTCTACTTCGATACAGCTAGCCTGTATCAAACGAATAATGCGATATCGCTGCTAACAACGTAAAAAAGAATAATCTTTCTTGAGCTCCTGAGGATGCCAACTTTGTTGGCGAAACAAGCTTTGAGTGATATTAACGTATTTTTGTGTTTTGGGTAGTTTCCATTTCTTGAATTTTATTTACACCAAAGGTTCCAAACATTCATTTGGGAAGATGAAAGTGAAACAATCGTCATCATAAAAAAATGTGTGTACCTATGTGCAATATTACCTGATTCAAAAAACTTCCGCAGTGTTTTTCTTTATTGAATAAATATATACGTTTTAGAAGTAATGAACTGGCCGATCTGATAAAAGTTTCCAAAATATGTATAATATCATTAAAAGATATTCGTTTCAATGGAAAGTACGTGTATAATGATCAATCAATTCAATAAATAGACTATGGCGATATAATATGGCAATAATTATATGCCAATAAAAACGTTGCACAACGTTTTAGAAACATCATAAAGTGTTATGAATAAATAGTGTTGTTTTAAATGGCACTGTAAAACGATTTTTCACAGAGATTTCATTTATGTCGTGTCGTGTAGGGTAACAGTAGGAATCCTTTGGAAAAAAAGTCGTATACTGTTGCTTGAAGCTGCACTTTATAATACATTTGTGCTGTATTTTGAAATTTATTGCGAAATGGCACTTCTTCATATATTAATTATATTAATAATTGACTATAATTCCTATTCGAATTTGAGGTTAGCTAGAAAATTTCATAAAGCAGAAATTTGGAACAATTCAGTTGTCCAAGTTTTTTATAAGAATGTCAATTTGGACACTTAAACGGTTATTTTAATATTAATCACAGCACACACACTTTGAATAATACTATTTTGCTTTTTACTTATGTCGGCATTATAAAAAACTTATAAAATATTTCAGTGCCATAAAAGAATTCTTTTGTTACATGAGAACTTCCTGTACACATACAATTATTTTCATCCCTATTTCTATCACTGCCTTACTTCGTCATGTTCACGTATTTGTCCGATTTTGGTAATAATTTTTTTAAATGGGATCTCGAGTTGAGTTTCTCTATAATTTTGGGGTCACTGAGACAGTCCGGCCCTAGACAGCATCGGCCCCCTAAAATCCCGCGATTCTCTGAATAAACAACCCGTCGGAAGCGGAAAGAGAAGCCATAGCCAATGAAAAGACAACCGGATGTCAAAGAGGTCATTCCACTGGAAGATATTTATATGTTTTCGCCGGTTCCGTTTCTAGAAAGGGTGATTTTTTCTCGATAGTGGGGGTGGCGGAGTTTACTTATTCATACGCGGTGATCTTTTCTAAATTTGACGTGATTACTGGTCCAGAAAGGAAAAATGGATCTGCGCTCGGAGAAATTGTAGTGATTTGCCACTCCCATAGCAATAATTTGTGGATGAGCGCCGCTTTGAACAGAAATAGAAATTGTCATCGGCAATAAATATCGTGGGAAATTATTACTGCGGGGAGGGCATCGCGTGTCCTTTGTTGGATTCAATTTGCGTTTTTTATTGGACAAACCCACGGCTGTAAAATCAACGAGGCAGTTTCATATGTGGCGGAAAAAAAGTTTCATAGCACATTGGTTGAATATTATTTTAGTAACTTTCAAGAAATCATATTGATTTAAACTGTTATCATAAAGGTGCGTTTCCATCAAAATATCATTATTAGCCAGAGTATAGAAACGTTTATAAATGCTTGCAAATACGAGAATTGGCAACAACACTGCCATGGTGGTTCTATGGCAGTGCAATGTCAGGATAGTGTCCTGTCACCTATCCGTTTACTAAAAACATTTTCTGTGGAGTGTTCTATGTTTGATCTCCTGAATTCTTCTACTAGTTCTGACTTTCTCTACCAACCATTAAGCACAGTAATTGCTTCATGGAACTGAAATATTTCATGAGTATCTTATACTGCCGAATTGAGCAGTATTTTATAACAAGTGAGATTGGCGGCGATATTTTTTAAAGCATTCGTACAATTTTGTTTATACAACTCGTTTTGTGTGATTGAAGCTTGGTTTCGGCTTGATATAGTTCCAAAACGCATTATGATACCGCTTTTAAAGCGTTTTTAAATAGTTTATCACGATTATATTGTATCTGTATGACACCTTCAATTTCTGCGTTAAAAACTATTTTGTAATAGTTATATATAAGCTGTATACAAGCTTAATATAACGATTTTTTAGGACAAAGACAATTGCTTCTTAAACTGAGTATAACACTCACAGAAAGATGGGTCTTATAAATCGTTTCTCTAATGGTAATGGTAATGGTAGATATGGATGGTGACTGATGCGCTGCGACCTAATTAGATCTATTTTGCCCCATCTTCTTCTGCTATTTCAAGGTGTTATCGTTTACAGCAGCCCCTCAAGCCCCAATTCCTTGAGGAATTTAAGGATTATGAGGGGGTCTATTCGTGGTATTTCTCCCACAGTCAGCTGGTGTGATCCCAGTATATTAAATCTCTTGTGATGTACAGCATAACACTCCATCAATATATGGTGTGGTGTTTCTGGATGTTCCCCACAGAATCTGCAGGTGCTGTCCTCCTGTAAGCCTAGCTTCCTCAGGTGTTCTTTGAGTCTGCAGTGCCCCGTCAGAAACCCCGTGATTGTCTTTAGACTAGTTCTGCTGAGGTTAATCAGTGTCTTCGATCTTGCTCGGTTGAAGTTGCCGAGGATATCTTTGGCCTGCCTTAGCCCTGAAAGTCTTTGCCAGTATGTTGCTCTCATGGCTCCTTCAGTTTTATTGAGTTTTTCTTGAAAGTTAGATTTTCCAAGTCCGCAGAATGGTTCTGGCCCGATCAGTGGCGTTGATGCCCCTTTTCGTGCCAGGGTATCTGCTTGTTCATTGACCTCCACTCCGACGTGCCCCGGCACCCAGAGGAGGATCACCTTGTTATTTATAGGCCGTGATGGTCATGATGGTAGAGCGCTTGTCTCTCAACCTAGGGGTTCGATTCCCACAGTCATATGTTAAAAGGTAAGGGCTGCGTCTTCCCTAGCTCGGACAAGTCTTTCGAAGACTTTTGAGGGTTGTACTCTTAAGGGTGTGCAGCTGGTTGACGCAAATAACAATTTTTTTAACAATTTTAATAATTTTCCTGCCTGGATCATTAAGTTTGTCTAGGCATTCCCAGACCATCTTTGAGTTGATGTTTTATGAACTCAACGCTTTGATGGCTGATTGATTATCGGAGAGGATTGCGATTTCCTTGTTCCGGTATTCCCTGTCGAGGTTGAATTGAATGCACCTTTCTATGGCGTGAATTTCCACTTGAAATACTGGGGAACTGGCCCATGGGTTCGGAATATTTGGTGCGAGGCCTAAAGACTCCTGCTCCAGTTCGGTCGGGAGTTTTGCACCCGTTCGTGTACCATGTTATGGTGAACTTTCGGTGGGGGTCGAGCCAACGTTTCTCTGTTTGTATGGCTAAGCTTGTAATGGTTTTGAATCGATGTATAAGATCCTTGAAAAAAATTATTATATTGGCTGTAAAGCGTATATTTGGATATACTGTATAAATAGCCTGAGAGACATACCTACTTGTACAGAAGTTTTTGACTATCACATGAAGACATTTTATTCTACAGACATTCAAATAATGCAAATTTTCTGTTCGAAAAATCAAAAATAGCTTTGAGAAAAAAAATTACCGACACGAGCTGAAAAGTTATATCCCGTTCTGGGGATTTCAATCACTTTTCATAACAATAGCAGTCAGCAGCAAGGAGTTCAGTACCCCGAAATGTCCGATTCAGACAAAATAAATTAATTCATTCCGGGCAATTAGACTTCAATCAATTCTCTCGGTAGAGGATAAAAACGTCTCAGCCACTTGTCTGCGATAAATTGGACGGAGCTGTTGCCTTTTGTACTTTTTGGGATTGATCCGTCTATTTCGGTGCTGTAAAGGTGACCGTGCGTTGCAGATAAGCTTTAGTCTTGGTTAGTTATTTTCAGCAACGCGGCCAATTAGCGAATGGCTGTTATCAACTTCGTATAGTAGCTCAAAATCGAGGATCAAATGGAATCAATAAAAAAATCTCATTTAAGAGAAACATAGTGGTATGCTGTTGCAACAGGTTGATAGTAATTAGAGTATGTCAGATTTGTACAGGTTGAGTAAAATCGTCCAAATAAATGTATTGACATTTGATGACGAAAAGCTGTTACTTGGACTGGATCAAATATTTTATGACCTACCACAAAGCGCGCCAACGCCTATTCTATTTTTGAAGGCACTTCAAAATTATAAATATTTGACAGAACTCCTCTGAAGACCCTACAATGACATTTGATGATGAAAAGTTGTTATATGGACTGAAACAAATATATCAAGACCTGCCACAAAGCGCGCCAACGCCTATCCAAATTCTGAAGGCACTTCAAAATATTAAAAATTCGACAGAACTCCTCTGAAGACCCGACAATGACACTTGATGATGAAAATTTGTTAATTGGACTAATTCAAATATTTCATGATCTACTACAAAGCGCGCCAACGCCTGTCCAAATTTTGAAGGCACTTCAAAATATTAAAAATTCGACAGATCTCCTCTGAAGACCCGACAATGACATTTGATGATGAAAATTTGTTAATTGGACTAATTCAAATATTTCATGACCTACTAAAAAGCGCGCCAACGCCTGTCCAAATTTTGAAGGCACTTCAAAATATTAAAAATTCGACAGAACTCCTCTGAAGACCCGACAATGACATTTGATGATGAACAGTTGTTAGTTGGACTAAATCAAATATTTCATGACCTACTACAAAGCGCGCCAACGCCTGTCCAAATTTTGAAGGCACTTCAAAATATTAAAAATTCGACAGAACTCCTCTGAAGACCCGACAATGACATTTGATGATGAAAATTTGTTAATTGGACTAAATCAAATATTTCATGACCTACTACAAAGCGCGCCAACGCCTGTCCAAATTTTGAAGGCACTTCAAAATATTAAAAATTCGACAGAACTCCTCTGAAGACCCGACAATGACATTTGATGATGAACAGTTGTTAGTTGGACTAAATCAAATATTTCATGACCTACTACAAAGCGCGCCAACGCCTATCCAAATTTTGAAGGCACTTCAAAATATTAACAATTCGACAGAACTCCTCTGAAGTCCCAACTATGACATTTGATGATGAACAGTTGTTAGTTAGACTAAATCAAATATTTCATGACCTACCACGAACCGCGCCAACGCCTATCCAAATTTTGAAGGCACTTCAAAATATTAAAAATTCGACAGAACTCCTCTGAAGACCCGACAATGACATTTGATGATGAACAGTTGTTAATTGGAGTGGAAAAAATATTTTATGACCCACCACGAAGCGCGCCAACGCCTTTCCAAATTTTGAAGGCACTTCAAAATATTAAATATTCGACAGAACTCCTCTGAAGACCGGACAATGACATTTGATGATAAAAAGTTGTTGATTGGAATGAAAAAACTATTTCATGACCTACCACGAAGCGCGCCAACGCCTATCCAAATTTTGAAGGCACTTCAAAATATTAAAAATTCGACAGAACTCCTCTGAAGACCCGACAATGACATTTGATGATGAACAGTTGTTAATTGGAGTGAAAAAAATATTTGATGACCCACCACGAAGCGCGCCAACGCCAATCCAAAATTTGAAGGCACTTCAAAATATTAAATATTCGACAGAACTCCTCTGAAGACCCGACAATGACATTTGATGATGAAAATTTGTTAATTGGACTAATTCAAATATTTCATGATCTACTACAAAGCGCGCCAACGCCTGTCCAAATTTTGAAGGCACTTCAAAATATTAAAAATTCGACAGATCTCCTCTGAAGACCCGACAATGACATTTGATGATGAAAATTTGTTAATTGGACTAATTCAAATATTTCATGACCTACTAAAAAGCGCGCCAACGCCTGTCCAAATTTTGAAGGCACTTCAAAATATTAAAAATTCGACAGAACTCCTCTGAAGACCCGACAATGACATTTGATGATGAACAGTTGCTAGTTGGACTAAATCAAATATTTCATGACCTACTACAAAGCGCGCCAACGCCTGTCCAAATTTTGAAGGCACTTCAAAATATAAAAAATTCGACAGAACTCCTCTGAAGACCCGACAATGACATTTGATGATGAAAATTTGTTAATTGGACTAAATCAAATATTTCATGACCTACTACAAAGCGCGCCAACGCCTGTCCAAATTTTGAAGGCACTTCAAAATATTAAAAATTCGACAGAACTCCTCTGAAGACCCGACAATGACATTTGATGATGAACAGTTGTTAGTTGGACTAAATCAAATATTTCATGACCTACTACAAAGCGCGCCAACGCCTATCCAAATTTTGAAGGCACTTCAAAATATTAACAATTCGACAGAACTCCTCTGAAGTCCCAACTATGACATTTGATGATGAACAGTTGTTAGTTAGACTAAATCAAATATTTCATGACCTACCACGAACCGCGCCAACGCCTATCCAAATTTTGAAGGCACTTCAAAATATTAAAGATTCGACAGAACTCCTCTGAAGACCCGACAATGACATTTGATGATGAAAAGATGTTAATTGGAGTGAAAAAAATATTTCATGACCCACCACGAAGCGCGCCAACGCCTATCCAAATTTTGAAGGCACCTCAAAATATTTAAAATTCGACAGAACTCCTCTGAAGACCCGGCAATGACATTTGATTATGAACAGTTGTTAGTTGGACTGAATCAAATATTTCATGACCTACTACAAAGCGCGCCAACGCCTATCCAAATTTTGAAGTCACTTCAAAATATCAACAATTCGACAGAACTCCTCTGAAGACCCAACAATGACATTTGATGATGAACAGTTGTTAGTTGGACTAAATCAAATATTTCATGACCTACCACGAACCGCGCCAACGCCTATCCAAATTTTGAAGGCACTTCAAAATTTTAAAAATTCGACAACTCCTCTGAAGACCCGACAATGACATTTGATGATGAATAGTTGATAGCTGGACTAAATCAAATATTTCATGACCTACTACAAAGCGCGCCAACGCCTGTCCAAATTTTGAAGGCACTTCAAAATATTAAAAATTCGACAGAACTCCTCTGAAGACCCGACAATGACATTTGATGATGAACAGTTGTCAGTTGGACTAAATCAAATATTTCATGACCTACTACCAAGCGTGCCAACGCCTATCCAAATTTTGAAGGCACTTAAAAATATTGACAATTCGACAGAACTCCTCTGAAGACCCAACAATGACATTTGATGATGAAAATTTGTTAATTGGACTAAATCAAATATTTCATGACCTACTACATAGCGCGCCAACGCCTATCCAAATTTTGAAGGCACTTCAAAATATTAAAAATTCGACAGAACTCCTCTGAAGACCCGACAATAACATTTGATGATGAATAGTTGTTAGTTGGACTAAATCAAATATTTCATGACCTACTACAAAGCGCGCCAACGCCTATCCAAATTTTGAAGGCACTTCAAAATATTTAAAATTCGACAGAACTCCTCTGAAGACCTGACAATGACATTTGATGATAAACAGTTGTTAGTTGGACTAAATAAAATATTTCATGACCTACTACAAAGCGCGCCAACGCCTATCCAAATTTTGAAGGCACTTCAAAATATTAAAAATTCGACAGAACTCCTCTGAAGACCCGACAATGACATTTGATGATGAAAATTTGTTAATTGGACTAAATCAAATATTTCATGACCTACTACAAAGCGCGCCAACGCCTATCCAAATTTTGAAGGCACTTCAAAATATTAAAAATTCGACAGAACTCCTCTGAAGACCCGACAATAACATTTGATGATGAATAGTTGTTAGTTGGACTAAATCAAATATTTCATGACCTACTACAAAGCGCGCCAACGCCTATCCAAATTTTGAAGGCACTTCAAAATATTAAAAATTCGACAGAACTCCTCTGAAGACCCGACAATGACATTTGATGATGAAAATTTGTTAATTGGACTAAATCAAATATTTCAGTACCTACTACAAAGCGCGCCAACGCCTATCCAAATTTTGAAGGCACTTCAAAATATTAAAAATTCGACAGAACTCCTCTGAAGACCCGACAATGACATTTGATGTTGAAAATTTGTTAATTGGACTAAATCAAATATTTCATGACCTACTACAAAGCGCGCCAACGCCTGTCCAAATTTTGAAGGCACTTCAAAATATTAAAAATACGACAGAACTCCTCTGAAGACCCGACAATGACATTTGATGATGAACTGTTGTTAGTTGTACTAAATCAGATATTTCTTGATCTACTACAAAGCGCGCCAACGCCTATCCAAATTTTGAAGGCACTTCAAAATATTAAAAATTCGACAGAACTCGTCTGAAGACCCGACAATGACATTTGATGATGAAAATTTGTTAATTGGACTGAATCGAATATTTCATGACCTATTACAAATCGCGCCAACGCCTGTCCAAATTTTGAAGGCACTTCAAAATATTAAAAATTCGACAGAACTCCTCTGAAGACCCGACAATGACATTTGATGATGAACAATTGTTAGTTGGACTAAATCAAATATTTCATGACCTACTACAAAGCGCGCCAACGCCTATCCAAATTTTGAAGGCACTTCAAAATATTAACAATTCGACAGAACTCCTCTGAAGACCCAACTATGACATTTGATGATGAACAGTTGTTAGTTGGACTAAATCAAATATTTCATGACCTACCACGAACCGCGCCAACGCCTATCCAAATTTTGAAGGCACTTCAAAATATTAAAAATTTGACAGAACTCCTCTGAAGACCCGACAGTGACATTTGATGATGAATAGTTGTTAGTTGGACTAAATCAAATATTTCATGACCTACTACAAAGCGCGCCAACGCCTATCCAAATTTTGAAGGCACTTCAAAATATTAAAAATTCGACAGAACTCCTCTGAAGACCCGACAATGACATTTGATGATGAAAATTTGTTAATTGGACTAAATCAAATATTTCAGTACCTACTACAAAGCGCGCCAACGCCTATCCAAATTTTGAAGGCACTTCAAAATATTAAAAATTCGACAGAACTCCTCTGAAGACCCGACAATGACATTTGATGTTGAAAATTTGTTAATTGGACTAAATCAAATATTTCATGACCTACTACAAAGCGCGCCAACGCCTGTCCAAATTTTGAAGGCACTTCAAAATATTAAAAATACGACAGAACTCCTCTGAAGACCCGACAATGACATTTGATGATGAACTGTTGTTAGTTGTACTAAATCAGATATTTCTTGATCTACTACAAAGCGCGCCAACGCCTATCCAAATTTTGAAGGCACTTCAAAATATTAAAAATTCGACAGAACTCGTCTGAAGACCCGACAATGACATTTGATGATGAAAATTTGTTAATTGGACTGAATCGAATATTTCATGACCTATTACAAATCGCGCCAACGCCTGTCCAAATTTTGAAGGCACTTCAAAATATTAAAAATTCGACAGAACTCCTCTGAAGACCCGACAATGACATTTGATGATGAACAATTGTTAGTTGGACTAAATCAAATATTTCATGACCTACTACAAAGCGCGCCAAC
Organism: Chrysolina americana; assembly: GCA_958502065.1. NCBI lineage: Eukaryota > Metazoa > Arthropoda > Insecta > Coleoptera > Chrysomelidae > Chrysolina > Chrysolina americana. The sequence continues at coordinate 4,767,099 of OY293417.1, forward strand.
GCCTATCCAAATTTTGAAGGCACTTCAAAATATTAACAATTCGACAGAACTCCTCTGAAGACCCAACTATGACATTTGATGATGAACAGTTGTTAGTTGGACTAAATCAAATATTTCATGACCTACCACGAACCGCGCCAACGCCTATCCAAATTTTGAAGGCACTTCAAAATATTAAAAATTTGACAGAACTCCTCTGAAGACCCGACAGTGACATTTGATGATGAATAGTTGTTAGTTGGACTAAATCAAATATTTCATGACCTACTACAAAGCGCGCCAACGCCTATCCAAATTTTGAAGGCACTTCAAAATATTAAAAATTCGAAAGAACTCCTCTGAAGATCGGACAATGACATTTGATGATGAAAAGATGTTAATTGGAGTGAAAAAAATATTTCATGACCCACCACGAAGCGCGCCAACGCCTATCCAAATTTTGAAGGCACCTCAAAATATTAAAAATTCGACAGAACTCCTCTGAAGACCCGACAATGACATTTGATGATGAACAGTTGTTAGTTGGACTAAATCAAATATTTCATGACCTACTACAAAGCGCGCCAACGCCTGTCCAAATTTTGAAGGCACTTCAAAATATTAAAAATTCGACAGAACTCCTCTGAAGACCCGACAATGACATTTGATGATGAACTGTTGTTAGTTGGACTAAATCAAATATTTCTTGATCTACTACGAAGCGCGCCAACGCCTATCCAAATTTTGAAGGCACTTCAAAATATTAAAAATTCGACAGAACTCCTCTGAAGACCCGACAATGACATTTGATGATGAAAATTTGTTAATTGGACTAAATCAAATATTTCATGACCTACTACGAAGCGCGCCAACGCCTGTCCAAATTTTGAAGGCACTTCAAAATATTAAAAATTCGACAGAACTCCTCTGAAGACCCGACAATGACATTTGATGATGAATAGTTGTTAGTTGGACTAAATCAAATATTTCCTGACCTACTACAAAGCGCGCCAACGCCTATCCGAATTTTGAAGGCACTTCAAAATATTTAAAATTCGAAAGAACTCCTCTGAAGATCCGACAATGACATTTGATGATGAAAAGATGTTAATTGGAGTGAAAAAAATATTTCATGACCCACCACGAAGCGCGCCAACGCCTATCCAAATTTTGAAGGCACCTCAAAATATAAAAAATTCGACAGAACTCCTCTGAAGACCCGACAATGACATTTGATGATGAATAGTTGTTAGTTGGACTAAATCAAATATTTCATGATCAACTACAAAGCGCGCCAACGCCTATCCAAATTTTGAAGGCACTTCAAAATATTAAAAATTCGACAGAACTCCTCTGAAGACCCGACAATGACATTTGATGATGAAAATTTGTTAATTGGACTAACTCAAATATTTCATGACCTACTACAAAGTGCGCCAACGCCTGTCCAAATTTTGAAGGCACTTCAAAATATTGAAAATTCGACAGAACTCCTCTGAAGACCCGACAATGACATTTGATGATGAAAATTTGTTAATTGGACTAACTCAAATATTTCATGACCTACTACAAAGTGCGCCAACGCCTGTCCAAATTTTGAAGGCACTTCAAAATATTAAAAATTCGACAGAACTCCTCTGAAGACCCGACAATGACATTTGATGATGAACAGTTGTTAGTTGGACTAAATCAAATATTTCTTGATCTACTACAAAGCGCGCCAACGCCTATCCAAATTTTGAAGGCACTTCAAAATATTAAAAATTCGACAGAACTCCTCTGAAGACCCGACAATGACATTTGATGATGAATAGTTGTTAGTTGGACTAAATCAAATATTTCCTGACCTACTACAAAGCGCGCCAACGCCTATCCGAATTTTGAAGGCACTTCAAAATATTAAAAATTCGAAAGAACTCCTCTGAAGATCCGACAATGACATTTGATGATGAAAAGATGTTAATTGGAGTGAAAAAAATATTTCATGACCCACCACGAAGCGCGCCAACGCCTATCCAAATTTTGAAGGCACTTCAAAATATTAAAAATTCGACAGAACTCCTCTGAAGACCCGACATTGACATTTGATGATGAATAGTTGTTAGTTGGACTAAATCAAATATTTCCTGACCTACTACAAAGCGCGCCAACGCCTATCCGAATTTTGAAGGCACATCAAAATATTAAAAATTCGAAAGAACTCCTCTGAAGATCCGACAATGACATTTGATGATGAAAAGATGTTAATTGGAGTGAAAAAAATATTTCATGACCCACCACGAAGCGCGCCAACGCCTGTCCAAATTTTGAAGGCACTTCAAAATATTAACAATTCGACAGAACTCCTCTGAAGACCCGACAATGACATTTGATGATGAATAGTTGTTAGTTGGACTAAATCAAATATTTCCTGACCTACTACAAAGCGCGCCAACGCCTATCCGAATTTTGAAGGCACTTCAAAATATTAAAAATTCGAAAGAACTCCTCTGAAGATCCGACAATGACATTTGATGATGAAAAGATGTTAATTGGAGTGAAAAAAATATTTCATGACCCACCACGAAGCGCGCCAACGCCTATCCAAATTTTGAAGGCACCTCAAAATATAAAAAATTCGACAGAACTCCTCTGAAGACCCGACAATGACATTTGATGATGAATAGTTGTTAGTTGGACTAAATCAAATATTTCATGATCAACTACAAAGCGCGCCAACGCCTATCCAAATTTTGAAGGCACTTCAAAATATTAAAAATTCGACAGAACTCCTCTGAAGACCCGACAATGACATTTGATGATGAAAATTTGTTAATTGGACTAACTCAAATATTTCATGACCTACTACAAAGTGCGCCAACGCCTGTCCAAATTTTGAAGGCACTTCAAAATATTGAAAATTCGACAGAACTCCTCTGAAGACCCGACAATGACATTTGATGATGAAAATTTGTTAATTGGACTAACTCAAATATTTCATGACCTACTACAAAGTGCGCCAACGCCTGTCCAAATTTTGAAGGCACTTCAAAATATTAAAAATTCGACAGAACTCCTCTGAAGACCCGACAATGACATTTGATGATGAACAGTTGTTAGTTGGACTAAATCAAATATTTCTTGATCTACTACAAAGCGCGCCAACGCCTATCCAAATTTTGAAGGCACTTCAAAATATTAAAAATTCGACAGAACTCCTCTGAAGACCCGACAATGACATTTGATGATGAAAATTTGTTAATTGGACTAATTCAAATATTTCATGACCTACTAAAAAGCGCGCCAACGCCTATCCAAATTTTGAAGGCACTTCAAAGTATTAAAAATTCGACAGAACTCCTCTGAAGACCCGACAATGACATTTGATGATGAATAGTTGTTAGTTGGACTGAATCAAATATTTTATGACCCACTACAAAGCGCGCCAACGCCTGTCCAAATTTTGAAGGCACTTCAAAATATTAAAAATTCGACAGAACTCCTCTGAAGACCCGACAATGACATTTGATGATGAACTGTTGTTAGTTGGACTAAATCAAATATTTATTGATCTACTACAAAGCGCGCCAACGCCTATCCAAATTTTGAAGGCACTTCAAAATATTAAAAATTCGACAGAACTCCTCTGAAGACCCGACAATGACATTTGATGATGAACAGTTGTTAGTTATACTAAATCAAATATTTCATGACCTACTACAAAGCGCGCCAACGCCTATCCAAATTTTGAAGGCACTTCAAAATATTAACAATTCGACAGAACTCCTCTGAAGACCCGACAATGACATTTGATGATGAATAGTTGTTAGTTGGACTAAATCAAATATTTCATGACCTACTACAAAGCGCGCCAACGCCTATCCGAATTTTGAAGGCACTTAAAAATATTAAAAATTCGAAAGAACTCCTCTGAAGACCCGACAATGACATTTGATGATGAATAGTTGTTAGTTGGACTGAATCAAATATTTCATGACCTACTACAAAGCGCGCCAACGCCTGTCCAAATTTTGAAGGCACTTCAAAATATTAAAAATTCGACAGAACTCCTCAGAAGACCCGACAATGACATTTGATGATGAACTGTTGTTAGTTGGACTAAATCAAATATTTCTTGATATACTACAAAGCGCGCCAACGCCTATCCAAATTTTGAAGGCACTTCAAAATATTAAAAATTCGACAGAACTCCTCTGAAGACCCGACAATGACATTTGATGATGAAAATTTGTTAATTGGACTAAATCAAATATTTCATGACCTACTACAAAGCGCGCCAACGCCTGTCCAAATTTTGAAGGCACTTCAAAATATTAACAATTCGACAGAACTCCTCTGAAGACCCGACAATGACATTTGATGATGAATAGTTGTTAGTTGGACTAAATCAAATATTTCATGACCTACTACAAAGCGCGCCAACGCCTATCCGAATTTTGAAGGCACTTCAAAATATTAAAAATTCGACAGAACTCCTCTGAAGACCCGACAATGACATTTGATGATGAAAATTTGTTAATTGGACTAATTAAAATATTTCATGACCTACTACAAAGCGCGCCAACGCCTATCCGAATTTTGAAGCCACTTCAAAATATTAAAAATTAGACAGAACTCCTCTGAAGACCCGACAATGACATTTGATGATGAACAGTTGTTAGTTGGGACTAAATCAGATATTTCATGACCTACTACAAAGCGCGCCAACGCCTGTCCAAATTTTGAAGGCACTTCAAAATATTAAAAATTCGACAGAACTCCTCAGAAGACCCGACAATGACATTTGATGATGAACTGTTGTTAGTTGGACTAAATCAAATATTTCTTGATCTACTACAAAGCGCGCCAACGCCTATCCAAATTTTGAAGGCACTTCAAAATATTAAAAATTCGACAGAACTCCTCTGAAGACCCGACAATGACATTTGATGATGAAAATTCGTTAATTGGACTAAATCAAATATTTCATGACCTACTACAAAGCGCGCCAACGCCTGTCCAAATTTTGAAGGCACTTCAAAATATTAACAATTCGACAGAACTCCTCTGAAGACCCGACAATGACATTTGATGATGAATAGTTGTTAGTTGGACTAAATCAAATATTTCATGACCTACTACAAAGCGCGCCAACGCCTATCCGAATTTTGAAGGCACTTCAAAATATTAACAATTCGACAGAACCCCTCTGAAGTCCCAACTATGACATTTGATGATGAACAGTTGTTAGTTAGACTAAATCAAATATTTCATGACCTACCACGAACCGCGCCAACGCCTATCCAAATTTTGAAGGCACTTCAAAATATTAAAAATTCGACAGAACTCCTCTGAAGACCCGACAATGACATTTGATGATGAACAGTTGTTAATTGGAGTGGAAAAAATATTTTATGACCCACCACGAAGCGCGCCAACGCCTTTCCAAATTTTGAAGGCACTTCAAAATATTAAATATTCGACAGAACTCCTCTGAAGACCGGACAATGACATTTGATGATAAAAAGTTGTTGATTGGAATGAAAAAACTATTTCATGACCTACCACGAAGCGCGCCAACGCCTATCCAAATTTTGAAGGCACTTCAAAATATTAAAAATTCGACAGAACTCCTCTGAAGACCCGACAATGACATTTGATGATGAACAGTTGTTAATTGGAGTGAAAAAAATATTTGATGACCCACCACGAAGCGCGCCAACGCCAATCCAAAATTTGAAGGCACTTCAAAATATTAAATATTCGACAGAACTCCTCTGAAGACCGGACAATGACATTTTATGATAAAAAGTTGTTGATTGGAATGAAAAAACTATTTCATGACCTACCACGAAGCGCGCCAACGCCTGTCCAAATTTTGAAGGCACTTCAAAATATTAAAAATTCGACAGATCTCCTCTGAAGACCCGACAATGACATTTGATGATGAAAATTTGTTAATCGGACTAATTCAAATATTTCATGACCTACTAAAAAGCGCGCCAACGCCTGTCCAAATTTTGAAGGCACTTCAAAATATTAAAAATTCGACAGAACTCCTCTGAAGACCCGACAATGACATTTGATGATGAACAGTTGCTAGTTGGACTAAATCAAATATTTCATGACCTACTACAAAGCGCGCCAACGCCTGTCCAAATTTTGAAGGCACTTCAAAATATAAAAAATTCGACAGAACTCCTCTGAAGACCCGACAATGACATTTGATGATGAAAATTTGTTAATTGGACTAAATCAAATATTTCATGACCTACTACAAAGCGCGCCAACGCCTGTCCAAATTTTGAAGGCTTTTCAAAATATTAAAAACTCGACAGAACTCCTCTGAAGATCCGACAATGACATTTGATGATGAACAGTTGTTAGTTGGACTAAATCAAATATTTCATGACCTACTACAAAGCGCGCCAACGCCTATCCAAATTTTGAAGGCACTTCAAAATATTAACAATTCGACAGAACTCCTCTGAAGTCCCAACTATGACATTTGATGATGAACAGTTGTTAGTTAGACTAAATCAAATATTTCATGACCTACCACGAACCGCGCCAACGCCTATCCAAATTTTGAAGGCACTTCAAAATATTAAAGATTCGACAGAACTCCTCTGAAGACCCGACAATGACATTTGATGATGAAAAGATGTTAATTGGAGTGAAAAAAATATTTCATGACCCACCACGAAGCGCGCCAACGCCTATCCAAATTTTGAAGGCACCTCAAAATATTTAAAATTCGACAGAACTCCTCTGAAGACCCGGCAATGACATTTGATTATGAACAGTTGTTAGTTGGACTGAATCAAATATTTCATGACCTACTACAAAGCGCGCCAACGCCTATCCAAATTTTGAAGTCACTTCAAAATATTAACAATTCGACAGAACTCCTCTGAAGACCCAACAATGACATTTGATGATGAACAGTTGTTAGTTGGACTAAATCAAATATTTCATGACCTACCACGAACCGCGCCAACGCCTATCCAAATTTTGAAGGCACTTCAAAATTTTAAAAATTCGACAACTCCTCTGAAGACCCGACAATGACATTTGATGATGAATAGTTGATAGCTGGACTAAATCAAATATTTCATGACCTACTACAAAGCGCGCCAACGCCTGTCCAAATTTTGAAGGCACTTCAAAATATTAAAAATTCGACAGAACTCCTCTGAAGACCCGACAATGACATTTGATGATGAACAGTTGTCAGTTGGACTAAATCAAATATTTCATGACCTACTACCAAGCGTGCCAACGCCTATCCAAATTTTGAAGACACTTAAAAATATTGACAATTCGACAGAACTCCTCTGAAGACCCAACAATGACATTTGATGATGAAAATTTGTTAATTGGACTAAATCAAATATTTCATGACCTACTACATAGCGCGCCAACGCCTATCCAAATTTTGAAGGCACTTCAAAATATTAAAAATTCGACAGAACTCCTCTGAAGACCCGACAATAACATTTGATGATGAATAGTTGTTAGTTGGACTAAATCAAATATTTCATGACCTACTACAAAGCGCGCCAACGCCTATCCAAATTTTGAAGGCACTTCAAAATATTTAAAATTCGACAGAACTCCTCTGAAGACCTGACAATGACATTTGATGATAAACAGTTGTTAGTTGGACTAAATAAAATATTTCATGACCTACTACAAAGCGCGCCAACGCCTATCCAAAATTTGAAGGCACTTCAAAATATTAAAAATTCGACAGAACTCCTCTGAAGACCCGACAATGACATTTGATGATGAAAATTTGTTAATTGGACTAAATCAAATATTTCATGACCTACTACAAAGCGCGCCAACGCCTATCCAAATTTTGAAGGCACTTCAAAATATTAAAAATTCGACAGAACTCCTCTGAAGACCCGACAATAACATTTGATGATGAATAGTTGTTAGTTGGACTAAATCAAATATTTCATGACCTACTACAAAGCGCGCCAACGCCTATCCAAATTTTGAAGGCACTTCAAAATATTAAAAATTCGACAGAACTCCTCTGAAGACCCGACAATGACATTTGATGATGAAAATTTGTTAATTGGACTAAATCAAATATTTCAGTACCTACTACAAAGCGCGCCAACGCCTATCCAAATTTTGAAGGCACTTCAAAATATTAAAAATTCGACAGAACTCCTCTGAAGACCCGACAATGACATTTGATGTTGAAAATTTGTTTATTGGACTAAATCAAATATTTCATGACCTACTACAAAGCGCGCCAACGCCTGTCCAAATTTTGAAGGCACTTCAAAATATTAAAAATACGACAGAACTCCTCTGAAGACCCGACAATGACATTTGATGATGAACTGTTGTTAGTTGTACTAAATCAGATATTTCTTGATCTACTACAAAGCGCGCCAACGCCTATCCAAATTTTGAAGGCACTTCAAAATATTAAAAATTCGACAGAACTCGTCTGAAGACCCGACAATGACATTTGATGATGAAAATTTGTTAATTGGACTGAATCGAATATTTCATGACCTATTACAAATCGCGCCAACGCCTGTCCAAATTTTGAAGGCACTTCAAAATATTAAAAATTCGACAGAACTCCTCTGAAGACCCAACTATGACATTTGATGATGAACAGTTGTTAGTTGGACTAAATCAAATATTTCATGACCTACCACGAACCGCGCCAACGCCTATCCAAATTTTGAAGGCACTTCAAAATATTAAAAATTTGACAGAACTCCTCTGAAGACCCGACAGTGACATTTGATGATGAATAGTTGTTAGTTGGACTAAATCAAATATTTCATGACCTACTACAAAGCGCGCCAACGCCTATCCAAATTTTGAAGGCACTTCAAAATATTAAAAATTCGAAAGAACTCCTCTGAAGATCGGACAATGACATTTGATGATGAAAAGATGTTAATTGGAGTGAAAAAAATATTTCATGACCCACCACGAAGCGCGCCAACGCCTATCCAAATTTTGAAGGCACCTCAAAATATTAAAAATTCGACAGAACTCCTCTGAAGACCCGACAATGACATTTGATGATGAACAGTTGTTAGTTGGACTAAATCAAATATTTCATGACCTACTACAAAGCGCGCCAACGCCTGTCCAAATTTTGAAGGCACTTCAAAATATTAAAAATTCGACAGAACTCCTCTGAAGACCCGACAATGACATTTGATGATGAACTGTTGTTAGTTGGGCTAAATCAAATATTTCTTGATCTACTACGAAGCGCGCCAACGCCTATCCAAATTTTGAAGGCACTTCAAAATATTAAAAATTCGACAGAACTCCTCTGAAGACCCGACAATGACATTTGATGCTGAAAATTTGTTAATTGGACTAAATCAAATATTTCATGACCTACTACGAAGCGCGCCAACGCCTGTCCAAATTTTGAAGGCACTTCAAAATATTAAAAATTCGACAGAACTCCTCTGAAGACCCGACAATGACATTTGATGATGAATAGTTGTTAGTTGGACTAAATCAAATATTTCCTGACCTACTACAAAGCGCGCCAACGCCTATCCGAATTTTGAAGGCACTTCAAAATATTAAAAATTCGAAAGAACTCCTCTGAAGATCCGACAATGACATTTGATGATGAAAAGATGTTAATTGGAGTGAAAAAATATTTCATGACCCACCACGAAGCGCGCCAACGCCTATCCAAATTTTGAAGGCACCTCAAAATATAAAAAATTCGACAGAACTCCTCTGAAGACCCGACAATGACATTTGATGATGAATAGTTGTTAGTTGGACTAAATCAAATATTTCCTGACCTACTACAGAGCGCGCCAACGCCTATCCGAATTTTGAAGGCACTTCAAAATATTAAAAATTCGAAAGAACTCCTCTGAAGATCCGACAATGACATTTGATGATGAAAAGATGTTAATTGGAGTGAAAAAAATATTTCATGACCCACCACGAAGCGCGCCAACGCCTATCCAAATTTTGAAGGCACCTCAAAATATAAAAAATTCGACAGAACTCCTCTGAAGACCCGACAATGACATTTGATGATGAATAGTTGTTAGTTGGACTAAATCAAATATTTCATGATCAACTACAAAGCGCGCCAACGCCTATCCAAATTTTGAAGGCACTTCAAAATATTAAAAATTCGACAGAACTCCTCTGAAGACCCGACAATGACATTTGATGATGAAAATTTGTTAATTGGACTAACTCAAATATTTCATGACCTACTACAAAGTGCGCCAACGCCTGTCCAAATTTTGAAGGCACTTCAAAATATTGAAAATTCGACAGAACTCCTCTGAAGACCCGACAATGACATTTGATGATGAAAATTTGTTAATTGGACTAACTCAAATATTTCATGACCTACTACAAAGTGCGCCAACGCCTGTCCAAATTTTGAAGGCACTTCAAAATATTAAAAATTCGACAGAACTCCTCTGAAGACCCGACAATGACATTTGATGATGATCAGTTGTTAGTTGGACTAAATCAAATATTTCTTGATCTACTACAAAGCGCGCCAACGCCTATCCAAATTTTGAAGGCACTTCAAAATATTAAAAATTCGACAGAACTCCTCTGAAGACCCGACAATGACATTTGATGATGAATAGTTGTTAGTTGGACTAAATCAAATATTTCCTGACCTACTACAAAGCGCGCCAACGCCTATCCGAATTCTGAAGGCACTTCAAAATATTAAAAATTCGAAAGAACTCCTCTGAAGATCCGACAATGACATTTGATGATGAAAAGATGTTAATTGGAGTGAAAAAAATATTTCATGACCCACCACGAAGCGCGCCAACGCCTGTCCAAATTTTGAAGGCACTTCAAAATATTAACAATTCGACAGAACTCCTCTGAAGACCCGACAATGACATTTGATGATGAATAGTTGTTAGTTGGACTAAATCAAATATTTCCTGACCTACTACAAAGCGCGCCAACGCCTATCCGAATTTTGAAGGCACTTCAAAATATTAAAAATTCGAAAGAACTCCTCTGAAGATCCGACAATGACATTTGATGATGAAAAGATGTTAATTGGAGTGAAAAAAATATTTCATGACCCACCACGAAGCGCGCCAACGCCTATCCAAATTTTGAAGGCACCTCAAAATATAAAAAATTCGACAGAACTCCTCTGAAGACCCGACAATGACATTTGATGATGAATAGTTGTTAGTTGGACTAAATCAAATATTTCATGATCAACTACAAAGCGCGCCAACGCCTATCCAAATTTTGAAGGCACTTCAAAATATTAAAAATTCGACAGAACTCCTCTGAAGACCCGACAATGACATTTGATGATGAAAATTTGTTAATTGGACTAACTCAAATATTTCATGACCTACTACAAAGTGCGCCAACGCCTGTCCAAATTTTGAAGGCACTTCAAAATATTGAAAATTCGACAGAACTCCTCTGAAGACCCGACAATGACATTTGATGATGAAAATTTGTTAATTGGACTAACTCAAATATTTCATGACCTACTACAAAGTGCGCCAACGCATGTCCAAATTTTGAAGGCACTTCAAAATATTAAAAATTCGACAAAACTCCTCTGAAGACCCGACAATGACATTTGATGATGAACAGTTGTTAGTTGGACTAAATCAAATATTTCTTGATCTACTGCAAAGCGCGCCAACGCCTATCCAAATTTTGAAGGCACTTCAAAATATTAAAAATTCGACAGAACTCCTCTGAAGACCCGACAATGACATATGATGATGAAAATTTGTTAATTGGACTAATTCAAATATTTCATGACCTACTAAAAAGCGCGCCAACGCCTATCCAAATTTTGAAGGCACTTCAAAGTATTAAAAATTCGACAGAACTCCTCTGAAGACCCGACAATGACATTTGATGATGAATAGTTGTTAGTTGGACTGAATCAAATATTTTATGACCCACTACAAAGCGCGCCAACGCCTGTCCAAATTTTGAAGGCACTTCAAAATATTAAAAATTCGACAGAACTCCTCTGAAGACCCGACAATGACATTTGATGATGAACTGTTGTTAGTTGGACTAAATCAAATATTTATTGATCTACTACAAAGCGCGCCAACGCCTATCCAAATTTTGAAGGCACTTCAAAATATTAAAAATTCGACAGAACTCCTCTGAAGACCCGACAATGACATTTGATGATGAACAGTTGTTAGTTGGACTAAATCAAATATTTCATGACCTACTACAAAGCGCGCCAACGCCTATCCAAATTTTGAAGGCACTTCAAAATATTAACAATTTGACAGAACTCCTCTGAAGACCCGACAATGACATTTGATGATGAATAGTTGTTAGTTGGACTAAATCAAATATTTCATGACCTACTACAAAGCGCGCCAACGCCTATCCGAATTTTGAAGGCACTTCAAAATATTAAAAATTCGAAAGAACTCCTCTGAAGACCCGACAATGACATTTGATGATGAATAGTTGTTAGTTGGACTGAATCAAATATTTCATGACCTACTACAAAGCGCGCCAACGCCTGTCCAAATTTTGAAGGCACTTCAAAATATTAAAAATTCGACAGAACTCCTCAGAAGACCCGACAATGACATTTGATGATGAACTGTTGTTAGTTGGACTAAATCAAATATTTCTTGATCTACTACAAAGCGCGCCAACGCCTATCCAAATTTTGAAGGCACTTCAAAATATTAAAAATTCGACAGAACTCCTCTGAAGACCCGACAATGACATTTGATGATGAAAATTTGTTAATTGGACTAAATCAAATATTTCATGACCTACTACAAAGCGCGCCAACGCCTGTCCAAATTTTGAAGGCACTTCAAAATATTAACAATTCGACAGAACTCCTCTGAAGACCCGACAATGACATTTGATGATGAATAGTTGTTAGTTGGACTAAATCAAATATTTCATGACCTACTACAAAGCGCGCCAACGCCTATCCGAATTTTGAAGGCACTTCAAAATATTAAAATTCGACAGAACTCCTCTGAAGACCCGACAATGACATTTGATGATGAAAATTTGTTAATTGGACTAATTAAAATATTTCATGACCTACTACAAAGCGCGCCAACGCCTATCCGAATTTTGAAGCCACTTCAAAATATTAAAAATTAGACAGAACTCCTTTGAAGACCCGACAATGACATTTGATGATGAACAGTTGTTAGTTGGGACTAAATCAAATATTTCATGACCTACTACAAAGCGCGCCAACGCCTGTCCAAATTTTGAAGGCACTTCAAAATATTAAAAATTCGACAGAACTCCTCAGAAGACCCGACAATGACATTTGATGATGAACTGTTGTTAGTTGGACTAAATCAAATATTTCTTGATCTACTACAAAGCGCGCCAACGCCTATCCAAATTTTGAAGGCACTTCAAAATATTAAAAATTCGACAGAACTCCTCTGAAGACCCGACAATGACATTTGATGATGAAAATTTGTTAATTGGACTAAATCAAATATTTCATGACCTACTACAAAGCGCGCCAACGCCTGTCCAAATTTTGAAGGCACTTCAAAATATTAACAATTCGACAGAACTCCTCTGAAGACCCGACAATGACATTTGATGATGAATAGTTGTTAGTTGGACTAAATCAAATATTTCTTGATCTACTACAAAGCGCGCCAACGCCTATCCAAATTTTGAAGGCACTTCAAAATATTAAAAATTCGACAGAACTCCTCTGAAGACCCGACAATGACATTTGATGATGAAAATTTGTTAATTGGACTAAATCAAATATTTCATGACCTACTACAAAGCGCGCCAACGCCTGTCCAAATTTTGAAGGCACTTCAAAATATTAACAATTCGACAGAACTCCTCTGAAGACCCGACAATGACATTTGATGATGAATAGTTGTTAGTTGGACTAAATCAAATTTTCCATGACCTACTACAAAGCGCGCCAACGCCTATCCGAATTTTGAAGGCACTTCAAAATATTAAAAATTCGACAGAACTCCTCTGAAGACCCGACAATGACATTTGATGATGAAAATTTGTTAATTGGACTAATTAAAATATTTCATGACCTACTACAAAGCGCGCCAACGCCTATCCGAATTTTGAAGCCACTTCAAAATATTAAAAATTCGACAGAACTCCTCTGAAGACCCGACAATGACATTTGATGATGAATAGTTGTTAGTTGGACTGAATCAAATATTTCATGACCTACTACAAAGCGCGCCAACGCCTGTCCAAATTTTGATGGCACTTCAAAATATTAAAAATTCGACAGAACTCCTCTGGAGACCCGACAATGACATTTGATGATGAACTGTTGTTAGTTGGACTAAATCAAATATTTCTTGATCTACTACAAAGCGCGCCAACGCCTATCCAAATTTTGAAGGCACTTCAAAATATTAAAAATTCGACAGAACTCCTCTGAAGACCCGACAATGACATTTGATGATGAAAATTTGTTAATTGGACTAAATCAAATATTTCATGACCTACTACAAAGCGCGCCAACGCCTGTCCAAATTTTGAAGGCACTTCAAAATATTAAAAATTCGACAGAACTCCTCTGAAGACCCGACAATGACATTTGATGATGAACAGTTGTTAGTTGGACTAAATCAAATATTTCATGACCTACTACAAAGCGCGCCAACGCCTATCCAAATTTTGAAGGCACTTCAAAATATTTACAATTCGACAGAACTCCTCTGAAGTCCCAACTATGACATTTGATGATGAACAGTTGTTAGTTAGACTAAATCAAATATTTCATGACCTACCACGAACCGCGCCAACGCCTATCCAAATTTTGAAGGCACTTCAAAATATTAAAAATTCGACAGAACTCCTCTGAAGACCCGACAATGACATTTGATGATGAATAGTTATTAGTTGGACTAAATCAAATATTTCATGACCCACTACAAAGCGCGCCAACGCCTATCCAAATTTTGAAGGCACTTCAAAATATTAAAAATTCGAAAGAACTCCTCTGAAGATCCGACAATGACATTTGATGATGAAAAGATGTTAATTGGAGTGAAAAAAATATTTCATGACCCACCACGAAGCGCGCCAACGCCTATCCAAATTTTGAAGGCACCTCAAAATATTAAAAATTCGATAGAACTCCTCTGAAGACCCGACAATGACATTTGATTATAAACAGTTGTTAGTTGGACTGAATCAAATATTTCATGACCCACTACAAAGCGCGCCAACGCCTATCCAAATTTTGAAGGCACTTCAAAATATTAACAATTCGACAGAACTCCTCTGAAGACCCAACAATGACATTTGATGATGAACAGTTGTTAGTTGGGCTAAATCAAATATTTCATGACCTACCACGTACCGCGCCAACGCCTATCCAAATTTTGAAGGCACTTCAAAATTTTAAAAATTCGACAGAACTCCTCTGAAGACCCGACAATGACATTTGATGATGAATAGTTGATATCTGGACTAAATCAAATATTTCATGACCTACTACCAAGCGTGCCAACGCCTATCCAAATTTTGAAGGCACTTAAAAATATTAACAATTCGACAGAACTCCTCTGAAGACCCAACAATGACATTTGATGATGAGAATTTGTTAATTGGACTAAATCAAATATTTCATGACCTACTACATAGCGCGCCAACGCCTATCCAAATTTTGAAGGCACTTCAAAATATTAAAAATTCGACAGAACTCCTCTGAAGACCCGACAATGACATTTGATGATGAATAGTTGTTAGTTGGACTAAATCAAATATTTCATGACCTACTACAAAGCGCGCCAACGCCTATCCAAATTTTGAAGGCACTTCAAAATATTTAAAATTCGACAGAACTCCTCTGAAGACCTGACAATGACATTTGATGATAAACAGTTGTTAGTTGGACTAAAAAAAATATTTCATGACCTACTACAAATCGCGCCAACGCCTATCCAAATTTTGAAGGCACTTCAAAATATTAAAAATTCGACAGAACTCCTCTGAAGACCCGACAATGACATTTGATGATGAAAATTTGTTAATTGGACTAAATCAAATATTTCATGACCTACTACAAAGCGCGCCAACGCCTATCCAAATTTTGAAGGCACTTCAAAATATTAAAAATTCGACAGAACTCCTCTGAAGACCCGACAATGACATTAGATGTTGAAAATTTGTTAATTGGACTAAATCAAATATTTCATGACCTACTACAAAGCGCGCCAACGCCTGTCCAAATTTTGAAGGCACTTCAAAATATTAAAAATACGACAGAACTCCTCTGAAGACCCGACAATGACATTTGATGATGAACTGTTGTTAGTTGGACTAAATCAAATATTTCTTGATCTACTACAAAGCGCGCCAACGCCTATCCAAATTTTGAAGGCACTTCAAAATATTAAAAATTCGACAGAACTCCTCTGAAGACCCGACAATGACATTAGATGTTGAAAATATGTTAATTGGACTAAATCAAATATTTCATGACCTACTACAAAGCGCGCCAACGCCTGTCCAAATTTTGAAGGCACTTCATAATATTAAAAATACGACAGAACTCCTCTGAAGACCCGACAATGACATTTGATGATGAACTGTTGTTAGTTGGACTAAATCAAATATTTCATGACCTACTACAAAGCGCGCCAACGCCTGTCCAAATTTTGAAGGCACTTCAAAATATTAAAAATACGACAGAACTCCTCTGAAGACCCGACAATGACATTTGATGATGAACTGTTGTTAGTTGTACTAAATCAGATATTTCTTGATCTACTACAAAGCGCGCCAACGCCTATCCAAATTTTGAAGGCACTTCAAAATATTAACAATTCGACAGAACTCCTCTGAAGACCCAACTATGACATTTGATGATGAACAGTTGTTAGTTGGACTAAATCAAATATTTCATGACCTACCACGAACCGCGCCAACGCCTATCCAAATTTTGAAGGCACTTAAAAATATTAAAAATTCGACAGAACTCGTCTGAAGACCCGACAATGACATTTGATGATGAAAATTTGTTAATTGGACTGAATCGAATATTTCATGACCTATTACAAATCGCGCCAACGCCTGTCCAAATTTTGAAGGCACTTCAAAATATTAAAAATTCGACAGAACTCCTCTGAAGACCCGACAATGACATTTGATGATGAACAATTGTTAGTTGGACTAAATCAAATATTTCATGACCTACTACAAAGCGCGCCAACGCCTATCCAAATTTTGAAGGCACTTCAAAATATTAACAATTCGACAGAACTCCTCTGAAGACCCAACTATGACATTTGATGATGAACAGTTGTTAGTTGGACTAAATAAAATATTTCATGACCTACCACGAACCGCGCCAACGCCTATCCAAATTTTGAAGGCACTTAAAAATATTAAAAATTTGACAGAACTCCTCTGAAGACCCGACAGTGACATTTGATGATGAATAGTTGTTAGTTGGACTAAATCAAATATTTCATGACCTACTACAAAGCGCGCCAACGCCTATCCAAATTTTGAAGGCACTTCAAAATATTAAAAATTCGAAAGAACTCCTCTGAAGATCGGACAATGACATTTGATGATGAAAAGATGTTAATTGGAGTGAAAAAAATATTTCATGACCCACCACGAAGCGCGCCAACGCCTATCCAAATTTTGAAGGCACCTCAAAATATTAAAAATTCGACAGAACTCCTCTGAAGACCCGACAATGACATTTGATGATGAACAGTTGTTAGTTGGACTAAATCAAATATTTCATGACCTACTACAAAGCGCGCCAACGCCTGTCCAAATTTTGAAGGCACTTCAAAATATTAAAAATTCGACAGAACTCCTCTGAAGACCCGACAATGACATTTGATGATGAACTGTTGTTAGTTGGACTAAATCAAATATTTCTTGATCTACTACGAAGCGCGCCAACGCCTATCCAAATTTTGAAGGCACTTCAAAATATTAAAAATTCGACAGAACTCCTCTGAAGACCCGACAATGACATTTGATGATGAAAATTTGTTAATTGGACTAAATCAAATATTTCATGACCCACTACGAAGCGCGCCAACGCCTGTCCAAATTTTGAAGGCACTTCAAAATATTAAAAATTCGACAGAACTCCTCTGAAGACCCGACAATGACATTTGATGATGAACAGTTGTTAGTTGGACTAAATCAAATATTTCATGACCTACTACAAAGCGCGCCAACGCCTATCCAAATTTTGAAGGCACTTCAAAATATTAACAATTCGACAGAACTCCTCTGAAGACCCGACAATGACATTTGATGATGAATAGTTGTTAGTTGGACTAAATCAAATATTTCCTGACCTACTACAAAGCGCGCCAACGCCTATCCGAATTTTGAAGGCACTTCAAAATATTAAAAATTCGAAAGAACTCCTCTGAAGATCCGACAATGACATTTGATGATGAAAAGATGTTAATTGGAGTGAAAAAAATATTTCATGACCCACCACGAAGCGCGCCAACGCCTATCCAAATTTTGAAGGCACCTCAAAATATTAAAAATTCGACAGAACTCCTCTGAAGACCCGACAATGACATTTGATGATGAATAGTTGTTAGTTGGACTAAATCAAATATTTCATGATCAACTACAAAGCGCGCCAACGCCTATCCGAATTTTGAAGGCACTTCAAAATATTAACAATTCGACAGAACTCCTCTGAAGACCCAACAATGACATTTGATGATGAGAATTTGTTAATTGGACTAAATCAAATATTTCATGACCTACTACATAGCGCGCCAACGCCTATCCAAATTTTGAAGGCACTTCAAAATATTAAAAATTCGACAGAACTCCTCTGAAGACCCGACAATGACATTTGATGATGAATAGTTGTTAGTTAGACTAAATCAAATATTTCATGACCTACTACAAAGCGCGCCAACGCCTATCCAAATTTTGAAGGCACTTCAAAATATTTAAAATTCGACAGAACTCCTCTGAAGACCTGACAATGACATTTGATGATAAACAGTTGTTAGTTGGACTAAAAAAAATATTTCATGACCTACTACAAATCGCGCCAACGCCTATCCAAATTTTGAAGGCACTTCAAAATATTAAAAATTCGACAGAACTCCTCTGAAGACCCGACAATGACATTTGATGATGAAAATTTGTTAATTGGACTAAATCAAATATTTCATGACCTACTACAAAGCGCGCCAACGCCTATCCAAATTTTGAAGGCACTTCAAAATATTAAAAATTCGACAGAACTCCTCTGAAGACCCGACAATGACATTAGATGTTGAAAATTTGTTAATTGGACTAAATCAAATATTTCATGACCTACTACATAGCGCGCCAACGCCTGTCCAAATTTTGAAGGCACTTCAAAATATTAAAAATACGACAGAACTCCTCTGAAGACCCGACAATGACATTTGATGATGAACTGTTGTTAGTTGGACTAAATCAAATATTTCTTGATCTACTACAAAGCGCGCCAACGCCTATCCAAATTTTGAAGGCACTTCAAAATATTAAAAATTCGACAGAACTCCTCTGAAGACCCGACAATGACATTAGATGTTGAAAATTTGTTAATTGGACTAAATCAAATATTTCATGACCTACTACAAAGCGCGCCAACGCCTGTCCAAATTTTGAAGGCACTTCAAAATATTAAAAATACGACAGAACTCCTCTGAAGACCCGACAATGACATTTGATGATGAACTGTTGTTAGTTGGACTAAATCAAATATTTCATGACCTACTACAAAGCGCGCCAACGCCTGTCCAAATTTTGAAGGCACTTCAAAATATTAAAAATACGACAGAACTCCTCTGAAGACCCGACAATGACATTTGATGATGAACTGTTGTTAGTTGTACTAAATCAGATATTTCTTGATCTACTACAAAGCGCGCCAACGCCTATCCAAATTTTGAAGGCACTTCAAAATATTAACAATTCGACAGAACTCCTCTGAAGACCCAACTATGACATTTGATGATGAACAGTTGTTAGTTGGACTAAATCAAATATTTCATGACCTACCACGAAGCGCGCCAACGCCTATCCAAATTTTGAAGGCACTTAAAAATATTAAAAATTCGACAGAACTCGTCTGAAGACCCGACAATGACATTTGATGATGAAAATTTGTTAATTGGACTGAATCGAATATTTCATGACCTATTACAAATCGCGCCAACGCCTGTCCAAATTTTGAAGGCACTTCAAAATATTAAAAATTCGACAGAACTCCTCTGAAGACCCGACAATGACATTTGATGATGAACAATTGTTAGTTGGACTAAATCAAATATTTCATGACCTACTACAAAGCGCGCCAACGCCTATCCAAATTTTGAAGGCACTTCAAAATATTAACAATTCGACAGAACTCCTCTGAAGACCCAACTATGACATTTGATGATGAACAGTTGTTAGTTGGACTAAATAAAATATTTCATGACCTACCACGAACCGCGCCAACGCCTATCCAAATTTTGAAGGCACTTAAAAATATTAAAAATTTGACAGAACTCCTCTGAAGACCCGACAGTGACATTTGATGATGAATAGTTGTTAGTTGGACTAAATCAAATATTTCATGACCTACTACAAAGCGCGCCAACGCCTATCCAAATTTTGAAGGCACTTCAAAATATTAAAAATTCGAAAGAACTCCTCTGAAGATCGGACAATGACATTTGATGATGAAAAGATGTTAATTGGAGTGAAAAAAATATTTCATGACCCACCACGAAGCGCGCCAACGCCTATCCAAATTTTGAAGGCACCTCAAAATATTAAAAATTCGACAGAACTCCTCTGAAGACCCGACAATGACATTGATGAACAGTTGTTAGTTGGACTAAATCAAATATTTCATGACCTACTACAAAGCGCGCCAACGCCTGTCCAAATTTTGAAGGCACTTCAAAATATTAAAAATTCGACAGAACTCCTCTGAAGACCCGACAATGACATTTGATGATGAACTGTTGTTAGTTGGACTAAATCAAATATTTCTTGATCTACTACGAAGCGCGCCAACGCCTATCCAAATTTTGAAGGCACTTCAAAATATTAAAAATTCGACAGAACTCCTCTGAAGACCCGACAATGACATTTGATGATGAAAATTTGTTAATTGGACTAAATCAAATATTTCATGACCCACTACGAAGCGCGCCAACGCCTGTCCAAATTTTGAAGGCACTTCAAAATATTAAAAATTCGACAGAACTCCTCTGAAGACCCGACAATGACATTTGATGATGAACAGTTGTTAGTTGGACTAAATCAAATATTTCATGACCTACTACAAAGCGTGCCAACGCCTATCCAAATTTTGAAGGCACTTCAAAATATTAACAATTCGACAGAACTCCTCTGAAGACCCGACAATGACATTTGATGATGAATAGTTGTTAGTTGGACTAAATCAAATATTTCCTGACCTACTACAAAGCGCGCCAACGCCTATCCGAATTTTGAAGGCACTTCAAAATATTAAAAATTCGAAAGAACTCCTCTGAAGATCCGACAATGACATTTGATGATGAAAAGATGTTAATTGGAGTGAAAAAAATATTTCATGACCCACCACGAAGCGCGCCAACGCCTATCCAAATTTTGAAGGCACCTCAAAATATTAAAAATTCGACAGAACTCCTCTGAAGACCCGACAATGACATTTGATGATGAATAGTTGTTAGTTGGACTAAATCAAATATTTCATGATCAACTACAAAGCGCGCCAACGCCTATCCAAATTTTGAAGGCACTTCAAAATATTAAAAATTCGACAGAACTCCTCTGAAGACCCGACAATGACATTTGATGATGAAAATTTGTTAATTGGACTAACTCAAATATTTCATGACCTACTACAAAGTGCGCCAACGCCTGTCCAAATTTTGAAGGCACTTCAAAATATTGAAAATTCGACAGAACTCCTCTGAAGACCCGACAATGACATTTGATGATGAAAATTTGTTAAATGGACTAACTCAAATATTTCATGACCTACTACAAAGTGCGCCAACGCCTGTCCAAATTTTGAAGGCACTTCAAAATGTTAAAAATTCGACAGAACTCCTCTGAAGACCCGACAATGACATTTGATGATGAACAGTTGTTTGTTGGACTAAATCAAATATTTCTTGATCTACTACAAAGCGCGCCAACGCCTATCCAAATTTTGAAGGCACTTCAAAATATTAAAAATTCGACAGAACTCCTCTGAAGACCCGACAATGACATTTGATGATGAAAATTTGTTAATTGGACTAATTCAAATATTTCATGACCTACTAAAAAGCGCGCCAACGCCTATCCAAATTTTGAAGGCACTTCAAAATATTAAAAATTCGACAGAACTCCTCTGAAGACCCGACAATGACATTTGATGATGAACTGTTGTTAGTTGGACTAAATCAAATATTTATTGATCTACTACAAAGCGCGCCAACGCCTATCCAAATTTTGAAGGCACTTCAAAATATTAAAAATTCGACAGAACTCCTCTGAAGACCCGACAATGACATTTGATGATGAACAGTTGTTAGTTGGACTAAATCAAATATTTCATGACCCACTACAAAGCGCGCCAACGCCTATCCAAATTTTGAAGGCACTTCAAAATATTAACAATTCGACAGAACTCCTCTGAAGACCCGACAATGACATTTGATGATGAATAGTTGTTAGTTGGACTAAATCAAATATTTCATGACCTACTACAAAGCGCGCCAACGCCTATCCGAATTTTGAAGGCACTTCAAAATATTAAAAATTCGAAAGAACTCCTCTGAAGACCCGACAATGACATTTGATGATGAATAGTTGTTAGTTGGACTGAATCAAATATTTCATGACCTACTACAAAGCGCGCCAACGCCTGTCCAAATTTTGAAGGCACTTCAAAATATTAAAAATTCGACAGAACTCCTCAGAAGACCCGACAATGACATTTGATGATGAACTGTTGTTAGTTGGACTAAATCAAATATTTCTTGATCTACTACAAAGCGCGCCAACGCCTATCCAAATTTTGAAGGCACTTCAAAATATTAAAAATTCGACAGAACTCCTCTGAAGACCCGACAATGACATTTGATGATGAAAATTTGTTAATTGGACTAAATCAAATATTTCATGACCTACTACAAAGCGCGCCAACGCCTGTCCAAATTTTGAAGGCACTTCAAAATATTAACAATTCGACAGAACTCCTCTGAAGACCCGACAATGACATTTGATGATGAATACTTGTTAGTTGGACTAAATCAAATATTTCATGACCTACTACAAAGCGCGCCAACGCCTATCCAAATTTTGAAGGCACTTCAAAATATTAAAAATTCGACAGAACTCCTCTGAAGACCCGACAATGACATTTGATGATGAAAATTAGTTAATTGGACTAAATCAAATATTTCATGACCTACTACAAAGCGCGCCAACGCCCATCCAAATTTTGAAGGCACTTCAAAATATTAAAAATTCGACAGAACTCCTCTGAAGACCCGACAATGACATTAGATGTTGAAAATTTGTTAATTGGACTAAATCAAATATTTCATGACCTACTACAAAGCGCGCCAACGCCTGTCCAAATTTTGAAGGCACTTCAAAATATTAAAAATACGACAGAACTCCTCTGAAGACCCGACAATGACATTTGATGATGAACTGTTGTTAGTTGGACTAAATCAAATATTTCTTGATCTACTACAAAGCGCGCCAACGCCTATCCAAATTTTGAAGGCACTTCAAAATATTAAAAATTCGACAGAACTCCTCTGAAGACCCGACAATGACATTTGATGATGAATAGTTGTTAGTTGGACTGAATCAAATATTTTATGACCCACTACAAAGCGCGCCAACGCCTGTCCAAATTTTGAAGGCACTTCAAAATATTAAAAATTCGACAGAACTCCTCTGAAGACCCGACAATGACATTTGATGATGAAAATTAGTTAATTGGATTAAATCAAATATTTCATGACCTACTACAAAGCGCGCCAACGCCTATCCAAATTTTGAAGGCACTTCAAAATATTAAAAATTCGACAGAACTCCTCTGAAGACCCGACAATGACATTTGATGATGAAAATTAGTTAATTGGACTAAATCAAATATTTCATGACCTACTACAAAGCGCGCCAACGCCTATCCAAATTTTGAAGGCACTTCAAAATATTAAAAATTCGACAGAACTCCTCTGAAGACCCGACAATGACATTAGATGTTGAAAATTTGTTAATTGGACTAAATCAAATATTTCATGACCTACTACAAAGCGCGCCAACGCCTGTCCAAATTTTGAAGGCACTTCAAAATATTAAAAATTCGACAGAACTCCTCTGAAGACCCGACAATGACATTTGATGATGAACAGTTGTTTGTTGGACTAAATCAAATATTTCTTGATCTACTACAAAGCGCGCCAACGCCTATCCAAATTTTGAAGGCACTTCAAAATATTAAAAATTCGACAGAACTCCTCTGAAGACCCGACAATGACATTTGATGATGAATAGTTGTTAGTTGGACTGAATCAAATATTTTATGACCCACTACAAAGCGCGCCAACGCCTGTCCAAATTTTGAAGGCACTTCAAAATATTAAAAATTCGACAGAACTCCTCTGAAGACCCGACAATGACATTTGATGATGAACTGTTGTTAGTTGGACTAAATCAAATATTTATTGATCTACTACAAAGCGCGCCAACGCCTATCCAAATTTTGAAGGCACTTCAAAATATTAAAAATTCGACAGAACTCCTCTGAAGACCCGACAATGACATTTGATGATGAACAGTTGTTAGTTGGACTAAATCAAATATTTCATGACCAACTACAAAGCGCGCCAACGCCTATCCAAATTTTGAAGGCACTTCAAAATATTAACAATTCGACAGAACTCCTCTGAAGACCCGACAATGACATTTGATGATGAATAGTTGTTAGTTGGACTAAATCAAATATTTCATGACCTACTACAAAGCGCGCCAACGCCTATCCGAATTTTGAAGGCACTTCAAAATATTAAAAATTCGAAAGAACTCCTCTGAAGACCCGACAATGACATTTGATGATGAATAGTTGTTAGTTGGAATGAATCAAATATTTCATGACCTACTACAAAGCGCGCCAACGCCTGTCCAAATTTTGAAGGCACTTCAAAATATTAAAAATTCGACAGAACTCCTCAGAAGACCCGACAATGACATTTGATGATGAACTGTTGTTAGTTGGACTAAATCAAATATTTCTTGATCTACTACAAAGCGCGCCAACGCCTATCCAAATTTTGAAGGCACTTCAAAATATTAAAAATTCGACAGAACTCCTCTGAAGACCCGACAATGACATTTGATGATGAAAATTTGTTAATTGGACTAAATCAAATATTTCATGACCTACTACAAAGCGCGCCAACGCCTGTCCAAATTTTGAAGGCACTTCAAAATATTAACAATTCGACAGAACTCCTCTGAAGACCCGACAATGACATTTGATGATGAATACTTGTTAGTTGGACTAAATCAAATATTTCATGACCTACTACAAAGCGCGCCAACGCCTATCCAAATTTTGAAGGCACTTCAAAATATTAAAAATTCTACAGAACTCCTCTGAAGACCCGACAATGACATTTGATGATGAAAATTAGTTAATTGGACTAAATCAAATATTTCATGACCTACTACAAAGCGCGCCAAAGCCTATCCAAATTTTGAAGGCACTTCAAAATATTAAAAATTCGACAGAACTCCTCTGAAGACCCGACAATGACATTAGATGTTGAAAATTTGTTAATTGGACTAAATCAAATATTTCATGACCTACTACAAAGCGCGCCAACGCCTGTCCAAATTTTGAAGGCACTTCAAAATATTAACAATTCGACAGAACTCCTCTGAAGACCCGACAATGACATTTGATGATGAATACTTGTTAGTTGGACTAAATCAAATATTTCATGACCTACTACAAAGCGCGCCAACGCCTATCCAAATTTTGAAGGCACTTCAAAATATTAAAAATTCGACAGAACTCCTCTGAAGACCCGACAATGACATTTGATGATGAAAATTAGTTAATTGGACTAAATCAAATATTTCATGACCTACTACAAAGCGCGCCAACGCCCATCCAAATTTTGAAGGCACTTCAAAATATTAAAAATTCGACAGAACTCCTCTGAAGACCCGACAATGACATTAGATGTTGAAAATTTGTTAATTGGACTAAATCAAATATTTCATGACCTACTACAAAGCGCGCCAACGCCTGTCCAAATTTTGAAGGCACTTCAAAATATTAAAAATACGACAGAACTCCTCTGAAGACCCGACAATGACATTTGATGATGAACTGTTGTTAGTTGGACTAAATCAAATATTTCTTGATCTACTACAAAGCGCGCCAACGCCTATCCAAATTTTGAAGGCACTTCAAAATATTAAAAATTCGACAGAACTCCTCTGAAGACCCGACAATGACATTTGATGATGAATAGTTGTTAGTTGGACTGAATCAAATATTTTATGACCCACTACAAAGCGCGCCAACGCCTGTCCAAATTTTGAAGGCACTTCAAAATATTAAAAATTCGACAGAACTCCTCTGAAGACCCGACAATGACATTTGATGATGAAAATTAGTTAATTGGACTAAATCAAATATTTCATGACCTACTACAAAGCGCGCCAACGCCTATCCAAATTTTGAAGGCACTTCAAAATATTAAAAATTCGACAGAACTCCTCTGAAGACCCGACAATGACATTTGATGATGAAAATTAGTTAATTGGACTAAATCAAATATTTCATGACCTACTACAAAGCGCGCCAACGCCTATCCAAATTTTGAAGGCACTTCAAAATATTAAAAATTCGACAGAACTCCTCTGAAGACCCGACAATGACATTAGATGTTGAAAATTTGTTAATTGGACTAAATCAAATATTTCATGACCTACTACAAAGCGCGCCAACGCCTGTCCAAATTTTGAAGGCACTTCAAAATATTAAAAATTCGACAGAACTCCTCTGAAGACCCGACAATGACATTTGATGATGAACAGTTGTTTGTTGGACTAAATCAAATATTTCTTGATCTACTACAAAGCGCGCCAACGCCTATCCAAATTTTGAAGGCACTTCAAAATATTAAAAATTCGACAGAACTCCTCTGAAGACCCGACAATGACATTTGATGATGAATAGTTGTTAGTTGGACTGAATCAAATATTTTATGACCCACTACAAAGCGCGCCAACGCCTGTCCAAATTTTGAAGGCACTTCAAAATATTAAAAATTCGACAGAACTCCTCTGAAGACCCGACAATGACATTTGATGATGAACTGTTGTTAGTTGGACTAAATCAAATATTTATTGATCTACTACAAAGCGCGCCAACGCCTATCCAAATTTTGAAGGCACTTCAAAATATTAAAAATTCGACAGAACTCCTCTGAAGACCCGACAATGACATTTGATGATGAACAGTTGTTAGTTGGACTAAATCAAATATTTCATGACCAACTACAAAGCGCGCCAACGCCTATCCAAATTTTGAAGGCACTTCAAAATATTAACAATTCGACAGAACTCCTCTGAAGACCCGACAATGACATTTGATGATGAATAGTTGTTAGTTGGACTAAATCAAATATTTCATGACCTACTACAAAGCGCGCCAACGCCTATCCGAATTTTGAAGGCACTTCAAAATATTAAAAATTCGAAAGAACTCCTCTGAAGACCCGACAATGACATTTGATGATGAATAGTTGTTAGTTGGAATGAATCAAATATTTCATGACCTACTACAAAGCGCGCCAACGCCTGTCCAAATTTTGAAGGCACTTCAAAATATTAAAAATTCGACAGAACTCCTCAGAAGACCCGACAATGACATTTGATGATGAACTGTTGTTAGTTGGACTAAATCAAATATTTCTTGATCTACTACAAAGCGCGCCAACGCCTATCCAAATTTTGAAGTCACTTCAAAATATTAAAAATTCGACAGAACTCCTCTGAAGACCCGACAATGACATTTGATGATGAAAATTTGTTAATTGGACTAAATCAAATATTTCATGACCTACTACAAAGCGCGCCAACGCCTGTCCAAATTTTGAAGGCACTTCAAAATATTAACAATTCGACAGAACTCCTCTGAAGACCCGACAATGACATTTGATGATGAATACTTGTTAGTTGGACTAAATCAAATATTTCATGACCTACTACAAAGCGCGCCAACGCCTATCCAAATTTTGAAGGCACTTCAAAATATTAAAAATTCTACAGAACTCCTCTGAAGACCCGACAATGACATTTGATGATGAAAATTAGTTAATTGGACTAAATCAAATATTTCATGACCTACTACAAAGCGCGCCAAAGCCTATCCAAATTTTGAAGGCACTTCAAAATATTAAAAATTCGACAGAACTCCTCTGAAGACCCGACAATGACATTAGATGTTGAAAATTTGTTAATTGGACTAAATCAAATATTTCATGACCTACTACAAAGCGCGCCAACGCCTGTCCAAATTTTGAAGGCACTTCAAAATATTAAAAATACGACAGAACTCCTCTGAAGACCCGACAATGACATTTGATGATGAACTGTTGTTAGTTGGACTAAATCAAATATTTCTTGATCTACTACAAAGCGCGCCAACGCCTATCCAAATTTTGAAGGCACTTCAAAATATTAAAAATTCGACAGAACTCCTCTGAAGACCCGACAATGACATTTGATGATGAAAATTTGTTAATTGGACTAAATCGAATATTTCATGACCTATTACAAAGCGCGCCAACGCCTGTCCAAATTTTGAAGGCACTTCAAAATATTAAAAATTCGACAGAACTCCTCTGAAGACCCGACAATGACATTTGATGATGAACAGTTGTTAGTTGGACTAAATCAAATATTTCATGACCTACTACAAAGCGCGCCAACGCCTATCCAAATTTTGAAGGCACTTCAAAATATTAACAATTCGACAGAACTCCTCTGAAGACCCATGTATGACATTTGATGATGAATAGTTGTTAGTTGGACTAAATCAAATATTTCTTGATCTACTACAAAGCGCGCCAACGCCTATCCAAATTTTGAAGGCCCTTCAAAATATTAAAAATTCGACAGAACTTTTCTGAAGACCCGACAATGACATTTGATGATGAAAATTTGTTAATTGGACTAACTCAAATATTTCATGACCTACTACAAAGTGCGCCAACGCCTGTCCAAATTTTGAAGGCACTTCAAAATATTGAAAATTCGACAGAACTCCTCTGAAGACCCGACAATGAAATTTGATGATGAATAGTTGTTAGTTGGACTAAATCAAATATTTCTTGATCTACTACAAAGCGCGCCAACGCCTATCCAAATTTTGAAGGCACTTCAAAATATTAAAAATTCGACAGAACTCCTCTGAAGACCCGACAATGACATTTGATGATGAAAATTTGTTTATTGGACTAACTCAAATATTTCATGACCTACTACAAAGTGCGCCAACGCCTGTCCAAATTTTGAAGGCACTTCAAAATATTAAAAATTCGACAGAACTCCTCTGAAGACCCGACAATGACATTTGATGATGAACAGTTGTTAGTTGGACTAAATCAAATATTTATTGATCTACTACAAAGCGCGCCAACGCCTATCCAAATTTTGAAGGCACTTCAAAATATTAAAAATTCGACAGAACTCCTCTGAAGACCCGACAATGACATTTGATGATGAAAATTTGTTAATTGGACTAATTCAAATATTTCATGACCCACTAAAAAGCGCGCCAACGCCTATCCAAATTTTGAAGGCACTTCAAAATATTAAAAATTCGACAGAACTCCTCTGAAGACCCGACAATGACATTTGATGATGAAC
The DNA here is from genome assembly GCA_958502065.1 of Chrysolina americana. Taxonomy (NCBI): domain Eukaryota; kingdom Metazoa; phylum Arthropoda; class Insecta; order Coleoptera; family Chrysomelidae; genus Chrysolina; species Chrysolina americana. The sequence continues at coordinate 4,797,000 of OY293417.1, forward strand.
AGTTGTTAGTTGGACTAAATCAAATATTTCTTGATCTACTACAAAGCGCGCCAACGCCTATCCAAATTTTGAAGGCACTTCAAAATATTAAAAATTCGACAGAACTCCTCTGAAGACCCGACAATGACATTTGATGATGAACTGTTGTTAGTTGGACTAAATCAAATATTTATTGATCTACTACAAAGCGCGCCAACGCCTATCCAAATTTTGAAGGCACTTCAAAATATTAAAAATTCGACAGAACTCCTCTGAAGACCCGACAATGACATTTGATGATGAAAATTTGTTAATTGGACTAAATCAAATATTTCATGACCTACTACAGAGCGCGCCAACGCCTGTCCAAATTTTGAAGGCACTTCAAAATATTAAAAATTTGACAGAACTCCTCTGAAGACCCGACAATGACATTTGATGATGAACAGTTGTTAGTTGGACTAAATCAAATATTTCATGACCTACTACAAAGCGCGCCAACGCCTATCCAAATTTTGAAGGCACTTCAAAATATTAAAAATTCGACAGAACTCCTCTGAAGACCCGACAATGACATTTGATGATGAATAGTTGTTAGTTGGACTAAATCAAATATTTCATGACCTACTACAAAGCGCGCCAACGCCTATCCAAATTTTGAAGGCACTTCAAAATATTAAAAATTCGAAAGAACTCCTCTGAAGATCCGACAATGACATTTGATGATGAAAAGATGTTAATTGGAGTGAAAAAAATATTTCATGACCCACCACGAAGCGCGCCAACGCCTATCCAAATTTTGAAGTCACCTCAAAATATTAAAAATTCGACAGAACTCCTCTGAAGACCCGACAATGACATTTGATGATGAACAGTTGTTAGTTGGACTAAATCAAATATTTCATGACCTACTACAAAGCGCGCCAACACCTATCCAAATTTTGAAGGCACTTCAAAATATTAACAATTCGACAGAACTCCTCTGAAGACCCAACAATGACATTTGATGATGAACAGTTGTTTGTTGGACTAAATCAAATATTTCATGACCTACCACGAACCGCGCCAACGCCTATCCAAATTTTGAAGGCACTTCAAAATATTAAAAATTCGACAGAACTCCTCTGAAGACCCGACAATGACATTTGATGATGAATAGTTGATAGCTGGACTAAATCAAATATTTCATGACCTACTACAAAGCGCGCCAACGCCTATCCAAATTTTGAAGGCACCTCAAAATATTAAAAATTTGACAGAACTCCTCTGAAGACCCGACAATGACATTTGATGATGAACAGTTGTTAGTTGGACTAAATCAAATATTTCATGACCTACTACAAAGCGCGCCAACGCCTATCCAAATTTTGAAGGCACTTCAAAATATTTAATATTCGACAGAACTCCTCTGAAGACCTGACAATGACATTTGATGATAAACAGTTGTTAGTTGGACTAAATAAAATATTTCATGACCTACTACAAAGCGCGCCAACGCCTATCCAAATTTTGAAGGCACTTCAAAATATTAAAAATTCGACAGAACTCCTCTGAAGACCCGACAATGACTTTTGATGATGAAAATTTGTTAATTGGACTAAATCAAATATTTCATGACCTACTACAAAGCGCGCCAACGCCTATCCAAATTTTGAAGGCACTTCAAAATATTAAAAATTCGACAGAACTCCTCTGAAGACCCGACAATGACATTTGATGATGAAAAGTTGTTGATTGGAATGAAAAAAATATTTCATGACCTACCACGAAGCGCGCCAACGCCTATCCAATTTTTGAGGGCACTTCAAAATTTAAAAATTTGACAGAACCCCTCTGAATACCCTACAATGACATTTGATGATGAAAAGTTGTTAATTGGAGTGAAAAAAATATTTCATGACCTACCACGAAGCGCGCCAACGCCTATCCAATTTTTGAAGCCACTTCAAAATTTAAAAAATTCGACAGAACTCCTCTGAAGACCCGACAATGACATTTGATGATAAGAAGTTGTTGATTGGAATGAAAAAAATATTTCATGACCTACCACGAAGCGCGCCAACGCCTATTTAATTTTTGAAGGCACTTCAAAATTTAAAAATTCGACAGAACTCCTCTTAAGACCGGACAATGACAGTTGATGATAAAAAGTTGTTGATTGGAATGAAAAAAATATTTCATGGCCTACCACGAAGCGCGCCAACGCCTATCCAATTTTTGAGGGCACTTCAAAATTTAAAAATTTGACAGAACCCCTCTGAATCCCCTACAATGACATTTGATGATGAAAAGTTGTTAATTGGAGTGAAAAAAATATTTCATGACCTACCACGAAGCGCGCCAACGCCTATCCAATTTTTGAAGGCACTTCAATATTTTAAAAATTCGACAGAACTCCTCTGAAGACCCTACAATGACATTTGATGATAAGAAGTTGTTGATTGGAATGAAAAAAATATTTCATGACCTACCACGAAGCGCGCCAACGCCTATCCAATTTTTGAGGGCACTTCAAAATTTAAAAATTCGACAGAACTCCTCTGAAGACCCGACAATGACATTTGATGATAAAAAGTTGTTGATTGGAATGAAAAAAAATATTTCATGACCTACCACGAAGGGCGCCAACGCCTATCCAATTTTTGAGGGCACTTCAAAATATTAAAAATTCGACAGAACTCCTCTGAAGACCCGACAATGACATTTGATGATGAAAATTTGTTAATTGGACTAGATCAAATATTTCATGACCTACTATAAAGCGCGCCAACGCCTATCCAAATTTTGAAGGCACTTCAAAATATTAATAATTTGACAGAACTCCTCTGAAGACCCGACAATGACATTTGATGATGAAAATTTGTTAATTGGACTAAATCAAATATTTCATGACCTACTACAAAGCGCGCCAACGCCTGTCCAAATTTTGAAGGCACTTCAAAATATTAAAAATTCGACTGAACTCCTCTGAAGACCCGACAATGACATTTGATGATGAAAAATTGTTGATTCGACTAAATCAAATATTTCTTGACCTACTACAAAGCGCGCCAATGCCTATCCAATTTTTGAAGGCACTTCAAAATATTAAAAATCGATAGAACTCCTCTGAAGACCCGACAATGACATTTGATGATGAAAATTTGTTAATTGGACTAAATCAAATATTTCATGACCTACTACAAAGCGCGCCAACGCCTGTCCAAATTTTGAAGGCACTTCAAAATATTAAAAATTCGACTGAACTCCTCTGAAGACCCGACAATGACATTTGATGATGAAAAATTGTTGATTGGACTAAATCAAATATTTCTTGACCTACTACAAAGCGCGCCAATGCCTATCCAATTTTTGAAGGCACTTCAAAATATTAAAAATTCGAAAGAACTCTTCTGAAGATCCGACAATGACATTTGATGATGAAAAGATGTTAATTGGAGTGAAAAAAATATTTCATGACCCACCACGAAGCGCGCTAACGCCTATCCAAATTTTGAAGGCACCTCAAAATATTAAAAATTAGACAGAACTCCTCTGAAGACCCGACAATGACATTTGATGATGAACAGTTGTTAGTTGGACTGAATCAAATATTTCAAGACCTACTACAAAGCGCGCCAACGCCTGTCCAAATTTTGAAGGCACTTCAAAATATTAAAAATTCGACAGAACTCCTCTGAAGACCCGACAATGACATTGATGATGAACTGTTGTTAGTTGGACTAAATCAAATATTTCTTGATCTACTACAAAGCGTGCCAACGCCTATCCAAATTTTGAAGGCACTTCAAAATATTAAAAATTCGACAGAACTCCTCTGAAGACCCGACAATGACATTTGATGATGAAAATTTGTTAATTGGACTAAATCAAATATTTCATGACCTACTACAAAGCGCGCCAACGCCTGTACAAATTTTGAAGGCACTTCAAAATATTAACAATTCGACAGAACTCCTCTGAAGACCCGACAATGACATTTGATGATGAATAGTTGTTAATTGGACTAAATCAAATATTTCATGACCTACTACAAAGCGCGCCAACGCCTATCCAAATTTTGAAGGCACTTCAAAATATTAAAAATTCGAAAGAACTCCTCTGAAGATCCGACAATGACATTTGATGATGGAAAGATGTTAATTGGAGTGAAAAAAAAATTTCATGACCCACCACGAAGCGCGCCAACGCCTATCCAAATTTTGAAGGCACCTCAAAATATTTAAAATTCGACAGAACTTCTCTGAAGACCCGACACTGACATTTGATGATGAATAGTTGTTAGTTGGACTAAATCAAATATTTCTTGATCTACTACAAAGCGCGCCAACGCCTATCCAAATTTTGAAGGCACTTCAAAATATTAAAAATTCGACAGAACTCCTCTGAAGACCCGACAATGACATTTGATGATGAAAATTTGTTAATTGGACTAACTCAAATTTTTCATGACCTACTACAAAGTGCGTCAACGCCTGTCCAAATTTTAAGGCACTTCAAAATATTAAAAATTTGACAGAACTCCTCTGAAGACCCGACAATGACATTTGATGATGAATAGTTGTTAGTTGGACTGAATCAAATATTTCTTGATCCACTACAAAGCGCGCCAACGCCTATCCAAATTTTGAAGGCACTTCAAAATATTAAAAATTCGACAGAACTCCTCTGAAGACCCGACAATGACATTTGATGATGAAAATTTGTTAATTGGACTAACTCAAATATTTCATGACCTACTACAAAGTGCGCCAACGCCTGTCCAAATTTTGAAGGCACTTCAAAATATTAAAAATTCGACAGAACTCCTCTGAAGACCCGACAATGACATTTGATGATGAACAGTTGTTAGTTGGACTATATCAAATATTTCTTGATCTACTACAAAGCGCGCCAACGATTATCCAAATTTTGAAGGCACTTCAAAATATTAAAAATTCGACAGAACTCCTCTGAAGACCCGACAATGACATTTGATGATGAAAATTTGTTAATTGGACTAACTCAAATATTTTATGACCTACTACAAAGTGCGCCAACGCCTGTCCAAATTTTGAAGGCACTTCAAAATATTAAAAATTCGACAGAACTCCTCTGAAGACCCGACAATGACATTTGATGATGAACAGTTGTTAGTTGGACTAAATCAAATATTTCATGACCTACTACAAAGCGCGCCAACGCCTGTCCAAATTTTGAAGGCACTTCAAAATATTAAAAATTCGACAGAACTCCTCTGAAGACCCGACAATGACATTTGATGATGAAAATTTGTTAATTGGACTAATTCAAATATTTCATGACCCACTACAAAGCGCGCCAACGCCTGTCCAAATTTTGAAGGCACTTCAAAATATTAAAAATTCGACAGAACTCCTCTGAAGACCCGACAATGACATTTGATGATGAATAGTTGTTAGTTGGACTGAATCAAATATTTCATGACCTACTACAAAGCGCGCCAACGCCTGTCCAAAATTTGAAGGCACTTCAAAATATTAAAAATTCGACAGAACTCCTCTGAAGACCCGACAATGACATTTGATGATGAACAGTTGTTAGTTGGACTAAATCAAATATTTCATGACCTACTACAAAGCGCGCCAACGCCTATCCAAATTTTGAAGGCACTTCAAAATATTAAAAATTCGACAGAAATCCTCTGAAGACCCGACAATGACATTTGATGATGAAAATTTGTTAATTGGACTAATTCAAATATTTCATGACCTACGACAAAGCGCGCCAACGCCTGTCCAAATTTTGAAGGCACTTCAAAATATTAAAAATTCGACAGAACTCCTCTGAAGACCCGACAATGACATTTGATGATGAAAAGTTGTTGATTGGACTAAATCAAATATTTCTTGACCTACTAGAAAGCGCGCCAATGCCTATCCAATTTTTGAAGGCACTTCAAAATATTCAAAATCGATAGAACTCCTCTGAAGACCCGACAATGACATTTGATGATGAAATTTTGTTAATTGGACTAAATCAAATATTTCATGACCTACTACAAAGCGCGCCAACGCCTGTCCAAATTTTGAAGGCACTTCAAAATATTAAAAATTCGACAGAACTCCTCTGAAGACCCGACAATGACATTGGATGTTAAAAAGTTGTTGATTGGAATGAAAAAAATATTTCATGACCTACCACGAAGCGCGCCAACGCCTATCCAATTTTTGAGGGCACTTCAAAATTTAAAAATTCGACAGAACTCCTCTGAAGACCCGACAATGACATTTGATGATGAAAATTTGTTAATTGGACTAAATCAAATATTTCATGACCTACTACAAAGCGCGCCACGCCTGTCCAAATTTTGAAGGCACTTCAAAATATTAAAAATTCGACAGAACTCCTCTGAAGACCCGACAATGACATTTGATGATGAAAATTTGTTAATTGGACTAAATCAAATATTTCATGACCTACTACAAAGCGCGCCAACGCCTGTCCAAATTTTGAAGGCACTTCAAAATATTAAAAATTCGACAGAACTCCTCTGAAGACCCGACAATGACATTTGATGATGAAAATTCGTTAATTGGACTAAATCAAATATTTCATGACCTACTACAAAGCGCGCCAACGCCTGTCCAATTTTTGAAGGCACTTCAAAATATTAAAAATCGATAGAACTCCTCTGAAGACCCGACAATGACATTTATGTTATTGGATCAAAATCTCATCGAGTTTGGTTCTTTTCAAAAGCCGAGGCAAAAATATGAATGCATAATAGACCAGGAACCTGTAATCCTGGGTTATTCAGCCTAGAACATTCCATATCATTATGTAGTCAGTCATTTTGTCGAGGCTCCGCTACTAAGGCACATTGAGGCCTAATAGTTCGATTTAAGAAGAATTGTCACCATTTTCACATTATAATAATTAAGATTCACTTGGGATTTTGATAGTGATTTCTGTTCAGAAACAATTCTTGAAAACTTCACTGTAATTTATTCACCAATGGCACTGTTTTTTAATTCTATTTTTCAGTTTTTATAATTTACTTTGATTTATTTATTTATGCCACAACTAGTTTGCACATTATATCATTGATAAATGATACCGATTGAGGATGATTGATGTTTCCATCGACGACCCTTAACCGAGGATCTTATCCATTTAATTCCTACTAAGTAATTGGGACAGTATTCCTTCAGTTTTGCAAAGAAGAAAGTGAAACTCCAATGAATTCAATTGGTAAAATTTCGGAAAATACACTGAAATGAAACTCACTCAACTGAAATAAATGATTTGGTCTTTTGAGACAATTTCTATATACAGGGTGCAACATAAGTACGTTAAAATATTCAAGTGGCGTATTCCTGCATGAGACAATTTTAAGGAAAAAATTTATATCTACTCGTGTCCGGAAATGCTTCGTTTCGGAGATACAGAGTATTGAAAATGAATTTTTTTGTTCGTTTTATAAAAATTACTTTTGCATATGATAAGTTATGTGCAGCAAGTTTGTTGCCCCGAGTTGTTTTGACGTGAGAAATCAAAATTTCGTATTGATTTTAATGAAGCACCTAGAGGGCGCTGCGAACACTGTCATTATTTATTTAAAGTTATTTATAAAAAATCCTGTGTTTCAGAAACAGATCATTTCCGGACAAAAGTTTATATAAACTTTTTATATCAAAATCGTCACTTGTGTCAGGATATTTTAACATACTTATGTTACTCCCTGATTATAAAATCATATTTCCACTTGCGCTATTCGCCTTCACTTGTCCAGGTTCGAATCGCCAAGTGCTATAAATAAAACATCTGTCTCTTCATTCTCATCTCCTATTAAGAACCACCGCGATCCACTTTTTCTACATAAACCAGTTCGGGTTTTTATCCAGTACATCCTCCGCGGCCGATCTCCTGAATAAATATTTGTTTATGTTTTATTTAAGTTGGGGAAGGCATCGAGATGCTCAGACAGAAGTATTTGCCGAGTGAAAACCGTTTGATGTCATTCGTACCTACGTATTTTATTGAGGCAATACTTCTATTGGGTGAATATATTTTTTTCACTGTGCTTTTTATTCCTAAAACCTTGAAAGCGAGGAAAATGCGTGTTGGAAGAAATATATCAACCGATTTTTACTATTATCATACGAATCACCTAGGTTGTCAGAGAAAACCCCTCAAAAGCAGAGCTTGTGTGAGCAAGGAAGATCCGGGACCTACAGTTTGAATAAAAGTGGATTCCGAACCACTTTAGCTCAGTGGAGATCGAACCGGGCCGTCTGGGTGGGAGCAAACGCTCTAACCAGGGTTTCATGGAGACGAGAAATCTCTTCTCGAAGGCACTTTCTCGTTTCGTCTCGATCATCGAGACGAGAAATAAACAAACTCTCGTCTCGATCTCGATTCGAGACTCTCAAAATTTCGAGAGTCACGAAAACAAAGAGTGAATGTTATAGAAAAATGCTATGTATAGGTTATAACGTATAACACAAGGCCAAGGCTGCACCAAAATACAGGGTACACCACGAGTTGGCAGGACGAGTGGTGTTTTCTCAAAACAATTCAGTTGACTTCAGAAATAAAAGACAGACTTATGAGATAGATTCAATCACGAGTAGAATTTTATTAGACTATTTCACGAATAAAGTTTCTTCACTAACATAAATACGAACAATGTATAACAAACAGTCATAAACAAATCATTAAAATCGTCAATATTATAATTCAAAATTCAAAATTCAAATTTATTTCTTCACCCATACGTACACATACCTACATATCTTCATAATTTATTCGTTAATGTAACTTAAATACATTTAAGTTACATATAAATTATAAACTATAGGATGATGGTTTCTCTGAATGGACCTAACCTAAGTACAAGTACTTGTATTGTTAAAGTCTTTCAGAAAAAAACATCATTTGAGTTGAATTTACAAAGTACACGGGTGGCGTTCCCAGAATTGCTCTATCCGCAACCGTTCTCGAATTAAAAAGTGTTGAGAGGGGTCATTTTCCTCCTGAATATTTTATTTTTTTTTTCTACTGATTTTCATTAAATTCCGTCTTTTTATAATATGCTCACCAAATTTGAAGTAATTTTCGAGTCAGTTGAATTTTTACAGAACCTTCACACTTTTGTACTGAAACTTTCGAACTTTTGCATGTGTTCAATCAAAAATAATTGTCGATATTTTCATTTCAAATTCACAAAGTAAACTTTTAGCATTCCTAGAATTTTTGTTTCTGCAATCGTTCTCGAGATGAAATGTTTATCAAGAGTTGAGAGGGGTTTCATCCCCATACATTTTTTTAATAAATTTTTCCAGTCATATCATTGAGATTTCATTTGTTTTGAATATTCACAGTAAATGAGAAGTCGATGAGTTAGTTGAACATTTCATAGGCTCGTTCTCCTCGACAATTTCGAAAATTTGTTTGTGTTCATTCAACAATTCTTGTTAGTTGATATTTTTTTTCTAAACTCTCTTGAAAATGCGAAATCAGCTTGTATTTTTGATTCAACTGAAATTCATTTGATTCGTCGCCTGAATCAGTTTTTTTTGATATGATTCGGAATCAGACCGCCAAAAAATATTCGAGGGCCATTTGCGATTTTATGAATAATGAAAAATAGAAAATTTCAAAAATGTTACGGTGCGAGGAAATTTTTGAGGTTCTTTCCATTTTTAAGTTAAACCTTTTATCTGAGCCTATACAAATCATAAATTTTCAGAATCAGCATGAAATTTTGAATATATAGTGCAAGTTTTCAGTGAATCTGATGATTTTGTGTTTTTCGTGATTTTTAGGGGTCTACCCCTTGAGTCTCTTTTCGAGTAATTATTATTTTCGCCGATCATCTTGAAATTTTCACAGTATACTAATTTCATCATTCTGAATCGATTGGCGTTCGCAGAATTGATCTATCTTAAACCGTTCTGGAGTTGAAAAGTTCATCTGGAGTTGAGAGGATTTATTTTCCACACAAATTTTTTAAATTTCATCTTCTACCCATATTTATGAAATTCAATCTTTTTTGAATGAGCCCAGATAATTTTAGGTCGATTTCGAGTCGATTAAAGATTTCATAGGCTTATTTAAAGTTTTTCAAAAAATTTGTCAATTTAACTTATGACTGAGTGCAATCCTGAAGAATGGTGATGGGAATAACAGAATAAAGAGTAGCTACAAAACTTTTAGTATTGGTGGAAGCATTTAAATACGATCTAAACTATAGGTATTTATGAAATTATTAATATTAATAATAAGGTTGATAACAGAGAAATATTTCGAATATTCCAGTAACTTTTTCATTTCATTTTTGAACTTATGTCTTTTTGAAATTACTTTTAAATTTGTTGGAAGCAAGTTGAACAACTTGGGTCATAGTAAAAATATGTTTTTTGTGAAAGGGTTTTTTCAAAAACACTTGTTTGTATTTTCTGGTCATTAGCAGATCTTGTTGAAGTTATTCTAGTATATTTGTCTTGTTCCAAAAAAAATTCTAATCTAATGTGTTGATCAAACATGATACCTATATATTTGATAACTTTGGCTCTGTCTATGGAAGGACAATTATTACATTCAGTAGAATCACACTTTGGATTATGAAGTTTAATGGTTAAAGTAGGCTGATTAATTTTTGTGGCGGAAAATGTATATATTTTGTTTTGCTTATATTCAGAATTAGTAGGTTGTAATTCAACCATATTTTGATACGTCTTAGGTTTGCTTCGGTTCTTTTATGGGTCTCTTCCCATGTTTCACCGGTAAACACAATTGCTGTGTCGTCAGCATAACTAATTAATTTTCCGTCAAAGTTTTTTATTTTAGCGATACTGTTTATGTATATTAAGAATAGGATAGGCCCTAATATCGTTCCTTGGGGAACTCCCGTTTACACTATTTCAATAATGTTTCGTTTCATAAGTTCATTTGAATTTGCAGTGAAACGACTCATTTTGACACAATCAGGTACGATTAATATTGATAGAACTGCCAAACTTTGTGTTGCCATGGTTACGTCGTTGAAAATACCGAAGCTGATCCTCTAATCAGAATTGAAAGACAGCTGGTGTTATCGCGATAACACGAGTTGTCTTTGGTTTGCGATTGGTCAGATTATGTGAGAATTTTAAGAAGAGTGAAATAGTCAGTAAAATTTCACAGCATCCAGTAGTTTTTCTGTTACCATAGCCGCGTCTTTGTGTTTGCTCTTAGTTGCTTCAATTTCAACTTATTTTCAAGAAGATGGATGTTGATTATGATAGTGGTAGTTATACCGCATCAAATATATCTGAGAAAGAAAATGCAATAGTACTAATACGTTAACGGCCAAATCGAAGTTAGTATATGAGAAAACATATGACCAATTTCGTGAATGGTGCGAGAAGAAACATGTAACGAAATACTTCCCACGAAATCCCATTATCCTGCCCCACTGCCGAATCAGTGAATCCTCAACAGTAAACCTTCATAAACATCCTCTGTATTGTGTCATCCCGAATTCCTGTCCCGAATAAAATGGCAACCGGGACACAGCCACCATCCGAAAGGATACAAATGTTCCTTCAGTATCTATCCACACGGTCGATATGTTTTGAATATCCCTGATAAAATGTCGCAGAATGCTCCTGATGGGACCATCACAGGTGGAAACGGTCTGGAAGATAATACAAAAGAGATGTATGATTGCACTGAAAGGATGTGGGATTATTTGGATTTGAAATATAGTTTGGACCGGAAACCAAGCGATATGTATGTGACTGTGATTTTATAATAGGAGCTTGAGTGAATATTTGCTATTTTTACCACAGTTTCGTGATATGTAATAACGAATCTTGCACACATTAGGATTGCTGGTGGCAGATATAAGACGTAGTCATACGGATGGAGGTCCTAGAGTCTTTATCTTCCTTCCTTCACAATCAACAACTACACATATGTGCGTTAGTATTACTTTAGTCTGAATTTTATTGAAATGATTTGGTTGGATGTGTACAATCGTAGCTCGTAAAATATACTCTGCGAAAATATTTCAGATACAGCCGAACTGATGTGAATAATCTGAATATACGTCGAAAAACCTCTCTTCGTGTCCCTAAACACATGAAATTTGGAAGGTTCTACACAAACATGCATCCAAAACTCAACATAGGGCATACCATATCATCTAAGTTTTTCAAAAATTATCACTCATCATCATTATTTCTTCTTTATTTTAATTGGCATTGGTGGAAGAACAGGAGTGGACTTTCATTTGAGCATGGCGTTCCTCAAGGATCAGTTTTGGGCCCACTCTTTTCTATCATTTATATGAATATATCAGTCGTTTTATGAATCCACATGAATCTGTTTTATTTGCAGACGATACTAGTTTCATTTATGTACTTTATACATAAATAACTATACTTTACTTCTACGAAACCCTTAGTCTCTAACCAGCCCATCAACATTCAAACTATCGCAAGGCATTCAACTTATTCCAAAATCACATCAATTTCGGTTCCCGTACAAAACGTTTGGTATTTTTCTTCCAGCATACATACTCCTCACTTCCAAGAATTAAGAAATGAAAATCAAAGTGAGAAAAATATCCAGGGTGTTCAGGAGGAAGGGGACAGGAGTTCCCCTCGAAATAAAAATGACGGGTCTGAGCGATATTAGTTTTTTGCATTGGTTTGTCCAATAAATATTTTGTGTATTTTTCTAAACATTTTTTAAAGTGCTGGAATTGTTACCACCTGATTAGAGTTTCATTTTGATATTATCATTATAACTATAAATCTCAGAGACTTTCAAAATTATAAATATCTCAATCATTATTTATGATATTGAATTTCTCACTTACAAAACATGCAAAAAATGTTGGAAACGAACGTCTAATATATCAAACGATATAAATACTTCAACCCAGGTAATTTGTATAAAATACACACATTTCTTGAATTCCACTTTGAGCAAATAATAATTACTTAGAAAAACATGAATGAAGTAGAAGTAGAAGGCAATTAAAAATGCAGTTACTGTTGAAACAGCGTCAGAGGAAAATACAAACCACTTCAGTTTATATTAAAAATGTGAAAACCGCACAAAAATTAAAATACTGTTGTTAATGTTTGCGGTTATTTGTTCAGCATTTTGAATGCAAAATTCCTTTGCTGGTATAAATAACAAGTGTTGGTTTCTGAAAGAGAGGATAAAATATTGATAGTTTGGAATGTTGGTTGAGGGAAACTGTGTGAATGAATAACATCAATAACAAACTACACTGTAATCGTGTTTATTTTTTAACAGGATTTATTAAGCTTGTTTGATCTATGATGGCTATAAATAAATCCAGAAATAAGTCAAAATAAAACGTGAGTCAAATAAATTCCATCGGATTATTTACTCTTTCTGAAATAATGCGGCTAATGTAAACTTTCCAAGTTCATGAAAGACAGTCCAGAGCTGATTTGTGGTTATATGTTTGTTTAGTTCCATTGTTCTTTTTTATTGCGTGAACTCGATAAATTGGGATTTTTTTGTTCTGCACCACCATCTTCATAATGTCTACGTATGTGTGCATACCTTTTCAATGGTACTTCATATTAACAATCAGCATGATTTCATGTGGGGAAATAGGAATTAATTAATGCTGAACGATTGAATAATACAAGTTTACGATCACGATGAGTACCTAATGGATACAAATATTTGCTGTGATTTCAGATCTGATTTTTTTTTTCAATTCTCAATAACTATAATGGTAAATATTTTTGAATTTGATCAAAAATAGTGGTAGTTTATTATTCGGAATCAAAAGTCCTATTCTTCTTTCATTTCTGTGGACAATCGGGTAATTTGAAATTTTGACAACCAGGGTAGGTACCTAATTGAAGATATTTTCAGCGCTCTAATTTATTATTATTATGTGTTGACTCATATCTCTCTCAAGTCGCTCTTCTCCAAATCATAAACAATAACAGCATGTACATCACCAAAAACACTTCACTTAAAAAATGTAACAAAGTATGTGGGTATATCTTTTAACGAAATCAAAATATACCAATCGCGCAATCACATCGGTCCATAACGAGGTGCAAGGAGACACCCTACTCTATAAATCAAAACCACTTAGTTTTATCTGGAAAAGACCACTTGAACAGTCACACAAATCAACTTTAAATTCTGACTTTACATTGTGAAGCTGGCATGTAGGAGAGAATGTGAAATTGATTTGAATATCTCACCAACATTCTCAGAGCCTTCTTGAACTTTGTTTATTCTTGAGGATCTTGTTGGGATCGTTTATTGACGTGGTACTTGTGGTTATTGATATGGGCAACATACTCATGGGCCTAGATATAATATGGACGTCGCTGAAAATATGCCCCAGTTATTTTTGCATCAAGCCAATATTTCCTATATGATTTTTTTTAGTTTGAATCTTCACATGAATATTTGCCAAAGACAAGTGTACAGAAATAAATGAATCTATTGAATACATCTCGTAGAATCATATCCTTACTTATTGAGAAGAAAATATTTATTGGACAAGTGATTTAATATGTTACTTATAAGTCAGTAACGTATGAAAGGAGGTAACAAGATTACTATATACTGCTGAAGAAATTGAAAAATTTTATATCAAAGAAATGACTCATCCTACAAAATTTTCTAAATGTTTAGAAGGTTATTGTGGCTTTCTTTTCTATTAAGTGACAGCAAGAGAATAACAATACTCTTTCATAATACACATCTCAAACAATTAGGGTTTCAATTAGGTATAAAAAAGCACAGCCGACGCTATTTTTACATTTCTCAACCAACTTTCTACTGAACTAGAAGTATTTCGTGCCTTTTTTGACTTGTCACGCGCATTTGACTCTGTATATCACGAAATTCTGCTAGGCAAATTTTAACTTCAGAGGCTTCAGTTGGTAAAACATTGTTGACAATCTAAAATATATCCAAGATCACAAAATGGTTTGATGATGTTTTGGTTGCTTTCCGGGTTTTGCCGTGGTCTTCTTTGGTTTAAATCTCCAAACGTTTCGACTGCAACTGCGGCAGTCATCTTCAGAGGCGTGGTCGAAGTACTCTTCTAGACTCTTCTAGACGTTTCAGTTGATACGTTTGGAGATTTAAACCAAAGAAGACCACGGCAAAACCTGAAAACCAACCAAAACATTGACACATCAACGAAACCAATTTCTTTTCTTGTTTCCTTTCTATTTTTCAAAAGAATGGATGATTTTTTTTCTGTGGCCGTTAATATTTTCATCTTCCGGTAAATATTAGTTATGATTCTCAATTGAAAAATAACTTTACCCGCCACTTCACTGTGAATGTTGATTTGAGATTATTGTCTTCTCTGAATTTTTAATGATGAATTCAATGCAAAATTAGTTGTTTCATCAACATTTTCTATGACAACCGAGTCAATAATTGTCAAAAATACAAGAGAAATGTTCCCGAATCATTGGTTTGATAAAATTTTAACTCACTGGTGAGTTATGGATTCAAACCCGATCGTGAGTTATACCTAACAAGATTCTAAACATTATATACAGTGTCAGTCATGCAGTTGGCTTTACCTATGTGGAATTTCATGGAATAAAAATTGTTATTGAAATTTCGGAAAAAACTCTAATAATGGCAATTTGTTTTTGCATGTCTGACAACTAAAATATCCGTTGCGACTCATATGAAAGTCATTTAGACAAATGAAAAAAATGAGTGGCCCCAGCACAGAGCCCTGAGACACACCGTAGTCGACATTTCTATATTTTGAAGACATGTCTTTCAGAAAAACTGACTGCATTCTATAGTTGGTGTTAGATCTAAAAAAGTCCAATGCCACACATCTTATTCCATAGTAGTTCAATTTATCCAGCACTAGTTTATGTGAGACACAGTCAAACGCTTTACTAAAGATCGCACATGGTTATTGAAGCCTGCACGACTTTACAAAAAGCTTTCTTTGTAGAGTAGATGCCTCTGAATCCAAACTGGTTTTTGTTAAGGTAATTGTGTTTTTCAAAGCAGTTTAAGAGTCTTTCTTTTGCTATTATTTCTATTAACTTTCCAAATATCGTATGATTGAAATTGGGCGATAATTGTCAACATCATCCTTACCTCCCTCATTTTTAAAGAAGGGTATTATTTTAGCAAGTTTCAATTCATCCGGAAAGACCCCTTCTCTATTAGTATCTCCCCAGTCTCTTTGATTTTGCTGTTGAGATCATACACATCACAGCACATCGAGTTTTTGAGTATTTTTCTGGCATCTCACACTTCCATCTCTGTCACTGGTAAAAAAGCAAGAATCCCTGGGTTTCGGGAGTATTTTTATGAGATCCACGGTAAGATGATTGACCACCGGCAACGAATTTACAATATCTTGTACATCATGAGTACTCGATTTGCTATACTTTTCATTTGTTATTTTTGTTCCTGTCAAAGTTAATCATTCGCAAACTATCACGTAGATTAATGTTCGAGTTGGCAAGAAAGTTATCATTTGCAGTTTTTTTTTGCAATTCTAATTTCTCTCATATGTATCCAACTTGGACACTGTACATAATGTTTAGAATCGTTATAGTTATGGCTTGCTTCATTATTCATGGATATATAAAAGAAATAAATTAGAAAATTTATTTATGTTCCATAATTCTTCGCCCACTACGATTCGAGGGAGTGAATGACATCCCATGAATTTTGATTAGAGAATGGCCACGCTAGGTCTACTTCTCCCCCATTATCCAATCATGTGTTGGATTGTCAGATTTTAATTTCATTGAGAGTGAATCGGTATAGCCATGAGATAGATGTATTGCTTTCAAAGGATAACGGGATATCTAGTGTTTTTTCGGAATATCTGGGCCTAATGAAGATGATACTGTGGGTAATGAAGATACATTCTAGGAAGATTCAACTAGAGCCATAGAAGATGCTGAGGGAAAAATAATGATACTAGGAGATTTTAACAGCAGAGTGGAATCAAAAGATGACTACTATAATACAGTTATAAGAAAACATGGAGAGAATATAAGAAATAATGTCGGAGATAGAATTATTGATTTTTGTCTGCTAAATCTATTAGTTACTAATACATTTTTCGACCACAAAGATATACACGGGTATACACGAGAAATGAAAAGTAGAGATGAAACGTCGATAATCGATTATGTGTTAGTAGGAAAGAATAATATAAAAGAAATATTAGATATCAGCGTAGAGGAGGACCAGAAGTAGGTATGACACTGATTACAAAAATTAGAGAGAAAATTGAAAATACAAAACGTGATAAACAAAAGATACAAAAAGTAATAGAATATGAATCGGTGAAAGAATATAAACTACAAAATGAAGGGAGAAAACAAAAAAGTTTTCTAATGATAGAGATATAACTGAAAATAGTAATATAGAAGAAATGGAACAATTTGAAGGAAATAGTTATGTGGGCAGCCAAAGAAATACGTGGCACTGGTAAAAAAACTAATGAAAGAAAATAAACAGCATGATGGACAGATGAAATAAAACGACAAGAAAAACTGAAAAATATGTCATGGAAAATTCATCTAAACAATAGAACAAATCATTATGAAAGATACAAGAAGAAAAGAAAAACAGCAAAAGAGATGGTTACAGCAGCAGAAAAATAGAAAAAGAGTAAATCGAATTTTACAAAACTCAGTCATTAGAAAAGAGATATCTCGAGAAATAATAATAACCATTATTATTATATGTTTATTCATCTTCAACAGTGAAATAGAGAATCTATAAGTATAGTAAAGACGTACATGATGAAAGGGCGGGATTCAGCTAAGGAGCTGTTTTTAAACCCTGCCGTTTAGAAGAAAAGAAAAGAGAAAATACATAAAAAATATAAAAAGAAGAAGAAATAAGATGGATAAAAAGTAAAGACTGTAAAAAGATAATAAATGAAATCAAATTAATGGATGAATGGAAAGAATATTTTCAGTTGTTACTAAGAGCAGATGATAAATTATAAAATAAATACAGACAAAAAGATGTTATTAAATAAATTGAAGAAAATATAACCATAAACGATCTGCAAGATGAAATGAGGAAATCAAAAAATGGAAAGACACCAGGAACCATATATTAACAAAAGAGATGTTCAAAAATCTAGGGGACACAGGAATGAAAATACCGGAAGATTGGAAAACAGAATTTCAATAAGTAGGAGTATACAGGACTATATATTCACGATATATTCTAAAACAAATAATGCACAGCAAGGAAAAGAAGTTTATTTGGGATTAGTAGACCTAAAGGCCTCCGATACATTGAGACGAGAAAGCTCTGGAAAATACTAGAAGAGAGAATAGTCGACAACAAAATAATAAGAATAATTAAAAACATCTATTGTCATACATAACAACATAAATTGTGTAATTAATATACAGAAACAAAATATCAGAAGCTTTTTTAACACGAGAAGGATTACGACATGGAGGAGGAAGGAGAAGGAAGTCCATAATCATTTACAATTCTTGTTGATGAAGTAATAAAAAAGTCTTGTAGCAGAATGGCAAAACTACTATGGAAGAAAAAGAAAATGATTTATTATATATTTATTATTTGGGAGTGGAAATAGAAGACAAAAGAAGACATGAAATAGAAATCAACGATAGAGTATAAAAATCAATCAACTTGTACTACACAATGAATAAGGCTTTCATGTATAGTAAATAAAAAAATATCAAAAAAAAACAAAGAAAAATGTGTTCAAAACAATATATCGACAAATATCAACATTTGGATGTGGATCTTGGGGGTTGACAAGCAGGCAAAATACAAGATAAATTCAGAAATCCAAAAATAAAACAAGATCTTGACATAGAGAATCAACACTCAAGTTTATTAAAAAGAGACAACTAAGCTGGTGGAGTCATCTACGAAGGATGCATGATACAAGACCACTTAAAAGAGCATGGCAGTCAAAGATACAGAAGAGGAGAAAAAGAGGCAGACCAAGACAAACATGAGATGGACTTATAAGAAGCATACTTCAATGGAAAGGAAAGACAGGGGCAGAGGCAAAAACAATGACAAGAAATAAAAAATAATGGGCGAAGTTTGTACATGAATAAAAACAATCCTTTTGTAATTATAGTAAAGAGGTAAGTTAAGTTTTGAATTGTTAATATAAACCGATTGTATTTAGAATAGTACAATGTAATTCAAGAGAAACTTACACCATATACGATGGTAACTGGAATTATGATAATAAATAAATATTTGTAGCGACTTAAACTCCCATGACTGGTTCCAGTCTGCATCCCCGAATCCTCGCATGTGCCATATACAAACTAACGACAAAAATAATTCAATAACCAACACGATTAATTCCTTGTCGTCTCACACGCAACCGCCGAACGTCTTCTTGTCGCGCACGCCACTGCACGCCACAGAGGGCGCTGCACTCGGCCGCGTTGTGCCTATGTTTTATGTAAAGGAGTCCCATAAATAAGGCCCACTTTAAATCATGCTCGGCACGGCTCTGGCCAAGAGCTACATCTTTGAACACGGCACCTCTCTCAGGTGGTCGGAGGTTGGGCCGGTCGGCATGGAGTCCATGATGGAGATCAGAAGCAGGGTTGCCAAGTGCTGAGCGCGTGAAAATAAGTCTCAAGAAAATTATTGTTTTCGTCTAATTCGATTCCTTATTATAGTGACCCAGGTAGCAAGCACACTTATATTGGTACAATATTGACACAATATTATGAAAATATTGGCAAAATATTCAAATGCAATATTGGCGAGAAAAAAATGTGAACATTCGGCGATATTGGTTCAATATTACTTATGTAATATTGATGAAATATTCTCAAAACAATATTGGCCTCAAAATATTCAGCGATACTGAAAGACTTATATTTTTATATTGCTCATAAACTCCATACGTATCTAGACGAGCTGAATTCGAAATTTCCATCAAAACTTGAATTCCATAAGGATCCCTTCTGATTTGGATGATATGTTCGGAATCAGCACGACAAAATCATGTAAGTCGGCAGTTTGCAATTTTTAGAGAAATGGACAATATTTAAGTGTTTCTATTGGAGAAATTTATATTATTGAATATCCATTATTATTATTATTAAAAGTGATTTTGACACAGAATGTGAAAACGTCAATTTTCAATTCAATGATTTGTCAAATGTATGCTTCAAAAGGTTTACAAGGTTTTTCAACTCAAATAATTTGTAACTCCCGAACTATAAAATCTGCTCATCATGTAGCATCTCACAATGCAAAAAAAAGAGGGTGATCCATTTAATAACATTTATGACATGCTCTGGGGATACAATAGGAAAAGTAACATCAAATATGAATATGTTAAAATATGCCCTACTTCATTCACTATTGTTGAAATATTTTTTATTTTTTGTTTTTTTTTTATAGAACCATTCTTAAAAACGCTTTTTGTAACTACATTTGCAATTTATTTGGCTTCCAGACAAAACTGAAAAATGGCTGGGTAATATCAAACCGTTTTCAGACATTTCAGAATATGCTGTGAATGCTCATCATTTCGTACATATGTTCAGAATATACTTCAATTAATATTGAGGATAATATCATAAGCGGTTTTTGTTTCTTCGTATACTAAACTAGGTTCCTAGGTAATTGACGACAGCAAGTACATGAATAATTGCACGAAAGAACACAATTTAATAATTCAATTGAATAATTCATTGAACAAAAATTACATTTTACAGAAAATATTATTTAAATGTACAAATGTAGAGTTTTGGTACACAATCCGTCCCAAAAAATACTGTTGAATTTGATTATTTTCCCCTTTTAAATTTGTCCTACTTTGGCAAGAGTAGAAATAGTGCTAGCCCTATATGGGACTGATTAGAATCAGACCAATTTTTCTGCAGAAATTCTGGTCAACGTTGAAATTACGTTTACACCAATGGCCACATTTTTGTACCATTCCTTGGTATTTTCACTTTTCCAAAACGGATTTGGTGTTAGAAACAGTCTGTCTGAAGAAATTACGATTTCAATAAATGAGTTGAAGTTTCACTCAAAAAAGACTTCAAATGTTCATGTTGAAAAATCAAACCCGCCTCTGGGTATACTGAAATTCCTCGACGGTTGGCAACACTGATCGAGACTATCCTTTGGATACCTTTACATTATGCTTATTGCGTCGAGGCCTTTGTTTTAATGTCTTTATTCGGATTTTTATTTATTGGTCCTATTACATGGATCATTTCCTTTCAAACCACACCTATGATTCACTGGTTTTGTGGTTTGACTACGGCAGTCATGAAAATCAATAGTTGGTTAATAGTTCGCAGTTGATTGAATGTTAGACTAATACAACATTACTTATATTTGTTTTCTTTGAGGAATTATCTGGATACTTAGTACAATGGTTTCAGTTGTCTTGCATGGCCAGTCTATATAGATATTGACGAAAAAAAAGTTGTTTAAGGACTTGAAAAGTGCTTTTAAACTTATAGAATCAGATGAATTAAAAATAAAATAGAATGAAGGGCTTCGTGTAGATTCAGTAAACGAAAGTTAACGTGGAATGCTCAGGTGAGCTTAGAACTTATTATGGAGTTCCACAGGGTAGTGTATTAGGACCGTTATTGTTCGTATTATATTGAACTGATGGCTTGTACAAGGTCTGTAGATGATACATTGAATTCTATATGTGGTGAAGCATATTATAATATAGTGTTCGTCAAAATCTTGGACACATATGGTTTTTCAAAAAATTTTATCCCACATGAAAGTTGGTACATTCAATTGAACTAAATACACGCATAGCCATTTTTGTCAGTGGCGAGTGGTTAAGTGGGAATAAGTGGTATTACTATACAAAATTTCAAAAAGCAGATTGCATAATACTAGGTAGTTAAAACAGTGTTGCGATTTTGAACAAGGGGATTATGTTATCACAGTCGATAACTCTATAATAGATTACAAAAAAATAATTTAGACACCAGCTCTAAATTATAACATAGTTCATACATAAATAACCATTATATTCTAATCATTTGAGGAAAAAATCAAGATAAACTGAATTAATGGGTAATTTATAATTCATTACTTACTCAAATTATTAATATTATTCAACAGATGATACACACGTACTTATAAACCTATCTCTATGTACATTTATGTGTTGTTTGTAAGATTATTTTTGATAATAGAGTCCATTTATTCTGTTCTGTAGGAAAAACTCCCATTACGCAAAATCATATTCATACAGCACCCTTGATTGAAATTGTGAGATGGTGAACCAAGCGGAAATGATTTTAAACCCAGCAGACTATAAATATATTGTTAATTTCCAATTAAAAAAAACAATGTTACAGCACGAAACACATAATTGAAATGTAAACAATTTATTGCAAAGAATACATGTTTTGGAATACAGAATCTAATTACAAAAAAATTATTATTCAGGATCTGACAGACCACTTCTTTACATTTTTATTTATTTTATAGGGAATTTATGACTTCCATCCATTAAAATTAGTGTTCCTGAAAATTTTAGTTAATTATTACTTCGGAGGACTTTTATATAATTTTTTCCACCAAATTTGCTGTCATAACTCTTTAGAATTATATTTTCCTAAAGTAAATGCAATATTTCACTCATATGGCCTGGTAGACATAAAAAACTACTGTAAAATAATTACACTCACGTAAAATGCTTAATATGATCCAATAATTTGGATATTATTTTGGCCACATGATCCTATAAGTTTTTATATACAGGGTTAAAAATAGATGGATGATTTTATCAGAAAAATTATACTATTTTCTGAGTTCTACAAAATAAAAATTATGGCACTTACACAGGGTGTTCAGTTTTTTTATGGGCGGGTCACAATTTTGTTTTTTTAAATAGAAACCTGTATTTTTCATCAGTTTTTCGGTTTTTGTATGAGAAATTATAGAAGCGGATTCCTATTCAGATTCTCCGCTTTTAATAATGTATACAGGTGACCCAAAAGTTCTAGTAACAGTTTTCCAAGTTCCATATTTTATGAGCATATGATAGAGGAACTGTTTGTAACGTTGAATATTGAGTATTTTAGAGAGTTGAGAACTAATACTCACATTTCTTTAGTGCGAAAAAATGGATCTCCTAAATTTTCTTTTTTTTTTATTGCGACACAACATGTTTCTAGGTTCAAAACAAAGCAAAAATAATGCAATAATTTTCTAAAAATTGTTTTCAAATCTCTATAATTAATAGATACATTTTCCGTTAGTAAATGCATTGGCATGACAAATTACATCCTAAACGAATATTTCGGACATAAAGTTCATTTTCCGGTAACATAAGAAAAAAACGTTTTTAACAATTTCGATGAGATTATTTTATTGCAGTCGGTTGACGGATATAACTTTTTTTTTTCTTTTATTCATCTGTGAAATGCTTTCCTTGTGGGTAATTGAAATAGCAACGAATTGTACAATATTTCGAATGGGCAATTGTCGGTGAATTAAAATGAAAAATTGTTGCTTTTACTCATGAATTTGAAACTGCAAAAACTTAAAATTCTGTTTAAACATTTCGTGAAGAATAAATAAAAAATGTCCAGACGAGAATAGCAGTTGAAATAGAAAAGAATCAAATATTGCAAAAAAAAGTCTCCGTTTCAAATTACTGAAATACAAATAAATAATAAATGAGTAAATACTAAATTCAACTTAATACAACAACCAAAGCTAATCGCACCTAATCTGTCAAGAAATGGATCATTTTACAGAATTTCCATCGTTCCAAGTTTAATAAAAACTTCAAGAACGTTGAAGAGTGACACGTGTGAATAAAAAAAAAATCTGAAATGTTACAATATTCTTTATTGAAAAATATTCGATATTAATGTGGATACCTGAGATGGTATATAATATCTCATTTTTCCGTATTTTACAATATCTCAGTCAATTGTCGATACTGAAATATAAGTGCCCAGGTTACAAATCCAAAATGGCACCTGCTTTTATACATTATCATTCAACTCAGTTATTTCGGTTCAAATACAGATTATCCACATTTTTACCTGAAAGCTGTCCTTGTGAATAACCATCCTCATAACAGTAATCATGCAGGAATGTACGGAAAAACTCGTTTTTTAACTAAAACAACTGAGCGTATGCATCGCTATAATAACTTGGTGGGTACTTTAACCGTTGTAGAAGAGTTTATAATCGCATACTGATTGCTACAAAATTATCGAATTTTTTTGAAAGGAATTAATATAAATTGAAGGACTCGTTTGGGTTTCGTGAAACAGCGATTCAATTTCAATTTGCTTTGCAATAAAAAAAAGCTGGTGTGATGAAATATGACCCAGCAATTTATTTCTCAAATATTTGCCACCATCAGATTAACACGAATCTATTAAAGAAAATGGGTTTTCCTTGAGAGGTGCAAGACTCATTAATTTATTTTAATTATTAATTATTTTAACCAATTGATTTGATGGATTCTAAGTTAAATTATTTACCGAAAGAAATTGACTATCTTTTGAGGATCATTATATAGTTCATCTCAATAAAATATTTTGGCAGTTATAGAAAAAACCATAACGACTGATGAGGTTAATCTTTCAACTGGGCCTGAATAGTTTGACAAAAATTTTGTGAGGCTCTTCAATTTTATCTTCAGTAGTTTTCCTGAATCTATCAGACTTATGGTAACAAACAATACCCAAAGGGCACACGTACGTTATTTAAACGTATCATCAACGTGGCATCGGTTAAATAAACGTTTTTGGTTGAAAATTTCAACGTCGAAAATTGGTTGAATTCTTCAACGTTTAGAAAATACGTTTACAAGACGTGTTTTCGACGTAGCTTCTTCAACATTACGTTGAGAACTAACGTTACAATGTAGTATGGCAAATACTTTAATATATTAATCATTCATAATATACGTTTCTCAAACGTTATTTCAATTGAAAAGAAATGTTTATCGAATACGTTTTATGCTTTATATGTATCAGTGCTTATAATACGTTCCTTGATCTTCATTCCCAAATGTGTATAATACCTTAGATAATTTTTAACCTCTTCGTTCAACGTTGAAAATTGGTTGTGATTTTCAACGTTGAGAAAATACGAAAAGACTCATTCCTAACATTACTTTTCAACAACCCGTTGAAAACCGACGTTATAACGTCGTAAAGCATATACGTTCATATTCATCCAAAACTTACGTTTCTCCAACGTTATTTATTTATTTTTTTTTTCAAATAGTACACCTAAAAATTTTATGCGATTTAGGTTTCGACGTTAATAATGAGTTTCTTAACCTCCATTCCCAAACGTGTATGATACGTACGTTATTTTAACGTTAAAAAATGTCGTTCTAAAGCTTTTTTTTCAACGTCACTTTTCAACAACCCGTTGAACACTGACGTTATAACCTTCTGTATCGAATACGTTTGTTTCCATCCGAAATAGACGTTTCTCAAACGCTATCATAATTTGAAGATTATGCCGTTTTATCGAACTCGTTTTATGTGACATTCATTCTTTGATGGTTACAATACGTTTCTGAACCTTCATCACCAAACGTATATAATACTACATTTGCGAATGCACAGCATAAGCAACCTCACCATTACGATGTTATTAACAATTTTGGATGAATAGTCATTATATCGTTATCAATTTTGCATGGATATTCTGTTCGAGCTATGTTAGCCAGGTCAGGTTAGGTTTGCTAGTAATTCACGCATTTTCAACTCATTTTGCCTTCTTCTTGGCTTGTCATTTGAACTTACCGCCATTAGAGTGACCAATCACAGAGCGCTTTTGCCCTGTATTTTAGGTCGTTTACACCAATAGAAGCCGAGGACCGGTTCACCTTTGAACAGTTTTTTATAGGTTCAATATTTATTTGTAATTAGTATGTAATATCGTTTCAAAATGTGTCAAGATATTTACCTACTTTTTATTTCGTACTATTTATCCAAATAAACATTATTATTATTATACTATGGGAACACCTTTTGCAGACTGGTTTGCCACGATTTACTTCACCTTTTTTTCAAGAAATCGAATTATTTAAAAGTGTACATATGGTTGATAAAATTTGGATATATTGCAAAACACCCTGTATAGCTGGCCTGAGAAACGCCCCGCACTGAGCGATCTTTCTTTCCTAAATCATCGTCACGCATTAATTCGCCATTTTACATTCAAGCGGCAAGTAGCAGTCCTGATCTCAGATAATTTACACGGTATAACATTGATTTTTACAGACCGGTAAAATATTAATCTTGACTTTATTAATTGTGAATATATGAGGCAGATAGCGTTGTAAATTGGAATCGAGTTTCAAGTACATGTCATAAGTGCAGTATTTATTGCATTATAATGGATATTTATTGCGGCGGAACATTACTTGCTCCTTGCTCTTTATCTACCTACTTGAAATCTCGGAATCTACGTCTGGATTGTTCGGAATTTATGGCGGACATAAAGAAAGCCAGTTCATTTTTGACCCAGAAGTGGCTCGACAACACGCCTATAGGGAGTTTCAGAACTGAAAGTCGTACCTACAGTGAATTTGGATTTTTCTTTGAAATTTCCAAGGATATTCTATCCCTCTTTGGACTTTCTATCTTTCGAAATTCGTCATTCATACCCTGAAAGTTGAATGTTTATTCATGGTAATGAGTGTTTGTCGTGTAATGTCTCGTAAAAAGGGATTTAGCGGACAAAAATCAATGATCTGAAACTATGGTTTACGATACAATATGAAATTAAGTAAATTTTCATACGTTGTTCAACGAATTCTAACACACAAACTGGGATATTCTACATAGAAAAACTGACGCAAACTTGACAGAGAGAACCAACTTTCGACACTATTATTTTATTTAGTATTCTTGTCGGAGACCCTAGTGGGGTTGTTGGAAGATTCTGAGAAAATATCAGTTTTTTCAACATAATGGAGCTCCGTCACGTCGCATAAATAATTGTAGAGATTTTCTCAATACAACTATGCAAGGACGATGGATAGGAAACAATGGTCCAATCAAATGACCACCACGTTCTCCTGACCTGAGCCCTTTGGATTTTTCATTGGGAGGTTTTATTGAAGACATGGTATCCAGATCAACTTTTGGCAATATTAACGAACTGAAAGGAACGATGAGGAGAACTTGCATGGCTATATATAACTCCACAAATGCTGGAAAATTGCCTGAAAATGATATATCGTGAAAGACGTTGATGGTTAGGAGTATTTTGACATTTTCTTCCGTTTGTTACTTGGTATATTGAAATCTTCGTGCTTCGCACCAAATACTCCGAACCCATGGGCCAGTTCCCCAGTATTTTTCAAGCGGAAATTCACGCCATAGAAAGGTGCATTCAATTCAACCTCGACAAGAAATACCTGGACGAGGAAATCGCAATCCTCTCCGATAGTCAAGCAGCCATCAAATAATTACTTACAGTTCGATTATTTTATGTGTACTCGTGCGTCATCAATGTTATGCATATGAAATAAGTCGAGACGTTTGTCAAAATAACGTCTAAATGTGGAATGCCGTGGCTAATATCCCGATAGAATTACAACGTGTAGGTTATATAGAAATGGCGAAGCACCAGAAATACCGTGTGACACACACTCATGGGTACACCCCCCTTTTCTCCTTTCCTTTTTTCCTTTATTTTCCAAATATGTCAAAAAGTGCCATCCAGTGAGCATATTCAATGTTCCAAATTTCAAAAATATTGCTGGAGAAACAAAAGCGAAAAGGAATGAATCTATTTTTTGGTTGGTTTCCGGGTTTTGCCGTGGTCTTCTTTGGTTCAAATCTCCAAACGTTTCGACTGCATCTTGACTTACTGTGTCTGAGTCAGCTTAAATACTGGCCTCGGAAGCTTTACTTCATTCTGAGTCAACACTTCATTCCGTTTCACTTCATTAGAATTTTTACTTCGGTGACTCGGTTTCCACTTTACTCAGCTTCAGAATTAACTAGTTTGGACTTACTGAGTCAGAGTTCTAACTTAATCTCGGAATTGAATAACTCAGTTTTAGGTAAATTTGTTCAATTCCTATACTCTGACTGGGTTTTTCTAAAAATTGGCCAACTTCAGTCAGAATTCAGTTTTGGTGAGTCCGAATCAAGTTTTGGTGAGTCAAAATTCAGCTTCAATATCTTCAGACTCAACTAATTCTGACCAACCCGTTTCTCTTGATTGAGAATTCTGACTATGGCGAGTCATTTTTCAAGTTCCTCAACTTCAAAATCAACTCTCGGACTTGCTGAGTCAGATTTCGGACTGAATTTCAGAATTGAGTAGGAATTCTGTCAAGAAAATTAGCTAATTTTATTCAATATCCTCAGAAAGTCCGACTTTGAGTCAGAGTTGTTACTAATTAGCAAATCTTGTTGATTTTTTTCTTAATTAACTCGCGTCACTCAGTGAGTTGGAGTTCTGACTCAGTACTTCAGAACTTACCGATTTTTTCTTGGTCAGAATTCCGAAATGATAACTTGGTGAGTTGTAATTCAGTTTAAACAGCTGAGTTCTGAGTTTTTACTTCAGAATCAACTGATTGATATCACGCAGTTGTCTAATTTTGACTCATATGTCATCACTCAGTTACAGTAAATTCGGAGTTCTACTGAGTCAGTAGTTTAGAGCTTGTTAGCTTAGAGTTAACTAATTCTTTTTAATATTTTCTGAGTCTGTTAATGTGACTGAGCCAGAGTTCTGACTTATTACTTTATAATATAATAAAAAACTAATTGTGTTTTAAGAAATCGCAATTTTGACTGACTTACCGAATGGTTAACTTTGACTCGGTGAGTCATAATTATTTTACAATTACTTCAGAATTAACTAATTCGGATTGATCTAGTTGACATTTCTGAGCTAGTACTTTCGAATTGAGGAATCACACACAATTTGCTAATTCTTCTCGGTATTCTCAGAATTTACTAATGTGACTTACTGAGTCAAGTTTAGACAAATTATTTCAGAATTAACTAATTATCATTTTGTACCTCACACCTGATGAGTCAAAATTCAATTGCAATTACTTCAGAATTAACTAATTCGGAATAATTTAGTCAAGATTTCTGAGCCATTACTTGAAAAATTGAGTAATCAGAATTTTGACTTGTATCGTACAGTTTACTAATTCTTCTCACTATTTTAATTAATGATTCACAGTCATCTTCAGTGGCGTGGTCGAAGTACTCTTCTAGACGTATCAACTGAAACTGAAGCTTTCGAGTTTGCCATGTTATTTATAGTGATGTTTTTTCGCGCACTTTCTGTAATAGTGGGTTCGACGTTGCTAGTCTCTCGGTATTTTCGAAAAGGATCTTGTGTTCTCCGTCAGACAATGTATGCTCAGCGACTGCGGACTTCTCGGTTTGTCCCAAACGACAACTCCGCTTGTGCTCGACTGGCGGGTACCAATGCTCCTTTTCGTTTGTCCGATATAGACCTTCCCACAGTTACATGGATACAAATCCGCTAGCTACGCCGCCGAGTCTACTCCCGAGCGTTTCGTGGATAATTAGTTCCAAGAAAAGATTATTTGGGTGGAATTCTGTCCTGAGTAATCTGGTCCACACGGCTTGAGTATATAGGGCGACATTTTAGTGGGATGAGGGGTTTATGAAGAAGTGATAATCAGTTTGTGTAGAACTTGATAAGTGTTTGGAATATTTAGCTAGTTGTATACATAGATCTAAGTGTTTTATCAGTCAGTAAAGCAGTTGTTTGTTTATAGAGAAGTTGCAAATAAACAGTTTGATAGTTTGCTTGGCGTGTTATTTAGCAAATATCGTAACAGTATTGTCGCTAAAGTACTGTTTTAGCATAATCCGATTCTTTTCATTAATTTTTCTGCGTTTTGTTCATTATTAGTGATTATCTGTCGGATATTTTGCTTTTCTGCTATTAATGTGGACCCGAACTTCTATATTTTCGTCCAATCGTGTCTTGAGATGGGCAATACCGATATATTTCCGTGTGACCCGAGGACATGTGACATTCCAAAACGCAATCCTAATCGTCAAGCAGAACATAATATCAAGAGAACTCTGACATATCTCGAAACAGTTACAAACACGGACGTAGAAGAGCGACCCCGTCGTACATACTCAAGATTCATGGTGGACATTATGTAAAGGAGGTCTGAACAATACAAATCATGGAAGCGCAAGCAGGAATAGTTCGCGTATTTGCCAGCAGCAAGCAGCAGGAATAAAAATTATCTCGTGACTGTGCCGCAATTCACCGCGGGTCGTCGCAACACAAAGAGTTAGGTGAACAGGAAAGGCAAGTATTTTAAATATTTTATGCGAGAAAATGCAAAGTAGCGCCATTATACAGGCGCATTTTGAAGTCGCTATCAAGAGTGTGCGTTATGGATATTAATAATGCAGTTAATAGCGCACTGTGTAATTAAATTATGTGTTTTAAACGTTCGTATGATGCTCGAAAGTGGACTTGGTCACCTTCACTGGAATATTTACATTTGTATCTATAAATACTATGAAATTTTCAATTGACTTTGAATTGACTTCAAAGTCGATGTACATATGAAGTGCGAGGTTCACTAAAATTTATGTGAACCAATTTTTGGGAAAAAATACCACTCTCAACTCCAGATGAACTCTTCAACTCGAGAATGATTGAAGATAGAGTAAATGTGCAAACGCCAATCGATTCAGAATTATTGAATCAGTGTACCCTGTACATTTTAAATGAAACTATCAACAGATGAATATTTTTGTATGAACACAATAGCAGAATTTCGAAATTTTCCACTTGAAGGGGTATTTTAATTTTTCTCAGTTCGTTTTTTATTTGTTAGGTAGTTATTTTTCATTTTTTGGATCTTGTTTCCATAAGCGATGTAATTGTTTTTTTTGGTTTATGTATTTCATTAACGACTCCGTACCAGGTTTTTCTTTTAGGCTCACTGTTTTTTTTATTATAATATATCTAGTTGAGTTATGAATACAAGTATTACAAGTAATACACGTATTTATTGTATTGAAAAATAAATATTGCACCAACTATTTTGAAGAATACAATTTTCTAACAACTGGTTAATAAAAATGTAACCCAGTTTTTGGCGTACACTTTGTTACACTCACTGTGTATAAAATAATTCACAAATGTTGGTTTCATGAATGGATACAACTTTAAACTTCTAAGGATTTATCGTAATACTATATCAGATAATTGGAGTATGTACAGTTAGTGAAATTGGTCCTAATTTTAGGGTTTCTTAAATTGAACTAGATCGCTATCAGAACTGTGTAAATATAAGTGTAAAATCATCACCGAGCCTTGAAAAAATCCACATTTAGTTGAAACTCGTTTTTTTCCTCGACAGGAGCCTGTAAGACTGGTTTATGTCGGTGCTTCGGGCTCTTTGGTTGGCCGCTTGGTTCAGTGTCTGCAGTAAATATATCAGAGTTCGGTGTTCAATGAAACGCCACACATGGATTTCTCATTACAGTTTCCTTATCTTTTTTCTTGGGTTACTTATTGCCTGTCGTAACTCAAGTCACCGCGTACCTTCATGGAATATATGAAATCTGTAATGGAAACTGATCAATAATGCATGGATCTCGGGTACTTTTTATGTTAAGGTAGGTTTCGATTTTTCTTTAACATTGCTTGGGTGGCGGGTGAAAATATTGTTTATTTTTATTGGAAGATTAGAAGTAGTAAGTGTATGTTTATTGTAGATACATGAGAACGTATTCTTGTTGACAAACACAGTTGAATTATAAAATATAATAATAAATAAATAACATGAAATATATTAGCCTTAAAATACAGTGCATTTCATTTAGAACGCGCCACTCTGAATAACTTTTGAAACATTGATTTGCAGTTAAAATAAAAAAACACGTCAACAATCATACAGGAGGCCATATTTTGAAATATTCGTTCCAGAGACAAATCTGGAAGCAATAAATCAGAAAAAAAGATTTTTTATTAAATTCTCGATTCGAAATCTGATGACTTGACAATGAGAAGAAACAAATTTTCTATACAATGGTACAAACGAGCTTCCATTGCCGCTCTCACATGGTTGAGAATCTCGGGAGTTATTTCTCTGAAATGCCTCATGATATTCTCTCTCAAATCTTCTAATGTTGTTGATTCTATCGCATACACTTTAGACTTCTTTTGCGGAGGTGCACCATCCTTCTGAAAAACTATTTTTTTTTCGAAAAAAGTTACCTAAAATTCCTACCCAAACATTCAGATTTTGAGGGCGTCAGACCATATGTTGAAATCTGCTCATCATGGTGCATCTGATAGTGCGAAACAATATAGGGTGATCCATTTAAAAAAGAAATGGTGACATGCTCTGGGTGTGCGATAGTGGAAGTAACAAATGTGAATATGTCAAAATGTGTCCCCCCTGTTTACTATTGTTGACGTGTTTTTTTTCAATTTTTCTGAAAATCATTGTACCAATAGTTATTCAGGGTTGCTCGTTTTAAATGGAATGCTCTGTGGAATAGTACTATCGTCTGCAAACAACGTAAAATTTTCCGAAATTGGGAGCATTGCAAGGTCATTTATGTATAACAGAAAAAGTATAGGACCAAATACAGAGCCCTGGGGTACTCAACACCTTATGCCGATTATATCTGAAGTAGTGGATAATTTTAATCACTGCTTTCTTTCTGAGATGTAAGATAGCAAAATGTAAACAGTATTTGTTCATTTTTAGTTTTGTGAAGAGTTTATCATGATTCGGATATAACTGCCTCGAGAATCTCAGATTGGAATCGAGATTCATATTTTCCTCAAGTGATACTTCTCTCACTTTTCTGGGTCCGGAAAGCATGACTTCAGACTCACTCGCATTAAGTTTGAGCATATGGGCAGAAAAGATGTCAAATATGGGTTGGAGATCTCTGTTAATATTGATTTAGGCTTCTTTTGGATGGTGACTGTGAAAAGATAAATATTTGAGTTTATCTGCATATAGTGATGTATCGTACGTATGTTTATTGGTTTATGAAAGTCAGAAATATATTGACTGAATAGTAGTAGTCCCAGCATGGATCCTTGTGGTACACCTTTCGACACAATTGAGGCATTTGAAACATCACGTTGGCGACTTTTACGCAGATAGTTGTTAATTTATTGAAAGAGTAGCCTTGCTGGGAAAACCACAAAAGAAAAGTTTTTGCATAGTATTTTGTGATCTAGATTATCGTAGACTTTATTGTAGAAAAAGAAATGAAACCTCACTTAGCCATGATTTCAAATCCAGATGTATACTTTTTATAATATTTTTCGATATTTTCCAAAATAAGGGTAGGTACTTTTCACTCAAAATCAAGTTTTTCAATCGCATCGTATATTACGATGTTTTGCTATATTTTGTTGGTGCGAATTCACATTTAGGAGATGCGCAATAATTTTCTAAATGTTCCGCACCGTTTCTAGATTAATTCACGATTTCTTATCAATTTTCAATATCTTGTGCAATTTAAGATTTTCAAATTGTCTTGCAGGTAAATAAATTCTAATCATTTAGTTTTGACTGAATATTGAATATTGTTCTAGTTTATAATTATTTCATGTCATTATTCATGTTTTCATGTTGTCTATTAAGATTTAATTATTATCTATATTTTCATGGTGTCTTTCTATAAGGTTGCGATATGATCGTTAAGGACATTTCTGTATATTGATGGAAGCCACACAATTTTCAATCCTTGTTCAGATCCATATCATTCAAATTTATTTGATTTTCTTTGAATATTGAGTTGAGGAATTCATTGTAACATGATATCTACTTCAAAATTTTTGTGGTATTCCTTTTATTTATTGTGAAAAGGTGTACAATGTTTTATTCAAATTTTGTTGAATATGTAAAAGGTATTCCAAAGCTATCACTTCATAAATTTCAACGTTAAATATTCATATTAGAGATGCAAATATTCATCTCAGAAATGAATACAAATTATACGCCTACTGGATTTATTCAAAACTGATTTTGAAATTCATTATTCACACGTTTTCTAAAAGTCATATTCATGACTCTTCATTTGATTTATTCAATCGCTACTGAAATAGAGTTATTGATGCTTTAATGTCGATTTTGAATTATTTTGTTCATTTCACAATTTATTTAATTGGAAAAACTTCTATGTTCTGCATATACAGTAATATCTTCCGTAATAATTGAGATAGAATGATGAAACTCTCAGGACTGATGGAAACGCTCAAAATGCACCCACCACCTGAATGGGGTCGACCTAAGTGATATACACTGCCCGCCACTAGCGATGGAACAACCCGTTTTTACGGTAAAACATACTAGGGAGCAAAATAGGCTCAAAATTCTTTCAGATTCGTGATCAGGACTACCAACTTATTACAGAGGCACGTTTTCCCTAAAAAAATTTCAGTCTGAACATCAGATCAACACAAGAAATATTACGGATTCTTTGATCGATTCCGAAAAACTTGAATTGCTTCAGCTCATAATATTTTCATGGGATTGAATTAATTCCTATTATGGCAATGGAAAATACACTTTTATTTCGTCATTCAGAGGAGACAACCCAATGTAGGATGACTACAATTACAATTCAACTAATGCAATTGTTACTTTGACAGCGATAAAAGTTAGCTGCAACTTTCACAGCGACAAATGCACTAATTGTTTTTTCACTCATTAATTTGGTTATCAATTATCGCGAGGTTGGTTGCCAAAATGAATAGTTTGACATGTTTGTCAACAACTTATTGAATTTCTAAGCACTAACAGGTCTACGAACGCCGAAAGTAGTCAAATAGTTAATATATGTCATAAATTTTCTATGTTTTGCGATGCAAAAAGATATGAATTCAACCCTTTCACCGACCGACGTTCAGTTTATTCCATCACGAGCAAAAAATTGGTTTAATCATCGCGGATAGCTCCTAAATTTCACAGGTGCGTTCGCACATGGTAGACCAATACCCCATTGAATTTTGTGCAGGTTGTGGTAAATCACCCTGTATATTTTCTCTTTGGGACTATTATAGAAAACAAGCGCTTTAGATAAGCTCCATAGAAATTGTTGCGGCTCATTTACAAAGCTTTATATTTATTAGTAGCGAAATTTCCTGCATTTTTTCTCGTTCGCCATTTCTGCCCCAGAAGTCATTCTCGGCCATAATTTCCCACAATATCATGCATACCAACGAGTGCAAGAATATAAACAAGCACAACTAATTACCCGACGGGATAGCCTATCAATTTTTCGCTTTGCTCAAAGCGAGTTTAGATTGCGTGCAAAGTCGTAAATGATGGCCGCGAATCGGTTATATATTTGCTGTCGTATTTTACATGTCTCGCGCACATACATTAGCTGGTAGCCAACTACAAGTTTCATATGCGTTTTTGATATTTATTTTATTATTTGTTGCTTTTGCTCGCCGTGACGTTGTTTAGGGTCGCGCCATCTACGGGCGACTCGCAAGATCGCGTTTTAATGAACTGTAGTTTGCTGGAATTTTTGCCGTCGTAGGTAGCCATAATTAACGCCTTTGATCGCATGAGGCTGTTGGGCAAACAAGGTGGGCCTAATGAACTCGGTTTTGAGAACACACATAAAAATGGTTTCAATGAATTTAATAATGTTATCACTGATGACCATTTATTCTATTCAAGAAATGGTGATATAAGTTTGAGTTTACCTGACAGGTATAACATTAACTGGGATGTTTGAATGGAACGACATTGCTTGACAAAAAGTCCCATTGAATCATGACAAACTGATGATAAAAAACCTGACTGTCATGTAAACCAGTATAAGAACAGCATTTTTAGTCGGCAAGTCTACAACGGAAAGTAATTACTGTTTCCTATTACAGCTCAACTATAAATATTAAATTTTGGGTACTGTCGAGCACTAGAGATGGCGCTGGATTTAGATTGCATTGAAATACTAGGAACTCTTTTCTCAAGCAAAAATTATTCTGTACGAGTAGAGGACTGCTATTATTATTATTTGTCGTGGCGCACCTGGCCGACTTACGGATATTCTTGATGGTATATTCACTTTCCAGCTATAGAAAAATCCGGAAAACATACATATGACTTAACGTTTTAGGGACTTTTTCCTAATTCCCAATTTTTAAATCCTCACAAAATACAGGACGTCATCTATAACTGTCATTTTTTCAAAAACAATTTTAAACCGGAACACATACATGAAATAAAAGAATTACAACAGTCGGATAGAGTAAATATCATACAAAAATTTACTCATTCAACCTGAACTTTTTGCAAGCTGGGAGTTGTAAGATTACTTGAAATTATTCAACTTGGAAAAAATTGAAAAAGCTAAAACTGCACTAATAATCAATTAATATGCCTAGGCAATATGTTGATATTTGTTGGTGGTTTGTGGTATATTTAAAAAAAAGGATTTTACGAATGAAAACGGAAAAATAATGAAAAATGTTTTTAGAGCAATTCGTCGAACGCCAATCGATTCAGAAAGATCGAATTAGTGAATTCTGTGAGTTTCAAGTGAACCAAAGAAAGAATAGAATTACTTGAAAAAAGTATCAAAAAATCTAAAAATCATGAAAATTAAAAATTATCAGGTTCACCTGAATTTCATACTATATATGCAAAATTTCATGCTGATTCTGAAAATATATGATTTGTATATGCTCAGACACAAGGTTCAGCAGTAAAAAGGAATTAGAGGTCGAAAATGCACTGGCAACATCGAAATTGCAGAGGTCCCGTAAAAAGCCTTTGAAATCTTTAATTGACTCAGAATCGACATTATATTTGGTGAGCATATTCAAAAAAGATTGTGTTCTACGAATGAGCCTGAAAAAAAACATATATAAAATGTTTCAATGGGGAAAATATTCCCTCTATATAATATTTTCATTTTATGAACAGTTGAAGATAGAGCAATTCTGCGATCGCCAATCGATTCAGAATGACCGAATTAGTGTATTCTGTGAGTTTCAATTCAACCAAAGGAAAAATAGAATCACTCGAAAAAAGTCTTAAGGGGTAGACCCCTTAAAATCATGAAAAATAAAAAATCATCAGATTCACTTGAAATTTGCTCTATGCAACATTTCATGCAGATTCCGAAAATTAATGAAAAAGTACACTCTGTATGACATAATTTTCATTACGAACATAAAACATGACAACATAGATACCTTTCACTTATCATAAATAATTTTCTCCTTTCTTGAATGAATATTTTATTGTTGTTAATTGTCACTGTTGTCATTGCATTTGTTTTTCTACAATAAAATTGAGGAGGTGATTTCACAAAGGAAAAAAAGTTCATTTGCGAATCTCCAAAAATTCATTAACGAGATTCATTTTAATTGCCACCATCACACTCGTAATCCAAAATTCCTGGACAACCTAGACGAGAATATCTCAAATAGATGTCGCCACGAAGAATACCAACGAGAACAAAAACAAGATTTATTCAAATGCGAATTGGAGCCGTTGCATTTAGTTTAGGAGTATGTTACATAGTCTGGCGTACTTGTTAACATTCATGAAGTGTTTGTAAAGCTATTAACAGTTTCATGAGTACGTTTTTATAACATACTCCAAAAAGGAACGTGACAAAACAGTCAAAGCATTATACACAAGAGTTCACTCACGGAAAAGTGCAAGTGAACGTTTCTTTGCGGACTGGAGTTACCTATATAAGGTTTACCAGTTCAATAATTGATTCAAGTCAGAAACGGTAAACTTTTTCTTGAAAGGAAGACTCGATTCATCTCTCCCATTCAGATTATATAACTACTTATGAATATAATTCTCTGATGCCAAACAATTTTTTGGTACCTTATGTGGTATGATAGGCACTCTGTTTCTAATATTCAGTAGTGGTAGAGTAACAAAGGTTTTCGATTTTTTTCAGACAGACTATGCTAAGAAAAGAGCTCTGGAAACACAATGGATTACAGATGACTCAGCCATGGTTCAGCTTCCAGTTTTTTCTAATTTCAATAGGTGAGTACCACATTCCACCCCATAAATTTGAGGACTGATAACAAAGCCTGAGTGTCAAGTGTGAATTATAGCTATCATACTAACTAACAGGTGATCTGGACTAAATACTATACAGGGCAATTCAATTTCGACCCCCACCATTGGGAACTCCTAAACTACAGGAGATACGTTGAAGCTTAAATTGGGGCAAACTTTCGTATTATGGTGCTTAACAAAATACTGTTTTGAAACAAGGAAAATTCCGAATATTTCCGGAAATACCGGGAAAAAACTGAAATTTCCTTTTTATTTTTTTCTATCGTTATTTGACAACACAGCTCAAAACCAAAAGTACATTTTCATTGATACTTTTTTTCAGCTACACGTTTTCATGTTCAGATTTACTATCCGACGTTTCGTCTTCTGGCATTCATCATCAACTTTTTTTTCTGTTATGGGCGCCATATTGTTTTTTTATACAGAAAAATAGAGATATTGAAAAAAAACAACTTCATCTGAGATGGTCATGACTCAATAGAACAATTTTGTTTAATAAACACTAGTTGTCAGAACTCATTAAACATCATAAGTTTGCACAAATATTTCAGTCGAAATGTCCTCATTCTCAAATGAAGAAAAACGAGATATGTTAAACTTTATTATAAATTTGATAGGAATAGTACGAAAACAGCACAAATTTATTTTGAATTATATCCGGGAAGACAACAGCCGGATAGAACATTATTCGTAATTTTGGACAAACACTTGGCTGAGTACGGTGTATTTCAAAATCCAAGAATGAAATATGGAAGCAGAATGGGACAAAATATTAGACGTAACCTATTAGTCGAGGTAAAATTATTGTTCATTCCATATTCGAAGAAGTATAATTATTTTTGATACTTTTTTAGATAAATGCAGATCCTTCCAAATCAACACATCAAGTCTCGGCAGAAATGGATGTCCTTTGGAGGGAATTCAAAAAAAGTGGTTTGAAATGTTATAAGATACATAAAAATTACATCCAGGTGATCCTGAGAGAAGGATGGAAATTTGTAGCTGGCTCTCGAATAGGGAAGACCCTACAAACTTCTTGAAAAACATCATTTGGACCGACGAAAGTACTTTTTCGAACTTTGGTGTTTTTAATAGAAATAATGAGCACATTTGGAGTGATAATAATCCACGACACTTCAGAGAAGTCAAACCACAAGTTCGGTTTCGTTTGAATGTGTGGGCTGGAATTTATGACGACCGAATACTTGGACCTCATTTCTTCTCTAATACTTTGAACGGGGAAACCTATCTTCGGTTCTCAAGAAACGAATTCGAAGAATATGTGGATACGTTTTCCCTTGGTAATCATAACAGCTGCTGGTTTCAGCATGACGGGGCTCCTCCACACAATAAAAGAGCAGTTTGCGAATATTTACACCAAAGGTTTCCTGATAGGTGGTTAGGAAATTCTGGACCTGTGAGGTGGCCGGCAAGGTTACCTGACCTTACAGTTTTGGATACTTTCTTGTGGGGCACTTTAAAGAACAGAATCTATGGAGAGCAAGAATATGACACAGCAGATGTACTTAGAGACAATATCATCACGCAATTCAGGTCTATCAGAAGAAGGGATATTGTTAGGGCTGTTCTTAATTTGAGACGACGAGCTCGGTTATGTATTCAAGAGGAAGGCCATCATTTCGAACACTTGTTGTAATACTTTTTGTGCATTTTTCACAAGCTCTTGATTTCATTCTTGTTTTTTGAAACGCACCGTACTCAGCCAAGTGTTTGCCCAAAATTCCGAATAATGTTCTATCCGGCTGTTGTCTTTCCGGATATAATTCGTACTATTCCTATCAAATTCATAATAAAGTTTCAACATATCTCGTTTTTCTTCATTTGAGAAATATTCGGAATTTTCCGACCAGTATTTTGTTAAGCACCAGAATACGCAACTTTGCCCCAATTTAAGCTTCGACGTATCTCCTGTAGTTTAGGAGATCCCAATGGTGGGGGTAGAATTTGAATTGCCCTGTATACCTAATATAATAATATTCAATCACTAATCAGTTTATTGAGATCATTCGATCCGAATATGTAGGTATATTGACTCCCCAACTCAAGAACGAGGAGTTTGCGGTGGCCATATTTCTTGATATCAAAGGAGCACTCAATAATTCACCATCAAACTCTATTGGATCATTTTTTGGATTGAATTGGTCGTTACTTGATGGAAATCCATAGTATAAAGCACTAAGGTAAACGATTAAATTTCCACAAAACTTTATTAAATTCGCGACATGTTTCACTACACTGTAGTTTTATCAAGCGATAATGGTTTACTAAAATCCTCTTCGTTAGGCTTTACTTAAATATCTAAATAAAGAAGACTAATCAACATAACTATACCAACATTACCTAGAATTGTTATGTTAAGTAACCTGACCTATCCCAATTCTTATCTTCCTCATTGATGTTATCCACAAACAACGAAAACAAGATATGCCTGGGAAACAATCGAAGTTACTAAGAAAAAACGTTCAACAAAGGAGAATTGTTCAATTCCAATTGGTCATTGAGTAGACAATTAGAATTCTTCAATTTATTTATTTCTAGACATTCTAAATAATTAAGTTTGACACTATTGGATCAGCTTTGACTGAAAGAAGAATAGAACCAACCAAATCAGGCTGGATCTACGCCATGTTCATGAACCGGATTGCCACTACATCTTACCAAGATGAGGCCATTAGGTTCATGGTCTCCAGGGGATGCTCATAAGGTGGGGTACTTTCCGATAGCAAAGCTAGGTTCTTATCGTGGATATTGAAGGACTTTTTGATTATACTGGTTACAATTGTAACATCTTGGACCTCTACTGAAACGGTGTGGAATTTTTTGTGAACTTCCTTCTGGCAAAAGATGATTCAGATAGACTGAAATCACTGGTCATGCCTTCAACGTTTTTCTGCAGTACTGAGTTGTTCACAAATTCAGTAGTTGTAGTATGCTTGGAACCTTGAATACCCAAAATCAAAGGTTTGTAACCTTCTGGTAAACCACCGAGAATAATTTCACCAACAACATTTTCCTTGAATGGTTCGCCGATAGTTTCCAGCTGTTTGGTGATCCTTAAGATATTGTCGATGTAATTTTGCATGGACGAACATTTACTGAAGTCACTTTTGAAAGGACTTGGATAGAGTCCAACTAATCTAACAATCCCATAGTCTTCATAGATTATTCCTACACTTTTTTAAAATGTAATTCAGAAAGTGTAACTTGAAATTCACATTAGTAAAATGTAATTCAGAAAATATGACATGTCATTCAGAATTGTTAATTGGATTTCAGAAACCGTAAAATGTAATAATTCAGATTAGTAAATTGTATTTCAGAAAGTGTAACTTCAATTTCAGATTAGTGACTTGTTATTCAGAAAGCGTCAGTTGTAATTCATAAACCATCCATGTAATTGAGAAACCGTCAAGGACTTAGTCAAGGAGTATCATTTCCGGGATTTGCTTCACCTCCGTGGAGGCGGTTTCTATGGACGTTTCGCTCACAACTGCGGTGAGCATCTTCGGCGTGGATTTTGTCTTCTCGAAGAGCGACGTAATACTCATCAGTATACGACAAAATCCACGCTGAAGATGCTCACCGCAGTTGTGAGCGAAACGTCCATAGAAACAGCCTCCATGAAGGTGAACCAAGCCCGGAAACCATACTCCTTGATTATACTTCCGGCCGTGAAAGCCTTTTTTCTATGCTCGTCCAGGACTTGATAAAGGAAATGGGAGAACAATAAATTACAGTTGGTATTCTCTGATTAACAACTCAGGCATTCGGAATTAGAAGTTACACTTTCTGATTATCAACTCACTAATCTGAATTACAAATTACACATTCTGAAGTACAATTCACTAATCTGAATTACAAGTTACAGTTTCTGAATTTCATTTCACCAATCTGATTTTCATTTAATGTTTTCTGAATTACAATTTTTAATTCTGAATTACAAATTATACTTTCTGAAATACATATAATACTTTCTGAATTACAACTGAAAAGGGTGTTGCTTTCTTTATTTTCTCCGATCAAATAACATAACCCAGATGTTACCTTCAGTTCTATTTGACTACTCATCTAGGTTGTGTTACTTGATCGGAGTTTGTTTCAGATGTAGCACATGGTTTCAAGGAAAGGTTTATTTTTGCCAGGGCTATTTGATCTAGTTCAGAAGATACACTTTCTCCTTTTTTTGGCACAACAAATCAGCGTCAATCAGGAAGTATTTCATCCAGAACTTCCAATTACTGTAGGTTGAACAGAGTGTCTGATTTCTAGTAAACCGCCAACTGAACTGGAGATAACTGTCGGTCTGCTTGCAGTCCTGGCTTCTAATTCATTCATTCCCTCATTTATTTGATCCAGGGTCATATTTTATTCGGTAAATCGTTTCGAAAATTTCTCAATTTCAATTTTGGATTCATTGCTTCACAAATACCCATACGCACAAAATTCTCTGACTGGTTGAGAGGCATCCTTGATAATGTAATAAAATACCCTCCTGCTTTCATCAAAGACTCATATAAATTACTAGCTTTGTGAAAATTATGATAAATAATTACATTTCACTGTAGAAATTTGACCTGCCTAGCTGCAAATAGAATTGGGTGAATTTTGCTTGTTTATAATACATCGACCACGCATTTGCAGCAATGCATTTCTGCACCGGTATTATTTATCGCCCAAACTTTAATCCGACGAGGATAAATAATATAAAATTATCACCAGTTCCACAAATATACGCTCAAAAATGTTTTATTCCAGTCACTTTGTATTACTGTTTGTAATATTTTTTGAACGACTGAATTATCAGGGTTTAGTGTAGTGAATTGATTCTGCTTTATTGTTACAAAAATAGACAACGAATATAGGTTGTTTTTCTCACTTAAATGTAAGAACTTATACTGCCTTTTGAAAGATAGTTCGTAGGGGGAAACCCAGCAACAAAAAATATAGTCAAAAATTGCTATTTTTTGTTTTTTTACCAATATTCAAGAGTATTGAAGGAATCACTTTACAGTCATATGTTCCCAAGATTTTTCACAGATACTTCGACATGAACATAAGGACAATTGTCCTTTGTAGAGAACCTTCTGCAAGTAAGCCTTCCTTGTGAACTTTTAATCCAGCTTGAAACCTATATATTTCGTGAATTGAGTGAACTCACCATTGAAAGAAAGTGGAGTTAAATCTTGCAGTTTCTTCTTCCTGGTGAAGGTTAGGAAATGAATGAGGATTTTTTTGTTTTGGATGAGCAGTTCGGTAAAAATGCCCAACATCACAATTCATGAAAACTATTACAATCTCAGTTGACACTGACAAACAGTCTAATGAAGTTAATTCAGAAAACGAGTCGACAATTGCCACAAGGTTACCTGCTCTAACTGTGAAGACTAGGTGATAAAAGCCTCTCATGAACGGCTAAGATCACAGTTCGAATTTGAACATATACTGTCAACTTTAATAAAATAGAAAACGATGGAATCATTTATTTTGTGAGAAGGTACATCCATAGCAAGTAAGTAAGTTGACTTAATTGGTTCTGTTAAATCACATACCTCATAGAAGTGTAAAACATGTCGAATAAATAATCTTAAATATAGTAAAATAGTATATTGTGTATCTAGTGCGTGAAGTATACTTTTTTAAAAAAGTCTTCACGCACGTGGTGCACACTATACTTTTTCTACGACCTTTTACTTAGAGATTGAATTAAAGGAAAATTTTACTTACATTTACATTTACAAACATCTACAAACTATTCTTTTCAGATTTTCTTAAATTAATTTATGTCTAATTATTTCATTCTTTCAGGTTAGGTTAGTATTTTCATTAGATTTAAACAATAATTTTTTCAGGTTAGGTTAGTATTTTCA
Organism: Chrysolina americana; assembly: GCA_958502065.1. Classification (NCBI taxonomy): domain Eukaryota; kingdom Metazoa; phylum Arthropoda; class Insecta; order Coleoptera; family Chrysomelidae; genus Chrysolina; species Chrysolina americana. Next base: position 4,840,914 of record OY293417.1, read on the forward strand.
TTAGATTTAAACAATAATTTTAAAGTATTATGCAATGCTATTTTATATTTCTTTATTACAATAATTAAAAGATAATTATTATTACATTAAAAATTAATTGACAGGATACTATTCGGTCGGTCTGGCCTTTCAGGGTAAAGAAATTCCATAAAGGGAAAGTGCCATAAATTCAACTTCATTTCTATTGTATTCTTCAAATATGTGTTAGTCCAAGCATATTACTATATTACTTCTAAGGATATTCTTATGGCCGACTTATGGCACCATTTTTGCATAAATTCCATAATGCAGTACTGCGCCTCCTACTATTGAGATAAAATAATTTGAGTACCTAATATCGATAATTTTTTTTTTTTCAACAGACGACTGTTTCGTTTATAAAAAATTAGTTTGTTGCTGGTGCTGGTACATTCTTCTCTTCACGAACGAAGAAACAATTTTAAACTTTCACTTTACGTACCTAGGTAAATTTCAAATGTATGGATGAAAGATTGAATTAAAACATCAAGGATTTGTTTAATTTTCATTTTTTGTAACAATTTTGGTTATTTTTGTGCTGATACTCGGCGTTTTTTTTGTTGTACGTGGCTTTTAGTCCATAGCTCTGTTTTTTAACGTAATTTTTTTAAGGAAAAAATTTAATTATTTTGTTGCAGCCTTGGCCTTGTGTTATACGTTATAACCTATACATAGCATATTTTAATAACATTAATTTTTTGTTTTCGAGACTCTCGAAATTTCGAGAGTCTCGAATCGAGATCGAGAAAATGTCTCCGAGACGGGAATTTGTTTATTTCTTGTCTCGATGATCGAGACGAGACGAAAAAGTGCCTTCGATACGGGATTTCCCATCTCGATGAAACCCTGAAGCCACACCAATCCTTGATTTCAGTAATATAACATGAAATGAAATTGTGTTGTTCATCGATATTTTGATGTGCAACAGTATTGTCGTGTCATCTGCAAAGAGAGTAAGAGTTTCGTTTATATTCACAAGTATCATGTCATTAATGTATAGCAAAAATAGAGTTGGACACGGATCCTTGAGGGACGCCATTTCTTATAGCTTGCTCTGAAGGGTACTTATTGAACATTTCTTCAAATATTCAGCAAAATGTCTTCTCACGAACATAGCTTCTTCCGTGTCATCAAAAATAACAACAGTATCGCCATGATTGTTACAGTAAAACTAGTTTTTTGAATAAAGTAGCGATGTGGTAAATAAAATCTCTTATCGAAAAATAAACGGCCATTTTTGCATCGACTGAACCGACACCAGATTGAAATTTACGTCAATGCACTCTCCAATATGTTGCGTTCACCAGTAGCAGAAGCTAGCGCGTATGCAAAGAGTTAATCCAAATTGCTGGCTCAAATTAGCCAATTGAAATATGCTCCAATTAAAGTAAACAGCCGCTGTTAATTAAAACGTACACATATTGGTCGGAAACCAGGTTAATATTTAATGATAAGTGATGTCAATGCCGGGGTTAACTGGTATTTAGCAGGTGCTATTACTTTGAATCCCTGAAATATCGTCGGCAATTTCCAGCCTGTATACTGCTATGCATCCATGCACGATCCCGCCATTATATAAATTATAGCTGCTCCGTCGCTCTAATGGCAGAGCTATCATAATTATTTCGCTTTAAATTCATCGTTATCCGCGATTATGGAAATAGTTTAACTGCCCGGAAAATTTCAACACGAAATCGCCGATGAAAGTAAATTGATTTCTTATAGTTTAGTCGTCGACTGATTGATCGCGAATACCTCAAGGTACTCTTCGGAGTAACAAAGTAGTAAGAGCGCAGTGGCGTGTGGATAATTTGCTCAAGGGTGGCGGGAGGTTCCAAAACGGAGATGGTAGGGTTAGGTTAGGTTTGAAATGAGCGGGTCTACTCAGCCCTCCACTGCGACCCGTAAGGGCCAATTGTGAAACTCTGCCAAACATCGAAAACCTGATTCGGTCCGCGGCGGGGCAAGCATGAAGTATGTGCTTTGCTGTTTCATCATCTTCAAGACAGAGACGACATGTCAGGTCCTCAGTCAGTTTTAGTTTTGTCATGTGATGATTCAAACGACAGTGACCAGTGGGTAGGCCTGTTAGACATCGCAGGTCATCCCTGCTGGAGCCTAACAGTGTTTTGGTCAAATTCTTCGAGGAGGAGGAGGTTTGTTTTGCCAGAAGTTTAATACGTTCCTTGCTGTCCAGTTGTTCAATTTATATTTGGCAAAACATGGTGGGATGCCAATGGCAGGTTCTGGTCCAATGAATCTACTTGGGACACTTTCTCTTGCAAGAAGGTCCGTCGTTTTATTGCCCTCCATATCGGAGTGGCCAGAAATACAGACCAGAGACAGACTGTTGAGTCTTTCTATTGAGGAGAGTCTTCTCTGGCAGTTTAACACCAGCTTAGACGTTGATCGATAAGAACCAAAGGCTTTCAAAGCCGTTTGACTGTCTGAGAGAATTTTGAATGATCTTTGTGTGAGGTTGGTTTCTTTCAGTCTCTACACATAGATCGATGGCGTGAATTTGCGCCTGGAACACTGTCGCATATGATCCTAGACATGTTGATATCTCTTATCAAGGTATACGACTATATACACCTGCACCAGAACCTCAGGGTGTTTTTGAACCATCTGTGAACCAACAGTGATCTGCTCTCAGTAGTTCCTCTTCTTGGAGGACACAGTCATGTCGTCTGCTGAGCTCTGTATAAGTCTGTTGCATGCAATTGACAATATGCAAGATTCTGAAGGTTATCCTTCTAGCCTCTCTCTCCAGGCAGATGTGGAAAGGAGGTAGATCCATAATTGATGACAGTGCTGATGGCACTAATGATCGCCAGACAAGCCTGTCAGTGTTAACTTGGGAGCTTCACCTGGGCTGTTTGCTGTGAAGTTTTCAGCCATCAGGTAATGGCACCGTTTGTGATCATTGCTCTAACAACCATCACATATATTCAGTGGACTTATTTGAGACCTAGGCCCGTAGGCCCCAAGATTTTCGACATATCCTTCTACAAGTTCATAAGGATATTCTGGCTTTGTGGAGAAGGTTTTCCAAATGAGAGTTCACTGTTTTTATCAAAGTTTACTCCTAGATATTTTACTCCCGCTGCAAATAGAATAACCTTGCCATTAATAGAAAGTGGAATTACGTCTTCCAGATTCCTTTTCTTGCTAAAGGGTATTATCATAGTTTTGCCAGAGTTGACAGACATCTTTTGCCTCTGTCCAACGTTCTTTGGAGGATATTAGAGGCTATCCTACCCGACGTGATCCTTGGTAGAATGACAAGGTCGTCTGCATGAGTTTGAAGCTCCACCCATCTCCTCTCGAGGACATTGAGCAGGTTGTCTATCATGAGTGACCATGAAAGGAGGGAAAGTACCTCAACTTGTGGACATCCCCTGAAGACTCTGAGCCTGATGACCTCATCTTGAAGAGATGTAGTGGCAGTCCCAATCAGACGTAGCATAAATCCAGCCTGATATGGCTGGTTCTATTTTTCTCTCAGTCAAAGCTGATCCAATAGTTTTGTAGTGCGTAATCGAATCCTTCTTCAATATCGAGAAATATGGCCCCCGCAGTCGATTTGCCAGTTTGATAGACATACTGGTGGTTGTGCAGAAGGAAGGGAATAAAGAACGTTCCGTCTGATATATTCATCCAGGATCATTTCAAGTCCTTTTAACAGGAAGGTTGTTAGACCGATTGGTCGTACCGATTTGGGGTGTGGGTTTGTGCGGTCCACTTTTGGTATGTATACCACCATAGCCGCCAACTAAGTGGGTGGTATGTAATTCGACGCCAGAATAGCTCTAGACAGTTTAATTAGGATGGGCAGGAGCAATTCCAGTTTGTTTTGAAGTACAGCTACTAGACCTACTGCCACTAAAAATTTTCTTCCGAAGAAACAAACTATATTAAGCCTGGGACAGACCACAGTAAACTTTATGAGAGGATGAAGGCAACAAGACAATGTGTTCCTCAATATAGCTATGATAAACGTTGGTATATAGCAGCAGAAACTGGGAGATAAGTCCAGCCATGATAGCAGAGGAGACCTATAGGAGTTAAAATTGGACTATGAGGGGCTAAAAGAAGGATCAGAATCCTGATGATTAGTTCAAGATAGCATACAACGGTATTTGATGTATAGGTAGCAGCTTCTGTGTTAGAAGTCGGAAACTAAAACTGCGAGAGCAAGTTATAAAGGTTTGCAGCTCATACCAGGTCATCACCATTAGAGCAGAACAACAGAATCCGATAGCGAGCATCAAGAGCTCTAGTGTATCTAGATGCTCTCTGTAGTATTGGGAAGCGAGCACAAAGGCATCTGTATGCAATTTTATACAATTTGTGGAACAACTACCCAGGAATAGGTCTGGCGAAAGGCTTTGTTACAGGACTCTAGCCAAAATTCGTAACAGACCTGCGGAGCCACAATCGAAAGTCGTCAGAATATTCGTTGGTTTGTTGATGGGTCATTGCTGGTTGAATAGACCAATGAGCATAAAGAATCCGGTCGAAGAAACTCTATATAGGTTCTGCTAGGAAGTTGAAAGACTATATTCAAAGATCTAGCAAGATCGAGACTCAATCAGTGTGGAAAGGAAGATGTTTGAAGTCTCGTTAGAATGACCAAGCTAGTCATGTGCTCTGAGTCATGTTGAGGAGCCCTACAATAGATTTGCCAAGTTTCGAGTGAACCAGGCCAAAGAGGGCTGATAACTTTTCGTGTTTTATTACTTTCCACTTAGTTTCCTTCACTGATAGGCAAAAAAAATCTCATTAACTCTCTCAACTCCCAAATTTTAATATTTCCTTTTTCTGGTTTCATGAGCACTTTCATTTGCATTTTCCACCAACAAAACATTCATTTTAGTTGCTACAAAATTGAATTTTCCACTCGCCAAACTTCATCTCGTTGTACACATTCCTGAAAACAACCATTACAAATATTCGGCATGAATATTGCATAGTATCTCCATGGAAACAAATTGAGTTATTAATCATGCTGTGTTCCAGAAACCTCCAATCAATGCATTCGCTATTGATACAAAGTTTGATTTATGCTCTTGATTTGTAACAGTCAGGAATACGTTTGAGTTTATCTTATATAATGGCAAAAAAAAAACGAAGTATAAGGTGATAATGTATATTCAATGGAGGATTTAATCAAATAGTTGTCCGACCTACTCTGTCACTGATGAGAGGCAATAAACCTCGCAACAAGCATGTCTGCAGGTGGTCATTCCCAGCCAAATGAAGGATAATCTTCTCTTTAATTACAAGACGAGCACTTGCAATTGGGTCTTCTTGGAAGAACGTTGCACAAATATCTGTCAGATGTAGTTCAATGTCCGTCGTGGTATTAGCCAGGGAAGTAGTTGTTTTCCGACAGATTTTTTCCTTCATTTTTCCACTTGGCAGAAACGCTTGGAATTATGCTTTGATAATAAAATCCCCTCTTCATCACAGTGTAATTGATTCTTACAGCATAATAATGCAATAATAACGTTTGTCAGATCGAAACAGATTTTAAAATCGATTTTAAACTGACTTAAAATCTGAAAAAACAAGTTTTTTTTGGTAATGAGAACTGAGTAGTGAAAAACAAAAATTAAAAAGCTAAAACAACCCGCTCTGTTGAAAATATAACAATGAAAGAAAAAATATAATGAAAACTGTATCAAGCACCCCACGCTTTAAATGATAATAATAATAATAATGAATGCTTTTATTGACTGCAGCTGCAGATATAACAGAAACATTATTAACATTGTTAATGCTAAGAAATTCAACAAGTCAAACAATTTATTTTGGCAACCATCACTGCGATCATTGATAACAAATGAATAAATGAAAACACCACTAGTGCATTAAGAGTTGCAGCTACCTTTTCCCGCTGTCAAAGTGACAATTGCACTGTGGTATACATGAGTTGAATTGTCATATTAAAACAGTATATTTTATGATAACCACAAAATCAGATAAATCCGCAGAGCCTCTGATTAGTACGAAAGTAGTTTCATGTCGTTGAAAAGTTGGTGGTACTCAGAAGTACCGTCGGGCACTAAACCGATGTTTTTGTTATTAAACATGATGGTTTCTTTTATGGTTTTTCTCTATTGGAATCGTGAATTTGGATTACATTTATAAATAAATCAATAAGTCTCATTATAATTTTCAATAGCATCGATACCAGTCTTCAGATCCACTTCGAAAACCGAGTTTGAGGCTGAGAAGGTCACAAACCAGGCCCGTGTGGATATATCGAGCTCTCTCATCGTTCTGGAACACTCCAATTTCATGTACTGTAGAAATTCAACACGAAGAAACGAGCCAAAGTAGGCGTCGAGAAAACAGCAACAATGTTGAAGTTGTTTGATATTACGTATTTTTTGTTGTGTACATAAAATGTCCTTGTGCGCGAGATACGGCCGTCCGTGCCTAGTACCTACTTGACAGACAGAATTATGGCCTCAGATACAGTTTGCCGAGATGTAATGTAAAGATGCTTGGTATCTAACCCACGTTCTTTTCCATCAACTCTGGGCCTGGTGACTCTCAGTCCCCTCTGCGACATACGTCTCTGCAGCGGCCATATGCTTCACGCTGGTACGTTAATGGAGGTTCACACGATTGGATGGATTTATCTGGTTAGCAGAGCGTTAGAAATACAAAAAAAAAAACGAAAAAGGAGCAAAATATTTACGATTCTTGCTTCGTGATTTCACAAGTTAACTAAATTCTGCATATTACAGTTTCAGAGTTGGCTATTTTGAACTGGAGGAGATGATTATAATAAAAATGTTCATTCATCTAAGTAATCTCAAAATACAGAAACACCAAATAATAATAATAACCGAATAAATAGAGAGATTAGCCACAAAAGGAGATTCTTGAATGTGAAAAGGCCTGCTTTGATTAAAAAATGTTATGCACCAACGTTGTAGACAATTAAATTCTCAATCAGATGGTTTTTAAAATTTGGAATTGGCATACTCCAGCAATTTTTTTGGTTGAAGTAAATGTAGATATTGTAAATGTAATCAACTCTTCAATTGACTTCAAATTAGGTGTGCATTTTGAAAAAATGTTGAATCTTTTAATAATAATTGAAAAAATATGAAAAAAGTTTCGGAGCGAAATAATCCCTCTTAACGCCAGATGAATTTATTAACTCAATAACGGTTAAAGATAGAGCAATTCTGCGAACCTCAATCGATTCAGTATAATGAAATTAGTAAACTCTCCAAATTTTGAGTTGATCGATGAACGAAATTAATAATTAATCCTGCAAAATCTTTAATTGACTTAAAAACGACTTCTAATTTTGTGTGCATATTCAAAAAAGGTTGAATTTATGGAAAATTATTGAAATAAAATAAAAATAAATTGTAGCGAAATGGGCCCTCTCAACTCCAGATGAATTTTTCAATTCGGGAACGGTTAAAGATAGAGCAATTCTGCGAACGCTAATCGATTCAGAATGATAAAATTAGTATACCCTGCGAATTTCGAGTTAATCGAATAATTCAAAAAATGTCCTATGGGACCCCTAAAAATCATGAACAATAGAACATCATCAGATTCACCCAAAATCGCACTATCTACGTAAAATTTCATGCTGATTCCGAAAATATAAAATTGTGTTTTATTTTTGCCAAGTTTCAATTTGCTATTAGGAACTACTTATTTTTAATCACTTTTGATTTCTCCATTTTATTGACCAATCCCAGATAGTTTGAATTCTTTCGAGTGATTTTTTACCAGTAAATCGCATTTTATTAATTATAGAATCACCACCAGTCATGAAATCAATCAGGTAAAGTAGATATAAAATTGTTCCCAAAACCCACCCTTGTTGAACTCCATAAAAATGTTAGTTTGTTCATTTTCACACTTGTTCTCTTATCAATACCGTTATTTTCCATATTTTTTCTAAATATAAAGTAATTTAAATCATTGATAATTCCATGGTCTTTATCAGTACTTGACAATTAGCATTTCAAGAGATATTCAATGATTGTCTTATAAAAATAGGAATTGTTGAACTTCCATATGAATATTAAATTAGCATACCGGTCTTTCAAATACTGAAATTGTCAAACTGTGTGCATGTTTTAATGTAATTGAAGGAATATAAATTTGTTTTTCTTGTAGAATTTAATTTTTACTAAAATTGTAGCAAAAAAAGGACAGGGCGAAGGGTTAAAATTTGAAATTAGTATCAAAGCATTTTTAAAAAGTATGCTATTTCAGCAAAAATGGATTAGAGAAGTTTTAATAAATTTCTGCACGACACAAAATTTTCTTCCTTCACTTTCAAATACCAACTTTCCATTTGTGACGACACGAAATTCTCGTTTAGGCCATTGCTGGGGTCAAAAATCTCCATAACCGAGATTAAAACATTCCTTCGGTCTTACTAACTCTGTATAGATAAGTGCACGCTTGTGTAAGGAACACTTCAACAAGCCACAAGGACATACACATTAGTTACCTTCTCTGGTGTAACCTAATCTTTGACTACGGAGAATTATGTTTGAACATCTCCATACTTAATCTATTTTTCAAATCCTTGCCGGGACAACCAGAATATATTACGATTTACAGGTTTCTAGATATGTTTATATTAGAAACGCTTCTAGCAGCGATCGAGGTTCGAGATAAAGGTTATGAATATGGTGTGTGGTGGTGTAATTTTTCGAGGGGAAAACGAGTCGGAGAAATTGAGCAATTAAAATTGTTGGGAAGCCCTCAAGAGTTTCTGGGTATCAGAGACTGGGTCACGTGGAGGAAATAGATTGTAACTGGTGGAAAAATCAGCTTGATGCTTTTGTTGCCTTGATTACAGCCGAAATATTAATAAACAGGTCACAACTTGCTTTGCATAGCATTTTGCACGAACTACATCGTTTGTGAAGTACTAAAAAAAAATTTAAATCGTAAAATATGCAAGTATCGTTCATTGCTGCCGGAAATTGAAGAAATGTTAGAATCGGTGGGTTTAGACAAGATAGTTTAATAAAAGAAGAGTCTGTATAATCAGTAACTCATCAACTGTTTGCATGTGTACCAAAAAATCGATAAGAAAACAATATTATTTCAATTTCATTTGATACTCCAGGACTGAACGATATTTTTTAGTATGAATCATATATTCAGTTTGTGCTCTGCATTTTTCGAAGTTCCTCAAAGTTCCTTTTTGGGACCACAATTGATTTCATTGTGTGAGAACACAAATAAAACTTGATCTTTCGCAGCAAACAATTAGATAAAGACCAAATATCACTCCTAGAAAACAAAGACTGGAATACTACTTTTACAATAGAATGTCGTCAAAGCGTATTATGCATTTTTCTACAAAATGATTCTAGAATGCTTCGAGCAGTTTCTTCAACAAAAAAAATTAATCGTGGATGAACTAAATACTAAAGAATTCACGGACAATGTTGAAATTTAATACTGCATTGATGAGCGTTACTCCTCCATACTAAAGAATATATTGTGAACACTGAAAATCAAATGCATTTTCTGCAGCCTTCAACACGTTTTGAGAACAATTTAAAAAATCAGACACGTATCAATGGAGAAATTTTGGAAAAAACTACAAGATCTTGAAATGAAGGGAAAATTATCAGTTGGTTGAAAGTTCAATTGAAGTCAAACTTTTTCAGCATCTTTTGTTAATGAAGCAGCTTTATTAGCATCGGCATTCTCAAGCGAAAATTCTTCTTAATTGTAATGAAAATCCTTTAATTTTTCACCCTGTGACAGAAATCGATATAAAAAGTAAAGAGATGAAACATTTGACTAAGTAAATTTCATTATACAGTGAGGACCAAAAGTCCGTCGCCCCCCCCCCTGTAACTTCTTTATTCTACATATTACAAAAAAATGTTAAATACATAACTTGTAGGGTTTCATTCGATCTCTTTAATGGTTTAAGTTTCATTCATACAGAGTGTCTCAAAAAAGCACGGTGACTTAGAAGTTAATTTTTTTAAATGGGACACCCTGTATTTCATTGCATTATTACATTCTACGTTGAATTCTGAACAAGTTTGATAAATGGTTTTCTATCAAAAAAGTTAATAGTTTTGGACTTATGAAGACTTGTAAATAATTATTTCGACTACTTTTGCACCAGTTCACGAATAAATTAATGAGGTAGGCTATGCACGCTGGGCGCGTTTATTTTATCCATGACAACGAAAAAAAAAACTCTTATCTGTTTTTGCCAAATGTCATTGACATTTTGTAGGTTTTCAAAACTTCGTTTCAAACGGTTTTCAATTACTCTTGTTTAATTGATTAATATGGCTCGTTCAGTAGCAGAGAAAGTTGAAGCCGTTATCATATTTGGTGAAGCTAACCGAAATTACCACGCTGCTATTCGCATTTTCAATGAACGGTTTCCAGAACGTCCGATGTGTCGAAAATATCTGCAGAAATTGGTGGCAAAATTTAACCAAACTGGCACCGTGAAAGATGCTCCGAGATCTGGGAGGCCGAAAATAATTACGGAAGATGTTGAAATTCAAGTACTAGCCGAAATGGTAAATAACCCACAACAATCAACTAAGCAAGTAGCTGAGACATGTGATGTTTCTAAAACATCAGTAAAAAGGGTTTTAAAACAAAATAAATTCCATCATTACAAAAAAAAAATTTGCACCAATTGGTTGAAGACGATCCAGACCAGCGACTTGAATTTTGCGAGACCATGGCAGAAAGAATTGTTGCAAATCGACTTTATTTGCAACACATCTGCTTTAGTGATGAAAGCACTTTTTACCTAAATGGAAATGTGAATACCCAGAATTGTAGATATTGGAGTGATGAGAATCCCCATGAATTCCGCGAGGGGCATACTCAATTTTCCCAGAAAATTAATGTTTGGGCTGGTATTTTAGGTAACCACATTGTAGGTCCCATATTCTTGGAAGAAAATTTAAATGGTCCCAGATACCTCCAAATGCTGCAAGACACAATAAGTCCCAGTATCGATGAGATCGTTGCGCAAAACCCACATGAATTTTACTTGAATGTAACATTTCAGCAAGATGGAGCGCCACCACACTCTTTTCGGGAGGTGAGAAATTACTTAGATGAAAGGTATCCAGGTAGGTGGATTGGACGTCGAGGTACAACAGAGTGGCCAGCTTGCTCACCGGACCTCTCACCCCTTGATTTCTTTCTCTGGGGCTATGTGAAATCCGTAGTTTTTAAGACAGTTTGTGGGTCGTTAGATGAACTGCGCCGTCGAATTATTGAAGTGTGTTCAGAAATAACACCTCAAACCTTGATTAATGTTAGGGAAGAGTTTACAACCCGACTATTTATGTGTCAAGAAATGCATGGTGGACATGTCGAACATCTTTTGAAATAGATAAAAACTCACCGTTTTTAGTTATAAATTAAAATATCTCTTCAGTTTTTAATGATTCTTGATCTGTATTTATGGACTACCTTATTTGTTAATAAAATGTTTCAACTTCATTTGTACTAGTTTTTCGTGAGATTCAACAACTCTAACAATTGTAAAATGGTACGACGAGGTAAGTTACACATGGTGCCATCAGCAGTTTGCAACATTGGATAGCTTTCAAAAAGTTAGGATAGGAAAGTGGAATACATTGTGATCCATTTGTTACGATTTTCTCATTGAACTGGCGCAAAAGTAGTCGAAATAATTATTTACAAGTGTTCATAAGTCCAAAACTATTAACTTTTTTGATAGAAAACCATTTATCAAACTTGTTCAGAATTCAACGTAGAATGTAATAATGCATTGAAATACAGGGTGTCCCATTTAAAAAAATTAACTTCTAAGTCACCGTGCTTTTTTGAAACACTCTGTATGAATGAAACTTAAACCATTAAAGATATCGAATGAAACCCTACAACTTATGTATTTAACATTTTTTTGTAATATGGAAAATGAAGAAGTTACGGGGGGTGCGACGGACTTTTGGTCCTCACTGCATATCTCCGTAAACTAAGTTATCATGACTTTAGATATGAAACTCATGCAATGAAACGAAAGTTATATGAATGATTTGGTTTACTATTTTCCTGAATTTTTCCTCATATGCTGTTGAATTAAAAAAATAATAGACAATTTAACTTCATGATAATAATGATTCATTCATTAGTAGACCAGAATAGACCATATCAAATTTTAGGGATTGATATCAAATGTAATTCAAGGGTCTTCATCTCAGAAGAAAGAAAACGAACGAATATTTTTGTTGGGTTTTATCTCAGTATTTTTCATTTACCTACTCAGTTGAACAATAAGGTATCTTTTTTTTCGAAGCTTTCATTTTTGTGTAAATAATTTTACAATTGTGTTGTTTCCGTACATTCAACTACAACATAGTTTATGGTCAATCAACGGAAATTTCTTGAGTATTATTATGTGAGAAAGAATAATAAGAATGATCTTCAACAACTTATTTTTTTTAAATCTTCGAATATTTAATAATACTTTATTTTCTTGTTACGAAAACATGCCACACTTGCCCTATCTTTCTTCAGCGCAAATTGATGCCGTTGCATGTTTCGAGAGAATTTAGACCGGCAAACACGCAAAAATGAAACCTCATGTGACCGTTCTGTAGAATGCAAGAAAGAATGCATATATATTCATGCGGAGTGTAGCTGGTACATTAGCGAGCAAACGCCCGACGTTTGAGATTTATAGCGGCCATTTTCTTGAAATACGAGCTATTGTTAGCATCAGCCCACGGGATAACTTACAAACAACGACACCAAATTTGGCCACTCTATAAACTAAATTCAAAATGGCTTCATTTGCGAACAACTTTTCTACCTAATTTAGATACGCACGAGAAATATATATCGATTGCATTTTATGTCCTACACTGACACGGGGCAATAACAAACACTCTGAATTGGTACTGCGGAATGTTAACGTGTATGTAGAGACAAAGACTGTCGTTTGTTTGAAAGAAATGAAGGAATAGCTGTTGTAGCAACGTGTGAATTGTAGATTGAGGGGGCTAGTAGCATAAGCATTTAGAATAGATCTTTTGTTTCTGACCCTTAATCTGTTGGAGTCCCGACATTCCAAGACTTACGCCTGAGGAAGATAAGAGGGCCAACGGCAGAGCAAATGTTCTGTAGCTTCAGCAAAGTTCTCGCAGTAAGCTTGAGATCAATAAGGAGCTTATGTGCTTTTGAAAGCTTCTCCACTACTACCTTTGCAAATCTATTGCATGTGCCCTGATGAAATGTTAGAGTTCCTCATTACCAGACCCCAAAGACCAGACCTCAGGTAGTAGAAGTAGGACTTCGCAAGACCATGACTGATCTGTCTTGATCTTGGTCTCGCAAAATAAATTTAGTCTTGGTCTTGGATAAAAATTTCAATTCAATTCAATTTTCCAACAGTTTGGGACTTCCATTCCCATGATGTTCATATGTTTGTTGAGTCTGGAGTTTCCTGTAGCCGAAACAGAATCCTGGTTGTTCGCCTGTTCTGGATTAGTACTAATTTAGTAGGCGAGGAAATTTGGCACTGAAATCGAGAAAGAGAGTTTTTTGCATTCGAATCGTTAGCTCATGTAGAAACTTTGTTTGTATCCTGTTTTCCAGATTTAATGAAAAATGCATTTGTGCATCAAAAAGGACATTCTTTCAACTGCATAATTTCAATTTTGTCATATCTGCCACAAAAAACACCCGAACTGTACGAAAATTTGCACTCAGGGGTTTCTCAGGTCGCAGAATTTGAATATCATGTCCAAATTAGCCCTTTGTACACCTGGAGGTCAGGACGGCCTTATATAGGAACCTTGAGTTAGCTTGTGATAAATCGGTGGTCGTTGGATCAGCGGTCTAACGCACAGGCTGTTCGAAACTCCAGCATAGCGATAGTCGGTTCGAGCCCGATGTAGATACAAGAGAATTTTTCTCATCTACTTTATATCGGATCGATAGGCGACCGCATGCCTTGTTGAAAAGCAAGTGTATTGTGAGTTGTCTAGATGGCAATCTCGCCTGGTGCTAGCTTGGAGTGCACACCGACCACTTGAGGTGGTGCTGTAGGTTTTCAGGATTTTCTAATAGCTGAAAAGTGAATACGCCACCAAAAATCAGTAAGTCGCCCCGGAGCGCCACGGCAAATAATAATAATAGCCGTCCTCTACCCGCACAGGCTATGCCTTTGGGTACACTCAACGAGTGTTTATGGCGACTATTATTATTGTTATTATTAAACCAAGATCAACTCGTGCCCCGGGGGTTTCATAGGCCGCTAGTCACTAATTTGACATCGTTGACTTGTCCCGGAGGACTTGGTGCACCGGACGATCCCCTGGAGTTTTGATGGAATAACTCACCGAATCGTTGGATACTCGCCGTCCCCTCAGAGTTGTTATACTGGCCATTGTTTCCGAAGAACATCGGCTACGCTGCTCGTAAATGCATCAGGTGACTTGGTGGCACTTAAGCAGCATGGAGGTTGGGAGTCTAGGAAGATTGCTGAGGGATATGTCGCAGAAACATTGACAAAAAAAAGGGAAATTGTATATAAAATCGTTAATGGTCAGAAATTAACTTCATTGCCAAGCTCTTCTAGGAATCATGTTGATAACATTTGGAAGATAGCCCTTCCTTCATTGGAAAGCAACCTTGCAAATGGCCATACTACGTCAACAAGAAATAATCAAGAAGAAGTGGAGGTTAATATTACAGCGGAAAATGGCTTTTCAGGAATGATTACTTTCAATAATTTGACAAACTGTACACTTAATTTATGTCGTGTAGGTAGTTTTTCTGTCATGTACGTATCATATTATTGTTGTTTAATTTATATGTATTTTTTATTTTATTTTCGTAAATCTTACTGTTAAAAAAACCCTTGCGCATGTAAAAGTATTAAAACAATTATTAGAGAGAGGAAAATTTTCGTACTCAAAACATCAAACAAATGTTTAGCGGCAGTTTGTTTTTTTTTACACCTCTGCCTTTGTTTTTTCTCGCATGGAAGGTGTCAAACTAAGGAATTGGCTCTCTTTCACTCGTCTTTCTCTTCCCTTGGAAGTCTCTTTCAAAACTTCCACTTGGTCAACTTGGTCTTGCCCTCTTTCTTGAATCTAAGTTCAGCGACTTTCGTCTTGGGCTTGGTAATATGTATATAATAATAATAATAATACTCCCTCATAAACACTCACCTAGCCATTGTTCCATCCTGCTAAGTCTTTGGCCAGTATACCACTAATCCATATGCTATCATATTAGCCTTGTTATATAGCCATAGGATCATTTTTGGTTGAAGGCTATAATATTTTTTTGGATATTTTATGATGGTTTTGGTTTCATCAAATGAATGAATATTTGAGAACTTTGGTATGACAAAAGTTCAAGTCACTAAATCAACGTCAATTCACCACTACTAGTAGTAAGCTTTTTGAGTTCCTGAGGAAAATAAATAAATAATGCGAAAGAGTTGATGTAACAACAAAACAAAAAAGGTTATTGTCCACGCAAATTCCGAGAAGCGAATATTAAAAAATCTTCTCAGTTAATATCCTATCGAAAGTAACGAACTACCTCTACGTGTGTGTGCCCCACCCCGTATAAACACCGTATATTAACACGTATTTATTACGAAACGTCTGGGAAGCTGTTCAGCAACCTCCATTATATAACTTTCCTATACTTTACTAGCCGATAAAAAGCCAAAGATTATTATCTTAGGCTCTCGCAAGGTCTTTAAATAATAACAGTAATTTTTATTAATTCAATACTCGTTTTGAAATTCGTCAAACGAGGTATCGAATGTTTGAAATTGAAGTTATGGCAGGTTTCGTCATGTATGGCTAAAACTGATCACGGTCCTTGCTTGTATCGTTCAACAGTTCAACTCGAGAATAAACTGATTTTGAGATTGGTATACAGGGTGTTTCGGTACTTTTTCTACTCTACTGAGAAATTTATAAACGGGTCATAATAGTTCCACGGTACTCCTCGATACTTTCCTCATTGTTGTAGAAGTTAATTTTCTGGTGCTTGACCTTCAATTTATCTTTTGGTATGAAATTTTTTATATTATTTCATTTCTTGGATTACTATAGCAAAAAATTTGTTGTTCTCCATAATTTTCTTACTTTTTTCTTCAATCTAGTCCACCGATCAAAAATAGAATTGATTCACAATTCTATTGATTCAGAGTCGTGTCGTGATTTCATCCCTTCTAATTCAACTAAGTTCTTTCAATTATTGACAATCAGTGTCGTGTATTCATTGACCAGTTGTAATATGATTTTGTCTGACTGCATGGTTTCAAAAACAGCTTCACTCTCGAAACATAATCCTGTGCAATTCTTGACAGTATTTATTCCAAAGATATTTATTGTCATTTCAATAACTTTGACCTCAGATTTACCATGCCGCTATTCCATAGCAATGAAACGTCAGTCATAAAAGGGATGAATTACCCTTAACCATAAAAGTGTTTTTGATTTTTTGCACGGTCATTATGCTTGTACCTGGAAAAGAGGTTTTATAGCGGCTCAAAAAACTAGGTAGTTGAACTCTTTGTAGAATCTTTTTGAAGTAGATGCGAAAGCAAAATCAATAGGGTTGATACCCTTCTGTCCTTGAATAATTGCTCAGGTATCCCTGAGTATTTGCGACAATGAGGCACATCGCATTTGTACTTGAAGTTGAGAACAATTTTATACCAGTTTGGAAAACTAACCATTCAGTCAAATGAAAACCCTTCATCATGCTCTAGTTGAAAGTCATTTGCGGTATGGAATTACGGTATGGGGTGGAACTCAAAAAACCCATTTAAATTCTTTGGAAATGATGCAAAAAACATTTTTAAATCTGATTTACTCCAAACTCTTCAGATATTCCTCTGACAAACTTTATCATGAGTCAAAAGTCCTAGACGTGACGCAATTATATTTTCTTATCACGTGTATGAAATATCACATCACAAACATTAATCATCTCCCAACTCATAACTTTGATATTAGGAAAAAATCACCATATTCTCCCATTAATGGTCAAAACTACTACACAGAGAGGGTTGGTTTCTTTATTTGGCAATAACATTTATGAAGAAATAAAAAATGTAAAGAACAAAAATACATTCAAAAAACAGCTAAAGGAATTTATATATAGAAATTCCAGACAGTTAATACACTCCTTACATATACATACCCTATAACTATAACTTGACAAATAATAATTATCATAAAACCAATAAATGTTTGAATTGCTTACATTCTGGCATGTACATTATATTTTATAGATTATTTTAACTAATATTAATGTCTGAACTAAGTTTTATTGTCTGAATTAAGTACGGTTGCGTGAATAATATTTGTATCATGTTTTAATAATACATTTTACATTATACATTTTTTTACTATTTTTAACTAGTTTATGCATATGCCTAGTCTATAACCACTTACTCTCTCGACGGTTGTACCCGGCTGACGGAAATAACAATTATTATAACAAATTTTGTTGCATTCTACTGAAAAACTTAAGACCACGGATTCATGGACAGAGAACCTTCTGGAATTAAACTGTATATAATCACGGGCTCATTATTATGTGTCTTCAATATGAAAAAGTTTTTTTTTTATTAAGTCGGCACCATCGCCAACTCCGTTATTATTGATGCTACGAATTCGTTTAAGTGTGTCCAAACATCCAATTTTGGAACTTATATGAATAACAATATTCTGTTACTAATAGCAAAATAAGACAGTAAAACGAAAAAATTGCTCTGGGATGTGAACTCGTGAGACCCGTGATCATCATGTCGCACCACTCAATTGACACCACTGAGCTATATGGTATTAATGTACAAAACGATAATTTTGTGAATGAAAATATGTCTGCTGTAATGATACCTTTGAAGCCGTTTTTGTACAGAACAGAAAATACTGGAGGGTCATATGAATGTGGTTGGAAAAAATGTGTTTGAGTCGATAAAACATAATTATTATGAGCAATCAAGTTACCTTGAAACTTTGTTGAAATACTATTTGTCAAATATTATCTAGTATATGATGACAATGTCATAAATTATTGTAACTGTCAACTACTGTTCGAAATGTCGTTTTCCCATCAAGAAAAATGTCATATGTTAGAATCCTTCTTGGTTTGCCAGAAAAATAGCGTAAGAGCACTCCAACACTACAAGCAATTCGTTCCCCGATCGTGAATTACCTAATCGGCGTTTGTTTGCTATGCTTCAACGTGGATTCAGGAACAATGAAAAAGTTCATGAGAAGAGGAAAACTAAAAACCGTTTTGTAATATCTAAAGATACAGAAATTGACGTTTTATCCTACTTTGAGGTATATCCAAATGATTCCATCAGATATTTATCTAAAGAAATAGCTGTTCCACTGTCTGGTATTCAACGAATTCTGAAGAAACATAAGATTTCTCCTTATAAGATAAGACCAGTGCAAACACTAGAACCCGGTGATCCTGACAGACGATTTTCATTATTGGAGTAGGCATAATCCATTTCTAGTCCATCCCCACAATCCGCAAAGACGATTTAGTATCAATGTTTGGTGTGGTCTAGAGGCAGAATTATCGGTCCATATTTCTACCATGGTTCTTTGAACGGACCCCGTTACATTAATTTATTAACAAAAGTGTTGGAAGAGTTTTTCGATGATCTTGATCTGGAGGCTCGTCAGATGATCTATTTTCAGCAGGATGAAGCACCAGCACATAATGTCAGTGGCATAAAAGGAATGCTGCGAGGCTGTTTTGGAAACAGATGGATTGCTACAAAAGGTCCTGTTTAGTGGCCCCCTCGTTCACCAGCCATGACACCTCTAGATTTTTATTTTTGAATGAATGAAACATAATAATGTAGATGAACTGAAAAATTATATTGAAACTATAATTAAAGGCCGATCTGTGTTGAATGCCACACGTAGTGTCAATAGGCCCAAGTATGTGTTCAACAAGAAGGCGGTGTTTTTGAACATTTACTCGATTATTTATAGCGCTTATCAAATCCGTTTGTTATAAAACTGTCTTATTTTCACCTTTTCGAAAAAAAGTAAAATGGGATTTATTGTTGAGAATGTTATTACGACTCGAAATGCATGAAAAATTATAGGGTGTTCCATTGAAAGAAATATCATTTTATGAAATATTCTAAAAACGCGACTGACAATTTTTTATTGTTTTCGGCATCGAGAAGGCCATTAAAAATGCTACTAGTTTGCCCATTTAACCGAATTCGTAGCATCAATAATAACGGAGTTGGCAATAATGTCGACTTGATTTGGAACACCCTGTATAACTCAAAATCACCAAATTAATTCAAACGAGTAACAAACTTAAGAGGCGTATCAAAAAATCTCCTCATTGAAATCCACGTCAGCTTAGCAGCTGATTAAAGCCCCAATCAACGAAGACCGGTAGATGCCCGCTTCGGTATCCCTTTCATCCGAGCCCAATTCCACAGGTACACAATTCAAAGACCAAAAGACAAATAACATCCACCGTACGAAACGATCAAAAGTTTAATTAACTTCAGGCCAGACAAAGAGCCCCCCGACTTCGTTCGAGGAAAAGAGACGAGCGTACGGTACGGGTATGAGTATGAGTTGTGGACCCAGTCGACGGGGAGACGTTAGTTTAATTTACGGCCGCAATTTGATGGCGCTGCCCGGCGAAATAAGGAGCCTGGTGGGATACGCGAACACTGTTCAAGTAAGCCATTTTAGAGATGAATCGCCCGAGAAATGGTAAACACTGCGAAATTACTGGAATGGTTAGGTATGCTTTAGTTGGAAATTGCCTTTCATGTATAATATATTGAAACTGAAGACGTAATGACACTGCGCGAGAAAATCTGACAGTTTTATAACGCTTTACGTTATCGTTAGAGCGGATACGAATAACTCAGTTTGAATGAACAGCGGCTCTTCTCTATGAAATAAATCAAACAGACATTTTTATTTAGAAGGATCTAGAAGCGGTCATATCAGTCTAGCTGGCCAATAAGTCCAGTGTCTTTCTAACGTAAAAAGGTATATAAGGGATAGGAAGCTGGCTTGGAACTCATTATATTCCACCCAATCTAACCAAAACTTCAGCTCAAACACCAAGACCCAAGAACTAATCTAGACGAAGAATCATAAGTTCTTACGCACTCTGAAAGAAATACCAATGAGCATAATTCTAGGGCTTTGCAAAACCAAGACCAAGACTGATCAGTCTTGGTCTTGATGTTTTAAGATCAAGACGAGACTGGCTCAGTCTTGGTCTTGATAGTCTTGGTCTTGATCTTGGTCTTCATAGAAATTGTCTAGAAATTTGAATTAGTCAATTCAATTTTCCAACAGTTTATATGCATATATTCGCCATGGCGAATAACGGTGACGTTATTTTTAACTCAAGCATAGGGCTGAATAGATATTTCGTATTTCTCAGTCTCTAACAATTGTCAATTTGTACGGATAAAGTAAGCGAAATAAATTTCTCATTTCACCATCATAACATAATTTTGAAGAAATCTTAAATTGAGAATAAATTAGACCCACACAGCACACAGTTCGACGCCCAACAGGCCAGAAAATAGGTTCAAAATGGTTGGAATGTTAATTAGATTTTTATTGACCATTTTACAATGGATTATTGTGTTTTGAGAAGTAAGATGCGGTTGCGACAGAGTGGTGGAATTGGAATCCCGAGAATATTGCAATACTTATTAACCACTAAACCACTGCGACCTTACAACATACACCTGTTGTCTTGGTCTTGTATCAAGGCCCAAACAAGAACAAGATTAGTCTGTTGGTCTCGCGAAACCCTACGAAATTCCCAGAAGATTACCAAAATGTTTCAAAATATTTACTCTTATCTGCACGGTGCGACTTGTTCCTACATTCTCGAGCAAAATTTCTCGAGTTGAAAAAATCATCTGGAGTTGAGAGGGACAAGTTTCTCCCTAAAACTGATTTTTATAATTTTTCTCACATTTTTCTCACATTTTCAATGTGCACCCCAAATTTGAAGTCGATTCAAAGTCAGTCGAAGATTATATAGGAGTGGTGCTGTAGGTTTTCCTACTGCTGAAAAGTGAATACACCACCGAAAACATCAGTAAGTCGCCCAGGAGCGCCACGGTAAATAATAATAATAGCCGTCCTCTACCCGTACAGGCTATGCCTTTGGGTACACTCTATGAGTGTTTATGAGGGAGTATTATTATTATTATTATTATATTATTTCAAGTTGAAAAATTCGAAAATTTTCTAATGTGCTCGTTCAAGAATATCTATTGATGTGTTCATTCCAAATTCTAATTAATTATTCTGAATCGATTGACATTCGCAGCTCTCGATTTAAAAAGTTCATCTGGAGTTGAGAATTGTCATTCCCTCCCAAAAATTGGATTCGATAATTTTTCTAAGAATTTTTGCGAAACTTTTTTTAATATGCACCTCTGCAATTTCGAGTTCAAAGTATCCGTTTCTTCGTTCCTTCCTTTTTTATGGTAAACCTTGTATTTGAGCACATACAAATCATACATTTCCAGAATCAGCATGAAATTTTGCGTATATAGTACGAATTTCGAGTGAATCTGATGATTTTGTATTTTTCATAATTTTTAGGGATTTTGGAGATTTCACTTTCGTTCTTCGAATAATTCGAAATTCTCTGAGTATACTATTTTCATGATTCTGAATCGATTGGCGTTCGCAGAATTGCTCTATCTTCAACCGTTCTCGATTTGAAAAGTTGATCTGGAGGAAATGACTACTCTCAATAGTCATTCCCTCCCAAAAATTGGATTCCATAATATTTCTGAGAATTTTTGCGAAACTTGCACTTTTTCTATATGCACACTGAATTTGAAGTCGATTCAAAGTCAACCGAAAATTTTATAGGCTTTTCACGGAACCTCTGCAATTTTGAGTCGAAAGTATCCGTTTCTTGGTTAGTTCCTTTTTCATGGACAACCTTGTATCTGAGCATAAACAAATCATACATTTTCGGAATCAGCATGAAATTTTGCATATATAGTACAAATTTCGAGTGAATCTGACGATTTTGTATTTTTCCTGATTTTTAGGAGATTTTTTTGGAGACTTTTTTGAAGATTTCACTTTCGTTCTTCGAATAATTCGAAATTCTCTGAGTATACTATTTTCATGATTCTGAATCGATTGGCGTTCGCAGAATTGCTCTATCTTCAACCGTTCTCGATTTGAAAAGTTGATCTGGAGGAAATGACTACTCTCAATAGTCATTCCCTCCCAAAAATTGGATTCCATAATTTTTCTGAGAATTTTTGCGAAACTTGCACTTTTTCTATATGCACACTGAATTTGAAGTCGATTCAAAGTCAACCGAAAATTTTATAGGCTTTTCACGGAACCTCTGCAATTTTGAGTCGAAAGTATCCGTTTCTTGGTTAGTTCCTTTTTCATGGACAACCTTGTATCTGAGCATAAACAAATCATACATTTTCGGAATCAGCATGAAATTTTGCATATATAGTACAAATTTCGAGTGAATCTGACGATTTTGTATTTTTCCTGATTTTTAGGAGATTTTTTTGGAGACTTTTTTGGAGATTTCACTTTCGTTCTTCGAATTATTCGAAATTCTCTGAATACACTCTTTTCATGATTCTGAATCGATTGGCGTTCGCAGATTTGCTCTATCTTCAACCGTTCTCGATTTGAAAATTTGATCTGGAGGGAATGACTACTCTCAAAGTCGATTCAAAGTCAATCGAAAATTTTATAGGCTTTTCACGGAACCTCTGCAATTTTGAGTTGAAAGTATCCGTTTCTTAGTTAGTTTCTTTTCCATGGACAACCTTGTATCTGAGCATAAACAAATCATACATTTTCGGAATCAGCACGAAATTTTGCATATATAGTACAAATTTCGAGTGAATCTGACGATTTTCTTTTTTTCCTGATTTTTAGGGGTCTACCCCTTACGACTTTTTTGGAGATTTCACTTTTGTTCTTCGATTAACTCGAAATTCGCATGGTATACTATTTTCATCATTCTGAATCTATTGGTGTTCGCAGAATTGCTCTATCTTCAACCGTTCTCGATTTGAAAAGTTGATCTGGAGGGAATGACTACTCTCAATAGTCATTCCCTCCCAAAAATTGGATTCCATAATTTTTCTGAGAATTTTTGCGAAATTTGCACTTTTTTTTATATGCACACTGAATTTGAAGTCGATTCAAAGTCAATCGAAAATTTTATAGGCTTTTCACGGAACCTCTGCAATTTGAGTTGAAAGTATCCGTTTCTTGGTTATTTCCTTTTTCATGGTAAACCTTGTATTTGAGCACATATAAATCATACATTTTCAGAATCAGCATGAAATTTTGCGTATACAGTGCAAATTTCGAGTTAATCTGATGATTTTGTAGTTTTCCTGATTTTTAGGGGTCCACCCCTTAGGAATTTTTTCGATATACTACTTTTGTTCTTATATTTACTCCAAATTCGCAGGGTATACTATTTTCATCATTCCGAATCGATTGGCGTTCGCAGAATTGCTCTGTCTTCAACCGTTCTCGATTTGAAAAGTTGATCTGGAGGGAATGACTACTCTCAATAGTCATTCCCTCCCAAAAATTGAATTCCATAATTTTCAAGTCAATCGAAAATTTTATAGGCTTTTCACGGAACCTCTGCAATTTTGAGTCGAAAGTATCCGTTTCTTGGTTAGTTCCTTTTTCATGGACAACCTTGTATCTGAGCATAAACAACATTTCGGAATCAGCATGAAATTTTGCATATATAGTACAAATTTCGAGTGAATCTGACGATTTTGTATTTTTCCTGATTTTTAGGGGTCTACCCCTTACGACTTTTTTGGAGATTTCACTTTCGTTCTTCGAATAATTCGAAATTCTCTGAGTATACTATTTTCATGATTCTGAATCGATTGGCGTTCGCAGAATTGCTCTATCTTCAACCGTTCTCGATTTGAAAAGTTGATCTGGAGGAAATGACTACTCTCAATAGTCATTCCCTCCCAAAAATTGGATTCCATAATTTTTCTGAGAATTTTTGCGAAACTTGCACTTTTTTTATATGCACACTGAATTTGAAGTCGATTCAAAGTCAACCGAAAATTTTATAGGCTTTTCACGGAACCTCTGCAATTTTGAGTCGAAAGTATCCGTTTCTTGGTTAGTTCCTTTTTCATGGACAACCTTGTCTCTGAGCATAAACAAATCATACATTTTCGGAATCAGCATGAAATTTTGCGTATATAGTACGAATTTCGAGTGAATCTGACGATTTTGTATTTTTCCTGATTTTTAGGGGTCTACCCTTTACGACTTTTTTGGAGATTTCACTTTCGTTCTTCGAATAATTCGAAATTCTCTGAGTATACTATTTTCATGATTCTGAATCGATTGGCGTTCGCAGAATTGCTCTATCTTCAACCGTTCTCGATTTGAAAAGTTGATCTGGAGGAAATGACTACTCTCAATAGTCATTCCCTCCCAAAAATTGGATTCCATAATTTTTCTGAGCATTTTTGCGAAACTTGCACTTTTTTTATATGCACACTGAATTTGAAGTCGATTCAAAGTCAACCGAAAATTTTATTGGCTTTTCACGGAACCTCTGCAATTTTGAGTTGAAAGTATCCGTTTCTTGGTTAGTTCCTTTTTCATGGACAACCTTGTATCTGAGCATAAACAAATCATACATTTTCGGAATCAGCACGAAATTTTGCATATATAGTACAAATTTCGAGTGAATCTGACGATTTTGTATTTTTCCTGATTTTTAGGAGATTTTTTTGGAGACTTTTTTGGAGATTTATTTCACTTTCGTTCTTCGAATAATTCGAAATTCTCTGAATACACTCTTTTCATGATTCTGAATCGATTGGCGTTCGCAGATTTGCTCTATCTTCAACCGTTCTCGATTTGAAAATTTGATCTGGAGGGAATGACTACTCTCAAAGTCGATTCAAAGTCAATCAAAAATTTTATAGACTTTTCACGGAACCTCTGCAATTTTGAGTCGAAAGTATCCGTTTCTTGGTTAGTTCCTTTTTCATGGACAACCTTGTATCTGAGCATAAACAAATCATACATTTTCGGAATCAGCATGAAATTTTGCATATATAGTACAAATTTCGAGTGAATCTGACGATTTTGTATTCTTCCTGATTTTTAGGAGATTTTTTTGGAGACTTTTTTGGAGATTTCACTTTCGTTCTTCGAATAATTCGAAATTCTCTGAATACACTCTTTTCATGATTCTGAATCGATTGGCGTTCGCAGATTTGCTCTATCTTCAACCGTTCTCGATTTGAAAATTTAATCTGGAGGGAATGACTACTCTCAAAGTCGATTCAAAGTCAATCGAAAATTTTATAGGCTTTTCACGGAACCTCTGCAATTTTGAGTCGAAAGTATCCGTTTCTTGGTTAGTTCCTTTTTCATGGACAACCTTGTATCTGAGCATAAACAAATCATACATTTTCGGAATCAGCATGAAATTTTGCGTATATAGTACGAATTTCGAGTGAATCTGACGATTTTGTATTTTTCCTGATTTTTAGGGGTCTACCCCTTACGACTTTTTTGGAGATTTCACTTTCGTTCTTCGAATAATTCGAAATTCTCTGAGTATACTATTTTCATGATTCTGAATCGATTGGCGTTCGCAGAATTGCTCTATCTTCAACCGTTCTCGATTTGAAAAGTTGATCTGGAGGAAATGACTACTCTCAATAGTCATTCCCTCCCAAAAATTGGATTCCATAATATTTCTGAGAATTTTTGCGAAACTTGCACTTTTTCTATATGCACACTGAATTTGAAGTCGATTCAAAGTCAACCGAAAATTTTATAGGCTTTTCACGGAACCTCTGCAATTTTGAGTCGAAAGTATCCGTTTCTTGGTTAGTTCCTTTTTCATGGACAACCTTGTATCTGAGCATAAACAAATCATACATTTTCGGAATCAGCATGAAATTTTGCATATATAGTACAAATTTCGAGTGAATCTGACGATTTTGTATTTTTCCTGATTTTTAGGAGATTTTTTTGGAGACTTTTTTGAAGATTTCACTTTCGTTCTTCGAATAATTCGAAATTCTCTGAGTATACTATTTTCATGATTCTGAATCGATTGGCGTTCGCAGAATTGCTCTATCTTCAACCGTTCTCGATTTGAAAAGTTGATCTGGAGGAAATGACTACTCTCAATAGTCATTCCCTCCCAAAAATTGGATTCCATAATTTTTCTGAGAATTTTTGCGAAACTTGCACTTTTTCTATATGCACACTGAATTTGAAGTCGATTCAAAGTCAACCGAAAATTTTATAGGCTTTTCACGGAACCTCTGCAATTTTGAGTCGAAAGTATCCGTTTCTTGGTTAGTTCCTTTTTCATGGACAACCTTGTATCTGAGCATAAACAAATCATACATTTTCGGAATCAGCATGAAATTTTGCATATATAGTACAAATTTCGAGTGAATCTGACGATTTTGTATTTTTCCTGATTTTTAGGAGATTTTTTTGGAGACTTTTTTGGAGATTTCACTTTCGTTCTTCGAATTATTCGAAATTCTCTGAATACACTCTTTTCATGATTCTGAATCGATTGGCGTTCGCAGATTTGCTCTATCTTCAACCGTTCTCGATTTGAAAATTTGATCTGGAGGGAATGACTACTCTCAAAGTCGATTCAAAGTCAATCGAAAATTTTATAGGCTTTTCACGGAACCTCTGCAATTTTGAGTTGAAAGTATCCGTTTCTTAGTTAGTTTCTTTTCCATGGACAACCTTGTATCTGAGCATAAACAAATCATACATTTTCGGAATCAGCACGAAATTTTGCATATATAGTACAAATTTCGAGTGAATCTGACGATTTTCTTTTTTTCCTGATTTTTAGGGGTCTACCCCTTACGACTTTTTTGGAGATTTCACTTTCGTTCTTCGAATAATTCGAAATTCTCTGAGTATACTATTTTCATGATTCTGAATCGATTGGCGTTCGCAGAATTGCTCTATCTTCAACCGTTCTCGATTTGAAAAGTTGATCTGGAGGAAATGACTACTCTCAATAGTCATTCCCTCCCAAAAATTGGATTCCATAATTTTTCTGAGATTTTTTGCGAAACTTGCACTTTTTTTATATGCACACTGAATTTGAAGTCGATTCAAAGTCAACCGAAAATTTTATAGGCTTTTCACGGAACCTCTGCAATTTTGAGTCGAAAGTATCCGTTTCTTGGTTAGTTCCATTTTCATGGACAACCTTGTATCTGAGCATAAACAAATCATACATTTTCGGAATCAGCATGAAATTTTGCATATATAGTACAAATTTCGAGTGAATCTGACGATTTTGTATTTTTCCTGATTTTTAGGGGTCTACCCCTTACGACTTTTTTGGAGATTTCACTTTCGTTCTTCGAATAATTCGAAATTCTCTGAGTATACTATTTTCATGATTCTGAATCGATTGGCGTTCGCAGAATTGCTCTATCTTCAACCGTTCTCGATTTGAAAAGTTGATCTGGAGGAAATGACTACTCTCAATAGTCATTCCCTCCCAAAAATTGGATTCCATAATTTTTCTGAGATTTTTTGCGAAACTTGCACTTTTTTTATATGCACACTGAATTTGAAGTCGATTCAAAGTCAACCGAAAATTTTATAGGCTTTTCACGGAACCTCTGCAATTTTGAGTCGAAAGTATCCGTTTCTTGGTTAGTTCCATTTTCATGGACAACCTTGTATCTGAGCATAAACAAATCATACATTTTCGGAATCAGCATGAAATTTTGCATATATAGTACAAATTTCGAGTGAATCTGACGATTTTGTATTTTTCCTGATTTTTAGGGGTCTACCCCTTACGACTTTTTTGGAGATTTCACTTTCGTTCTTCGAATAATTCGAAATTCTCTGAGTATACTATTTTCATGATTCTGAATCGATTGGCGTTCGCAGAATTGCTCTATCTTCAACCGTTCTCGATTTGAAAAGTTGATCTGGAGGAAATGACTACTCTCAATAGTCATTCCCTCCCAAACATTGGATTCCATAATTTTTCTGAGCATTTTTGCGAAACTTGCACTTTTTTTATATGCACACTGAATTTGAAGTCGATTCAAAGTCAACCGAAAATTTTATTGGCTTTTCACGGAACCTCTGCAATTTTGAGTTGAAAGTATCCGTTTCTTGGTTAGTTCCTTTTTCATGGACAACCTTGTATCTGAGCATAAACAAATCATACATTTTCGGAATCAGCACGAAATTTTGCATATATAGTACAAATTTCGAGTGAATCTGACGATTTTGTATTTTTCCTGATTTTTAGGAGATTTTTTTGGAGACTTTTTTGGAGATTTATTTCACTTTCGTTCTTCGAATAATTCGAAATTCTCTGAATACACTCTTTTCATGATTCTGAATCGATTGGCGTTCGCAGATTTGCTCTATCTTCAACCGTTCTCGATTTGAAAATTTGATCTGGAGGGAATGACTACTCTCAAAGTCGATTCAAAGTCAATAAAAAATTTTATAGACTTTTCACGGAACCTCTGCAATTTTGAGTCGAAAGTATCCGTTTCTTGGTTAGTTCCTTTTTCATGGACAACCTTGTATCTGAGCATAAACAAATCATACATTTTCGGAATCAGCATGAAATTTTGCATATATAGTACAAATTTAGAGTGAATCTGACGATTTTGTATTCTTCCTGATTTTTTGGAGATTTTTTTGGAGACTTTTTTGGAGATTTCACTTTCGTTCTTCGAATAATTCGAAATTCTCTGAATACACTCTTTTCATGATTCTGAATCGATTGGCGTTCGCAGATTTGCTCTATCTTCAACCGTTCTCGATTTGAAAATTTAATCTGGAGGGAATGACTACTCTCAAAGTCGATTCAAAGTCAATCGAAAATTTTATAGGCTTTTCACGGAACCTCTGCAATTTTGAGTCGAAAGTATCCGTTTCTTGGTTAGTTCCTTTTTCATGGACAACCTTGTATCTGAGCATAAACAAATCATACATTTTCGGAATCAGCATGAAATTTTGCGTATATAGTACGAATTTCGAGTGAATCTGACGATTTTGTATTTTTCCTGATTTTTAGGGGTCTACCCCTTACGACTTTTTTGGAGATTTCACTTTCGTTCTTCGAATAATTCGAAATTCTCTGAGTATACTATTTTCATGATTCTGAATCGATTGGCGTTCGCAGAATTGCTCTATCTTCAACCGTTCTCGATTTGAAAAGTTGATCTGGAGGAAATGACTACTCTCAATAGTCATTCCCTCCCAAAAATTGGATTCCATAATTTTTCTGAGAATTTTTGCGAAACTTGCACTTTTTTTATATGCACACTGAATTTGAAGTCGATTCAAAGTCAACCGAAAATTTTATAGGCTTTTCACGGAACCTCTGCAATTTTGAGTCGAAAGTATCCGTTTCTTGGTTAGTTCCATTTTCATGGACAACCTTGTATCTGAGCATAAACAAATCATACATTTTCGGAATCAGCATGAAATTTTGCATATATAGTACAAATTTCGAGTGAATCTGTCGATTTTGTATTTTTCCTGATTTTTAGGGGTCTACCCCTTACGACTTTTTTGGAGATTTCACTTTCGTTCTTCGAATAATTCGAAATTCTCTGAGTAAACTATTTTCATGATTCTGAATCGATTGGCGTTCGCAGAATTGCTCTATCTTCAACCGTTCTCGATTTGAAAAGTTGATCTGGAGGAAATGACTACTCTCAATAGTCATTCCCTCCCAAAAATTGGATTCCATAATTTTTCTGAGAATTTTTGCGAAACTTGCACTTTTTTTATATGCACACTGAATTTGAAGTCGATTCAAAGTCAACCGAAAATTTTATAGGCTTTTCACGGAACCTCTGCAATTTTGAGTCGAAAGTATCCGTTTCTTGGTTAGTTCCTTTTTCATGGACAACCTTGTCTCTGAGCATAAACAAATCATACATTTTCGGAATCAGCATGAAATTTTGCGTATATAGTACGAATTTCGAGTGAATCTGACGATTTTGTATTTTTCCTGATTTTTAGGGGTCTACCCTTTACGACTTTTTTGGAGATTTCACTTTCGTTCTTCGAATAATTCGAAATTCTCTGAGTATACTATTTTCATGATTCTGAATCGATTGGCGTTCGCAGAATTGCTCTATCTTCAACCGTTCTCTATTTGAAAAGTTGATCTGGAGGAAATGACTACTCTCAATAGTCATTCCCTCCCAAAAATTGGATTCCATAATTTTTCTGAGCATTTTTGCGAAACTTGCACTTTTTTTATATGCACACTGAATTTGAAGTCGATTCAAAGTCAACCGAAAATTTTATTGGCTTTTCACGGAACCTCTGCAATTTTGAGTTGAAAGTATCCGTTTCTTGGTTAGTTCCTTTTTCATGGACAACCTTGTATCTGAGCATAAACAAATCATACATTTTCGGAATCAGCACGAAATTTTGCATATATAGTACAAATTTCGAGTGAATCTGACGATTTTGTATTTTTCCTGATTTTTAGGAGATTTTTTTGGAGACTTTTTTGGAGATTTATTTCACTTTCGTTCTTCGAATAATTCGAAATTCTCTGAATACACTCTTTTCATGATTCTGAATCGATTGGCGTTCGCAGATTTGCTCTATCTTCAACCGTTCTCGATTTGAAAATTTGATCTGGAGGGAATGACTACTCTCAAAGTCGATTCAAAGTCAATCAAAAATTTTATAGACTTTTCACGGAACCTCTGCAATTTTGAGTCGAAAGTATCCGTTTCTTGGTTAGTTCCTTTTTCATGGACAACCTTGTATCTGAGCATAAACAAATCATACATTTTCGGAATCAGCATGAAATTTTGCATATATAGTACAAATTTAGAGTGAATCTGACGATTTTGTATTCTTCCTGATTTTTAGGAGATTTTTTTGGAGACTTTTTTGGAGATTTCACTTTCGTTCTTCGAATAATTCGAAATTCTCTGAATACACTCTTTTCATGATTCTGAATCGATTGGCGTTCGCAGATTTGCTCTATCTTCAACCGTTCTCGATTTGAAAATTTAATCTGGAGGGAATGACTACTCTCAAAGTCGATTTAAAGTCAATCGAAAATTTTATAGGCTTTTCACGGAACCTCTGCAATTTTGAGTCGAAAGTATCCGTTTCTTGGTTAGTTCCTTTTTCATGGACAACCTTGTATCTGAGCATAAACAAATCATACATTTTCAGAATCAGCATGAAATTTTGCGTATATAGTACAAATTTCGAGTGAATCTGACGATTTTGTATTTTTCCTGATTTTTAGGGGTCTACCCCTTACGACTTTTTTGGAGATTTCACTTTCGTTCTTCGAATAATTCGAAATTCTCTGAGTATACTATTTTCATGATTCTGAATCGATTGGCGTTCGCAGAATTGCTCTATCTTCAACCGTTCTCGATTTGAAAAGTTGATCTGGAGGAAATGACTACTCTCAATAGTCATTCCCTCCCAAAAATTGGATTCCATAATTTTTCTGAGAATTTTTGCGAAACTTGCACTTTTTTTATATGCACACTGAATTTGAAGTCGATTCAAAGTCAACCGAAAATTTTATAGGCTTTTCACGGAACCTCTGCAATTTTGAGTCGAAAGTATCCGTTTCTTGGTTAGTTCCATTTTCATGGACAACCTTGTATCTGAGCATAAACAAATCATACATTTTCGGAATCAGCATGAAATTTTGCATATATAGTACAAATTTCGAGTGAATCTGACGATTTTGTATTTTTCCTGATTTTTAGGGGTCTACCCCTTACGACTTTTTTGGAGATTTCACTTTCGTTCTTCGAATAATTCGAAATTCTCTGAGTATACTATTTTCATGATTCTGAATCGATTGGCGTTCGCAGAATTGCTCTATCTTCAACCGTTCTCGATTTGAAAAGTTGATCTGGAGGAAATGACTACTCTCAATAGTCATTCCCTCCCAAAAATTGGATTCCATAATTTTTCTGAGAATTTTTGCGAAACTTGCACTTTTTTTATATGCACACTGAATTTGAAGTCGATTCAAAGTCAACCGAAAATTTTATAGGCTTTTCACGGAACCTCTGCAATTTTGAGTCGAAAGTATCCGTTTCTTGGTTAGTTCCTTTTTCATGGACAACCTTGTCTCTGAGCATAAACAAATCATACATTTTCGGAATCAGCATGAAATTTTGCGTATATAGTACGAATTTCGAGTGAATCTGACGATTTTGTATTTTTCCTGATTTTTAGGAGATTTTTTTGGAGACTTTTTTGGAGATTTCACTTTCGTTCTTCGAATAATTCGAAATTCTCTGAATACACTCTTTTCATGATTCTGAATCGATTGGCGTTCGCAGATTTGCTCTATCTTCAACCGTTCTCGATTTGAAAATTTAATCTGGAGGGAATGACTACTCTCAAAGTCGATTCAAAGTCAATCGAAAATTTTATAGGCTTTTCACGGAACCTCTGCAATTTTGAGTCGAAAGTATCCGTTTCTTGGTTAGTTCCTTTTTCATGGACAACCTTGTATCTGAGCATAAACAAATCATACATTTTCGGAATCAGCATGAAATTTTGCGTATATAGTACGAATTTCGAGTGAATCTGACGATTTTGTATTTTTCCTGATTTTTAGGGGTCTACCCCTTACGACTTTTTTGGAGATTTCACTTTCGTTCTTCGAATAATTCGAAATTCTCTGAGTATACTATTTTCATGATTCTGAATCGATTGGCGTTCGCAGAATTGCTCTATCTTCAACCGTTCTCGATTTGAAAAGTTGATCTGGAGGAAATGACTACTCTCAATAGTCATTCCCTCCCAAAAATTGGATTCCATAATTTTTCTGAGAATTTTTGCGAAACTTGCACTTTTTTTATATGCACACTGAATTTGAAGTCGATTCAAAGTCAACCGAAAATTTTATAGGCTTTTCACGGAACCTCTGCAATTTTGAGTCGAAAGTATCCGTTTCATGGTTAGTTCCTTTTTCATGGACAACCTTGTATCTGAGCATAAACAAATCATACATTTTCGGAATCAGCATGAAATTTTGCGTATATAGTACGAATTTCGAGTGAATCCGACGATTCTGTATTTTTCCTGAGTATACTATTTTCATGATTCTGAATCGATTGGCGTTCGCAGAATTGCTCTATCTTCAACCGTTCTCGATTTGAAAAGTTGATCTGGAGTTGAGAGTCGCCATTTCCTTTCAACAATTGGATTCTATAATTTTTCTGAGAACTTTTACGAAACTCGCCCTATTTTTAATATGCACACCGAATTTACAGTGGATTCAAAGTCGACCAAAGATTTTATAGGCTTTTAATCTTCAAATCTTCAAAATATTTATCTGTTGATATTTTCATTTAACCTTGTTCACAGGGTATACTAATTTCATCATTCTGAATGTATTGGCTTTCGCAGAGTTAGATTTCGAGTTGATTAAATTAATTACGAAACCTCTACAATCGAAATTCATTTTTATGGTATGGTTGAAGTTTGCAATATCTGAAACAGGAAAAATTTGCTTTTGTTCGACGTTTTACTCCTTTTCAATACCATATCTTGTATCTTGTGTATACAATTTTTATGTGTACACATCAATACTTCATTTATGGATAAACTGTACACTGTTTGCATCTGATTCTATGATCAATTTTTGAGAGGCTTTCCTTGAAAAAGCAATAGCAATGTCCCTTAATATTTTTTGTGTGATGACAATATCTTCCAAAGACGATAAATTACTCCAAATCAAAATACCATTGAGCAGTCTAGATTGAATTTGATCATAAAACAATAATAATGCTCGTCTGTTCAAAAGATTCCTCAAAACTCTGTTACGATAACACTTGCTGATAATTGGTTCTTTCAAATAAATATTACATGTATCCAAGTAATTGAATATTATTTTGTTCCCCTACATCTGATAACAACGAATGTGTTTCAGAATATCTTTCTGTGTGAAAATAACTACATATATTTTACAAACCATAGATTTGTAGAAAAATTTCAAAAGATTGAACAAAGAAGTACTTTATAGAAATTACACTCATACGTTCAAAACTGAGTTCACTTTTAATCTAATCCCTAACACTTTTCTGCTGACCCAAATCCGAGAAATTCTCTCGAAAATATTGCCGCTCTTATATCTTCCACTCCGAATTGAATGCCACTTCCGAAAATAAACCAAAGACCTTCACATCAATTCGTAAATATTTCATCTATTGTGAAAAAACAGCCTGCCAAAGCTCTGGCGACGATTCTCCGGAATCTCAACCCATCTCATTACTTTTATTGCCTATCCCTTTGACAGTTTTTGAGTAAGCAGTTCCTAAAAAATCGTTTGACCTTGTTCAGAATAACCTTATTCAATGCGGTCGACCTCAAATAGCTATCGGAAAGGTTGGAGGCCAAATTAGGGTTGTGTGTAATGTTTTCCGTTATGGGGGTGGGGTAGTTGGTTTCATCATTTCGGTTCTGGTCAGTTTTAAGATGTTAAGTGCGGAAATGTGGTGAAATTATATCGGTACGTAGTGTCCGAGTGCCTTATATCGCGATATATAGTTGCGAATGTGAATGTTTTTTTTGATTACATGGACTGTCCAGTTCGGTGTGAAAGTATGAGCTAAGCAGATTTTTGAAAGTTGAAAAATCCAAAGTGTAGTGTAACGAATCCACAAGGTCTGGTTTGGAATTATATAATTCGAGTAAGTGTACCCATTTTAAATATATACCTACGTATTTTTTCACGTGTGAAATCATCAGAGCTCAACAATAACCTCTTGACCTATGCAATTCTAAAACGCATTAGACAAACCCTTTTTTGATAGAAAATGGAGGTGAATTTGTTTCTATAATCGCTCCTTCTTCTAATAGTTGTTTGTGTACCTCAAAGACCCAGCTCTTTTGGTTGAATTAGCTGTAGTCATATACATTTCCTATATCCATATTCATCAATATAAAATTGGGTGATGACAAGAGCAAAAGTTTTGCTGAAGAATATAAACCATCCAATCGATAATCTACTTGAACCAAATATACAGGGTGGGGCAATAGTGCGTCAGATTGCCTGAACTATTTATACATATAAATAGTTTAGGTGAAACCATCGTCAGATATTTCTTATGAATTGTTGAATGAAGTTCATTTTTTGGTGTGAAATTTTCTTACCGAACCCCCCGCGTGCTTGAATTAATTGCCGAAAGTTCTTTTATTTTAAATTCATGTACTCGAAAAATTTCCGCCAATAATTCAAGCACTTGGGAGATTATAAGTGATTATTTCCCTCATCTGTCAGAATGTATGTACCCACGATAAATGTTGTTTAATTAATAGCACACAATAGCAAACGAAAATAATTCCAAATCAGGAATCAAACACACGAAATAAAGTTGAGGGATAAAAGAAGTTGGGATTCGTTAAAATAATTGAAACGATGTGTTTCCATCATCCTTATAAGAGGTGTCAGTAAAAATGAGCTACTAAAAATTGTCCGAGTGGATAACTCGAAAACGGCTAGGATACAAAAAATATTCGCCTCTCAAACCTATATCACATGGTCGAAAAATATACGGAGTGTTCCATTTGAAAAACTCGAGAAAATTTAATTCAAAAACTTCCGAATTGAAAAATATTTTCAGTCATCCTGTATAATTTTTGGGAATGATAATGATTCAGAAATATCACTCATATGTCTGACGAATAGGATTATAATCATGACCTCCTGCATTCCATAATCTTGAGAACGGTGGTTTTTTCGGTATGCATCTGCAGATAGCATTATTTTGACAAAAAAAATTATAACCCCCAAGTGGTTGGGAAATAGTAAAGGATATTGGAGGTGTGGATGGAGACCATTAAAATGCTTGAAAAAAATGGATTGAAGTACATAGCATTTCATTTGAAAAAAATGCAATTGACCCTGTAGATTTTCCTTGGTTCACCTAGGGTTGCCATTGAGTCACTATTGTCACTATTGGTGACTATTTTAAAATCGTGTCACTTTTCTCACTATTTTCGAAATTTGGTCACTATTGTCACTATTTCAGAGCTTAGAATTGGTTAGAATAAAGTACTCGTTAGAATACCTTGCATCATTAAAAATCTAAAACTAAGAGCACTTGCAATTAACAATCCAGAATAACACCTAAAAATTTAGAAATGATAAAAAATACCTTGTACAAAATAATTACCAAACATCATTAGTCAAAAATAATACTAAGCGAAAAACAAAACACTGAAAAAACGAGTAGAACAACAAAATCGACATATAACAAAATACCATATGTAAAAAATCTTTCAGAAAGACTTGCAGCGGTTATTAAAGATGAACATTCAAAAATAGCGTTTGAAAATAAAACACCATTGGAAGACATTTCTCTTCACACCAAAAAACAAAAACATCAAATATGGTTGACCAAATTGAGTGTGAGAATTATCCTCAGGGCTATATAGGACATACTAAATGTTACCTGTAACACATCACAGTTCTAACTTTATGACACCCATCGTTTTTGATACGCAACCCTTTTTATCTAAAAGACTACTATGTGAAATTATTCACATATTCAAACATAACAGTGTCAATACCAGAAGGAATTGAAGGTTCAAACACAATATTTTTTAGTTTGAAATCATATATTCATGTCTTTGATGTTTTTATTTCCCCTTCTTTTTTAGTCCGTTTTATAAAATTTTAAGAAAAAAAAACATTTGTACTTGGCTCTCAGTATTCGTGTACGTGTTGATGTTTTAATTGTTCAAATAATCTTGAAATGTCCGTTTTTGAAATTATTTCAAGCATTTTAAGTAGAGGAAAACAAAATTTTCGTCAGTTCTTCCGAATATCCAAACTTTTATTCTCGTCGAATTTTAGTACATCGTGGCAAGTAAAACAAATTT
Organism: Chrysolina americana; assembly: GCA_958502065.1. Lineage (NCBI taxonomy): Eukaryota > Metazoa > Arthropoda > Insecta > Coleoptera > Chrysomelidae > Chrysolina > Chrysolina americana. The sequence continues at coordinate 4,877,915 of OY293417.1, forward strand.
TCAAAAAAAAAAACCGTTACAGAACCCTGATGATGATTTAAATATAGTTCGCCCAAAGAAAAGTTTTTCTTTCCAAAGCTTAACTTTGAATGATAGGTAGAAGTTTCAGTGAGTTTTTAAGTACAATTTTCAAAGTACAGATTACTTCAATTACTTTAATCTTGATAAATATTCTTATCCTCTTTTTGTAGTATTTGTCTTGGCCTTCATTTACTTCCCATATCCAAAAAATTTCTCATTAAAATACTGCAAATGAGCTCTGGAATAATGAAGGAAAATATGACCAGCTTTCATAGAAATTCCTCAATTGGTTGGGAAAATGTCACTATTTGGACACAAAAGCCAATAAGTAGTCACTATTTCTGTGAAAATTAAGTCACTATTCAACTATTTTTCAACCTCTGAAGCGCTGACAACCCTGGGTTCACCCTGTATATCCGACAATAATTTCTAGATATAGACACAGTTCTCTAGTTATATTTGGTTTTTGAATTATCGTCCTAACTATCTTGGAACTCAAGCAATCGGAATCTGACGCACTATTGCCCCACCCTGTATATCATTTCCAAATTATTTAGTTCTGACTCAAGATCATTAATATACGTACAGACCAGAAGCAATAATATGTGTTGTGGAAAAGAATTATCTGTATATCCAGACAAATCTAGTGAATCGCTTTTAACTTCATATAGTACAACAGAATTGCCGTTCTTATCTATCCATTTTTTTAACTACCAATCACTCTGAGGTCTTGATGAAAAGATCTCAATATCATGAGTTGTGATTCAACTTTAGCGACCAATAAATATGTGGATCTCAGACTCTTTCTTTTAGTGAATCACTTCATGGTCATGGTCATGGTCATGGTCATGGTCGTGGTCGTGGTCGTGGTCGTGGTCGTGGTCGTGGTCGTGGTCGTGGTCGTGGTCGTGGTCGTGGTCGTGGTCGTGGTCGTGGTCGTGGTCGTGGTCGTGGTCGTGGTCGTGGTCGTGGTCGTGGTCGTGGTCGTGGTCGTGGTCGTGGTCGTGGTCGTGGTCGTGGTCGTGGTCGTGGTCGTGGTCGTGGTCGTGGTCGTGGTCGTGGTCGTGGTCGTGGTCGTGGTCGTGGTCGTGGTCGTGGTCGTGGTCGTGGTCGTGGTCGTGGTCGTGGTCGTGGTCGTGGTCGTGGTCGTGGTCGTGGTCGTGGTCGTGGTCGTGGTCGTGGTCGTGGTCGTGGTCATGGTCATGGTCATGGTCATGGTTATGGTCATGATCGTAGAGCGCTTGTCTCTTAACCTAAGGATCATGGGTTCGATTCCCAGCATGGTCATCGGTCTCGTGCATGACATCACACGTCAAAAGGTAAGGGCTGCGTCTTCCCTAGCTCGGACAAGTCTTTCGAAGACTTTTGAGGGTTGTACTCTTTAGTGTGTGCAGCTGTTGACGGAAATATCATTTTTTTTTTAAATATAATTGAACAGAATCCCGAGCCGCTTCTGTCAGTCTATATGATATATTTTGTCTGATGTATCTTTCACTATGAAGTCATGATAAAAATGTCTCAGAACTAGATAGGAGCTATACTTAACTCCCGCGACCTATGAATTTGTAGAATTAGACTCATTTGAAGAATCATTAATAAATAAACTGATGGAATTCCAAATCCCGTCTGCCTGCTTCTTTTCAAGATTTTTTTTATGTACAGACAATGAAAAACAATGCGGAAAACACAAGCAAGCGTGAAAATCACAGAATATTCGTGATCGGTATCACTCGTACCTTGCTACTATATTGTTTTTAAAATAATTACAAACATTTTGAATCAATCTGTAATAATATAGAAAATATATGAATTCCCAAACTGATATAAAATGCATTTGGTACATTTTGGAATGTTTCAAATTGAAGAATCTATATTTTAGAATATTCTTTACTATTCTGTGATATTATTCCAAAGGTTGTTAAAAACTTCTGAAACATAAAATATCAACACGGCTAACACATTTCACAAGCATTATTCAAAAGATTTATTTTTTCTTCGAATACTTTACCTTGTAATTTTGAAACAATGATAATCTTTCGTGAATTCAAGGCAGAATCATTCTTTAAATAATTTTGTTGCTTTTTCCTTTCTGGTCAATTCAATCGGTGAAAAATAATAAGAAAATTAACGGTTATTAACTTTTTATTGACGCGATTGAATAAATTACTCTATAATTTATCGTTCACAACAGGTCTTTGAACATTGTTTATAAAGACATAGTTTTTTTTGGCGTACGTAGGATATAATGTATTTTTCCTTGAACATTGTTTCAATGACATTAACAACAAATATAAAGAGAATGGAGGCGTATGCCTTCGCTTTTAATGACATTTACTAAATAAATATCACTGACAAATATCAAGTGTTTGAAAAAATATCTGGTTCAAACAACTGGATCATAGTGAAATATTGAAATGCTCTGTTATAGACATGTCAGATGCAGAATTCCTACATCATTCTTTTTTATTTTTGGGCCCTTGAAAAAGGAAATCCTGATATTTTCATAGAACATCGTGAGAACAAAGAAAAATTGGATAAAAAACTAGTTGTTTCCCTAGCAGTGACAAATAAATGATTTTCGGAATTGAGTATGATGTTATTTTATTAAATATGAGTCAACATGAAGAGATATTGGTGATTTGTGATATTCATATTTATATCGTGTCAAATATCCTAGAGAGTCGTAATTATTTATTGACTTTTTTCTCCGGATCTATCTATCAACATGATTCTAGATTCTAGAAATTGTAGTTGTTTGTTGTTCAAGATTTTCTCACGCTCACTCTTTTTTTATTTTCAATATCCACGTTCGCGTCTACTCAAATGTTCGATTTACATCAATCTTGAACTTGAATATAAACCGCGTAATATATTCCAAGGTTTTCCAGCTGGGCAAACCGGACAGAATCTATTTCGAATCATTTTGTTTAGCATATCTTCATTCAAAGTATGAATGGAACAAGAAGATTCAATTACGATAAGATTTCACACCCATTTAATCCTTATATGCATGTTTCCTCCTAATTTTTATAAAATAAATGACCTGAAAAATAGAAATAGTCTTGTAATTGCCTCTGATGAAAGAAAATGTGTAATGAGAATGTCTCGCCAGATTTATTTTGATCCAATCCAATTAAGGGTTGAGATAATTGAGATAACATTTCTTCAGTATTAAATAATATTTGGCTCCCTCTCTCTCTCTTACTGTGGGACAGTTCAAAGCTATGATACAATTTTTATATGGTATATGTCGTTTATTTTCCTCGGATATTGGTATCACCGGTTTTTTTCTTCAACATAAATATCTATAATTATTCCCATAAATCAATTCGAATGGTTAACGAGGTTAATTACCACTGAATTCTTCAATTGAAATAAATAAATTGATTAATTGTCTGATCGTTCAAAAGAAAGTTTATTATACTGCTTCAATGGTATCTCATTAATATGAAACAATTAAAATCATAATGAGGTATTGTTGTGGCACATTGTAGCTAATTTGAAATATTACCCCGTTATTTTTATTTGTTCTTCAAAGCGCACTAATCCGTGTGTTTAAAGATCTTTCGATTGACTGAATTAATACAGACTTAAGTGAGGCCTTCGACCTTGAAAAATATGATCTTTTGAAAAAATGGCCAGTTTTGGATTACTTAACCGTCAGTATGTGGAATTATTCGGAAACTATTGAAAAATAGGTACTTCCTTGTCGAATATAACGGACACATATCTGAAAAATGATGTGTTTGTTCAGGAGTACAACAAGGATCAAACGTGGGCCCATTACTTTTCGTTATGTTTATAAACGTTCTTCCATCAGTAGTTCAAATGTTCCCTAGTCGCAGACGATTGCAAAATGCACAAGAAGATAAATGCAGTTAGAAATTATTGTGAATCACTATACAGAGGTATTAGATGAAATGGTTTCACTGGGAAAAAGAAAATAAACTCAGCTTCAATATAAACAAATGCCGTATAGTTACTAACTCTTTGAGTGGACACGATATTGTCAAATATCTATATTATGATGCGGAGTTCTGTAAATAGGTACAATAGAAAAAGTAATACAATTAATTATTTGAGACTTCCATATTTTAAAAAATATTGTGTATGAACTGATTCTTCTCGTTGTAGAATCGAGGGCCGTGAGAAACGAAATCTTTCTCCCCACCTCTCCAAGAATGAAATCGTTTCCTTCCCAAACAATTCATCCGAACTCAAAAAAAGGCTAGCTAGCTTGTTAATGTTATTATTTCTTGTGTTATCCAGGCTCTCCTGATTTTTTTGCCTTAAATTTTTATTGTTTTTGTGTGTTTTTTAATGTAGTATTTCAGTGTGTTTATGAAATTTTCCATCATTTCATCCACATCTCGTATGTTGTACATTGTTCATTCACAATATCTGATTTTAGAGTGATATAATTGGTATACTCCTTACATTTGCTTTTTTGTGAGTTTGTTGTGTTTGTTTTGTAATTGTATTCCAAGGATATAGGAAAATGATCTGTAATGTCATAGCTGAATACATACGAATTTAATTTATTCGCATTTTTGGAGTCTTTTACGAAGATATGATCTAGACAAGATCCACTGCTTGGTCTCGTTATTCTATTTACGTAAGAGATGTAGTTAAAGGAGTTTAATATGTTTTTGTAGTCTTCTATGTCGTTATTATCGTCTTAAGTAAGTCAATATCTATGTCCCCTACAATAATGTGCAGTTTATTTATTTTTTCCGTCTCTAAATACTCGTAAAGTTCTGTGTTGAAAGTATTTTTGTCAGTACTGGGAGATCTGTAAATTGCAGTAGGTAGTAAGTTGGCATTATTTATACTAATGTTTATCTCAATTGTAGTACTGAAGGCAACTTGAACTGTCTTAAATTGATATTTCATATTAGAATTTATAAGTATAAGAACTCCATCATTTCTATTAAGTGTTCCTTCATTGTAAATTATATCATATCCTGGAAGTCTGTATATATTTCATCAGGAATATTGAATGTTTCTGTAAGTATTATAATTTTAAATTGCCTCGAGAATTGCTTCAGGAAGATCAGGAAATCATCAAAATTTTTATTTACGCTACGAATATTCAAATGAAGGATTTTGAGTTTACATTCATTATTTTCTAAATTTTTTTCATTAAAATTGTCAATATTATTCACAAGTTGGCCAAAGGCCCTCGGGATTTATATAACACACTTGGTACATAAATAGCTAGTACGTTCAAACAAAAATGTGTTTATTTTTAATGTTGCATAAATGAAGTTTGCATTAATATGTTTCAATATTTCCTTTTCATTGAATTGTCCTACCGAATCACACTCGCTGTTTGTATTGGTATTTTCCAACGGTTATGTAAATTTTATATTTTCACTGTAGAGATTACTGTGGTCCTGTAATCTCAGTTTCACTGGGCATTTGAGAATTTTCAGAATTTTTACTGTGCTGTTCAATTTAATTTTGTATTTTCACAACTGTAGTTTCAGTACTTTCCGGTAATTCTACAAATATTTTCAATTAATTTGTTGTAATTCTACACACGTTATTTTACAGATGTAATTTCCTGATTATTTTGTGTTTTCACAAAGGTAATGTAATTTATCCAATTCCTGTATTATGGCAGTTGACATCTTTTTGTATTATCACAAATGTACTTCAATATATTTTCTGTATTTTGGCAAATGTGATTTCACAAATACTTTTCACTGTTGCATATGTTATTTTATGATTTTTTTTGCGTTTTCACCAACGTAGTTCAACAGATTTTCAGTATTTTCACAAATGTAATTTCATGAATGTTCTGTATTTTCATGAATGGTATTGAACCAATAATATGTACTTTGACAACTGTAATTTCAGAATAATTTATATTTTTACAGAACTCATTTCATGAGAGATCTTTAATTTTGCAAATGTGATTTTATAAAAATTCTGTACTTTCACAGAATTTATGTCTTGGATATTCTGTATTTTCATAAGATTTTAAAAATAAATACTGTTAATGACAATACGATTTACGGCAAAAGGCAATGATCGAATGAAATGAAAAAAATATTGAAACAAATAATGTTATGGTCAGTAATATCAAAATTGTTACACGAAAACATAAAAGGATATTTAAAATATAATTTTAATGATTGAGTACGGCGTGATCAGTCATTTGAGTCAAGAGTCAGAAATTGAATCGTTAAAACTGAAAGTTTGTGCTCACTCAAATTAATGCTATATTTCGTCGCATAAATTGCCTCATAGACTTATAATAAAATAAAAAAAACACTATCGACAAACAACATGAAAACTTAAAGATAATTCGAGTGGTCTTTGTCAGATTTTAACAAACACGGTTTGACAGTTAACCAATTAAACATCTAAAAAAAATATGAAAGCAAAAATTCAACTCAAGAAAATTCGAAACTTTTCTGAAAAGTTCCAGAGTAGATATTGACAGTATTATGATATCATTCACTCATAAATAAAGAAAAAAATTCGAGAAGCAATATACGTTTGATCCAAGAATATTATTGATTATTTTCAATTGAATTTTCCTACAAACAAATTTTAATACTTTTCAATGTGTTTAATAAGAATTTGTTGCTTGAATTATCTACTAATAACATAAAAAAATAGTGATGAAAGAGTATGAGCACTCCAGATTTTTTTTTTGTGGAATTTATAGTTCCCAAATATTAACCTCTTTCATGATGGATTTTTTCTCCCCACTAAAATATGACTATTCACCAAAGGACAGTATCAATTTGGCTACAATAAATTGATAACATTACGGGTCTTCAACTTTGAAAATAAGTAATAGTTGCAAGTCCCAAGTTTTCACTTCATTTTCAGTTCTTTTGGATTTCCCTCCACTAGCCAGTTGAATTTTTATATGGTATGGTTGTATCACTTCCAGTGCAGCTCCAATTTTATTGACGAGCGAACATCAATGACTTGTCTCCTTAAATTTGTTAGACTTCAATATTTCTTTTCTATTGTCGAATACTTTGAATATTGATCATCTAAAAAAGAAAAGATATGAGAAATAATAGAAACAAAAGGTATGGGAATATTTTTTTCTTGTCATAAACCTGAAAATTATTCAAAATTAGTAACTTTGCTTTTTAATTCAAAAGCAAATCGTACCCAATTTTTTTGTGGGTTCAAAAACAGAATTAGATTTACCTGGATATGAATTAACATTCTTTCTCCTCACAAGAGAAAATAGAAACAGCTTTTTACATCAACTTACTACTGTACTGAATTATGTACGGTACTGATCCATAAACAAATCTATAGAAACAGTCCTGAAAAATAAAGACATTTAACAATGATGTCACTTGAAAATATTGCGATCTTTATCTAATTTCAACTTTTAAAATGTTTAGTATTGTATTAAAGATCTATTGATATCTTCCAAAGACTCTCCCCATTCAACTCATACTTCTTCATAATTTTCAATAACGAATTACATCATGAATTAAGACTCACCAGTGATAAGATAATCAATTATCTAAAATGTAACGAACTTAACAGAGACACTTCTAATCCACTCTTCTAATGGCACAATCCGTACAATTTTGTGTTGTTTGTTCCCTTATTAGAAGGCCACTTGTCATGTGACCTGACGTCAGAGTCACACCACCAAGGGGGGAGGTATACATTTCATCAGTCCTGTAAATGTTTAGCACGGTTTTTGTATTTTCACATATGTATGAAAATTATTCACAGACCCTACATATTTACAACAGTGGTTCTATAAATTGACTGAATATATGTACAGATACTTACATATCCTTATTGAAAACACAGAAATTTTGTATATATTAACATAATTCTTGTGAATAAATTCAGTGTTTCTGTAATATTCAAGAAGCATTTTTTTAAGTGAAATATCGATGTTACTACCCAAATTTTCATGCGAACTGAAAGTAGTGATATTACAATAGTTATGTGAAACTACATAACTTATTTGAAAAAGAAGGAATTGACAAATAATAAATAACGCTCTTCGCCATCACACATCAGTTCTGTGATTCCAAACTGTATTTGTGATATCACATCTCTGTTTGGTAATCATTCACATATTATTTACACATGTTTTGTGAGAATTTAACGAAGATTTGTACTCTTCCGTGTGTACTGTAGATATATTACAAACATTTTGTGAATTTACGCTATAACCATTACAGTTTCAAGTTGTCTTGTTTTTAACAGAAATATTTTGTATTTTAGAGGCAAACGTCGCTGTGAAATTATTTCCCATGTTGAATGGAGTAATTTTTACATCGTTTTCGAAGTAATTTTACCATTGTAACTCGTCTATTTTTCTCTGTGTGTCGCCTTTTTGGATGGTTGACAGTTTTTCTTGTCTAATTGCCTTGGCAACAATTCCCCATTAAAAACAACCCAAATTCACCCGATAGTATACAACCCTCTAGAGTAATTATTTTAAGTGAATATTTCCATTTTCCGGCGTTGACAAATTTGTCTCCCGCGAAAATATAAGAGGAATTTAACGCCAAATTCCCATCACCATAAACAATAATAAAATAGTCGTAAAATAATAATTTAATTCGGTTTATAAGGTGGAATAATAAACAGGCTATGAAAGCTTTCAATAAAACTGACGTTGATGGGGATTGAAGCGGCTTGCGACGAACTCACTCCGGCTTGGCATAGGTCTAGAAGCATTGTAACAAAATCCAGCATTTATTACCACCAAACAGTAGTAAACATAAACAAGCTATAACTTTGATTTTTACTGCCAGTAAAATAATCGTAAAATCAATGGGTGCAAATGTTTTCTCAACTGCTGTCGGTTTATTTCTTTACGGACCCGGTTAATAGGGATCACTTTGTGGAGTTCCGCATATATTCGTGACTGTGCGGGATCTGATTCAGTTATCACGATTTGATTGAAGATTAGTTTCATTCGTTCGGGACCTTTGACACCGTAGGTCGAAGAAATTTACTTTACGAGGCGGCATAGTCGTAATTTTCGTTTCGTGAATAAATTTCTGGAGAACAATATATGAAGCCATGTATGGAAAGTCTGATCATCTTCTGAATCGACTCCGAGAGCTCTTGATTGTATCGTCACTGGTGCTTAAATTATTTCAGGATTTTTTTTGAAATCACAAGTATTTTTAAAATTATTCTTTGCCGCAGCTGAAAAGTATTTATTTTGTACAACTGTCAAAAAACTTGACATTTCGTCATCTCTCTTGATGCGTGAATGTTACTTTTTTGACCGTGGAAAACAGACATTTTTCCACTGCCAAAATAGTTCACAAAATGAACATAATATATATTACTTTCTGAAGGATTTATTTTTAACGAAGTCAGTTATTGATTGATTATTCATCATAAAACAATTTCATTTATTGTAATAATAATTGAAAGTTTGAAAAATTACTTTACACATAAATTCCCGAAGATGTTCCATGTTGCTGCTGATCAGAAACGCTAGATATTTCTTGAAGAGTTTATTAAAAATGTTATCACATATAATTTGTTTGGAAGAAGAAGGACAACTTTGTTAGTAATCTCAATTTTGTTATTCAAACTATCTTCTAATCATGCTTCTGCTACTGAGGCAGATTTCCAGCCACCGTTACGTTTTAGGCCAGAAGAGTTACAGAGCTTCTCCTGAAACAGTGACAAGCACCACTGATACCCAAAATTAGAACAACCTACAAATCAAACATATTGACATTACTACTAATCTTACAAAATTATGATTATATCTGTACCATATAAAGTAAATTTGTTTTATTATCAGCATCTTGAATAAATTTATTGATATCCTCCGTTGATATAACTTTAGATTTTTTTCTCGGTATCCGACGCTTTTGTTCTTAATGATCTGGACCAATTTTGAATACTTCTATATCAATATTTTCCGTTTCTATAGTAACGACACTGGATGCTTTGAAATTGTATTGGAAGTATTGATAACATTAAGGATAACATGTATGGAAGAGAGGAACATCATTTAGTTATTTTGGATTTTCAGACAGGAAAAATTTCAGAATACGATTATACTGAAAAATATTTTCAAGACAACAGTCGTTCAAAAGCATAACTTATCGGGACAAAAAACACGTTAATTCAAGATGTAAGTACCTATTGAAAGTTTTTATTTTTAATTTAAAAAAAATTTGTTTGTATTTCGTGAATATGATTTGTGTTTTCATAGTACATTCGAGAGAATTCACACTCTCATGTACCATTAAAAAAACATTCATTTTATGCATTCAATACAAAAATAACTAATTAAAACATTCCTAACTAAGGAAAAATGCCCAAGAATGATTTGAGTACAAGTGGTGCTCTGTGAGAAATGTCCGCAACATTTTGTTTTTTTAGATTTAAAATAGAATATCAAATTTCTCTATTTAATTTAAAACCTCCAATAATCTTAAACATTTCTTAGTAAATTATAAAGACAAAATTCCAATCTTGCATGAGTCGAGTATTGTTCTAATCCTGATTGTAAAATATGTTACGTTGGTCAAACAAGCAGCAAGATTAGAACTCGTCTTGCTGAACACTTCAGACCAATAACTCCGAAACTCTGACTCAATCAGTTTATGTTTGAAGAGGTTAAAAACTCATTCACTAAAAACTCTTGAAGTAAACAAGGGTATAGAAAATTCAAAATCAGAATTTATTAATAATTATATCATAATAATACTCCCTCATAAACACTCGTTGCGTGTACCCAAAGGCATAGCCTGTGCAGGTAGAGGACGGCTATTATTATTATTCGCCGTGGCGCTCCGGGGCGACTTATCGATTTTTGGTGGCGTATTCACTATTCAGCTGCAGGAAAACCCGGAAAACCTACAGCACCACCTCGAACAGACTAAGTTAATTCTTTAATATTCTGATATTTTCTGGCCAAATTTCACCATACAACACTCTGCTACAGTCGGTTAATTTCCTGTATCTGCATGTTTCGTATAATATATCTTTTTACGCCGGCGGGAGGAGAAATTATTTACGCTGCTCTCGAATCTAAAAATCACACCGGCTTGCCGTGATGCGGCAGAAAACTTAGTCGGAAGAATGCAGAAGGCCGTAATTATTCGTTCACTCCGGTTACATAGAGGGCATATGATTCTCGGACCCAGTAATCACCCACCCCACAGACGCGCACTCCGGTTGTATGAGGGTTACGGAGACAGGGCCTGACTGGGATATTCCTGCTGGTGAAAAAACATTATTATCAATATCATTATTCTTATTGCATTGGGTAATATTGACTTTAGAGCAACTGAAAGTGAAGCCACAAAATCCGACCAAAACTAAACTCAAGGAAAGATTCCCACTCCCTGCCGTACAATCTGGTATGTTTGTTAACGCTATAAATAGATAATAATAATACTGGAAATGAAAACGACGCCCTTTGCGCTTCGGCACAGGTTTATAAACGTATTCTGGTCTATAAAGGAAACATAACATGGAGCTTTGCGTGCCGAAATGGCGCCCAAGAGCTCCCTTGTGGTTCAGACATCCTTTCGATTTCGTGTAAGGCCTGAAATGAACTTATATCGCACTTTATTCTTACCTACATCCATGCCAGCCGGAGTGATCGTATAAATTATTTTTATGGGTAATGAAGGTGAATTGCTCATTTTCGGGAAATTGGCTGCCATATTTATTCGGACTATTCGGGAAAAATTTCGCTGGGAGTAGTTTGAGACGCTTTGCAAGAAGTTTTGCACTGATGCATTTGGTTTGCATAATACAGTGATGTCGATGGATATGGAATAAATCAATTTTTTCTACAACCGCACTCCAAAACACGAATTACATCATGCCGCCACTAGAGAAGAAGCACGATCAGCACTTTCTGATAAGCTTGCAGAATTTATCTTAGCATTTAATTTATTTTCATTCAGGCAGTCAGTTGCTAGCTCTCATACTGTTAACATCGTTCCGTATATCAAATAATTGTACTTTTGACTGAAATAAATCTTTTTAAAAACGAACTTTGGGTAATCGATAATATTTCTCACGCTTTCCTGCATAGTTTTACGTTCGCTAACATGATTATTTCTTACAATATTTGAAATTTGACATAAATGTGCCGCAAAGTAACATTTCTGTGCCACAAAGTGACATTTCTGTGCCAAAGTTTCTCAGTGCCCAATTTCTAAGCAATACAGTTTTCGTTACAGCAAGTTGAAAGTATATTTTGAGGATTTGTCTATAAACCATTCTATTTGAATAAAAATCAGTCGTCAGGAAAAACGATTTGGTTTATGAATTGCAAATCTGCTTCCATTCTGTCTATCATCAGTCCAAAGAATTGTTGCCTTCTATCAGGATCATACTCGTTCAACTCCCGAACCAACTGAACTATATTAGGATGATATTTTCTTTATGAAATGCTCTCATTGTCAGCGGCAAGTTTTCATAGGCAGATTTTCCTCAATCGCTAACATTACGTGCAATTTTTTTCCTCATCCAGTTTAATATTTCGACCTGGTTTTTGAACTATGGGTAAGGGTAAGTTTATCGGGCGTCATCTTAAAAAAAAGTGGCTTAACCTATGTACTTTTGTCTCTTGAACACGAATCCAAATGAAAATCAAGAGGATCTCAAGTACTTTTTGAGTTATGCCCTTCTGAATCTTGAAAATCGACTATTTTCAAACACGAATTCTTCGATTAAAAGGCGCAAAATGTCTTTCTTTTTTTGACGACACTTTCTTTAGAAGCTATTCTACCTAATTTCATATAAATTCCAATTCTTCGAAATTATATTACAACTCCAAATCATTTGAAAGTACTTCATTATGCGGTAGTTGAAAATCACCTTCTTCATGCTATAGTTTGCTATGGGGCAGTCTTTCACGAGACTCGAAATTCGAGAATTCTCGTCTCGATTTCGAGACGAGATCGAAACGAGACTATTGGCTTTTTTAGAAAACGACATCTCGAAAAAATTTCAACTTTATTTCTATTAGTTCAAGCTTATTACTACATTACTTCTGAGGATATTCTTATGGCAGACTTATAGCACAATTTTTGCATAAATTTCACTACTATTGAGATAAAATAATTTGAGTACCTAATATCGATATTTTTTTTTTCAACAGACGACTGTTTCGATGATAAAAAATTTGTTTGTTGCTGGTGCTGGTACATTCTTCTCTTCACCAACGAAGAAACAATTTTAAACTTTCACCTTGCGTACCTAGGTAAATTTTAAATGCATGGATGAAAGACTAAATTGAAACATCAAGGATTCGCTTAATTTAAATTTTTTGGAACAATATTGTTTATTTTTGTGCTGATCTCGGGGTTTTTTGTTTTACGTGGCTTTTAGTTCATAGCAGCCTTGGCCTTGTGTTATACGTTATAACCTATACATAGCATATTTTAATAACATTCAGATTTTGTGTTGAATCGAGATCGAGAAAATGTCTTCGAGAAAAATATCGAGACGAGAACTTGTTTGTTTCTCGTCTCGATGAAACCCTGCTATGGGGCGGAGTATTAAACAACCGTCTTCGACTTGAAGTATTCCAAAAAATGTTTTTGAAAATGATTCTCTCTAAAGATACGCATGAGAAAACTTTTATACCGAAGCCCATATATATTTGATATCCAGCAATTATTTTATTTCAATATAAATCTCAAATACCACAGGGAAGCAACATTTTTCAATGCCAGAACATTCTTACTACACCATTGTTACCACACCTGCCATAAACATTCATATATTTTACTACAAATGCAAATACTCGTCTTTGTCCTAACTATACAGCTTGGTGCCAATTGACCTTATTTATAAATAAATTGAAGTAGGTATTACATTTTTAACCAACCACTTCAAAATATTGGCAAATCCTTGGGAAGCCATTTCCCATAAGAGACAGTCTTTTAGCATTTTTGACAAATCATTATTCAGAATCACTCAATAGTCTATTCAGATCGAGATTAGATCAAAAATAACTTCATTTTCAACTCGTTCGACCAATATTTGATTGGGTACATCAACATACACTAAAATTCAGATAATTTTTCTATAACAATTTCACTAATCTGAAAAATAAAAAAATGTATTCGATTAAAATGACTAGTTAAACAAAATCTATTGTCAAGTCCAAAGTATTTGTTTGAATGAAATTTCTGTGTAATCATTTTCGAAGCCTCCCATTTCATCTGCGTGATTTATTAAATAATTCTATTTTGGTTCATATGTTCCCTTAGATATATCAAACCATACCAGCAGGATACTGATGATATCAAATTTCAATCATAATATATTGGACATCTCACAAGTCTTCATAATTTCACATAAAACGACATCTCTGAGATTACGGTAATGGTATAGCCTGGAGCAATCTCATGACATCACAGATTCCGCCGTCACTAAATATTATACTGAGGATATTTAATCCAACCAATAAAATTGCTATTTCACAAAAGTTTACATAATCCATAAAAGTGATTTGGTCAGATTGCGGTATTTGTTGAACCCGGAATAAATTCCTCAATATTCGCAATATAAATATTCGGTATCATGAGAAAAACGAAGAAAAATATTCATACAGGGAAAGAAAACAGGGCTGTTTTAAAGTTATATATCTTAGATTGAGCTTTTTCATCATCGTTCTAAAATTCAAAATTCTACTAATTTTGTCAGGCACATTGAAATTATAATAATAATAATACAACTATTTAAAAAAAATCAGTAAATACACGTACAAAGTGAATTATGCAAACAATTCATGTTAATGAACATAAAAATGATGATAATGAATATAAAAATGTTAAAATTTAACGACTATGCAATATGGTAAAGTAGAAGAATACAAGTAACCATATACTAACACGTAAGCAAATATTTTGAATTATAAATATCACGATAATAATAAAGTTCAAAAATCAATTTAGCTCATTCAATTCTGGAGAGTGAGTGTTATTTGTGTGTATTTGTGTACATCTTTCAGTGTATCGTAACTATAAGTGATATGTTAGGATGTTGTATACTTTTGGAGTCAAAAATTCAATACGACCCACATTGCCTTCACATTTTGGCACCAAAAGTTATATTTATTTCCCTGCTCCGAGTACCTATAATAACAAACTTTATATTTGTTATTAGGTTTGGTGAGTTATAGACACGAAAAATCGCCGACAAAGGTATATTATAATTAATTTTTGTTTGTTCCGTTACTTTTCAAACCCAAACAAAAGTTTGGTCATACCTAGGTATATTTGTATTAACTTCATCAGGTATATACAGTCACTCTTTTTACGATTCGTTTGAAAGGAAAATCCTCGGAGAGACAGTCATAGGTCCAAGAATTTGAACTGAATATTCTTCTCCCAAAGATCAATATTTTCAAACGATTTTTTGTGAAATATACCTACTGCGTCTTCATTGCATACCTATGCGAAAATTCGCGACTTTCTCAATGCATACATTGGTCGTTATCCACGGTTGCCTTAATTATAAAAATGTATGCGACCTCCAATCGATAGCTTTTAATCACTCCTTTGAGGAAAGTGGCTATTTCATAACCTCCAAAAAGCTGTAACCCTTCAATAGACATATTTTGAGATTTTTCTGTAGCCTTTGGTTCATCCATGTACTCGATTCACTAAACCGATCGGAATTCCTTTCAGATTTGTAACTGTTCGTCGAAAAAACCCTTCAAGTCGATATCTAGCACTCTGTAGGACGCATGCACGCCGAATTGCACTTTTCTGCTACATAACATCTACGTCACACTTTACCTACATACATTTTCTACTTAAAACTCTCAAAACGATCGCACTTACCAACAAAAACAATGAAATAATGCCAATTTTAACGAAACAAAACTGCAAAAATGCCCGAAATTCAAAATAAATCTAGCCGTCTCCACAGGCTGATGCTCTGCTGTTTGTCAACAGAGAGGGGCAAACGTTCAAGATGGCTGCCGACGCTCCGACTCGTGAATTTGGCTTACAAGGTGTTGGTTTACGCGAATTTCGTGGTTTACGCATAAAATTCCTCAAATCAATGAATATTGATTGTGAAATAGTGGTGTTTACGGCCGTGATCATCGAGTAAGTCATGATTTTCACTTAGAATACTCGGTCGGTAACGGAACCTTGCGAGAGGCTAAGCGAATGCCACGCCTCCTTGACTTGTTATCATCCTGACAAAAGACAAGCGGCGGCCATTAAACTTGGCGTGTGCGATAAAGGATGGGAAGTGAGAGAAAGAGCGCCCTTAGATTTTGGATGGAAATATTCGAAATTAAATTAATGAACTCAAGTAATTCATGGTTTTTGATGGTTTGAGGGCGTGGGGCAGTAAAATCTCTATGATTTTGGTGTTTTGGTTCACTTTGTACTTATCTAGTGTTTGTGCACAATTCTTGGAATGAAATTAAGTAAAAACTTATATTTTTACACTCATGTCATGGTATATCTGATATCTTGTTTTTATTTCAAGGTTGAATTTCAAAATTTTCGGAAAAAAAATTTGCAATAATAAAATGAATTCGTTCTAAAATACCTACCAGAAAATGTTAACATTTGAATTGGTAATGATCTATTTGTATCAAAATCTTGGCTGTTTCGATCAAATATACCTATCAGGATAATATCAAGTGTTTATATAAGGGTTTATCTATTGTTATAATATGATTTATAATGAAGAGATATAAATTAGTGAAATTTGAACATAGATTAATGTACCTATAAGCTGAAACTAAAATATATTCATCATTACAAATGTTATATAAAATGTACTTAACCAAAATCAACTAGAAGGATGGCTGATAAGGTTCCGGTCATATTTCACTAAATATTATCTAACTAAACTAAATTTATCTCAACACCAAACCACTATTTTCAACCCCTCGACACGTGTTTCGTTCACCAAGTGACCATTTTCAAGAGGACGATTAAAACTGTTTTAAACTGTCTGAACGAGAATACATTCAGAAAAATTATGAAGAAATATTCTATAAATCATAATGAAGCAACAAATAAAACCTACCCATTTATTCTTTAGAAACAATGATACAAAACAACAATGAAAATATATCCAAAAATATTATTTGGAAGTGAATATCCAATTTCATACTACATCAACTTTGACCTTCACGAAAATTCTTTGACAGTTTTTAAAATCGAAAACTCAATGCCAATCAGCCAGCATTTTTGTACTTTTGCTTTGCACATGGTATACTGAACACTGATGGCAATTCGTTTTCAGACTGTTAGAAAATTAGTAGTATTTGGTAGATTCAAGAATTTTTAGCAAATATTAGTGATTCAATGTTCATTGATAAAAGAGGAATCACGAATAAAATCTAGATATCTCATAGAATAGGATTCAGAAGTATAAAATGAAACAGAATTTGCTTGTTGATCAAAAATTTGATGAAATCTGATCTGGTTCATACGAATTACAGTTGGATGTAGATTTAAATAAAGAGAAACGCATTTTGAATTGAAAAGTACTTATATAATTTTTTATTTGAACTATTTACATCAAATAATTTTACACAATATTGACACAAAGAAAACAGCCCCTAACCTGCAATTCACCTGAAAAGAAGGCAACTGACTAAACTGAAAAAAAATCAAACAATAAAACTTCCATTTGAAAATATTATAATAAGTGGTCAATAATAACGTAGGTATATTTTTCCAAAATAATATTAATCTCGCAACAATTTGTCGCTACTAACGTGCAGGCAATTTAAACTACAATTACAATTTCTACAAGAATATAACAATATATAATAATAATGGAATTTGAACCAAATTATTTCATCCCGAATTGTACTAAATTCCTAAAAATTGGTCTCAGGAGGGTATAATTCTTTAGAAATAGAACTGAAAAAAGATTGAATTTTATGATCAAAATAGTTAAAACCTGCTCAACGTTCACTTAGGTATGTGACAAACTGGAACGGTTTGAAAAAAAAATTTCGACAGTAATATATTATACTAATTTTTTCATGTGTCTTCTCTATCTAGCCTTCAGAGAGTTGGACGGGGCAGGGGGTACAATTTTATCAAATAATAGTATTGTCATCGGTTTTTAATACGTGTGAAAAATCGATTTCCAAAAAAATTATCGCTTTGGAATGAACTTCCTCAATAATGAATATCGTTATCTTTATAGACAGTAAAAAATGTATTATTTGTTGGGAATAGAAACCTCAGGGTGATTTTATTTAACAGTGAATTGAGAATCTCCATCAGGATAATTGATTATCCCGAAAGCACTTCGATTTCCATTCATTCTGAGCTACAGAAAAAAGTAATATAATGTTTTTTATGTATTTCTAAAATACTGCACATACTTGTTAAAATAAAATTTTCTTATTTTGTATGAAATATAATTTTTAGTTAGAGAAATAACCACACTGAAAATGACATATTAATATAAGGACAACGTCTGACCCTGAAGATTGTATACAAATAGATTTCAAGCGGATAAGATTTTGTTTTTTTTGTCTGAAAATCATAATAAAGAAATATATAGTTATAGGTAACTCTGATATGTGAAATTTATTATCATACAAAACAGAAATTCTCCGAAAGATCAGTTCCGCATCAATATATTATGTTTTTTACAATTCCTATAAATAGATTTTTTTATAGAATACTGATATTTCCGTCACCATCCAGAGAAAATCTCTTCCAGTTTCCTGATGCCGATGCCATCTAGTGATTATTGAATCACGTCAGTTTGATATTCCCAATAATCCATCAGAAATATTAAATCAAGCTATATAAGAACCTACTTGGATTTATTGCCAGAGATATCGAAAACGAGGTAAGAAGAAATCTTTCCAAGATTTCTGGAATGAAAGGCATATTTTGCAACGTTTTTGGAAAATTTTAAGCCATCGACCATATTATCATCTATATTCTATATCGAAAGCAATATCATCAATAAATAATTATATTCATGGATATCAGTGATTATCCCAAGCAAGTCATGTTCTTTTCTGTAACGAAAAGAGATGGTTCAAAAAGTTAGAAGTCTTTTTTCTTCTACCCAAGAAATAAAGACGAATTCCCCAATTCCAAATATTAAATTACTAGAAAAGAGTAGGTATAATCTCGTACAGTTTTAGGTTGCCTTGATTTTTGTAATTCATATAACATTCGTTCTAATATGAATCAAATTATAGTTCAAGATTCTTTAGAAGGTTTTAACATTGTCGTAGTCGTAGAAAAAGAACAGTTATAACTCGTCGAAATTATTTTTTTAAACTTTCGTTAAAAATGTAATTTACTGGTTACACAATATACTATTAAAGTAAACTATAATTCTGATTTTAGTATAACTATGCCAAAAAAAATTCGAAGGAATATCTGCTTGGAAGCAGTACCTACTTGATATTGTGCTCTTAAACTATATCGTAAACTGTAAAGCTTGGAAGATAAACTTGTGGAAAATGATAAAGATTATCAAAATACTTCCTTTCATTCTCTTTTGAATTCAATGAATAGTTTAGACTAACATGAAACAGTCTGTGAAAACTGAATCCAGATATTTGATAGTTATTTTACAATTTCTCTAACACAAACAAAATGTGAACGTCCTAACCCATGGCAGTAAGGGCAAAAAACTCATATAGCATCACAGGTATAAAGTGCAAAAGGAAAGGATACCCTACACCACACGAAGTCGTGTATCAAAATGGTCATCAAATATTTTCATTATCATTTTTTCTGTATCATCAATTATCAATAATTCTTGATTTCTTCAAAATTTCTTTAATGCTCGTTTAAAAAAGTAACCTCATATTGTTGAAAATACTCTGCAATGTATACCGATTCAAAGTGAACAGTCTCGTGTTATATCAAATTAAGAATAGGTCGATAATGCTTGTATCGACTGTAATTCACGGTACGATAATTACTATGTACCTAATAATATGATTAATCTTTATATCATACTGTTTATCACCTATAAGCACTGTAATATTTTAATGATTATAGTACCTAATAGACATTAACAACAATTGTTACATGCACGCTATATTTATTATTAGAACTCACAGTAGGTGTTACTAAATTATGGAATATTCGTCTCATGAATATTTTTACTTGACGGATGCATGTATATGATAAACTAATGCATTCTCCCCACTATTTTACCTTTTTGAGTGTACTTGTTCTGGATATGAAGCTGGATTTCATCCAAGAAATATATAAAATTGTAATTATCATCAATTTTTTATTAACAAGAAGACTTTCTGATTCACCAAAAACAACAATATTTTTTCGATAGAGATGAAAATAATTCAAAAGCTTTCAAGGGCCACAAAAACTTTTATTTTATTTTGCCAGAATTTAAACTTAGATCTCTGAATTCCAACTAAGCTGTCGAAATTCCGAAACGGTTCTCGAGGGTACAATCCACTCAGATAAACAGGATTAAAACACCGTTAGTAGTACAGTACGCTTGCAGCTCCTGAGGATGACAGCATTATTGGCGAAACGCATGCAAACGTTGTTTTGGTTAGTTTCTATTTTTTTTTTCATTCACATCATCGGTTCTAAATATTATCTAGGTCGGAGTTCCGGAATCCTTGTCAAAATCCTGAGATCCAATCCGGAGTTTCTACAGATAAGTCGGAATTCCAAAATCTGAGTCTATAGATAGATCAAAGTCGAAATTCCAAAATCTAAGTCGGATTTCTGAAATCCAATTCGAAATTCTGAAATCTGAGTTGATATTCCGAGATCTGAGTCAAAGTTCCGAGATCTGAGTGGGAAATTCTAACTCCAATCGGAATTTTGAGATCAGAATCGAATTTTCCATATCTGAATCTGAATTCCGGAATCCAAATGGGAATTCTGATATCTGAGTTGAAATTCCGAGACTAAAGTCGAAATTACGAGATCCAAGTCGAAATACTGAGATCTGAGTTGGAATTCCGGAATCCATGGAGGAATTCCGAAATCGAAAACAAAATTCAGAGATCTACGTTGTAATTCCGAGATCCAAGCCGGAATTTCAAGATCTGAGTCGAATTTTCGAGGTCTGTGTCGGAATTCTGGAATCCAAGCAGTAATTCCGAGATCTGAGTAAAAATTTTGAGATTTGAGTCAGAAATCCGAGGTGCAATCCGGAATTTCTACAGCTAAGTCGGAATTCCGAGACCTGAGTCTATATTCCGAGACCGAAGTCAGAAATCTGAGATCTAATTCAGAATTCCGAGATCTGAGTCAAAATTCCGATATTTAAGTCGGAAGTTCTAGATTCAAGTTGAAATTCCGAGATCTGAGTCAGAATTCCGAAATCCAACTCGGATTCGAAATCTGAGTCGGAATTCCGAGATCTGAATTAGAATTCCGAGATCTGAGTCGGAATTCCGGAATCCCAGTAAGAATTCCGAGATCGGAGTAGAAATTCAGAGATCCAAGTCGGAAATCCGAAATCCAAGTCGAAATTCCGAGATTGAGTTGTAATTCCGAAATTCAAGCAGGGATTCCGAGATCGGAGTCGAAATTCAGAGATCTGAGTTGAAATTCCAAGATTTAAGTCAGAATTTCGAGATCCAACTCGAAATTCCGAGATCTGAGTGGAATTTTCGAGATCTGTGTGAGAATTCCGGAATACAAGTAGGAATTCCGAAATCTCTGAGTCAAAATTCCGAGATTTAAGTCAGAATTCCCAAATCCAAGTCGAAATTCCGAGATGTCAGTCGGAATTCCGAAATCCAAGTCGAAATTTCGAGATCTCAGTCGAATTTTTTAAATTTGATTCGGAATTCCGAATTTCAAGATCTGAGTCGAAATTCCGAGATTTAAGTCAGAATTTCTGAGATCCAAGTCGAAATTCCGAGATCTAAGTTGGAATTCCGGAATCCAAGCAGGGATTCCGAGATCGGAGTCGAAATTCCGAGATTTAAGTCAGAATTCCGAGATCTGAGACGGAATTTCGACATCTCTCAGTCTAGATTCCGAGATCTGAGTGAAAAAGGTCTCTGAAACAAAAATAAAAGTTCTTGTAGGCCTTCTATACTTTTTTAATAACTGGTTAAATAAATCAGTCCAAATCTTGATGACCTTAATTCCACTTGACTTGATTTGATATCATTAGCTTGCAACGACGATATATCCGGCACAGACATCTTTTCTCACTTACAAATATGTAATAGCAAAACAGAACATCAATACACTCAGTCAGCTAATGTTGCAAATAATGTCAATCAATGACTAATTGTTTATGTTCCATACAACGCCATGCATTTAAACGGGATATTATCATGGTCACTTAATTGTTCATTTATCAGTAATTACCATTATCAGAACTTATGAATGAGTGCGTCCATCGAATTGGAACAAATTAGTCCATTCGATAATAGTGATGAAGTTGATACTAATAATTTCAGTAGCTCGTTGCAAACAAGTTAATGAAGAATTGAATGTGTCTTTGAAAACGCCACATCATGTTTCAACGCACGCACTCTATATTTTACGGAAATATTGTTATTACTAGCATCCAAAGTAGGTATTATCTTATTATTACTATTTTTATTATTGATTGGCTGGGCTGGACATCACATGAAATTCAGGTAGTTCTGCCTAGATTCTTTCTGTCAGGAATATTTCGAGTACTCGGATTTTTCTGTTAAAGTATTTCGTGAGAATTTCTTGTGGGACGAAAATTTGGGACTTTACATAATAGAAAAGTAGATTGAAAAATGTACCCTAACAAAGTTTCATTACCGCTGTGGTTATAATAGTGACATATTCCATATTCCTATTACATTATTAGGAAATTCGCACCTCATAAATTATTTTACCGACGAAAAAGATACGGGGCCACATAGATAACGACAATTAAATATTCAAAAAATTCAAGCCATTGTCCTCTATCTCCATGGCGCCTGCTTTTGCAAACAGGCAGTGTTATTGGTTGCTCAAAACAATATTCATGAACAAAAAACGAAAACAAGAGAGTGCTTACAAGTTTCGTATAATGAGATTGATAAGAAATGGATAATAATGAAGTCTGCCAAACCAGTAAGTACTGAATAAACTTGTTAATTTTATGTTCTGGAAAGGAACCTTGTTTTGGTCATGACAGATAAGAAATTCAAGGAATATTGTACAGTTCAGATTTAACTTACCTACTGCTGGATCTCTTTTTCAGTATATATAACTAAAACTTTTGTAGGATTCATTTTCCAACAATACCTCAAAATTACGAAGAAAATCGCTAAAAACCGTTTTTCTTTTCAAATTTTGGTCAACAATTTTTTTGGTTCTTCATATAATTTTTTTGAAGCAAAATATATATCGATTGTATACGATTTTTGAATATTTTGAAGTGGTCTCAAAAATAGAATTCGAGTTGGCGCGATTGGTGGTGGGTCAGAAAACATTCATTCCAATCCAATTTACAACTTTTTATGATTGAAAGTCATTTTCGGGTTTTCAGAACAGTTCGACCGATTTTTTTTATTTTTTGAACTGGTCTCAAAAATAGGATTCGAGTTGGCGCGATTTGTGGTGGATCAGAAAACATGCATTTCAGTCCAATTCACAACTTTTCATGATTGAAAGTCATTGCCGGGTCGTCAGAGGGATTCGGCCAATTTTTTTATTTTTGAAGTGGTCTCAAAAATAGGAATCGAGTTGGCGCGATTGGTGGTTGGTCATAAAACATTCATTTCAGTCCAATTTACAAGTTTTCATGATTGAAAGTCATTTTCGGGTTTTCAGAGGAGTTCGACCGTTTTTTTAAATTTCATGAAGTGGTCTCAAAAATACGATATGAGTTGGCGCGATTGGTGATGGGTCAGAAAACATTCACTGCGTTTCAATTCATAACTTCTCATGATTGAAAGTCATTTTCGGGTCGTCAGAGGGGTTCGGCCGATGTTTTGATTTTTTAAAGTGGTCTCAAAAATAAGAATCGAGTTGTCGCGATTGGTGGTGGGTCAGAAAACATTCATTTTATTCCAATTTACAACTTCTCATGATTGCAAGTCAATTGTCGTGTCGTCAGAGGTGTTCGGCCAATTTTTTTATTTATTGAAGTGGCCTCAAAAAAAAGGATATGAGTTGGCTCGATTGGTGGTGGGTCAGAAAACATTCATTTCTGTCCAATTTACAACTTCTCATGATTGAAAGTCATTGTCGGGTCGTCAGAGGGATTCGACCGATTTTTTTTTTATTTGAAGTGGTCTCAAAAATAGGATTCGGGTTGGCGCGATTGGTGTTCGGTCAGAAAACATTCATTTCAGTTCAATTTACAACTTTTCAAGATTGAAAGTAATTTTCAGGTCGTCAGAGGAGTTCGGCCGATTTTTTTTATTTTTTGAAGTGACCTAAAAAAAAAGGATATGAGTTGGCGCGATTGGTGTTCGGTCAGAAAACATTCATTTCTGTCCAATTTACAACTTTTCGTGATTGAAAGTCATTGTCGGTTCGTCAGAGGAGTTCGGCCGATTTTTTTAATTTTTTGAAATGGTCTCAAAAATAGGATTCGACTTGGCGCGATTGGTGGTGTGTCAGAAAACATTAATTTCATTCCAGTTTACAACTTCTTATGATTGAAAGTCATTGTCGGGTCGTCAGAGGGGCTCGGCCGATTTTTTTATTTTTTGAAGTGACCCCTAAAATACGATATGAGTTGGCGCGATTGGTTATGGGTCCGAAAACATTCATTTTGTTTCAATTCATAACTTCTCATGATTAAAAGTCATTGTCGGATCGTCAGAGGAATTCGGCCGATTTTTAAATTTTTTGAAGAGGTCTCAAAAATAGGATTCGGGGTGGCGCGATTGGTGTTCGGCCAGAAAACATTAATTTCTGTCCAATTTACAACTTTTCGTGATTGAAAGTCATTGTCGGTTCGTCAGAGGAGTTCGGTCGATTTTTTTCATTTTTAGAAGTGGTCTCAAAAATACGATATGAGTTGGCGCGATTGGTGATGGGTCAGAAAACATTCACTGCGATTCAATTCATAACTTTTCATGATTAAAAGTCATTGTCGGGTCGTCAGAGGGATTCGGCCGATTTTAAAATTTTTTGATGTGGTCTCAAAAATAGGATTCGAGGTGGCGCGATTGGTGGTGGGTCAGAAAACATTCATTTCAATCCAGTTTATAACTTTTTTGGATTGAAAGTCATTGTCGGGTCGTCAGAGGGGTTCGGCCGATTTTTGAATCTTTTGAAGTGGTCCCAAAAATAGGATTCGGGTTGGCGCGATTGGTGATGGGTCAGAAAACATTAATTTCTGTCCAATTTACAACTTCTCATGATTGAAAGTCATTGTCGGGTCGTCAGAGGGATTCAGCCGATTTTTTTTTAATTTGAAGTGGTCTCAAAAGTAGGATTCGGGTTGGCGCGATTGGTGTTCGGTCAGAAAACATTCATTTCAGTTCAATTTACAACTTTTCAAGATTGAAAGTCATTTTCAGGTCGTCAGAGGAGTTCGGCCGATTTTTTTTTTATTTGAAGTGGTCTCAAAAATAGGATTCGGGTTGGCGCGATTGGTGTTCGGTCAGAAAACATTCATTTCAGTTCAATTTACAACTTTTCAAGATTGAAAGTCATTTTCAGGTCGTCAGAGGAGTTCGGCCGATTTTTTTTATTTTGTGAAGTGACCTCAAAAAAAAGGATTTGAGTTGGCGCGATTGGTGTTCGGTCAGAAAACATTCATTTCAGTTCAATTTACAACTTTTCAAGATTGAAAGTAATTTTCAGGTCGTCAGAGGAGTTCGGCCGATTTTTTTTATTTTTTGAAGTGACCTAAAAAAAAAGGATATGAGTTGGCGCGATTGGTGTTCGGTCAGAAAACATTCATTTCTGTCCAATTTACAACTTTTCGTGATTGAAAGTCATTGTCGGTTCGTCAGAGGAGTTCGGCCGATTTTTTTAA
Organism: Chrysolina americana; assembly: GCA_958502065.1. Taxonomy (NCBI): domain Eukaryota; kingdom Metazoa; phylum Arthropoda; class Insecta; order Coleoptera; family Chrysomelidae; genus Chrysolina; species Chrysolina americana. Next base: position 4,903,817 of record OY293417.1, read on the forward strand.
TTTTTTGAAGTGGTCTCAAAAATAGGATTCGACTTGGCGCGATTGGTGGTGTGTCAGAAAACATTAATTTCATTCCAGTTTACAACTTCTTATGATTGAAAGTCATTGTCGGGTCGTCAGAGGGGCTCGGCTGATTTTTTTATTTTTTGAAGTGACCCCTAAAATACGATATGAGTTGGCGCGATTGGTTATGGGTCCGAAAACATTCATTTTGTTTCAATTCATAACTTCTTATGATTAAAAGTCATTGTCGGATCGTCAGAGGAATTCGGCCGATTTTTAAATTTTTTGAAGAGGTCTCAAAAATAGGATTCGGGGTGGCGCGATTGGTGTTCGGCCAGAAAACATTAATTTCTGTCCAATTTACAACTTTTCGTGATTGAAAGTCATTGTCGGTTCGTCAGAGGAGTTCGGTCGATTTTTTTCATTTTTAGAAGTGGTCTCAAAAATACGATATGAGTTGGCGCGATTGGTGATGGGTCAGAAAACATTCACTGCGATTCAATTCATAACTTTTCATGATTAAAAGTCATTGTCGGGTCGTCAGAGGGGTTCGGCCGATTTTTGAATCTTTTGAAGTGGTCCCAAAAATAGGATTCGGGTTGGCGCGATTGGTGATGGGTCAGAAAACATTAATTTCTGTCCAATTTAGAACTTCTCATGATTGCAAGTCAATTGTCGGGTCGTCAGAGGTGTTCGGCCAATTTTTTTATTTTTTGAAATGGCCTCAAAATAAAAGGATATGAGTTGGCTCGATTGGTGGTGGGTCAGAAAACATTCATTTCTGTCCAATTTACAACTTTTCAAGATTGAAAGTCATTTTCAGGTCGTCAGAGGAGTTCGGCCGATTTTTTTTTATTTGAAGTGGTCTCAAAAATAGGATTCGGGTTGGCGCGATTGGTGTTCGGTCAGAAAACATTCATTTCAGTTCAATTTACAACTTTTCAAGATTGAAAGTCATTTTCAGGTCGTCAGAGGAGTTCGGCCGATTTTTTTATTTTGTGAAGTGACCTCAAAAAAAAGGATTTGAGTTGGCGCGATTGGTGTTCGGTCAGAAAACATTCATTTCTGTCCAATTTACAACTTTTCGTGATTGAAAGTCATTGTCGGTTCGTCAGAGGGGCTCGGCCGATTTTTTTATTTTTTGAAGTGGCCCCAAAAATACGATATGAGTTGGCGCGATTGGTTATGGGTCCGAAAACATTCATTTTGTTTCAATTCATAACTTCTCATGATTAAAAGTCATTGTCGGATTGTCAGAGGGGTTCGGCCGATTTTTTTATTTTTTAAAGTGGTCTCAAAAATGGGAATCGAGTTGGCGCGATTGGTGGTGGGTCAGAAAACATTCATTTCATTCCAATTCACAACTTCTCTTGATTGAAAGTCATTGTCGGGTTGTCAGAGGGGCTTGGCCGATTTATTTATTTTTTGAAGTGGCCTCAAAAATACGATATGAGTTGGCACGATTGGTGATAGGTCAGAAAACATTCATTGCGTTTTAATTCATAACTTCTCATGATTAAAAGTCATTGTCGGGTCGTGAGAGGGATTCGGCCAATATTTTTATTATTTGAAGTGGTCTTAAAAATAGGATTCGGGGTGTCGCGATTGAAGGTGGGTCAGAAAACATTCATTTCAATTCAATTTACAACTTTTTTTGATTGAAAGTCATTGTCGGGTCATCAGAGGGGTTCGTCCGATTTTTGAATATTTTGAAATATTTTCTTTCTGAGCGGGACCAATTTTGAAAACTTTCTCTTATCAATATTTTCCTTAACATTCAATGTACTTTTCAATCCATAAGTGTATTGTCAGTAGGAATTTCTTATGGATCTAACATATCTTTCACTTCCTGAGGGGAAACTGGCGATGAAAAAAACGAATGAGTTGGTGAATTTGAATTTTTTTTTTAATTATATGGGTCGTGATTTATGTGAGGCAATGAAGATATTACTTTTTCTGCAACATCACATCCCCACAATACAAAACATCCCTCGACGTCAAGTACTCTCCTGATGAAAAATCAAAGATTTTTTCATTTTCTTTCCGACTATAAAAACTGCATTACGCACGCACTATTTCTAGACATCGAAAAATAACTGATTGCCACATGAATCAACCGAGTTGATCTCTTGAAATAATCCAAACACTATAGCCTGGTTACTGTGAAAGAATGTTTATTTGCGTGGAAGTAAACGAAGTGCCATGTCGAGATCAGCTCGAAAGTGAATCTTTCGTTTTTACCGCTCTTGAAAGTAAAATGCGGAGTGGCAAGTTTTTCAACTCTAACCTTCAGACTTGGTTCTTGTAGAGCACTGTTCGCAGGGCCGTTCTCTGGTCGATGCCGCTGATCGGATTGTTGAATAACTTAGTCCGTAAAAGGTACGATGGAGGAAAGCGCCAGTTTCCTGAATTGGAATTGAATTATGATTCACTGAAATATCGTGCACTGGATTCGCTTACACAGTGTGTATCTCAGCAAAACCTTCAAAACAAACAGGAAAAGAAACTGATTCTGACAGATGGTGATGAAATTTCGAGAAAATAACTTGTGAATATTTCATCTTTTTGTCTCTGGCCCTCGAACTCCAAAATCATAAATAACAGTCACAATTTCCCCTGCGACAAGGTGAAAAATAGGCATAACCCAAATTTTAATAGGTCACAGGTAATATAAGAATATTTTGGGCATGTGGAACGATCATAATCCTAGGTTCTTGATTTGAACAAATAGTACTTTCGGCCTTATGTTTTTTCACACCATCGCTAAGTTATATTCACCTGTATACACAGTGTCGAATTGTACCACCAGGATACCAGGTAGGCCCTCATGGAAGAGGCTCTTAAAGTGGCCCCCTATTAAAATAGTATCCTTTTGCCTTTGTTCTCAATAAATTTGAAAGAGGAGAATTCTATTTTACTAGTTTTATAACATTATTGGTGGTTACAAATAGTCATCGTGAAAAAATAATAGAAAAAGTTTGAATATTAAATATTTTAACGTTTTCGCTGTGAAATAATGTATCATCATTTTTCTCTCTGAAGCTTGAAGTCTCGTTTTTTTAAAAAATTGTCAATACCGGAATAACGCCATTTGGGTTTCTCAAATAATTCTGGCGTATTTTTCAGTGTATTTTTTATTATTCAAAATTGACCATTTTTAAATTCTGTGCCTGCTCACCCTGTGTTTTTCATATAGAAGAATGGCATGTCAAAAATTCCACGAATAGGTTTAAAAAACAATATGGAGAGAAATGAACTTTTTAACTCGAGAATTATTAAAGATAGAGCAATTCTGCGAACGCCAATCGATTCAGAATGATCAAATTAAAAAACTCTGTGAATTTCGAGGCATATGAAACAAAATCATTCAAAAAATCGAAAAAACACAAAATCGGCAGATTCACTTGAATCCGCACTATATACGCAAAAATGTCACGAAAAGGACTGGAAAAAAAATTGTGGTAAATGACTCCTTTCCACTCCAGATGAACTCATCAATTCTGGAACGGTTGAAGATAGAGCAATTCTGTGAATGTCAATCGATTCAGAATGATCAAATTAGTATAGTTTGTGAATTTTTAGTCAATCGATGTAGAACAAAAATATTGGAAAAATCGAAAAAAGTCCAAAGGGGTAGACTCCTAAAAATCATGAAAAATATAAAATCGGCAGATTCACTGGCAATTCGCACTATATACGCAAAATTTCACGCAGATTCCGTAAATATATGATTTATGATGAACTCTTCAACTCGGAAACGGTTGAAGATAGAGCAATTCTACGAACGCCAATCGATTCAGAATGATCAAATCAGTATTACTGTGAATTTCTAGTCAATCGATGTGAAATAAAATATTTAAAAAATCTATGAAATTCCAAAGGGGTAGACTACCGTAAAACGGGGTTACTTCGACAGCGGGGGTAACTTCGACACGTATAATATCATGCATGTTTTTTGCATACAAATTGACTTTTTAGTGTTTTTTTTTTTTATTTAAGAGTTTTTGTTTAGTTAAAAGGATGTTTTTTAGTTTAGATTTGTATGCCAAATATGCCTTACCAAAGTTGCTAAATATATAAATGATTTTCTGCAAGTATTATTTTTAACAACCCATTTACTATTATTATTATTATTATTATTGTTATTATTATTATTATTATATATTTATTTTTACATTTTTTGGTGTCGAAGTTACCCTGGAGAAAGCTAACTTCGATTTTATGCATAATTCTGCATGGTGTCGAAGTTACCCCCAACCCGGGGTAACTTCGACACCAAAAAGAAATTTAAAAAAAAGGTGAAGGGGGGTAGGGCCACAATAATTTTTTCAGTGAATAGAAGCAAGGCTTCAATTGTTACAATGGAATAGGAGCCAAGGTTGTCAAGCGTATAGTTTCCTTTACAGAGCAACAAACATGCCAAAAACCTGTCGAAGTAACCCCGTTTTACGGTACTTAAAATTATGAAACATACAAAATCAACAGATTCACTCTCAATCCGCCCTATATATGCAAATTAGTATAGTATAGTTTGTGACTTTTGAGTCACTCGATGTAAAAGAAAATATTGGAAAAATCTATAAAATTCCAAAGGGGTAGACTACTAAAAATTATGAAGAATACAAATTTGGCAAATTCGCTTGCAACAGTTGCAACCAGCGCTATAAAAAAAAATATATGATTTGATTTCAATACAGCGCTATATTATAAAAAATGCTCAGAAGAATATACAGGGTGAGTCAGAATAAGACCGACAAAATCCGACTACAGATTCCTCACCTCATTTCGAGGTGAAAAGTTCCCATCAAGGTATGTACTAAAATGCATCCCCTCTGAAATACATGGTATCGAAAGTACGAAAAAAAATTTGATTTATTTATTTTTCTCCAAAATTCCTGAAGCAAAATAGACCAAACTCGTTACACTAATCAAGGTTTATCAACGTGATAATTGGAAGTTATAATTTTTAATTTTCGTAAACCAGTGGCGTAGTTACGTTGGTATGTGGAAATCTTTTCCTTCATATTTTCTTTGGACAAGTGAATGGACAAGTGAGCGTGTGACATCAGTTAGGCTCATCGATACTCAACTTAAAAGTCATAACATTCCATCGACCTAAAAGTAAAGGTTTCTGAGAAAATTGAGAAAAACTGAAGATACGTCCTGGAGTAGCAAAATAATTTCCTCTATAAAATAATCTTATAACACTAATTTCTCACAATATATTGGAATATTTGTCAACCTCCTCAACATTTTTCAATGTTGGGTGAATCGGAAACATAGTTCGGGTGATTCAGAATGAGACCTCACTCAGTGATCCCACGACATCAATTTCATCAAACAATATAATGAATGACTCACCTATACTATGTTTCCGATTATTTCAACATTGAAAAATATTCAGGAGGTTGACAATATTCCGATATGTTGTAAGTACTTGGCATTATGCGATTTTTGCACATGAAATTGATTTGCTAATAGAAACTGAAGAACTGAAGGGGTATTTCAAATTCCATCCTTATTATCTACTTGAAAAGTTGTTCGACATATCCGCCCTGCATCTCTTGACCCATAAACCGTTGGGTTGCAAGCTCGTACAAGGTTTGAGGCGTTATTTATGAACAAACTCAATAATTAGACGACGTCTTGAAACTTTTAATTTCACATAGCCTCAAAGGAAGTTATCAAGAGGTATGAGGTCCGGTGAGCGAGCTGGCTACTCTGTTGGACCTCGACGTCCTAACAGATGGTTAGGACGTCGAGGTCCAACCCGGATACCATTCCTCTGTTTAGTCTCCACAACACGTGGGTGAGTGAGAAGAGTTGAATAGTGCTTCTAATTATTATTTCTGTAAGCAATTCACTTCGTCTACTGCAAGGTTCAACAGGATCTCAAAGTTGTAATGCCACGGAGCCGTATTGTGGTGGGTGCTTGATGGTAATGGAGAAATAACTGCGAGTTGAAATCAGGTACGGCAAGTTCTGAAAGGGTCAGGAATGGTGGTGAGAAAAATGTCAAGTGTGTTAGCAGAGTGCGTTTTGAACATAACAAAAACATGGCTAGTCAACTTTTGAGCAATTTGACGTCCATGACTCTTCTTAGGAACTATGAACCCATATCAAAAATTGATTATAGAGACTTATCATAGACATCGACAGGCTCTATGCGCTCCGAAACAGATGACAACACAAGCTTATTATTGATGAACAAAGAACGAAATATCTATTGATATAAATGTTTAAGTTGAAATTGATAATGAATGAGTAAAATGTGATTGACACAAGAATGTATTTTTCATTATTTCACTAGTGGATAAAGTGGTACTTTATGTGGTTCATATGTGTGGATAAAACTTCAATTATAAGGTGATTATGGAGAAAACAAATTTCTCACAAATGTTAATATATTTCGTCTTCGGTAGTTGTCTGTAACTGCCTGATTTACATCTTGTTTTCTTTGAACTAAACAGTAGAAGCGGCCCTGTATGTTTATGCCTCGTTCTCTGAAGGAAGGACCAACAGAAATAACTTTGTACTCTATATTTAGCTCTACCCGCCATGTTTATTTACCTCACTAATCGCATCAGTTTATATTTCAAGTGCCTTTTTAATGACCATGGAAAATTGTTAGCATTATGTTTATTTGATTGAAATTATACAGTGTAGCGATTTTTGATATTGTGCGCATACGAATGGTGTCAAATGACTACAATAAATAGTCAGTGAGCATTCATTTGGACTTGATACAAGTCTTTTTCCACAAAAACCGAAAATTTTACATAAAAAACAAATGAAGATTAGGATGCCGCAGGTGTTAACATCATGAATAATTTGCATACAAGAATATTATTGTTGGTGGATTGCAGAGTTGAAGCATGGGAGAAAATTAAATAGAAAATGTAGATTTCTAAATTCTTTGCTGATGTTATCTTGAAGTAACTGTACACGAAAAAACTTAACATATAAAATAGTAATCGTGTCAACAGACGAAAGAGAGAGACAATTAATTATTCCCGAATAATGAAGGAGATATAATAATAATGATAATAATGTTTATTCAGTGTAAAAAATATAAGGCAACATATACAATTATACAAAAATAAATAAGTGAAAAGTAAATGCGTAAATAAAAAAAAAAGTAAAGATGGAACATAAAAATCTTCAACCACTAATGCTAGAAATGAGGCGGTGAAATCAAAATAAATAAAAAAAACATTAACTATTCATACTTTTATAATCCAATGTACCAATCTTCATCAATGGAAGTTTATGGAATGGTTTTATTGCAAAACATGATGAACGAAGAATCTATTCCATCATGGGTGTATCAGCTTTCCATCTTGACTGATGATGTTCCTGTTGTGATGAAGCAGATGTAATACAATGGTCCTAAGGGGCAGTAGTTGTCTTCTGACAAATGTTTTCCTAAAATTTTCTTCTTTATGGAACTCACTTGAGAACGTTTGTAGATATGATAAACCGAAACGTTGCTACTCAAACAGTAGCGATTAAATTTCTCTCTCCTAATCGATTTCACTCTGACCTAAACTGTTACATTTTTTGAAGACTGCCTTCAGAGGTCACAGAGTTTCTGCTCCAGAATGTTGGTTGCTGAAAACTAAAACACGGGATTAATGAAAGTTCCAGGATGAACTGACAGAGCTGTGACAGTGTTTGAAGAAAAACAAAAATAAATATTGATTCAAAGTTGATCTTTCAAATCCTAGCAACGTAAATTAGGGGTTCTGAGCTGTGCTGTTGAGAAAAAACTTTTTCATCTTACGGGTAGATGGCGCCACTATAATGTATTTTAAATAGAAGGATTTGACAGTAAGGCCTGCATTGTAGTGGTTTTGGGAGGTAAGGTTCTAAAAATCAAAAAAATTTCAGTGAATGAAAGTATCCTACAATATTCTCTACATTTTAATTTGCCATAAATGGCTCGTTTTTGCAGAACCAAAATATTTTTTAGTAAATAACCACTACGAACGCCCCAAGATGGAATTTCTCATCTCAGGTGGGATTCCACTCATGAATATCAGTGTCATGAGGTATCCACTGTTTTTTTGGGTTCGATTTTTATTTCCCAAATCGGGAATGAAACTTTCAAAAATGACTTCAAAATGAGCTTTATAATTCATTATAACCAAGTTATAGCAAGAAAAAAACATGAAAAATAACAATAAACATTCTGTCAGTAAAGGGTTGAAAGAAAATAGTCATTTCGGTAATTATTCCGTTTGTGCAATAATTTTAACATAGTCAACATATTTTGTGTTACATTTATTTCTCAAAATCGATAGAATTTGTATTTTAATAACATTCTTTATACTTGTATAACAGGATATGATGAAAAAGGGACCGAAAATGCTTTCATTTTAATTTTCATGCTTTTAAAAGGCTGTAAAATATTTACATTTTGAGATAAAAGGTCGAATTAAAAAAGTAAAGGTCTAGCTAAAAAAAAAAACTATAAATTGCCAAATGTCAAAATTATTGACACAACTCACTTTTTCAAAATTGTACATAATTAAATATTATACATTTTTTTTCTGATTTCGAAAATATGCTACACTTGCCGTTTCTTTCTATCTACCACTTTCGCGCAGTTTTTTTACAGGAATATACAGTTCAACATATTGCGATCGAGTCTGTACTCTGTGGTTGTTACAGAAAGTATTGCAAAGTATATTGGTTCTTATTCCGAACCAAAAGCGTTTATTGTGAAAAAACATAGTCCTAGAGAACTCTAATAAAATATCAAAAGTGTCTGTATATTATCTGCTGCCTTTTTATTTAATCAACAGATTAATTCAAAAGTGTCCAAAACGAATGAAAAATGTACCTATTCAGCAAATTCATTATCATTTATTTACCATCATGGAACACAATTCTGACGAGCATGCCGGCAAAGATTTTTTATCGTGAGACTGAGTGTCGTAACGATACGATATATCTTACAAGCAGATAGTTAAGCAAATTATACCACCCATAAACCCTACATAAAACTCCACAAAAAGTGATGATTGTTTACGTGCCACGGCACCAAATCAGGCATCTGCTAAATTCGAGGCGATACACAATATATAAGAACCTCTCGACCTCTGAGGAACTTTACTGCTAATAAAAAGCCGTTTTACGGCTATTTAACGCGCCGTTACCACTCTTGCTAACTACTAACAAGCCTCATTACGATACTACGCTGGTGTTTTATGTGGCGACTGTTGTACCCACCCTTTGAACGTTGGGATTTATCCCGAGATGCAGCAGGCACCCTTTGAAGTTATGCCAATCCACTCGTATAAACAAAATTTGAGGTATGGATAGAAAGATAGATAGACAGATTCTTCTAAGAAATGTGATGACAACTTTTGGAGGCAAAACGGCAGACTTTTTCGGTTCATAAATCTTACTCTTCCGTTTCCAAAAAGCATCTAGTTCATTGAACTTGGTGTCATATCGTTTCTCATGTATAGTTATACCGTCGATTTCAGCATTGACTATTCAGTCCATAAGCAATTCGGGCTATACGTTTCTGACTGCAATGAATGAACACATTTACTACCAAATCTACCGAAAGACATAGAAAATACCTTACCAGTTCTTGGAAATATGCCAGAAATGCAGTTTCAGTGGCATCTTTTGGCATAACAGTTTTCCGTGTTAGCAACTCCTGATACATCTTGTATATTCTTTTTGGTATACGGCTAATGGAATTAATGATTCTCTTGCATTTTCAGCTATTTTCAAAATATCCTCCATTATATTTGGGGTAGAAATCACGTTTTTAACGCAAACACAGCTTGGTAACAAAGGTCTGTTTATGAACAAGTAACATGGCAAAAAAATAGTAACAGTATCGAGCTATGTGGACAAATATCATTTATGTAAATGATAAAAAGTAGGGGCCCAAGGACCGAACCTTGAGGCACTCTTTGTGTGATGGCTCTGAGATTAGATCTTAGATCTTAGATCTTATAGCTGAAAGTATTTCGTCTGATGTAGTTGGGTCTAGAATGAAAAACGAACTTTGGAGATGACAATTCTCTCAATAGGTCGGAAGTAGTGAAGGACCTCTTCGTTAATTTTTTCGTGATTTCCTCGGCAATTGAACTGAAAAAAATATTTAATTCGTCGGGGCTAAAATATGTCGCATCATTGTTCTTAGGTTTCTTGTTATTAACAACATGCGGCTAAGCAATCAGAAAAAAATGGACAAACTTGTAAAAATATTGCTATAGAAGATGGATTTTTCATATGATCTGTCAGAGAATTGAATTATACCATTTGCACTCAATGCACTCTATTATTTTCTACCGGACCGTGTTATGTCTATGGGGTGACATACATTCTTTGGTATCGTGTTCATGGTGAACTTTGATAACATTATAGAAGTACAGGCTTCGTGGGTATAAGGGCTCATAATGGTCAAAATACTATATTTTTTGAAGACATTTCTGAACGAGTCCATTCTACTTGAGATTTAATTGCTTGGTTCGAAGTACTGTTTTACTGTTTTTTTCAAATAAAATCTGTAGAAATTATAGTCTTCAACAAGTTTTGATAACGGAGACATATTATGTAGTCCTCAATACGTGTTGTTTAAACAATATTTGTGAGTTATTTTGAACTAGTTTTTTCAGTGAGTTACTGACAAAAAATTATGTTTTTAAATCTGGTGATCGCAGAAATTTATCAAGACAAATTGAACATACATATTTCCAAGAAGAAATGCCAAAACATTTCTCCCACAGAATCAAACTTTCAATCAATTATTGACTACTCATATGAGTTCATGGGCCGATATTTTTTTTCTTGATGTCCAAAACGTCTGTCAACGTTTTAAACAAATTTCGGTACTTATTTACGTTATCATAACTCGATCAATTGATCCATTCCTCGTCATGTAAATATAAGGAATAATGAATTTGACTCATTACTAAGAATGTGCTCGACGAATTGGGGTCGTGACTTCGTTTGTTTATCCAGATTACGATTTGAATTATGGCTTCATGTCTTCCATTTCTCGGAATAATTTGTAGTATTACAGAGTATCCAAGTTGCTCATAAGCAGTGTTACTTTTACGTACACTAATGATGAATAATCTAATTTTTATGTTGATGGTCCATTCAGTTAATTAAGCATTATCAGGAAAGAGTCATCGTGAGATTTATGTTGATCAGATAAAAATTAGGTTACCACTAACGTGGTTCCTGTTACACAAGTGTGAAAAAAATTTGTTGGTTGGAAATATATTCATAGTTTTTTCTTCCTCCCAATCAGCTAATTCAAACTTGAAATTTTGCCGCCATACTTCTATGACATGTCGAAGAAGTGCTTATCAGAGATGATTTTAAATTATTGTGGCATTTGAAGAGGTTATCAATAAGCTAAGTATAACATCAGCATATTGATGACACATCTTTTTTGAGAATTTTAACCCTCCACAGTCTGGAAATGAATAAATGTTGATTCAAGGAGATCTAAATAACAGTTGAAGAGCAATGAATCGACTTGTCTCAATAAATTTACTGTATCAAGAAGAGTGTAGTCTTGAAAAAATTATTTAATTTCGACAGTAACGTTTTGTATTCTGAAATTTGACTATTTGAAAAAATCAAGTACTCATAATCAACTGAAAAAAATCTTTATTTTTTCAAAACCCGTTGACGTTTCGTAGGTTGCATCTACCTCCATTATCAATACTCTATAGTAACCACAGACAGATTTTTGCCAAATCTGAAGGATGAATAATTTTGGCATTATGAAACTTGTCTCATGGCGTATTGACATCATATTCAGTAGGAAAAAAAATTGTTCACCAAAAAATGTTGACTTCAATTTTTAAAAAATCGAGTTTTCTCGGAAAGTAGGAAGGCTATCGGATAAGGGCTTCGATAGAATAGATGTAATTACAGAGTATTCCTGTAATACATTTGGTAGGTTAGGTTAGGTTAGGTTCCTTGAGTTAATGCTTCATATTTGAAGCAAATCCATCTTTTGAGCTCTGGAAACAGTGTTCATCGTCCAAGTTGCGATGAGGAATATCTGCCATTGTAGAAAAGAGGTTAGAATACTTTTTGAGGTAATGGATAGGCCTCAAATCTCATTCATGAATAGTATGAGAATCATGAGGATGGCCAGTACTAGTGGTATTTAATGTAATGTAATTTGTGTTACAACTGTCCCAATAATTTTTGTTTCAAGAGGTTAGTTGTGATTGGGATCCATTTTTCCTCAACCACAGAGGTGTACTTTATGTGAAAATTCTACAGAGGTGCAGTCACGGAAACCTCATTTCTTGAAATTTTCAGAAAAATTATATATTATTGTTCATATAAAATATATTGAAAGCGCATTCTTTCATATAATTACCATGGGACGGAAAAATCCCTATAATTTTTGTACATACTCTCAATTCTGTACAAATTTCAATATCCTAAAAACAGATATGGCCCATAACTAATAACATACTTGCTTTTACTTTAGAGAAGATCAATGCATGATAATGTATAAGATTCCATTGTTTCTTTCTCTTCAAATACCCTTGAAGAGACAATATTCTCATCACTTAGTTATCAACTCAAATACTTCCTTTAGAAAAATCTTCCAGATAACAAATTCATATGGAATTTCACTTCTTTGGAAGGGAGAAAGTTGTGTTGTGTGCACTTGACAATACTCTTGGTTTTGCCAGAATAATTCAATACCCTGACACATTTCAACACTGCTTTTTGGAAAGAAAAGCACTAATAATTTTATAGGAACACCACAACATCCAATACAACTGTACAATAAATTTCTACTGACTTTTAGACGGACAATAGCAACTGGATCAATTATAATTAACCCATAGGACGAAAATCGTGGGACCCAAAACTGTTTCCAGAGGTACACCGTAATTTAGAGTTCCTTGATGGCTGAAGGTTCCATTTATGTTTACGAATTGAGTTCGATTCTTTAGATAGTTCCGAATTAAATCAAGTTTCAAGCCCCGTATAGGTCAAAAAATATGTCAGATAGTGAAATGCCTTTGTCAGCAGATAACGCTCTGGAGGACTCGCTTTACCAGAATATTACATCAAGTTATCATCCACATATCACAGGTTATCTTAAAAAAGGGACCCTAACAACACAGTTACATCCCTGGGATGTCCCATCGATGTACCAGCTAGTACATCTACTGGATATTCTCTTCGGAACATCCCTGGGAAGTCCCAAACATATCCTTGTACCGATGGTACAGTTTGGGACAAAAGGCGCATAACTGGAATGTTCCATTGATATACCGTCTAGTATATCCACGACATATCTTCTTCGGGACATCCCTGGGAAGTCCCAATCATGCCCGACGGTACAGTTTGGGACATAAAAATGACTGCCCTGGTATGTTCCTATTGCCATTGTCAGTGACACTCAGGAAAACCTGTGGATACAATAACGACAGCCACACCATCTGGTGGTATCATTTCACAAGTTTTCGAACAGAACAGATTTTTCCTTTTCGTGTGAAGTTGGTGATCCCAATAAATGTACTATTGGTTCATTCATATGAGCTTCTAAAAGAAGCATCGCTTGAAAAAACTTAAGAGGAAGATTTTCATTCGTAAAATCCATCCTTCATGCAGACTCATATCATATTATATCGACACTATCTTCTACACCAACCATTCGCCAAATATTCACAGAATCCCGTACAAATTTCAATAATTTCATTGCTCCAATCAAATTTATTAACTGAAAAGTGCATTATAATCCCTCGTAAAAACTTATCATGAAACAACTTCCGCCCACAAACAACGGTATAAATACTTAATAGCGAATAAAAAACGTAACCACAGCTTATTCGATAATCTCGTAGTGAGAAGAAACATTTGTGCCTCATTTTACAAGCAATCCTCAGCAAGAATGGCTCTTTATTGACCATAAAACTCCCATTGTATTGATTGTTAATGTTTCCATAATGCGGAGAACTGCAGTCTCCCTCACCGCATGCGATCTGCGAAAGTTAGTTCCGCTACCATCTGCCAGGTGGTGCTGAGGATGTTCTTCTTGAATTTACACCATTGGAAGTGATAGTTCTAGGTGGTTATTTACATTGGCCATCAGTTTTATGTTTTCTTGATACTTTTTTCTCCAAGGAAGATAGAGAGTACTGTTATCTCCCAAACGATGACTCACCTGAAAATATTTAACAATGAAGATTAAATACAACATAATTTTAATCGAGATATTCATAAAAGAGTAATCAATACCATTTTCAGTTAAGAACACTTCAATTTCAAAATATACACAATTTTTAAAAATCGAAAGTAATCGCGATATATATGCAAAATTTTATGCTGATTCCGAAGATATATGATTTGGGTAAGATCAGATACAAGGTTTACCATAAAAAAGGAACCAACGAAATAACGGATATTTTCAACTAGAAATTGTGGAGGTTTCGTGAAAAACATACGAAATCTTTAAGAGACTTAAAGTCGACTCATATTTGGTGTGCACATTCAAAACAAGTTGAATTTTCGAAAAATTATTAAAAAAACTATAAAGAAGTTTTGAAGCGAAATTCCCTCCCAACTACAGCTTGATCCACTTGAAATTCGCAGTATATACGCAAATTTTCATGCTGATTCCGTAAATATATGATTTGTGTTTGCTGAGATAAAAGGTTTACCATAAAAAAGGAATTAACGAAAAAATGGATATTTTTAACACGAAATTGCAGAGGTTCCGTGAATAGCCTACAAAATCTTCCACTGACCTTGAATCGACTTCAAATTTGGTGTGCGTATTCAAAAATGGTTGATTTTCCGAAAAATCTTTGAAAAAATTATAAAAACCCGTGAAAAGCATACAAAATCTTTAATTGGCTTAGAATCGACTTAAAATTTGGAGTGCGTAATAAAAAAAGTTTGAGTTTTTGGAAAATGATTGGACAAACTATGAAAAAAACGTTTTAGAGCGAGAATTATTGGAGAAGAAATAAAAAAAAAGTTTTGGAGCGAAATGATTCCTCTCAACTCTGCGAACGCTAATCGATTCAGAATGATGAAATTAATATACTCTGCAAATTTCAAGTTGATCGAAGAACTAAAGCAGTACCTCGAAAAAAGTCGTAAAATTCATGAAAAATACAAAATCATCTGATTTACTTCAAATTCGCACTATATACGCAAAATTTCATGCTCATTCCGAAAATATGTGATTTGTGTATGCTGAGATACAAGGTTTACCATAAAAAAAGGAATTAACGAGAAAACGGGTATTTTCAACTCTAAATTGCAGAGGTTCCGTGAAAAGTCTACAAAATCTTTAATTGGCCTGGAATCGACTTCAAATTTGGATTGCGTATTCAATAAAGTTTGAGATTTCGGAAAATTATTGGAAAAGAAATAAAAAAAAGTTTTGGAGCGAAATGATCCCTCTCAACTCGAGATGAAATTTTTCAACTCGAGAACGGTTGAAGATAGAGCAATTCTGCGAACGCCAATCGATTCAGAATGATGAAATTAATATACTCTGCAAATTTCAAGTTGATCGAAGAACTAAAGCAGTACCTCGAAAAAAGTCGTAAGGGGTAGACCCCTAAAATTCATGAAAAATACAAAATCATCTGATTTACTTCAAATTCGCACTATATACGCAAAATTTCATGCTTATTCCGAAAATATGTGATTTGTGTATGCTGAGATACAAGGTTTACCATAAAAAAAGGAATTAACGAGAAAACGGGTATTTTCAACTCTAAATTGCAGAGGTTCCGTGAAAAGCCTACAAAATCTTTAATTGGCCTGGAATCGACTTAAAATTTGGATTGCGTATTCAATAAAGTTTGAGTTTTCGGAAAATTATTGGAAAAGAAATAAAAAAAAAGTTTTGGAGCGAAATGATCCCTCTCAACTCGAGATGAAATTTTTCAACTCGAGAACGGTTGAAGATAGAGCAATTCTGCGAACGCCAATCGATTCAGAATGATGAAATTAATATACTCTGCAAATTTCAAGTTGATCGAAGAACTAAAGCAGTACCTCGAAAAAAGTCGTAAAATTCATGAAAAATACAAAATCATCTGATTTACTTCAAATTCGCACTATATACGCAAAATATCATGCTCATTCCGAAAATATGTGGTTTGTGTATGCTGAGATACAAGGTTTACCATAAAAAAAGGAATTAACGAAAAAACGGGTATTTCAACTCTAAATTGCAGAGGTTCCGTGAAAAGCCTACAATATCTTTAATTGGCCTGGAACCGACTTCAAATTTGGAGTGCGTATTCAAAAAAGTTTGAGTTTTCGGAAAATTATTGGAAAAAATATCAAAAAAACGTTTTGGAGCGAAATGATCCCTCTCAACTCCAGATGAAATTTTTCAACTCGAGAACGGTTGAAGATAGAGCAATTCTGCGAACGCCAATCGATTCAGAATGATGAAATTAATATACTCTGCAAATTTCAAGTTGATCGAAGAACTAAAGCAGTACCTCGAAAAATGTCGTAAGGGGTAGACCCCTAAAAATCGTGAAAAATACAAAATCATCTGATTTACTTCAAATTCGCACTATATACGCAAAATTTCATGCTCATTCCGAAAATATGTGATTTGTGTATGCTGAGATACAAGGTTTACCATAAAAAAAGGAATTAACGAAAAAACGGGTATTTCAACTCTAAATTGCAGAGGTTCCGTGAAAAGCCTACAAAATCTTCAATTGGCCTGGAACCGACTTCAAATTTGGAGTGCGTATTCAATAAAGTTTGAGTTTTCGGAAAATTATTGGAAAAGAAATAAAAATAAAGTTTTGGAGCGAAATGATCCCTCTCAACTCGAGATGAAATATTTCAACTCGAGAACGGTTGAAGATAGAGCAATTCTGCGAACGCCAATCGATTCAGAATGATGAAATTAATATACTCTGCAAATTTCAAGTTGATCGAAGAACTAAAGCAGTACCTCGAAAAAAGTCGTAAGGGGTAGACCCCTAAAATTCATGAAAAATACAAAATCATCTGATTTACTTCAAATTCGCACTATATACGCAAAATTTCATGCTCATTCCGAAAATATGTGATTTGTGTATGCTGAGATACAAGGTTTACCATAAAAAAAGGAATTAACGAAAAAACGGGTATTTCAACTCTAAATTGCAGAGGTTCCGTGAAAAGCCTACAAAATCTTTAATTGGGCTGGAACCGACTTCAAATTTGGAGTGCGTATTCAAAAAAGTTTGAGTTTTCGGAAAATTATTGGAAAAAATATCAAAAAAACGTTTTGGAGCGAAATGATCCCTCTCAACTCCAGATGAAATTTTTTAACTCGAGAACGGTTGAAGATAGAGCAATTCTGCGAACGCCAATAGATTCAGAATGAAGAAATTAATAAACTCAGCAAATTTCAAGTTGATCGAAGAACTAAAGCAGTACCTCGAAAAAAGTCGTAAGGGGTAGACCCCTAAAAATCGTGAAAAATACAAAATCATCTGATTTACTTCAAATTCGCACTATATATGCAAAATTTCATGCTCATTCCGAAAATATGTGATTTGTGTATGCTGAGATACAAGGGTTACCATAAAAAAAGGAATTAACGAAAAAACGGGTATTTCAACTCTAAATTGCAGAGGTTCCGTGAAAAGCCTACAAAATCTTCAATTGGCCTGGTACCGACTTCAAATTTGGAGTGCGTATTCAAAAAAGTTTGAGTTTTCGGAAAATTATTGGAAAAAATATCAAAAAAACGTTTTGGAGCGAAATGATCCCTCTCAACTCCAGATGAAATTTTTCAACTCGAGAACGGTTGAAGATAGAGAAATTCTGCGAACGCCAATCTATTCAGAATGATGATATTAATATACTCTGCAAATTTCAAGTTGATCGAAGATCTAAAGCAGTACCTCGAAAAAAGTCGTAAGGGGTAGACCCCTAAAATTCATGAAAAATACAAAATCATCTGATTTACTTCAAATTCGCACTATATACGCAAAATTTCATGCTTATTCCGAAAATATGTGATTTGTGTATGCTGAGATACAAGGTTAACCATAAAAAAAGGAATTAACGAAAAAACGGGTATTTCAACTCTAAATTGCAGAGGTTCCGTGAAAAGCCTACAAAATCTTTAATTGGCCTGGAACCGACTTCAAATTTGGAGTGCGTATTCAAAAAAGTTTGAGTTTTCGGAAAATTATTGGAAAAAATATCAAAAAAACGTTTTGGAGCGAAATGATCCCTCCCAACTCGAGATGAAATTTTTCAACCCATGAACGGTTGAAGATAGAGCAATTCTGCGAACGCCAATCGATTCAGACTGATGAAATTAGTATATTTTATGGATTTCAAATTGATCGAAGATCGAAAGTAGTGCCTCGAAAAAAGTCTAAATATGTCAATTATTTTAAAAATATAAAATCATCACATTCACTTGAAATTTGCACTATATGCGCAAAATTTCATGCTGAATTCGATAAAACGGGTATTTTCAACTCGACAAAACATGGAAGGGAACCCAGTGTTATCAAAAAAATGGGTTTATTTCAAACAATACCCTCTATAAAATACTATTTTGATCAACACATGAGCATAGGAAATCATATTGTGAAATGGCCTCCTCTGTATCCCGATCTCACCTATATTGTTCCGTAGTTACTAGAAATTTACGATAAGTATATATTCAGCTGTATTTAGTTTCTTCTTGCATATTTAGAGGGACATACAATTGAAAAACGGTTAATCAAAGAATTTATCTTAAGCAATTCAAATGGATCTTTCATATTTCCAAAATGTTGATACAAAAATTGAACAATAATTAATGAATCGAACTTCAAATGCGGAAACAGGAAAAACTCACCCATTTCTCAATTGTGCAAAAAGCCAGTTAGGTAGAGAAATACATATTTTTGTCGTTGTGTAAATATGAAAAAAAAAGTCAATTTCAATGTTTCATCATCCTGAAATTGTTTGAACATCGTCATAGTGTATGACGCAGCTTGTACTAGGGCATTTTCCAGTGGATTCATCACATCAGCACCCTCCACCAAAATATGGCCCTAAAATTAAAAAAAATAATTAACTCTAGGCTTGAGCAATACAAATCTTAACTGTGTTAATTTTGAATAACAATATGATTTTGAACAATTGTTTTCACTGTGTTCAAAATCAATCCAAATATGCGAGAATAAAAATTCTGTATAACTTCATTATTTATTGTATTTTTTCAAATATCAATAGTCATGTTTCATATTGGCATATTCTCATCTGAACTACGGTGTGTTTTAGAAATATTGAACTATTGTCAGTAAAATTTCAATATTTTTCAATTTCATAACAGCTGTAGGTAATAATTGTATATTATCAGGGAATAATAATTAAATCAATGACAAGTTGACATATTTCTTGCCAATATCAACATAGTTTCAGAATATATACCAAGGAAATAATAAAGATATTGTTATTATATTGTAAAAGTATTTAAAAAAAAAATTAATCATCGTATACTTGATATCATGATCAAGACGAATACATTCAGTTCTAAGTACAGTCCAGGTGCGTAAATAAATTTTTTATGGAATTCTTTGTTGACAAAACATGGAATCGAGATGTTTCCGTAAACAGATGTATCTGCATGAAACGGTAGGGGTGCTACTCATAAGAGGGTAAATTCAATTGTTGCTGATGTGTTCCTTTACCCAACAATGAAATTTGCGAATGGTCACTGAATTTTTTCCAGGTGACTTGTGATGGCTCTAGTCAAACGAATGTTTTGTGAAGTATTTTTCTCGGGAGTGGAGCAAGTATAATATGAGTTCAACGGAAAACATTCAACATAATTATTACCAATGAAGAAATTATTATTATTATTAACTCGTGTCATATTTTCTACACAAAAGTCCACCAACCAAAATGGTTAGAGATTACGTAAAAAAACAAAAACATTATAAAATTAATATCTGTACAATTTGAAATATCATATAATTGAGCAGTTATAGAGGTTGCCAAAGTTGACAAAAAACGGGTTGCTTTACTTCAGATCTTAAATTGAAGCACATAATGGAATTGTTTTGAATTGGTGTAGACTTGGAGAAACAATCAGTTCCAAAACAAAGAGCTATAATTTTTCATGCACTAAAAGAAAATAGACTTGATTCACTGAAAAGGATGATGAACAGACTGTAGAAGTGATCTTGGCCAAGCATTCTAAATATTTCGTAACAGATGAAAATGGAATCATTTTCAAAAATGTCCCATTATATTTCACCAAAAAGCTAAATAATTCTAACAAATTGTATACATTTGAACCTGAGAAGTTAAGTAAATAAAGATGTGACAGAAATTATCAGTCACGAGGAGAACGAAAAAATATCATCAAGCGAGATTTACTGACACTTGAGTATTTCTCGACAAAAACCACTGAACTTATATAAAAATATTATTTTTGTGAGAATATCTTTAAAACTTCTGGTTACTCGCATTTCGATGTATTTTTTCTATCTTTCCTCCATATCTAAATCTAACTTATGGTTTTATAATGAAAATATTTTTACATTTTTATAATCGCAATAAAACTGCGAAGCTTGTATAATGTTGAACCACAAATATTCATTCTCAACAAAGATCGCAAAATGTTTGTGCTACCAAAGAAAATTACATTTACTTGAAATTTCATCTAGATTTTGTGCCACAGTAATGTCAAATGTTATAAAATTTTGTTCTAACATTCAAAAAAGGAAGTATTATCACATACATTACACACAGTGTTTTCGAAAACACTAACCATATTGAGTTGATCTCAAATCAAATATACAGTGTGTCCAATTGAGTCGGTACCATATGGAAAACTTTTTTATTATTCTTTTATGAAAAAAAGTTTTTCTTGATAAAAAGTTCTGCATGGCCGAAAACCCAAAATGAAATAATTAGATATTAGTTTTTTGCAATTGATACTGCACATAATTTTTCAGAGCATTCTAGATTGAATGTCGATCTGTTGACATAGGTAAATTATCAATACTTATGAAGAGAAGAGACAGTGAAAATAAATAAATCTGTTTTTTATAGTACATGGAGATTATTGAATATCTGAACGTATATAGTTTTCGAGATTTCTTATTGGAGATTGTTGATACTGTGAAAAATTAAGGTACTTTGCTTTCGAGCTAAATTCTCATTTTTCGACAGACTACGTATCGAATGCAAAAAATTGACAACTGACTGTTTTATTGTCGGTTTTAGGCTATGCAAAACTTTTTATTAAGAATAACTTTTTTCATAAAACTAATAATGAAAACGTTTTCCATTTGATGCCGACTTATTTGGACACACTGAATATTTACTCAAACGAATTATTTTTTATTTAAAATTAGATCTCTTCAACAAAAATAGTAATATTTAACAAAAAAAAATCACACCTATAATCTCCATATAACAAACACTATCATCACTCACCGATTTGAAAACAGGACTGGAACTGATTCGTACCATTTTTATCGCTATGTTCTCAAATTTCGTAGTTGTTTCAAACATGTAGATCTGAACAATAAAAAATAAAGAAGCATCAAACTCCGTCATGCATATGATACGACTTGATAGCAAATTACCATTATCATAACTGAAATGATGTTGAATAAAACGCCAATAAAAACCACATAAAAGTTTTATAATCATTGTTGATATTAACAAATCATTTAGTTTCGGTCGTAAAATTTTTATTACGTTTGGCACGCTTCTGATGTGACTTGTCAGGTTTTACAGCATGTGGTGAAGAGACTAGGTTTCTTTTTCTTATTGGTGACATTTACGATCACTCAAATGGCAGTAAATGTTCCTTTTACAACTATCATACCTCCTTGCATATTGTAATTTCCGAAATACGACGGTGGAAAGGCCAATGGCTTTGTTTACCCTTGCAATAAGGATGAGTTTGGCTAAAGGAAATTTTATTGTGTTTTTATGATCGTATTATGGAAGCTATTGACATTTAAGTAGTCGGTAGCTTTAGTGGAATTATGTTTATGAGTGTCATAGATCATTATTCCGTAAACAAATCGTAATGTGTTAATTTTGTGGTTGATTTTATTAAATGGCACAATTATCGTAAAATTATTATGTATGGCTTCGGAATTTAAAGTTATTTTTTGTTGCGTAAATGTATGTGTGAATAAATAGCTGATAAATCAACCATACGGATATTGTTGATAGTTTCGAACTATTGAAACTGATGAGTTGGAAAAATATTTCTTGGAAAATAATAATATTTATTCACATATAAAGGAAAGCAATAATTTCACATTTCAGAAATACAATATGTAAATAAATATAAATAACTCGATAAGTGATTGAAACCTTGTGTCGAGAGAGTGCTACTTCTGCTTTAAAAAGTTTCCGTTTCCTGGTAAAAAATTGTTTAGCAAATTTGAACAATGAGATAGTATTGTGAATACAGTTTTACCTGTTGGGCTGTTTAGTGATTACTTTAATAAGTGTATTAAAGTGTAAAAATGGTTCACATTCTTCAAGAAAGAATTGAATTGATTGATTTTTATGGAGAAATTGGAAAGTGCGCACGAAGGGCGGCATGTCTTTTCAACGAAAGACATCCAAATAGTAATGTGAGTCACCGGTATGTGCCTGATTTGGTGAATACGTTTTACCAAACTGTTTCAGTGATAAATAAAAAAAGAAATATCCCCAGAGTACTGAATGAAGAAGCTCAAATTGAAGTTTTGGAAACATTTGCTGCAGAGCCCACGAGCTACTTACGATCAGTATCAGAATCACTATTGGAATGACGAAAACCCACATATTTTTCAGGAACACTCACA
The DNA here is from genome assembly GCA_958502065.1 of Chrysolina americana. Classification (NCBI taxonomy): domain Eukaryota; kingdom Metazoa; phylum Arthropoda; class Insecta; order Coleoptera; family Chrysomelidae; genus Chrysolina; species Chrysolina americana. Next base: position 4,926,640 of record OY293417.1, read on the forward strand.
AAAAGTTAAGGTTTGTGCTGGTATTCTTGGAAATGCCAGTATTGGTCCATTATTTCTGGAAGAAAACTTGACTGGCAATCTCTACCTTGAAATGCTTGAAGATATTATCGATCCTCTTATAACTCACGAACTAGAAACTCAAAATGATGCAGAAGCTAATGAACTTTTGCAGGAGGATCTGTATTTCCAGCAGGACGGTGCTCCACCTCAATATTTTCTTCCCGTCCGACAGTGGTTAAACGAGATTTCCGGATGTATGAATTGGCAGAAGTTGAGCTGTTGAATGGCCTCCGAGATCACCGGATAACTCCCTTAGATTCATTTCTTTTGGGGCATCTCAAATCCGTTGTTTATAAAACACAACCTTCTGATATTGAAGAACTTAAAAGGCGAATTACAGCAGCATGCCAGTCAATTCCTAGTGAAGTATTCCGTAATGTTAAAGAGGAACTCGAAAACAGACTCTATTACTGTTTAGAGCATAATGGACGACATTTCGAATAGCTTATAAGTACATTTTATGTTTGCGATGCCTTTCTCGCAAATTAAATTTTATTTTGTAAATAGAAAAAACCAACAAATTAAACATCCCACGCGTAATAAATTAATTCCTGTCATTCAAGGGTTGGAAGGGTGCCATCTACTCTTCTAAATATTTTTATTAAAAGGAGTCATTACAATAATGCATCTCAGAACAGGCAAATTATAATTACATGTGTAATAAATAGGCAGGGTATCAAAATGATGTACCACTTGACCCCCTTCTAAGGGTAACATCTACCCCTCTTAGGGGGTTGAAGCACTTGAACCACAAGGGCTACAAATATTCCTTGAAAGTGTCCCCCTTGAAAATAAAATTGACCTGTTTTTTCGATTCCTCATTATTTTCTGGAAGGGAGATATTAAAGGTAGGAAATTTCAAATTGTCACCCTGTATATTGATAAACTAATTGACAATGCAATAATTTAAATAGTGTTTGGGAATTTATTGGTGTCCGGTTTGAAATTTGAAGACACGTGTAGTATTTAAGTATGAAATCCCACACTTTTTAACACCTTTGATAAATCAATGTCTTCTGTTCAGATATTTCGTGTATGTCATGTCAACGATCACGGAACAGAAATTGGATTATAAAACTTTTGTCTTCTTGTTCGGTAAATGGAAAAGTTCTTATCTATACTTATATCGACATATAGTAAGACATATAGTTTTAATAACTCACCCTTGTTTTTTTAATGAACATATCTTAAGGATATCAATAAACGCTACATAAGAAATGTGAACAAATTCCTGTCATTTGTTTCTGAATTTTCCCGTTTTTTATTTGCTATTTCATCATATGCTGTCACGTCTAACAGCATTGGGCCTCAAGAGTCGTGTTATTGGAGTCAGTGACAAGTTTCTTCAATTTTTGTGCTGATATTGAGAAGATATATGGGCTTAGAAGGCTTAGAATGGTGAACCGTTTAGTTATTCATTTCTATCCTCTTGTCTTTAATATGTACTTTTACCTCAACATTCAAATATTATTATAATTGCCTGGTGTTGTTTGTGTATTCTGTTGCAGCAGGTGAAATTTCATTATCAAAGTTATTCCTTGCTAGTTAACCTTAAATTAGAATAGTTGTTGTAACCGGTTTCCAGCTTGTGTGTAACTCACTCTATTTTATTGGAATAAAATATTTTCAGATACGTGTTTCGATATATTTTCTGTTTTTATTATATGGGTAGGGTAAGGTGCGAATGAATCAAGAAATATATTAGAGCTAGATCTTTAAATTATTATCAACACACACAAATATAATGACTGTACTTGAAATGTTTTTAACAAATCAATACCATACTTGAATTGGGTGATGATGATTGAAAGTACCTAGAGATGAGCTAGGTATAAAAAAGGGTGAAACGAATTGATTCTTTCAAATTGTTCTCATTGTGACTTTGTAGGACTTTCTTTGGAAGTAGTGTAGACCGCCTACTGTCTAGTGACACTTCTGATTTTCTATTCAGCCTTTGATGCTGGGAAGTTTGAAAAAACTAAAGTTTGCCATCCATCAACCGAAACATTAATCACGTCAAAAAGTCATTAGAAAATCATGTATCTGTAAAATATGATTTGCAATGAAATCATCTAAAATGTTCCCTGTACATGTTCAAAAATTGAAAAATATTAATATTGGGATGATGGAAACCAACATTTGCGTTGGACCAAACATAAAAAATATACCACCGTAAAGTCTGAGAAAACTAATCCATAATTTTCACCACTGAATCAATAATACGATATCGTATAATAGTGTGGGTGAGACTGTTGAACAATATTTAAGTCACTCAGAATACCTTGACAAAAGTGTTTAAAACAGGCAGAGGTATCCAACTACTTCACTAAATACCTAGACATAGGATTATCTGACGTAAGAAAACTGTATATGTATATTACGGCTTGATATGGACTCTGAACTCTTCAATAATATACAACCCCCAAGCAAGAAGCACTAAGAATCTATCTATCACGATGCCTCTATAATTAATTACTTACTAAGAACCGTGACTATAATTCTATAACCTATCCTTATATTTGAAAATCATGAAAAATAGAAGAGGTACGAGGAAAAGAGATGAGAAAAGATTTATGTTTTTAGCTGAACGAATTACGGAACGTAAGTATTTTGTGGGGTTGCAGTTATGTTTTAATTCAACTCTTTTTTTTTTGCTTTGGTGAAAGCTTTCGAAATAAGTTTATTTCTTCCTCAGTCACTTTAAAAAAGACGGTTTAACTGATGATGACTATAACATAAAAAAAGGTACTCACAGTATATGAGTGTATCAGAAAACATCCAGAAAAAAGAAATAATATATAAACGTGGAAGTCAGAGTGCATGGAGTTTATAAATGACAGATGCATTTATGGGCTGTAATAAAATGGATTATAAAATATTTTTGTGGAAGGTTGTTTCAAGTAATTGATGCCTTACTGAGTATAGGATTTTTCATTACATAGTTTTGTTTCAAAATCCAAAATATTAAAATATACAATGTTTAAATTAAGAAAATCGGTTCTTTATCAATTGAATATTATTATATTTTGGGACAAAATTAGATAATAAAAATCCTATACTTACCAATTCATCAACATAACTTGAAACAAAGTTTAACAAAAAAAATATAATCCAATTCATTACACTCTTTATACATCTGTCATTCACTCTGACTTTCATGTTTCTGCCTTTATATAATTTCCTTTTTCTGGATGTTATTTTCTAATATACTCATACTGTATGTAACTTTTTATGTTCTGTTTATAATCAGTTATACCCTCTCGTCTAGAATGACTGAAGAAGAAATAAACTCATTTCAAAAAAATATTCAATTGAAATATAGATGCAACCCCACAAAATATCTACGTTCCAAAAAAAAATTTTGACATAAATTATAACACATTCAGAAAATTCATCGTCTAAAAGTCCTGTCTTTGAAATGAAGCAAATGAACATTATCATGCGACCTAAAGGGAATATACTAAAAACAATTTGATGGATTTTTGACACTAATGACAGTTAATCTCACTACGTGGAACTTGAATCAGCAAACGAACGTCACTTTGTTTGACAGTTCATAAATATTTTCACGATTATATTTGAATTTCTCTCTGTAACTATAATTAATAAGGACTGTGATAGCGAAATTCCAGTATTTTCTAAACAACATCTATCGTAGAAAAAATAGCATTTCATACTCGAGAAGAAATACGTTTTTTTTCTTCGTGAGACAAACTTTTACCTCACGATAAAAGCAGTATTTTCATCTCTTGTTGGAAACCAATACTATTATTAAGTATATTGTTTCGATAGCTTTAACAGAATCCTGAACTGCAGAATTACTGGGAAAATAAAATATTTCAATATATCTGCACTAACTTTTTTTTTCAGTGCGTGTAATATAGTTTTTCATAAAACTATTTCTCCTGATTTCTTTAATCATCGATAATAATGTTCATTAGTGAAAGATTTGAGAAAAAGTGTGTGGAATTTGTTCTCATAGGAGGGCATGTTATTTTATTCAAAATTATCAACTATTATTTAATATTTCAAGGATATTTCGCAACTTTTTTAAGTTTTCTTATACAATATGAATTTTGATTCTTATCATTTTCTAAAAGTCACAATTCTACATTGAATATCAGTTTATTTAGCCACGATTAAGAAGTAACTCAAAAATTACTTTTTCTTCAGGATTTTCTATTAGATGAAAAAGAAGTTTATGAATGAACAAACTTGAAGAAAAATATGTTTTGATGTATATAAAAAAGTTCCCTTTTAACTTTTAACACCATTATGTTGATAATAACAAAATTGCTGAGATTTTCTGTAGTGACATGACGATAAATCAAAACTGCTTAGAGCCCAATTTTCTTCAAAATTACTCCACGAACGAAATGTTTAAACACATCCTACAAAGTCACTCTCACGTGCCGCACGAATTTCCGCAATTTCCCACTGAAACCCTTTCATTTAGGCCATATCAGCATCGTGAAAAAACTTTACGAGCAATGAGCCTCAGCGAAAGTATTTATTTTGAATGAATTTTATCTTTTACGAGTGCCTCAAGTAGCAATATACTTTGATGTTACTCGTTTGAACGTCGAAAAGTATCTGGTTTTCGAGTTGAGCACTCGACCGACAGAGGCCGCCACCGCGCCGACATGGCCCGCTCCGCGAGAGCGACAGAGACGGCACGGATCGAGTGGGGAGAATGGTTTGTGAACCCGAGGTCGTTAGGGGATATATTTTCCTTGCGCAACTCTCTTTGTGGGCGCCAGCATTGTAACGAATGCCATCGCTATTGGTCCCTTTACGATCCCTTCCATTATGTAGTTACATTCGTCCTTATTACTTGCGAATATTTCAAACGTCTTTCTCCACCTTCGAAAGTAGAGCGACGAATAAACAAACAAACAGCGGATTGTTAATAACAAATGTATACGTGAAGGCTAGAGCGCGAGCAAAGTGGCGTGTTTCGGTCAAAAAGCGCTCGCTCTGGAGTACTCAAAAAGCTCTCGAAGTTCGAAGGGTTTAATCCCTCCGTAACCTTGTCGAATTCGCTCCTTAGGGCAGACAATACAGGTAGCAATAGTGGCAACTAATAATGAGCTGTCTATTATCGCCGCGTGCTGCGTAAGGAGGGGATGCCGCGAGAGGGAGCGAGAGGCAGCGATCCGAGAGCGAGACGGCGAATGGGCCGGGATGTGTGGGACGGATTCTGCTCCGGAGATCCAGTGGGCTCCGATCCGCGATCTAACTAGTTAGTGTGTGCACTCCGGACCAGACTTTCGCGCGGTGCGTTCGACTCGTGCTCCGAACTCGTACTTATCACCCACTTACTATTATTATTACCGCCTCGTAACGATTATCGCTAGTTTTATTGAAATCGTTTTCGGTCGCTTCAATGATGACGAGGCTTTGCAAGTTTTTGAGTGACAGTGCTTGACTTGACTACCAGCTCTTGTGTATGTGGACTGTGACTTTTCAGACGTTGCAAGGACGTCCCTCAGCGTGAGGGATCTTGATCGCACAGCCAAAATTAACGCAGCAATCATGAACTCTTACTTCGAGCAGAACGGGTTCTACGGCGGCCACCACCACCAGAGCCCCGGCTCCGTCACTGGGGCCCACCACCACGACCACCCCAGTGCGGCTGCAGCCGCGGCCTACAGGAACTTCCCGCTCAGCCTGGGCATGCCGCCCTACACAAGTCAGCATCACCACGCTCACCCCCTGCACCAGCCCCGGGCGCCCCAGGACTCCCCCTACGACGCCTCGGTAGCCGCGGCTTGCAAACTCTACTCCTCGTCTGCCGACGTGCAGCAAAACTCCGTCAACTATAGCACATCGTCCAAGTCGGACTGCTCCAAAGGAAACGCGGACCAGAACGGATACGCTGCAGTTGTAGCTGCAGCAGCGGTGAAGGACGTTTGGCAAAGTGCTGCCTCCGGTGGTGGTGCAAATCTCTCTAACAGCCTGGGGGGCCCCGTGAGGCCTGCCGCGTGTACACCAGACTCTAGGGTGGGTTACGGTTCTTCTGTGGGGCTCGTTGGAGGAGATCCGTCCTCCAGTCCTGGTGCAGCCACGGCGAGAACAGGAAACTCCTTGTCGTCCTGGAACAATCCTTGTTCGCTGAACACCACTTCGTCCCAACCAGTCGGCACGCAGATTCATCAACAAACCAACCACACGTTCTATCCCTGGATGGCTATAGCAGGTAAGTCAACATGTATACTACAAACATGAATCGCATCACTTTGGAACTACCCAGAAAGTTCCCAGAGGCCTTGAATACTAAAACAGTCCTAGTAATGATTCCATACCACCAAAAACCCATCAGTTTCCATACGAATCACCCCCAGTATCTTCGCGATATGTAACTCGCATACCTGGAGTCAAGTGCGTGTAAAATCAGGGTTGTACGCTTCCTAACGATCTTTGTCGCCCTCGAAATTTGGGCGATATTTCGCACTCGCTCGCTCTCGCGGGAATTTCGAGAGTGGTCCTTTTCGGAGCACGAGTGGCAATCAGCTGTTCGGCAGGCCTATTTTAGCAACGTGGTGTCTAGACTGACAGAAAATAATGTTTCAGAAAGTTCGTAGTTGAGACTTGAAATTGACGCTGCTGTAATTTACCTATCAGCACGTACAAGACTGCTGGTGGAGGAGATTAGATCAGGAGTGCATAATGAAACTAAGCGTTAACGATTGATTTAATGAGATTTAATAATGCAAGGCTGGCTAGTGTGAATCTGACGATTATTGTGCGGATTGGTGTATGTTTAAATTACTCTTCGATATTCTATTATTTTCTCTCTATGGCCACTATTTTCTTCAGTGTTCAAAATGTTTTTATTCGCAATATGAAACGGTAAAAACTTGCATAGATTGCTAAAAACAATTTACTTTGCGGAATTAGCTCGTTTTTCAATGCCAGCATACAGAAATTGTATTAACACTATTTTTAGTATCTTATTTAAGGCGTACTGAAAATACTAACTCGAATGCTCACTCAAAATTGAAAAAATAACTTCGAAATTGTTATGATTCAGATGAGTTCAACTTTCCTAGTTTGATTTCAAAAGCCGAAATACAGAAAATGTATTGACACTATTTTCATATCTTGTCTAAGGCGTACTCAAAATACTAAACACTCGAATAATCATTTAGAATTGAAAAAATCGCTTCAAAACTGTGATGAACCAGATGACAAACTCTGTAAGTTCCCTAAAAATGCTGCGTTACATAAGATGTATCGACACAAGTTTGCTGACAAAACTTTCATTTCAACGAATCTATTTATCCAGGTAAATAATGCAGAAAAACATGTTTAACTTTTCGTGGAATAGAACTGTACGAACCAACTGTAAGTTCAAGTTAGCTGTTCATTTGCTAACTTGCAGTAATTACGTAGAGTAAATTTAAAATGACCTCAACCAAATTACGATTCGTTGACCCAACTAACATTCTGTTTATTGGTCGAGTGTACTAAATTAGTTGCATTTCACTCGCTCGAAAACAAACACACTTAAAAATTTCAAAACAGGGATTATTTTCGTACTCACTGAAAAATATTTTATTCAAAATGTATTTCAACGTTACGAGACAAGTGGGTGTAGGTCCGAAAGGAAGGTAATTTGCATTGACTGAAATGACATGAAAGTGTCAAATTCCTACACAAAATTATCAAGTGCTCTGAATAGTTCTAAAAATCCACAGCTATATAGCGCAAAATGTCTGTTAAATACACCTGAATATCCATTTATCAGTATATAGCTCCACCCCTAATACCATCACAAACCCATGACAAATTGCTAATGGGTCTCGCAAATTCAACAATGGGAGGGAGGTTGAAGTATGGTGTTGCTTCACCCCATTACATGAAGTGTTGTTGGTGGCGCCATCATAGTACCCTTGTGTTAATATCGGTGAACTAAATAGGGGTGTGTAGTTCTGAAGTTTGTCAATGTGTGGCGCTACGGTGAATATAATTCGGTCACTTCGTTCCTGGACCCAGATTCCGACGGTACTTCATTGGTACCCTTTATCTGTGGCGCGGTTGAGTACTGACGGCTGTTTGGAGATCTTTCATGTACGGAAAGAACTGAATTTATGAATTATAGGGACAGGGGAATGGTTATGATATTATGCGCGTATTAAAAATAATTTATTTTAAAAGGTTTCTATCAAACAATTTTTAGGATTTTAAAATTTACAATTTAAAATTAATTTGTTGTAAAAAATAAAAAAATATTAATTTCTCGAACAAATTATTTCCATCCATTGACAGGGAACTGTTACATTTTTTCAAATGTTTATAGCAAGTTTTAGAAAGTTCTTCGCTGTACACTATGTTCAAGTAAAAAAAAGTTCATATATACTAACATGGCAACTATTCCAAACTCTTCAAATCAATCTAGTTTGTTCCGTCGGCACTCCACTACACAAAGATACCTTTTTTTTCTACAAGCGTACTTAATTCACCTTATAGCCTCACGCAATTTAGTTTAGGAAGTTTCACTAGCGCGGGAAAAATATTCCCGCACGCGAAAAGTTGTTCAAAATCGGAATATGAGATTTTTTATATTAATATATATTAATTACGTTTGCATAAAATTAAATAGTGACATTATAACAGATAAATAAATAACACACCGTAAAACTGTCACTAAAGGTACTTTTTCTGTACTTGTTAGGATATCAATTAAAAATCAATGTTACAAAATCTTTTGTGGTATGACAGATTTCCAAAAATGAAATAATTTCGACAGAACTTGATACTTATAAGTAATAACATTGATGGAAATCAAGGAAATAATCTCTCAGTCTGGACACATTTCTGTCAAAATCAAACCTTATAAAATTTGTAATAAACCCTTAAAATAAATGAATATTTTGAACCTACGGTGTAAATAAAAATTCAACAAATAGAAACTTCCCAAAACACCAAAAAAAAGTTAATTTTCACCCGTAACGCGTTTCGTCAAAAGAGTTTGCATCCTTAGGATATTGAAGCGTACGGAACAACTAAAGCTATTCTAATCTTATTTAGGAATACTACTCTCCTGAGTGACTAATTGCACTCATTACGTATCACCTACTAATATACAATGCCTACATTACACCTGACTATAAATTGTATACCTACTTCAATTATGTACTTACTTCATTTTCTAATTCACCTACTATGAAATATCTTCTAAAATTAATGACTAATGATTTCTTTACAGTACTATAAATTCGAAGAAAGGACTGTATGACATTCGACTCTTATCCGCATTTATACTATTTTTTCATTTTACAATACAGAGGGGTGGAACAACAGATCTTCCAATATGGTCTAGTTTCTTTAACACAGTTGAAATTTCATTACTTTTTGTGTACTGGCCATTGTTATCGCATATAGGGGTATTTTTTCAGTTGTTTTTCCGTGGGTTTTCTTTCTGTTTTTTTTCCGTGAGGTATTTTTTCCGTTTTTTTTCCTGGGGTTTCTTTTTCCGTTTTTTTTTCCAGTTTTTTTTCCTAGATTCCTCTTAACAAATTGTCAGGGCTGCCCCCTCTGTCATACGTTACATTCACTATGACCCCCAAATTCAGGAGCTGAAATCATCCTTCTACTAACCAACCAGCCATCCTCCGAAACACCCTGTAGCTCTAATGCACCTGATGTAAACAAACCACAAATTTCGACGGGGGTTTAAGACGATGGGTCGGCATTCAGATGATAATTCAGAATACAATAGACTGCGAGTGGCTGCAGTCGGTGCCGGAGCTTTCATCCCAGAATCCAGACTTGTGCCGGACCCAGTCCGGATGAACGATGACGTATTACTTTGGCCCAGTCAAGTCGCACACTCCCTGTGTAATTTACACTAGCTGAAAATGTAGGGACGACCGCTCTGAAAACGTTTGCCCGGATCGAAATCAATGTTGTGCGGTAGGTCAGGTCGGATAGTGGGTTTGCTTCAAGTAGGGTTACTTTTTTGCATAACTTCGACGATGATCTTTGCAACGGGTGGGTTCACCAGAGGGAATTATCCGACTTAATTTAGTCATATAGTGGTATAACGTAGAGAAAGTACGAGAAACGGATAGTTATCGTAATTATTTCGTTCAGAACTTCAACGAATTCGTTTTTTTCTAACGTGATAAAGCATATAAATAACATCAATCACCAACTCTTTCGTAGTATTCCACCGGGTGATTGTGATTCTGCCAAGTATTCGCGGGCCTGGAACTTTTTTATTTGAAGAAAAAACCGTAACCTTTTGAAATGGTTTGTTAAAAGCCATTGAGTGACTATAATTCTAATTATCTTCATGTTGACACCTGCCAAAGATTCACATGTGAACTTTTTATTTCAAATAAATTGTCATAATTTTTTATTGTTCAACAATATAAAACACATTCTTTTTCATCATAATTACGTTGAGAGTAAGGGTGGTAATTGGCCTGCTGGGTCGCCAGATCTCATCACACTGGACTTTTTTCTATGGCGCTATCTCAAAAAATGTGTGTACGTTAAAGCACTTGCAGTTATCGAAGACCTCAATACACCATGAGTTTAAAAATGAGCACTTCAAACATCTGATGGATTGATATTTATCTTTGATTCTTTTATTCATTTGTGATTCCTGCATATCGGTGTTCTATTTTTGTAAAAAAATTATAAATCATTCAATTGCTTTCAATGAGGCACCAAAAAACTTACAAGTTCCGTTTCGGGTCTTTCTCGAATAAGAAAGTAACAAGACCGCATTTACTGTCATGTGATATCACCGTCAAAGCTAAAGTACTGGATTATATCATTTGATTCTCAACCGTGCTCGGGATCGCTCATTAAATGGTTGGACCCCCGTTTTTCTTAGCTTGCATAAGTTTTTCAAAGATTTCTGAGAGTTCGACTAGGATGTACTCAAATCTAGAGAATGAATTATTTTCCAATTGGTGAACACTAAGGCTCTTCTGGACAAATAATCTTTCTTCCTTTCCAGCTGACATGTTCTTTTTCTTCGTGGATATATTCCTTACTGCAAGGCCTCTTTCTTACTAGATGACGTTTTTTTATTCCTGAGGGACGTTTCGTTAGCTCAGATCAAGACATCATTTGAGCCATTATCTATATACAGGGTGTTTCATAATTGATTGCAAATTCTAAAGTGTGATTTTCCTTGGGCAATTCCAATAAAAAGGTGCGCCTGCTTTATTTCTGAGAATCAGCTAGGGTGTTGAAATTTTAATCAAGATAGTGATATTCCAGCGCTTTTTTTTATGAATATAATTCTAATAATTAATTGTACTCTTCCTTTTCAGAAGATACTCTTCTGACATTTTTTTGTCCGGTGAGACTAGGGGACAAATTTGGATAGGGTAGCAAATCAATACATATTATATTTAAAAGAAAGAAGAAGAAAAAACTGGCGTATACTTTTTATGAATAAATGTACTGCAGGTCATGTTGATCGGGACGCCACTGAAGAAAATTTAAAAAAACTTTTATTCCTGAAAAAAATTAAAAATTAAGTGGTGTATGGAGACTAAAATTTCCTCAGTACTTGGAAATCTTGTTGATAACTTTGATTGACTGAAACAAAGGGAGTCCGAAAATAAAAATAACAAAAACAAATATTCTTCAAGTATTAAATGAAACACATTCTTATAAAATTATTCACACAAAAATTAATGCTTTGAAAAAAAAGTGAGATAATCGTTTAACTAAATAAATGATAGAATATTTGTTAATTTTGATGGTGGCAATGAACAGAAATGCACAAAAATGAGGGGAAATATACTGTTCATTCGTATGAAGAATATTTTTTTTATAATTATTATCTTCATACACTTATACATTCCTCACCAATAAAAAAAAATCGCTTCTGACCCTTTTTTTTCTGAGATAAAGACCGTTAACGTACTTTTAAGTACTTGAATTAAACAACACATTTTGGAATTTTTTTTTCGTGCAAGTATAATAATTATAAAACTTCATCAATTCAAGCTGTTTATCATATGAATAATTATATTATAGTTATTGCTGTTCTTAGACAAAAATCTGTAGGGAGAGATTCATGACATATTTTGAACAAGAAAATCTATACGAATTTTATTGAGAAAGAGATGTAACTAGAGGAAAGGCTTGCATCTAAAGCCAACCCTGTCAATCTGGCAGATCTCATCAGGCCATCGTTGGAAAAAGTGATGTTGAAAATTTCCACTTGACAATATTTAACATCAATAACCTGAAATTAACATCACACCTACATTTTTAAAATGTTTTTCTACCATCTTGTATTAGGAAAAAATTAAAATACATTTCGAAAAAGAAAAAGAATTATTCGAAAATATTACGTTGATGTTGATGATGACATCTGACAAACAAAACGTCGGATTTCAATGTTACCAAGTCCTATGGAGAAAACTCATTTTAGTGAATGGTTAAAAAGGTATAATAACCACCAAATATTGTATTTTTTTTTAATTGACTCAGGAAAATGTATTCCAATTCATAGTGGCTTATTTAATCACATATTTTTTATAGTAATACCCGTAATTTTATATTTACAATGTTGGTAAGAGTAATTTTTTCAATGTGAGGTATTAGATATGTATCTCTTTATCCATCTATTTTAGGGAAACATGAGGTTATGATTGAGTGATCAAGTATCACTTATCTCATCCTATCTTTCCAAATTACTTCAGAAAGAAATGACAAAGATTTAATGGATATTCAGCATTTTCTGAATATATTTTCCGAATCTGCATTTTGTTGGCCATCAAATTTCGCAACTTTTCCATAGTTGACTCAATTCTGTGTCAACTGGATGGCACTAACTCACAATTTGCAGTTTTTTCTCTACATTCAGACAACTACCGGAAGCGCACATCGAAGAGTAAGGCCCACAGTGTCAGTTGTCTCTGGCTCAAACAAATATCCCGATAACTTCTGAGAATCGAACGAAGAAAAAGGAAGAGCACGCTGCTTAATTAATGACGTCAGACGCTACACGTCCCTCTTAAGAATTCATTCTACACCGATGCTAGGAAAATTCACCCGGTATAGAAGAATGCGAGCCATCATTGACAAGAAAGTTGGATGCCACTGCGAATCCTCGTCTCGATAGTTACATAATAACTGTTGCTGCTGCTAGCTTGTCTCGAAATCGCATACAATCTTCATTCAGGTCCTTAGCATTATGCTACAAAGGCGGGGTAATGGCTTTGTTATGATACCTGTACCATTACGGGCTGTTATTTTATCACTGCGATTGCGGTACGTCAATGGTTAATTTTATTAAGTGCTATATGCCCACTGGTCTTTATTCATGGAATCATTCAATAAAAGAGCAATTTTCCGTAATTATCCGGCATACAAAACGAAACTGCCCCGCCTCCGACACATCATACATCAAACATCGATGGTGCTGCCGCCGTGGATTTATAGATCTTTTGCATGATTTTATGCGCTTTCGGTAAAGCTGACTTATTAAAAGTAGGATGCACGGCGTACTTTGAGAAAGTGGTTCTCAGTTACGACCGAGAGTCTTCACACTCGATAACTACTTCTTGAAAACTTCTACAGGTGTCATAGTTTAGCTGCAACACAGTTCTTTAAGATTTTATCTTTTTACTAAACTATTTGTTTATACGGAAATTGATGAAAAAGTTCTCCTCTGGCCCTTATTATTATCGATCGCCAACGGCCGAAATGCCTGAAAAGTTTCTCTTCGGATATCACAGAGGTTTTGGACAGTCCCAAAAAAAAGTGAAGTGGGTTCAGATCTGGAGAACTAGGAGGCTAGTTCACGAGACCTCCACGACTAACTCATCTCAATTTAAATGGCCTCTTACCGTGAATTTCAAATGGGGAGCTGCTCTTTCATGCATTGAAATTTCTCAATTGAAAACAGTTTTTCTTGGAACAGCGGTATTTTTTTCGACTTCGATAACGAACAACTTTTCAGAAAAATTCCATATCTTTCCCAGGATTCCTTCATGAGATTCGAACGTAACCTAATTGGATTGGAAAATTTCAATAAAATTATTTCAGAAGTAACGTAATTATTAACAAAAAAACTTCGTCAGACTCAAAACTTCAAATGTCTATATCTCCTAAATCGGCAAGATTTTTGAAATATCTGTGAATATTTCTCGGACCTGGGACTAAATCACCTATTTTAGTTCCAAAAGTGACTTTGCAGCTAGTTGAAGCTTAGAATATATTCAAATTCTAATAGAAATGTTAACCTTGTAATTTCAACTCTGTACAGGAAGTTCAAAGTTTTTTATTTTTCAAAGAACTTAAGTGTCTCTCTCTCTCTCTCTCTCTCTAATGCTTAGGCAAAAAACTTCACCTTCAGTCTTAAATAGTGCTCAATCCTTTGGGATGTGATATCCTGAAATCAAGATATTCTAACAAAATGAATGAATATATTTTTGTGTTTACAAATTAAAATCAAACCTTCCATTAACTAGATTTAGATTAGTCCTCAACTGTACAGAAGTAATAATAATAATGATATAACACATCAAACATCGTCGTCATTCACTTGGCAACAGTGCTTTCTCTCATAGGAAATTTCCACACAAGTTACCAACCCGAAAATAAAAACAGCGGCATTATATACTGCAATTATTTTATCACGGTCATGCGAAGAATTGCAAATTGATTATGCTCCACACAAGCCTACAAATATGACATAAAAAATATATGAGTGATTTGACCAAAATGCAATGAATAACCAAATAATAACACTGATCGAAAGTTTTATGTCATTTATGAAATTGCTTTTAAGGACTGCAGTAAGTGTTACATCGGACAGACCAATTGATTTATACAAACACGTATCAAAGAACACGAAAGAGAGGCCAAAAACACGAAACCAACGACTTCTTATCCAACTTCTTCAGTACAACGTAAAAAATGATGCCAACACAAATTAGATGAACAGTGGGATCACAAAATATTCTGTAAAAACTTAGTTTTCAACAAATTATCCATGTAGGCAAATACGACTCAGTGAATTTCGAAAAAGGCTCAAATAATGTCAACTCAACTATTAACAAAGGCCAATTTATCATGTGCATGAAGGAAAACTTTTCTAGAATGAAAAACCTGAATATTCGAATCCTAGGTATAACAAAAATGATTATCAGGCTGTCAATAATTAGATTTCACGTTAGAAAAAACTCTGCTATTTTATAGTATTCAGAAATATGTCTAAATCTGGCAACTATGCAATTCACAACCCTACTTTCGAAATTATGATTTGAAATGTTGAAGGTAGTGAATTTGGACCCTATGACTTGCATTTTTGATTGATTTATTTTTTCTAGAACATTTGCAATAACACTGAAAATAACGTAACCAACATGTTATCGAAAATTTGTCGCCATTCGCCAATTCGTCTTGACGGTGATACATCTCTCGCAAACTCGCCTACTTCTCTGGAACACCGTAAATAATAAATTATCTATAATTTTGGAAATAACGACACCGTTTGAGGTAAAAGTTGCTTCGTCAAAAAAATTGCACATTTTTTGAAAATTCACGATCGTCTTCTAACATTCCATAGAACCATGCATATATAAATAAAAACACTGTCTCGCAGTGCTTGCATAATTTTGCTTCAGAATTCATCTTACAGTGGTTTGAGATATTTGTGCCTGGCTGAACTCTTGGTGTTTCACTGACAGTCATTAAAACATTATTCACGATGTTAAATTATTCACAACTGGCTTAACGTGAACACATACATTTGTTTTCAACCAAATAAGTTGCAATATTTTTGTCTGAAAAATGTCTTTTATTAGAAATTTCATATACTTCTCTTGTGCTTCAATAATTTTTGCCATATAGCAATGTTATTTCTAACAGAATTGTCAAGAAGTTATGATATTTGTTGTTATCACAAATAAATATAGCTATGTTTTTGAAGTTCCAATTTAATAGCGAATATTAAATGATAAATGATGTATTATTGAGTTTTAATTACAAATTTTGATTCAAAATTTATTTACGCGATGAAAATATTGAATAAGCTCATGCGCATCAATATACAGAGCATGACTACATCTAGTGACAAGACTAAATGGTGTTTTTTATATATTATTTTACCAGTAAGACAAGTATGTGTAATGTCTCTTAGTAAGGGTAGAGGAATGAAATGGTATTTTCGATTTCTTTAAAATCTAGTTTAAAATTGATATATGGATGCCTTGCATTTCAAACACATTTTCTCTAATACATTTTTTCAATACAAGTCGTAAGGGATTTTTAAGTTGTTAGACATATAGAAAAGAACCGAGTTAATTTTTTTCCAATAAGTACCTAAATGTTTGTATACAGTTTAAGTGTTCTTGTCTCAAAATAATTGTTGGAGAGATATCTAAAAAAACAAAATACATGGGAGTCGCCAAACCGTAAACAGAGGACAGCTGTTTCAAACTTCTTGGTTCTTATCAACATTGTTCGTAAAATACTCAGAAAGGTGTTCCTAAAGCTACACAGCATCAAAAATAAAAGAAAAACGCCACCTCATAGACATTCATATGTTGAAAAAAGTTAACAGCGATAAGACGAAGCATTAAAATATTCAGCAATATAACCCAAGCTTTCATAAATACCACGGATTTCACAATATCCAATACGACCAGATAAAAACAATTTTCCATTAGATAATTACTGTTGGCCTTCGGACCATAATGAAGACATCAGAGATCTTGATCTTCTAACGGTTCCGTTACTTCTGGTGTCATAAATTTTCGGGTCCTGGATACCTGGACTGGAGCTGAGTTTATTGCCTTTTCGGTCAATATATAGCGATAACAGCTCGTTTGCATTCAAACTCTGAATTGCAAAACGAAATTACGTTTCTTGGTAGCAATTTACTCGCGAAAATCCATCAATAGCCGAATATTGAACCGTTCATGACGGGCCTCATGCCGAGGGCAATAAGCGTCAGAAATTCGATGTAAGGTCAGGCATTGAAGTAATAATAGGCCTCTGCCGTCGATGGTCCCTGATATTACAAAAGCCAAGAGCCAGTTTTTTAATGCCTCCTCTCACAAAAAGCCTACATTACATCGGGGTGGAATTTGTGAATTGTCAGTTAGAGTGAACGGTTAGTGTAGTTTTGTTGGTGGCAATGCTAACACCACAGTTATTTTTTGTTGGTGGAGTTTGTGGGGAATTTGCTGCGAGAAAATGTGATTTAGTTCAATGAAGATGAGTGTTCAGTGCGTAATGGAAAAATTCAATCAATTCACTCAGCAGCAATTATGCGACGTGCTGATGTAATGATATAGACGGCGTTCGACGTATCCAATAATAGTTTTCAACGCTCTTTACTCTAGGATATGCAATTATGAAGAGAATTCCATCATTTGAACACTCTCACAAGATGAAATCATCACTTGAACAGTATTATTGACAAAAACAAAAAGGATTGAGTTCTTGCCATCATCACGAAGATCAAGAGCACTCCTTGGTACAAAAAGTTTTAACAAACTATTTTTTTATCCAGTGAACAACTCCCAACAGTTTCCGCCATAAGATAATATGATTATTATATATAAAAACTTAAATTCATTAGCACTTTTTGAGAAATATTGAAACTCTTTTCGGACCTCCTTACGATTAGCTACCCAATGTTCGTCATGGCATCAGTCAGGAAGTCTATTCCAAAAGTTACTCAGAGGTCTATTATCAGTAGTAATATCGCTAAGACATTGAAAATAGATAATAATATTTTTTTTATTTAGCTAATTTACATTGTCAAAGGTAAAAATGTATAAATAAAATACAATTTTGATTACAATCACAACATAAAAATATACCACACTACAAATATAAAATGAAATATACAATAAAACAATTGTAGAAACGTCATTTAAACACATTAAAACTGTTATATGAGTAGGTTGGCAAGGGTAATAGTGACAATCATGTATGACACTCTCGTGATAGATATCTTTTCAATTCGTTTTTGAAAGTTGTAATAGCGCCGCAGGTTTTCAAAGAATTTTCTAATTCATTTTAACACACTATGCCTTTATGAAAAATTTATTTTTCGGAGCTTTTTTTGTTTTTTGTCGAGACTCTTATGTCTGTCCTTCTTCGTGTGTTGTAGTTGTGTAAACTGTTGTTGTATACTGATTTGGATGACAGGTATGATGGGGTTGATGAAATTTTCATTCTGTGAATCATAACATGGTACTCCAAGTAATACTGTACCGAGAGCCAGTTCAAAGTGCGTAACATGGCCTTAATGGACGTGTCTCTTGGAACACTGAGAATAATTCTCATTGCTTTATTTTGCAATTTCTGCATCCGTCCCATCTCGTTTTTATTTGCCAGGTACAGTATAGACGAAGCGAATGTAAAATGGGGCAGTTGTACACTGTTTTCCTAGACCATGGTGTCAAAGATGGTTCCACTCTAAATAAGAAGTTTATTTTCTTCGATATTTTCAATGAAAGTTAAATGTCTACCGATTATAATGCCCAGGTAGGTATTTAATATTTTTCACTATTTCAATTTCCTCATTACCAATTGTATATCTTTGAACTCCGCATACTTTTTGTGGTTGCTGATTAGCATGAATTTAGTTTATTTCGCGTTGAGTTTCAACAAATTAGCATTACACCATTGGAAAATATTTTCCAGATCTGCGTTGAGTGTACCTGTTAGTGTTTGTATATCTTCAGAACAGAAATACAATAGAGTGCCATGAGATAAATTCATGATAATCGAAAGTTCATTCCTTGAGAAATTTGTCATCAAATTATGAGGCATTTATCCAGCGGAAATTTTTTTGGCAAAACAGTTTATAACTCAACATTACGAAACATTTATTTATTTAAGGTACTTGTGTTCGTCCTACTAAACCAACTATTTTTTCAACAAAATAACTTTTTTATTCAATATTTTCTTGCATATAAGTATTGAATATTAGTTTCATTAATAATCTGTTTGAATCGACTCAAATTACCTTTAAATTCCAAGTTAGAGACTCGCACTGTATAATAGTTTGTTCATTTCAACATATCCTCAACTCAATAAATCACTGACTTTTAGAGTTGTTAATGGTTACAAATAAATTTCATTGATTTCTACTATTTCTTTGCTGAATTTTTGTCTCAATGAATTTTGATGAAGGAGTCTTCCGAAAATGGCAATACGTAATTTTCTTATCGTTCCAAAATGTACTAGGAGGCCTTGAATGATGTCATGGAGCAGACTAGATATTTATATATTCCAATACATCAAGGCCTCCTACAAACAAGTTTCGATAATTATATTTAATCACATAACAAATTATCCTAAAAAAAATACAGCTCATGTTAGAAGAATTATTAGCGAATTCATCAACTGTTGTCAGGACATTATTTTCTCATCGATACAGGTTCAGATTCAGATAAAAGTATAGCATTAAACATTATTTCTGTTCATAATATCGCAACCGCACAAATTTTTCAGTTGAATGATATTTCGTTAAGATTTGATATAAATAGTTCAATAATCTTGAATTTCAAGAATGTTTTGCTCGTTAAAAAAAATGGCATTTAGAACAGAAACTGTTTCCGTAATGAAATACCAATAATACTTATGTGTATACACACAAAAAGTCTTGAAAAGGCTGTAACAGGATTGTCAACAAATCAATTGTGCCTTCAAAAAAAATAAGAGCCAATAACTTTGTTCTTCACTTCTTTGAAATATAGTCTGTGAGCCCCACACATGCATCCAATGAGGATTTTCTTTTCTCTAATATCTACAGTTTTATCTAGTACCTGTTCCATTTAAATAAAAAGTAACTTCATCAGTAAAAATAATGTAGTTTTTGATCTGCAAATCTGCTTCCATTATGTCCATTATCAGTTCTGGGACTTGTTGCCTTCTATCAGGATCAACCAACTAAAAAATATAATTTACATAATAACAACTGAGCTGTGTCCATCTGGTGGATATAAAAGCATCTCGATTTATTCATTTATTATTTGATGTTCATTTGCTGCAATTTCGTTTTTGATACTATGACATTGAAGTATGTTTATACTTTTGATAACTCACAGTCACACTTCTCACATCACGCAAGATTATATTATGGTTAGAATATGAAAATATACTTACTAGAGTTTCCATAAAAATTCTTCAACTCCTATTCCTGTATAAAAAATGCGGATACTGGCTACTTCCATTTTGAAACCATCGATAACTCAATACTTTGCCATCAAATCACATTAAGCCCTATTAATATGTACAATTATACCAAGTAAAGCACAACAAACTCCGCATATTAATAACACCATTGAATCGTTTATTCTGAAAGCGTTCCGCTACCATATTTGTGCACAAGCGCCATATTTCAAATTCTAGTACGAGCAACTGACATCACTAATTCTTTGTTGTCGTTATTACGGAATTCGATAAATAAAAACCACTGTGAGAACAAATACAACGCGATATTTCTTGGAAAGCATGGCATTTTTCAAATCCAATGGTTTATTATAAAATATGTTACAGATTTTAAGAATATTAGAGAAAGTAGCAACAGACTGATAACATAACTTGTAAATCAATTTATTCAATCTAGTAATTCCTTGATTCTTTCCAACTGAGGAATTTTTGCCTGAGATGTAAAAAAATCCATACATACATGCATTCTCAAGCTTATATATTCATCTTAGGCCTCAAAGCCTGTTGATTTGAAGATGCTGCTTAGTCATCTACAGAATTTTTCCTATGCTGATTTTCTTCCCACTTGACTCCTTTTAAAACTACTGGTGACTCGTCAATTTTCCGGACTTTTCCATGGGTCTTATTCACCTATTTGATCTGAATTTTTTGTATCTAAATTATTTGTTTTGGTTTAATCTTGATTCTCTCAAAATGTCTTATGCTTATTTCTTTTATTCTGCATGTTTTCCTTTCTGTCATTTTGCATGGTTCTGATCCATGTGTAAGATATACTTTCTCAAGTATTTTAACTCTGTTGTCATAAGTCTCTTTCTTTCTGAAAATATATAATATCAAAATTCCAGTTACCATGGTGTATATGTGTATATATGTGCAGGATTTTCATTAATTACATTGTACTATCATAAAAATACATAATCGGTTTATATTGAAACTTCAAACTCAACTTATTTACTCTGATAACAAAATGAAAATTATATTCATGTACGAACTCCGCCCATTTTTTTTAAATTTATTGTTACTGTTTTTGTCTCTTCCCAAGTGTATCCTTTCCTTTGAAGTATGCTTCTCATGTTTGCCTTGGTCTTCCTCTGTTGTATCTTTGAATCCACGACTCTTTTAACTGGTCTTTTATCATTCATCATTTGTAGATGACCCCACCACCTCCATAACTTTTAAGAAGGTCATTAATGAGGGCAATTTTTGATGGACAAGATTTCTGAGAAATGTCTTCAAAAGTACAAGAGTTTATATGGGAAATTTTTTATGTAAAAATATACCTAAATGTGATGACCCACTTCAGTTTATATCCTTTCCAACCTACTTGTGTAACATTAGACATCTTCAAGGCTTTCGGCAATCTTTTTATATAATTTGAATGGAAAACCTCACATCGCGTATGGCTTATTTTCCAGCTGTACAGATATGCAGATATTGAATTGAAAATATAAATTACTATATAGCAGTAGAACAACCTCACTATTTTTCACTTAGAAGAACAATGGCTCGTTTGAAATGAAATTTGTAGGATAACTTCAAATGTTTCCTGAAGGTTATTCTATTTTCAGTGACACATTGAACATATATATTGAATATGCGCCAAAAATCTATAACAAACTGAAATAATTTGTAAAAGTAAATTCAGAGGCAATGTGTCTAACATGACTCAAATATTTATTTTTCGACAATCCAGTTCCGCTTTATCGTAATAGTGTTTCAAAGATAGTTTATTTGGGGAATAGTGCGCGATATTATAATTTTGTATATGCCTGGATGACGGCCAAAATATTAGTTTTCAAATCGTGTGAATTTTCATTTGAGACAAGACTTAATTATTATCGCGTTTTATTGTAGAGAAAACGAACTTTTGTCAATTTTTTTCTTGTTGTATCATTTGAAATCGTTTTTTCAACTTCTATGAAAAACTTGTCCGTCATTTCGTACTAACATCATCTTAGTATATCTGAAATAAACGAGTCTTATTGAAATATTTCGTGTACAATATTGGTGCGACCCAAATCCCATAATTTTCTGCCAGCCCCCGAACTAAAAACTAAGAGTTTTAACGAAGTTCCCGTTAAAAGAGGTCGAAGAGAAAATGTAATACATCTTGGAGAGATGACGTTTCCTTTAATTCTACTATGATTTATATTGTGTAGTTGTCAGCGGGAAATGATATCTTATTTTGGTTAATACCAGGGTAAACATCCACCAAAAGGACTTCCAGCGTTCCAGGGATGCGAAAAGATACAAGGAGACTGTTTTAGATTTACTCCCAGTCTGAATTTATGGAGGCAAAATGTCCATCTTGGTGTATTGAGGGATGCAATCATTTTCTGAATTTTGAAGTAGTTATATTAATTATTTCTTTCGTCTATTAAACAGTCATCAACTAATCATTATTTGCATGGTACACAATAGTCACCGACTATTCAGCATGATACCTATACAGGGTGTTCCAAATTAAGTCGGAACCCTTGCCAACTCCGTTATTATTGATGCTACGAATTCGGTTAAATGGGCAAACTAGTAGCATTTTTAATGGCCTTCTCGATGCCGAAAACAAAAATAAATTGACGGTCGCGTTTTCAGAATATTTCATAAAATGATATATCTTTCAATGGAATACCCTATATTTTTGCATGCAATTCGATTCGTTATTTCATTCTCAACAACAAATCTCATTTGACTTTTTTTCGTAAAGGAGAAAATAAGACAGTTTTATCAATAGGAAACATTTATAACAAACGGATTTGATAAAGCGCTCTAAAATATCGAGTAAATGTTCAAAAACACCGTCTTTTTGTTGAACACATTTTTGGGCCCTTCTATTGACACTTCTTGTGGCATTCAACACAGTTCGGCCATCAATTCTATTAATTATAGTTTCATTATTTTTTCAGTTCATCTACATAATTATGTTTCATTTTGTACACCTCCTTTTTCAGAAATCCCCAAAAATAAAAATCTAGAGGTGTCATGTCTGGTGAACGAGGGGACCACTTAACAGGACCATTTGTAGCAATCCATTTGTTTCCAAAACAGCCTCGCAGCATTCTTTTTACGCCACTGACATTATGTGCTGGTGCTCCATCATGCTGAAAATAGATCATCTGACGAGCCTCCAGATCAAGATCATGGAAAAACTCTTCCAACACTCTTGTTAATAAATTGATGTAACGGGGTCCGTTCAAAGAACCATGGTAGAAAAGTGGACCAATAATTCTGCCTCTAAATAGACCACACCAAACATTAATACTAAATCGTCTTTGCGGATTGTGGGGATGGACTAGAAATGGATTATGTCTACTCCAATAATGAAAATTTTTTCTATAATACATCCCACGATTTGAAAAATTAGCCTCATCGCACCATATAATATTTCCATAGAAATTTGGATCTGCATTTATTCATAAACCACCGACAAAGCCCCAATCGTCTCTCAGGATCACCAAGTTCTAGTGTTTGCACTGGTCTTAACTTATAAGAAGAAATCTTATGTTTCTTCAGAATTTGTTAATACCAGACAGTGGAACAGCTATTTCTCTAGATAAATCTCTGATGGATATACCTCAAAGGAGAATAAAACGTCAATTTCTGTATCTTCAGATATTATAAATTTAGTTCTCCTCTTTTTGAAAAACTTTTTTTATTGTTCCTGAATCGACGATGAAGCACAGCAAAAAAAACGCTGATTAGGTAATTACGATCGGGGAACGAGTTGCTGTAGTGTTACGCTATTTTTCTGGCAAACCAAGTAGGATTCTAACAAATCACATTTTTCTTGATGGGAAAACGGCTTTTCGAAAAATATTCGAACAGTAGCTGACAGTTACAATAATTTATGACATTGTCATGATGTACTTGGGAATTTATGACAAATAGCATTTCAAAAAAGTTTCAAGTCAAGTTGATTGCTCATAATAATTATGTTTTATCGAATCAAACACATTTATTCCAACCACATTTATATGACCCTCCAGTATTTTCTCTTCTGTGCAAAAACGGCTTCAAAGTTATCATTACAGCAGACATATTTTGATTCACAAAATAAATGTGGCTAGCGGAATGGCTTTAGGATCTAAATTATCGTTTTGTACATTAATACCTAATAGCTCAGTGGTGTCAATTGAGTGGTGCGACATGATGATCACGGGTTTCACGAGTTCACATCCCAGCGCATTTTTTTTAACCGTCTCATTTTGCTATTAGTAAGAAAATATTGTCATTCGTATAAGTACCAAAATTGGGTGTTTGGACAATCATGTGGTTTTATTCGCCAAAACAAAGAAATTTTTTGTACTAGTAAAAGAAATAAATATTTCCACAAAGTCGCTCATTTTCCACTCTAGGAAGAAAGATAATATGAGATTTGTTGTTGAGAATGTTATTACGAATCGAAATGCATGAAAAAATATAGGTGTTCCATTGAAACAAATATCATTTTATGAAATATTCTGAAAACGCAACTGTAATGTTTGTTTTTTTTTCGGCATCGAGAAGGCCATTAAAAATGCTACTAGTTTTTCCTTATTTTCCTTATTTTCGCCTTATTTCATCAGCCCAACCGGAAAAGCCTAGCGTTGCAAATTTTTGTACTCGCTATCTCTAACACTGTAGCTGACACAAACTGAAATACAAGCAAAATAATAAACATAACTCAGAACATGAAATTTATCAACGAATTTTAACAAGTACGTGCCTAAGTTGAATTCAGGGACGATGTTAATAGTCGTTATGAGTGAGGCATGGCGCCATTTCATTTATATAAACACCGTGCGCTTAGATATGGCCTATCTTGTCTGTTGATTCTTCCTTGGGAAAATGAAAAAATGCAGGTTGGGAAACGTTTCGGAAAATGCGGGGGATAATTACTTCAGCATCGAAAAGTGGAATTGCTAATGAGGGTCGTTTGGTGTTGGGCTATGTTGCAGAAGATTTTTCAGATTCGTTGATGTTTCATTGCTCAGTGGAAATTGGGGGAAACTCGGAAAATATCGACTTTTACGAGCCATTGTAGGATTCATAAGTTTCCACTCGTCGCTTGAGGTTGACAAGTCTTTATGCATAATAATAACAACTCCTAATTGTAGTATTTTCAAATCTTTCATTCACTCATAATAATTTTTAGGCTGCCAGTTGTCTCAGGATTTGTTTACAGTCCCAAGTCAGCTCAGACTCACAAGTATGTGACTTCAGAGCTTTTAGTGCTGCTTGGCTATCTGATGAGGAATTCCTGGGCACAAATCTCTATAGAATCTACTTCTACTCGAAAGGTTGCGGTCCTACCAAGGCGTTTCGAATGCCTGAAATTTGACATTGTAATTTTCAATTTGGAAGTATGGCATTCCTTTTTCCACTAAGATCAATATCACTTTCGTTTGGTTGAAAGTATCTTGTTAGAATCAATTCTGGAAATTATCTCAAACCTTTAAGGGCTGTTGGCGGATGACATAACATATTTTATCTCGCGGGATGACACAGGGGGATGAAACTTTCGAAATACTTGCCGGTGGTTGAAATGTGGCTAAAAAATGTTCATCATTTTCACTCCGACATACTCTACTTAAAATAATTCGTGAAAAATAATCAAATTCAAGAAGTTATCTGCATAAAATGCGATGAATCTTGCACGATTTAAAAAAATCTCCATACGACCATACGTCCGCAACCGTTTTATTTCCGAGATAGAGAGTGTTGAAAAGAAAAGCGTAGGAACAGCCTGTATCTCAAATATAAAGGAGCTGTGTTTATATAAAGAATTTCTCAAAGACCATCGAATGAGTATCTTCCAATAGGATCAACATTCAATCATGAAACACCCTGTATATAAGAAAATATCATGTGTATATAGGAAAATAATCCATTACGAAAGACGTTAAAGGTGTTGGATTACATGGAAAACGCTTTTCCATTTGTTTCACTAGATTTTATCTAGTAGGATATATTTGTGAAGGAAACTGTCTCTCACTGTCTTGGTTGTAATTTTCTTCAATGGGGGCCAAAAAGCAACTCATTTGAGACAGTGGGCCGTGTTGAACCTGGTATTCAGTTCACATACATCATTTTTGGAACTGTGTCGATCATTTCTTGTGATTGCGAACAGATTTTCCGAGATGACGATGAGTTTTGTATAAAAATATCGGATTTATTTACCAAATAAGATTCCATACAGAGATATATCATGGCCGCAAAGCATTGATTAAAACAATTATGCGCTATTTATTCCAAAAATCAAATATTTGAAGACATTTTGGAATAATAAATCCTGTGCTGGAAATTTTTCTGAGGGACATATCGCAAAATATGCATGTATGTGCAAATTTATGCGATTTACGGGCAAACTATTTCACGTTCTCAATCATTTTCTCCTGGTATATTTCTTCGAAACTACAGAACAACAAAGTAATAACAGTTATTATTTACAATCAGGTCAGATTCATCAAAAATAAGAAAACAGTGAAAACATGCTCAGACTTCAAAGAAGGTCATGTTAAAACATCAGGTATAGTCGTCCGTTGAAAAAATACGTCCTGTCGCCGTATTGAGATAAAACACACTTTCAGTTAGCAAAACGTGCGTTTACACCCATTAGGGCTATAGAGATAAACAAACTTTTGCTGAAAATGTGTCGGATGCCAAGATTCAGAATCGGCACGAAACAGAACACCTATTAAAATAATCGATGTTATGGGCACAGCTAATTAAAAACGCTGGAAAATTATCTTCATCGTGAACTGAACGTAAACACACAGAAATATCTACTTCTACTTTGCGCATACTTTGTAAGATAATTTCTAGTGTTAACGAGATGACCTAGGATAAGTTGCCTACAAGCGCGTATTGATTTGCCCCAGAAAATGCACTGAAATACTGGTTGCAAATGTAATTACACTAAACAAGCAAGTATTCGTTATTATTCAGTAGAAACAATTTGCCAAATTCACCTACGTCAAGTGTCAATATTATCGGTTACTTTTGTTTTCATAATTGAACCTGGAAATATCGATAATTACTTCAAATTCAAGTTTCGAACTCATAGATGGGGGTGGAACGTTCATCTACGCTAACTTGATTCATTGCCTGTTCTGTAATGGAAACTTCTTCCTCACACTGTTCCTCTCATGATTGCTTTCACTCGTCTTTATGATTCTGGACGATAAAAGATTCTTTTCCTTCTGAAATTTTCGCCAGACCTCGTATGAGTCGTATTCATACAACAATAGTGAAAATGTTGCTGGTGATGGTGACTGAAATAATGATATAATAGTTGAAATAATTATTAGAATTGTGACTATTCGCAATAATTATAATTTAAATAATTATAAATATAATATAAATTATAATTTAAATAATTATAAAATTTATTTCAGTTACTTCTATTGATTGATGCTTAACAGGAGTTATGAAAAACGGGATTGTAAAAGATGACTTACATTCTATTGTTTATTGAATTTCAGTCGTGTAAACATTGAATAAATCTTATTTCAAATGATTCTTAGAAGAACAGGGAGTGTAGCGATTTATGATATATTTTGTCTTTTCTTTCTCTATCCAAATATGAAAGGCATGAAAATCACTTTGGAAGAAACACGTTCTTGAGAAATGTGTAAATCAGATATAGACATCTTACATTGAAAAAAGCGTGAAAAATCTTTCTGATAGAAACACTCCTTGGGCTTGGGCCTGGGAGCACTAAGTAGTAATTATTTTAATATACAAATATTATTTTTCCCAAAATTAATTTGTGTCGATCTTCCAGAGGTAACCTCTAATTCCTATAAAAAAAATACAGACGATATAATTGGTTTTGAAATACTTCATAGATCATACTCTATAATTAAATCATAATCATAAGTCAGGCTATTTGAAATGGAATATTATTTTCAGATATTTCACCTGCAATGGAATAAAATATGTACTCAAGGAAATCTAGGTATATAATTGTAAGATAAGTTACTGCGTCCAGGAGGCTATTGCAAAATTGTTTAAAATTCTGTCAGAAACGAACCAAATTCTGAATTTGCTTATTTGAAAAAATAATGAACAAATCATTTCTTTCTCGAAGATCTTTTTTGAAGAACTGTTTTCAACAAGCTCAGTCGACTGAAATACTCCTTAGGGGACAAAATATTATTTTCGATTTTGTAATACATAATAATATGCAGTATCCTTCAGAGACTTTTCACACAACTTTTGCTGTTTGTTGAAAGTTATTTAATTTCAAAATAATCACTCAAAATATGCTTATTGTTAGAATTTCAAAAAAACTATGCAAAAGAATTTGTTTTTATTGAAATTTTACACATCTGTGCCAAGTTTTTTTACTACTTTTAGTGTCTGCCATTTTCTTTTTTATTTTTATAAAATTTCTGATAATCTAAAATGATTATAAATTCTTTTTCATGATACAAGTTAGTTTCGAATATCGATAAAAAATGGTTTCCTATGAAAAACGAAGGAAACCGTCTAATATTTCTGTTGTCTTGATGCAAAGTTCATAGAAAATTTTGTATAGAATTTTATTTTAATAGATTTTTGTCCGTAATATACTTCGAACTTCTTCACCTATCTTTCCAAATTTGAAGACATTCTGAACAAATTCAAGTGATTATTTTGAATAATTTTGATATATCACTAATTTCGTAAATATTAAAAATATGACAGGAAATGAAAATTACAATAGAAAGTCCAAATTTGGCACAAATGGCATTGGAAAAAAACACTCTGATTTTTTTCGAAATTCAAACAAATGAGCCTTTTTTGGGCGATTATTTTGGAAAAAAATTGTTTTCGATAGAAAATCAAAGTCACGTCAAAAGTATTTCTCAAATGATGCCAACTTTATGGAGGACACTGTATATCAAGATGGCAAAAGTCACCACAAATAATTCCTTGACAGATTTCATTATTTTTGTCAAAGAGAGATTTCAACATCTTTCAACATAATTAAAATACAGTTTTTAGCAAGTTTTGATAGCATCTACTTTTCTCGGAAAAAAAATAGTTTTTAGTTAATTTCAACTCATTTATTGAAATTCAGAATATGGTATTTTACTGACAAAATTGAATATTATCGGGTCTAATTAATTTAATTGTAAAGAAACGAATTTCGTGTACAAAACCAAACGTTCCATTGATAATATTTTTTTATTGCGATCTAGTATTAATGCTTCTTTTTATTTGGTAAAAATTTGGTATTGGTTTTCAATACCAAAATGCATATAGCCTCTCAATGAATTTGCATTTTTCGTTTTCAGACTACCGAAGGTTGAAATAACGAAAAAAATATGTCAAGAAATGAATTTTCCCCACAAAATCAAACTTTCCATCAATAATTATTTTCAGTTTCTTATTTTCGGTCAGCATTGTTCGCTGATATAGATTTAATTATTGGAATAATTAATTTTTTATTGTGATTTAATATTTTTGCTTCTTTTTATTTGGTATGAATATGGTATTGTTTTACAATATATAAAAATAACAATTCAATACTATATCTACAGTCACATTTCTGTATAAAATACTATTGCTGTGCATAAAAATAAAGATAAACTGTTATTTTTGAATCCTGAAAGTAACCATTTAATCACATGGCATCACACGTCAAAAGGCAAGTGCCTTAACTTATCTAGCTCGCACAAGTCTTCTGAAGACTTCTGAGGTTGCTCGTGAGGGTACAGTCGGTTGACGAAAAAAACAAATTTTAAAACGAATTTCTCAACAAATCCATTTCAATAATCTGATATTTCAATGAAGTAACTGATTCACAGCTTCCTGGTATCGTAATTTTTATAAATATTTCGGAAATATTAGTATTTGAAGATGATAGATAGACAAATAAATATTTCATAAAATACTTCAGTATAGACACTCGTAGCGATGTTAAAATATTAGATATACTAAAACAATTGAACAGAAAATCAGCATTCAACACACACATAAACTTATACGGACACCACATATCATGAAAAAATCACATACGGTGAGATACCTACATACTAAAGGTTATCGAACAAATATGTAGGTCAATCAAGTCATGAGATTGGCACGAGATTTAGAGAGCACCGCGAAGTAGTTTCAGTAGAAGCTTTGCTACGAATCTAAAAGAGAGTAAGAATTCAACAGTCGTGGTTGATTTTTGTTGACGAAAGTGTCTCTAATGTATGGAGTTAATGCCACAAAAAGACATTCGTTTATCGAAACTGAAACCGAGTCTATGAAATGGAATTGTTCAAAATTATGCCGCCCATGTTCGTCAAACAGATCATGGAGCAACGATCGCAGGGCAACTGAATACAAAGTAATGGCATGCTCCTATTCACCTAGCAAAACAGCTTATTTCCTCCATAGTTGCAGGCCTAAATCATGCAAACTGACCGTAAACACCTTATTCCCTAAGAACGATCATCGATTAGCCGCAAAAAATCTACCGTACTTTTCGTCCCCACTGAATAACAGTGGTTGTATGTGAGCGTTTTAAAAGCAGATCCACGAACAGGAATTGAATAGGACGGAGATTTGGTTGTTGAATAGAGCAGAAGGAGACAAAAAACTGACGTCGGGTGGATATTTTGACTCGGGGTCATGGCGATAGTATCGCAAATCTCAGATTGAGCCCGAGCATAACTCTCAACGTTGGTGGTCGAGTGTATGCCTATTAAATTAATAACACTTTGCCTTATTAAAAATGCATTAGTTCGCTTATTTATTGATTGAAACGGTAGGTGGAGTATCATTACCATGTTCTGTTGCACACGAAGTGGTGTTATCTCGGAGCGAGTATCACATTGCAAGTTTTTCAGATTTTAATTGAAAATGTAGCACCTTATAAAGGATTGCTATCGCGCGATTACGGTATGACGTTTTATTATTTTTATTATTGTTTGTGGGTAATTATATAGGGAAGACTAGATTAACTACCGCGTGAATATCATTGGGAAATAGTGTGGCATCATTAGTTTTTTAGATAATTGCTGTATCGCGATTAGCTTCGGTATTGTGAGATTTTCGTTCGATCATTGCCAAATTTAATTTGTTATTACTATTTTCAATAATCAATATAAACAGAGTGAACTGCAAAAGAAACAAGACATGTAGGTATTCTAAGTGAAAGTCTCCATTTTGATAAACTTGTAAGTTTTCCTTTCCATATAATTCATTAAATCTAAGGCGGTTCATCTCTCCCCCACTAACTTTTCCATCTCTGTGAAACACCATCAATCTGTCCCTTTTTTTATTTATAAAACGTGTCATGGCACCCAACAAATACCTTATTTTCATTATTTCACTGTAAATACTTCTCTCGGCACTTTTTTTAACGACCCACTGAAGCTCCGAAACTTTCTGCGCAGGAAAAAAAATTAATTGTTGATATAACCATTATTTCATTGAATCGAATAAACTTATTTATTCGGTTCAAATAAGGGGATATTTGTTCTCGATGTTATTTACTTGGTCTGTATAAATGAAATATTTGATGCAAATATATCTTTTGATTCGAAGAAATCATTTTATTAGACCTATTGAAACTAATCTTATACTTTTTATTCATGTTTCAAATAAAACCTACTTGACGCAAATAAATGCACAGAAAAAATATATTATTTGATTTGAATAAATGTTTATTAAATAGGTCCAACATAACTTATACTTCATTCAACTATAATATCAAACATTCACTTCTATCTAGATATATTGGCCTGAAATGTATCCAAATAAATTACTTATTACTATTATTATTGCTTTGTCCAAATACTTTTGATTCTCGTATATATGTTAGTTGATTTTCGTCCAAAGTTTATAGGTAAGTGATTTCAAACTCAATTTTTTTAATAGAACTACTCCATGTCAAATTATTATGTTCGTATATTATTTGATCCAGGAAACAATATAACTAACTGAATAGTTGTTTGTACTCCAACAGATATGTTTTTTGTTCGTCTGAATTCCTTGTGGATAAAAACTAAACATTACTATGAATTATTAACTATTGTTTATAATCCGTGCATTGTTATTGTCTATGAGTGATCGATAATATTTGCTGAATATTCTAAACAGTAAATGGCTGCAATATATTTCTTTCCATATCAGTAATGGAGGAAGGGGTTTTGAAATTTCATGTTCAAATACTGTCAAGTAATGCAAATAATTCAACACCGTACTCATAGTCGAATCAAACTTTGACCGGAATTCAATCTAAGAAAACTCTTTGATTTCATTTCGACAAAATTTCAGATTTTTTTACTCTCAAAAAATAAATAATTTCTCTTAAATTTAAAGTTTGCTCTTATCATTTCAACAGCAACAACACCTTCTGGCTTGCCAACTACCATCGATAACATTAATCCAATCCAAAATTCGGTTGTGGTTTTCGCAAGAAAATATAAATCTAATTAATTGAAGAAATCAATTAAGGAATCCGTGGCGTCGAAGAAATGATGGTTTCAGAATTAAAGTAAGCCTTCTTGTGTTAATATATAGCAGTGGAAACAATCGTCGTAGAGTTTTATTACTCATTCAATCGGCACTTTCTCAGGTTTTCTCGCACCAAATGGGTGTAAGACAATAAAACCTGATGCATTGTGATTGTATACGACACGGAGATCTAGTGTTGATCAAACGCAAATTCTAAAGTGATACGAATTACGACAAAATGTAAATTTCAGCAAGTGCTTTGGAATTTCAACAGGAAATTATTGTTCAACTGTTCAAAACCTCAGAAAGTATGTAGTTCTTTTATGAATAATTCTTATTTGTTATTTCATCTTAAATTTTTCTTTAATTACCTGTCAATGTTTTTATACTTCGTCACTAAATTTTGGGCAGATATGAACAGAAAAAATATCTAAGAGAGACGAATACGAATTTGATTAACGATTTGGGATATGTATATATCAAAAATTCAGTTATTTTGATTGAATTAATCATTAAATAATGCAGTTATAAGTTTTTTCCCTAAGCATCAGTAAACATTTGAATAATTTTATATAATTCAATTATTTTAATGTGACTTTTTTCATTAATTTAAGTGGGCTTCTTGATGTTTGTTTGTATACAATTGTTGATTACCATTATTGATTTATTTTTTATAGAGTTATTTAAATTTCACAAATCACAGAGGACATTTTTTTCGGTGCAATTATTTCAACTAAGAAAAAGACATTGATTTAATGATGTTGTCATCAAAGAACCGAATGGAAAAATCGGTAAAAAACATCAACAAACGTGGTATAAGTATTTATAATGTAGATACAATACTACAAGGTGACGCAGAAGAAACACGAACGAGCTAAGAGAACTACTATACTAAGGAGTCTTCTAGTTCTTTTACCCAATTACAGAAACACAATTGGTAAACCTATACAGAAACACAATTAGTAAACTTATTCTTTTTTTTGTTATAAATATAGATACAAGATAATTATTAATACCGTTATTCGCCGTTCAAATTCCACTTGAAATTAATAAAATATATAAATATGTCCGGAATGTTGGGTACTTCAGAATGAATAATAAAAAAAACTGAACG
The DNA here is from genome assembly GCA_958502065.1 of Chrysolina americana. Classification (NCBI taxonomy): domain Eukaryota; kingdom Metazoa; phylum Arthropoda; class Insecta; order Coleoptera; family Chrysomelidae; genus Chrysolina; species Chrysolina americana. Next base: position 4,960,409 of record OY293417.1, read on the forward strand.
TATACTGCCCATGATTTTTGGGGGGGCGCAACACAACTTTGTATAGTACAACTCTCTACATTTGAAAGTTTCTGCATGAGACACATTCAACTTAGGGCACAATCGTCGAAAACATTCAAAGGGCACTACTGGGCGGCGTACACGTACATTGAAGTCCGGCAACGCTGTCGACAGACTAAATTGGGCTTGAGAGCCACACCATGAGAATGATGGACGGACATATTTAGGGTTGAAACGAACGAATGTCGGCATAAGCGGCCATTAGGGTTCATTCCCTTCTACCTCTCCGCTACGTAGTAATCACTGTTTTAATTTACCTCAGGAAATCATGAAAAGCAATCGTGAAGTTATGAGTTGTGTGAGTGGTGAGAGGTGCGAGTTCTGGAGATTCGTAGGAATAATTGAAGAAAACAGTTTAGGTTCCTCGTGTAAAATTCTCAAGTGCAAAGTGTATCACAACTGAAGACTGAAAATAGACAAGGAATAAAATATTTATTGAAAGGCCCGTGAATATTGCGTCTCTAAAACAATGCATTCTTCAAAAACTAGAAAAGAAGTTGAAACCAAAAAATCCACTATGCCTTGGACTGGGAGAAAAAAATTGAGAAACTCCTGCTCAAATATTCTGAGAAGTTATTGAGGAAATTAACTAGATGAGAACACAACGAACACGACACAGATCAAAATAAATACTTAAATTTTCAACGCAAATGCAAAAAATATCCAAAGATTCGTTTGAATTTCATGCCCAACACATTCTTACTTATATATTAAAATACCCGAAATACTCAGATATGAACTCAAACAAAATTCGTTGAAAAATCAATAAAAACATGGATCATAAATAGCAAGAAAAGCCTTACCACTGGAGGAATGTGATTATATAAAATCGCTAAGATTTGGAGTATCATATCTCAGAAATAATAGAATGGATTGAATTGCAAAAGATATACCTGAACAAACTACTGATTGTATTAAATTGTACAATGATGATGAAATGCCACAAATTTTTCACCGATGGATATATGAAATTTCGTAGTAATCGCTACGTTTCATGCTCAAAGTTTATCAGATTCGCATTCACGTCTATTTAAGAAACTTGAAAATATAGGATTTTGTGGAAAAATACTAAAATTATTGAAAAACTCTCGATAATAGAATATAATATGTTTTATTCAACAATTATGTCAGTGATTCAAAATTATTTTATTACTGAGTTCCCCAAGGAAAAGTTTTATTTTCCCTTTTACACAATATATGTATTAATGATCTTTTTGATTAGTATAGACTATCGGAAATATTCAAGATTAGGCTTTGATAATAAAATATCTGTTAATAATTATTTATGCAACAAGTGCAAAAAGTGAGTGTTCATTGCACTCTACGTGAAATTGTCCGACTAGGCCGTCAGCCGAGTTGGCCAACACGTTGAGTGCAATAAACATTTTTTGCACGAGTTGCATACAATATTTTTTCTACTTCATGCAAAAAGCAAAAAATTATTTATTTAGGTGCGGCACTAGGTGAAGGAAAATGAAATACGCAATTTAAATAAATAATTATTACTATCGATTTCATCACCATCATCTAGTTTTCCATTAATATTACTCGTTTCAAAACTTTCAGTTCTGTAATTGTCAGAATTAATTTTGACTGACGTTTATATAATCACAGTTGCATTATAAAAATCAAAATCATAGTAGCCATGAGCGCGTATGTTATCACGAGGTGTGGTCATAGTACATAGTACAGTTTGCTCTATGCAGGTAGACGGTTTAGAACATAGCGGATCGGTTTTGATTATAGAGTTATTTTCAGGAAGGGATTGTCTGTTCAACTCTGACTGCTAATATTAATACAAAAAAAATATAGAATATGTAGCTGTTTAAAACGTATGGCCAATTTCACAGAATATCTGCTAAATATGTAGTGGGTTTGAACGTTTATGTTTATCATGATGACAGCACGTTGAAGTAGAATGACAGACGAGTGCAATAAAAACTTTATTTCACTAGTGTAATAAAGAGCTTCTTTTTCCACTGAATATAGTTCAATAAAGTTTTGCTTTTTGCAGGAATGTAGAAAAAGAATATTTTCAGTCAATAAAAAAATGAGCCTCAATTCAACACTTAATTCTGAAGAAACAAAGTACAATCGAATTAAGGAACAATTAAAATTGATAATGTCAACGAAATTCAACAAACAACTAATAATAAATATCTAGGTGTAATGATTGATAGAAATTTCAAATAATATAATTCACAAATAAATTCCTCAACAAGAAAATCAACAAGCTCTTTATCAAAATTTAATTTACTTAAACAATTCCTGAAAATTCAATTGGGCTATGATATTCTTAAATGGGTAAGTGCGAATCATAATTTTACTTGAGGCCTTTAAATATATAAAAATATATGAAAAAATAATTATAATTATTTTTTTTGTGTGCCGCAATTTAACCGAATTTTTTGCATAAATAATAACGGAGTTGGCAAATGGTGCCGACGTAATTTGGAGCACCCTGTATTTGTAATTGAAAGCGAATACTATTATTATATTTGGGAGCACTAAAAAGTATGCATTCAACTCGGGAAAAAATGCGTTAGACAAAACCATTTGTTTTGGCAATGATTTATTTCCTTCCCTTGTTGAACAAAATGCTACTGTTTTGATTCACTAAAATAGTTCATCAGATCCATGTCTCCTCTTAATATCAAACAATTTCCTATGCCTTTTCCATCTCAATGTCGGCGAACACACAACTTATAGAATTGAAACGGATTTGGTAACTTGCGGACGATAAGAGGTTTATGGAATTTGAACAATTTAATTTTCGCGTAAATCTCCTTTTAGTAGAATTTCAACGCGGTCGATATAACATTAATCCTCGGGTAATTAATACCATCCTTCTCAGCGTGAACTAACCGCTAGCCAAATCGGGTATTCTCTATTGAAAATTATCAGATATAATTGGATTTTTGATTCGAACGCTATACGTAGTAGTTGGAATGCAACTTGGTTTGAAATATGGCGTGATAACTATTTCCTTCTCAAATTTCTTCTCTCGGTTTTCCGCATTGTCGAAATATACTACTATTTCTTGGTCGGAAGTCCTCGTATAACCTTAGGCGTGCTTCAAAGTTCATAATTAGGGCTATTTATTTTAAAATTTATATTATATAACAACTTAATGGTACAAAAATTGAATAAAATCAAAGAGAAACTATATCAGACAACTATTTTGGCTACAATAGGTAACAGTATACCGCGAAAGAATCGAAAATGCTCTTGGGCGAGATATAAATATAGTATAAGATTGCTTCTTAGTGGAAAAAAATTACAAACAACAACCACAGGTTGATTTCACGTTATACATTATTTAAAATTGGTATTATTGAGAAATACACCCATGAATAGGTATATTTGAAAATTCTAGCAAGCTTCAAGTGACATAAATGACATCAAAATGTCAATGCGTTCATTATATTTTATATATAATGTGATCAATTCCTCAACTCTGAAATATTCCATTTTAAAATATTTACAAGGATCAAAAATGAATAACAATATACTCTGAACAGTTCGATATTGAAAATATCCAGTAAAATAATATAAGAGACGTGGAATCTTTCATTATAGTAAATTGATATTTGATATTCATGACGTCTTATAATGTCCTTCAAATGTATATAATTCATCTGTGCTACTTTAATTTCTGCCCTCTAGGCAATAATTATCTCTTAATACGCATATGTTTTCAGATAAATGTACGTTGCCAACTTTATTCCGATCCTTCAGTTCAAAATTCTCAACGAAAAGTTGGGTAATGTACAGACAAAATGTTCTTGATATTCATTTCTCACAACACATCATGATATCTTGATGAGAATTATAATAGACATTCAGAGTTGGAATTCTGAAAACATTAACCAAAATCGAACCATGGTCATTACCAACTTTTATTCGATATTCATCATTTTGAATCGATTGGTGTTCATCTAGAGTTGTCAAGGATCATTTTCCATTATAATTTAGTGATTTTTCTATAAATTTTCTCGAAATGTAACTTTTTTCTAACACGCACACATATGCGTAGATGCAATTTTGAGTGAACCTAAGGATTTTGTATTTTTCATGATTTTCAGGGGTCTTCCCTTTAGGACTTTCTTCGAGTATATTTTTTTCACAACGATCGACTTATATTCATTTATAAACTAATTTCATCATTCTGAATCGATTGGCGTTAGCAGAATTGCTCTGTCTTCAACCTTTCGCTAGTTGAAAAGTTGATATGGAGTTGAGAAGAATCATTTCCCTCCATTATTTAGTTCTCGCATACGCATACGCTCTCAAATGCGCATGCGTAATTTCTAATGGATCTGATTTTCTTTCAGTAGTTTATTCCCGCTGATCAACTTGAAATTCATAGAATATTCTGAATTCATCATTCTGAATCGACTGGCGTTAGCAGAATTACTCTATTCCAGCAAACACAATTATGTAAAATTTATATAAATTTTACATAACCAATATTACTTGTTACATAACTATGATATTTGAAATTTTCATTTCTGTCATGGCGAAATGTCCGCCACATATGCAACTTCATTTTAATATAACACTGATGTAACTTGTTTACAAATATTTTATATAATTTTATTGAATATGTATTACGTAACAAATTGACATAAATATTACATAATATACTTCAAATGGTATGTAACTTTTACATAACTGTGATGTAACTACTTCACATATATTTTATTTTGCCGTAGGAATATTGACAAAAGTAGTAATTACGATGTACTTTTGTATAGTTTTAAAACTCGACAGTAGAGAGAGTACCTCTTTTATTGAATTTTCAATTGAAGTTATGAACTTTACGCAGCAGTTTAGTAAAAAAGATTGACCGTAAAATTTTACGTATCAGCTATGAAATACTAACATAAAATTTTTACGTAAATATGCGGTTTAAGTGTCTTAGAAATGTGTATTTACGTAACTATTTTACATTAATATGTTCCGTATTTTATGTCACATTTACGTAAATTTCACAAATGTGTTTGGTGAGATGTTTACCCGTTCAAAGTTGAAAAGTTCATCTGGATTGAGAGGAATCATTTCCATCCATGATTCAGTTTCCGTAAGTTTTTTATATATTTTCGTAAAATTCAACCTTTCTAATTCCACCTTTCTTTTGATAAGCACATGTGCGTATATTTATGCAACTTGCGGAAAGTGGATTTTCCTTTCTTGCATAATTTACCAGGTTCTGTTTTCTTCTTAGTGAGTGGTTTTTAGACTACTAAATCTTTGAATGACACAATTTATGCGAACAAAATAGTATATTTTTCAACAAGAGATGAAAATACTGTATTTCGTCTCGATTATGAAATGCAATTTTTTCTACGATAGCTGTTGTTTATAAAATACTGGAATGTCGCTATCAGAGTCCATATTAATTATAGTTATAGAGATAAGTTCAAATATAATCGTGAAAATGTTTATAAACTGTCAAAAGAAGTGACATTCGTTTGCTGATTCAACTGCTAAGTAGTGACGTTAGTGTCAAAAATCCATCAAATTGGTTTTAGTATATTCCCATCGGGTCGTATTGTAATGTTAATTTGCTTCATTATCATCTCTAGAATGAAAAACAATCACTTTCATGTAGGGTATCCGGTAAAAATGATCATTTTCATATACACGAGCAGAAAAAATGTATATCTCACTGTGAAGAATAATTATTTCACCATCAAATATGATTTTTCTAAAACTTGATCATCGTCACCACGTAGTTTTCCGACATAAACAGACTACGTTTATATTTTTGAACGTGTATTATTATTATTATATGGCTTGTTTCGGATCGCTCGAACAAGCGACACTCATTCTAAATCTCACAAAGGATAGAACAAGAATAGCATCGTAAAAAGTATAAAACCTCTAGTCAATATATCGACCTAGGTTGAAATTTTTACTGTCTCTTGTCAATGAATGTGCATAACAAATCGTAAAACATCAAGGCCGTTTGGGCCGTTATCGTGAAAGAACAAACTACTGCTGCATACAATAAGATCGTAAACTTCACTTTTTTGGCGGTCACTGACTTTCAGGTAAAAAGAAAACAATCTCATAAAAACCGCTCATAATGCTGGGTTTGAAAAAGTCTGTTTGGTAAAAATTGATTATTGAGTTGCTCAAGGTAATTGTATGGTTTGTACAGATGCGAACGAAAAGGCCGTTTTTGCTATGGTACTGAGTGCATATTTAGCGTACCGAGTGTTTTGTTGTTAGCAGAGATTGGAATTGAACTTGAAAGTGTTTTGAAGTTTCCAGCTACACAAATTTCCAATATGTAAATCTTATTATTTTTTCTAGCAATATTCACCCTCCACTTTTGATATTCTTTATTCAGATCGACGTGCCAAAAATCCAAAAAAAAATTAATTGTATGTACCATTGAACTTTTCTAAAATGTATATTTTTATTTAAAAAAAATTCTTGTTTGTCCCACCAGCTATATACAGGGTGGGGCAATAGTGCGTCAGAGTCCGATTGGTTGAGTTCTAAGATAGTTAGGACGATAATTCAAAAACCATATATAACTAGAGAACTGTGTCTATATCTAGAAATTATTGTCGGATATACAGGGTGAACCAAGGAAAATCTACAGTGTCAATTGCATTTTTTTCAAATGAAATGCTATTTACTTCAATCCATTTTTTCAAGCATTTTAGTGGTCTCCATTCACACCTCCAATATCCTTTACTATATCCCAACCACTTGGGAGTTATAATTTTTTTAATCAAAATAATGCTGTCTGTAGATGCATACCGAAAAAACCACCGTTCTCAAGATTATGGAATGCAGGAGGTCATGATTATAATCCTTTTCGTCAGACTTATAAGTGATATTTCTGAATCATTATCATTCCCAAAAATTATACAGGATGACTGAATATGATTTTTTAATTCGGAAGTGTTTGAATTAAATTTTCTCGAATTCTTCAAATGGAACACTCCGTATATTTTTCGACCATGTGATATAGGATTGAAAGGCGAATATTTTTTGTATGTACATTCCTGGGGATATTCCCAGCCGTTTTAGAGTTATCCACTCGGACAATTTTTAGTAGCTCATTTTTACTGACACTTCTTATAAGGATGATTATTTTAACGAATCCCAACTTCTTTTATTTATTTCAAAATTCATGTACTCGAAAAATTTCCGGCAATAATTCAAGCACTTGGGAGATTATAAGTGATTATTTCCCTCATCTGTCAGAATTTATATACCCACGATAAATGTTGTTCAATTAATAACACACAATAGCAAACGAAAATAACTTCAAATCAGGAATCAAACACACGAAATAAAGTTGAAGGATAAAAGAAGTTGGGATTCGTTAAAATAATTGAAACGATGTCAGTAAAAATGAGCTACTAAAAATTGTCCGAGTGGATAACTCGAAAACGGCTGGGAATATCCCCAGGAATGTACATTCAAAAAATATTCGCCTCTCAATCCTATTATATCACATGGTCGAACAATATACGGAGTGTTCCATTTGAAGATCTCGAGAAAATTTTATTCAAAAACTTCCGAATTGAAAAATCATTTTCAGTCATCCTGTATAATTTTTGGGAATGAGAATGATTCAGAAATATCACTCATATGTCTGACGAATAGGATTATAATCATGACCTCCTGCATTCCATAATCTTGAGAACGGTGGTTTTTTCGGTATGCATCTGCAGATACCATTATTTTGACAAAAAACATTATAACTCCAAAGTGATTGGGAGATAGTAAGGGATATTGGAGGTGTGGATGGAGACCACTAAAATGATTGAAAAAATGGATTGAAGTACATAGCATTTCATTTGAAAAAATGCAATTGAACCTGTAGATTTTCCTTGGGTCACCCTGTATATCCGACAATAATTTATAGATATAGACACAGTTTTCTAGTTATATTTGGTTTTTGAATTATCGTCCTATCTTAGAATTCAAGCAATCGGACTCTGACGCACTATTGCCCCACCCTGTATAACAGGGTTATTAAAATTTTTATTTTCATTTTGATGTTGAAATGATATAATAGGAAAAACCACTTCCTCAAGAAATATTCATTTAATTATACGTTCTTGAGATGTCATTTGAAGTGAAATTTGAGGATTCTGTATATCATAATTATTATAATATAAGTATTTTTAATTAGGTATTTCAATAGATTTTCATCGAGTATTACAAGGAGATTACTTTTCGGGAAAACATATGAAAAGGTCTCGTGGAAAGTCTTTTTTTATGTTGTTTCCAAAACAAAAATCACCAGGGATTGAAAGAGAAATCACAGATATTTTTTTCATTAGTTTTCCACCTCATGAAATAACTGGAATTATTCTTTTTTTTATTTCCGACATTTCAAGGAATTTCTACTGTTGCTTTTATACAACTATATTCTTGATTTTAATATACAGGGTGTTTCAAATTCGAACCTCACCATTGGCATCTCAGAAATTATAAGAGATGCGAGATACGGAATTTCAGAACTTTCTTTACCGGATATTGTTGGTCAGGTAAATGCGCAACTTTGCATCTCTCATAGTTTCCGAGATCCCAATGGCGAGGATCTTCGTAACACCCTGTATAACTGGAAATGTGAAGTAAAACAATGAGAACTGAAAAATGGCATATGTATTAGGTGTTCATTTTATGCCTATTATTTCACATTTCAACTCATGGTTGAAGAAAATTAATCATTATAAGCATAGTTTTCATACGCCAAATGAAATTTCAGTCAATTTAACCAACTCTTGTTGTAACTAAAACCAATAACTTGAACTTATTAGATCGGCTTACTGAAACAATTTTTTTTTCCGACCAACCACTCCATTCTTCTTAGGGTTAGAATCGTTTAACACCTGCATCAAAACAAACGATATAACAACAACGCTAAACTGTAGCCACGCCTACCAAGCAAACAAATTGAAACTGAAACCCGTATAAATAAGTTAAACACCACACAATTATAACACCCGCCTAGGATCTAGATCAGCATAATAATGTAATTAACTGAGAAAATAATCCAATTCTCCGTATAAAACACCTCACTTTAATTAGTCGTGGACTTAAATTAATTATTTCCTGTTCAGTCCCCCGGAAATGGAAGCTTTCGGTATAAAAATCAAGGAGCAGCATACCTACAAAATCCAGAGCTACCGCAACCCAAATGGATATGTGGAAGTTTAACCATGAATCAAGTCCGAATTCGCAGCAACGGACACCATTTACCGAATTCAATTAGGCCTAAGCTATATAGGTCTGTTTGGCCGACTGCAGCAGGCAGCACGGATGATCTGAAATGAAAAAAAATTATTTGAGGTGATCACTCTATATGGTTCTTTGTAAAAAGATGCAATGTTTAGTAAAATATCTTCAAGTGATTATATAAATTGATTGATATATTATTGGATCTCATAGATCCTTGCTTTTCTCTTGAAATTTGACTATCAATTCATCTCTATGCGTATTTATTGATGTTTTCAGTTCACACTTGTATGCAATCATATATAATTGAAATTCATACTGACGATAATCAGAACATCAACTATGGACCAGTTGTTACAGCATCAGCTGACTGAAACGTAATACATTTGTGAATAACAGAGCATACGCATGGCACACAGCATTTAATTTTGTTGAACATTTCCTCAAAATGCCCGAATAGGAGTGGAAACGGCGATGGATTTCGTAGGATTGTATTCCTATCACACGTTCATTTGGAATGAGCTCGAAACTTTTGTATGATCCATAGGTTTCGGTTGTAAAAGATGTCAAATATGTACATTATTGCTAATAAGCTATGTGTCCGATAAATAATAATCGAGGACGTTGCCAGGCGACGAGGTACTTCGCGCCGAGTCGTCTGATATAACCTCCATGATTTATTGAAATTGTACAATAATCTAGTTGCATTTAAAGCTTTATCGTATTATGTGAAATTAAAATCAAATAAAATCAACAACTTTGGTTATTTTCACGTTATTATCAATTTAGCGTGCCATTGAAATTAATATAGTCTTAAATTAAACTTATTCAAAACTGTGGCGAAAATTATGACAGATATTGTTATTCCTGAAAATATACTTGCGGTTGCTAATCACTGTGAGATTAGATTTGCTTCCGGATGAATCAAAAATTCATTGCAAAAACGACTACCTTCAGTTTTTTGAGTGGCGGAATACAAAACAGGTTCAAGGTGCTGGAGAAACGGTATTACTTGTTTGTTTTGTGAATCTCTCAAATGTATCCTCTCCATCGTCTTTTTGGCCTAAATATTCGATGTTTCGAGCTTGTTTGGAGTTGAAGGAGAGAGTAGAAATCGACAAGTATGGCGCTTTGATATTCATCAACAAAAAAATGTGGGATATATAGCGAAAAAATCGTATTAACGAAAAAGCAGGTAGTGAATTTGTTCGTACTGCCCCAGACGATACATTTTTGATGATGATAGTAGCGTTTTTAATTAGAATTGGCAGAGCCTACAGAACCAATGAAATAATGAAAATGACCATGAAAAATATTGACATTCTAGAGAGCAAGCTAGTAGTAGTACAATTCCTGATTCAAAAACCCACAAGGAAAGTTTTTTGATAAAAATCGTAATAATCCGAAGTATCCTCTCCAGTTTTCATATCTTGTTTTTGTTTATTTCATCTTCTTGTATCGTGTCAATTTCCTCAATTTTTAATATATCGGAAATTTCATTTTAGTATAAAAAATAACGCAACATACTTAATTACAAACAGAAATTTGAGGATTATTCCAGTTTTTGTGGACCATACATATAGTTGTTTCATGAATATTCGTGCTGAACAGTTTAGTGTCAAATGACCCGTTACGAACAATCAAAACAACATTTTCTTCCCACACGACTCACTATATTCCCTTCAGATTATTCCTCAATTTTCACGATATTTCACCCCTTTCTCCAATAACAACAGACCCGATCAATTCCACGTTCACCGCGATCTAAAAATATCCGAAAACAGAATCACTTGCAAATGGGTTAACTGAAAAACTGAGTACATAAAAGCAAAAGGGACGCAGTAGCATTACTGTGGCCCATACATCACAGGCTCGAAGTTGTGCTTTTGGTTGCCAGCGACCTTATTCCAGGGACGGGTACACTGTCTTTGCGAAGCGGGCTTCGTATTGATACAACCTGTTCATAAAAAACGATTTTTTGTAGCTGCTACTTCTTCAGGGCTAAAAAAAACGCCTCACTTTCGATGATAATAGCTTGAATTTTGGAACTTCCAAACAACTTCATCATCAGATCTGAGTTGAGTGGTGGAAAGTACTAGTAAAAATAGTAAAACAATATAACTTCATTTCCTGTATGAACTGACGCATTTCATTGTGTAGAATTAGAACAAAATTTCAGATTTAGACCAAAGTCGATAGTAGAAAAATGATGGTGCTATTAATTTTTGCCAAGAAGTCTAGAACCTGGAAAATTGATGAAATTTCTATCAATTTCAATCACTCGACTTTAAGGAATAAATGGCGTGATATCTCGGAAATAACACAGTTTGGAGATTTTTCATAAGTATATACCTCCACATTCCTCTTGATTTGTATCACTTAAAAAATCAGGGAATGACTGGCAGAAGTAGTTGAAAAAAATTGTTAAAATGGCTTCCTCAAACACTTTTACATAAGGACTTCCTAGAAAAAAACTGCGTTAACCGTAGAAAATAGTCATTATGAATATATAAGAATGTCATTTGGTCTAAAAAATGCTCCGGAAACATTTCAAAGAATATAGACCACATTCTCTTAAAATATTCACATGAATATTGTTTTGTTTATATAGGCGATATTTTTGTTTACTGGTAATGTCAACATTTCTTATAAACTTGTGAATGAAATGGTGAACTTTATTGTTTTAACATTCAGGCAGGATATTTTTTACTCCTTGTGAGTTACTTTGTCAGAAGTGCAATCTGGCCAATAGTGATGAAGTAACAATTTATCCTCACTCAAACAAAGATTATATCAAACAGGTTGAAATTCAGTTGAAACAAGTGTATACTCGTTACTAATTACTCAGGTTGGTCTAATATTTAAAACCACCAATCTTCACAGCTCTATTTTTATTTTCAAACTGTTACTACGCTCACTCAAAAGGATTTGTCCCTCTGCGTCTTCATTTTAGTCCAATGTCGTCAAGGAATTGGATGTCATCATCATTCACCTGTTAGATTTTCTTGGCTGGACCTAAATCTGGTTGTTTCTGCCAGTCCAATGTTGTTAATATGTTTATTGCCTGGTACCTAGGCTATGGACAGGATATTATGACTGCCAGCTCTTGTAGACAGTCCCAAACATGTTTCGAGTTAACTTGCATGGAGCTAATTGCTTTAATAGACTCTTGGCTGTTAGAGTAAATACCAATGGCCCTTTTTATAAACTTTTGCTCACCTGTTGGTAGAATCAGTCTTCGTGGCACACTTTTTAATGACCTGTTTCTGCTTACCACAACATTATATTCTCGATTCTCTGGATGATATCTAGATAGCTTCGTTTGGTACATATGCCAAAAAACTGATGCCTTAGGAACAAACAGGCTCAAGTATTTGATTAGATTATGTAGGGCGAAGTGATACCTAGGTAGCTGTATTTGAATATGAAATCAAATTATTTTTTAGTCTCACGTTTATCCTGAATTTGACATGCATGTATTTCGTTTCATTGAGTTTCGTTTTCCATCTTATGGTCCAGTCGTAGATATGGTGGGCTTTTGTAGAATAGACAACTTCTTCATTATTGCTGTCTTCTGCAAATATAGTAGTGTCATCAGCAAACATGGCAATAGTATTGTTTTCTTAATGGAAAATATCAGATGGGTATAGTAGGTTCTATGGCACTCTAGCAATAATCTCTTTCAATTTGGGATCTTCTTGAAATTATCAGTTTGTGGTCTAGGGACCAAAGGATTCGTCTTGTGAGTTAATCCTGCATGCCAGACTATCGAAGGCTAGTGCTACATAAAGGTGTAGCAAAAGCCCACAGCCAAACAGTATGTTGGCGTCTAATTCAACCTTCTCACCACACATCCTGAAGCGTATAAAGTCTTGGTGTAATCCCACTGATGCAAATGTTTTCTCAGTTGGCACGATTTTTCTGAGCAAATTCTAGCTCAGACGGTGTAGATATTTTCATATTCGTTCAGTTTTGTTATGGGAATTGTCAGTAGCATTCTCCCCAGAAGTTTTTCGGCCATTTCTTTGTACTCTACTTGGTGTTTTGGAACAGAATCCAGCGTGTTGGATCTGTTCCAATCAGAGTTATTGCTGTCTCTGTTTCTACCAGGGTGCCTACCCTTTCATTCCTCTAGATGTTCTCATGACCAGGTGCCACTAGAAGAGTCTGCGCTTTTTATGTACTCCTAGGTCATCAAGGTTTTTATGTGTATCCTATCCATGTACCACTTTTTTCCTCTTTGCAGCCTATTAGAGCCCTTGTTGTCTCTTTCCTGACGGTGTGTATACACCTTATGCAGAATAGTGACTACGATCCTTTGTAGTCTAAGTTAAATTCCTTTCTTTGGAACTAGTTCTTTCACTGTTAACACAGATGGGCTCCGTACGATATTCAGAATATAACCATCGCTCAGTACAAACTCCCAAAGGAATTGTTTGGTTCACAGCGAAAAATGCAGCTGGCCAACAGTAATGATGTTTTCGCTGTGGTCAATACTTTTGCCAGATGTCTCAGGTGGACTTAAAATCTGGATTTAGAACCAGGTGTTTTGACTCTCTTGACTTCTGCAGATTTTCACTGAAATTTCGAAAAGTGCTGTTGGTCTTTATGTTTTTTTCTGGTGAAAGGAATTCTTGGGGTTTTGGAAGTTGACTCACAGGTTCTTCATCAGTTGTTAAGGCGATATTGTCAGCATAGCCTTGGTAGTTTGTTGTTTGAATGGTTGTACTTGTACTTGTTTTTTATCAACCTTTCACAATCAGAAATAATAATGAATTGGAGTGATCCGTGATGGAAGCTGTTCATTCAGACATATTTTCTTGTTTCCTCTAGCCACCCTTCGTGTCTGCCACTGTCGTATTCGTAGTTCTCCCTCAGAATTGTCTGCATACACCAGGAAACGCATTCAATCTTGTATCATTAGGCATTACCCAATTTGAAAAATCTACATTTCTTATAACCGGTTATGTAATGGGTTTGGTATTTAATCACGCTTCCAAAACATTTCTCGGGCCGGCATCTACAAAGACTTTTGAATAATTTAGGACGGGAACGGGAAACTTGATAAAATAATATTAATTAAAATACTGCAGCAGTAGACTTGTTAGTCAAATGATCGCTTCATATCTCATATGCGAGAAGATATTGAGAGGCTGACTCTAGTAGTGTGAACGAGGTTTTTTCTCAATTTTTGATATGTCGTCTAGTAATTTTACGTAATCGAAATGATTTATGTTTCACAGTTTGAGATTTTTAATAATCAAGTTCTTCTTGTTCAGTTATGAATGACAAAATTGAATTTATTTTATGAAAAGCTTCGTTGGTGTATTCTCAATAATAAATATTTTCATTGTGACTGTTTGGTTTGAAATTGATATTTTTTGATAATGATATGTGGCATTTTTATTTAAATTTATGGAAATATCATTTACATATTTACTCAGTCTTATTGGTACTATAAAACTAATCACCAAAATCATCTAGCATATTATTATGGTTTCAAGTTCTGTTTATGAAAATATTTCGAAATGATTGGTTCATATATCATTACACTTTCAACATTGTACACTTTAGTTTCAAAAATTTGAATAATTTTCACACTCATCATTTCCCAACGAAATCACCTGCTTCAAATTGAAATGTTTTTCAACTTGACACTGTGAAACATTCGTATATATTAATATAAAAATGATTTTACATATATCGTATTAGAAATTCGTTGATTATTTGACTTGAATAATTCATATCTCGACAAAATATGACTGATTACTGAAAATAATTTATTGTTACCAAACTTGTCACAGTGAGAACTTCATTGTCTCTGCCTGGCATTTTTGTTGATTATTTTCAGCGATGATAAGTATGTTATTTCAGGTTTACAACATCTTTTGGATTAATGGGATTTTCCGGCAGATAGAGCCTTCTGACTTTTAAAAAAGCGCATAACCATTCTCAACTGATAAGCATTTATTAACTTCCTTGTGATTTATTACTTGTGACTATAAACTTATGACTGTAAACCATGGCATAAATCCACCATAAGTCTCATATCTTTATAAGTAATTAACTCAATATAATGAGCTCGTTAAAAATAATTTCAGGGTAAATAATGACAGACAATTAAAACAAAAAGCTAGACTATTCATGAATATTAATTGGCGATATAATTATTATTCATGTGACAAAAACGAGAATTACTCTAACTAGACAATATATCAAACATTTTGACATTTATAGCAAGCACGTCAGTTACAAAAAATTATGATTTCCAATACAAAAAATGTGCCATTTCTGATGCTTTCCAAATGTCAAAAGTTGGCTATTTTTGAACGAAGTGCCAAAAAAATGTTTTAGCGCGGCGAGCAAAAATGTACAAACCGCGAACTTGTTTAGATTCAGGTAATACACAGTATCCATCATTTTCATTTCAGTAGTTTTTCATTTATTACATTGCAATCATATTCAACCCATACTAATTTTTTTAAAGTTTCATATCGTTAGTATAATTGCTGTTATTCTGTATGTTAATTCTAAACGATGATTTTGGTAATACTAAATCAAATAGCTTTTCTTGTATGATGTATCAAGTATTATTGTTCTAGACTTCGAAATTTTCACTTTTCTTGATATCACCTCAAAAAATACTGTTTCTATTTTCGTTTTTTCTTACGCGGAATGAAATATCAGCCACTGTGCCAGCTAAAAACGATGAGGAAGACCTTCCAAAACTATGGCCAGGATATTTTGCAATACCTATCATGTACTTTCGGCAAATTTCAGCTGGATTCGATTAGGATTTGGTTGTTCATCTAATAAAGCTCGAAACCTTCTGGAAATGGACGTACGTTTCAGAAAGTCCCCACAATCCACTCAACGCTATCGAATTACAAAAAAATACTTAATTCTGCCAGATCACCCTCTTGTTCAGATCACAGTGTCATATCTCTTTGGAACACGCATAACATGTTTCATGTTCTCCTCTGACGTTTATGTTCTTTTTATTAGCTGTTAAGTTGGACAGCTTGAAATGGTTTCTATGAACTCATTTGATTTTATGGTCTTTCTTTGGCCATTAGATTCTCTTCCGGATTCGATGTTTGTACAAGAGCTTTGTACTCGAGATTATTGAAAAAAATATTAATACATATAATGTAATGATAATTATTATACCAAATTTTCAGAAAAAGATTATGATTTCAATGCAATACATCTTTTCATATATAGATTTGAAGAAAAAAGTGTATAATGTCTAGGAGAATTCTGTCGTTTCTTTGACAATTTTCTCATGAAAATATGCGGGCTACAATCCAAAATTCAATTCGCTCTCGCCTTTAAAAATTAAACGGATGCCAAACTGAGAAAAATTTGGATCTATTGGGCGCTAATCATTAGGAAGAAATATTAATTTTTTGAATTGTGAGCACAAATCGTAGAATTGAAGCGTTATGAGACAAATTATTAAAATGACAATTTTGACGCTATCCCACAAGGAGACATTTTGGGGCAATCCTGTTTCAATATATGTAACGTATATGTATATCACTGATATGAAGTTTGTGTGAGTTCTGGTACTCCATAAAGAGAAGAGAAATGAATTGAATGAACATAATTAAGAAAAGAGGAGCAAATAGAAAACAGGAGAACAAAAATTCAGCTGCGCAAATAATAATAGGCTCAGTTTGTTTGTGGGATAAAAAAAATTCTAACTTCTTCCATTCAGGATATTGATCATTTGAACTAGTGAAAAATTATGCTGTTGAAAAAAAAGATGTGCATTCCAAGAACGCCTATTATATTAATTCAGATTTTCATTTTCTACGAGCTAGCATCATCGAAATGATAGAAAAGTGTGATGCATTCAACTGGTTTTGGACCGAATTGATAATTTCAGAGACAAAAAGAGTTCTTCATCATGCTAAAACGTTGGCAGCATCGAATTTCATTATGGAAACGTTCAAAAACAGGCTTTGTATGATATTATTTTAATAGTCGTAGAAAAACTATAGTGTACAATGAAAATTAATTAACCCGTTTCTCACCAGTAGGTGAATGTAGGTAATTTCATGCTCATGGTACAATACACGATGTTTGCTGATACAGAAAAACAAAATCCATCACCCAACTTCTGTCTATCCGATGGCAAATTCAGCGACGAAATGTCAACGACTCTTCGGGAATAATTCAGTAATAAATAACGGCAGGACAGGTGACATTGTCAAATAATGCATATCGCTATATAGGTATTCGTTGAAAATACGTATGTTCGTTCTGGAACACAGCCGAACCCACCTCCAGTAAATGTTTCTGATGGCCATAACTCATGTCATTACCGGCGTCCACGACAGAGGGCTAATCCGGGCCCTTTTTATGCCACTGTAGCTTTCGACAGAAAGAGAAAATCTCGCCGCGATGTTACATACTCATATCAAGGTTGGTGTGCGTTTTCCTCTGGAGGTACGGATCGATGGCAATGTGGGAAAAAATATATACAGGAAAAAATAGTATTCGATTAAATACATTATATTGCAATAATATATAAAGCGATTAAATGAATGCGTTAGGTATGTTTCGTAAGGTCAGAGAGCTGTATCTAAACTCACTGTATTTAAACATACCATTCCTGTAGCTAAATACACCATTCCCGGTATCTAAACACCATTTGCTGTATCTGAACACCATTCGCCGTATATAAACACACCATTTCCCACCATTTCTTGTATCTAAACTCCTTTCGTTGTATCTAAATACATCATTCCCTGTATCTAAACACCATTTGCTGTATCTTAACAAACCATTTTCCGTATTTGAACACCATTTGCTATATCTAAACACACTCTTTCTTGTATCTTTATACCATTTGCTGTATCTAAACACCATTCGCTGAATCTAAATACACCATTTTCCAACATTCCTGGAATCTAAACTCCATTCGTTGTATAGAAATACATCATTTCCTGTATATAATCACCATGCTGTATCTAAACACCATTCTCTGTGTCTAAACACCATTTGCTTTATCTAAACACCATTCGATCTATTTGAAGAAAAGTAAAAATTACTAGCTTCGTGTATGTATATAACTTATTCAATTGAAACGCTATTTGGTTCCTTTATTTTGAATTCAATAAATCGTCTTGACATTCACAAAAAAAAATGTAATAAATTCAGGAGTAATCTAAAAAAATAGGTGACAATAAAACGTATTGCTTGAAGGTATATTTATATTTATAAACTAATATTAACAGATAATATAAACTTGGAATTTTCTCGAAAAATCAAGTTGCACTAGTTGATTCATAAGATTGGCTACGAAACTACAGGGTGTTTCTTAAGCGAATGCTGATCCTGAAGGGCTATAATCCTTGGGCGATGATTTTAAAAGAAATTCTTCATATGTACATAGGTCCACCACCACTTCATCTCTGAGATACAGGGTATTGAAGATTTTAATAAAGTGGAGGACAAATACAAAAATGATATTTATAAAAAAATAGCTTATAATTTTTTTGGAGCGTCCGGGCTCAGTGTAAAAACTCAGTTGATATAATAATTCACGACAAATAGATTTTTTCATGGATCCAACATTACTTCGTGTATAATAAGAACACAGAAATAGCTCTATAAGATTCCATACAACACAAAATAACAGTTTTTGACAGAAAATTAAAAATACATACAGAGTACGAGGATTTGCTCTGGACTTCATGCACTCATATCTACTGAACAGGTCTTGGAAAGTATTAATTAACGGTGTACAGAGTCGGCCCTGGATAATAAAATGAGGTGTTCCACAGGGATCAATACGTGGACCTTTGCTATTCTTTATCTATGCAATTATGATCTTTCAACTGCACATATAGTTGCATATGCAGGTGTTACTAACTGCCTTGTCTCCTACCGAAGTAGATTCGCTGTCTAGATAAGTCATTGAAGATTTTTTTAAATGATCAAATAAGAGGAGACTCAAAATAATTGCACGATTATGATGCCTGATCTCACTACAGATTATGAACGCATTTGGAGTGCCCATAGGTATTACACTCTGTGATAAACTGCGTCAAAACTGTCACCCACGAATTAAGGGTGAAAAAATATATTCTATCTTCTTTTTTATTTTCTGTTTTGTTAGTTTTTTCTTCGTCGCGTGACACGAAGATTGTGAATTTTGTTCCAGTTTTATTTTCAGAAAGGAACATCGGTCCTGAAAATATTTGTGAAAAGGAGATAAATTGCTGTGTTTATGAGAAGTATGCGAGTTTGTAAACGAAGCATCACTAACGAGACGTATGGATTTTTTCAGATAATAATAATAATAATAACTTTATTCACATACAATAAATAAATACGAATACAAAGAGTTGAATGACTACACATGGAGGAAGTGAATAAAGCAGTTTAGCGATAAGTGCAAGCACTTGTTTCGCAAAATAGTAAAAATATTAAAAATATCAAAAATATTCAGTACACATATGTTTAAAAAAAGAATGTCAAACCGTAAAATGTGAGATATAAAATGTACAAAAAATTTAAGGGGTACAATTTGAAATGTTAAATTTAAATATTAAAATATGTAATGTAAAAACTATAATATAATGACTAGCAATCTTAGGTATGTAAAATAATAATAAAAAAATAACTTATTCAATATGCATTGGAATTCAACAAAGTAATAGTAATACACGCACAATCATGTGGTGCTTAAGGAAGATTTTCATGGATCAATATACAAATGTAATCAGATTCGGAATTCATTGTTTCAATTAATTTTTTTGAGGTGTGATTTCAATCTTCTTTTAAACAGGGACAGACTTGTGATATTTTGGCGTGTATTATACGTATGTGATGGCAGTTGAGCGGAGTGCTTCGTCTGGTGATATTTAAATGCAACATTGTAAAAGTGTAGTTGTTTCAGATCAAAGACCATTGCTTCCTTATAAAGTCGATCTGATGGTTATTTTGGTTCTTTAGAGAGAATCAGTTTTAGAAATCTTCTCTGAATGACTTCCAGTGATTTGGTATGTTTTTAATGCCCCGCCCCAAGCTATTATATCGTACCGCAGATAGCTTTCGACTAGGGTATGATAGAGTATTTTCATGTGTTTGACAGGTATTACTTTTTTCAGAAATTTGAATATGAACAAAATTGTCTGCAGTTTTCTAACTACAAAATTTATATGCAAATCCCATCTCAAGCAAGGGTCAATTATTACACCCAAATGTAATATATTCTGGAAACAACCAAAGGAAGTGAAGGAAAGGAAGTCCTGAAGGGAATGCCTCTGAGCCGGAGTTCATATGAATCTTATCCTCATTCATGGGTTCCTAGGTTCTTTATACATGTTTTTTATCAATTAAAAATATTTTAAGATGAAACTATTCAGTTTTATGTTCCGTTAACATTGCCAAATGGATAAATAAGTGATTAGAAATTATCACTTATTTGGGTTATTATTTTGCTAGATGCACATTTGATATGAATTGTATATTATGCATTTTCATAGTTTATTTCAGGTGTGTGTTTGGTTCAGTTCAATTCTAAATTATTCTTGATGCTATTAGATAAGATTTGACTTTTATGATTTAATGAAAATTAGTAGTAGCATTCTACTTCGGTTATAATTTATCAGTATTGTTGAGGTCCGTGATATCGTCTGGTCTCGGATATTTCCAGTGACTCGGTAAGCCACACATCCTTGTAGCTAATTAATTATAGTATCACTAGGGGTTCCGTAAGTCATCGAAGTAAAAGGATCGACCACCCAGTTTCCAGCATTGGATAGACATCACATCTATCTTGTTTACACACATGCACAGCAATATTATTATTACCAATCGATACACAAAATAGCGACGAAGGCTGTAGACCTGTGAAATCTAGTGGTGATAAGTTATCACGGAAATGGTTTTGCATATTTAGTGCAAGGTTGAGGGGAATATTGATATTCTAGTAACAGTAGCTCATTGTTTTTGAATAGACAGATGAAATGTGTTTTTGTCTATGAATCAATGTGTTTTTTGAAGTATACTTCAAAAAAGTCTTATTTTGCCTAGTTAAGTTTGAATTCGATATTCTCTTCATTTTGTATTTGTCTCATTCCACAATAACGATTAACTACCAGGTGAAGTTACAATTGGTGTTTCGGTTTTTGTGAATTCTTGGGAAGCAATGGTTTATACGCTTCGAGAACGGATTGAAATAGTGAGTTTGTAATACCAGAATGGCAATAGTGCTAGAGCTGATAATCATCCAGGAAGAAATGTACGACACAAATACTTTTAGGAATTATTGAACAAATTTATGGAAACTGGATCTGTTAACAATGAGAGGCATAATCGTTCAGGAGTTGTCAACGATGAAGATATTTCTATTGCAGTTTTAGGACACGTTGGACTAATGGAAAATACGCAGTCTCTTACTAAGTTATCTTGAGAATCAGAAATCAGTCGTACAACTGTTTTCAGGATCCTTCATAAGTACAAATTTCACCCATATAAGATTAGACTAGTTCATGAATTTAACGAAGATGATTTCGATAGACGTATCGAGTTTTGTGAAAGTCTCACTGAACGGAACAATTTGCATCAGAATTTCTTGTATGAAATTTGTTTTTCGGACGTTTATTTTGAATGGAGAGGTGAATCGCACGACCTCAAAAACTGAATGTTTGTACAGGAATTTCAGGTGGCCACATCATAGGACCTTTTTACATCGATGATAATTTGAATGGTGAGAATTATTTGGATATGTTGAAATCTGCTCATCATGGAGCATCTGATAATGCGAAACAAAATAGAGTGATCTATTTAAAAAAAAAATAGTAACATGCGATAGGGAAAGTTAGATCAGATGTGAATACGTCAAAAAGTGTCCCCCTGTATGCTATTTTTGACGTGTTTTTTTATTTTTCCTTGAAAATCATTGTACCAACAGCTATTCAGGGTGGCTCGTTTTAAATGGAATGCACTGTATAGTGTATTTTTGTCGACTTCTTGAAGAATTAGAATTAATAAAGTTTTCAGCATTCAAACCAGTTTGAGCGAACAAAAGTTCCAAAGCGACGACGAGCTCTCATGCCATAACAGTATTTTTTCTACGTTTCCACACACTCCCATGACCATATACCACCGTAGTTTGTTATCAATTTCATCATTTGAATAGTCCCAGATATCGTAAATTCTTATTGCTGCGGAACAGTATTTCGAAGAATTTTTTAATCGGGGCATTGTGTGCAAGGAGTGAGGTTCAAGTTTTCTGAAATGAATAAATTTATTTCTTGCTGTGTTATCTCTCTTCCTGTTGCATTGCCTCAACTGAAAATGCCGTCGTAAATAAGGTTTTAATCGCTTTTACATTCGTAATGAATTGAACTTTTTGTTATGTGTGGAAATACCTTCTATGCATCATAAGGTAGGTACTAGATAATCTTTGTTTAAATCCACAAGCTTCGCGTCTCTTTGGGATAATTCCAGTGGGCTCTTATACAGCGTTTGCCCGAAAGAAGGGAATCAACTCTCTCAGAAGAATCCATACTAATTTCAAGGCTGTAAGTTTGAATTCGTGAATTGAATCGTCAAATTTTCTGTAGATATGTTGAGCTATTGAGGAGTTATTCTGAAAAAAACGTTATTTTACACTTTCGAAGCACTGTTACTCAATTGAAGCTTTTAACTTTTCAAATATCTTGGAATTTATGTCCGATATGATTACGTTCATTAAAACTTTCATATTTGAGGTGAAGTGATGATTTTATTCTGAGACAAACTGTATAAGTATTTTTTATTGAGACGTATATCGCTTCACGAAAGGGAAGGAGGCAGTTCAGTTCGAAAATGATGCGATCTTAATTTTTTTGAAGCGAAAGAAAACCTAGCATCATTGAATTTGTGGAACAGACTTCGGGGAAAACTGAATACCATGGCAGCACACAATACATTGATTCAAGTATGATTGTAGAACTGTGTCATATTCAACCAAAATATTCTGCAGACAGTTTCAAAATCCTCTTCAAACTCTATGATGTTTTCTCTGCAGGAAATGTTAATAATATCAGACATACAGTACTCACGCATATTCATCAGGAAGTTCTCAACATAAAACAGCTACTACCCCCTACGACAATTGGATGTAGTTATGCAGAAATCTACCAACCCACAAAAACCTTGTTAATGTGAATAATAAGCATTTATTAAAACTCATTTTGTAATTTGCAGACACCTACCTACCCTACAAAGTCAGGGCTGCGATGTGTTGAAGGGTTTGGAGACTTCTGCTAATTACAGAATGACTTTTAATACATGCTTATATGCATATAGATTCTTTCACTACTTTTGTGGGTTGGTAGGTTTCTGCATAACTACGTCCAATTGAATTAGGTTCCTTCACTCCTCTCTCAACTCCAGATGAATTTTTCAACTCGAGAACGGTTGAAGATAAAGCAATTCTGCGAACGCCAATCGATTCAGAATGTTGAAATTAGTATACTTTGTGGATTTCAGGTCGATCGACATAATTGAAGATTTTTCTGTAAAAATGTCCTAAGGGGTAGACCCCTAAAAATCAAGAAAAATATGAAATCATCAGATACACATAAAATTGCATATGTGCATGTGTGCATATAAAAAATTATGGATTTTTGCCAGAATTCATAAAAAAATGGCAAAAACAAAATTATGGAGGAAAATGACCTTCCTCAACTCCGTATGAAATTTTCAACTCGAGAACGGTTGAAGATAGAGCAATTTTGCGAACGCCAATTGATTCAGAATGGTAAAATTAGTATACTCTGTGAATTTCAGGCCGATCGACTAAGTGTTGTAGAATTTTTCGTGAGAAAGTCCTAAGGGGTAGACCCCTAAAAATGAAGAAAAATATGAAATCATCAGATACACTTAAAATTGCATATACGCATATGTGTGCATTTAAAAAATTATTGATTTTTGCAAAAATTAATAGAAAAATGACAAAAACAAAGTTTTGTCAATTCCATATGAAATCTTCAACTCGAGAACGGTTGAAGATAAAGCAATTCTGCGAACGCCAATCGATTCGGAATGTTGAAGTTTGTATACTCTGTAAACTTCAGATCAATCGACAAAATTGCAAAATTTTCCGTAAAAATCAAGAAAAATATGAAATCATCAGATACACTCAAAATTGCATATGTACATCTGAAAAAAGATCGATTATTGCGAAAATTATTAGAAAAATTGCCGAAAACAAAGTTTTAGAGGGAAATGATTTCTGTCAAGTCTATATGAAATTTTCAACTCGTGAACGGTTCAAAATATAGCAATTATCCGAACGCCAATTGATTTAAAATGATGAAATAAATGTGAATTTCAGAACGGTCGAAGAAATTGAAAAAATTCCCAAATAAAGTCCCAAAGGATAGACCACTAAAAATCAAGAAAAATATGAAATCATGAGATACACATAAAATTGACCGTAGTTTACATAATAGTCGGGCAGTTTGTATTTTCACACGCTTTCATAATAAGTCGCTGTATACAGGATGTCTTTAATGAATCGTTTTACGCTGACTTTATTTTTTGAATACTAAAAAAACTGGTAAAAAATTAAAACCTCATTTAGACAGCCATGAGTTGAAATCCAAATGTACTTCTTTGGTGCTGAACTAAAATGAAATTTTTCGATATTTTGCCAATGAAGGGTACTTTTACTTGTGCCTGAAAATCAAGTTTTTCGATGTGCCTCGTATATAACGCATATTTTGCTATATATCATGGGTGCGTTTCGGGCAAGGCACTGTATATTCGTGTAATTTTCCTGTGTTATCTGTTATGTTACGCCAACGCTTCAGCGCGCTTCATAAAAGTGAAATACTTTCAACGAATTCGCAGCGTTCGCTCACTGAAGTGTGGCCAGTAATCAAATGAAAAAGAGACCGTTAAAATCCCGGCTAAATAAAAACGGCATTTAATTAAAGCCCAGTGTTTTGATCGATATAAAAAGACATTTAAAAACATACGAGCTTTCCCTACGAAGTGTCGAGCGAACGGCTATCTAGCATGCCGTGCTCACGGCACACTAGAACCCAACAATAAAAATAGATCACTCGCCAAACACACCTGACAAATGAAACACTGCATCTTTGATTTATTCGGTCGTAAATCGGCGATATTTATAATAGTGAGTAGAAATATCATAAATGCATTTGAAGGTACGTGACAACGGTGAATATATCCATGTCGCTGGATTTTAGGAGACAATTCCGAAAATTTCGGTTATTCAAAGTCGCGGTAAATAGAAATGACAAATTCGATTCATTGCCGAAATGCCGTGATTTATTCGGCAAGTGAACAGAAATAATTTGAATTCATTTTATGCGGACAGCTGAGAGATGGATGGCCCATTTCGAAATTCACTCGCCCGAATAGCTTTCAGTCCAAAATGTCCATATACAGGATCAATCCATGAATTTTCTTTAGCCAATAGTTACCTAATTGCCCCGTTTATATTTCTTATTTTATCTGAATTGAAAGTCAACCTCTTACATTCTTAAAGAAGTGAAAAATTCATTCAAATTTAAAGTGGCCCTTTCGAAAAAAAGTCTCGGTACGCCTCTGCTTTCAAATCCCTTCTAATGCTTCAGATTCATATCATCATACCATCACCTGTTTGGTTTTCTCCCATAAAAATTTTGTTTCATAATTAACTTCTGATCCTGAAGGGCTGATGATACGCCACTGTGTTTTTTCTCTAATATATTTTTCTGTTTCATACTGTATGGAAAAACACACTTTATCATACTTGATTTCAGTCCACTAAATATCTTTTCACGGTATTGAGTAGCGTAATGAAATATTTTACCGGACTAGTCCTATATTTTTACTAGATTTTCGTAATCTGACACTATTGCTACTATACTATACTATACGAAATTTAGACTCATGAATCTATTTGACTGAAAAATTAAGTGTTCAAAGAATTTGTTACATAAAAAGATAACACGAAATCGCAGGTGTCCCGTAGCTTGTTATAATTTAAAAAAATAAAAATATATTCCTTGAGACTAAGAAAACTTCTATTGGTATAAGCAAATGAGAAGAGCACTTTATTTTCTGACCAAAAAAAGTGGAGACCATGTTCATTAGAAGAGGACAATTATAAAAATAATATTCATTTGACAGAATAAAAGTTGCGCAACAACAATTTTGATAAAAAATAAAGAGAGGCCTACTAATAGTGACGCCACTGAAGAACAGCTCCAATATGGAAAAAAATATTTATGCGTTCTTTACATGTATCAAAAATGATAAAAATACAAATCGGCTTAAGAAATATTGGAGAACAACTGTTTTTTTATGTGAAATATCAACACCCTGTATCTCAGAAATAAAGCTGTTGCTGACCTACGTCCATATGGAGATTTATTTTCAAAAACATCCAAAATTTGTTCCCATGGTGCAGCTATGTTTGGATGCTTCAATATAGCTGTAGATGTTTTTTTTGCTGAACTGTTCCCAATTTTCAATTTGGTGGAAAAATCGAGTATTGTTTCAGCAAAGATTGCCGAAGGATTAACCAAATATGTACGCCACACCTGGATCACTTCTCATTTCAATAGCTGACTTGAAAAAATCCGCAAGCCTGATCATGGTGTACCTCAAGGGTCCATTTTAGGGCCTGAACCGTTGTTTGACGATATTCTTGTATCTATGACGGAAATCTGTAATCAATGCGTTGCTGATGATACAAACCTCAGTCAGTTTTGTAGATAGGTATTTGTAAATCTGGAAAAGTTGTACTTTTTTTTTCATCATACTCTCCTCTTAATTTAATAATTTTTTTACAAAGAACCTTCAACGCCTCAAGACTTTTCAACACAAAATGTTTATCTTGATCTGCAAACTAGTCCTCTACAGCCTGTATAACCTCTTCGTTGGAAGAAAATACACGACGTTTCAAACTTTTTTTAGTTGAGGAAAGAGATGAGCCAAATCTGACGAATAAAGGTGATGTTGGAGTAGATGGAACCATTAATTACGAATTGTTTGCAATGCAACACGATATTTTTATGCAGAGGTATTGTGCTGCTAGAACAAAACACCTTTGTAAAGTAATTCCCAGTTATGTTCTACCCTTTTCCAGGGGATATTTGAAAACATTGACAACTACCTATCTAATGAGATATTTATTGATCGTTTTTATAGTAACATTATTTTTTCATCCATGAAACCGGTCTAGGCTAACTAGAGAGTACATTTCTATTTTCAGGAACATTTTCCCTAATTTGAGCTTATTTTTCTGAATAAATTGAGAAAAAACTTTTGAAGAACTCCTGAGAATATCACTTGGACACGCTCCTGATTCATTAATAGTGTAATTACGTCCGAAACCTCATATGTTGAATATAATATCCACTAATCTGTAACCCTTTATTCGTATTTTATTATAATAACCATCATTTGCCGCTTAGGGTGATGTTAGTGACGTCTTATTAACAAACAGGTTCATAATTACACCTCAGTTATCAATGGTAATGGTTTCCATGAAAATACCACCTAAGAAGGTGAAATTCCACTTGAAGAATATTTGTACTAAAAAAATTATTATAATTGTGTGTAAAGCAGGTATTATTTTAATGTTATGGTTGATACAAATGATAAAACATATTGTGAGGTTGGCATTCTTTGTATACACATTATATTTTCAATGTAGCTTGTGAATGTTGTGGAAATAATTAATGTGCAATAAAATTATACTTATAGTGTTTGTGTTATTTTCCCACTCAGTTGTTAGTCATTGAAGTAAACTGGGCTTTGAGCTAGAGATATAGTTGTAACATAAATAATACCTACAATTAATTTGGCTAGATGTCGAATGAATCTTGCCAAATTCTGAAACCATTTGAAACTCTCAACGTAGTTGAAAGTCACAATGTATTTAAATATAAATTGAATCGTTTGATATATCCAGATTGGTTGCTATTTTATTTCTGCGAAAGTAATCTGGATATTCGAAACGATGAAAAACTACAGAAAACCCTTATTTTTGAAATAACCTTTATCAATTTGATTACCTCTCACTCATAAAACCATCAAATTCTTTATCAAATAAAAGCACAAACAATTTTTTTTTATTTTGAAGCTTCTTCAATGTTTTCACCATTGATATCGTTATTATATTCCATCAAACGAGACTATTTTGCACAACTTCATCAAATTTCGAAATTATTTCATCCTCACTTTTTATAAAAAACAGTTTATTACCAATAACTAGTAAATACAAGTGCAATTCATTTCTTCAAAGTTCGCTGAATCATAACATCAAAACTTTCCTTTCCAATCTCTTATCTATACCTGAGTGAAATTTCAAAAATCAAATTTCCCACCTTTAAAACTAACAATGGCTGTCACTGTTTCGTCTTCTACTCATCCAGCCAGCGGTGGATTCGAGCATACAGCGACTCCTGTGTTGGTAACTTGAAACATCTCGCTCGTGCCGAATTTGTTGCTGCCATCTACCAACGAATTACCGAACTGTCGACATGGTTTGAAATATTCTTGGGGGTGTGTCCAACAGCACTGTCGGTTTGGTGGGGAGCCTCGTCAGGGGAATCTGAGAAAGAGAGAGAAGATATACAAGGGGATTCTAGAGAGTTTGAAAGTGTATTTGGCGGGATTACGTGGTGTAAACTGTGGTCTTGTGTACATACACATGTACAAGGCATTTTCTTGTAGAAATAAATGTTTTAAAATTATTTCATTCATTTATTACTATAATTCTTGAAGTTTTGAATAGGTTTTTGAAAATAAACTGGCATTACGCTGTTGCATTATTTGAAATCATAATTGAAAACCAAAACAACGGTGATGGATATTTCTCAAATTATAACTTATTAGAAATTTATTACGAAGAAATTGAGCTTATGTAATGATCTATTCTAGCGAAGTGTATCTAATAATAATAATGATCGCGTTTATTGATAGGTACCGGAATGTAACAGTATAAAATAGAAAAATACACATCGTTATAACCTATCAAAAGGCAGAGTTAGCTCTGGCTCGAACTCCATGAAGACATGAGCGAGTGCTTTCTTCCACTCAACGTATAATCTGGTGATTCTTACATATTTTTTTGAGAACTTCCTGTTGATGGTGAGTCCTTTCAAATTGGAAACAAATTCAGTGAATACCAATTCCATTCATCTAGCCTCCACCAAATATTAGGAAAATGTATCTAAAGTTTAACGAAATAGTTCTTTTTCCTTAATAAGTTATGATTTATTTGATTAAGTGTATCTAGTACTACTCAAGATTTTTTTTGGGAACTATATGTTGAAAGTACTTTCAAATTCAAAGGTATTTTAATGAATACTTAGACCAATCATCTAGCCTGTACCTGTATACTTAGAAAATGTAGTTAAACTTCTTATTTTTTGTACTCAGTGTTTTTATAATATTTTTTACCATGACCTGTGAAGTAACTTTTTGTTTACTTATCACATTTTTTAACATAATTTAATCCATTTTAACTGCATTGAAATCAGAAATTACCAAAATTTCTGTCAATATATACCTATAAAACTTCAATTATATGAAAACATACTTCATACAGTGTGAACTTACGACCGAAGTACTCTTATGAAATGTACATTTTCCGGCCGATAGAATTATTTCATTTTTCAGCAAGAAGAGTATCAAAATGTCCACGTTTGCATGAAATTTGTGAAATATAAATTCCAGGACTACTATGATCTTTTTTATGTTCAAAATTGCTAAATTTGGAAAGTTTCTAGAGTGGAATAGTATAATTGATTTGGCGTAATTTGAGATGTTTCTTTCAGGTAGATTATTGTAAAATCTCGTGTACAATGCAATCCTTGAAATGCAGAACTAAACTTGCAATGTAATCATCCAGTCAGTCATATATTCATATTTTTTGAAAAAGAGAACAATGTCAAATTACCGGAGTGTTTAAAAAAAATCATTATTTTGTGGTTTTGCCAACTTTCTGATTGAATCAAAACTTGATCTGGAGTAGGATTTGAAAGCTCTAGAAGATATTTCACAAAACAAACTTCATTTTCGAGAATGACGAGAAAACATTATTCAGGACCCTTCAAAAATCATCCAAATGAATTTTCCACATAACCTAGTCATATAGTTTTGCTGTTTTCACAGAAATGAAAATCAAATGATAAACAAGTTGGAAAAATAATTAGAAAAATCAGAAAATGTGGTTACTTATATTGGTCAGATTACCACCTGAAGTGGAAGAAAAGTTGTCCCTCCCAAATATCACTCAATATTGTTTCCTCGATGTTTCCAAAACATTTTTCATGATCTTAAATTTTGTTGGATATTTTTTTCATGCCAACAAATACAAAGCACATTAACTACCGGTTGAGAATTTGAATTAGTGATGTTTTTCCAAAGCTGTCAATGAACACCACCAGTAATTATAACAAACCGTATAAAAAATTAAGAAAAAGTAGATAAAGAAAATGATATCTTTCGGAAACTACAATAAAATACATAAAATCGTTTTGAAAATACAATTTATATCTAAATTCCATTGTAATTCTATCAAATTACAGAGTAGGTAGGTACAATTATGGAGAAATGGCACCTCTCGATCAACAAAATGAGTAAAGATGTTTTGGTGGAGGTGCCATTTCTAAAATCAAGTAAATCTCTTATGAACGTACACAAAATGATACTATATTACATCACAACTAATTTTCTTTTTTTTGCAAAGCTAATATCCCTCCCACGCCTCTATTCAACAAATTATGAGTGTATAATGGCTTTTTCATTATGTCGACAATCACCAATAGCAGAGATTATCATCGGCCATATTACCTACCACCCACTTTGTATGACCCCGGGTGTCTACCACTGACATATTGCACAGAGGGTTGCCCACCGACGTTATTTATCGCACAATGGCTCCAGAGGGTGTCGGATTCTGCCACGAAAAAGAGAAAAGGAAGGGAACGGCTGGAAACCATCTTTATTCTCCGCAGCTATAAGGATTCTTTTGGTTCCGAGAGCTCAAAGCTGGTGTCTTGCGAAACAACACCTACCTCGCTGGCCCGTGTTAGATATGACAAATGATTTATAAAGGGAGATTGGACCGGGCGATTAATTTTTGGACAATATATGCCTCGGTGTTTTTCGCTGCGTTGATGTTTATTTAGCTGATCACCTGTTGTGTGAGTTCACATGGTGAGATTTTATCGACGATAATTGTTTTTTGCCTGTGGGTATTGTAGCACATACCAGATCTTGAGATGATTCGTTTTCAGCTGAAGGAGTAACACTACGTTTCGTCTAGCATTAATCTCAGATAATAAAAAATTGGTTTTATTTTTTTTTCTACAAAATTTCTGAAACAAAATATACCAAACTCGGTACACTAATCAAAGTTTATCACCGTGATAATTGGAAGTTATGATTTTTAATTTTCGTAAACCAGTGGCGTAGTAACGTTGGTATGTGGAAATATTTTCCTTCATATTTTCTTCGGACAAGTGATGGACAAGTGAGCGTGTGACATCAGTTAGGCTCATCGATACTCAACTTAAAAGTTATAACATTCCATGTACCTAAAAGTAAAGGTTTCTGAGAAAATTGAGAAAAACTGAAGATATGTCCTGGAGTAGCAAAATAATTTCCTCTGTAAACTAATCTCATAATACTTATTTCTTACAACATAATGGAATATTTGTCAACTTCCTCAACATTTTTTAATGTTTTGGGTGAATCGGAAACATAGTACGGGTGATTCAGAATGAGACCTCACTCAGTGATTACACGACATCAATTTCATCAAATAATATAATGAATGACTCGCCTATACTATGTTTCCAATTCTTTCAACATTGAAAAATGTTCAGGAGGTTGACCAATATTCCGATATGTTGTAAGAACTTAGCATTATGTGATTTTTGCACATGAAATTATTTTGCTACTCAAGACATGTCTTCAGTTTTTCTCAATTTTCTCAGAAACCATTACTTTTAGGTACATGGAATGTTATGACTTTTAAGTTGAGTATCGATGAGCCTAACTGATGTCACACGCTCACTTGTCCAAAGAAAATGTGAAGCAAAATATTTCCACATACCAACATAACTACGCCACTGGTTTACGAAAATTAATAATTATAACTTCAAATTATCACGTTGATAAACCTTGATTAGTGTACCAAGATTGATATTTTTTGCTTCGGGAATTTTTGAGAAAAAAATTAAATCCTTTTTTTGTACTTTTAACATCCTGTATCTCAGAGGGGATGCGTTTCAGGACATACCTTGATAGGAACTTTTCATCTCGAAATGAGGTGAGGAATCTATAGTCGGAGTTTGTCGGTCTTATTCTGACTCACTCTGTATAGTGTAAAAATGCATCAAACAATACAATATAACAAATATAAAACATGCAATAATATAATAAAAGGATCGATTATGTAGGTGAATGATAATTAAAATTTGTAGGATGAATACGAAAACTACCCACTTGAATATTCCTTCAATTCATTAAAAATTTTACAGCAAATAACTGTTTGAGACTTCTGAATTTCTGAATATTTTATGGTCAGTTATTTTCTCATTATGGATAGGTAGGTGATTACATATCTTTTTCTACATTCTACTTTGTATCGAATTTTTGTGTTTAATAAAAAACAATTGTTATTCATTCCTAAACCATTTGTTGATTATTTTGACATCCCTCGTAAACAAAATGAAATATTCAGCGTACCTATGTGGGTTGTGTATTTTTAGTTTGTGTAAATATAAGCTATAACAAAGAATGGCATTTTCCAAAAAAGTTCTAACGGAAACAAAAGTCTACCAGACAAAATATATATAAATGTTCAATTTTTTTCTGATAAATTCTTTTCTTAGTGCGAGAAAAGCCACAGCAACTCATCAAAACCGCTCATTTCGGAATTCAAAAAACAACAATCAGTTTTGGTATGTTAATTAAAATATAATTATTTCAGGCAGCATGTTAATTTATGACTCTATTATAGAATATCGACAGCAACCTGATGGCGTACCTGTAAAAGCAAATAAGACAAAAATTGAATAGGTTAATAATTCGCTCGTTTGCATATTGATTATTAACAAAATGAAATACGATGTGGTGTTTAGTTTTTTATGTTTCTTCACACATACGTACGTTTCTAATTTTTCACAAACACTGAGTAAATAATTAATTAGTCATTTGATACTGTAATTATTTTTATAATTATATGTTTAATGATTTATGCTTCTATACCCAATGATTAGATGCATACAATTTGCTCGCTTATTTGAATTTATTTATAATGAATAAATAAGTGCAAGTTCATTGCTTTTTTATCGTCAGCAGGTCAAATATTCCGGAAAATGCATGGAGATGATATTCGCCAAAAACCAGTTCGGGTCTTTATCCTGACATTTTATGCTATACGTCTAATTATTTAATGACTATTATTAGTCTGGAGTAGGTACAAGGCATTAAACTGAACCGCCCGAAGTTACTTTGTGATATGGGAGAAAAATGGTAATAAAAAAGAAGATTCCATTACAGTACACAGGCAGGAAATATTATTTTAACCCAAACGAATATTTCTTGTCCCTTTTTTCAAAATTTTCGGTAAATTATTTATAAAAATGTATTTTCGGATACAGCAAAGATATTCAGACAAAAATTACATGTTGAAATGAATACATTCGTTGAATGAGATTAATTTTTGACATAAATAAAAATGTTCCTAAAATTTGAATGTACAGATAAAATGGATTTTTCTTTGTTTCTCTTGCATTTTTTGGCATAAAGTCAAACTTCGAGTATAATATAATTATAATTTCAAACATCTAAAATTTTAGGCAAGGCTTAAATTTTGGTATTGCTACATACCGAAGTATTTCAGTAAGTTTTCTCATAGACCTTATTGAATTAAAAATGTTTCCAAATCCATGAACCACTGAAATCATTTTACAATAAGAGGTTTCATAACTCGCCTTAGACTCATTATGAAAACTTCTCGTGTAAGTAAAAATGAGTAGCTTCAGGTTCTTGTGGCATAACAATTTTTCTCAAAAACTCTTCATTCTTAATTTTCAATAATATTTATATAAAAAAAATATCGAAGAAAATGTAAAAATCTATATAAATGTTGACATGATGAAAGAAAAATATGAAACTCATAATAAGAAGTTAAAACTGACAAACCAAAAATAAAGTAAAACCAAAACATTTTTTTTTTTCAGTGAATAACAAAGTATTGAAAAATCATTTATTTATCTGTATACTGTACGGAACTGAATTTTGCATCTATTTCGAATATATTTGAATTACATGTCGTTAATGTAAATGATGGATAGGGTGGGACCTAATACCGAGCCTTGTGGAACACCAACTCTATACAGACCGAGTCAGATTCCTCATTATTCTATATAACCCTTTGATATTGGTTTGAGAGATATGGAACAAATCAATCATGTGCCACTCCCCTCCCCAGGACAATTATAATGTTGTCCGACCTACCCTGGCACTGATGAGAGGCAAAACTTCGAAACATGCATGTATGCAGGTGGTCACTCCCAGCCAGATGAATGATAATCGACTGTTCAATTACAAAATACGCACTTGCAATCGAGTGTTTTTGGAAGAATGCTGCACAAATATCTGTCAATGTCCGTCTTGGTATTAGCCAGAGAAATAGTTGTTTTCTGGCAGATGTTTGCCTAATTTTTCCACCTGGTGGAAACGCGCGGAGAAAAAGGGCATTTCAACTTTGTAGATTGTATTCGATCAATTATCGTCATACTCTCCAGCACATATTTTTGAACTTTGTTTGAATTGATACCTCTTCGATGAGCTTGTGCATGATGTGATTGCTCTATATTTGACAATGAGTGATAGATTTTTTCTTACGGCAAAGTTATGACTTTGCTATTTTCTGTTTGTCTGGAAAAATCTTTTGTTACAAGGGAAGATTTATTATATTGGTACGGAACTGAGCAACGACATTATTGTTTTTTCTGAAGTGAATTGGATATGTCATCATCTCTAGAAAAGATGGAATTCTTAAAATATTTTATTTTTAAGATATCACTTTCCGTGACGACAAGAAAAAATAATGAGCTTCCGGGGCTTTTAATCCATGACTTCAAATATTCGGCTTCAAGTTTTCCAGATTTTTCAATTATAGCTATTTATGTATCAAGTGCGTTATATAGATCCTAACGCCCGGAGGGTAACATTCAGCCGAGTGCCTTTGCATTGATGAAGTAGTCATTGAATGCTTTTGGTTATATTCCATAATTATTTACTTTCATTAGATGTTCATACGACCTGGAAAGCATTTTTCCATACCCAATATTTGCAGTTTTGCTGCTCTGCTTTCAGGATATTGTCTACTAAGGTCACCAAGACATGATACTCGAACATGACACATGAACGTCGTTTTTAAATAAATGGTTGGCAAAGTGTTGGCACCTGCTTTTCACATAACTTTCTGTTCTTTCACTTCAACAGACGAAAATATATTTCAAAACGGAAGGAAACTGTGTTCATGAAAGTCTTAACGTGTGTATTGCAATCTTTTATTGTAAAAACGTCAGTTCAATCACTAGATCGTAGGTGATAGCTGAACGAAGATATACTTTTTTCAATGAATTCAACATCCTATCGAAGGGTTTGTTATTTTTTGACAGACTGCATAATGATCCGACCCATTTTTTATGTTTCTTGTCTCGTTTGTATTTATTTTTGCATCTACTATAAATTTATCAATTATCGTATCATGTCATATCATTAAATTCATCAACAATGCCTTGATCATTTGGCTGTTGGTGATGAGGCACTGTTTGAAACTGGTCTGTAAAATTGTATAATTCTTTTGAAAAGAAGGCGATTAAGCTTTTCGCTGGTAACAATCGTTGTGCTTTGTTAGTTTCTAGAAAATTGCAGTCTGAACCTTGTATTCTAATTCGTATATCTGGATTCACCTTCACTTTTTCCTTGTCCCCAGTCACTTTATCGCGAAGTACTTTCTATAAATCTCACGGTAAAGTTTTCGCATGAAAAATGGCCGCGTCTCTAAGCATTTTCATACAAATTCCAGATTTATGTGGCACGGTGATGAATGGGTATTTCTGTAGAGCAAGAGCCGATTCGTAAATTCAGCAATCTGAGCATTGGTAAAGTGAAACGTAATAATTTAATGATTTCTTTCATCGTCTAGGTCACGTTCAGTACTAGTACTTCAGTACTCGTAACAATAAATAAGCGATATGGTCCGGAGCGCGTGCAGGTCTGTGTGGGTATAAACATGTCTGCCAGTCTCTAGAAGAGTTCATTAATGCATTTGGTTTGGTAAAACGCCATTTTCCCCGGGGCAACTTTAAATGATGACTTTAAAATTACATTTGCATACCATCAACGTATTAGGTTCAACCGTGAAAATATGGGATGCGCCGTACGCGAATTGTTCATTGGATTCCTTTCGACAGGGGGATAATGAGAGTTTTTGCATAAGTTCAATTCTCAACGGTCACGGGAATTGCTCTGAGAACTATGCAGATTTCGACTAACAACATAACAAGGGTCTTCTGAAAAATTCTTGCGGGTATTTTTTACCTACAGGGTATGGCTTCCATTATAATTTCAAAAGGACTCTAATTATGTTTACACCCACCCTGTTCATGTACCCCATAAGCAAGATTATCATTTTCCAACTGATTACCGTCAATTTCTGAGCACTCAATGAGACCGTCCTAGTAATATTCTTGTATATTCTGAGGTAATTTTAGTTGAGTATCAATTTCAACAAACTAAAGCTTGAGTGGATGAACATGATGTGTTGGGGCTCTTACTACGATTCATTAATTATATGAATGTTCTGATGATATTCCATTTTCAAAAATCTGAAAGCGGCATAGAGAATTTCAAGTGAAATACTACCACAGGTGAAATTCATCACAACACACGTGTTGGAACTTCCAAAGTACGATAGAACGAAAAAAAACATGTGAATTATTGCCGAAAATCGATCCTTTTGATAGTTACATTTCCTAACGATGCAAATTATGAATGAATTCAGGATAAAAATATAAGCTGTTGAAATTTCAGATATTCTCCCAGAATATGCTTTGAATTTTCTTGTGGGGGCCATCAATGAATCTTTTTATTAATGAAGACTCTCTTGTTGTCTGAAACTTACAATTATTGTTCTGAATCAGCAATAAATACAAATACATAAGTGATACCGTCCCTTACCAATCCCAACATAAACGTTTAGAAATCAGGATAAAATATATAAATGATATCAGATAATAAATAATAATTTGAAAAAAATGCAATATGCAGCTGAATCCATCAGATTATCACTATGATTCAGATCAGAAAGTCTTGTGGCTCGTTTACTTTACTTTATGGAACTTTATATAAATATTGATAGAATATTTCCTTCCTGTTGAAATATTTGAATGGTAGTAAGGTTTGTGCTGTTGAACTATTAACAACAAACACTTTACAGAGTTCTGGAATGAATTATTTCTCTCTGTTCAGTTTACTTTCTAAATAAACCTATATTTTAATTCCATCAGACTCCGGTGCCTTACGATTTATTGAATTTTTTCAACATATAGGACTAATCAATTCTTTATACTGTCATAAAAATTACTTTCCCAGTCATCTTTTATAAAAAGTGGTCTTTTATATTTTTTGCGAGCTTAGAAAATATTTGATAGGCGCATCCACCAAAATCTAAATGGTCAGTAATTGGACTGAGGATTGTATGCTCTGAGTTGATGTGATGACGTACTTAACTGTCTTATGAAGAGCAGAAGTTTAACAATAATTCATTATATTGAATTCTGGCATTCATAAGTTTGAAACTTGGTCCAAGCAGTTTATATATCCATTTTTATACGTCAGATATAGGGTCAATGAATTGTTATTCTGTTAAAATATTATAAAACAGATTTCATCAAATGCCCTCCCGCGATCAACCTATAATTACTGCCCCGAACCGATCTATAACGGTATCCATATCCACCCAGAATCACTACATCTCATCGTCCGCAATCCTTTGGCTCATTTCCAGCGCTACTCATTAAACTGAGGACTTTATGACTTAATTTCGGCTATGAAACGGCGTAGGTAGTCCTCGATATGCGTAAAAACCAATTAAAACGTACAAACTAACAGAAAATTAACCGTGTGACGAGCTTAAATGAACTCGACATGGAGCATGAAATACAGGTTGTGCAAGTCTGACGCCATTACTCATTCTTCTTCTTCTTTTATTTCGATTTTCAGATCGAGACTTGTTTTTATTCCGCTGCATGCGAGGAGAATTCCATTCTACGTTGCGTTTCTCTTAATTTTTAACAATCGCAGTTGAATCTGTCTCACTTCTTTTCATTAGCGAAGCATACGGTGCGTGGACGACATAAATATGAGGTTATGTTATGCCGATGCCATATAGAGAACTCCTATATCTATATTTAATATAAACAGTCGTCGAGACGGGATTCTATAATTTATGTGGTGAAGAGAAATTGCGATACGCAGGGCGGCCCGTTGGGGATACAGAACAATTGTACCTATCCCCCCCCCCGAGGTTTCCATAGTTTTATCTGATAACTTTTTTTACTCAGATTACTAAAACAGCTTTCAGCTAACTGATCCGTCAATCACAGATTCATAATCTGTGTTGAAAGCTCATTTTTAAGTATATTAATTACCATGACAACTCCATTATTTAAATACATCACTATGGTTACTGTGTTGATCCAGTGATTGAAAACCAATCGTCAGAGTAGGTTGTGATCTGAAAGTTGAAATATGGTTTGGGTTTGAAATGAATTTGAAGAAAAATTACGGAATGCACGCGTTTATTGAACACTCGTAACAAAAATGGCGTTTATGACACTTGTTCTATAATGTAGAATTATTGTCTGAAGAATACTTTATTAACAAAACTTTGTCTGTAATTAAACACACACATCTTCGCGATAGTATAGAATTACTTGAAAAAATATACCTATACACGCACATTAAAATATTCTGTCAGTCTCAAAGTTATTCAAAATTGATAAAAACAAAATACATGACAATAAAATTTACGAAAATCAATAACACTATAGAAATATTGCAAATTAAAATCGTAAATGCCTTCAAGGCTATAACATGTTCTATCAAAGTCTTGCTATATTTTTCTAAAATTTGGATCATCACTCAATATTTTTATAACTCGTTCAGAGAGTATTTATTTTGCAGCTATTGCATATAGAATAAAAATTGACATTATATTCTATACCAGAGAACAATTCAATATTAAGATTTTTAATAATATGATCCTCGAATTTCACTATAAAATTTATCATCACCCCCAAAGAAACTTGGATTGTGTCTGATGTTCGAATATCATTTTTCATTCGGAAAGAAAACTAATTATTATGTTAGACTTCAAAATATTCAAGGATAATTTGTGTGAATCGGAACAGTTTTAATTTTTTTTGCTGTCAATGCATATATTTCTTTTTAACTCATTTTAATTTTTGCTTTGCAGTAAAATTGTTGCGGAAAAGATGAATTTTCCTTTGATATCTACAGTTGTTGAGTTATAGAAGAAAAAGTGTTGGGCCAAGCACCGATCCTTGTGAACTCCGTAGTTTATGCTGGCTAGAAATGTTATTTGGACAGTCGAGTCCAGTAAGGTTGTAGCAATAAAAGTGATGTTCTATTTAAACCATAGTGAGACAATTTCCACAACAAATTTCCATAGTTGACATACACAGAATTCTGCATTAACAAGCTTTCACTGGCTTCAATATTTCCCATTTGGCAATAAAGGAAATCAACAGTTCGTGAAAAGAATAAAAGACGTAATTTTGGAAAAATATATAAACATTTCTAATTTTCAATCTTGTTTTAAAAAAAAATAAAAAAGTGCTGTAAAAAATATATCCGAAACTATACTGACACTTACATTGAAAAAAATTAGGCAATTAGAACAAATTTTAGAACCATTTTTTTAGTTCAGAACAAATTTTGCATATCATTTTTTCAATTGATGAAGATGTTCACATGTTTCAGGATTGTGAGTTATTTCATCAACTATTTTTATCTCCTACTATCATGAATCGTAGTTTTACAAATTTGGCTTTTGATTTGGTCGAATTACCAGCAATCTTTTTTTAAAAATTTCCACATTTTCATCTATAAATTGAGTTTTGTAAGCAGCCTAATTTGTCAGATTTTTGGGAAACTTGCAAACATTCGAAAATGTCTTTTGACATTATCGAAAATATATCCTTCTGAGAAAATACAGGCGTAGGTATTGAAAATTATTTGTCGTTTTTCTCTTCCTTCCACAATTTTTTTCTCTAAATCCTCTATATTATATGGAACTTTTTGATGAAAATGCTGCAGAGTTAAAAAATAGGAACTAGTTTGAGACAAATAATCAGGAAAATATGATTTTCAATGCATGTATGGGCATTGGGTTCCAATGAGTACTATTAGGGGATTAAATTCGTTTATTTTCAATATTACAAAAATCACAATAATTTTCTGCTCAACTGTTTCAAGTGTTAAGCAATATAAGATAGTTCAGTTTTCTGTAGAATATAAAAAAGGCAAATTAACCTTTTTCAAACCCCGTTTAAACAATAACTTCAAGAGAAATCCGATAACGTTGTTTCACTCAACTGTAGTCCCACTTTTCTTTGAAAGAAACCATCAATGGATCTAGTTGAAACGTGATTTCGATACTTCCATGATATGAACTGCAACAGTAAAAAGTTTAAAACTTATTCTACTCTCAATCTGCACCCCTTCCATACACCAGCTAATTTCGTGTTTCAATTAGTCAACACTGCTAGCTTGTCTTGGGCATATCGTTAGAATTGCTCTGAATTTGATTTTACATATTTTTTGCTCTTTGCGAGGTTAAAATTCGATATTATAATAACTTTTTCTGTACAAATCCAACACTATTATTACAACAAGTCACATTCTTGATAAATTAAAACCCCTTTTTATCGGATCCCGCGTTGCCACTGCTTTCTTGCCACTGACGACACGACGTGGGAATAAGTCTTCGGGAAGCTGAAGAATCCTAGTTAATTAAAGGACATTTTCAATTATCGACCACGTCGTTAGCTGCATTTATCAATACATTACACGTTTTTTTTGTAAAGTACTGCTCCAGCGTAATTTCCAGATTCTCCTCCAGATAAATGCCGGTTAATTACAGTACAAAAAGTGTTTCCATAAATTATTGTTTAGAGGGAATTTATTTGTTGTTTCTACTTAACCGTTAACTAAAAATGAAGGTCTTAATGTTTTGGGGACATTTAGATAACAGAAATTGGGAGATTGTGTTCTTTCTGGTAGCTGCATAACGGTTCAGAGATACGTAATAACGTTAA
Source organism: Chrysolina americana (assembly GCA_958502065.1). Classification (NCBI taxonomy): domain Eukaryota; kingdom Metazoa; phylum Arthropoda; class Insecta; order Coleoptera; family Chrysomelidae; genus Chrysolina; species Chrysolina americana. The sequence goes on from OY293417.1 coordinate 5,002,087, forward strand.
GTGAAGGATTATTTCAGGTGCCGTCTTCTGATTGAGAATGATTTACTCGGTAAGTTTCTCTTAAGTGGGTTGGTCAGTCTCGCTGGAACTGAGGAATGTTACATGATCCCTTTCCTTCTGAGCTAGCTCTTGAAGAGCACCTATCATACGCACTTATGTGCGTATGAAACCGATACTAAATAGATAGATTCTAGATTGAAAGTTTTTCGAGTCAAATTGCTAAAGGAAACAGTTCAGAATTTGAACAACACCATTTACCTGATATCGATACAAATATGGAGTGTAATTCGGCAAGACAATTTAATGAATTCAATAAATGAACATATCAATGCAAACTTTATTTATGAAACACTGAAACTAAACGCATTTTTATTTGAATGTACAATTATCAAAAACGCAGTTATTGAAATTCAGTAGATGCTGAAATTAATTATTTCTCTGAAGGAATTGAATGAATAATGCTTAAATCATACTCTTTGTCAACTTGTATGGTTTCATTGACGATGAATTGCTGTGTACTGTAATTTTCATTAGAGCTTAATCTTCAATTCCGCTTTTGCAGTAAGCTGCTTCTCCTCGGCGCCAAGCTGATTCAAACGCCAAAATGTGATATAATTTCTTTCGAATTCCTTCCGGTTCATTTTTGTCCATTGCAAATACTGCAGATTTATTGGAGTTGATGATGTACTAGATTTTTTCTTTTCGGGTTGTGCTTGTAGGATTTCACGTTTAGCATTATTTAATTTGTATTGACTCCATCTAATTTTGTCTGACCTTTCATGAAAACGAACCTTTTCTCAATCAGAACTCCTCGTGTTGCTTTCTGAACGTTATTGCCTCTAGGTAGGAAATATCTCCTGCATGAAATCCAAATGATTTGCTGCTCTAATCCTTATTTATTAACTAACGAAGAAGTGAACGTAAATAATTCATACCAGAAGGGTTATGAATACGATGATAAGGAAAGGATTAATTTACAACAAATGCCTACTTGTATATCGTGTAAAATGTAAAATAATGAAATTTATGACCATTACAACCAGCAAATTCAATGTTCAAGTATACGACTTTATTAATGCAGATTTATGGTCCGCTGTCATTTTGTTAATCAAATAGGAAACCTGCTTCACTACGAGAAGTATGTTGCTATGCATACAATACATTCCTGCAGATTCTGCTTGAGCTTATTTAAACCGTTCAAAATGGAGCGGGATGTTGGCATTGGGTTTTATTCATGGGATGTCGAAGACCGATTTTTTAACGAGAAATTATTGCACTCATTTTATCTTCGTATTTTTTTCCGTTCAAAAACATTTTTTGTACTACTGTCAAAAAAACTTGAAATTTCTTCGTCATATATTGATTCGTGAATGTTAACTTTTTTTCACTGTCAGAATAATTCACAAAATATACATGAAATATTACTTTTTGAAGGATTTATTTTTAATAGAGTCAATTATTATTCGATTATTCATCATAAAACACTTTCATTTATTGGAATAATAATTGATAGTAAAGTTTGAACAATTACTTCCTACATATATTGCCGAAGATGTTTCATGTTGCTGCTGATCAGAAACAGATATTTCTTGAAGAGTTGATTCCACAATTTAATCAAATATTTCAATTTGTTTTGAAGAAGATGGCCAATTCAATATTTTGTTAGGAATCTCAATTTTGTTAATCAAACTCTTCTATGCATGCTTCTGCTACGGAGGCAGATTTCCAGCGACCGTGACGTTTTATGGATATAATGTTGCCCCCTGCATGGTCCAGAAGAGTTACAGAGCTTCTCCTGAAACAGTGACCTGTGTAGCTCTTGAACATTTCATTACCAAGCCATTTTGCAATCAAGCTGGGAATTTCTCCTATTTTATTTAACCCCATATATTCGTTAATACATTTTCCTCTCGATTATTTCAAAAATAATCTATTACTTTTTGTATACTTGCGGTATATTTCAATATAATCAGAATTTGAAACAGTGAACGTTCTTGCGCAATAGGTTTTCGTATCTGGTATTTTAACTACTAATATAGATCCAGCATCTTGAATGGCATCAATAGATATATGTAATAATTTTTCACGGCGACAAGCTCCGCTGATATCCAAAATTAGGACAACCTACGAATGAAAAATATTGAAATCACTACTAATCTTACCAAATTATGATTATATCTGTACCTTCTGAGGTAAATTTGTTTCATTATCAGCATCTTGAATAAATTTATTGATATCATCCCTTAATAAAACTTTAGATATCTTTCTTCGGTATCCGACGCTTTTATTCTCAATGAGCGGGACCAATTTTGAAAACGTCCTTATATCAATATTTTCTTTAACATTCAATGTATTTCAAGGTTTTATAATTTTTGATTTTTCCTCAAAATATCATATAAGCACAATTTCAGAAACCTTTTTACATGTTTGTTGTCGAACCTTTCACGTAATTGGTCATATGTTTTCTCATATACTAACTTGGATTTAGCAGGTAACATATTAGATACTATTGTATTTGCTTCCTCAAATATATCTGATGGGGTATCACTACCGTTATTATAATCAACATTCATCTTCTTGAAAATTGAAGCAACTACGAGCAAACACAGTCAAACACGCGGCGTGTCAACAAACAGTTTCTATATTAACGACATAGAAAGACCACTGGATGATGTGAAATTGTATTGGAAGTATTTATAACATTAAGGATAACATGTATGGAAAAGAGAAGTATCATTAAGTAATTTTGGACTTTTTCAGATAGGAATAATTTTTTAATACGATTTTACTGGAAACATTGAATAATATTTTCAAGATAACAGTCGTTTAAAAGCGATAACTTATCGGAACAAAAAACCACGCCAAGATGTATTGGAAGCATTCATTTTTAATATATTTCAGACGATGCAAATTCACATTCATAGTTGTACAAAAAATGTTTGTGTATTTTCATGTATAAAATTCGTGTTTCCATGGCACATTTGAGAGAATTTTTGGCCTCGACGTAACAATCTTATAAACCATTAAAAAAACACTCATTGCAAAAATAACTATTTTGAGTAGTTTTTAGTGCTTCGTAGAATATTTAAATAAACTAAAATTAGGAAAATCGTACTTTTTTATGATTATTCTCCTTCCTTTTCGGGGAGAACATAATGAACAATTTCTGTGATTTTTCCTGAATTTTTAAATTTATGCAATTTAGGTTATTTTGAATAGAAATTAATTATGTTTCATAATAGGAGTCGGGAAGAAAGGGGGGTGGGATTTTTTTTAATGAAAATGCCCAATATACTTAATGCATCTTTACCCACACTGAAACAAGTAAAAATATTGTCCAGTTTCAAAAATTAATAGTAAATTCTGAGCAAGGGCTCATTTTAACGCCCCCTAGCAGTAAAACTGTTGATTTTTTTGAGTTGGGCGCTAGAGTAACATTGTTTGATAACTAAATGTTCTACATCATACCAAAAATCGAAAAAAAAAACATCACAAAGATCCAAATTGCATAAGGATTTTTTCGGGGTTCTTTATTCCGCAGACCAAAATTAATTTGGAAAAAATCTCAATTTAACTTAAATTTCTCTGCAATACCGCCATTTCTTCTCCAACAAAATAGAGATCATGTAAAAATCTGGCATATACTCCTCCAAAAATATATATTGGTCAGACAGGCAGGTCCTCTCAGACACGAATCAATAAACATAGTTCTAGATTTATTTATGCCGTCAAATAAACTTATTACAGGAGTAGATTTTGAAAACCCAAACGCATTTGATTCGCTTTGTTTGGCTTCGTATTCTTGAATTGAATCAGGAAAACCGAAAACTGAATATGTAGTCGTGAATTGTCATTTTCCAACTCATGAACAGTTTTTCCATCGTTGAATTTTATGCATCAATAACTATCTTATATTAAACTGTTATCATTACCCTGATAGGGAGAGAGCAAATCAGCTCGAAGCTAAGCCTCGTAAATCGTAATACTCATTGATAATGGTATTTTGACAGATCAAATCCAAATGAATGATAATTGCGAATCAGCCCCTCTAAGTGCAAAATGCCGCAATCTCCATGCCCCAACGCGTAAGTGTAAAATAAGAAGTGGAAACAGAGAATTAGAAGTTAGAAGTGCTTTAGGGTTGCCCTGACACTAATTTGAAATTTAAACTAGCCATAAATTAGTTTGTATGAATTTTAGTGAGCTCCCATAAATTTATCTCCATCGCGGCAAGTTGGGAAGTTTGAGTTATACTGCTAGATATTGATTCACTTTTTGCCGGCGAAACTTTGCAACGTATGAAAGATTCATGAAGTTACTTTTATGAGTTCGCCAGCGTTATATTATACATCTTCCGACAGTCATTTATTGTTACACGAATGTAACAGATGGGCGGGGAATTAGTTATCTTACCCCTTTGCTTAATCAAATTTTATTAGAAGATATATAGCGTTACAGAAGTCATTACGCAATTCGTTGAACATTGCACTAATTTCCTACACGCAGGAAAAAACATTATTTCAGTCCAACTTGATTGTTATTTTAACACCCTCGATCCCTTAACAATCCTTCATGCCAAGTCGTTTGAATGCACTAAATAAACTGAACATAGCACTAGTTCAAATATGCTTTTGATGAAAAAATTGCAATGAATTCCCCTAAATTGTGCAGTAGATACAAATAGACTTTTTCCAGAATAAAGGGGAAAAACTGCACTGGTAGAATCATCACTTTATTTTGAAGCTGAAAGTTTCAATAAGCCATTCCTATTCAATGAAAGAAGCTAAAGACGATTCTCTCTCAATGAACCGATTCCCATTAGACCGAAAGCAGTGCCATCACTAATAATAGGTATCAAACACTCTGTATAGTGGGAAGCAGTCTCTTAATACACTCTCATTTTATAAAAAAGACAAGCCTATGTTGTCGGCCATGGATTCCCCAACATAAGAGAAGGTGACTCAACTCAACCTAACCTAACTTACCTAGCAATCCAAGTTGCTAGTGATCCGATCACACGTATTAGAAGGTAAGGGCTACGTCTTCCCCTAGCTCGCACAAGTCTCTGACTTCTGAGGGTAGCACGTAGGGGTGCAACCGGTTGACGGATATATCAATTTCAACAACAATTTAACTACAAATAATTAGTATGGAAGAGTGAAATCAAAGCAGATGCTCGCTGCACTTGATTTCTATAAATAATATTCCGTGGCTGCCAAGTTCTCGTGTTAATAGAATAGAGGAAGTTCTTTGTATTGCATTAATAAGAATTATGCACTTTATACAAAAAAAAAAACATCCAGAGTACTAACAGAATTACGGAGTGCTGCAAGTGGTGAAAAAAATCGTTTTCCAGATTAATTCTATCACGGCTAAAAATTTCTCTGGTTTTTCTGAATTCTCAATATTTTTTATATAGTAAAGGAAAAGTTTTGTTATTACAATTGTCAATAATAATAATAAGTGCGTAAGAGATATCGAAACTTATCGTTGATTATTTTGATAGAAGTTGCCATTATTTTGAATATCGGGGAATTCAACATAATAAATTGCTAACCCTAAGTGATGCTTTAGTTTTTTCAGCTATTTTCCAAAATTCAAGTAGTGTGAGTTAACACTATCCATTTGAAATGTTACCAATACACTCGATTTGAAAAACAAAGGTTATAGCAACTTTTGAGAAAATAATAACGAAAAGTCTCAAAAATTAATTGTAAAACAAATACTTTGAAATTCTCACAAACAGAAATTTTGGTTTTCACAGAATTTCTATATAGCACTGAAAATATTCTTCAACGCGTTTTTAATTAACAAAATTTAGTTTTTTTGTTAATTTCTCCATTTTCCATCAATTTGATATTATTTTCACCAAACTATATTGCAAAACACGTTTTCTCGAATTCGACTCAAATACGAGTACAACAAAAACATGTAGCAGATAATTTTTTTCGCCAAATCGCAATTGTGGACGTCTGTCAGTGTCAAACTGATCTTTGAATTACTTGACTAAAGCTACTGAATATCTTTCCTCAATAATGGTGTAAACGATCACGGAAAGAGTTGAAATAATAATTTTTTTTTAAGAATGATGAGTGCTAATTTGTTCAATGAAAAGCATCCAGCTGAACTCATTGCTAGAAAATACCTTCTTGAATGGATGCAAAAATTTCGTCAAACTGGATCAGTCAGCCAACAAGAACGAGACCCAGAACGTGAATTTCCGTCGAGAAATGAACCTGTTGAAGTTGCAGTTCATGTAGGAAATTGGCTAGTGTTATCAAGAACCAGTATTCGCCGAATCCTGAAACATCATAAATTGCATCCCTACAAAATACATTTGGTACACCAATTGAGTGAAGATGATTTTGGTAGGCGACAGGAATTTTGTGAAATTATGACTACAAAAATAGATTCTAATGAGAATTTCGTCTGTGATTCGTCATAATTGTCATTATTGGTCAGATGCCAATCCACATGTTTTCCACAAGATTCATACTCAAACTCCCCAAATACTCAATGTCTGGGCCGGTATTTTTGGGGACTGTTTGATTGGACCAGTATTTCTGGATGGTAACCTGACAGGAGAAACTTTTTTGGAATTATTGAATGAATTTGTGCATTGAAAATGACGATCGTTACCTAGAAGACCACTTGATATTTCAAAAAGATGGGGTACCTCCACATCATACATCAGGGTTTTTGAATAGAATGTTTCTGGAAGATACATTGGAAGATGAGGCTGTATAGAGTGGCCAGCCAGATCTCCAGATTTAACCCCACTCGACTTTTTTCTGTGGTGTCACTTGGAAAACAAAATGTATGCAACTGAACCAGAATCTCTGGAAGATTTACCAAGTAGAATGGCGTCGAGTAACGCCGGAAATGCTACGAAATAGAACAGAGGTCTCCTAGAACTGGTAATATTGTAAGGAAATGGGTCGTAGACAGTTTGAACATGTAGTTCAATGACAATAGTAATTATTCCGACAGTTGCTTTATTAGATATTTTTTTATTGATTGAGTGAATGAAAAATGATTTCCCAACTTCAAGTTCCTATATCTCTTGTTGTTTTGGTATAAGGAAGGAAAATACCTTTCAAATAAGGTTTCACTTGCATATGAGGCAGTTTAAAAATCTGCTTTTGGAAGATCTGAAATAACCATCAAACTAAGGGAATGGTAATCAAATGGAAGCCCATAACTCACCATTTCTAAGAGTACTTTTAACTTCAATCACCTCAGTTGAGTTTTTGAGTCTAGATACTCTTTCTGAATCTCTGACGCATATAAACTTCTTTCTTTGCACTTTCTATAACTTGTTTCTTCAGTTATTTTCATTTATTAATCATCTCCAAATTTATAAATTCCTAGAAAGTAAACAAAAGCTAACCTAACCACAATTTCGTCATCCAAGTTAACCTCCATTTTCACAGATATATTTGTTGTACCTTTCTGAAATGGACCTTTAATAAACTTTCCCAAGGGGAACATTTCCTAAGATTTTGAATTTGGCAAAATTCCCACCCTGTCACTGACAATTTTCAACACTGATAAGTGACATAGGGAAATGTTCCATGAAAAGGGGAACTAGAACTTAAAAGAAATTAGATAAAAAAGGCTCCTTTTGTTTTTTTGGTTTGGACCAGAACATGTGAAGAGCATCGCAGTTTGCGAATTTTTCTAAAGATTTTGGGTTTCAAAATTGAAAATAACTTTGTCTCAGGAGAGATGTTTAATTATCGACGGTTGTTGGATATTATTTTGAAACAAAAATATAAATCACTAACTTTGAAGTATCTTTTGTCGAAGGACAACAAAATACTCTAGAAAGGCCACACGCTATCCAAGGTTCGTTCAAATATACTTTTGCTTCAGCATCAAGAACCTATCCTGCCTGCTTTTGTTTATTTTCGCCTGAAATATGTTTAACTTTCAGGCCTTTTCTTTTGTTCTTTACTTTTTTATTATCCAGAGAACCCTTCCGCTTTCTCTTTCCACACTCTTTTGCTTTTGGCTTTTGCTTAGAGGTGGTTGGATCTATAACTTACTGACTATCCACTATTGCTACTACACTTCTGCTACAAGTGCTGCATGCCATTCCCGCTCCGACTGTTGCTTGGTAGATAGACTGAAGAAGTTACTCTGAACTTCACTGGAATGTAAACCTCCTTCGGGAAAAGAAACACAAGGTATTACCGCAGACAAAGGCGTCCTACATCTAGCAGCACGTACTTGGATTACACAATAGAATAGCTCTTTTGAACGTAGAACCACTGGCTTCGCATGGTTTGCTCCATCCTTGGATCTCACCTTTGCGGATCTCAACCTGTTCGGCAATAGGTGTTCCGAAACACTATAACAAATTGTTTATTCAGATTCTGATCATAGTGTGTTATTCTGTTCACTTACCCCAGAAATTATAGAACGTAGTAATTTAACCTGTGAACCGGTGGTATGCATACTGAAGGTATTTGATAAATTCATGGGGAAATATTTATATCTGCTGCAATTGTTTTGCATATTCTCGATAGAGCAGATCGTGATATTCATAGGTATCATATCATATAATAATAGTCATAACTCATTTTTCATTTATTTGCCAAGTGTCGATATTCATTGTCATTTAATAATTTCTTCATCTACTCTGTGATTTGTATCTCTTCTTCTTCCCATCATTTCCTGTGCCAGGTGGCTACGGCTAGTGGAGTTGTCAGCCCTACTCACTACTTTCATTTTGACTTCTTCTCGCTACTTTCTTATCCTGTGGCATCGGCTATTGGAACCGTCAGCCCTGCTTCAATTTTCACGTCTTATATCTTCTTCCCTATCTTTCCCCACTTCACTATTTACCTTGTTTATAGTTGTTATTATTATTAACCCTTGTTTATTATAGTTGCTTCGCTCGTTTTTCTTTCCAAACACCATCACTCAACCCAGCCCATTCTCCACTGTTTAAAAGCTTAGCTGAGGGGTATTGAAAGAAATTGTCTGCTCCCCAAATACAATCAGTGAGGTCAGCGGGAATGTGACAGGTGACGGTCACAGCGTTGGAGGATGAAATGTTTTCTGAGTGAATTTCATCGCGAACGATTTTATATAATTCGGTTCTGCCGACCTATAGAGCTGCTGTTTCGTTATCAATGAACTATTCTCTATATCTATATCTATTAATGTATCTATCCAATCTGCTTCAAGTAAAATAGTAATTTCATCATGAATACTTTGTTTTTATACACTCCAGATAGGAAATGAGGTAGTCCTAGGACACCTAGTATTAATGTTTAGGATGAATAAATACAGTCATCTTTGGTGAACATTTTGAAATTGTTTAATACCAAAAAAGTTCAAGGAATACATACAATTCCATTGATCTGGTTTGATCCAATCAATTCCGCCCAGTAACTCACGGTTTATTGTTGCCTTGTGAATAATCTGAGTATACTTCTAATAAATTTCCTGAACCGATTCAAAAAGTGTATCGCGCAAAAGAAATGAAGCAATTCCGCTAACAATTCACGACGTCCAAAGCTCGAGCATGGAAACAGTATTTGCAGGTCTTCTGGGACAAATCTTAATATGCAGCAATCCAATTATTACGAACTAGACGAGGCATTTCGTTTTTTCCGCCCAACATGGTCATATATTTCAGCTTAGAGTGATTGTTGCTCCTCTAACTTGAGCAGAGCGTGTTTTTTCCTCCGCTAAAAATAGTCAGCTATTAGCTCGTGCTAATGGCCGAAGTGTTTGTACTAAGACTGATTTCTCCGGGCTCGCTCGGGATAAAACTATTCTCCTGGGTGGTCACTAATTAAGATTCAGGTTGATTACGATTGTTGCTAACGGTAAGGCTCTCGACTCGATCGCTAACAAAGAAACTATCCGTACCTAGAATTACGAAAAAGGCAGCGTTGACATTGTTTACACGTCGTTATTATGAGCAATGCCCCTTCAGCTGAAATCTGAACCATTTCAGATATGCTCTCGCTGTGGGGTCGCTCCATCTTTGAATCGATATGGCTTTTAATTGTTCTTATTAATGCCGGGATTCCAGCGCCGGATTTTTACGCCCGATATGGGCGCGGGGTATACAGACCACTTTTACTAATCAGTCTGTTTTTTTTCTAAGCGCTCTGGCCGGTATGCCACGAGAAATTCATTTTGTGACGAACTAGCCGATTGACGGCATTCTTCGTTTGGAGTTTCGCCATTTTCAGTGCGGCCGCCAATTATTAAATTAGCTGCTGCTGTTTTAGATACCTCAAAAATCCATCAAGCGAAAACAAGTGATCAAAGAGAGCCATTCATGGTTTCGTTCGAAGGAAAGTGAAATATTTTTGACACATTAGCACTAAAAGCGAGCGTAATTGTACCATTAGAGGATTCCGAGTAATGCTTTGGGGGCATAATTAAATGTTCGATTGAAATTACGGCGGAATGTAAAAAATAATTAATGGGATTTCGATTTACGAGTTCTAATGGAATTTAAACTCGAATTGCCATAAAACGCTTCAATAAAGTTGTGCTATCATTTTTAATGGATCAAAGATGTGTACAGCGACGATATCGAACACTCATTTAAGATAAAAGGACCAATAATTGACATTTCAAGGAACGACATAGTAAATTTTTTATTAAGTGAAAGTTTTTTTAATGGCACATGAGAGTGTTCATTTTTCTCTCTCGAATGTGCCAAAAGAAAACACGAATTTTATACACAAAATACAAACAGCATTTTTTGTACAACTGTGTATGTGAATTTACATCGTCTGAAATATACTAAAAATAAATACAAATAGTACATCTTGACGTGGATTTTTGTTCCGATAAGTTATCGCTTTTAAACGAATGTTACCTTGATTATTTTTTGACAATTCTTGCAACCGATCGAAACCATCAATTCAAAGCATTCATGTACGTTCAGGCCAATCACAGCATTATTATAGTGGGAATTTTCTACCTTGAAAATTGCAGTGCTGTTTTGTTTTTATTATGTGACAACTGTTACTTTTTATCTGATGTCTGTCATCAGTTTGCATGAAAAGTGAAAAATGATTCGAAAACGATTTAGTACAAATTTTAAGAAAATCAATGAAAATGCATGTAAGAATACTATTTTGAGTAACGTGTCAATTTGGAAACAGTTTCAATCGATAACCTAGGAACAGAGAGAAATAAGCAATAGCTTTCAATCCAACAGAAAAGAAAAGTGTTATGGAATCCTGCAGCCAAGGACAAAACATCCATAATAATTATATATTTCATGGTGAGAACTTCAAATTCCAAACTTCATTCTGTTTATAGTGATTCAAGTAAATTGTTGAAATAAAAATGATATATGTATAGAGAATAGGTCTATGATTGGGGCATCAAAAAATAATCAGTAGTAATACTATAAGTACTTCAAAATAATCAGGTTATACATCGATAACTTGTTGCATAATTATAAAGAGTGTCAGTTTGACAGTTTAAATAATCCTACCGCGAAGCGGGAGGATTATTTTGTCAAACTGACACGATTTGTAATTATGCAGGAAGTTTGAGATGTATAACCGTATTTATTTTGAAGTACGTATTGTATTTGATACGATTATTTTTTGAGTAAATTGTGTAAATATATAAACAATTTATTAATTTAAATACAAATTGGTGCAATGAAAGTTACAATTATTATATATTACGTTTTTTTTAACTGAGCTATTTTCGGCATAGGAAACGTGGCCATTGCTCATTGAAGTGCTGGAAATACTGGAGGTGTTATTACTTGAACCTGCAGCGTTTTTAAAATTGGATCTCATCTTATTTTTTATGTTTTGGTGATGTTCATCTATCTGTAGGTAGGGTTTGATAGAATTGCTATTACCATGTCCTTTTATTATATTAAGTTCTTGTTCCGATACACCTGCTTTTGCCAATTGTGAAACAGCAGTGGCACGGTGAGAATGATTTGAAAATTTTTTGTTTGTCATATTTAAATTTGCCAATTTTGCAGACTTTTTGGTCCATTTACTAATTTCATGCACTCCAATTGGCATATTTTTGTACCAGCCAAGGGTTTTTTCTTGTCTCCAGTTGGGATTTACTGTCAGAAATATCCTTTTTTAATATTGATGTGTTCGCTTCTTTTCATCATTAGCTTATCTAGAAGTCTCACTGGACAACGACTCACTTCATTATGGTTAGGTACAAGCCATTTATTATTAGCACATGGTTTTGCTCCTCGATCCCTGTGTGGTTTTGGTAAAAATAGGATTATATTGTATTCTACCAGTTGGAGTATCATCATTTTCAGTTTCTTTTTAAAAATAATGAGTCAAGTATGACGCTCCTTCATTTCCTCTCCACGCAAGTTCTACAGAAGCAATTAAGAAAAATTTTATTTGTAATCCTTCCGGTGTATTTTCATCCCACGCTTCTATCATTGCTATGTACTCGTTATCTTTAATGCTGATGCACTAACCTTTCTTTTGTCCGGTAACATTTGAAGTTCCCTTCTTTTTAAATTTCTTGCGTTTCGTGCGGCTAAAAATATGGGACTAGAGAATGGATCAATTACTCTATTAAACTCCTTCATAAATTTTTCTTGTACTTGTTTTGCCATAATGTTCCACATCGTTTTAACCACATTTTCTTTATAATTTTCTCCATTACATTTTCGCATATTGAAAGCCCAATCTTTCAAAATGGACGCTATCATTTCAGTGGAAATTGATTCATTTAGCACATAGTTTCTTTCACTGCAAAACGGAAGAAATTGTTTCCATACGTACTTTTTTGTTTTCACTGTTTTATGAGGCTCTTTCATTTCGTCTATTGCATTTGATGATAAATCTCCGAATCGACTCATTTTTGAACAATTTTTGATCACAATTTGACAGTTCTGTTTGTTGTATATTGATGTCGATGTGGTTACTATGAAATTGAAATTATTTGAAAATTTTCGATTGGTGGAGCTACTCTATGTATAATCAGGTATTATCGAAATTATACGAGGTAACTCAACTAAATTGGACATTCTGATTGGTTGAAAATCATACGAAAAAAAATAATCTATCGAATACCACACGAGAGTTCGATAAAGTAGAAAATAATTCCCTAGATTTTTTCTCAAACTTGTTGCCATTTGGCAATAGTCAAATTATTTTCACCTCATTCTCACTCTCTTGTGATATTACAACTGAATATATTATTCGATGATTTCAGTAAAATCGTATTTAAAAATGTGTCCTTTCTGAAAAAAATAAGTCCAAAATGACTAAATGATACTTTTGTTTTCCATACATGTTATCAATACTTCCAATACAATTTCTCAGCATCCAGAGGTCTTTCTGTATAGAAACGGTTTACCAGGACCACAATGTTTTTAAATGATCTACGATGATAATATATTCTCACGGCCATATCGTCTGCAAAGATTACAGTATCTCATCCCAATAAATGATTGGAGAGGATGATTGGTGTACATATTGATTAAATTGGATCTTGTATTCGTTCCATTTGTTTTCTGTTCGATAAAAAGATTTCTAGCAGTCTACAGGGTGTTCAGTACTTGTTGGTGACAAACTGATAGTCGATAATATTTTGAAATATGATAGTTGGCAATATGGTTGCGATCGTACAAAGTAAAAAACAATGCTTTTTCATGATCCTACATAATTGGTTGGAGTCACAAAGTTTTTTTGGTGTGTGCACCTTATTGTTCGAATCACTTCCATTCGACCAGCCCGAACGCGAATAATACCAGTCCCGACCGCGATTTAAAGCCTCTCCATATTGTATTTCCTGGTGGGATCGAGCTTTTGGCAAATTTATGCCCAGATTTGCGAGCAGAGGGCGATTCATCGTTCGGCAAAAAAGTTGTTAAATTGCACGGGATAACCGTTCAAAGAGCAAATGAAAAACAAGCATCAGCGTGGCTAGAATGCAACGGCCGCATCTATTTAACATGGGTTTAGTTGGCCGATTTAATTCCCCACCGAGCTTTAGATCAGACAGCTCGGTTTGCACTTGCCTGAAGCGATAGAACATGCATACACTTAAATTATCGAAAGTCCCTTGCAATTTGCGGAAAGAGTGACTAACACTACGTCAACGTAAAATTAACTAATTCCAGGGAAATTATCTCATCGAAAACTGAATCACAAACAGGCTTCAAATAAACGAGAAATGTCCTCTGTTGTTTGCGGAGTGACTAATAATGCGTTAACGTAAAATCAACTTTTTCCTAGAAAATCAAGGAATCGAAAACGAAAGGTCATAAAAGTCATTGCTACAATACTTCATATACAAATTCGTTCATTATATGCCAGCATTACCCAAAACATCGATAGCGTGCCTTAGATTTTGTATTCAGTCATGAAATAATAAGAGGGGAGTCCCTCAGGGTTCAATATAAGGCCCTATACTATTTACACTCGTTACTAACATTGATGATCGAGACGAGACGAGAAAGTGCCTTCGAGACGAAATTTCTCGTCTCGATGAAACCCTGTTCTCAAAAACTGCGATTAGAGGAATTAAATCGGTTTAGAATGAAGCATTGTTCTAGGCCAATACCCAGGGGGGTTAGAAGAGTAAAAATCCCGAATTAAAAATATCAAATTACAAAATAACCAGTTATGGAAGTAGTGGTCAGAATCCAGCGAATACTATCTTCTCTACATTTGATGATCTTGGTGTTGATTGTGAATATATCAAATGCGTTTTAAGGCTCTTGTAGAGTGCATGAAGGTTATCAGTGATTCCGATATAACTCGATTAATTTTCAGCAATTTTCTGAGAGACTACGAGTGTTTTTAATTAGATTTATGTTAAATGGTGAATTTGGATCATATAAACGATTTCCTTTTTAATGTTTTATTGCTACACTATCCTTCACTTCATTTTCGGCATCTCATTTTGTAAAATATTTCTGTCTATGAAAAACTCATTGAAAGAATTGGAACGACGATCATTTTTACAGAGACGAAAGGAATTAACCCAATTGATTAAATTGAACTGCTAGTCCTTGCAAAATCCTCGGAGTCTCATTTCTGACAATTCGATTATCATCAACCATTATTGCAAGAATCCAATATCTACTCGTTTTCTATTAATGCTTCCGTCGATGTTGAAACAGTTGATGGAGGAACAACTCATTCAAACTAATATTAATGAGTACTTTGAATATAATTACCGTCTCATCGTAGCAGCAGACACTCCCTCCTCCAAAGTTCCTCTCAATTCGGAAAACGACATATTACAGCATCTCGTTCTGGTTCACAATGGGAGCCATCCTGTGGAAGGAAGATGATACAACACGAGTTGGAAATTGGTGTTAGTTAGCTCACACTGCGCCACGTTGGTTGTGGGGGGCGAGTGGGGATGAGGAGGAGATTAAACGCCAGCATAAATGAACAGCCGATAAATTTCCCGGTAACCCAAACATATTGCATACGGTTTCATAAAGGTGTAGGTTTTCATAGACCGCAATAAGTGGTAGGATCAATTTGTTTATCAAGTAGACGTTTTGGTTGGGTCTAGATCAGAATCTCGTAGGAATGAGAGATTTTAAAAATAATAACAATCACATTGAAACCATTTTTTTGCTCTAAAACTTCACGAGTATTCTCTATTGTTTGTCGTAAACTATTGTCAATAATTTTTTTCATATATTTTCATTGCTGTACTAAGGAGAGTTATTCCTCTATAGTTATTACAATCATGCCTGTTCCTCTTTTTATACTTTGTTATATTGTCACTATCAAGGCTGTTTGCCAATCTTCCGGTATCTGTTCTTCGTTTCATGCTTTATCATACAGTCTCAAGAGTATATTCATTTCCGTATCCCTTAGATTTTTGAACATATTATTTTGTTATTTATCTGTTCCCGGTGACTTTCCATTTTTTAATTCCCGTTTTTTGCAGTTCGTTCATGGTTATATTTTCTTCAATTTCATTTATTACATCCTTTTGACTGTTTATATTGTACTTTTTTATCTGCTCCTGATAACAACTGGAAATATTCTTCCATTCATTTATTATTTCGTTTTCATTTGTTATCTTTTTCCCGTCTTTTTCGTGAGATATCAATCCGTTAACTGTGTGAAAAGTATGTTTCATACTTCCTTGAATTCCTTAACACTCAATAATTGTGATACCGTTAACATGGAACACATGAAATTACTCCGTAATGTGCATTTTTTATTAAATGTACCCTCAAATCTGAATGATATCCAATTTTTGCATGTTTTGTTACAGTTTCAGGAAAAGTGCTCAGTTAAACACTCTTTAAAATGATATTCAGGTTAGTACGTTTGGAAAAAATACCCAATCTCAAATCCCCAAGTGGACACGTTTTAATAAACTTCGCTTACAGGACCCCTATTTTCCCTTTTGCCAACCCTTCAAGAAAATTCGTAGAATGCGACGTTTCTAATTTTCACAGCTGAAACGGACGCAATGCCATTAAATCCCCAGAATTTGGGCTCAGCATAAATTCGAGCCCCAGACAATTAGTGGTGTGTTTAAGACTGTAAAGTAGAATTTAATTTAAAAATACTCCACTTTCCAGTCTCTAGTTCTTGGCTACGATACAAACATGCAACCTTTACGTACAATATAATTTAATTGTGTATAATTTAATTAGAAACAATTTATGATATGTGGTTAAGGATTTATGGAACGAAATAAATTATGCAAATGATAATTATTTCAGTCATTCCGTTTGTTTACTGCATGTGAGGGTATTGTTTCAGATAATCGTCATCGGGTGTATTAATATAGAGACGGCTTTTAATGAGTGAGAAATAACTTTCGATGCACTCACCAAAAGTTGTTCATTCGTTTGAAGAAAAGGCTGTGGTGGAGTGTTGGTTGTTGACAATTTACCGTCTAAAGAGTTTTCAAACTTGTTCTTAATTCTCAATGTGTCATATCAAGTAATGATTTAATTTTTTAAAGCAGTTGAATAAAAAAGTTTGATTTCCAAAATATCTTTTGTACAACTGTCAAAAAATCTTTTCCAAGCCATTTTGCTGGGAATCTTACTGGGTCTCGGCCAAAAATCAACACTCTCTCATGTCCCATTAAGAAAACACTCATTTCACGCACGTGATACAAAAATTACTATTGTTGATTGCCCCTTTCTCACTGGATTCCTGGTGTTTGGTCCGGTAATCAGAAAATCGAGTTAATGAAGAAAAAGAAACAAACTAGGGATTTTCAGGATTAGTTTATGCCGGAATAAATCTTTAGATTAGAGCCAGGATTGCACACGTGACTTATATACGACCTCCCATTGGGTAACATCATAGGGGAGGATTCCTTGAAAAAGATAAGGCAGCCGGAAAATTGGATAGATTGGCCGGATTGAGATTGAATTCAATGAGCTTATTTAATCAAGTCGATGGTAGCAAGGCTCTATCTCCTTTTTTCCGTTACTGTTTACTTTCTGGTCTACCGGAATAGTACGGGGGAATTAGGATTTTGAGGGAAACAGGAGTTGGGAGCGATAGTTTTATAGAGTTGATATTTCTCAGTCTGAATGCTGCAACCAAAGAAGAAATTCCTTCAACGGATTTATAATTATTGAAAATTCCACTTTATATGATACACATATTTTTTTTCAAATAAATTTGTCAATAAGAGGAAAACTTTCTCTACGATTACTGCATTGTTCCTTAATTTCTCCTTTTGTATGTTTATTTTGTGAAGGTCTTGATAATGTTAATTTTTGTTAATTTATTTCAATAGTGGATCGTTTTTTTGGGACTTTATCGATTATTTATGGCTACGCACACCTTAAGTATCTCATTTTGAGGTTACTTTTCCTGTGTGTATGAGGTGATAAATGCTTTTTGAGCTTGACTTTGAGAATATCAGGACCAGCAGAATTTTGTCTGTCTGAATCCCGGCTTTATATTGATTGATTCACACCACAATTACTTGACTGAACATCAATCTAATTAAAATTTACTCATCTCCCGGAAAAAAATTTTCTTTGTTATATATTTCTTCAAATATAAAATACTGGATGACAATGAAATGAAAAACAGAGGAAGAGGTATGGAAGAGAAAAGCTTGAGATTTTGATTTGAAAGAAAATATGAAAGAAGAAAGAAAGAAATCACAAAAAATATGGTCGGAATTAGGCTAATTCCGAATTGCGAACTCGGAATTATACTAATTCCGAGTTGCGAAGTCGGATTTTTTTTATATTTTTTGTGGCCCTTCGACGCCTTTGTAGAATCCTAATATACAGATAATATAAACGTTACATACGATGATAATAACAGAATTAAAATATACTTATAATGAGCAAGAATGTGTGAGGATATTGGTGATGATATGATATCAATAGCTATTCAATATTATTTTACATGAGCAAATAAATATAAAAAAATTAGTTGAAACTATAGTAATTTAAAAATTCAGGTATAGTTTGATTTCAGGTACTGCTACTTATAACATCCTTTGGAAGTTTGTTGTATTCAATAAACTGTTTATATACTGATCGGCGTAAAGAGTGAGACAGCACAAATTATAACCAATTAGGTTGCTGTGCCACTTTTTCTGCCGGTCAGTATAGAATAGTGAATTCATTGATCTTGTGAGATTAGTTCTTGTCACATAAAAATTCATGTTATCTCGTAAATCGTGCATTTCAAAATGTTTAACAATGAATTGGTTGAAGGAAGTTTTCCACATAATATTTTAAAAATAAAAATCATGAATTGCAAAATATTCTGCCCGTAACAGATAATCAATTGAGAACTCCAGCATTGACATTATAGGAGTTCATCTTTTACATTTTAAAAGTACTCTCGTTCCTCTATTCTGCAAATTCTGTAAGGATGACAAACTGTTTGCATCAAAGAAAAATAGTAGGGAAGGTCAGTAATCGAAGTGAGGTTTGATTATGGTGTTATAAACTATAAGGGAAGTTTACAATGTCAAATATGTGCTGATGCGTGTGAAGAAAAACAATATTTTTGCTATTTTGTTATAAGTATATTGGAAATGTTTTTCAGGTTCAACAAATTGTCTATCATAAATCCAAGATATTTGAATTCTTCCATCAGTTCAATTGTTTCTCCATACATTTCGATATTCACTAAGTTTTTATCTACCAAATTATAGGTACTTATATATTGAGTGGTTATAATTATATTTTGATTTTGTTGATGTTGAGTTTCAATTTACTGATATGATGTTCGTAAAGTCAAAAATGGAATCATCTTCAACTGAAAAACAAACTTTGGTCGCCATTTTACACTGTTCAAGATGACTTCTTGAAAGTTATTTATGCTGAGAAAAAAAAACATTTGAGACTGTTTTGTTTTCTCAAGAGCTTGAGACATTTTCCATCTAGCAAGTTTGTATTTCATGTTTCCTATCATGTTCTGTTCACTCACTTTCGGTAATACTTCAGAAAACCTTCACAGAATCCTTGTTTTAATACCTAATTCTCCCGTAGTAATGCTCCCCAGCTAATATTGCTAAACTGTGGTGGAGCGATGTGCTGACGCATAGAAAATATGCTTTGTTTGCCTCGGAATTTATCGGAATATTTGTTTATCTTCCATACAGTTTCTCTTTAATACTTTTTGCCGGGATGAATGTTATTTGTCGCTAAGCCAGACCGATGACTCTATTTCGCGATTGTATTCGTAGAAGAGATTTATACGTCGAGAAACTGCTCTGTTCGAACGAATATACATGGCGGTGGTGCTACAACTGCCAAGTGATGAGGACATTGTGAGAAGAAATACTTCTTCAACGTCTGCATGTGAGTGTATGTTCTTTGATACTAGTTTCTATGTTTTCTTTAGTTTGTCAAACATGTTTACGTTCATTTTCGGGATACCGTTCATGATCTCTGCAGGGGGTGAGAAAAATTATTTGATACGACATTTTCAAAAGTCTATTATTTTCCATGTGTTTGTTTCGGTATACGTTAACTGGAAATTCCCCCCGTAGTATCTCTAAAACCCACCTGTTTAATTCCTTTGTCCGGCAGCCAAAATCTAGGATGCCACGTCCGCAATACAAGCATGGCGAATTAAGCGAAATAAAAGTGCATACATTGCAGTTCTCATATTCACAATCACGTTACCCGAGGCAATAATAAGCACAGTTGTAGTATAGGTACAAATGAGAAATAGCGCTCAGCCGCAGACATAACTTCGCGCAGGCGGCAAGTATATCACAACCCCGCCCCTCAACCTCCCGTCCGCCCGTGAATTATGGTTAATGAACATTGTGTTTATTTAATCTAAAATACAACATTGTCCGTGAAATGGATTACCGCCTCTATGGTGGAAAATTGCCCGCCTGCCGCCGAATGATGCGTCGTTATTTGGGATTTTTGTCGCTCGATAGCGATCATATACATCCGCGGCATAATTTCCGCTATTTATTGCCCACCGTTTATTAACTTGCAAAAATCGCTACCGTGAGTATTCTCCGCTGTAGTAACGGATCAGGTTATGTCGTACAGAGGCCGATCAAAACTTTTCAGAAGTGGGATAAGTATTTTCAGGAGTGGGACGAATATTTTTGGCAGTGGAATCATTGTTTTCATCTATAAGAAAGTTGTCAAATGGACTCCGCCGTAATATTCATTGAACCTCAACCATAGAATCCAAGAAACATATATGGATGCTCATATAGAGCACAATGAAATGATGTATTTGTGAAAATATGGTCCTGCAATGTGAAGCGAGAGATATTTATCGCATACAGTTTCTAGAATATGATGACTGCACTGAAAAAAACCATGTTGCATATATGCAACGCAAGTTATTTGAAGGTCAAAAATATAATTAGAACATAATGTTTCAAAGTTTTAGCTATTCAAAAATCTAAAATTTTCAATTAATTTTCTCCACTTCGAAAAAAGCATTTTTGCCATTATTACAATTTTGTTTAATTCTTTGTGGTTTTCTATATATTTTTTCGTGTACTTCAGATCCTCCATGAGATGACCGAATCTTTTCAATTTTGATTCTGCTTATGTCCGAAGTTGTCGACCGGAAAATGATTTAGATCAGTTCAGGATATCCAAACAAATATTTTTAATGTTAATGCTATCATTTGTACAGTTTTGTATTACTTATCCTAGCGTTACATATATGCAACACAAGTATTTATACTAACATCTTTCGAAATTAAAAAAAAATTCAACATACAATTCATAAATTTAACGTAGTCAAACCACACTAGAATATTTTCTTGATTTCCCAAACACTAGCTCACAAAATCACTATTTCGAAAAACACGTTCCAGAAAATCGTTCCAAATCATTGTGTGCTTATTATGGCGCCATATATCTGCCGGAGTGAAAAATTTTCTTTACAGCATAGTTTAGAACCCCTAATTCAAGTTGCATATGTGCAACGCTAGGCATTGAATGGTTTAGTGAGTATATGATTCGAACAAAGTGTTTGTCAGAGTGTAAAATTTCTAAAAATATTTCCGGATCAAGTATTTTGTCCTCCAATTCAGGATATCCAAATAAATGATTTCAATGTTAACGGTATCTATGCATAATCCGTCTCTACTGCTCCCTGGAGGAAGAAATCCTTCCTCTTTAAAAAATCTAGAATCACCAGTAAATAGTTGCAACATATGCAACATGCATATTTATACCTACGTCTATTGAAATGAAATAAATTTAAACTCGAAATCGTAGGCATGACTTACCTCTACATTTATAATAAATATCTAAACGCTTTAGTGTCATAAAATTTCTTGTTATAAAATTCATAAATTTTACTTACTCAAACAACAATTTCATAGAATACGTTCCAGGAAATCGTTAAAAATCATTGTTTGCCAAAAGTTTCTATTGAGAAATTCTTTAAATGGAAAGTTTTTTCGTTACAGCATGTTCACGTTGCATATATGCAACGCTAGGGATTAAAGGGTTTATTGAGTATATAATTCGAACAAAGCGTTTTCAAAAAATATTTCCTTATCGAGTATATTGTCCTTCCTCAGTAAATAAAATCTCAATCAATATTTTATTCGATCGAAGTAGCACTTCCTTGATTTCAATAAATCAATAATTATAGAATGTAGTGGCCCCAAGGCTTAGTCTTGTGGTACACCGTAATTGGAAATATTCAAGTTATAGAATATAATGTGATATAAGTACTTTGATTGTGGTGTCTTTGACATTTTTTGGTTCTTGAGCAGCTGTTCTGTCCCGCGATAATCATGAACTAATCACGCCATACATTCGATCGACCCAACGTTCTCCAGATCTGCATTAATTTTGATCTGAAATAAACCCGTTCCTTTGTTTCAATTTCGCAATAGTACAAATTCCATCGATAGTAATTTTTTTATCGATCTCATTTTATTTGTTTCATTTGTTTCAGGTGAGTGTAACTAGCAGCAACAAAGAGGCGAAGGCGTACCTTATACATAGACACTTAATAGGTGAGCGTATCTTATTAAGGCATTGAATTAGTGGAGCGGTTGCAACTACGAAACGGACAAAGATCACGTGATTAGCTGATATCGGAATTCCTTCCAAAATTTTATTTGATAACGGAATATTTTATTTTCATCCAGTTGGTAAACCTCTCAATAGAGGTTCCTTCGAAACTTATATAAAATTCGGGAATATTTCTCGTCTGCGGGTAAAGTTTCCAATATTGCCAGCTCTTGTGGAGGTTTAAAATAGAACTATTCCACCCTCTGACTCTAATGATTTCAGATTTGTCTATTGTGACCCAACATTATCGGTTTGCGTCTTTCCATTATGTACATCACTTATCATATTTATATCTAATACCATGCACTACATTATTTTATTGTCAACATTTTTGATCATTTATACCGTTGTCAATTTTCAACTGAGAACAGAACTCCTAACTGTCTGCAACACCAATCTTCTACAAGCTAAATGAATACCTACTATTCTTTAAAAGAAGCGCTACCTGGCCCTCTTTCCCTTTCAGAGGTTTAGTTTTTGGTTCGGAGAGTCAATTTTCTGATTCTCTAGTCTAGTTTGAATGATGAGACCGTAGACGTTTTGGTCCTATTTGGCTGACACTCAAGATCTGTGAAGGATCAAAATAATATATATAATCCAGAATGAGTGAATGTTTGTGAGTCTCTACTCCATCAAATATCATTTCATTGCTCCACCACAGGATGCCGAGGTGTTGGTAATTCCTATGATATTGGTCCCTTTTGTTTCCCTTTTTTCCTTTATCTTTAATTTTAGTATGTATCATAATATGAATATGTACTAATATTAGACCAATTATTATTATTAATGATCTGAAAGCCATTTTTACTGGGACGTATCGTTTTCCAGACTCCTTTTGCTGCATCTCTCTTTATCAAACTCGCATACAGCTGCCGCACATCATCAGTCTTTGATCTACCGTCACCCACAGGTCACCCCAAGCCCCCCTTTTCCGTAGAATTGGAGTGGCTCTATATGTGGAAGTTTATTCTTTCCACATTTTTTGACATGCTTTCTAAGAACTCAACTACAAGTGCTATTTGTTCTCCTCCTAGCTTCTTCAGATGTTCTCTTAGTTTACAGTGCTCTTTGAGAAATCCTGTCAAGGTTTAAAGACTCCTGGCTGAAGTTTGTCAGTGTTTTATAACTTCCTGAGTTGTATTGGGCTTGCCTTAGATCTGGATCTCTGGCAACGCATTCTCCTTAGTGCTTTCTTGTTTTAATCCAGTGCATTCTATAAGTTGGAGTTCCAACCCCACAGGATACTATAAGGCTTTTGAATATTATCATTCATATTTGTGGAACAAGACGCATTGTCGTCGTTTTCATAATTTTCTCACCTCATTGCGAATGTGTTTGAAAATTGAACAGAAACCACGAATTGAAGAGCGTCTCTACTGCTTAAATCAAAATTTGACAGCTACCAGTAAACATTTGCATTTTGTTTTATCGTCGCGTCGTCCAAAGCCTACTTGTTCAAGTGCTTTTCAAAGTCTACATGAAAAACCCTAAAAGCTCTGTTCTATTGAAATATGCAGGAATATACAGGGTGTCTCATTAAAAAAACATATTTTTCCATCAACAACTATGGATATTTTATTTGTAAAAATAAGTTAGTTTGAATTCTACGTAAAAAAAGTTCTCTATAAATGTTTTGATAGGAACAAGAAATTTTTGACAGTAAAAAAGTTACAGCAACTTTTCGAAAATGCACATTTTTAAAGAACACACTGTAACTCAGAAACAATGATAGATATCGATATGCCGTTTTCACCATTTAGTTTGTCATACAATTTGAAACAGTACTTTCCCTTTCAAAGTGTCCCACTCTGTACACTTCTTTCCCTATTTTTCCAGTATTGTTTTATCAATGTAGAATTATTGGATATTTTGTCGCACCCTGTAACTTCCATTTGCTTCGTCCTTTGCGGCTGCTCTACTAACTCCGGAGCATATTCCGTAAGTGAATTCAGAGCACATTCTCGATTTTCTTGAATTGCCGGCATTCATTCGCGGCATTTATTCCCATGTGACATGCAGAAAAAGGTATGTGCATTTTGATTTTCTTCTATGTCGGCCATTCGTCATTTTAATGGGTACTTGTTTTCTTACTGGGAATTATTGCGAAAGAATTTTTTCTTTCAAAAATAACATTGCTCGCGTGATTCAGTAATGATCGTGTTTAAAACCATTATGGGCGGCTTGACGAGTGGTGCGGAGGGGCATAACCCGCATATGTGTACTTACACGTCCGCGTTATGAAAATTCCGAGGCGGTAATAATAGAAAAAACGAAGTATTATTAAAGGTCATTAATTTTTTTAATGAAGTGCCATACTTGCCAATTACAACTGGTGCTGAAATCGTTCTATATTTCTTCGGGAACTTCAACTATTCAGACCTATGCATTTTAGAGTATGGTCTCGAAAATGCATGATTTTTTTTGCAAATGAGGAGGATTACTGATTATACACTTTGTACCTGTACAGAAGAAAATATTATTTTTTGACTACTAGGGTAGACCGGGGACAAGAGTAACAGGGTACAATAGTAACAGCACCTTTAACTTTCGTACCATGGTGCAGTTCATGCGTTATGTTGATGCGTCTGATCCATATTCACTTATAAACATCACTAGCCAGCTTTTGCACGGATCATGTGGTGGGGCAAATAAAACATATTTTCTGGAGTGAAAAGTAAATAATCACGTAAGAACAAAAACCTAAAAATGTACTTTCCTATAAGAATTTTTTTATATTCTCCTAATCTGAATATTGAGGGAGTAACCCTCTATTTTTTAGTCCGTCTATGGAACAAAAACCTTTTGACTAGATCCTGAAAATGCTGTTTGATTTTACGAACTGCTTTTGGGGATGATTGTAACTGCACCGCCTGGGGACGGTTGTAACGTGTTACAACCGTCCCCGGTGTTAAGATTATAGTAACCAACATACAGGCAAAGGAAGGCAGAGAAAAATGAAAGTCTACTAGGTATCTATACAGACATTCCAGAGAAAGAGGCTATAAGAATGGAAATAGAAAATAAAAAACAGTAACTGGTTAACAAAAATTCAGACTCTGTAACAAAAGGTAAAAAAAGAACATATAAAAAAGGTAACTAAACAAAAAACTAAAAATAAAAAGCAAGTCATAACTGAAATCAGGATCAGAGACAAGCAGCGACGAAGAGGAAACCTACTGCCTATCGTCTAGTTCCTAAATTGTAGATAGTGACTCATCGGTTGTATGGTTCATAATTCATATAGAGCAAGTCAAAAAATAGAACAGAAATAAGCTAGGTACTTTGGTTTTACTTTGTCACTTTCGTACATCCCCCCCGCACTTTCAAATCCCGTAAAAACCAGTAAATGTACGATGAGTCACTATCTACGATTTAGGAACTAGACTATAGTGTGTTCAGAGGCTTTCAGCTCAAGTAAAGCAGGAGAAGAATTGGTGCAATGCCGTGAGTGTAAGGGTTGGTCTCACGAAGAATGTACAAGTGGTGACGTCTTTTATAATTGTCAAAATTGTGAATCTGAATAATCTGTTAACACTTGAACTATTTTTTTTTTATCGTTTTCATGTATTTTTTAAACTCAACGAAAATAAAACATTTTTATTTGGAATAGTTTGCTATTTTCATCTTGATATTAAATGCGAATCATCATTATTCTTTAATATACCAAAAATGTCAATTTATCTATAGGTAACTCAGTTAAAAAACAATAAAACTTACGTTACTTTTGTCCCTAGGTCCTATTACAACTGTCCCTGGATTCGGTACATTTGTAACAGTTTGCACCCGCGAACAAAATTACTCATATCTGACTTACAAACTTAATTAATTCAAATTTATGCTAGATGATTGAAAAAAACATACTTTTAAAGTGAAAAAATATGAAGCTAACAATAGATACAAACCCGTAATTACTACAAGGGCCCAAAACCAAAATGTTACTTTTGTCCCCGGTCTACCCTACTAGTGTTTTTATAGGCCACAGAGTTCTTTATACAAGCCAGCGCAGAATGATTTTTCAACAAACTAATAGTTATTTTAATCGAACTTTTTCACTTCACTCAATTGGAATTTACTCAATACGGAAAAATTATAGTTTAAAAAAAAATCGTAACTTTCCCAGTCTACACTGATAGTTTCTACTGCTTTCAAGAACAGTATATTGGTCCAATATTATGAAAAATTTGCCAAAATATTCATACGTAACATTGGCCAGATAATAATAATTCGAATATTCCGTGATATAAGTCAAAAATTTTGAAAATAATTGAACTAAAAAAAATTCTGCCTTTTGAAAACAAGTTGTAAGAACCACACCGGCCACCTTAGGTTTCAACTGACGTAATATAAAGGATAGCCGTTAACGGGATTTTTTTATTATTTATTATTCAGTTACTGTAGTTTAGAATTCATGAATAGTTCGAGCTTCGAAAATAATGCAAAATGGCGTTTATGAATATTTCTTATCTATCGAGTACACCTGTAAAATTTAATATTTGTTATAAAAAATTTTAAAATGTTGGGTTATTTCTCAATATTTCGGAAAATATACCAAAAAATATGAAAAATGTGTTTATTTCTTGGTTTCCTATCCAACCAAATATGAACCAGTTTACCAAGTCATACTAAAGTAGCGATTTTGTTCCGAAATTTTGAATCATTTTCAAAATCAATATAGCAACAGTTTCCGTTAATTCACGTTTGTATCATGATGAAAATTATTTGAGCAAATGTTGTTATGGGATATTTAAACTAGAGCCACTTTGCATCGAATATGATGGAACTTTTTTAGCATATTTACAATTTAATGAATGAGAAATTTAGTAACATAACACTTAATGCAAACTTTACTCGGGAAATATTTAATAAAAACATTTTTATTTGAATGTACAATCATTAAAAACGCAGTTAATGAAATTCATGAACTTGCCAAAATGGTTTTATTGATGTGACCTGTTATTTTATTTCATCTGTATATTAGAGCTTGTTCTTCAATTCCGCTTTCACTTAATTCTCTAACTGCTGCCGTTTGATTTGATTGATTTGTAATTTTGACACGTTTGACATCTATACTATCTCATCGAATCGACTCATTATTATTACCTAGAAATTCAATGAGTTGTTGACAAACACTACAAATTATTCATTTTGGCTACCAACACCGCGATAATTGATAAACAAATGAATAAGTGAAAAAACCACTAGTGCATTTTTTGCTGTAAAAGTTGCAGTTAACTTTTGCCGCTGTCAGAGAGACAATTTCAAGTTGAATTGTCTTAGAAAAATAGAAAATATTGCGTTTATTCTAGACTAATTTTTGTTTGATGATTTTTTGACAATTCTTGCAACCAATCGAAAACATCAATTCAAAGCATTCATGTACGTTCAGGCAAATCACAGCATTATTATAGTGGGAATTTTCTACCTTGAAAATTGCCGCGGGAATATTTTGTGGTATTTTGTTTATATTATGTGACAACTAATACTTTTGATCTGACGTCTGTCATCAGTTTGCATGAAAAGTGAAAAATGATTCGAAAACGGTTTAGTACATAATCATTCGATGATATTTCAAGAAAATCAACGAAAATGCATGTAAGAATACTATTTTGAGTAACGTGTCCATTTGGAAACAGTTCCAATTGATAACCTAGGGACAGAGAGAAAGCAATAAAACATCCATAATAATTGTATATTTCATGATGAGAACTTCAAATTCCAAACTTCATTCTGTTTATAGTGATTCAAGTAATTTGTTGAAATAAAAATGTTATATGTATAGAGAATAGGTCTATGATTGGGGCATCAAAAAATAATCTATGGAATACCACACGAGAGTGTCAAATTTTCACTTTATTCTCACTCTTTTGTGACAACTCAAAATAATGTTAAAAACAGTCGATGATTATTCAAAATGAAATTCTTAATTTTCACTCTAAAATAAAGATGTGACTGAACCAAGTAGCATTCTGAAATGGTAATAGTTTCATTGTGCCAAAATTTTGTACAGGGTGAGGGTGAGTCAAAAGTAACAATTTTTCGGTAACATTCTGTTTATCTTGACTATATACTTATTTCAAGCATCATAGTATCTGACTAAGAACCATTCAAAATATTCTTTGTACAGATTTGATATACAGTGTCTGACAAGTGTGAAAAAGTGATATTTCTATGAGCGTCTATTTAAAAATTTCGTCAGTTGAATTCTCCAATTTTTTGTCATAACTTTCAGTATGGGTACACTACCACGATATCAAATGGCATTCTCGTTGCGTAAAAATGTTTTGACAGCTTTTTTAATTACGGATATATAACAGTTAATTGCCCCTCATAATGTATGTCTTCCAGTGTATCTCAAAACCTCGCTATAGTTATGTAATAAATGAAAAACTGTCAATTGTTCGTGATTAAAACAAAACAAACTATTTTGGCATTAGGCAACAATTCATCTAGCCCTGATGATGGCATGTTATATTGACGAAACGTTGACTGAAATTGGGTTGATAACTGCATATTTGACAAATTCGCAGAAGGCAGAGAATTCTGCTTATCGATAAAACACTGCGTTAACTCAAATTATGTATTCATTGTGCTGAAGCTAATGACCAATCACATCGTACTCCCATTCCACCCGTTATAATTATGCACCGAATTACTTTTTATATTTTCTTTCGCTTTTTGTTCCCGCGGCGAGGCATCATGCGGATACCAAAAAAGCAAAGGGATTCAGCCTCCAGACGGCATAAATTATAAAGTATATTTGTCGAGCGAGCATAATGAACGATCATATAATAAATCTGAACTTTAAATTATTCAGCGATCATCCTGGCTTTAGTTTCGAATGAAATGAAAGATTTAAACCACGCACTTCGCAGGTAAAGCATTGGTCATGGCTCTCGACATGGCAAACGTCTTTATTCTCGGCAGCATCTCAATGCAAAAAGCGTTTTGCAAAGCCAAAAGTATCCAGACCTAAACCCGTTCTTTCGCACGTGATACAGGGCGGTGCCAGAATGGTCGATTCGCAAACCTGGTTTGGATACGATACAAGTTAATACTTATTTATCTTTGTGTTTTGTGTCTGCGGTTGCACTTCTGTTGACATAGCAACATCCTCTGGTGCATCCCAAGGATCTGTACTTGGCCCATCATTGTTTGTAATTTTTATAAATGACATTATCCTGAAATTTGACTCGAAAATCGTCCTATATGTAAATATTTGCCGTCGGATTTCTTTTCTGAATGATAATTGCCATCTTCAGAATTACATAAACAAATTGAGTGCTGAACACGGTCTTGAAATTCTTGTTTTTATCTTTAGAAACTCCAAATGTTTTACTGAAACTGGAATTCAGAATGATGTGGATCTTTTTCATTGCAATCGGTTGGCAAGTTTACCATGAAAAAAGTTTATTTCTCACATAAAAAATATTGGTAGGAGACACTAATAACACCAATCTCTTACTAAATTATTGAAATTATTGTAATTCAGTAAATGTGATTTTTTCTAGCGATCTAGATGGTTACACCAGAAATAACCCTTATTTAATTATTTCAAACAGTACTCAGTATATTTCTTATTTTCCATCGATAGTTTTTGATTCACCATATACAACTCTCTTTTCGCCGCTTTCTCAAACAAACAATGAGTATAATGAATTATTATTGAATGGAAAGTTCGTAATATTTTTCATTTTTGCTCAGTCAAAATGTTACTTTATGGACATACTAAACACTTATATTGCTTATTTTTGAGTTGCAATGTGCACATGGTCAATTAGTAGCTACTATTGGTTTATATTCTGCATTTTGTAGTCTTGTTTTCAGCACTTCTGGTTTATCAGTACAGATCGTGTTTGGGATCGCACCTGAAAAGGTAAGACCCTCGTCATTCTCATCTAGCTCAAGTCTTCTGATGACTTCTGAGACTTCTGAAGAATATACTCTCCTTCATGGTATTATTGTCTAGATAACTAATTTATTCATTCCTTATCGATATACATTTGGGGAACGTTTGCAATTTTTCAAAAATGGAAATTTAAAATTTCCAAAAATTTTAAGTTTTATTCCTTTTCATGCTAAACCTTAGCATAAACAATTCTCACTTTTTGAGAATCAGCATGAAATTTTGAGTATATAGTGCGAATTTCAAGTTAATCTAATGATTTTGTCTTTTTCATGATTTCTAAGGATTTTTAGGACTTTTTTCGATGTACTACTTTTGATTTTCGTTCATTTCGAAATTTGCAGAGTATACTAATTTTATCATTCTAAATCGATTGGCGTTCGCAGAATTGCTCTATCTCTAACCGTTCTCGGGTTGAAAAATTCATCTGAAGTTGAGATGGATCATTTCGCTCCACAACTTTTTTCAATAGTTTTTCCACTAATCTTTACGAAAATTCAAACTTTTTTTATATGCACACCAAATTTGAAGTCAATTCCTGGTCAATTAAAGATTTCGTAGGCTTTTCACGGAACATCTGCAATTTCGAGTTGAAAATATTCGTTTAATCGTTAATTCCTTTTTTATGGTAAACCTTGTATCTGGGCATATACAAAACATATATTTTCAGAATCAGCATAAAATTTTGCATATATAGTGCGAATTTCAAATGAATCTGGTGATTTTACATTATTCATGATTTTTAGGGGTCTACCCCTTAGAACTTTTTTCGATGTACTACTTTTGATTTTCGATCATTTCGAAATTTGCAGAGTATACTAATTTTATCATTCTAAATCGATTGGCGTTCACAGAATTGCTCTATCTCTAACCGTTCTCGGGTTGAAAAATTCATCTGAAGTTGAAATGGATCATTTCGCTCCAAAACTTTTTTCAATAGTTTTTCCACTAATCTTAACGAAAATTCAAACTTTTTTTATTTGCACACCAAATTTGAAGTCAATTCCTGGTCAATTAATGATTTCGTAGGCTTTTCACGGAATATCTGCAATTTCGAGTTGAAAATATTCGTTTAATCGTTAATTCCTTTTTTATGGTAAACCTTGTATCTGGGCATATACAAAACATATATTTTCAGAATCAGCATAAAATTTTGCATATATAGTGCGAATTTCAAATGAATCTGGTGATTTTATATTATTCATGATTTTTAGGGGTCTACCCCTTAGGACTTTTTTCGATGTTCTACTTTTGATTTTCGATCATTTCGAAATTTGCAGAGTATACTAATTTTATCATTCTAAATCGATTGGCGTTCGCAGAATTGCTCTATGTCTAACAGTTCTCGGGTGGAAAAATTCATCTGAAGTTGAGATGGATCATTTCGCTCCACAACTTTTTTCAATAGTTTTTCCACTAATCTTTACGAAAATTCAAACTTTTTTTATATGCACACCAAATTTGAAGTCAATTCCTGGTCAATTAAAGATTTCGTAGGCTTTTCACGGAACATCTGCAATTTCGAGTTGAAAATATTCGTTTAATCGTTAATTCCTTTTTTATGGTAAACCTTGTATCTGGGCATATACAAAACATATATTTTCAGAATCAGCATGAAATTTTGCATATATAGTGCGAATTTCAAATGAATCTGGTGATTTTACATTATTCATGATTTTTAGGGGTCTACCCCTTAGGACTTTTTTCGATGTACTACTTTTGATTTTCGATCATTTCGAAATTTGCAGAGTATACTAATTTTATCATTCTAAATCGATTGGCGTTCGCAGAATTGCTCTATCTCTAACCGTTCTCGGGTTGAAAAATTCATCTGAAGTTGAGATGGATCATTTCGCTCCAAAACTTTTTTCAATAGTTTTTCCACTAATCTTAACGAAAATTCAAACTTTTTTTATATGCACACCAAATTTGAAGTCAATTCCTGGTCAATTAAAGATTTCGTAGGCTTTTCACGGAACATCTGCAATTTCGAGTTGAAAATATTCGTTTAATCGTTAATTCCTTTTTTATGGTAAACCTTGTATCTGGGCATATACAAAACATATATTTTCAGAATCAGCATAAAATTTTGCATATATAGTGCGAATTTCAAATGAATCTGGTGATTTTATATTATTCATGATTTTTAGGGGTCTACCCCTTAGGACTTTTTTCGATGTACTACTTTTGATTTTCGTTCACTTCGAAATTTGCAGAGTATACTAATTTCATCATTCTAAATCGATTGGCGTTCGCAGAATTGCTCTATCTCTAACCGTTCTCGGGTTGAAAAATTCATCTGAAGTTGAGATGGATCATTTCGCTCCAAAACTTTTTTCAATAGTTTTTCCACTAATCTTTACGAAAATTCAAACTTTTTTTTATATGCACACTAAATTTGAAGTCAATTCCTGGTCAATTAATGATTTCGTAGGCTTTTCACGGAATATCTGCAATTTCGAGTTGAAAATATTCGTTTAATCGTTAATTCCTTTTTTATGGTAAACCTTGTATGTAGGCATATACAAAACATATATTTTCAGAATCAGCATAAAATTTTGCATATATAGTGCGAATTTCAAATGAATCTGGTGATTTTATATTATTCATGATTTTTAGGGGTCTACCCCTTAGGACTTTTTTCGATGTACTACTTTTGATTTTCGATCATTTCGAAATTTGCAGAGTATACTAATTTTATCATTCTAAATCGATTGGCGATCGCAGAATTGCTCTATCTCTAACCGTTCTCTAGTTGGAAAGTCAATCTAGATTTTAGAGGGGTAATTTTTCTCTAAAAAAAAAATATTGGCGATAATTTTTATTTCGATAATCTATTATCAAAATTCATATCATAGTACAGAAAAAATAATAAATAGCCAAACAGTGGGATACTATTTCAATTACTGCCATTCTAGGTGTTAAGCAGTCACCTAATATATACAATTGAGCAATAACTTTCAGTCATCACTAATCTAGATCTCTATTCCTCATTTCATGTAGGTTGTTAACATTCTCCAGCATCAATTTTATTCGCAATCTACCTCTAATTTTTTTCAATCTAATTTTATTCTTCTATCTACAATATCAGTATTTTCGATAACAAAGGCAACGCGGCGGGCTTCCTAACGTCACTGGGCTTCTTATGGTACGTCAGATATATTCTCATAGTGTAAAATTGACCAGAAGCCGTGTTTTGAAGAAAAAATGTGATATGTAGAGATATAAGATGTATTGGCAGTGTAAAGATTATATTGCTAAAATAGTAACTGTTATTCTGGTTACTGAACTAAGGAAGGTTGGGTATATTTGTGTACTCAAAAAGGCGGTTTTTAAGCAATTCTTGATATCAATATTTCACCGAGTAGGTAAACTAGATTATTTAGATATTTATATTGCTAGTAAATAGTTTTTCAGTGGTTCGTATTTTTTAACTGTGGAGAAAATAGAAATCAAGACTGAACAGTGAATTGTATCTTGATGAGAATGCAGCATTAGTCAAATCTTTTAATTTGGAAGCATCAGTCATATATTTTGACAGATGATGGGAAAACATTTCTGATATTCTAGGAGACACATGTTTAGTTCGTACAAGACAATTGCATTGAAGTTGTTCAGTTGTTCATTTCGTAATTTTGTTGCAGCAAAACTACTTTGAACTGAGATTTACTGACACTTTCGGGACTATTCCTCAAACCATTTCCCAAATGCACCAACAATTTCTTTGACAATCGGAGAGTGGCATCGTTCGCGCACTACCCTGTACACCTAACGAATGATCAATGCATTTATGCAGCACTTCTTAACTTCTTATCTGCGACTGGATTCTGCGGCAGCTGAGATCCTCCGCTCTAAGAAAAGACGTACTTTTTACTATCCCACCTGATTTGAACACCACATATTTATTTATAAAGCCTTTGGTGGCTTGCCGCTTCTTCATACTACCACTGTCTTGGTATTCTCGAAACATTCAAAGGTATATCTTAATGTCGGGGCAATTATAATGGATTTTTTCGGGGCTGAAATTCTTTACTGCCTGGTCGAATTAACTTTTCAATCAATGAGAGCGGAAAACCAATATATATATTTGATTATAGTGATAAATGTGCATCAAAGTTTTATTTTAGCACCTTTGTTCATATGGATCTAACAGAGTTTATATTTAGTGCATATTTTTACACTGGACTCTTTTACTGTCGAAATAAGACGTTGGAAAGAACTGATAAAAATCTCAAACTAAACATTTTCCAAACGAATTGATTGAATAGTGCTTGAATGATAGATACTCTTTGTCACATTCTTATGCAAACCTTTAGAATATTTCTTCTTCTAAAAGAGATTTTGTGTAAGAAATACTCTGTCCAATGCTATAAAAGTGTCTCTTTTTTTGATTAACTTTTCAAATAAAAGCAAATATCTTTCTCTAAAATATTAGGCGTAATCCATTTGCTGTCACATAATTTATTGCTATCGCCTTGTATCGTTTTTATTATTTTTATTAAAACATCTTGTAATGTTAAACAATTCAAATATGATTTGAAATCATTTCATTGTTTTTATTCCATAGACGAATATTACTCATTGATTTGATTTGATTAGATCGTTTTCGGAAATAGAGGAAACGATACGTCCAGTTTGTGAATATCAGATAAGAAGTAGGTGGTTTTTGCAGTAAGCTGCTTCTCCTCCGCTCCAAGCTAATTCAATACATGTCTCCAATCAAATTATTTTGGTATGTGCATTCTTTGGAGTCCCCATTATCACAATTGAAGGAACAAGTTGATTGTGACCTCACATTCGAAGGTTATTTCGTTAATTACTGCTTTAATTCCCTTCGCTCTGGAAAACAAATTGGAAAATTTTAAATTCAAAAAGGATATGTGACACGAATTGAAGAAAGTATAATCTGAGTATGTCCAAACTATCGTTGGTTCACTTCCAGATTTACAAAAAGTTCTTGACACTATTTCATAAGGAGTTCATACAAAAACTTAAATATATTGCTAGAGGAGTTGTTCTGCAGTTAGTTAAAGAACATCAAAATAGTGAAAACAGGGATTCCTCAAGGTTCAGTTTTGGAACATACCTTATTTCAGATTTTGATCAATAACCTACTGAAAAAAACTTTGAATTTTTTCGTGATATCATACATATGGTACAGTATTATTAAGCAATGTCAAATTATGGAATAAATCTGTACAGTACTTGAAAATATTCCAATGATTAATACTGATTTTTGGTTTGAGTATAATTCACTCAGAATTACTTCGGGAATGAAATTAAAGTATTTATTACTTACTATCTCCAAGGCATACTGTGATATTTTTTCTGATAAAAAATTAAGAATTATTATAAGCAAAATTTTTGTTGAAAAGCAGCCAGTCGATTGAGAGAACTCTGAAATAGCTGTTATAAAATGTTCACGAAAATACCAAATGACCACGAGGTGAGGTGCGCCCCCCAGTTTTTCTATAATTTCAAAGATACAGGTTTCAGATTTGGTACGTCGATATAATACTTCAATACGCATATTTTGACTCCATCAACGAAAATTCCCCACTTCCGGTTTAACCGGAAGTGACCACAAACTTATTTTTTC
Organism: Chrysolina americana; assembly: GCA_958502065.1. NCBI lineage: Eukaryota > Metazoa > Arthropoda > Insecta > Coleoptera > Chrysomelidae > Chrysolina > Chrysolina americana. The sequence continues at coordinate 5,038,069 of OY293417.1, forward strand.
AAATGACACCTCTCCAATTTTTTTCATTATCTGGAAGAAAACGCAATTTGAGATAACACTGTTCTTCAAAATTGAAAATCGGTTGAAAAATGGCAGAGATACAGTTGATTGTTCAATCGAACAAAGTTGGCCATGAACATCAAACTCAAATCATCACAACTGACGAACGGCGTCAACATTTACGAGAGGAAGGTTCGAGGTAAGATACAACTAAAAATTGAGCTTCTCATGTAATTGCAGCAACCATATTATCAAAAATTTCCTCGAAACAGAATAGTTACTCATGAAAAAATGCTCACAACTACCATTTTTCAAATGGCAACATACTCTTTTCACATTGTCGTATTGAAAAATATTGAATTATTAGATTACTCGAATGGAAAGACTTGATTTTTTGCTTAGCTTTAGTAGGTTCAAGCCGCATCTGTTATATAAGAATATTCAATTTTGAGAACACTCATATCCCGTATCTTCGATTCCTTTCAGAATTCTCCGAAACTTTTAACATGATTATTTGGATAATTCATAACTTTTCTATACTACGAAATGAAAAGATAATGTTGCCGTTTGAGAAATGGCAGTTGTGAGCATTTCTTTATGGGTACTACTCCGTTTTGAGGAAATTTTTGATCATTGATGGAAAATATGGTTGCTGCAATTACATGAGAAGCTCAATTTTCAGCTGTATCTTACGTCGAACCTTCCTCTCGTAAATGTTGACACCTTTCGTCAGTTGTGATGATTTGAGTTTGATGTTCATGGCCAACTTTGATCGATTTTTCAACCAATTTTCAATTTTGAAGAACAGTGTTATAATGAAAAAAATTGTACAGGGTGTCATTTGAAAAAAAAAGTTTAGGGTTTAAACCGGAAGTGGTGAATTTTCAGTAATGGAGTCAAAATATGCGTATTTAAGTAATATATCGACGTACCAAATTTGAAACCTGTATCTTCAAAACTATAGAAAAATTAGGGGGCGTACCTCACCTCGTGGTAACCTGGTATATAAATTAGTGTTATGACAACTCAAGATCGAGGAGTTACAAAAAAAATAGACAATGAGAATGTGTTTTCTGAATAGTTATATCATGAGACACACAGCTAGATGATAAAAAAGTTTAAATGCTAATACTACAAGCACTTTAGAAATTCATTGCTCTCTTTGACCATCTTCACTTTTGGTCTCGTGATCATCGAGCTTTTCATGATTACTTTTCAACGAAAATTTCAATTATTTATTTGTACTACCATATTTTGCTATTTATCATAATAATTACGTGACCCATGCATATTATTCTTTGTAAACGTTTCTTGAAATTAATAAATATTATTAAATGCTGTTGTTATTTTGTAATTAAAATTTTTTATATCAAAATTGTTCGAGTCAAAGAGGTGTTATTTATAGGATCTCCCTTTTTGTAAAATGACTTGCAACTGTATGATCCAAACGAGCTTGCTAGGGGGATAATTTGTAATTGTGCATTGTGAAGTTTTGTATCACTTATTAAGATGAATAAATACAATAAATTAGTATCGGAATAATTAATTTCTGTGATTTTACGACTACAGAAAAGATATAAAAATCGCCGACTGTACCAACAAGAATTCATAAATAGGTAAACTCGCATATTATGGGTCACTAGTAGTCGCATCGAATTCTTATTCAAGAAATGAAGCATCAACCAAGGTGAGTGCAACTTTAATTTATGTGAGCCGTCTGTTACCATGGAAACGCATTTGCATGCGTCTGTATCGTGTGTGTAGGATCCTCGAGGCTTTACTCTGAAGACGTTCCGCATTTTTGGCCCTCATCTTCGCCATCTCTTTCCTCTTCCTATATTTTATGCGCCTTTACAAATTACTTCAGTAGTTTCATCAGGCTGAAATGCGTCTTAGTAGGGGAGTCTGGCTCTCCGCTACTTATACGCCAAATTTCCCGGAATGGATAGCATCGCTTCTGCGGGTGCAAATGTTTTGTTAATGAAATGCCGATTTCGGAACGCCTACTTCTCTTCTCACTTGCATGTACCTGCCTACTTTATATTCCACACGGCGTTTTCCTTCAATCTCCTCAATCAGCAACAGCACATGAAATGGTGAAGTGTACGCTGGTTCAGTTCATGAAAAAGTATTGGGTTCGTAGTCATCACAATTGGTCTCTTTTTTTATTACAGTGAACGGTGATATCAGTGTTAATAATATACCAGAAAACTGTTCGAACAAGTGGATTTATAGCTATTAATGTATCGCGATTATTATGCGACTTATTATAATCGAGGACGTTGCCAGGCGACGAGGCGCTTCGTGCCGAGTCGCCTGATGCAATTTCCAAGATTAATTTAAATTGCATAATAATCTAGTTGCATTCAAAGCTTTATCGTATCATTGACAATGATGATGAGAAAATAGAATCAACAACTTTGGTCATTGTTAATTCAGCATGCCATAAAAATTAATATAGTCTCAATTGAAACTTATTCAAAACTGTGGCGAAAATCGTGGCCGATATTAGAAAATACACTTGCGGCTGCTAACACTGTTAGATTAGATTTGCTTTCGGATAGATCAAAAATCCATTACAAAAAAGAATACCTTCAGTTTTGTGAGTGGCGAAATACAGAACAGGTTCAAGGTGCTGGAGAAACCGTATTAGTTGTTTGTTTTGTGAAACTCTCAAATGAATACCCTCCATCATCGTTGTGGCCTAAATATTCTATGTAACGAGCTTGTTTGGAGTTGAAGGAAAGAGTAGAAATCGACAAGTATGACGCTTTGATACAATTTATCAAAAAAAAAAGTGGGATATAGAGCGAAATAATTGAAAGTATTTAGGAAAGAGCAGGTTAGTGAATTTGTCCCAGACGAGACAATATTGATGATGAAAGTGAAATTTTTAATTGGAATTAATGGAGCTTACAGAATCAATGAATTAACGAAAATGTCCATGGAACATGTTGACGTTCTAGAGAGCAAGCTAGTTATCACAATTCCTGATTAAAAAATTCATAAGGAAAGGATTTTTGCGGTGATATCTGACAGAAACGTTTTAGGAATAAAAATCTTCTGAAATTTTGTCAATTCGTCATAGAAATTGAGTTTAGTCTTATATGAATCTCCTTAAAAATGAGGAATCATCTCGTATTTTTGAATCTAAATGCCATTCCGCTTAGAAAATGTAATTTTTTTAGACTGGTTAATTTTTTCGGCTAAAAATCTTCTGAAATTTTCAACGTCAACGAAATATATTTTTGTGGTATGATTAAGAATCATTTCTTCGAAATACATTTGAAAGATATTTGCGATTATTTGTTTCATTAATTTTTCATGATAAACCTAGTATCTTAGATACAGAAATCATGCTTTTTCAGAATCAGCATGACATTTTGCATATATGGTGCTAATTTTAGGTAAATCTTATTGTTTCTCCATGACTTTTAGTAATGTACCCCTTTGGAATTTTTTCGATTTTTCAAAAATTTTTCGAGCATTATTTTTTTCATTTGATTGTCTCGACATTCACAGCGTATACTAATTTCTTTGTTCTGAATCGATTGGCGTTCGCAGAATTTATCTATCTTCAACCGTTCTCCAGTTAAAAAGTCCATATCTGAAATTGAAAGGGGGTTAAATTCAATTTTTCAATTCACACAATTCATCAAAAATCTAGCAGTTCCACGAGGAAGTATGAAGGGACCACTTCTACATGAATAGCATTCCAAATGCTGTAATGAATTTAACTTCTGGAAACAAAGAAAAGAATGCAAGTGAAGAAAAAGTCAGTAATGAAACATGCCGAATGAAAATTTTGAAATGTATGGAACTGAAAGAAAAAATATGCCTACTGCAGATATATAGGGAGGTTTGGAAAACAAAGTTAACAGACTGTCGAAAAACAGTTTAATGCCTATATTTAGTACCTGTGAATGCATAGGAACACGTTATATATTTCAGAATCAGCTCATAGAGAAACCTAGCGATTTTTTTTAAGAATAATTTTATACAAGTACAAATTACTGTATTGACTGCCTGATTGGCTTTATATATTTCTTTCAATCTATGCTTTGTGACCATGATATACAATAAAGTATTTCTCCCCTCCTAAAATTGCGAAATCATCAAGTATTTTTTAAATAAAATGTCATTCCACTTGGAAAATATAAATTTTGTGGACAGGTGCATTTTTTCGAATGAAAATCTTCTGAAATTTTGTCAGTTTGTCGTCGAAATTTATTTTTGAGGCGTGAATCGGAAGTAGTTCATCGAGATACATTGGAGAATTTTTTCTTTGTTTCTACTAAGCTTTCCATATGTGCGTATACAAATCATATACTAATTCAGAATCAGCAGGAAATTTTTCGTATACAGTGCTAATTTCAAGTGAATCTGGTGATTTTCTATTTTTCATAATTTTCACGATTCTTTTCGAGTAATTTTTTTCACCAAACAACCCAAAATTGACGGTATTTACTATCCATTTCCATTTGTAATTACTCCATCTATGTAAATATTTTCAATTTTACACAATTCATCAAACCTCTAGCCTACAAGGAAGTATATAAGGACCACTTCTGAAAATTATGCACTCTTCATAACATTCCAAATACTGTATGGATAGTAACTTCTAGAAGCAAAGAAAATAATGCAAGTGAAGAAGAACTTAATAATGAAACACGTCGAATGGACCACGAATGTTGAAATATCTCAAGCTGGAGGAAATATGGCTAGTGTAGATATGCAGGGAGGCATGGAAAGCAAAGAAAACAGACTGAAGAGAAACATATTAATGCCTAAGTAAGTGAATACGATATATAAAAGAATGGACGAGAAAACAGCATAGGGATAAATTGGAGGAAGAACAAGCAGTAGCGGCTAGGACAGGTAATGAAAATAGAATCAAAATAATCGACAAAAAAAAGAAAAAAAAGCGATCGGAAGAATAAAGAACAAACGAAGACATTGATGACGAGCAGTAGAAGAAGAAAAGTGATTGGCAGGGAAAAGGTATGGAAGAGATGAAATTGTTGAAAGTGTGGAAGAAATTACTGAACTGGCTGACATGAAGCGATTCGACATTTCCAATGATCATTTAGAGAAAGAATGAGAATTGTTTTCGGATCTAACAGCTACTATACCTTTTTTTGTCTATAGTATATTTCATTTTCGAATGTTTTGTCGATTAAGTAGTTTGATTCGAGTATCAAATGGACTTGATCATTTTGTAACCACATTATCGTGACGTGTTTCAACTGTTGATCCAAATTTCATCAGCTCGTGGTGCACTGAAGACGAAACGCGAAAAAATACTATCGACGTATTCCCGGATATTGCCATTCGAGGGTCAAATTCCTCACCGTCGTATTCAGTACGAATATAAGGGAAGAACGAGCAAGGGGGTGGCGGCCGGGAGAACTCGAGAAATTATGTACGAGGCATTGGGAGCGATAAATCTCCTGCGGGACGTGCTAGACACAGTAGACGCGGTATTATATAGGAAGGAACCTGAGGCTAGGAGTGGAGGATGGGGGTGTGGGAGCGCCCGCCACCTCGTCCCAAGGCGCTCGTCCCCAAGAATGAGACACTACTTGCCGTCGCATCGTCCACCGGTTTAAATTGTCATCCGAAGAAAGAAACTTCGTTACGGAATCCCGCCCTGGTTGCTGCTCGGAATGGCATAATTATAAATGAGTTTGACTTCGAGAAACGGGGTGGTGTTATAATAATGTACCAGGAATAGTTCTACACTGAGAAAATTTCAATAATTTCCCAATTTTTTTTATTTTTTTTGTGAATTGTTCTTGGGATTTCTATTGGATCCATGATTTGGTGTTTGATTTTAGTACATATTTTGCTATACCACAGAACGGTGCTGGGTCATTTAGGGCATTACTTGCCCCTTCAAGTCTGTTCCGACCCCCTTTTTTAGGGATTCAATGCAGTTCCAAATGAGTTTAGAGGTTACTTGCATTAAATTGACTTTCATCGCAGCTTGTCTGTTTGAGTAAATGACAATGGTTTCTTCTGAAAACTCATGCCTTATTAACTTTTGAGCGCAATGGTGTATTGCGACGATTACCGCTTGAAATTTCGCATTTTAAACACCAATATCCAAACTTTTATTTTCGTCAAGGTATATAGTATAGGTATAGATCGTGGCAAGTAATACAAATTTTCAAAAAGAGCCCTGACGATGAATTGAATATAATTCGAAGCGTAGCAATGAAAACAATAGATTTTCTTTGATTTCATTGATTCAAATCCTAGTCAAACTTCCGGAAAAGCAAATTCAGTATCACCAAAATCATCAGTTATTATATTCATTTTTTTAACAATGTTAATCTCGGGAAAAAAATTATTATTTCATTACTGACTGCGATTTTTTTTCAGTTCTAACCCTTCTGGAGCACCAAGAATTTCAGTGAAACCAAATAATATTCATATACTGCTTGTAAAATCCTAATAAACATTTTTTTATTCAAAGGGGTGGAAAGAAGTTTATTAAAAATAATTTAATATGAGTTGAAGCATATTTGATATACGTACTATATAGAATTTTTTTATTATAGATTAAAAAACTGGTAAAAGTATTATTTCTCTGGTTTAGTTTGTTCATGTCCCGTCAAATCTACAAACATCAATCGTTAAATCTTCAAAAAAAATTCTATATCATTAGGAATTCCAATAATATAATTGTATCCATATTATATATTCATTAACTCTAAAGGATATTAGTAATTGAACAGTTTCGGTTGAAACTATATTTGAATTCCAATAATTGAAATTATTTTATATTTTTTTATTTTATGAAAATGATAGCAAATTGAAGGACAAATACAAAAATTGAAAATTTCAGGTCATCTAAGTTGGGCTCTCTCTAATGGTAAGTTCAAAATTTTTTTCAGTTTATTCCTGATATAAAACTTCATCCAAATGAAAATCTCCATGAAAACTTCCAATACCGAGAAAAACTGTATATATTGGCATGAAATAAATTGTTATGACATCAAATAAAAAAAGAAATTGAAAGACTGTTCAGTTTAATAAAAATATAACCTAGTTCATAAAAATAATTCTTCAATTGAATGCGAAAAATAATACAATTTCTTAGAATATAATGTATTTATTCAATTATTATAAACAAAAAAAATTACTCATTTTTATCATAAACTAAACTCAAAAAAAGATCAAAAATCAACAATGATTCTGTTGTAAAAAAATGCCTGAATAAAACACACGTCATGATAATGAATTACATTCATAGCATGGATGGTTATTGGAGAAGTACAATAAAAAATAGGTCTCAATTTTTTTTATATAATATTCAGTTCAAAGAAAAATCTTCAGTAACTTCTATAGATTAAACGAATATTCTAACCCAATGAATTCGGAAGAGAATAAATCTTTGGAAATGAATATCCAGAGAATTATCTAATTTCAACTCGAATATAATCAACTCCTCCTTAAACTTACCTTTTTCTAGGGTCCATCAAGTTGTATCAAGGACTTGGCAATGTTTTTTTTGTTTTTGTGAGGTCTGAAGCTTGGAAGAATTGACGATGTTTGTCAATCTAAATATTTCGTGCTATTTCTTGAACAAATATTAACCTAACTTAGCGGTGGCCTCAAATTGGACCCTTGTAGCACAATTTATCCCCATATCTGTCAATAGCGGAGGTTTCAACTTGTTCAACAAATACAAGTCGACGAAAATATATTTTGTGGCGGAATTAACTTCAACGAACTAAAGTATTAATCAAATTAGTTCTTTTTTATATTTTTTCCTCTACCGCCGCAGGTAATTCCATTATAAATTCGCGACTGCAGCTCCGAGGCTGTGATAAAGTCGCAAGGGCTGAAGAATTTCGATTTTAAATGGAAATTGGAGTGTCACATCCTTTTGTCTTTTCTTTGCGCCGGAGTTTTTGTTCCCGCAGCGATACGTCGTAGTGCCAACTAGAGATAACCGAAGATGAATGAGGACAGACGACGTGCTTGAACAAGAAAAATATTCCATTCCTGAGTTCCTTTGTCTCTTCCGTTGGCTTTTCGGTTTAATGCTGATATACGATTGTGATCGCATGTCACTTGTTTCTGTTGTAACATGACGTAAATCTAAGGAATCCTCCAATATTTAAGGATTTATGTTTGCGTGACCATAGAGAGATATATTAGACCAGACAATTTCTACACGGAATCCTCTCTCGTGGTTCCAGAAGAGTTTTCAGTAACGGTTTGACAAACAACTTTCCTAGATTGACTCGACTCATTTGAATTCCTCAAATGCTTGTCGACAAACTGAATGGTGATTCGTTGAATCGTATAGGCTGTTCCCAAATACGTACATCGAGTTTCTTAGCATTTTTTTCAACTGTGTTATTAGTTGAAACACATATTGAAATAATGTTCGCGTACAAAAGTTTTATCCAACTGTATGAACTGTTCAACTGTAATTTCTCCCAGTTTCTGAATACAAGAATGTGAGATTCTTCTGGCAAGTGGTTCTTCTTGAAACTGTTGCTGACAATATCACCAACACCATCAAAAACGCAAAACTGAAGGTGGAGCGCTTTTTGGTTGAAAGTTTTTCGTGTCAAATTGCTAAAGGAAACTGTTTAGAATTTGAACATCACAAACTCAAAAATTCAGAAACAAACTTCATGTGAGTAACATTCAAAATAAACAAATCGTGTACATTTTTATTTGAATGTACAATTATTAAAAACGCTGTTATTGAAATTCATACTTGGAACAGTGATGTTGCTGCGGGTCCCACAGCTAATCGTTTCTGTAGACGTTGACGTTTTCTCTTTTTTCAAACGAATTGATTGAATAATGCTCGAATGATACTCTTCGTCAACTTGTAGGTATGGTTTTATTGATGATGAATTGCTGTGTCCTGTTATTTTTTATTAGAAAGTATCTGGTTCAAATTTATATCTTCTTGCATCGCAAAACTATGAAAATTGTAGCAAAATTGATGATTGTGACGCAACTGTATTATAGTAAGCAAAACAATTTGACTAATTTCAGCGTTCGTAGAGACTCATCGAATTTCCTAAATTTTCTCCAATAGTTTCTATGTCAATTTTCAATAATCGCTGTTTCGAGCAGGTGAAAATATCATCCTTTCATAATACTTTACAATCAGGAAATCATCGAGTGTAGTCGGCAATTTTACCTTCCCAGTTGAATCTCACCTCCAATGTTTGTGATGGATCGCTTCCGTTAGATATATTTTTTGAATTGCTCATTGCAAATTTTTTCATCAGAAGGTGTCAGTTATTGTCCATTGTATAACGATATCACGAAATAGTTTTGGTGCTACTTTGGTACGTGTCTATACTCTTTTTACTCCTTTGAAATCCTCATTTCCAGTTAGACTCCGACTTACAAATAAGGATCGCAACGTCGAAAAGTCCAAAATAAGTGAATTACAGTCCTTTTCCCAAATGCTCACCAAAATGTTGTTTGGATCCGAATATGTGAACAATTTTCCGGACTCATATGCATTCCATTCTCCGCGACGATTCTCGGAATTTCAAGCGCTGTTTAATTCAACAAATGACAGCCGGCAAGATATATGGCCGACGCTGCCTCGATTCTCGTCAATGTCTCTTGGATTGTGCCAACAAAATAATTCAGTTCGATATGAATTTGCAAAAAGGTTTTACTGAATGCATCTCGACAGATACAAGCACCTTCAAGGAGAGGTCTTCATCATCGGTATATGGAGGGAGATATGCAGGATATTCTAGAAAGAATAAGGTCGATTTAGTTGGGTTCTAGAATAATCGAAACGAGTTGTACAATGACGAATTTCTACTGGTCATTCACTGAATTCTGTTAATGTTTAGGTTTATTTGATTATTTCGAATATGTAAATCACAATTATGTCCTATAATTGGTCATTTATCAAACTATATCTAATTTTTTAGGAATTTTGAACGTTTATTTTCTCTTGATGAGTTTGGTAACCAAATTACAATGCATTTCTGGGTTCAGTTGGGATTGAGATCATTACAATATTGAAGAAAAAACTACTGTTTTCTTGCCTATACCTTTAAAATTCAATTTCATTGCTCAAAACTAATTCCTCATAAGTGTAAATTGAAAATAATTCCACAGAAATATAACTCGAAACCTGGAAAAAGAAACAATAGGAATTTTCGTTAACTTTGTATTCATCCCAATACTAACTACCTTCCAAAATGAATGTTTTTTTTTCTGGTTTTGTTGAAGCTTAGGTAGCTTATTTACAGTTATATGTTCGTCTGGTCCAAATACAATTCAACGAAAAATCACGCTCTTGGTTACAATTTTCCAGGAACTACCAGCAAAAATCCATGCGGCATTCAAAATCTCCTGGTCTTAGTTTAAGAACTCTTCTGGCCCTGTATGGCTTGTATTTGTGCTTTCTCAAAATCCACCTAACGTTAGTTCTTGTTAGACTTGTTGATATTTTCAAATTTCGCCCATAACCCATAAATTAGGTTGTGTCGCAATATTCCGAAAATGCCTCTAAAAGAATGTCTTCGTTCTGGAAACCTCTCGTCATACAAATTGCTGACTGCTTCTGCATTTCAACGGCATTTTTGACTTTCTTGAAAGAATCTACACGAACGTAAATGAAAAGGAGGCAGCTGCAGCAGTTTTTCTTAACCTTTTAATAGCGTTCGAATGTGTAAGTGAAGTTCTGTTGCGGAAACTTAATCATTATGGTTTCCGAGGTACAGCTCTAGAGTGGTTCAGATCATAACTTGTTGGTCGGAATCAAAGAATAAAAATGGGAGAAAATGGTTCTGAGAAAAAAACAATTGAGAGTGGAGTCCCTCAAGGGTCACTATTGGGCCCTATTCTCTCTTTACTCTATATCAACGATTTGGCCAGCCTCGATATTTCTGTAAACTTTACGCTGTTTGCAGACGATATTACAGTTTCTTGGCACAATGAAGATCGTATTGCTCTAGTGCAATACATCTCCGAAGATATGAAAAAAAGCAAAAATTGGTATAATGCAAATTTGTTGAGTCACAAACGATTACCTGTAAGCCTGTTAAAAAATTTCTTGCCTTGCACATTGATAGCAGTTTAAAGTTTGAGACTCACATAACATCTCTCAGAAAAAAGTTATCTTCAGGTTGTTACTTTATTAATGCTATTTCCCGCGAACTTGGACTTTCAGCCTCACTCACTGCCTACCACTCATATTTTGAGTCCCACTTACGGTATGGAATTCCATTCTGGGGTACTTGTAGCCAGGTTCTCTTGCAAAGTATATTTGTGTTACATAAACGAGCTCTGCGTATTATATTTGAAGTTAAGATGCGAGAATCATGTAGGCCTATTTTTTCTGGATACAAAATATTAACCCTATTTGAGTTATTTATTTTAGAGACCGTCTATCTGTAACAAAAATACAGAGATAGGTTCGTGAATGCCCACGTAGAAAGGCACACTCGTCAGGAGAAGAAACTTGTTCTTCCGTTTCCCACTTCCACCCTGATGAAACAATCCTTGATTTACAGGAGCAAACAAATTTATAATCATCTACCCAAGGTGATAACAGATACAAATAACGTAAAGCAATTTAGAAAACAGGTCAAGAAACTTCTCATGGGAAAATGCTTCTACTCTATAGAGGAATACTTGGCATATGAGTTTTAGTCTTTCTATGAACTGTGAGATGCGGAGAGCGATTTATTTATACTTTCAGTACGTGTTGTTTGTAAATTTTAAATTATATATTTTGACGTGTGACTTTTTATAACAACAATAATGTGAATGTTTTAAGTATAAGATGATTTCATTTATTTTTTTATGTACATACCACAAATGTAGAAAATGTTGAAAAACATAATTTTCCGTAAATTAATATGGTTCTTATTTGACAAGTGTCCAATTTGTCCCACTCTGTACCAATACTATAATTTTTGCTCAAAAATATTGTTGAACAATTATTTCGTCGCCAATCTTCATCTGACCATTTCAACCTTAAAATGGTCCTATAGATCCATCTGGATGTTTCTCACTAGTCAAGATGGACATCATAACTACTACGCATTTTGACCATATTTGTCGCATTGTGGCATCAAGATCAAGTCATTCTATGATTTGATCCATCAGAATGTTGGTTAGCTGATCACCTTCGCCGTAATTACTACACCATATCGGATTTGGCCTAGCCAACTGTGATTCATCGGTACAAAAAATGCACAATACGTGATGTAACATACATACATCTTAATTATCACATGATTAAAAATTATTAATTGCTTGTTTCGAGGATATCGGTATGATCATTTTGTAATAGCCTGTCAAAAAATATAAATTGCGAAGTTTACGAGACATTTTACAAGTGCATTTTTTCATTTCTTGAAGTGAATTTCCTTAAGTGCACACTTTGGACCTTTGGTTGTGGTTTAATCATATTTCATATCGATATACAGTATGTTTAATTGTAAAAAAAAATTAATATGTAATGTGTGTGTGTGAAAGCTAAATGGAATAATTTATAAAAAATACCAAAACACGTCAAATTTAAATTATAAATTGACATTTTCCAACGTGAAAATGCGACCTCTGCCTTCAACCCCCTTCGAGTGACAGGTACAACCCCCAATTTTATTTTTTAAATAAAAAGTATAGGCTTGTGACATCGTTTGAAAGGTCTCTTCATTCTCTATTCAAAAATGTTATCTCTTTCAAGTTTATTGCAACAATTAGGATAGAATAAAATATAATTATGTGGTTTTATTTGGCAAAATATCCTCAAAACTTATCACAATATACTCAATACTTATATCCCGTCTGTGTCTTGATAGGCAATAATCACAGCAATGTGCATTTCAGATGTTATCCATAAAAAATAGTTCAAAAAGTTTCCGTGGCATATTTAGTTTGTTTAACGCCTTAGCAAATTGCTTTACATAAGTTGTTATTTAAGTTGTCACTATTAATATTTAAGTTTGAAATTCGTTAACATCAGAAATTGTACTGTTTACGAAAACAATAATGTTCAGTTGGTAAAAGCTATCCAAATAGATGATTTTAAAATTTTGTAAATATTAATAATAATAATAATATCCTGTGAATTTCAAATCGGCAAGTTTTTTCCGAAGGCATTTGTCTATTTCAATTCTTGGATTCAAGAAATAATATTCATAAATATAACACGACCTTGATTAATTGTCGACTATTTTATTGCTGCTAAATTTCTCTTGTATTTATTGATTTTACATTATTTTGGCATTAATAATCAGAGATCAAAGCCCTCGAGCTTCGCTCTCGGGTTTTCATCAGATTATTAATGCCAAAATAATGTCTCGTTAAATTATTATAAAATACAGTCAGATGCAATAGTCGACTATTTATCAAGGTCTTGTTATATTTATTACCCTTGACAAGATTGATAATATTCTGCTTCAGAAATGGCAACAGTAGAATCGAACACCACTGTACAACCGAAAGCTTTGGCAATGCCGAGACCTCGTATTCGCCCTGGTGAGTTTTTCGAGAAGTCACAAAATTTTGTGTGCCTATGTTGTTCACGACGTGGCTTCTTGTAAGATCTAATATGCAAACACCAGACAAGTACCGTATTTTTGCGAAACGATGCCAATTTCCCACAGTCGATAAGTACGGAGACTGCACTTATCGGCTCGGCTATCGGATTACTGGAACCAATTACGGGAACAGCGTAAGGTGAATGAAATCATGAAGTGCATTGCAGATACCGATGCCAGATAGGCGTTGGCGACTGTTTGACATCTAATTAGCAAGTTCGCGTGTTTTGGTTTCGAAAAAATTGTTTCTGCGCCGAAAATTGACAATGTTTTTTCCTAGACGTCACCAATATACAGTGAGGATAACTCCAATAGGCATTGTCACCTAAAATAGCCAATCATTTGATAATATATATGTATTATCTAAATCCCAATTATCATAGTATATGGTGTAGGGTTTCCATTAATTACATTGTACTGTCCTGAAAATACATATTCGGTTTATATTAAAAATTCAAAATTTTACCTATTTACTCCAATATCAAAATAACAATTTTATATTATTTACAAACTTCGCCCATTGCTTTTTATTTCCTGCATGAAATTATTTTTGCCTATGACCATGTCTTTGCTTTGAAATATGCTTCCTATAACTCCATCTCATGTGCTTCTTGGTCTTGGTCTTCCTAATTTTCTCCTCTCCTGTATCTTTGGCTGCTATACTATTTTAACTGGTCTTGTATTTTTGTATTTCTGGCTTTATCTTCCTTTGTGACTCCTTTAGTTCGTTTCAGATATTTCATTCTTCTGCTTGTATTTTACTCTTTTGTCTACTTGTCAACACCCTAGATTCACATCCAAATGTCATTATTGGTCGATATATTGTTTTGAACACATTCATCTTTGTTTTCTTTGAGTTTTCTTTTTAAATTATAAATGCTTGTTTTATTGTGTTTTCTACTCTATTGTTGATTTCTATTTCTTGTCTTGCATTGCATTCTATTTCCACCCCCAAATACTCAAATCTTTTAACGTGTTCAATGTCTGATCAATTTATTTGTACACCTATCTGTACCTATTTTATTTATTTACTTCAATTCCAAACTGCATCCCAAATCTCCAAGCTTTTCTGTATATCCTTTTTTTTTCTGCCATTCTGCGAAAGCTTCTGATATATCTACTCTTCCTAATTTCCAATGTCCCACGTGTAGTTTTCCCATTCTGCTAGAAAACTTTTTTATTATATCATCCATAAAAATTGTCAATAATAATAGACTTAGTCCTTCTCGTTACCTTAATCCTTCAAGTGTTGAAAAAGCTTCAGATGCTTTGTTTCTGTATATTACACGATTTGTGTTGTTATTATAGATGTTTTCGATTATTCCTATTAATTTCTTGTCGACTTCCCTCTATTTTAGAATTTTCCATAGCTTTTTCCGTCTTACTGTATCGAAAGCCTTTTCAAGGTCTATGAATCCTATATAAACTTCTTTTCCTTGCCGTGAGAATTTGTCTGTTATTTGTTTTTCCGTAAATATGTGGTCCTGTATACTACTACCTTTTCTACATCAACCTCGTGACTCTTTAAAAGTATTCTTCATTGTTTGTCTATAATTTTTTCATATATTTTCATTGCTGTACTAAGGAGAATTATTCCTTTGTAGTTATTACAGTCATGCCTGTCCCCCTTTTTAGATATTGAAATTATTGAGGCCAATCTTCTGGTATCTCTTCTTCGTTCCACACTTTATGATACAGTCTTGAGAGTATTTTCATTCCTGTTTCCGCTGGATTTTTGAACATCTCAGTTGTTAATTTATTTGTTACCGGTGACTTTCCATTCTCCAATTCCCTTATTTTTTCTTGCAGTTCGTTTGACTGGTACCTTGTCAATATTACCTATGCAAAAACTTGCTATCAGAGTTGTTTCTAGTAAGAATCGTAGACTTTTGGCAGATTTTTATTTCATGAATGTTGGATTAGTTTTGAACCAAACTTAGATTCAGGTTATTTAAGCTGTTTTCAGTATGAGCAGAGAAAAAATGGTATTTCAAAATTTTTTTCAGTCTGTTTCGAATCGATTTTTTTTTGTTGTCAGACATGCAAAAACGAACTGTCATTAGAGTTTTACAGAAATTTCAATAACCATTACTATCCCACATGTAGCCCACTTCATGGCGAACACTGTATGAACTCCGATGCCGGTTCATTTGGAACCATCATATGTAACGATGTTCCCCTAGGTGAGTGCCCCCCTCCCTTGTCTGGGGGGTGCACGTAATATAATGAGGTAGTAATGTGTCAGGGTAATATCACGAAATTCATGGCGGTGTTTAGGATCCCGCTAATCTGACAGAATTACACGCTTCGGTGTAATTTGACCAGGGCCAACTAAGCTTACTTTAATTCAAGCCATTGTCTAGAAAATACGTTAACCGTTATTACCACAGGACAACCCTTTCATTATTTTAATAAACGTACGTTTGCTAGTAAATATGAACTTCAATTACGGATAATTTGGATTTCAGGTCGCGTCAAGCAGAGAAAATGGAGAGCTCTTTCGAACATGTTGTTGTATACCTCATCTAAATTGTGATGATGCCTTATTTAATTATCCTTCACGCATGAAAGGGCTCATTCTCTTTTACGTTCTCTAAAATGTTATATAGGTGATATGTTCTTTAAATCGTGTTTTCATGGACTTACTTGTTTGACCGACATACTTCCATTCAAAATCAGTAAGAATATGAGTCCCATAGTTTTCGCAATACTCAGTTTTATCATCGGAATTATCCAAGATATGCTGAAGTCTAAACGAATATTATGGTTACCACATATTTGTGTAACAAACATACCTGGTCGTTTAGAACTTGCGATTTTATTATCGTTCAAGACTGTTTCGTGATTTTACTAGCTCCCATAACAAAATAATGAGGCAAGAGGCCTTTGTTGTCAATAATTTTGAAAAAGGAAAATTCCATTTTACTAGTTTTGTAACATTTTTGAGGGTTAGAGTTTTTGCTACCAGTAATGTCTCATTTCTATTTCAATTTTTTATCGCTCTTCTCTCTGAATAATCCGCAAATTTTTAATCAATCCATATGAAACAAAATTATTCGAAAAATCGAAAAAGAAGTCATACAAAATACAGAATCGGCAGATTCACTTGCAATCCACACTATATACGCAACATTCCATGCAGATGCCTAAAATATATGATTTGTTTATGCTCAGATTCAAGATTTGGCATATAAAACGAATACAACGTCAAAAATGTCTTGAATAGGACTGGAAAAAAATATGGAGGAAAATAACTCCTTCCCACTCCAGATGAACTCATGAACTCGGGAACGGTCAAAGAAATTCTAGAAATTTGTTACATACTTCAACTTAAAGTGCCCTATACTTATATTCTAAAGGAACAACCTGGGGAAAAAATGAAAATTACAATTGATATGAAAATCCATTAATTGGACAACGGTGAAAAGAGAAAAAAATGAGTGCGACATGGCTGTATGGAAAATCCCAACTTTTGTTATAAAGCAATTCCTGAGTAACGCTTTCCTTATTTTCTGGAAAGCCGGCAAGTTTCTCTGAACTCGCGTATTCTTCCCATAAATAAACCGGAATGGTTGCATTTTCTTATGCAATTGAGCAGAAAAGCCGGCTATCAACTAGACTACAGGGTGTATCATTTAAGTGCTTTACCATAGTTATAAAGAAGTGGAAAAAATATTGTTTCGGGTGGAATTTCGAAGGATGTTCAATATATCTGTTGGAAAGAAATAATCATTCCTAGCAATTTTTTTTCAATACCTTTCTACATCAGTTTCTATTGTCAGCATTTTTGTGTTCTAATGGAGAAATAAGAGTTTGTTAGAATAATAAATTAATTATTAAAATGTTCTTGAATCTCCTCAATCGTGAAAAGATCTATCCAAATCTTTATTTCTTCTTTTGGATATTGAAGGTTTGTGAAATCAGCTACTATGAAGTGCCCATATTATTTTCATGGCTCAATTTACAATAATTATTATTGAAATATTGTATAAATCATTACAGACACTATTCGTCGAAAGGTTTGATGACTTTTTACGTTTGTCTAATACTCTTTATCACATTACAGAACATATTTAGAAATGAACTGATTGAGTTATAGCGGAAAATGTGAAAATAATTGTTCAAATACATCACTACAATTTTTGAAACAAATATATATATATATAGGTTGATTATCTGAGGATGTCACTATTACTGAATAACACAACTTGTGAATAAAACCTTTGAAAAGTCATTTAGTGGGTGGTTGTGACCTTCTCGAATGTCTAACAGCTCTATCACAAATTCTATTGGCTTCCACCACAATACGTTTAATATGAGAATGGTGGTGCTATCTTCGACAATTTAGTTGCACTGATACAATAGTTACTTTTTCACTTTTTCAGACCTTTTCAAAAAATCTGACCGTCACATGGAGCTTCCCAACACATTTCCGACGTATCTAATATACTCTTTTCTCGGCTATGACTTCTGGCGGTTGTGTTTTCACTAACAACTTCACACGATTTCTCTAGATATGTATTGTAATTAATAGCTGAATTTGTTGTTAAAACAGTGGCTACTGAAATTGATGAAAGAACTAGTGGCCCCTATTTAAAATAATAAAGTTAACGATGGAATTTAATAAGCGAAACGTCGCATTGAAAATTGGTTCATATAAGATTTTATGGAATATGAAACAGCATTGAAAGTTCCTATGACTTTTTTTGAGACTACGCTTCATTTCTCCACTTATATTGCCAAATCTGTAACATGATCCTCCTTGTTGGTCACAAATGGACGTAGCGACTAAGAAAGTCGAAACTCTCAGAAGTTCTTACCGGAGTGAAGTTACCTTTCTGTTTTCAACCGTAGATCTAGATTAGAATAGCTCCTGATTCGGCATTTACATACCTCTATAGACTTCCTCGCGTATCTCTCTTTCAATTTATTCACGACTTTAGTTGCGCATATATTTTGCGCACTTTGAATATTCTTCAACAACGAAATAAATGAAGGAAATCGAATGCAAATTAATTGAAATTGTCTTGGACTACTGCATGCTCCTGCAAGCACCTTTACTTCTGTAATTAACGCAGTCACCTTTGAGTTAGTGTTTTCTAATTACTACACTGGGAAAAAATTACACCAGCATACGATGTAGTAGTGATATAGTCATAGTAATATTTATTTATTATGCAATAAAACATTTAATCAATAGTTTCAATATTTCTTGAGGGTGGGCTAGTTTAAAATAAAAAAAAAACAATCAATCTGTCAATTATTTTCAAAAACCTGACGTATTCTGAAAAGTGATTACCAAGTTTCTCTAATAATCAAACATCCCTTAAAGCAGCAGTATGTAATCATAACCAAAAGTGAATAGTGTTTTCGATTCAATTCCGAGAGTTCATCATCCTTGAACAACTGTTTCGTAGTTTTCGCAATTCAAAATATGCTTTATTTTCATAATCATCAGTAGGATATTACTCGTTGACAAAGCTTGTTAAACCTAAAATAACATTAAGTGAAATCGATAGAGAGGCAGTACAAATTTTTAACAAATTAAAAAATTCGAGAAACAAATGAGCATCTTGACAAATAATAATAAATAAAACCGATAAAAAAACATTACAGATTATTAACACATTAAAAGTGTTTGAGTGATCCTTCAGTTTCTTTAACAAAACGTCACAAGAAATAAAATTGATGAAAAGCACAAATTATTGCAATATAAGATGGTTCATATAAGCTTGTTACATTGGGAAGATACAAGAAGTAGTGAGTGTCTGTTTTTGAGAATATGTCAAGCATAACGAAAGACTTTCTGCTTCGGGATCAAAATTGAGCAAGTCATCAGCATGGAATCAATACCAATTAGGAGATATTGAATTAAATATATCGTTCATGTACCTAATGAATAGAGAAGGGCCCAGAACATATCCCTGGGACCCTCCGTAGGAAATATTTCGGAAATCAGAACGAGTTTCACTCGATTATATAGACTGCTTTCTTCATGTTGCATAAGTTGGATTGGAATAGATCTATTGGTATGCCCCTGACACCAAAGTTGTTCAGCTTTTCAATGGAGATACTGTGGGAGACGTTCGAGAGCTTTCGACAGATCGCAAAGAATGATACCAACTTCTATGCAATTTTCAAAACCCTCGACTACATGGATATCAATCTTGAAAACAGTCAATCGATGAATGGGTTCGTTCCAAAGTATTTCATGAGTCAACTTCAATATTATTTCAAATTTTTTGAGGACATTGGAATGACTGGTATTGGTCTATGGTTTGCCACATCTAAAATATATGTTTTTTAAATTGGTATAACTTTTGTGAATTTCAGGATATCTGGAAATGGGTGCATTGAAGTGAGTTACCAAAGAAACTATAATTAAATCTACGATTTGTTTTACAGGTATCCCTGTTCATTCCTTATAAGTTTATTCACCGGGTCATTATGAATTTGCCCAATCAAATCTTCTACAATTGTGGAGAAGTAATCATTAAAGTCTCTA
Source organism: Chrysolina americana (assembly GCA_958502065.1). NCBI lineage: Eukaryota > Metazoa > Arthropoda > Insecta > Coleoptera > Chrysomelidae > Chrysolina > Chrysolina americana. The sequence goes on from OY293417.1 coordinate 5,058,133, forward strand.
GCTGTTATAGAAGAACTTGTTTTTTTTCTTGAGTGATTTCTTCCAAAATTTATAAGTTCAGTTAGTCGACACATAAAATCGACGAGATATACTATCTCTAAAAGTAAAAACGATTGAATGGTTTGAGGAAGGGTTTTGAAAGTTTTGCAATTCCTGTGAATAAGGCCTTTTTTCATAAGACATTTCAATAATGGAAGGTAAATTTCAACTAAGACTCAAAATATAACCCTAGATCTTTTGATTCCTGAAGTGAGGCGGCATCTTCTGTATAGTATTTGTACTGAATTGTTTTTGGTGGTATATTGTGAATATTTACATTTCTTCACGTGAAGTGGTAGATTTTTCACGATGCCACAAACCTGTAGATTTTCGAGATCGTTTCAATTCCATCAGATGAAGGTAAATTTCCTTTTCAATACCTAAAGAGCGATATTTAAACAAATGAACTTCAAAATATTTTTTTTTCTCCGTGTACACATTTGCACTTATGCCAGCGCTGGGTTTGTTTTATTACAAACATAAATCGCTGCTTTGTTCTTTTTGGATCTACTGCATCTGCATTGCCTGGGTTTGAAAAATAAACCATATTTCTAAATTTAAATGATTGTGTGCCCTCTTATCAGGGCCAGACTGAAACAAACCTATTTATATGGTAGTATGTACGGCATAAGATTTTCCAAATCCGGGCTTGAATACACACTACTGAGGGTTCATTAGTCATTAGTCAATGCAATATTTATAGCTCATGAACAGGATTCGGACAATAATCGGTTCAATTTGGTGTTGACCAAGTACACACGATCTGTTGACTCTTGATCAGGGGCGTAGTGGTTCAACTTACAGTAGGGTGTGCATAGACTGGTTTTTTGTATCAATGAAAGATGATTTACACCAAAAATATTTATAATCTCAAACACGGTCTCCAAAAAAAGGTAACAGCTCTCTTATAGGAAATGAAAACCAACATTTTCTTCATTAAGTTGGATTGATCTTGTAATTCTGATTAATTATTTATTACGGTTTTGGGCCAATGTCGATTTGTTTCCATCCGCACTATGTTAATTTACGAAATAATGTTTATCTTGAACGTCATTTAAAATTAGGAAACCAACTTTGTGAAGCAGTTAGATGCCACAAATGGATAATGCGTAGGCGATTTTCGAATATGGCATTTAAGAATTGTCATAATAAACTAAATTTATCTACAATGTTTTCGACAAAATTCGAAAAAAAAATTAAGTATCACTTCTAACGTACATCGTGCATAAATCACCCTGCATAATGATAATTACATCATCAAATATGTTCCCTAATTACTAATAAGTGAATTTTAATATGTTTTCCGTCTCGCATGTTGTTAGCAAATTCAATTGTTCAGTACATGAGATTGCTTGAATTGATTTGATCTGAGATAATTCAGAAATATCGGAAGTAAGAGAAAAAAATTACAAGAAGCACGTTGTTCGATGCAAAGATTCAAAACCAAACCTGGCGATTACTATCATTTTCACACATGATGAAATATAACGTCAAAAATGTCACGAATAGGACTGAAAAAAAATATGCAGGGAAATGACTCCTTCCCACTCCAGATGACCTCTTCAACTCGGGAACGGTTGAAGATAGAGCAATTCTGCGAACTCCAATCGATTAAGAATAGTCAAATTAGTATGATCTGTGAATTTTGAGTCAATCGATATAAAACAAAAATTTTCGTAAAATCGAGAAAAGTCCAAAGGGGTAGACCCCTAAAAATCATGAAAAATACAAAATCGACAGATTTACTTGCAATCCGCATTATATACGCAAAATTTCATGCAGATTCCGAAAATATATAATTTTTTATACTCGGATTCAAGGTTTGGCATATAAAGAAAACAATGTCAAACATTCCACGAATGGAAGTAGAAAAAAATATGGTGGGAAATTACTCCTTTCTCACTCAATGAAGTCAATCTACATACCTAATATTTTCATTTTGTGTTTCTTCAATACACGTATGTTACAAATTCCAATAAAACGTGTTAAATGAACAAATTATTTTGTTAGATATTGTCCGTTTCCCATTACAAAAAAAATTAAAAAAGAAAAAAAAAAAATTTTTATTTATTCTGCACGAGAATCTATTTTTCTGGAGAAAAGAATTTCAGAAAAAGTTTTAAAGAAAGCTAATGTATTAATTTCATAATCAGGGCAGATTATTAGCAAATATATGCGCTGGTTACCTACAGTAAATAATAATAATAATGATAATAAGTGTTCTCTACCCGCACAGGCTATGCCATTGGGAATATTATAAGAGCGCTATGGCTTGAGACATTTTTTGTCAATAATTTTTTTTTTATTTTGTAAGACCTTAGGGAGATGAGTTTGACTATATTCTATGAAACTTAGTAGGTATTCTGACAAATTTCCATAGAAGACATCAATTTATCTGAGTCGTTAGAAAATTATTTTCCATATCCCCATTGCCCTATTTCCAACGATGAGTAATGCCCTAGATAAACATTTCAGTTGAAACATGGCTATCGTGATGAGAACTGAAAGTACTCAAAAACCCAAACATTGTATCAGCTCGAGGAATACGAAACTTTGAACGATCTCAGCGTGCCGTAGGCCGAATTTATTTGACATGTTGAAGTTGGTAATTTATAATTTGAGTTGGGTGCACATTTCCTACAAATAAATACGGTTGATATTGTGGCGAGGCAGCACGTTGCATGCCGAATATTCAAAATATATTTTATTTCCGAACACGCACCGCACCGTCTATGGAATCTCACAGATATATGGAGCGAGGGGATACACTTCCAAGTTCCATAGACAAAACATTAATGATGTAGGGAGGATACACTGTTCAACACTCCTGTGATGTCTGTTAAGGCTGAAACACAACGGAAGTTTTATGTTTTTAGTTTAAATTTTCATAATTTTGGATATTTTTTTAACACGAAACTATCATTGCCATTATTATTCTGATTGAAATTTAGCATAATGATGTACGATGTCAATGGTTTAACAATTAATAAACAATAAACTGAATTATTATATTCTTCAAATACTTTTCGACAGGAGGTCTTTGAAGAAACATTAGCAATATTCCTCAATATTTTTTGCTGTGTAATGGAAATATCTCCCGTAAAAGATGAGTTATGTACCCCAAATTAAAATACCATGAAATACTCTGGATTGAATATGATCATGGTTAGACAAAAATAATGCATGTCTATCCAAAACTAATCTCAATTCAATTTGATAACTCTTGTCAAAATCTGTTCCTAAAAATTCAACACTATGATTTATTATTTATAATTGTATCTAGTTCTGTAGTACTCATACGATGACATTTTTGAAAAAACGTATATTGCGTAGACTTTAGAAAGTGGACAAAATTGTATCCTGTCGAATGCACTCCTTCTCTCAGAAAAAACGTGTTGTCTCATCAGCATATAAACAAGAGAAGTCTCGTGGTGGAATTACCATAAATTACAAACAACAGCGGCCCCAATACAGATCCCTGAGGTACTTCGATTCCATTGGGCATAGGTGTCGATACGCAATGAGTTTCAATATTTTCAAATCTATGATTTATTTTAAAACTTTATGTGCGATTTTGGGAATCAGATGTCTCATCAGAGAATTCAGCATGTTTTATTGAAAAATTTTTATTATGCATATATAGTTTTTAAAAAGAGGTGTTATAAGTGACATTTTCAGTCTTCTTGAGAAAATTCCATCCTGAAAAGATCCATTTATGATATGAAATACGGAATAAATGGAATCCCATCTGGACCGTAGAACTTGACTTCACGCAAAAAACATCGAGATGGATTTCTTGCAATAAGGGTACTTTGAAAAGTCGTTTGGGGCAAGTGTGTCGTATTACTCGTCTGCCGAATTTCATTCGGACGGATTTCTTGCTGATGTCTGGGTCATATTTCAAAGCGAAATTTGAATTAAATTGTTCTCCAACTCACAACTCTGATACGCCGTTTCTTCCAGAGAAATCGCATTTCCTTGCGACAAATCACAAAAGAATTGTTCGTGATATCCGAACAGGAAGGGGAATGAAATAGTTTCGGGGTGTTATCGGGAAGGGGTAGAAGTAAGTAGTTTGAACTTTTGAAAATATTATGTTCGATCTGCCAAAAAGATGTTAACCATTTTTAGTGTTTGAATGGATGCTCTTAAGGTACAGTTTTATTTCTTATTGACCATGTTATTTCACCTTTTATTACAATAACGCATTGCAAAACACTTGTAATCTAACATGAAAGTGCGGGTGGTTGATAAATAATTTATCTAATTGAAGTGTCATCCCTCAAACTCTAGGCCCTAGGCTATATTTACAAAAAAATTGGTATTTAATCAAAGTAGCGATGCGTCGTGCACGCCGGATGGCTTAGTTCATTTGTTTCTGTTTAAATTGTCCAATAATTCGACAGTTCACTTAATAGTCAACGCGTAGTTAACCAAAATGCCTTTTTCTCGTGAAGAAAAACGAGACATCATTAGGATTTATTATATTTCGAATCGAAATTCATATTTGGCACTAAAACATTACCGGTCCGTTTTTTCTTGAAGGAAATTTAACTTCTGATAATATGCAGAATTGATAAGGACCACTATATTGATATAACGTCAATTAATTCTGTTGGCAACAGGACGATCGACTGACTATCTCATGATGGGAGACGTGTTGAAAATTCACTAAATGAATTGTTCTCTAATACATGGATTGGAATCCAAGGTGCCGTACATTGGCCTGCTAAAAGCCCTGATATATACCCTCTAGACTACTTTCTTCGGGAATTTCTCAAAAACCGTTTTTATCGAAGCACGCCACAAAACCTTGAAGTTTTACGACAAGATTAATTAGGGCAATTTGAATATTTGCTCTAATTTCATTATTCAATTATATAATCACACATTGAATCATTTTCAAAACATTTATTTTTTATGTGATGAAAACATTAATAAAATGTTTATACGAACTTAGTAAACGGCTGCGAGAGATTAGATTTAGAACCAATAATAAATTTCACATTCTCATTGTAACTTTTTCTGATCTATAAGACAGTTAAGCTTCAAGCAACCAGAATTAACTTCACTTTTCGAAATACGGCCGTTATTTTTTTATATCAATGTTCAAGAACTTCTCAGGTCCTAAAACCGATCGTATCGTTCTTTTTCGAAAAAATCATTACAACGATGTCCTGGTAAGATTTTACCGAAAATCTATTTTTTGTCCCTCTTGAACACTTGGTTCTTATGCAAAGTGCCAATAATATATTTTTTTATAATAAGTGCGATACAACATTGGTTTTAGGACATCAGGAGCTCTAAAAATCCATAATAAAAAATCCTGAGCCGTATTTAAAACACTAAGTTGATGATGGCAGCTCAAAGTCGAAACGTCGGTTTGAAAATCTGATAACACCATCTTGAAGAACAGAAAAGGTGGCAATGATAATGTGTGATTTGTGTTGTTACCTGTATTCGAATAGAGTCATAAACAATATTAGGTAATGTAATCGCGAATATTTGTTTTTTTCAAATAAATTTTGGAAGTAGTCGGAACTTTTCAAATTTCAAGGGGGCGATTCAATGAGCAACAAATTGAGCAACTTTGTATCCATTCGACCGACTTCGTATCTCTTTTATAGTTTCCAAAATCCGAATAATGAGGCTCGAATGTGGGACACCTTCTTTCTTCTCAAAAAATCTTCATAATTTTCTGCAATTACATTCCACTGATAACTTCATCACGAATTTTTCTAAAATTCTTGCACCAAGCATAAAATTCATATTTTTCCCGAACTCTCATGGCTTCCTAGATCCTCTCTTGACTATTACTCCAACACCACATCGCGTACGATAATTCCTGCGTAGATTATGAAGTGACGAAAAGAATTCGTTGTATCATAAGATGGAATATACTAATGCATTAAAGTCCTATTCCAAATTAACATGCAACGCGAAACCATGCTTTCTGCCTACATGCATGCAACATGTCACATCGGCGGGGCCATAAATAACGTCGCTGCAAATATAAATCAACAAACGAGTTAATCACTCTCAGCAAAAGAAAATAATTACAAGGCCAACGGCCATTTCTGAATGCATAATATTGTATCCTATCTCAAGTTCTCACCACCCCCAATTAACTTTTCAGATGCAATCAAACCAATTCGAGCATTGATACGTCTCTAATTTCTTTCAACGTCGCTTTTCGAAATGTCTATTAAATCGTTTTCTAGCTCTAATGTGAAATCCCAACTAGTCAATACTTTCGAAGAATCTCACTCTCTCGGTAGACAATCAGTCATAGAACCATAATCAAAACGCAATTACTGTAAATAAACCCATGCCCTCTTATTTTTTATGACATCGGAATTCTTGATAACACTGTAGATGATAAACTCTGTAATTGCCTGTTTTCATTTTCAATTATTCAATTGAATACAAAACATATCATTAATCACTTTACTCATCGATCAAAATAACTCCCGATTCCAAAAGTTCATTGATTCTACATGGGCGAGAGCTGGATTTATTGCAATCAACTATTTTGATTCGTCAGCATTTAATTGTTTTCCAAGGTTGTGCAATTGTAGATCAGGACATGTTTACATCGAGTGCACCTGAAGAAATTATAGGAAAGGATATAAAATAAAGTTTATACGTCGATACTCACCAGTATTTTTACCCATGACAATTCTTTAATTTCATTTATACTGCAGTCGACTCAAATCTAGTTAGTCATGGAAGTGGTAAAACCGTACTTTTTGCTTTGTGTGAACAACGCAGTGAATCAAAATTAACGACGGAAAAACAACTAAAAACCGGATAACTCTCAACCATTTTTATTACTAGAATGATCTACGTCCTGGTAATTTTGAGAATTGTCCCGCTGACACTTTTATGTTTTCTGTCATCTGTTCGGTAGTAAATATATGTGAAGAGTTATTTTTGATGGTTTAAGAGTGACTACCGTGACTACAGAAGCACCAAAGGTCATATGAATCGAATATTCTGTTGCTTTTGTCGATCCAAATCAAATCGTTTATTACAGTAAAATGATTTAGACAATCAGAACAACGTAGAATTCTGAAGAACTGACGATTTTCCTCTTCTTGAAATATCAAATTATTAATACCTCATACATAATGTCTGTGAAATATGCTTGGGGCAGTGAAATCATAGTGATAATTGACAATGATTCGTATTCCCTTCTAATCTTCTATTCCAGATACCCAAACCTGAAAATGCTACAATATTGCTACAAATATTCCTTGACCTGTTTTCAGAATTCCATATATATTTTGAGGCAATCGAATGAATAAATTGAAGTTTTAAAAAAAGCTTATAGCGATAAAAATCTCGCGGAATTTGTGAGATATCATCACTGTTTTAGTTGTGAAGCATATGAAAATTCAGTAAAATTAATTGTAAATAATTTGACACAATCAAGTATATTATTTTGTTACAATAACATATCAAGTCCAACCGAATCAACTGATCATTGAAGGTGTTTCATGTGCACCAAACAGCGCGAGAAATGTCACATCGATGTGTAATCAAATGATTTGTGGATGATGTTTCGCCATTATGAAATGTTATAGATTAAAACACATCACAAATCACACGCATTCTCATTAAATATTGCCTCATCTGAAATAAGGTAATATAAAACAAGTGTCTTGACTAATTGGAATACAAGCACCACTCTAAAGGGATGAAAAAAATAGGCTTCTATTTAAAAATATAAAAAATGATTGCCTCAGATGTCGTGTAACGAAGTTATTCTGTGCGTAAAGGATTTTCAATCTTGCCACACCATTTTTTTGTACAAACTGATGATACCTTTCAGTGGCAAGCTTTATTATTCTCGAAGTAACATCCTTAACACATTTAGAGCCATTGTTTTTTTCATTTAGTGCATTGAAACCAAAGCTTGTTTGTATAATCAGATTATTTCTTATTCTATTATCTTCCATAGAGGCTTCTGTATTGCAGTTCATTTTACCACTGAATTTTGTGCAATTCAACTCTTCCATTTTATTTTTTTATACATATATACAGATTTGACAATCTCGCCCCCCAAAACACGCTCATACCAATTTTGAGTAGAATAAGGCTGTAATTACCAAACTCTCCCGCCATCTTGGAGCCGTCATCTTGAATTAATGAATTTTCATGAGGAATTCATAATTTCCGACCCCAAAAACTCCCATCTACCAATTTCAAGTTGAATCGAACTATATGATCACAAGGCATCTTGAAGCTGTCCTATTGTATTCATGAATTTTTATGGAAAATCAATAATTTCCCACCACCAGAATCTCCTTATCAATGTTAAGTAACTAGTTTTCATGAATTTCCACTAAAAATTCATAATTTATGAACCCAAAAACCCCTTTATATTAATATTTATCACAAAACAATTCCGCCATCTGGGAGCAACCACATTCTATTCATGAATTTTCATGAAAAATCCATTATCTTCGACTATGGGACTCCCCATACATCAGTTTTTAGAATAATCAAAGTCAAATCAACGCACTCGTCAGCCATTTAGGAGCCATCATATTATTTTCGTGAATTTTCATTAAAAATCCATAATCTCCTACCTCGAAAATCCCCATATACCAAATTTTGGTAGAATCGTACCATAAACACAAAACTTGTCTACCATTTTGATGTTTCCATAGACATTGTCTTCACCCAACAGACATTGTCTCAAGATAAGCAATTTGCAGATTAATGAAATAGATAAACAGACAAACACGGAAAGTTATATAATGATGAAAACCAAAGCTTGTAAAAATGTTCAAAGATGTATTTACATGAAGCATGTAGCAATCTCATGAAATTGCGTATAAAAATCTAACTTGATTGAGTGAGAATGGCTGTCCATAACCAATAATCTTGCGGTTCAAAACACGTCATAAATTCCACGGATTCCCATTTAAAAATTTCTCATTCAAGCGACCAGTCACCGAAGGCTTTCACCCAACAGACATTGTCTTCTCCAACAGACATTGTCTTCATCCAACAGACATTGTCTACACTCAACAGATATTGCCTCAAGATAAGCAATGATATAGATAAATGAAATAGATGAACAATCAAACACGGAAACTTAAATAATGATAAAAATTAAAGCTTGTAAAAACGTTCAAATGTGTATTTAAATGAAGCAAATGGGTAATGAAATTGCGTATAAAAAACCAACTTGATTAAGTGTGAATGGTTGTCCAGAACCAATAATGTTGCTGTTCAAATTACGTCATAAATTCCACGGATTCTTGTTTAAAAATTTCTCATTCAAGCAGCCAGTCAGTCACCAAGGGCTTTCAGCCAACAGACATTGTCTTCGCCAACAGACATTGTCTTCGCCAACAGACATTGTCTTCACCAACAGACATTGTCTTCATCAACAGACATTGTTTCAAAATGAGCATTGATACAGATGAATGAAATAGATAGACAGACAAACACGGAAAATTAATTAATGATAAAACTGAAAGCTTGTTAAAACGTTCAAAGGCGTATATACATGCGGCAAATGGCCCATGAAACTGCGTATAAAAATCCAACTTGATTAAGTGTGAATGGCGTTCCATAACCAATAATCTTGCGGTTCAAAACACGTCATAAACTCCACGGATTCTCATTAAAAAATTCCCCATTCAAGCGGCCAGTCACTGAAGGCAAGTGCCTTAAAATCTTCGAAATATAACCGCCAATATACATTGATTAAATAAAACGTTCGAGTGTTTTTACGTGTGGCAAATAGCGCATGAAATGGCGTATAAAAATCCAATGAAATGAAGTGTAAATGGTGCGGCTCGTAACGGAGAGATGGCCGACGGAAAGCGCGCAAGAGCCGAGTTGGGACCGGTTACTACGATTACGAGTCCTTCGAGAAGCATTTTGAATGGGCGCATGTCTACGATGTGTGGAAATCAAAGAGGAAATGTGTGTAAGTACTGTAAATGTGAAGCGACCGAATATTTCCGTGTTGATATCGTTGAAAACAATTATAATAAAGTTGTTGAAAACGGTATTTTAATTAAAATAATAAATGTATTTCATACAGTCATGAAACATGAATTTTGTTCGTAGACAAAGCAAATTTGGAAGATACAAGTTAAGATTTTCAGCATGAAGTTAAGAATGTTTCTTTCGATAATACTAATATCCAGTTGAAAATCTTTAATAGTAGAATAATTGATTTTGTCTAAACTGCGAAGTGTCTTAGACAATTTTCTGAAATTCAAAATTAGGTACTTATATTTTAAAAAAATATCAAAAAATGGGTCTTCCAGCAGAATATCCCTGAGTTCAGCAACTAAGTCCGCAATCACGCAGCCTACTACTATTCACTTGAAGTCATTCACATTTTGATTACCATTAATTCGCTTCTTTTATCAATCAATCAATCATCCGTATTTCTTCAGGTTTATACAAATGAACATAGAAATGCGTCAGATAAGTCATAAAAATATGCATTACAAATGTTCTTATATACTAACAATAGTAATACTACAAAATTAATACGTTGTAGAATCTGCGAAAGTGTGGAAAGAGAATGATTTTAAGAATAATTCGCGTCAATTCAAATTTTTCGATGCTAAAAATTCTTGCTTGGTTTTCAATTAAAGACTTTAATAATTTACCAAAATTCCAATTTTGAAAGTATTGTACTGCTCCAGATTCTTTTCAACAATTCATTAAATTTAACAAAAATCTCAACTCTTTCATAATACAATGTTTGCTAATAACATAATATTCCTAGAAGTTCTTGTCACAACATTCTAATATCATTATTTTTTAAGTCAAGTCTAAGAATTCAATAAATTACCTTAAATCTGTAGAAGAAACGCAAAAAACCTCAACTATATTGAATTCAATTCGATCGAATGAATGTGGTTGTACGACGCTCTAATATCATTATTTTTCAAGTCTAAGAGTTCAATAAATTACCTCAATGACTAGAAGAAACAAAAAACCCCAACTATATTGAAATAATATCGAACGAATGTATGTAAGGATCCTCATTTTTCAAGTCCAATTCTTAGAGTTCAATAAATTACCTCAATTTGTGGAAGAAACAAAAAACCTCAACTATTTTGAATTTAAATCGAAAGAATGAATGTAAGTTTACACCACTCTAATTTCATTATTTTTTAAGTCCAAGTCTGAGAGTTCAATAAATTACCTCAATGTGTGGAAAAAACAAAAACCTCAACTGATCTGAAATTAAATCGATCGAATGAACGTAAGAATTTAAAATATATCCAATAAATAATTTTTAATCTAATGGTAATCATAAAATGTATATGAGTTTTAAATATTATCTATGTAATGTGTGAAACTTACTCTCCTATATTCTTCCGTCTGTTTATATTTTGAATCTTATTCATATTGTCGCTTTCTGCTATTGATTATATTCAAATTGTATAGATATATAAAATATATGCAAAATTATTTTTTTAGTACAGTATTTATTTTAAATTTCAATCACATGTATAACATTTCATATACTTCTCAATATTTTTATTATATTTGTGTATTTTAGAACTCTTTTATTCTCCTTATATTTCTCTATAACTCTTATTTTATTGAAGATTTCCTAATAGATAAATATAGATAGATTTTTTTGGCCCATTTCAACAAACTTAGACAAGCCACGAAAACTATCATATAGGCAAAAAGATAATAATTTGTCTATTTTACACTTCAAATAATATAGACACATGAAATTTAAAAATGTTACACAACAGCCTAAGGCCAATTATTTGGTAGACATTTTGTAGGATTTCTTGGAATTTAAAGATAATTTTTCATTCTTTCTGTAAGTGTAGTGTACTGTAATGATGTTCTGAGTAATTTTTCATAAACTGATCACGATTTTTATTCATGCATTGACAATTCAACTATAAATAAACCTGTGTAATGAAAATATATTTCATAGAAAATGAGTTACCCCAGATTAAAATACCATAAACTGGTTTGGATTCAATTTGACTGTAATAAAACAACAATTACACTTGTCTATCCAAAACGTTTCTCGAAACTCTAATTTGAACATTTATAATTCAGATTTTTTATGAGATCTACACAATGAAAGGTGAATAGAGGTCCCCAAAACAGAGCCCTGGGGTACTCCAATTTAATTGGACGTAAGTGTCGATTTGAAGGGAGTTTGAATATTTTCTACTCTTTCATTCCCTTCAGCATTGAGAGTTTTCTCTTACTCAAAAATTATGAAGATTTTGCAATAAAACCTCATGTTGCACGCATGTATAAGATGTCAAAAAACGGAAATAAAGATTGATTGAGTCAAAAGCTTGACTCATATCATCATCATGGATGTTTTATAACAATTATAACAGCTGTACTTTGTTCATCAAGTGAAAAATATTCACGATTACGACAATTGAAATATTTTCAATGAACCTGTCTAAAAATCATTACTTCAAAAATACCGTTCTTTGACATAGAAAATCCAATACACTCAAGAATAATAACAAATATATCGTTTTTTTTTGGTTTTATAATATATATATATATTTGGAAATTATAAACCTATTTTCATATTCATTAATTCTATTTCGTGGTAATTTTTTTGGAATAGATAGATACATAACAAAATGATAAAAAATAGCTCCATATAGACTTATATGAATGTATTTTGCACAAAATGGTTTTGAAAGGGATACTTTTTATACATACTGCAAGTGTTTTTAGCAAAGAAAAAGTAAATCTTTCGGAACATTTCAAACAATTCATTGGAATATTTTCTCTGTGTGTTGTTTTTTTCGAGGCTACCCTGGAAAATGAGCCTTGTTCTATCGCCATGTATGAAACTAGTTTATATTCTCGGTGTGTAAATCAGAAATTGCGGTGGATAAAATTCAACATAATTATCCATTTTAAAACTGAATAAATAAATATCCAGGTAGCTGACCAAACGTGACTAACGCAACATTTTGCGTAACTCGTCCGATGAGATAAAATTGGCAACACCGACTTCGACTCGGCGTTGGACTTTAATTGAAATCCTTTATTACTGTTATTAGAGCCAAACCACTTGGTTAAATGTTTTATAAATTATGCATAATTTGTTTCATCCTCGTTCAAAATATTAAATTATTTCGCCATTCGAATGGCACAAGTTATGGAATGGGACACTTCATTAGCGTTAGGAATAATTGTTTGAATATGATATGAGTATTAAATTAGCTTGTTTATACACCTACCGCATCGATTCAGTATATTTTATACCTATATCTTAATGTACGTTTGGGAATTTCTGGTTCTAAGTAATTCCATCATTAAGATACCGATACGTATATATTTTATTTCTGATAAATATTCAACTATTGGTGCGCCCACTTCTAGAAAAAACCGTTAGTCGAATGGATAAAACACAGGAAACATTTTTCTGTCGAAATATTTACGCCTAACGAGACAACATTTTGTCCAATTGGAATTAATCACTTGTTCCTAGGTATAAATATTGATCGAATTGTATACGATAATCTCAACTAACCTGAATGTATTCTAGTCACGAAATTTAAAAAAAAAGCATAGGTATTCTTGGATATTTTATAGAAGAAACGATAGTCGATGAACTCCAAAAGGTTAATCAAAATATATTTGTTTATATTCAATAGACCGCATCAAACTAAATAATGGTGGTAGACAAATTGAATTTAGTTATTTTTGTACCTTTTAAGTGCCTGAAATGAGAGTTTTTTTAATGAAACATGACAGTGTTAATTTTTGGCCGAGACCGCACGGTTGTCTTGAAAATATTATTCAATGTTTTCAGTTATATCGTATTCAAAAATCTTATCAATACTTCCAATACAATTTTACAGCATCCAGTAGTCTTTCTGTATCGTTTAATTAATATTTTGATAAATGTTGTTTTTTGATGAATAATTGATTAATAATTGACTGTTTCAAAATTAAATCTTTCAAAAAGTAATTTTTATGTTCGTTTTGTGAATTATTTTGGCAGTGAAAAAAGTAAACATTTACGCATCAATTTGACAAAAAAAATTATTTCCTTCCGACCTGACACTTTCCTGGTACTTATTGATGTTTTCAATCAAATATAATCAAAGAACGAGTCGCAACTTACTAATTATTTCCGAGGATACCCAAATTATATATCCACAGTTTTCGATCCTCTATAAGGTTTGTTATCGATTTTCAAGGCACTTGTTAACTACACAGACTCAACACACTTTCAAAAAAAACTAACAATTCGGACAAACATCGACAGAAGAATAACCACCTTCATATTGATAAAAAACATGTAAAGCAACCCGTAAACTTTCTACTTTACAGCCCCTCATCACAAACTTTCTATTCTGGCCTAAAAAACACCAACAATAACTCCAATAAAAAGGTAAATTTTTACAACTGTTAACCCAACTTTCTACTGCCTTTGAGCCCTAAAAAACAGAATAAATGAGCCTTCCAGGAATTTATGTTTTCTGAAAGTATAAAAATAATTATTTGACATTCAAGAGAAAGTTTGTCTTAGTAATTTTTCATTTATTAACGTAGGTTCAGTTGTAATGGCCAAATTGGATTCAATTCAGTAAAGGTTTTTTCAACAAAGTAATCAACAAACACAAAGAGAAAATCGTGACAATGCTTTGCATTAATTTTCATTTATTAGGATAGAATACAAGTTTTCGGAAGTAAAATATTTATTTGTTAAGATAAAATAATTAACTTCCTTGTTCTTTTTCAAACCATATTTTCTCTCTATGAAGGAAAACTACAAGTTTACGTTTGAGCAGTGCATATAATTCCATGAGTTTTTTGAGTGCTGCTCAATTTTTTTCTGATAAACAAGGACAAGTTCACTGTCCTTTTGGAACAAATTGCTAGTTTCTCGATTTTAGTTTTATACCGGGCATTCGCGTCGTTGTAACGTTCTTCTTTAAAAAAAACAAAAATGTCTCTTATACATTTTTTCAATGGTATATTGAAAGCCATTGAGTGCCTGATTTAAAATATTTATATGCCTGTCAAAGATTTTCATGTCAACTTTTTTTTCAAATGATTTTTTTTTATTATGCATTTCTGAGAAAAACCACAGCTATATAAAACTTTAAACATATCCTTCATAATAATAACGTCGAGAAAGTAATTATTCTTAAATTGAACTGATTATTTTTTATGCATAGTTAAACGTTATTTTTCTTTGCAAAAATGGAACACCACGACGTCCTCAATTGTTTTAAGAACACATCTTTCCCCTGTTATAACAACCTGAATACCAATTCTTTTTGGAGGCTAATGCTGTACAACTTCTGACACTCATGGCGTATTATGTCGTATAGAGAACTTTGATATTTGTAAGGGCTTCAATGTAAACACATCCTTTCAGATAGGGCCAACGAAAAAAGTCCATTGTAATGAGATCTGGAGACCTAGCACTCCATTTAACACTGGTACTACTCGACAATTTCATGACAATTTATTTGAAAAAAAAGGTGACAATATGAATATTATTGATATCAGTCACTTGGTGGCTTTCAATGAACCATTAATATATAAGTAAATATATGTTTTTTTCTACAAATAAGAAATAAGAAATATTATCAAAAACACACAGAAGAGGTGAATGAAAATAACCGAGTTGCTCTCATATTCTGGCAGCTTCCTTGCAGTTTCAAAATATACTACATCATGATTCACTTTGGCATCTACAAAGAGAACTTGATGACAAATTTATAATCGCGAGAGGAGATTTATAACCTTCGCGGGTATAATTCAAACGTAATTTTTATGGCGTATAACTGAATATTCTTGAGTGCTTATGAACATAAATGAAAAAAATTATGATAATGCTTTCATACTTGTACTTGCCGAAATCTTAATGGTTTCAATAATATTTTGGTTATTCTTTGATCGTACAACCAGCGAACAAGAATCTGGACATATTTTAATTGTATGTTCATTTGTCAGTCATAAGAAGAGTTAAAAATACCGGGAGTTTTTAAAGGTCACGCCGAGAAGTTAATTATATTGCCGCGTTTTACAGGAAAGTAATGAAGCCTGATAAAATTGTCTTAGTTATATCTGTATGAATGAAAACTAGATAACCGTGAATCATCACCACATTCGTTTGTTTCAAGTAGCGATTATCACGCACCCGCTATACAAATGCCAGTAGGCCATGTTTTCAGCGAGAGGCCATTACGAAATTCGAAACCGTGCGGGCATAATCCTCTGTTACGTCACGAAAACGTGCCAAAGACAGTAGCCGTTCACTAGAACACTCAGTAGATATGTTGACAAACGTAAATCACTTGTTTATTTTCGATTTTGAAGATGCATCGACGACTTATCAATCAAAAACACTTGAGCAGAGGCAGCACTATCGTGGAATTCAACATGGCTGACACACATTGCTGGTTGCTGGAGAATCGTAGCGTTCACGAGTGGAAGGGGTAATCCTTGAACGGCGCATTTTGGGGGCCTTGTGTTGTTTGTATATGATGTCCGAAGATATGCCTATCGACCGTATTGAAGGGGCGGTAAGGGCGAGAATGGTGAGTGCTCGGTTTTCGTAATGTCATTTTCATGTTTCGACAAAAAAATGTGTATCTACTTTCTTTTATGAGAATAGTTTCAACAATATTATCATCAACATTACTTTCGTTCATCTTTCAATAAGTTCCAAACGAAGAGTTTATTTTTGATCATTCTTCTATTATTTATCACAATTATTTTATTTAAATATAAACATATACGTAGTATGTCCAATTAATGGCATTCTTAGTAAAATTTTTGCATAGCCTAAAACCGATAATGAAATAATCAGATGTCAATTTTTTACCTTCAAATAGGTACGAGGTAAGTATGTCGAAAAATGTAAATTTTGCTCCAGACCAAAATACCTTTAGTTTTCACAATATCAACAATCTTAAATGAGAAAAGTTGATCTTAATTTAAAACTACGTTCAAATATTCAATATTCTCCATCTACCATGAAAAACAGATCGACATTCAATCTAGAATGCTCTGAAAAACTAATGCATTTTTAATAGCAAACGTCAAAACGCTTGTTAGAATTATAAAATACAGGTGATGGGAGCTCTGTTAACTTCTGTGAAGGAAATTGAAATAGTTTTGATTGTGGGAGATAATTATAAAATGTATCGAGAAGCGGCAGTGGTTTTTAACAACAGACATTCAATATTCAACATTAACGAAAATTGTACATAGAAATTCCTGATTTTTTTTGGCCGGCTAGAACTCCAGACTCAACCCCTCTGGGTCATTTTCTATGGGGCTACTTAATACAAAGAGTTTACCAGCAGATACCTTATCAACATATTGATGATTTGGAGAGGATTATTTCAGATTCATGCCAGGAAAGTACGTCAAGAATGATAAAGAAGGTATTACGGGAATTTAATAAACGAATCAATAAATGTTTTGGAAGAAATGGTGGATATGTTGAAGCTTTAGTGAATTGAATCAAAGTCAAAATAATTTAATTTCCAATAATGTTATTAACATTACTTTCTAGTTAGCTTGTTTTCGTCTGTTTAACTTTTCTTTTATAAAATAAATTATTATGTTATGTATGCATCAATTATTATAATTCAATAGCAGATTGTTAGATAACTTACCAATGAAACAAAAAGTTATCACGTTTTTCAATACAATACATGTTTTACAACTTGTAAAATTAAATTATGATTTATTTATTCCCAAAATTTATTAGAGATCCCTTCTTCATGGTAGATGGATAATATTGGATAATTGACCCTAATTTTCAATTGGGATCAACTTTTCTCATTAGACATTGTCAATATTGTAAAAAATTAACTACACTGTAAACATTTTTTCCTTGAGATTACATGTTTCCATATAGGTAATGCGTTGCCATGATTATTAATGTAAAATTACATACCTCTGTAATATAGTGTAAAGTCATTACTTGACTTTTAATGTAAATGTCCAGTATATTCCATAAATTATCCCTTGTTTAATGATGTAACTTTCTCAGTTATTCCAAATTTAATTGCGATTTCTACATGTCTGTTTAGGTGTTTTCACCATTATTATCAAGTAGTGCTCATTAAGATTACATGTTTTAGTATGTGTTTGTGGTTTTGTAGTGAATTGAACTTGGTTGTACATACATTTTTACATACCTCAAATGTGAATTTCCATATATTCCCCGATGATCACTTGAATTTTCGCGTGATGATTTCCTCTCTAGTTACATATATAATTCATATCATTACGTGTTTGTTTAGGTGTCTTCACCATTTTTTTCAAGTAGTGTTAATTAAGTTTACATGGTTCACTATATATTAGTGCAAAAGTATTCAAGTCTTTTTGGATAAAAATTTTGTTCTCGCTGTAAATTGAACTTTATCCAACATGTTTTTTTCAGTTTAATTATATTATTTTTCCATTAGTACTTAGGGTGTTTGAAAACTAGAGCCGTTTTTTCAATCTGAAGTAGAGGATACTAATTATAAGAATATAAAACCCCAATAACGTCCATCGAAAGTCAACCATAAAAAATTATGGATGTATAAACTTCAGAGGAGAGAAAAACGTACAGAAAATATCGATACTTTCAACGTGAATTGATGATTACTTTACTCCTAAGCAAAATTCACTTTTTTCGATAAACCTCGTATACAAATGCAAAAAATGTATGTCTAAATATTTCATTTTAGGTTTCAAGCCATGCAGATTTTTTTATCAACAATGACTATTTATCATAAAACAAATAATAATAAAAAAACTCCTTTTAATGCCGTCTTAATTGTAAATAATCGTCATTATTTTGGGCTATCAATTCAAAATATAACAAAATCTAGCTGAACACTCAGTCTCTGTTCCAACGCTTCACCAAATCTCTGTGATCAGACTGATAATACCAGTTTCATTAATTTATTGATCTCATTACAAGACTGGTGAAGCAGTCATGTACTGTCACTTTATGAATGAATTATATCGACACGCACGATTGGCTTTACATTTTTTATAATATCTTTTTAAAAGCCCCCAGAGGGAAATGACAACAAAATAATATGCATGTACTTACCTACGTTATAATTAACTTCCACCGAAGTGAATTATATTTCACGATTATCATTGAACATAGATACGTTCCCATTAATGAAATTGTGTCTACTATAGGAAATGCTAAGCTTATGAGCAATAATTATTGAACAATAGAACATTTACTATGAACCACGTCTCTTTCATGCTGTTATTTGAGGAATCAATTCTATTCTGGAAGTGACTTGATTTCGTGAGCTTAGAAGAACAGTTCTATAAATTCTACGGTAATTATAAAAATTGGTATATGTTATGCAAGGTTTTTTTAAGTTTTTTTTTTTATTTTCTGAATCGAAAAGGACATATTGAAAAGTTCTGAAAGTTGGTAGTAGAAACCAACAAAAGATTCATTCAAAACTAAGACCTGTTTCCAGTCGAATACAATACAATTCTCATAGAACCTAAATATATAATATATAAAGTCGTCCATATCTATATCTATTGTTTTCAAGTATATTTTGGTATCGTTTTCAGAAACATATTCCTTTCACGATGTTTTTGATACATTTTATGATGAATTGGATATTCTACGTCATTATATAGGCTGGTCAGTGTATGAAGCTTCCTTATAATCATCAAGTTATTGAAGAAATTCACAGCATTAAAAACATGTTCAAAATTAGAGTTAAAGATAACTCATTAGTACTCGAAAAATAAATCTTGATGGGTTTCATCCTTGAACAATTTTTTCACGAAAACATTTTTAGAACGGATAATACTGTGACCCAAATACCAAACACTCCGGTCCCATTAAAAGAAGGGTCGCCATAATAATCCTACCTCAATCTGAAAGCGAAACTATACTCCCCTTGAATAGCGAATTCAGTATTCTTTTTTCTCCGGTGAAACGAAGGTGATTTTGTTAAACAACTGCCGTTCCACACTAAATTCTGCTGGATATTCGTAAGTAACAGTTGCAATTTCAGTTTCGTTTTGTATTTTTAATCGAGCACAAAGGTTACAATGGCACGTATTGATTTAGTCGGAAAAAATAAGTCCATGCGCGCCATAAAGCTTGTGAGCGGGTGTGAATCCGAGACTGCATAAAACAACGATTTTCCGGTTATAGCGGCGAAGCATTTGTATCTATTTTTATTGCTATGGCCATTTTTCAATATAATTTGTACGCTAGTAAACATCAGGTGCCAATTCTCACGTGAACATTCATTTCATGCAGATTGATTTGAGGTTAGGAGTATGTTTTAACCTCATTCGCGGTTTCAATAGTCATGGAAAAACACCAACGAAAATGTATGATTCTGATAATAATATAAGGCAATTTTATAGCGTCAATAAGTCCACTAGTCGCACTAGGCGGAAATTTCTTCTTTTATTATTCATAACAGTTTTTTCAGTTATCGGTCGTTTATTACAGTTTTTTTTTTCGAAACTGATCCAGATTCCCTAATAGTTTTCAGAATTTTTGTAATTGTCCAGTTATGAACGTTTTTACCTGGATGTCTCTATTAAAAATATTGGTATTGTTTCCATGTATTATTACAATCTCAATTCTCTCCTGTATACGATGTCGAGCACCCATGATTTAATTGAAAAAACACCGAAATTATTCTACAGATTTGTGAGATATTTTTGATGCAATTTTGAACAATATTTCCCAATATATTTGAAGAAATAAAGCGGTGGGATCATATTATTTTGAAAACAAATCATACTTTTCTATCGACCTCGTAAATGGTTGTATAAAATTCAATTTTGGTGATTGCAATCCAGGTTTGGAATGAAGCAGGGGTTTTTATTACAAATTATTTTTTTTGAGTCATCAATACCAAACAAATTTTTCATATGCTGCGAACTTTTTGACGGACACTGTATACTTGAATCACACAAATGAAGAGAAGTAAAATTTTAATCATATCAAAGCAAATCAGTTGACAAATAATAATTTGTGTTTGGTGAAAAACCCAATTAATCAGGGATAAAATATTAGATTTCTTTGACAACATGAAGGAAATGTATTATTAATATCAGTATTGGTTAGATTATCGGAAGACCTAAATAAACTAGTGTGATTTGAGAAAGAACATTCAAGTTACGCAAGGAACTTGTTCAAATGGCAAATCAATTGGGAATAATATTCAAAATGGTCATAGGAATCACTTTATTTTTGAACAGCTCTGTATGTATTCAACTGAAAACACCTATACACCTCTACATTTTCCAGAATCACGTTTTTTTTGGATATATTATTATTGTTGGTACTAATGATGTAGAAAGCAGTGATTTACATAAATTCTGAAATTCATTTATGCACAATTTTATAGCGCTCTAATGTCATGTATTAGACATCAATACTATAGAGTGGTACTTGGGTAAACACTATGATTATGTGAATATTTCTGCAGAAATTGAGAAGTTAATAGTATATCATCATCATCTTGGTATTTGTGGTCGTGAAGTGAGAATTACCAATTGTGTTTGTATTGAACCGTGATATACATATCTATAGAAAATGAAAATTATTGGACATGGAATGTAACAATTATATAAATGTAATATTAATTATTAGTAATTATTATTTAAAGTTGAAGATACATACTTATATCTACGAACTTTAATATAAGAATATCAAATACGATATCTGCATATCATCCTCAGTTTGATTCTGCCATGTTTTCAGTATCCAAACTGCAATGCTGAATTATATTTCACACATTCCTCTGTTATGATTTCCCTATTATTCAGTTCATTTCATGAAATACTCACTATATATATACTAGATAAACTTGTTTCCACTACATCAAAATTATCAATCACGTAGATAACAAAATCCTTAAGAGTTGCATCAAACATGTTTATTTTCCATCAAAGTCCAAGTCGAGGTTTCCTATTATTTTGTTCTAAACTATATAATTTCAAGGTAGTTATTGAAGCACTTTAAAGAGTTTTTAATGAGACTGTGTGCGGGACATGTATAATAACTAGTATTACTAACACACTAACAGACAGTTCCCATCAATATCGGTGATCAAGGACTGATCGAGTGGCTATTTCATTCTCTCATCTCTCAAGGTTAGAAAGTGAATTGAAACAACGCAAATATTTTTGTTTCGTGGTACACGGATATTACCTCAAAACATGTTATCTTTGATATATTTATAATGAAAGGAAAGATACCTATTGGCACATATTTTTTGAACACCGTGTATGAGTTTTTCGAACCATAAAAATCCGCGTACCTTAGTTGATAGATATTCAAATGCGTGTTCGAAAAAACGTGACATTCTTTCATTATGTTACCGTAAATTGAATATTCAAGGCATATCATGTTGAAATAATATATGTTATCGCTTATAATTATAATCAATAATAACCTGGATAGTCGCACTCTTTATATCACTAGCTGTCAGCAGTAAACTCTTCAAGAATGAGAAAAAATTGCAACAGTCACATTGAGCAAGGAAAGTATGTAATCTATGTAAAGTTATGGGACTTCGTTAAAGTACAAAAAGGTATATTTAACGAAGTTATTTCTTGTTAATAGTTGACTTTCTAGATAATAAGTTTAAAAATTAATTTCAATTGAAAGGTTTTTGTCTTGAACAAATAATTACTTACAGTTCGATTATTTTATGTTTACTCGTGCGTCATCAATGTTATGCATATGAAATAAGTCGAGAAGATTTAGTCTAAATAACGTCTGAATGTAGAATGCCGTGGCTAATATCCCGATAAAATTACAACGTGTAGGTAATAAGATAGGATAATAAATTACTAAATTAACTAAATTAACATTTTCAAATTCATGGCGAACCACCAGACAATGAGAGTTTTTTTTTTTAGTTCCAACAGATTACCGTGTGACACACACTCATGGGTACACCCCCCTTTTCTCCTTTCCTTTTTTCTTTATTTTCCAAATATGTCAAAAAGTGCCGTCCAGTGAGCATATTCAATGTTCCAAATTTCAAAAATGTTGCAGTGGAAACAAGCAAAAGGAACGAATCTGTTTAAAATTGTTTTTTCCGTTAACGAGCTGTCGTCCCCTTACGAACGGCAGCCCTCAGTAGTCGAAACTTGTACGAGACACCTTTTAACGTGCGATTCCTAGCACACGGTGTATTCCAATTATTATGAATCCAGTGATATACTAGGTTTGATAGGATAATGAAACATGGAGGCAGAGATATATGTTCATGGAATTTCCTCATTTGCCCAGTGAGTTTACTAGAAACTTTTGACCTCCCTACAGTGTTCTAATTTCAGTCACACTCATATAAGGAAGTTATTTTATCCATACCTTCGCAGCCGTTTGACACAAATCTATCAAATCCATTCACATTAATGCAATTTCTGTGGATGTAACAGTTTACGAAAAAATTTGTTCAGAAAACTAGGTTAGAGTGCAATATTTCCAAAACCTTTGCATACTTTGATTTCAAAAAATTAGATTCCATTCAAACATGACTATAAAACTCATAAAAGGAATCTTCTAGACTAAGGTATTCTAACTTTTTCAATTACCTATTCGTGCATGGATGCAAGGACACACTATATAATGAAAAATAAATGAATATCTCACAAGTAAAAATACACCAGTTGAAATGTAGTTGGTAATGAAATACTCAACACATGATTAACAAAAAATGTATTCATACATTTTTTTATGTATTGCGAGCATGTAGAACTATGTCCAGTTATGAAAGGACAAACAAAATTAATATATTTAATGACTTTCAGTTTCAGAACTGTCACCAATGTTTATAATAATGGGTTTAATAACCATATCACAAAGGACTTTTCTTGTTTATACCATTTTTCAATGGGTGATTCCGTGTGTGTTGATGGAATGGGTTAATTTTCGTTTATTTTCGTTTATTTTGATGTACACCGGTTTTCGAGATATTTTAAGTGCATCTGCAAATCTCTAAAATACAGTAAAGAAAAGTTATGACACTTCTTTTGTGGTTTAAATTGTTATCTCTTGAATAGATGAAAGTGGTAAAAAAGGTCCACCATTCGCTCTTTCCCTTTCAATACAAATTGTGCTTGTGAATTAGTTACAGGCATAATCTAAAAAAGAGTTCAAATATATTGTAAATGTTTTTACCTGTATTTATAGATTTAGGTAATGTTTTTTTCTCTCATAAGGATGTTCACACTATGAATAACTCTTGTGTGAATATCCCGGCAGTACGGGATTATAGTCAGAAATATCAATTGTGGGGTTAGAAATTTTAAAGAGTATTTGTGAATAAAACTTTGGAAGTAATAATTCCAAGAGACGTTTAGCTTTGAAAAAATCAGTTTTTATGATATATTCTACTGCAAAACAAAGTAAATCTGGCGACAAACCATACCCCAATGACAGAAAACAATGACGCAATTCATGGTTGGCAAGTTTACAAGTTTAGCTGAAATGTAAAACAAAACTGTTGGTTTTATGGCTATCTCTTTTCACTGTTTTGCGTTTTAACCGATCATCACAATACCATAATTCTCAGCCTAGACGACAAATGTCAACGAATTTTGATTCGCTCATAGCGGTTGTTAGAAAGAGATGTTCGATAGAGGGTGTGTGATTTCTTTGATCATAAATTGATGACGCATGGGTAAAGATAAAATAATCGAACTGTACCAGTGTGATTTCTTTTCATTGCCTTGTCATTTTAGTTTAAAAAAAAAGAATAATCAGCATGCTTTATGCCTTTCATCAATATAGTATCTTTATTGTTGATTTTAGGTGTTATATTTTTCTTCTAAGTTCGACTAAAAATGTTCATTGCTGCAGTATATTTGTTATTTCCTGTGATCAACGCCTTTCAAAATGAATTCAATCGTTTGATACTGCTTGATATCGTCAGATAAACCGTATTCAACAAGATCTTTCATCACGTATTTGGTCCAGATAGGTTTCCTTTTACAAATACACTCTATAAAAAACGAAGCTGTTATATATCATGTCTTTTTCATTCCATTTACATGATAGTTGAAGAACCTTCTGCAGCACATGTTGCAGGAATTCGCGATAGCAATGTCTTTATGCCGAAGCGGCAGGCAGATGGTTATGGCGATATGGTAGTGCATCAACGAAAGACAACTGCTATGTTCTCTAAATCAAATGTGCAAGCTGTTCTGTCAACTTTTTGCTCGATATGTGTCAGTATCCGTTAGGTGGCGGTGTGGACGTCAGCCGGAAATTCTCTGGTATTCCGAAAATAAGATCGTTGGCCGATAGTTGAAAACAGTTGACACTTAAACAATACGACAAGAAGTCCATTCATTGGAATGGGAATCCACATCAAGAATTGCACCGTCAAATATTACAGTCATTATGAATAAGGTTTTTTTGTACAGCTGTCAAAAAACTTGACATTTCTGCATCTCCATTGATGCGTAAATGTTTACTTTTCCACCGTAAAAAAATATTCTTTTCACCGTGAAAAAAAACTTTTTTTTACTGCCAAAATAATTCACAAAATAAACATGAACTATTACTTTTTCAAGGATTTATTTTTAACCTAGTCAATTACCAATTAATGATTCATCATAAAACACTTTCATTTATTGGAATTGATGGTAATGTTTGAACAATTACTTCCAACATAAATTCCCGAAGACGTTCCATGATGCTGCTGATCAGAAACGTTAGATATTTCTTGAAGAGTTGATTCCACAATTTTATCAGATAGTTTAATTTGTTTGGAAGATTATAGACAATTCATATACTGACGTTCTGAGTAAAAGTACCGTATCTGCTATTTGCTATTTTGCTTAGAATTCTGTAGATCCGACCTTCTAACATTCTAAATTCTTGAACGTTCGTATGAACGGCGATATAATTCGTTAATTTTTGCTGTTTAAACCAAGTATACCTCATCTTTGTTTGGTAACTACAGAATCTTTTATCACAATATTCATATCTTTTGCAGACACGGTACTTCTGCTTAGGACGGCAGTATACTAACTTGGATTTACTATTGCATTTGCTTTCTCAGATATATCTGATGGGGTATCACTACTTTTTATCATAATCAACATCCATCTTGAAAATAGCTTGAAATTGAAGCAACTACGAGCAAACACAGTGATACAGTCAAATACGCGGCGTGCTAACAAACCGTTTCTATAGTAACAACACAGAAAGACCACTGGATGCTGTGAAATTGTATTGATAACATTGAGGATAACATGTATGGAAAAGAGAAGTATTATTTAGTTATTTTGGACCTATTTTTTTCAGACAGGAAGTTGGCAATTATTTAGTCTTGTCACTATAAGCTTCTTCAATATTCTAAAATCGTAAATATAATTTTAATGAAGCAATATTTGCAATCGAAAGTCTATAATACATCATTTACCCTCACTATATTCGATATCACTATATTTCAAAGTCAAAAGCTTGGCTGGATCTTTTATTAATTTTTCGATCTTGTTCATAAATAATCATTGGATGGCAAACATCTTTTCTTCGTACATGTTTTCAATATCTTGTGTATATGACAAATTTTCTAACACCGCACGGTCTACTTTTTCAAAGTTTCCTCGTATCT